>OX392484.1:11867989-13199130 GCA_947623365.1 Achlya flavicornis
CATCCAGTGAATATATATCTATGGCTTGGCACTGTTTGACCGCTCATAGGGTTGCCGGAATGAATTTACATGGATCTTAAAAATTACTAATAACCCTAACAACTTAATATTCACAGTATCAGAACATATTGTTTGTCTGAAAGTTTATTATTATAATTTGGTTTTATATTGTATTTTTCTTATTACTAATGGCAGTCAAAACATCTTTCACACACATGTTTAATTAAATCACCTGCAACATCAGAACTTTTTTTTTTATTTTTATTAATTTAATGTGGGATAGAACTGCAATTGGAGAAAAAAACCTCTTTAACTTGGCTATGCAAGAACATCCTTATCTAGAGAGCTGATTCTTTGGCCAGAGAGTCATAATTTATGTTTATTTGTGTTTTTATCACCTCATTGGAATGCTATTTACGAGTGGTCCTTTATCTTAAGTTGATTTATTACATGTTGACATTATCATGTTCTTCCAAGACTCATTATTTTACTTTGGTACTTCTTTATTTATATTTTTCTATTGCAAACTGAATGAGGGCAAGGTAAATTAAGAATAATATTACAACTTACAACTTTTTATAAAATATTTTTAATTTTATTCTAATATAATATCATGGAAACTTCTTTGTATTTGACCATATGATCCCAGTACTATGGAAACCGGATAATTGATTTACAGTATTCTTTTAGAAATAACTCATTTAGATAAGTATAACTTATAACTTACTTCTTATGGTATAAAAGATAACATATATTCTACCTTCAAACAGCAAAATCAATAAGATATTAATTTACATTCACTGCTCATCACCATTATAAAAGAGAATTAAATATACCAGGATAACTAATAATTTTTTATACAATGCGTCTGTCTTTGACCGCTATCCACACTATAAATTAATCTCACAATCATATAGAAATAGTAAGAGCCAGCTAGTTAAATATAATATAATATTTGCAGCGTCTAGAACGTGAGAAGGCAGAGCGGCTCACCGTGGAAAAAGTGGAGCTCACTCCCGAACAGAAGCTTGCGGAGAAGCTTCTCGCGCAGAAACTGCAGGAAGAATCTGACCTCCGGCTCGCCATGGAGACATTTGGTAAGATTGCTCAAAAATGTTTCCATACTAGGCAATACATATTAAGGTGCAGCGCAGACAACAGACTATCCGTGCCACACTTTTTAGTCTGTGAAAATACAGCAGACTCCTTCGCACAAAAAGTCTGTCATCTGCGCTACACCTTCCATGGCAAGATTAGTGCAAATATGAACTTTATATTACTGTACATAAATTTTTTATTGAATGTAAATTACACTCAAATGCATGACAACTCAGTTTGTGAATCATACTTTATTTACAGAAATTGATACTCATACAATGTTAAGCTTAGTATAACATATAATATTCATATTTCTCAAGTTTATTGCATCAAAACATGCCACATAATGCCGTAGATGCATATAAGCTATTCTTGCAGAATATGGTCAACGATTTTACATCTGTATTTATAGGGTTGCAATTTATTGCGCCTTTGTAACTGATGAATTCAGCTAGGCGATCTGTGTATGTGGAACTCAATTTACACAAATACAAAAAAAACCGGCCAAGTGCGAGTCAGACTCGCGCACCGAGGGTTCCGTACAAACCTGTAGGTAAGGTAATGGTAGTATAGACCTGAGTATTTGATATTAATTTCAATTTATGACCTATTAAAAAAAAACTACTTACTAGATCTCGTTCAAACCAATTTTCAGTGGAAGTTTGCACCGTAATGTACATCATATATTTTTTATAGATTTATCATTCTCTTATTTTAGAAGTTACAGGGGGGGGGACACACATTTTACCACTTTGGAAGTGTCTCTCGCGCAAACTATTCAGTTTAGAAAAAAATGATATTAGAAACCTCAATATCATTTTTGAAGACCTATCCATAGACACCCCACACTTATGGGTTTGATGAAAAAAAAAAATTTGAGTTTCAGTTCTAAGTATGGGGAACCCCCAAAATTCATTGTTTTTTTTCTATTTTTGTGTAAAAATCTTAATGCGGTTCACAGAATACATCTACTTACCAAGTTTCAACATTATAGTTCTTATAGTTTCGGAAATAAATGGCTGTGACATACACGGACAGACAGACATGACGAATCTATAAGGGTTCCGTTTTTTGCCATTTGGCTACGGAACCCTAAAAATGATTAACCCAAAGAAGCGCAATGACTTAATTTTTAACCGACTTCAAAAAAAGGAGGAGGTTCTCAATTCGTTGTTTTTTTTTAATATTTGTTACCTCGTAATTCCGTCATTTATTAACCGATTTGGAAAATTCTTTTTTTTTACACTTCCCGTTTGGTCCCATTGCCATCAGATCAGGATTTGATTACTTCTTAGTGTACTTTGAAGTCGGTTTAAGTTTTTTGTAAAACAGTCCAATTATTGACAATGCGCTCTGATTGGTTAAGCCAAGGACACAATGACATGGGCTCTGATTGGCCAAGTCATAAACACACTATGCAGAGAGTGGTCCTTACTGTTCGAAATCAGTGACAAATCGAAGTGCCATCGATGGGGAGTCCATCCACACATTGAAACCAGAATTGTTTCGAACTGTGCGGGCTAGGAGTTTTGTTCCGCTGACGCTCGGACTGTGGCATGAGCTCCCCGCCGTGGTTTTCCCAATGGAGTACAGTCCATAGGCTACAGTAACTGCTTACCATCAGGCGTGCCGTATGCTTGTTTGCCACCTCAGTGGAATTAAAAAAAAACTGACTAGTTTCGGAATTTGATTGTTAAGTACTCACTCTAAGTGATATTTCCTCGATGTGAATTACTCATGTGAAGGATGTTTGGACTCTTATAAGAATTACACAGGAAGGTTCAGAATTTTCTTAGGCATAGTTTCGTATTTTCATGATTAGCCCATGATGTTGTTGCATTATTGGTCCTCAACTCTAGACCACTTCAAATTGAGATGTTTTTTAGGCTTCCGTAACCAAAAACCAAACCGTGCCAAACGGGGCTTTATCTTTTTTTTTTTGGTGCGCCTTCAATTCATTTCATAGCACAGATGAGTTTGTTAATATTATTATTATTGTACGGAACCCTCCGTGTGTGAGTCCGAGTCGCACTTCGCTGGTTTTTTGTAATTTACATAAAACATTTATTTTACAGGCGTGACAGATGGTGCCGTTTTAGGTAAACTGGACAGTTGCCAACCGACGACAAACGAAGAGTTCAAGGAGTTTGCAGAGCTTCTCAGCAAGAAAATATGCTTTTTCAAGGCTAGGGAGGAGTTCCCCGCCTTCGTGGATGACCTCGTCAGGAATGTTATTGTTCAAAGTTAGTAGTTTACATTTTTTTTTAATAATTTAGCATCTGTTCTCACAAAAACAATGTTGAGACTTCAAAGAAGTTATGAAAGAAAAAATAAGCAAAGTGTTCAAAGAAGACAAAAGCAAATTAAATGGTTGTTCTGTTTATAGTAATTAGGTATCTATTCAATGTTTTAAGAGAGGTAGAGCGTAGGTAGCGTTTATTTGCTCAAAGAGCAGCTCGACGGAAGTACCTCCACCTTACAGAATACCGCAGCCAAATAACTTTATGTTGTGTAAAGTTGTGTTCCTGCGCGTGAGTAAGGTCGCCAGAACTCATAGGGTAGGGGGGAAAGGTCGGTAACGCGTGAGAGATGCTTCGTGTGCTGCAAACGTCCATATCGCTGCGGTAACCGCTTACCATCAGGCGGGCCGTACGCTTGTTTACCGACTTAGTATAAAAAAAAAGTACATAGCTGATACTTCTACAGAATTTGTATTTATTTTCACATCATAAATTAATTGTTTTTTCGTTTGCCATTTTCCAGTGTCGTCGGGTGACATAAAGAGGATAAAAATGTCAGTGGACAACATTTACATTGAGAAGCAGAAATCTGAAAAGAGTGATAAGAGCAAGAAACCCAACAAGGGCAAAGGCAAGGCAAAATTAAAAGTTGAAGGCGATAATGTAAGTATATTACTAAATCTACATAATATAAAACTCTGTCTGAATGCATTAAACTCAAAAACTACTGAGCGGATTTTCAAACAGTTTTCACCTTTGGGTGGTTCATGAGGCAGGTTTAGGTGTATAATTCATTAATGTTTTGTGTAAATTGGCTGAAATATGACGATTGTTGAAGATGTCATAGATATGTGGATATATTAAAAAATCATACCGCGTGGATAAAACTACCCTGCTATCCGTGCGAAGCCGGGGCGGGTCGCTAGTTGACTTGTAATATTAAAACAAACATTTACACTTGAGAAATCTATAATTAATACAAGGGATAATATTAATAGAGCGAATAAAAAAATGTATGGCGAGTGGTGACTGATGACTAGAGACTAATACTAAATCGAGCGTTTTTTTTTTGAGATAAAATAACTAATCTGGTGACATTAGGGATTCACAAAAAATAAATAAAATGGGCTACTAAAAGTGGGAAATCTAAAATTGATATTTAAATTCTATGTGAGCGAATTAAATTCAGAAGAGGTCGAACACATCAAACATTTCTTTCTCATATGTACTTTCTAGGGTGCCAACGATATGTACATTAATTAGTTATTTTACATTAGTTATTGAAACATCTTTAGCTTATAGAAATAAAATATATTCCAAATATTGTATTTAGTATGTAAAGTTACTACTCAAATAGAAAAATGTTAACACAAAAATTATCATGCTGCTCGTTCTGAATAACTAGTAACTCAAATTTGTATTTTGAAATCGCCGTCTTCAAGATTTTTAGTCGCTCACTGAGTATTTCGGTATGCCATATAAAGTTTTTTTGATATCTTAATATATTTGATTTTATATTCGCTCGTTTAAATGCTACCCCTAATAACAGGTGGAGATTTCGAGTAGGCATATTTTCGAAATCTATGTTGGTTTAGTCATGCCGAACCACTTTTACTATGGGACCAATGCACAATGGCGAATTCTTAATTTTTTTTTTAACTTTCCATAGGAAATTTCAACCTTGCTTAATCATAAAGTATGAAAAGTAATTTTTTTTTTTGGAGAATTCAATGTTGGTCCCATAATAAAAGTTGTTCAGCATGACTAACCCAACATAGGTTTCGAAAATATGCCATCTTGAAATCTCCACCCAGTATAATAAAACGGAAGTTTTTTTGTTTAAATAGGCTAATATCTGGAACTAAGTCAAAGTCATTTATGCAATTTGTAGCAAGCTACATTATCCCCGAGTATTATTTTAGCCCCGAGGCTTACTTTTTATCCCGGGAACCCGGGTGAAACCAGGGGGGACAGGTAGTCTTATAATATAAAAAAATGTCGCTGAACATGTGTTCTGTGATATCACCTGAGTAACTATCAATGTTTTGTCAATCTATTGTTATCAGTGTATAATGAAATCTAGCACGCGCGTTTTATCATTGTTATTAGTATCTATAGCGGAGAGAGATAAAGGTCGTTTTCGCTTATCAGTATGCGTCACCGTTAGGTCAAGTTTACGATGAAAAGCTGTTGTTTGATTATGTAAGAATTCACTGATAACATGAAAATTTTCCTTGTGGATATATTAACGTCTAGTAGGGTGGGTACAGAAAGAGGTTCGAAGATTTTAGCATTCCTATCATCCGCCATTTTTTATGACGTCCATGTTTGTTTTTTACATAAATCGATAGCTGACATCAATATAATCAAGAAATATATCAAAGGTGCTTATTCTGTTGTAAATCGCACTAAACTAATTTTAGTCACATCACATTTTTGTCCTTACGAACATTAGTGAAAAAGCATAGAATATTAAAGCTGTCAAATTAGTCTTTGCCGTCTTCATTTGGGTATTTAGACGTAACCGCCTATTTTTTTATTGGAAACAAGCATTGGAATAATTTGAAAGGACCAAATTTCGATCAAAGTATATATATTATGTTCTTTTTTAGAAGGAGACATAGTGAGACTAAAATTAGTTTAGTTGTAAACAACAGAATCAGCACCATATATTGTTTTAAATTGATATTCAGAAATAGCGAGTGGGCAGTATTATTTTGCAGACTATTTAGATATATTTGTTACGTCTTTTGGCATTTTACCCCCTTACTTATAAAGCGTTATTTAACTAATTGTTTAAAGGGTCACGTAAATAACGTCACTATATTGTCATTGTCAAATAATGTGACATTATTTACGTGACCATTTAATCAGTATATTAGTTAAATAGCGCTTTATGAGTAAGGGGTTAATGTTTACTTATAGAGGGTAAATTAATATGCATAATTTTTCTCACATAATTCCTTACATATTTTTCTCTCGTTTCAGGCTCACCTCAACCAATACGATACATACGGCAATTACGACGAAGACTTCGACGACTTCATGTAAAACATCACAAACTGTACACAACTCGTGCCTGGTGTCCTAACTGTTTCAGTGAACGTCCCATTTTGTGTCTTGTCTCCATTGTTATACGGATGATAATTGTGAGACAAAATATATATGTGTCATATTTTTGTGTCCAAAGTCGATTGTAAGTTTAGTCGATTTTTCGCATGAATTTGTCGATTAGTTTTTCTTCCATAAATATAAGTCATTAATTGTCTATTCTCGAATCATTTTAAATATGAAATAAAAAATATCATTGCATTTTTTATTATAACTAGTATTTATTATTATCATTTATGACTGAATTTTCTCGTTGCTTCTATAATCCTTTTTTGTTGTTTTGATTATGTTTTAATTATAGTCATTTATGTTATTATTTAAAATATTAAAAGCTTATAAACTTATCATCACTTTTCGGGCATATATGTATAAAGCCTGTGTTCCATACATTGCATGTTATGGTTCCAAAATTAAATAAATTTTATCAGTTTATTCCCATGCAATTTTTTCCGTTTCGACATCAGGCACCGGGCGCGTTCCATTAAACATAACAACCATATTTTTAGCATCTTTCCCTTTCTGTTGACAGAGATAAGGTTATGTCTCACGGAACGCGCCTAACGAAAGCCATGTATAGCCTATATATACAATACAATATATATACTATACAACAATGTATAATATACAGTCGTTTCATTCGATGGTTATGGTCCGATGTTATGTTATATAGATAATAAATTTTTTATTGTGATAATTTGTCGTATAATTTCTTACTTTTGCAATATTAGTCAAAATCCGATGTCTATTGGCGCGCCCTCTCAAATATACATTTATTATTATATTATTTGGACAGACTTAGATTTTCGAAGTGAAACTTATTTGGGTGGGATGATAATAAAATGTGAAACGCAACTATGGAATATAGTAAGTACCTCTTGCGTTGTACATATTGCCTGAGAGAAAACTATTATATAATGGCTATGAGCCAGAGTTTCAAAATGGCCAATATGGCCAACATATACCAATAGCCAGCGATGTGACTTATCATACAAGTATAGTTCATAGTAGTAGTAGCATAGTTCTCTAATACTGACGCGTAAACGCGGCCAAATAGAAAAATAACTATAGTTTCACTTCTAAAGTAGGTATCTTATTCCAATCTGTGGGGTAAGTTACCCGTGTTGATGAGCTGTCAAAAAGTCGCGAACTGATACATTATGCACTGATACTCTCGTTTTCCCGGCGAATTTTCAGATGTTTTAATACTTATAATTGTTCTGCTACTCGGGGCAGAGACAAATCAAAGATCATGCAAATAGGTCCAGTCGTTTTTGAGTTATAAATGATGTTAGTTTTAGATAGCATTAATAATTGCCACTTTAGGAACGCAGATTTAAAAAGAAGGTCAAATTGAAAATAACTTCGTTTCGAATAAACAAGTTACAAAGTAAATTCTTAATGATGTTGCAACCACCAAATTGAGAGCAATCTCAAAAATCACACCTAAATTGTGAAATCATAACAAAGTAACAAGGTCCCATTTATATCCATTAGTCACACATTAGGTGCGTTCGCAAATTATCTTTGTTTTATTTGACCTTCATGAAAGCAAGCTATAATAAAAATAATGAGATGGAATTATATTATTCAATTTAGTCTACCATATTATATGCGGTATATTTTAAAGATTCCGTTTAAGTGGAAATGCTGGTGGCGTTTGTTCCATACAAACGTAATCCTCAGTTTCCTCTCTGGATAATGACACTAGAGCAATGATTATTTTACCATGCAATCTGTAGGTACCACTGTATGTTCGGTTGTGTTTTTCTCCATAAATTAATTATTATTAGAATTAGGAGCCTTCTTAAATCACAAAAACTTACCATTTTTAACGTCCTTATCAGACGTCCAGCGAACAAATTTGACGAATATAAAAAAAACAAAGGAAAACCGAAAGACATAGCCAAAGCCCTTATGCCTCGAGACACTTAATTTTTTTTTATCGATTCAGTTTTGGAGTAGAAGCCCGGGGATTACGAAATAGCGATTTCGTCTAATTTAAATAGGTAAGTATATCGGTTTAAGCTGTAGTTGTCTCTATCGCCCCCGGGCGGGATACCTTGGGCACAGCGCGAAAGCAATAGATATGTTAAAAAACTATTTTTCAAATTTCTTGCAGCCATCCTTTCCTCTTAAGTTAATGGAATTCTCAACTGTCTTATTAGGTTCTACTTAGCTTAGGTTATAGTGGCGTAGCTTGCCCTAGACGGGCCCTATATTAACAGGACATCAGCAATTTAGCCTATAGGTATAGGCAATAACGTTAAGCGTTATGTCGTTAGAAAGGTTTTTATAGTCTAGTAGTTACTATGGCGGTAAGTCTCGAATCGTTTGTGGGAATAAAGTTATGGCCTAATAAAATGGAACTTCATACGTTTTTATTGCTTTTTAATGGATTTTAAACGCTTAATTTTTTTTTATGTTACAATTTGACAAGCAGTCCTATGGTCCACCGTAAGAGGTCACCGCCGCCCATGGACATTTGTCATACCGAGGAATTGCCAATGTGTTACGGACCTTGGAGAGCTCTTTATACGCCTTTTTGAATAATCCCATATCGTAACTCTGAGGGATCATCCGCTCTAGAAGCAAACCCAATGCTTACCACGATCCTCAGAACGAATATAGAGAGAGAGAGCTCTGAGGAAAACCAAAATGCGGAGCTCATTCCAAATCCTAATGGACCGCGTAGGAACGTCCGACTGAATCGTTGTGTGGACGATCGAGGCGGCTCGAAGATGTGAAGATGAACTCCACGTCGCCAGTCATAAAGTTACTTTTTATCCCGGGAACGCGGTTGAATCCGCGGGGGAACCGCATCTGTCTACAGCGACTTTGATGCTCAATAACTTTTTTCCCACAGCGATGCGAGACTTGCCGCCATACTAAAAGTTATAATATATCAAAAACCCTTTCCAACTTCATATAGTTTAACATTATTGTCATTTGTTGGGGGGCTTTCTACCTGACTGCGGCGAAATCAAATAAAGGGTAATTTTTGCTTACACACGTTCGGGATCCCTGTAGCACGGAGACCCCGTACCTACTTCTACTACTTCCCTGGGTGTACCTACTCTTACAACATTTTCTGAAATTGAAACTACGAGATTAAAATTGCGGGTGAAATCAGGAGGTAGATTTTAAATTTTTGGCGTATTTCTATCAAAAAATTCTATGATAAAAATATTGACACAAGACAATTCAAATTAAAACTTGCACGGTTACAAATTGTTTCTATAAATGGATAAAGCACCCACGTATAATACTTGACCTAAGACATTCTTACGTTCGAATGGACGCTAACTCGTTCGATACACCTACGTTTTGCTTTTGAAATAATATTGTTATGGTGTAATGTTTGTATTATTCAGATAACTCTTGAGCGGTGAAAGAGTTATTTTGTATTCATAATTTTGAGAACATTGAAAAAGGTTTTTAAAAACTAAAATTTGACTACGATATCGTCAAAATCGATGCAAAGGTGATAATTGTGTCTAAATTAAAGAAAGGCAGTTGCCAGTTACTGCTGACATGCAAAAATCATAACTTACATAGTTACTAACACAAATAGACCACACACGGCTGGCGATGCTGGCTGAGCTTCCATAACTATAGGTACTGTAGCTGTCTGTCCCGCGGGTTCACGATACCAACTACCAGATAACTATACTATGCATTGTGGGATTGTACCGGGCGAGATACCCACGATATACTGGGTGGAGATTTCGAGATGGCATATTTTCGAAACCTATGTTGGATTAGTCCTGCCTCAGAGTATATAAATACTGGTCCTGCTGAACAACTTTTACTATGGGACCAACACTGAATTCTCAAAAAAAATTCACTATTGGTCCCATAGAAAAAGTTGTTCAGCATGACTAACCCAACAGGTTTCGAAAATATACCATCTCGAAATCTCCACCTGTTATAGCGTGGCAAAGCACAACCAAACACGCTGAGTAAGTACCTATCATTATTCGATAATTAGTTATATCTACCTTTTTCACACTCTGTTTAATTTGAACGTATCTACTGCATCGCCCTCTCAAAAGCGAGAACTTGAAGTAAGTATTTAGTTATTTACTCTCGCTATACAAGGCCGTAGTTTCGTAACCACCTGCCCATGTTCACCGCTTGTTTGGATAATGAGATGACTTGCTATAATCTCGAGATCATCTGTAGAAGAGGTCAATAAAGCCATAAGTTTAGAACGCCTTAGTAATGTTAGTAATGTCCTTCCAAATGTACCTAATCTAAAAATGGAAGGTACCACCTTCCAGCACAAAAAAAAAGCTTCTAGATCGCCAACCTACGTAGAGTGGGAAAACTGGCACCTTCATAAAGGTATTTAGGTTGTAGAGGCACGGGGCAGTAGACAAGATGGTTATCGACAATCGTTATCGTTAGTAAACGATGAACCTTTGTATGGGATTGACATAAGAGATTGTTAAAAATCACGTCATGTTTCGATTTGAAATGTCAATCCCATACAAAGGTTCATCGTTTACTAACGATAACGATTGTCGATAACCATCTTGTCTAGGGGGGCTGGATACCAGCTTGATCCTTTAGACTCGGTTCAGCGACGTGCCATCAGAATTGTCGACGATCCCGAGCTCACAAGCGGTTTAGAGCCCATCAGTCTGAGGAGAGACTTTGCCTCCTTATGTGTGTTCTACCGCTTGCAACGGACGGTGTTCTCAAGAATTGTTTAAGATGATGCCCACGGCTACCTTCTACCATCGCAACTCTCGCCATCGACGGGGAGTCCATCCTCACATATTGAAACCTGAATTGTTTCGTACTGTGCGGGCTCAAAGGAGCTTCCTTCCGCGGACGCTCAGACTGTGGAATGAGCTCCCCGCCGTGGTTTTCCCAATGGAGTACAGCATGGGGTTCTTCGAAAGGGGTGTGAAGAGATTTCTGTAGGGTCGGCAACGCGCGCGTGATACCCCTGGTGTTGCAAGCGTCCATAGGCTACGGTAACCGCTTACCTTGCTGCTTGTTGCTTGCTGGCTTGGCGGGCCGTATGCTTGTTGGCCACCAAAGTGGTATAAAAAAAAAAAAGGTAATACCTGAGAGATTTGTGTAGGTACATTAGGAGAGGCTGGGCTTTACAGAAAATTGGCTTCATATGGTTCTACTATGTGGGTGCAGGTATTGAGCGTAGTGGAGCGCTCGTGGTGTACCATGATTACTTAGCCGTTCCCCATCGATCGGCAAAGTTAAGCTACCAGCGATGAGGCCGGTACCTGCATGGATGACCGCCTAGTGATATTACAACACGAGCTTTTTCCGTAATTCGGAAGGCACGTAAAGCCGTTGGTCCCGGTTATCACTCAATTGTTAGCTAGTTCGAGGCCTCCTAGGTGGCTTGAAAACTCCAACAATGCTCCAACAGTAAGTTGACCACTATACCCTACCTCCACCGAACCGCACGCAGTGGGCATGCGTGAAGTATTTGCCTATTCTCTTTCACTTTATTTGTGAAAGGAGGTCTGTGCTCAGCACTGTGGGGCTATAGGCTGATGATGATGAGGTAGTGATCACAGAAAACCTGAAGACAACCGGCTCCGGAAAACATTGGTGACTGCTTGGTGACAGATTTTCAACTTGAGGGTGGTAGCTAGCCAGCCGGTACTACAAACTACCGTACCATCCATACAATATAACTTAATTTAGGTTATGATTATTTAAAAACAAACAGTAAGAAACGGCCAAGCCACATATTTTGACTAAAGTGTAGAGTTTGTGATATAGGGCTTGTAGAGTTCGGGAGTGTAGAATTATACGCTTGGCTCTATACACGAGATCTGATATTTTTTGACAGTGCAAGCTATGGTCTCGTCTTGGCAACATTTTCCATGACGAACGAATTCAAATCATAAAGTTCTTGAAGGCCAAACACAAGTAGCCAAATAATTTAATCTCTTCGTTGATGGCATTACTGCTTAATTAAGCAATTAGAAAAATATAATCACCGTTTGACTATACCACCGTTCACACTCGATGTATGCTACTGTACAATACAAAATCGTTTCGGAAATAAAGAATTATTTCTCTTTCATAATCCATTGTATGTTACTCCATATTTTCGAAACTGGTTTTTATGCACCTAATGATGTAGTGTGTGAATTATTGTCTTCTTTTCGCAACTTTTTCCAAAGATCTGTATCTAGCTAGACCTTCCATTAGGTTAATAGTTGTTAGACGAAAAATTAATATTTCAGTTGATGTCTCAATTTACACAAAAGAAGTTCCAAGTCGTTTTCGATGAAATAAAACTGCAGACTTATTTTAATTCTATTATACTAATCACTAATCAGCACTTTTGGTTTTTAATATACCTTCTAAGTACTGTTTATTACTTCGCTTTCTTGTCGGTCTGTTTGGTACAAATGCTACCAAACAGACTGTACTTAATGTTGTAATGTTTTCTTTATACTTCTACTACTAAAGTACCAAACAATCATTCGGCCTACCTGATGGTAAGCGGTCACCGTAGCCTATTGGCGCTTGCTACACCAGGGGTATCACTAGCGCGTGACCGAATGGTGATCGAAAGAGTCCTCCACACTATAACACTGATTTAGTTTTACAGCGGAATGAATTGAAAGCATAAAGTCCATGGGAGCACAGCAAGTAATAATACAGACTCGTCATGGTAGCGTAGTTAACATACACGTTGCATGCGTATAAACAATTTAAAATCAATTTTCAGTAATTTAGGATGCCAAAAAAAGCATAATTTACAAGTATTACGATCAACTTTCGCTATAATTATCCAGTGAGACTATCTAATAGGCTTCTTTTAGAGTTAAACGAATTTTGGTGCAGTTGGGAAGGTTATCCCGTACAAAATTCGGATAAACTCCGACTGGGGAAGTACCTCCACCTTACAGAAGATCACAGTCAAGTAACATTACATTACGTTAGTAGTATTTATCTATTCTGTGATTAATACGATGTTGTGTTCCTGCGGTGAGCTAGGTTAGGTGGCAATCGCAAGAACACTTCGATCAAACTACTTTTATAAAAAGATGTGAAGAGATTTTTCTAGGGTCGGCAACGCGCAAGTGTTCTCTAGTGTTGCAAGCTTCTATAGGCTACAGTAACCGCTTACCATCAAAAATGCATTATAGTGTAAGTAAAAGACAACCAACAGCCAGACTCACTTTCACGCATAAATACCTACACCGTTTATAATAGATTTACAGGGTTTTTTTTTTATCTTTGATTGTCCTATCTTCAGATAGATCGCACGATATACAGCAGCAATTTTCATAGAGATAGAATATAAATAGAGCGATTGTACCAGAGTATGTGCCGTGAGCACGGGTATGTGCAACGCTCGCGCTGCCTTGAAACGAACCGCGCGTTCATAGTTTGAACGATTAAATCATCATCATCATCAGCCTATAATGTCCCACTGCTGAGTACAGGCCTCCTTTCACAAATGAGGGTGAAAGGGAATGGGCAATACTCCACCACGCATGCCCACTGCGGATCGGTCAACCTACCATACCATAGTGGTCAACCTACTGTTGGAGTTTTCAAGCCGCCCCGGAGGTCTCCAACCACGGAAAAGAGAATACACTTCTTTTCTCTGTGCCTCCAACTAGCTTAACGACTATCACAATTAAATGATAACCGGGACCAACGGCTTTACTCGCCTTCCGAAGTACGGAAACGCTCGATCTGAAATACCACTAGGCAGTAACCCATCCAGGTACCGACCACGACGGTGGTAGCTTAACTTGGCCGATCAATTAAAAACGGCTAATCATGCTACACCACGAGCGCTTCATAATGAATTCCAATGTCTCGGTTTTTATCGATAAGTACTTTTACCGAAAACAAATAACAAGGAACTCAAATCGACATTTTTCTGACGGTAAATCACTAGTGCACGATATATCTACGAATGAATCTATTTGCACAGAATATTTAATAGCTATTTGCAAATAATGTTGTTAGCGCTATCACTCTATTAATTTCTTACTCTATGTGTATTTCTGATAGATAATAAACTAGGAAGTGCACGAATAACAGACTAACAGAGCTAAATAAAATAAGTTGTCGAATCCTTACGTAATCAGACATCAGTGGAATCTTGGCTGCCATTCGCCATTGTTATGTCGCATCCGGCCTTCCGGTTGTCTTAATTTAGTCGCCTTATACACTGGCCCAGTTCTTATAAAAGTATAAACAACATAATTTACTGCTAGCTTGTTGCATAATCTTTAAACAGGTGTAAATTCTTCGCGGGTCTTTCATGAATTATTTTCTCTAAATATGAAATTAAGAAATTATATAATGGAGTTTACGGCGATGATAGCTCAGTAGTAGCTTACCCCCTTACTCATAAAGCGCTATTTAACTAATATACCGATTAAATGGTCATGTAAATAATGTCACATTATTTGACAATGACAATAGAGTGACGTTATTTACGTGCCCCTTTAAACAGTATATTAGTTAAATTAATAACGTTTTATGAGTAAGGAGGTTAGATATAGTATATAAATACTACGTACAAGTAGTAGTGAAGTGAGGTGATGTCGAATGCCGAGACGACGATCCTGGGTTTGAATCCTACAATGACCTTGAGCTTTCGATGAAGGAAAACATTGAGAGGAAACCAAGGCGCGGTGGTACTTTGTAGTACCCCCAACCTCAAGTTGAAAATCTGTCGCCAAGCCCTTATCGGTGTGTTCCGACAGCTGCACTTGAGAGTCAGTTACTAGGCTTTGTGTGCTTACCACCTTTTGGCGACTGACCACATTCAGATTGTGGTCAAACAGACCTATAAATAACCTCGCGAACATAGATCGTCGATAATTAAAACATCGTTAAACTAGGTTTTTCTGGCAAAATCAAATGTGATTCTCATAGAGTTACGTCAGATTTGTCGACCAAGATCGATACAATTATTTATCATTATGTAATTAGAATATAATGAAACGAATTGGCTGCTTTCCTCTATCTTTAATCCAAACTTACCTTCTTATATTCGTTCGATCCAATTTCAAGATAAAATCCAGGGTTTTGACCAAAACTACTTAGGTTAGTAATACACAGGTCTAAGAAATCTGGGTGCAAACAAAAACAAGATTTAATCCTGCAACGAATATAAGTAGCTATAATACCCAGGTTATATTAAAGAGGACTGTCTCGTTTTATAATGGCGCACACTTGCGCGCGTGTTGCAACAAAGCTTTCCTTATAAGTCAAACTAATCTATGAACACTGTAATATAATCCGTTTAATAGTTACAGATATTCGCACAGACAGAAACAGGTGCGACAGGGTCTTTATTTTTATAATCCTGAATCCTGAATGTGATGATATCTTAGTAATCCTCTGTGCCCGGGTGCTTTCGGTGAAGGAAATCATCGTGAGGATACCAAAGCAGTGGTAGCGTATTTTGTAGTACCCACCAAACTCAAGTTGAAAATCTGTCGCCAAGCACCGATGAGTTCCGATATCTGTACTTGAGAGCCAGTTCCTTCTAGGTTTTGTGTGCTTACCACCTTCGGCCACATCATCACTTACCATAGTGAGATTGTGGCCAAACACAGGCCTACATACTTAGTAAAAAAAATCTTAAGTTTTTGATCCTCTGGACTAAATTTCATCACCAAACCTTTTCAAATAGTTGTTTTTTTTTTTATACAACTTAGTCGTTAAACAAGCATACGGCCCACCTGATGGTAAGCGATTACCGTAGCCATATGGACGCTTGCAACACACGAAGCATCGCTCACGCGTTACCGACCTTTCCCCCGTCCCCTATGAGCTCTGGCGACCTTACTCACGCGCAGGAACACAACTTTACACAACATAAAGTTATTTGGCTGCGGTATTCTGTAAGGTGGAGGTACTTCCCCAGTCGAGCTGCTCTTTGAGCGAATAAACGCTATGCTCTACCTCTCCTAAAACAAGACATCTAGCTTATAACACCAATAAACTGTATATTTAACTGCCCTTCTTTCGCAATAAATCTTTAAAATGAATGGTATGTAAATGATAATTAGCCAGTGCATGATGAAACTCTAAGGCTTCGCATTTGTTTAATGGTACTTTTGTTTTATGGCATCTGGTGTGTGGAATCTACGAAACAATACTGTATTTGTTAACCAATGTATTTCGGCATGCGCCTAACTGACAACGCCTGTGATTAATATGTTGGAAAATGTGTGTTTCCATTCACAGTTGGTACCTACTGTTAGAGCTTATTTACATAACACAAGCCCTAAAAATAATATTGAAAAATACATAGTAAAACTTCTGCACACACGCGGGAAACCAGCTTGTTTTGATCTGTCAAAACTCTTTATAGTCCTTTAGTGACGGGAGCGGGACAGGCTGATGCGAGAGTCGAGCTAGTGCTGTGACAAACTCGACTTAACACTACTAATGAGAGTTTCCTTATGTGTGCAGTTTCTCGTAGTCTCCGCGTAGAAACGTACTGAAATCAAGCAGCCATTGGCGTAAGAGGATGCAAATCACTTTTCTTATTGGTAAATAATACACTTTTATTCGCTATTCGAAGAATAGTAAAATGCCGTAGTAATAAAAGTGACACAATATCGTGACGTCCGTAAATGGGCATCGCGGTAACAGATGAAAGGAAAAGCTTTGAAATGTATACCATCCGCTCAAAAACGTGTGAATTTCTACATTGCTTCGTGACCGAGTGATTTATGTATCACGTTAGAGAACCGCCTATTACACAATGCTGTATCCTCACGGGCCGCATGGTGGATGACCTTAATCCCATCATTGTTAGAAAAGTGAGCAAATAACTAAAAATCTGTACTCGGTGGAAGGTTTTATGGAGTTGATAGAAGTGTTAGTGACGCCGAATGCTGCCACGAAGGTAATTTTTAGGGTTCCGTAGCCAAATGGCAAAAAACGGATCCCTTATGGATTCGTCATATCTGTCTGTCTGTCCGTCCGTATGTCACAGCCACTTTTTTCCGAAACTATATGAACTATACTGTTGAAACTTAGTGAAAATCTTAATGCGGTTCACAGAATACATCTACTTACCAAGTTTCAACATTATAGTTTCGGAAAAAAGTGGCTGTGACATACGGACGGACAGACAGACAGACAGACATGACGAATCTATAAGGGTTCCGTTTTTGCCATTTGGCTACGGAACCCTAAAAACAATAAATTTTGTGGGTTCCCCATACTTAGAACTGAAACTCAATTTGTTTTTTCATCAAACCCATAGGTGTACGGGCAATGGATAGGTCTTCAAAAATTATATTGAGGTTACTAATATCATTTTTTTCTAAACTGAATAGTTTGCGCGAGAGACACTTCCAAAGTGGTAAAATGTGTGTCCCCCCTGTAACTTCTAAAAGTAGTAGTTTTTATAATGAGCTTTCGGTTGACTAGCACGTCTGACTGGCTACCGCTATTAGTACTATTATTTATTCTGTGCTACCGCCCTAGAGCTGGTACTCTGTCGCCAAGCACCTATTGGAGTGTTCTTACAACTGCACTTAAGAGCTAGTTTCATTTTAGCTTTGTGTGCTTCATCTTCACTGACCATGTGTATTTGGTGGTAATACACAGATTTTTCACTTTTTCAAAATTTATGTGTCGAATAATGATGCTTTAGTAGTGACTTTTAAATTTCGTCTAATAACTATTTTGGAGGAACAAGCTGATAGTTTAGTACCAGTATGTTATAATTATGTTTTGACATATCATTTAACTATTATTACTTCTTACAGAGAAGACGCCACACATCACAACTATGTTCCGTTCAAGTGAGGCCATCCGGCCACACTTGTCGTTGTAGAACGATGAACGAAACGCGTAAGCCATTGTTCAACTTAATTCCACCATCCCCATTTTTACACCGAACCACAAGACGCCGGGAAAATTTTCACCCGTACGTTGTTAACATACCGAAAATACGGACACAGCGTTTTGCATCCTCATTTATAATGCGGACAGCAAGGGAGTGGAACTTGCTTCCGGCGTCTGTGTTTCCTGACGCCTACAATCTAGGAACTTTCAAGGCCAGAGTGAATAGGTTTCTTCTGGGTAAGCGTGTTTCATCTTAGGCTTCGTCATCGCCCCTTATGGGCGGGTCAGTGGCCAAACGCAAACCCATTTAATTAAAAAAAAAAAAAAAAAAAAAAAAAAAAAAAAAAAAAGCGCCGTGAAAATCACGGTGTTTGCGAGAAAAATACTCCTAAAAGCGTTCTGGGGAGTTAAAAAGGAAGCTAAAGCAATATTGCTACGCAATTCATTTTTCCGAATTCTCGGTAGATCCTCAGTGATTCCAATATTTTTTGGTAAAATAGTTACTCATTATATACAATTCAATTCATTAAAAGATTTGGAATTGATGAATTGCATAAGTTATGCTTTAAATTCGAAAAAATGAATTGCGTTAGCAATATTGATTAGCTTCCTTTTTAGGGGGCCTGATAGCGCTACGTGTTTCTACTGTCTGCTTAGACGACTAATTATCGTTTCAGCGCTTAAGAGAACTTGTTGACTCTAAAAATGGGACATAACCTTTGCTTATGATAGCTTCTCTATACGTAGTAAAAATAGCTCAATAATACATTCATTTTCTTCTTTATCACATACGTAAAAGTTCAAACGGATCGCTGCCTCCAAACTGAAGCCACTTGTGTATGCATAAATGCGCGCAAGGAAAAGTTGCGGTTGCGAAGAGCTTTTATACATATTTGTGAGCGAGTGGTGAAGACTTTTTGGCTTCATTTTTATAGCGGGCCATGATTAACGTACCTATAAATAAAGTTAAAGAATATCATGTATCAAACTCTTTGTTGTTACGGACAATGGGCTAACTAGTTACGAGAAACCAATGTCCAGCAAATGGTATCTAATTTCCTACAAAAGATAACAAGCTTAGAATTAGAAGTCGACGTCGTGACCCAAGGATAATTTTGTCCGCTTGTCCGTGAAAGTATTACATAACAAACCAGTACTGGTTGGTACTAAGCGTCGTGATTAATTAATACGTTAGATTAATTAATGCTGAATATTAATAAGTATTAGGCGTAATGATAGTGGCTTTAATTTCTAAGTCCAATTACTAGTCATTGTAGCAACTTATGATGTGTCGAAAAAAGTCGGCTGTTTTTTATTATTCTATGTACATGGTACTTATAGCCAATAAGCTTACGACTCGTGTGATAAGGCTCGTAAGGCCCGGACAATGAGTTTTCAGACACTTATAACATTCAAGGCCCGAGTAAACAGGCATCTTATGGGTACGCGCGGTCCACCCTAGACTACATCTTCGCTTTCCATCAGGCGGGATTGCGGTCAAGCGCAAAAAAAGTACGTGAAATGATTTCGTAACCTATCCGATCTATCCTATCTGATCAGATCCTACTAAATTCTCACCACACGCAAAGGGGTTAATAAGTACTAAATAGCAGACTAGTCCCCACAAGCAGCACCACTTGTAGGTACACAAGTAAGACGCGCGTGGCAGCCATCGCCCCCATCGCCAAAGCAGGGAAGTGATCGACCCGTCACACGACGCTGCCGCAAGCAAAGGCCCTGCCTTCAATAAAGTAAACTAAAGGAAAATAATACTATGATCAATCATTACTAATTGTTTAAATTATTTTGTTAATTTAACATTTTATGCCTAAGTAATAGTCACGGTCTCTTTTTTCCAAAATCTGTTGTGCCAAACTGTGTAATCTTTATATTTAATCGATTACAGTGCACATTAATGTACGCTGACTTGTGTTGCTTTCTTCCATATCGGGGTCACTGCACTTACATAAACAATACATTGTTATTCCATACAATACGTTACAATAACTTAATATTTTGATCGATGTCCCTCACTCAATACAATTCAATACCTACTCGTAATGTTGGACCAGTTTGGTGCATGTTATTCAATATGTATTACTCAGTTTATATAATCAATTAGGTAATTATTGTCCACCGTAAAATAAAGTTATTTGTATCATAGTACTAGCTGCCCGGCACGACTTCGTTCGCGTGGTGTCCTACTAACCTATACGCTAACCTACCCTACCCTACCGCTACCACTACCCCTACCCCTACCCTACCCTACCCTACTACCCTACCCGACCCGACCCTACCCTACCCTACCCTACCCTCGCAACTTTCTTATTTTTTTCTTTCATAAGAACCTTCTCCTGACAATAACAAACACAACAAAAAAAGAATTAGCGAAATCGGTCCAGCCGTTCACGAGTGATGGCGTGACTAAGGGAAATTTTTAGTGGTATAAAAAAAAAAATAGGGTTTCATTTTTATATATATAGATATAGGATCAGCAACGCTCGTTAAATACAGCCCGACTGATGGTAAGCGGTTACCGTAGCCTAAAGATGCTTGCAAGAAGCATATCACGCATTGCTGATCCTGTAAAAATGTCTTCTCATTGTCAACTCTTCATGTACTTAACTCTCTTTACTCCCTTGGGAATACCACGGCGGAGAGCTCATACCACTAGTAGATCATCCGCGGAAGGAAGCTCCTTTGATACTGGACCCGCGTACTTGTCTCGGCCTTTACCCCTTATGGAGAATTAGCAAGTGAGTTTAGAAGTGGAGGTGAGGTTGGAACTACACTGTTGGTATCGAGACAGGATATGCGCTTTTCCATTTTTTTACTGTTTATTGGCCTGCGTTTGACCGCAATCTCACCAAGTGGTAAGTCATCACATCATCATCATGTGGTCGAAAGTGGTAAGCACTCAAAGCTTAGAGGAAGGCTCTCAAGTGCGGTGCCGAAACACACCGATAGGTGCTTGGTGACAGATTTCCAACTTGAGGGTGGTAGCCAGCCAGGTGGGTACTACATAGTACCCTACCACCGTTCAATGGTTTCCTCACGATGTTTTCCTTCACTGATAGCTCAAGGTCATTGTACGTTTCGAACCCACAAAATTCGTCTCGGCATCACTACCACTGTGATATCATCGCCTTAAGCTATCCATAACTGCACTTTTGGAATTTGTGGACCGACAGGATGACGTCAACCAAACGGCAACCGGTCAAGTAACTCATCTGAATGCGAAAGTGAGTCTGTTTGTCTCTTGACGCCTCAATGGTAACGCAAATAGCCTATGGCATGGCCTTCACCACATAGACGTATTTATCCCGAGAACGCGGGTGAAACTAAGATGTCCGTCGCTTCCCCTGATAATTTTTACATGAACGTTCAATTCACGGAGGTTAGTTTTTTCAATCGCTAGATAAAAGCGTATGATAAAAAAACTGACCCTTGGATCAGCCCCAAAGTTGTCGGGTTTTTTTATCTCCCACGACAGCAAGTCAATCAAATATGGCAATCTAGGTCTTCCCCCACATATCTACAATAACACTATGTTCTAATAGTGAACCAGGAAGCGTGGTATTTATTACAAGGACATGAGTGCGCTTTCACCGGCACCTTTCTATTCGGCGCGCGCGCACCTCTGCCGGCCGATGCGGATTTTGCGATACTAGGCGGCGAATGAGACACACGGGCTTGTGAAATAGCTAATAAATGATTTTTGCATAAATTATTTATTTGTACACTATTTAAGCACTATGTGGCTCTGTGAGCTCAGATATAGCGAGACATCCATTTGGAAAAAAAACCCTGTTACGAGAAAAAAAACCGGCATTGTGCGAGTCGGACTAGTGCACCGAGGGTTCCGTACAGACTTGTAGATATGTAAATAGTTCGTTCATCACAGGAATCGAGTCTCGAAGATTTTTCCCCTTTTTTCAGATTTTTTTTGTGTTGTAACTCCAAACTTACGTTTTTCGGATTTTCCTTTACTTGCGATTAGATGCGACTTTGATTCCCTTGCGATTGTCAAAATATGCAGCATAAACGGCCGTATGTTTTTTTTTGAGGATCTTGACAGACGGACAACAAAGTTATCCTATACGGATTCCGTTTTTTTTTCTTTTGAGTTACGTTAGCCTAATAACATACATATAATTACCGAACCTGCTCACAAACACGAGAATCTGTTGAGAAATGCGAAATAAGAATAGCCGGACAACCGCTGGACAGTATGATACCTACTGAAGAAGTAACAATCCGATTTGATTTGCATTTGATAACCCCTTTATTAACGAAGTATAAATAACTAATATGCGAAATGCTGTTCAAGATCTCTAAGAAGACTCTGAACTGATAAAATTTTGGCAGGCGAGGTGAGTTTCAAAATTCAAAATCATTTATTCAAATAGACCTTTGCAGGCACTTATGAAAAGTCTGACTCTAATACCCTAATACCGGTTCGGAAGGTTGCATTTGCTGAAAAGAGCCGGCAATAAACCCAGCAATTATTCTTTTCAAAACAAGCTTAGATTCATTACATAATATTTACATTCTAATCGCACTGACAACAATTGCGTGCCCCGGCGCGGCGGCAAAACTACAAAGTAGACTGAATCTATATTTAATAAGTTAATCAATGGCAAGCTTAAGCAGACCAGCCCCCACAAGCAGCACCTGTTCACAAGTATGACGCATTTCTTGTCGGAGTCTTCTCAGTTTAGTGTATTACAAAGTGCCTACAAACCGGTGTAGAATCAATTTGTTAACATTAATAAGTGCTTTATCAGGGCCTTATTTATTTTTCCTTTATCTTATTTGATTA
Organism: Achlya flavicornis; assembly: GCA_947623365.1. Taxonomy (NCBI): domain Eukaryota; kingdom Metazoa; phylum Arthropoda; class Insecta; order Lepidoptera; family Drepanidae; genus Achlya; species Achlya flavicornis. Next base: position 11,891,093 of record OX392484.1, read on the forward strand.
GGCTATCTGGTATGGTATGGTAAAGGAAATATGCTATTTCTAATGCCGAGAACGCGGGTGAAACCGCATCCAACAACTGCACTTATATAAAATGCTCACCATTCCCATGTCAGTGTCGCACAAACTGACCGACTTCCGAGTGTATATAATACTGCGTCCTGCCGCATAATACTGTAATTTACAAGTGTTTATATTTACATAATTCATAATTATCTTGAACACTTACAGACACAAATAAATACATAAAATTTACAACTTTTAAATTTGTCGGTGTTACCAAACTACCAATTTTTTTGGCGGTGTATTTATTTTATTATGAATAAATGTTGTCGTTCCATTTTTAATAAGGGTGCGTAGAGAGGGTCGTCAACACGCTAGTGATAATCCTGGTGCTATTGGCTTCAGTAACAGCTTACCATCATGCGGGTCGTTAGCTTGTGTGCAAGCTTTGTATGCTATAATGACGGGCCAGTTGGCGCAGTTGGTTAAGAGTCTGGTAAAGATTCCACCTATTGCGCCGCAGGTTGTGGGTTCGATTCCCGCACAGGGTATGCATTTGTGTGCATGAACATGTCTGTATGTCCTGAGTCTGGGTGTAATTAAGTATATTAAGTATGTATTTACAAACAAAAAGTAGTATATGTATTATATCAGTTATCTGGTTTCCATAGTACAAGCTCTGCTTAGTTTGGGATCAGATGACCGTGTGTGAGGAATGTCCCAGGATATTATTTGTAAAAAAAACTAATCATTGGGCGCCCCCACATCGAGCGGTTTACAGTTCTGCGTTGTGAGTTCTACGTGCGTTCTCCTTGACCGCCGAGTGCTAGGATCAACATCGCTGCATAGATTACAGTGAATGCGGAACGCAGACGTCTGACCTCAGAACTCTAGAGACCACTCATCAACTCCTTGGAAAGCTCCGATCAATCGAACAAGCTTAAATTATGTGACTATGTCACCAAAAAGCCGGATTTCTCAGTTCACTCGTATACCTAAGTAGTTGTATGTAAATAATTCAAAGTTCATCATAATCAACCTACAATTATATCGATCAATAAATCAATAGCCAGCACTCTATGGCCGAATGATCACATCAACAATAAAGTAATTTCACACATTGTAAAGTGATATATAAATGTAATGTGGTCTGTGATGGAAGCGGCCCTTTCTTTTTATTACAATGGACACTTTAGTTAAGGCGTAGATGCTATAGAACTGTCTGGTTTGTGCCATAGACCAATAATATTTAGTCTATGATAGGTGTAATGAATTTTTAGCGTAATTCTTGAATTTCAAAGTTATTTTGTATGTCAAACTTCGATATTATTTTATGTAATGTTATGGTGCGTCCATGCTTGGCGAACCGATCACGAGCCGAGTCTCGAACGAGCACACTGCGAGCACGATTCACGTAGCGTGGACGGGCTCGCGAGCCTCGAACGAGCGCGATTGTCAGTTTTTTCACGTATGTACAAAGGGATTCGCATCGTGCTCATTGTAGGCTCGTTCGTGGCTCGGTTCGCGTAGCATGGACGCACCATTATGTAACTAATATTACTAGCCTACTAGAAAGGCCAGTGAGCTTTTCAACGACATTATCCCAATCGTATTGAGAAACGCATACGTTATACACAGACAAATATACTTCTTTTGAGAGACAGAAACTTGTAAGTTCCACCGATAAGCGAAATAAAGTAAAAATAACCCAAAATCATATTAAAAAATTGAGTACCTAATTATTTTAGTATGGTAAGTTGCTCCACAACTGCCCCTTAAACAAAGATCGAGTATCGTTTTTTAGGGTTCCGTAGCCAAATGGCAAAAAACGGAACCCTTATAGATTCGTCATGTCTGTCTGTCTGTCTGTCTGTCTGTCTGTCTGTCTGTCTGTCCGTGTATGTCACAGCCATTTATTTCCGAAACTATAAGAACTATAATGTTGAAACTTGGTAAGTAGATGTATTCTGTGAACCGCATTAAGACTTTACACAAAAATAGAAAAAAAACAATAAATTTTGGGGGTTCCCCATACTTAGAACTGAAACTCAAATTTTTTTTTTTCATCAAACCCATAAGTGAGGGGTGTATATGGATAGGTCTTCAAAAATGATATTGAGGTTTCTAATATCATTTTTTTCTAAACTGAATAGTTTGCGCGAGAGACACTTCCAAAGTGGTAAAATGTGTGTCCCCCCCCCTGTAACTTCTAAAATAAGAGAATGATAAATCTATAAAAAATATATGATGTACATTACGGTGCAAACTTCCACTGAAAATTGGTTTGAACGAGATCTAGTAAGTAGTTTTTTTTTAATAGGTCATAAATTGAAATTAATATCAAATACTCAGGTCTATACTACCATTTACTTATATACCTACAGGTTTGTACGGAACCCTCGGTGCGCGAGTCTGACTCGCACTTGGCCGGTTTTTTATTCAGTAGGTACGTGAGATCCACCGTGCATCATCACCTCTCTATTACTCTTACATAATATCAATATTCTACTTGTTGGAATGCAGATCGGTCTTATCTCAACATCTGCGGAGGAACCATTCATCTTTTAAATTGTAGAGTGCTTCTCAAGTGGTATGAGGGCGGAGAATTACGAGGAAGACTCAAGCTATTATTTTAGCCAATTTATGAATTAGAACCTATGATTAAATATCCTGGGAAATTCCTCACACACGGTCATCTGATGCAGCAGAGCTTGTACTATGGAAACCAGATAACTGATATAATACATATACTATAGTTTTTGTTTATAAATACATACATAATATATATAATTACACCCAGACTCAGGACATACAGACATGTTCATGCACACAAATGCATGTCCTGTGTGGGAATCGAAACCACGACCTGCGGCGCGTTAGGTGAATCTGCGCCAACTGGCCCGTCAAATTAATCAATTTATGTATAAGTACGCATAAATAAACATATTTTAGTCGTACTGATATTGTTAATGCTAAAGGTTGTGTGGACTGTATGTGGATGTTTCTTGTCCAGTGATGCTGAAATGGCTAAATGGATTTGGATTAAATTTGGCACATAAATAGATACCAAAAATAAAACTAAATAAGGATACTTTTTCTGTGGAGCGGAAACAAGCATGCCTAATTATCTTATTACTTTATTAATTATTATAGTATATATTTATATTATTAACTATTAATCTTTTATATTATGTTTTGAGATCTCGAAAACGGCTGTAACGTTGTGGTTTGCGATATGGGGCTTTTTGGGTCGATCGATCTAGTTTTCACGCAGTGTGGAGTTCGTTTCCGGAGTGGTTCGAACCCCGGGGTTCTTTGAGGAGTGACGAGATATCTGCAGGATGTTTGAAGTGTCTATAGGCTACGGTAACCGCTTACCATTAGGCGGCCCGTATGCTTGTTTGCTACCTTAGTAGTATGAAAAAAACAAACTCACTTTCACACTAATAATAATTATTTAAGGCGAGGTTCTCCGACGAGCTGTAGGTATTTTACGCTACCTCGTACCCCGCCATTTGAGCGCGCTACGTATTCATCTACGCACGATGCAGCTATTCGCGCCAAAATTCACCGCGGCGCACCATTTGAAATTCCATTATGGCGTCCGATTTTATTTTGCCACAGTACAGAAAATAAAGCAGTAGATACTTACGTATTTAGATAATAATTAAGGTTCTAATTATCGATTTGGTTTTATTGCAATACTAATATAATATTGTGAATGGAAAGACTGTAGGAATATTTTTTTATTTTATTTGTTGAAGCGATGTAGCTTTATTAGCCGTTCTTCATCAATCAACAAAGTTAAGTAATTACCGGTGTGGACGGTATCCAGAGTTCCAGACGGGTGACCGCCTAGTGGGCCTTTTTTTACAATCTTTTTACTAACTTGCAATGTATGTTTGTATGTATGTATCTTCATACAAATCAAATCAAATCTTGCAAGTCGAATTTCACCTACTTCCAGTGGTCGGATTGACTTGATATTTGGTATATTAGAAGACAATGCATGTACAATCAACAAAATGTACAGTCACCAAAAAAAGCTTGAATTAAAAATATTTTTTTAACTAAAACTTATATTTTTGTTCCTCGAACATAGTTCCTGAAATAAGCCGGCACTGCTAACTTCACACAAAGTTAGCGGGACCATACGCTATAGTGAACAGGTACAGGTACAAAAATATTGAAAATTAAATTTGAACCTTGTGATAAAACGACGCAAACCCATCGATTTGGGACTCGTTTAATTCTTCGGATCTTGACTACTCTGATCTGATGATTAAGTTAGTCGACTTAAGATTGATTGAGTATATAAAAAAACGTATATTTTACCTACTTACTCTGCTAAAAAGAACCTTATAAGTCGGTATATAGGCGGACGAGTCGGAGTAAATCGGTTTCGCGCGGACGGGTTATTCATATCACTAAAACGTTTGTGTAAAGTCACAGTAGGTGGTAAAAAAGTTACACGCTTGGTTTCCATACAGATTGAGCGACAGGCGGTATCTATTTAGATATTAATGTCTGTGGTTATACCAATGATAAATGTAATTGTTGGTTTTGGGAACAAAACAATGTAATATGATAGCAATAGCATAGCAATGTTATGAGTATTTAAAATATTTAAAAAACCTATGTAAAATATTTTTGAAATACTTTAAATTAAATAAATTAAAATGTTCCTGTGACAAACAATATCTACATTATGAACTTTTTCTGATTTCGCCTGGTGGTCTTGCTCTTTTCATTGGCTGGATGAATTTTCAAACTGGTTCCCTTTCACATCATCATATCAGCCTAACGATGTCCACTGCTGAACATAGGCCTTCCCCATTAACTTCGACCTGGAACGGTTTTGGGCCGCTTGCAGTGACACCCAGCGACTCTGATCAGCTCGTCGGTCCACCTGGTGGGAGGTCGTCCCGCTCGGCGCTTTCCACTACGTGGTCGCCACTTAAGAACCTTCCTTCCCCATCGGTTATCTATTCTTCGAGCGATGTGGCCTGCCCATTGCCACTACAGCTTGCTAACTCCACGAGCTATATCGGTAATTTTTGTCCTCGTTTCGGACTCTGTCACGTAGAGAAATTCCGAGCATAGCTCGTTCCATAGCTCGCTGAGAGACTCTGAGATTATTTATGCGGCCAGCAGTAAAAGACCACGTGTCTGTTTCGTGTGTCATAACTGGTAACACGCACTGATTGAAGACCTTTGTCTTCAGACTCTGAGGTATTCTGGACGTGAAGATATGCCGTAGCTTCCCGAACGCTGCCAAGCCGAGTTGGATTCTTCGATTGACCTCTTTATCGAAGTTGGACCTTCCTAGTTAGACAATTTGTCCTAGGTAAACATACTCGTCTACAACTTCGAGAATAGTGTTCCCAACAATCACAGGTATTGGCGGAATATGAACATTAGACATAATATTTATCTTGTCCATATTCAGCTGCCCCCACCTGGATTTCGTACTTTACAATATTATGATATGCGTAAACTTTTTAAAAAACGCTGCGTGTCCGGTCAAATTGCATTCATGCATAACGTGACCTTATATTTTTTTTCGTTGAGCGGGAAGCCTGCTGAATTATTTTAAAAAAGTGATTTTACTAGATTATTTTGGAAAATTAAGAACTATTTCTTCATTTTCACGCTATAAGTACTTATTTATTATACGTTAGCCGTAGTGACATGATTTCTGAATTCTAACGTCTAAGCGGTTGTATGCAGAAAAAATGAGTTTCAAAATAACGGGTCAATTCGGGTCTAGTTTTAAAGTAAAGTACGAACGGACCTCATTATTTCTTGACATGATTTGTTAGTTTGAAATTACTTTCAATCTTTCAATGCTGCGTTTGGTCTTTGTAAATATTTTATTAATTAGTGGAAAATCTAACCTAAGCTATTGAAAATAACCTAAACCGAAGTTTTTGAAAACGAGACATTTTTCCCTCACCGGGGCCTGAAAGCGGGACTGTCATAGCTGTCGTAACCATACGGTATGGTTACGTAAGTAATACAAAACATATTAGCTAAGTTCAGCAGTGGACATCCATGGGCTGATATGATGATTAGCTAAGTTACTAAACTTTAGTGACATGACTTCTAACGTCCGTGTGATTTTTCGAATTTGTCGGCAGAACAAATCAGTTTCAAAATATCGGGTCTAGTTTTCAAGTAGGAATGATGCTCATTACAAGATTTGTTAATCTTGGTAATCAAAAAGGGTTTCAGTACCTACTGCCACACTTGCTGCGATCTGTCTCTTATATATATTTTATTCATAACAGAAAAAAAACTCATTCGACGCTTACCGCAAATTATGTTATCGTTTGTTCTGTTTGCGAAAGCGGGACATTTTTGCTCTCACTGGTGACAGTGGGGCAGACAACCTGAAAGCGGGATAGTCCCGCCTAGGGATTGCAATCCGGATACTTCGATATTATAAATCCGAATATTGATAATAAAATCCAGTTTTTTCGAATTTTAGTCATAATTTAACTAAAAATTTTCGTTTAATATCTAGTGGATGTAGGACAGTATTACTCTGAAATCTATACACCGCTCGGCTCACAAGCGGCTAGCTGCTACCGCTCGTCCATCTAGCTAATAGCTCGGTCTAAGTCGGCCAGTGAGTGTTAGATGGAGGCGATGCGCCCGCGGCGCGAAAAAACAACTCTTTGCACAACATAATATCACAGTCTATTAAACCATACAGTCGATTGACGAAGCCGTCTAGACAGGGCAATCGTGCGGGGTGTGAGAGGCGAGACGCGGGAAAGCCGTTACCGACCTGCGAACAAAACGATGTTAGTAGCTCGGTAAACAGCATTCAGGGCTAAAGCGTGTTTGTGTCTGTAATTATTTTATATTAATTTGTTTATTTAAAATGGTGCAAACGACGTGTGCTGTGAGAGACACTTACGGGCAAGTCTTCATCCTATTTAAATAAAGATCTGCGGTTTCATCAGCTTCCACACACAGAAGAAAGGTAAATAAATCATGGTTTGTTATCGTAGAGTGCATACAATAATAATTTTATATTTGTCATGTCGTGTCTTGCTAATAACGCCAACAAAATGGCCGAATGGCGGACGGTAAAAAATATCTAATAGGTACACAGGTATAGGTAACAGGCACAGGGCATGAGTATTTGGAAATCTTCTTTTTTTTTCAATAGGTCTGATGATGGAGTAGGAGGTTAAGCACTGGAACTCCATAGTGGAACATCGTATCCTAGCCGTGTTTGGGGTTGTTGGAATCGTCGTGAGATGAACTTTGACCATGTATGGTTTTCAGGGTCTGCTGATGGAGTAGGAGGGTAAGCACTGGAACTCCATAGTGGAACATCGTATCCTAGCCGTGTTTGGGGTTGTTGGAATTGTCGTGAGATGAACTTTGACCATGTATGGTTTCAGGGTCTGATGATGAAGTAGGAGGGTAAGCACTGGAACTCCATAGTGGAACTTCGTATCCTAGCCGTGTTTGGGGTTGTTGGAATTGTCGTGAGATAAACTTTGACCATGTATGGTTTTCAGGGTCTGATGATGGAGTAGGAGGGTAAGCACTAGAACTCAATAGTCGAACATCGTATCCTAGCCATGTTTGGGGTTGTTGGAATTGTCGTGAGATAAACTTTGACCATGTATGGTTTTCAGGGTCTGATGATGGAGTAGTTATTATAATATTGTTTAAATTATAATAATGCTAACAATGTTGTATTTTTATCTGCAATAAATAAATAATTTTATAAATATTGTTTAATTGTGACAACCCTGGCCGTCGCGATACTGTCTAGACGTTGTCGGCATTTTTCACTAGATCAAAGGCGTCGGACGACTGTATGGTTTAATAGACTGTGGTAATATCAAGACTGATAGTTATATTTAGTCGGGTTACCGCCGAAAGCATTTTGTACATCGGCTGATCTCAGAAAATTTTTACTTTTGAAAGGGTCTGACACAGCAGCCTTCTAAGCAAGCTTACTTGATATGAAATCTCTGGTGGTCTGTGCGCTTGGATTTCCAATTTCCTGAGCGAACGGTCTATTCATGTAGTCATAGACGGGTGTTCGTCGGACCTTTTCGTAATCAATGCTACAGAGTTCAGTTCTCTCTGCAACCTTATTTCTGCTGCATATTAACGATCTGGTGAAGCCCGGTATCTTTGGGTACGTAGACGATAGCACCGTTGTCATATTTCCAGCGCGCGAGCCACCAGTGACTAGATCCAATTGTTGCGAGAGGCCATGGTAGAGCGTTTGAACGTAACTTTACAGGCAGTCTCCGATTAGGGCAATGCCATCTGGTCACTTTTAATGCCACCAAGACGCATGTGTGTCTTTTCACCACCAAACGGAGTCCTTTCCACCAGGCTCTCGCCCTCGACTCAATAAACCGCCGAGCCAGAAGACTCATCGAATATGAGATTAATTATGACGAAACTCACGAGCCTCGACCATCGAAGAAAGGTTGTTTGCCCTATCGGTTTTCTACAGGATATATTTTTGAGAGTGTGTGCAGGAATTGCTCAACCTTATTCCCACCACAATCCCTATTTTTACTCCGAACCACAAGACACAGGGAAAACATTTCTTTTCCATTCTTAATTATAATGCGTAAAGCAAGGGTGTGGAACTTGCTTCCGGCGACTGTATTTCCTGACTTTTAGAATCTAGGGACTTTCACGGCCAGAATGAATAGGTTTAATTTGGGTTAGCGTGCTCCACCTTAGGCTTCGTCATTATCCTTTATAGCTCTTAAGATTTGTGTATCTATTTACTAACAATCTATGGACCCTGTTGTCTGAGAATAAATGCATTTTATTTATTTTATTTTATTTTATGGACGGCTCAGTGGCCAAATACAAGCCCATTTTTTTTTAATATTACGTGCAGTTTAATTGATTTTTTATTGAAAAGCAAGCAATGGAAATACAATAAAATAGAACACCTCTCTTCAAACTACTAATAATTAAGCATAAACTACGCGTACAATTTAAAATTACAAAAGATTGCAAAAAAATACAAAAATTCGAAAAATCCGGATAATCCGGATTTGTCATGGACTTGGGCCTCGAGTGAAAACCAGCGCGCGGTTTAGTCTTTCTTACTAACCTGAGCAAATTCGAGACCTATCCCTGGCATTACGCAACATTGCATTTTTGTGTAGTTTTTAAATTGGTTCTGTTTGTTTTTTTTTAATTCTTGTTTTTTTGTAATTTCTACAGTCTTTAATGTAATGTTGTGTGTTGTCCAGAATAAATCTTTTTTCTTTCTTTCTTTCTTTATATGTGATGATAAACTTTGAATCCGGATTTGAAAAAAATCCGGATTTTGTAATCCCTAGTCCCGCCTCCCGCCTAAAGCGCGACGTATGATGTGTGTCCTCATATCCTGTGTAAGGCAAAACAAGTGCGGGGAACCTAGAAAACTCTGATATGCCCCCCCGCCCCCCTGGGTCAGAAGCTGGGTACACCCATGTATCCACTTCATCTAAATGGTAGAAAACTCAGTATTTTGCACATAATACCCCATCATAACCCATACTACTTACGGAAAAGAAACTACTATACTATTTAGACTACTATACTATTTAGTTACTGGTTCGATTACTCTCAAAATTGATATTTGAGAGATCTTGGGTTCACAAAACATGAAACTTTTGTGTTGAAAAAGTGTTCGCCATTTTGAACTTTTTAGATACTGGTTCGATCGTATGATATGTAAGATACCTTGGGATCACAAAACAAGAATCTTTAAACAAAAATAAATAAACCGCCATATTGAACTATTTGGTTACTGGTCCGATTGCTCTCAAAATTAATATTTGAGACACCTTGGGATCACAAAATATGAAACATTTGCCAAACTACTTCAAGGAAGTGTCCATCGGACAAGTAACTAAAAAGTTCAACATGGCGGACACTTTTACAAAATTTTGATAAAAGATTCTTGTTTTGTGACCCCAAGGTCTCTCAGATATCGATTTTGAGTGCAATCGGACCAGTAACTAAAAAGTTCAACATGGCGGATACTCTTTCAAAATTTTGAGAAAAGATTCTTGTTTTGTGACCCCCAGGACTCTCAAATATCGATTTTGACAGCAATCGGACCATTATCTGAAAAGTTCAACATGGCGGACACTTTTTCAAAATTTTGATAAAAGATTCTGGTTTTGTGACCCCAAGGTCTCTCAGATATCGATTTTGAGCGCAATCGGACCATTATCTAAAAAGTTCAACATGGCGGATACTTTTTCAAAATTTTGAGAAAAGATTCTTGTTTTGTGACCCCCAGGACTCTCAAATATCGATTTTGACAGCAATCGGACCATTATCTAAAAAGTTCAACATGGCGGACACTTTTTCAAAATTTTGATAAAAGATTCTTGTTTTGTGACCCCAAGGTCTCTCAGATATCGATTTTGAGCGCAATCGGACCATTATCTAAAAAGTTCAAAATGGCGAACACTTTTTCAAAATTTTGAGAAAAGATTCTTGTTTTGTGACCCCAAGGTCTCTCAGATATCGATTTTGAGAGCAATCGGACAAGTAACTAAAAAGTTCAACATGGCGGACACTTTTTAAAAATTTTGAGAAAAGGTTCTTGTTTTGTGACCCCCAGGACTCACAAATATCGATTTTGACAGCAATCGGACCATTACCTAAAAAGTTCAAAATGGCGGACACTTTTTCAAAATTTTGAGAAAAGATTCTTGTTTTGTGACCCCAAGGTCTCTCAGATATCGATTTTGAGAGCAATCGGACAAGTAACTAAAAAGTTCAAAATGGCGGATACTTTTTCAAAATTTTGAGAAAAGATTCTTGTTTTGTGACCCCCAGGACTCTCAAATATCGATTTTGACAGCAATCGGACCATTATCTAAAAAGTTCAAAATGGCGGACACTTTTTCAAAATTTTGAGAAAAGATTCTTGTTTTGTGACCCCAAGGTCTCTCAGATATCGATTTTGAGAGCAATCGGACAAGTAACTAAAAAGTTCAACATGGCGGACACTTTTTCAAAATTTTGAAAAAAGATTCTTCTTTTGTGACCCCAAGGTCTCTCGGATATCGATTTTGAGCGCAATCGGACCATTATCTAAAAAGTTCAACATGGCGGACACTTTTTCAAAATTTTGATAAAAGATTCTTGTTTTGTGACCCCAAGGTCTCTCAGATATCGATTTTGAGCGCAATCGGACCATTATCTAAAAAGTTCAAAATGGCGGACACTTTTTCAAAATTTTGAGTAAAGATTCTTGTTTTGTGACCCCAAGGTCTCTCAGATATCGATTTTGAGAGCAATCGGACAAGTAACTAAAAAGTTCAACATGGCGGACACTTTTTCAAAATTTTGAGAAAAGATTCTTGTTTTGTGACCCCCAGGACTCTCAAATATCGATTTTGACAGCAATCGGACCAATACCTAAAAAGTTCAAAATGGCGGACACTTTTTCAAAATTTTGAGAAAAGATTCTTGTTTTGTGACCCCAAGGTCTCTCAGATATCGATTTTGAGAGCAATCGGACAAGTAACTAAAAAGTTCAACATGGCGGACACTTTTTAAAAATTTTGAGAAAAGGTTCTTGTTTTGTGACCCCCAGGACTCACAAATATCGATTTTGACAGCAATCGGACCATTATCTGAAAAGTTCAACATGGCGGACACTTTTTCAAAATTTTGATAAAAGATTCTGGTTTTGTGACCCCAAGGTCTCTCAGATATCGATTTTGAGCGCAATCGGACCATTATCTAAAAAGTTCAACATGGCGGATACTTTTTCAAAATTTTGAGAAAAGATTCTTGTTTTGTGACCCCCAGGACTCTCAAATATCGATTTTGACAGCAATCGGACCATTATCTAAAAAGTTCAACATGGCGGACACTTTTTCAAAATTTTGATAAAAGATTCTTGTTTTGTGACCCCAAGGTCTCTCAGATATCGATTTTGAGCGCAATCGGACCATTATCTAAAAAGTTCAAAATGGCGAACACTTTTTCAAAATTTTGAGAAAAGATTCTTGTTTTGTGACCCCAAGGTCTCTCAGATATCGATTTTGAGAGCAATCGGACAAGTAACTAAAAAGTTCAACATGGCGGACACTTTTTAAAAATTTTGAGAAAAGGTTCTTGTTTTGTGACCCCCAGGACTCACAAATATCGATTTTGACAGCAATCGGACCATTACCTAAAAAGTTCAAAATGGCGGACACTTTTTCAAAATTTTGAGAAAAGATTCTTGTTTTGTGACCCCAAGGTCTCTCAGATATCGATTTTGAGAGCAATCGGACAAGTAACTAAAAAGTTCAAAATGGCGGATACTTTTTCAAAATTTTGAGAAAAGATTCTTGTTTTGTGACCCCCAGGACTCTCAAATATCGATTTTGACAGCAATCGGACCATTATCTAAAAAGTTCAAAATGGCGGACACTTTTTCAAAATTTTGAGAAAAGATTCTTGTTTTGTGACCCCAAGGTCTCTCAGATATCGATTTTGAGAGCAATCGGACAAGTAACTAAAAAGTTCAACATGGCGGACACTTTTTCAAAATTTTGAAAAAAGATTCTTCTTTTGTGACCCCAAGGTCTCTCGGATATCGATTTTGAGCGCAATCGGACCATTATCTAAAAAGTTCAACATGGCGGACACTTTTTCAAAATTTTGATAAAAGATTCTTGTTTTGTGACCCCAAGGTCTCTCAGATATCGATTTTGAGCGCAATCGGACCATTATCTAAAAAGTTCAAAATGGCGGACACTTTTTCAAAATTTTGAGTAAAGATTCTTGTTTTGTGACCCCAAGGTCTCTCAGATATCGATTTTGAGAGCAATCGGACAAGTAACTAAAAAGTTCAACATGGCGGACACTTTTTCAAAATTTTGAGAAAAGATTCTTGTTTTGTGACCCCCAGGACTCTCAAATATCGATTTTGACAGCAATCGGACCAATACCTAAAAAGTTCAAAATGGCGGACACTTTTTCAAAATTTTGAGAAAAGATTCTTGTTTTGTGACCCCAAGGTCTCTCAGATATCGATTTTGAGAGCAATCGGACAAGTAACTAAAAAGTTCAAAATGGCGGATACTTTTTCAAAATTTTGAGAAAAGATTCTTGTTTTGTGACCCCCATGACTCTCAAATATCGATTTTGACAGCAATCTGACCATTATCTAAAAAGTTCAACATGGCGGACACTTTTTCAAAATATCACAAATTCAAAATTGAAAAGAAAATGTATCCGCCATCTTGGAGCGGCGGGCGGCCATATTTAAACAAACAAAACAAACTTCCGCTTTATAATATTAGTATAATAAGGGATTTTAGGAAATTATATGTAATATACAGACAGAGTTTAGATAATTTAGATAATACTTATGAAATGGAATAGTCATACTGTCACAATTCTATACTGTGGCACTTTTTGTATTATGGTCATGTTGCTAGACCAAATAAAATATTCTGTTTCGTGCAAAATCTAAAACTACTAAAATGTCGTGCTAAAATTGTACGCATATGCTAAACACGTAAAACTAAATATTGCACAGAGTTTTCAGATTTTATATGCCATGTTTTGAGATCTAAGAATAAAATATAACTGATTGTGCAATTCTTTGTATAATACTAAGCAATACTGGGCAATAAGGCAGAAGCTCTAAACATTTGGGTCTTTTAATACAAGGTAATTAATTTTCATTTTTTTTTTGTTCATTTAGATACTGGACGTTGTCGTTATTGAATGTTCTTTTTTCGATTTATCGGTGTATTGTTGAGTTTTTAGTTTTTTAGACATTCTATCACCGCCTAAAAAGAGACAACGGACAGCTTTGTCTGCGTCTGAAAAATTCATGATAATGAATGCCTACCATGCACGTGTACAAGAATAAGCCTATACATATATATCAGTGTATAATAAGAGTTTACTGATTCCGATTCTTCATCACCTTCACGAATCAGAGAGTAATTAATTTTTTTAGATTTTTGTAATGAAGCCATATTTTATGTTCGATAACAATTGAAATTTAATAAGTTATCAAATGAAGACAAATGAACAACTTGATACTAAAAATTTAAATATTTTATTTTCATAATGAATAATATTATAAATACGACTGTCTAGGCAAATGTTGACTATCCCTGAGTCATCACTCAGGGGGTGGAGTATATCTAGAAAAAACTGGCATACGTCCGACCTCCAACACGTTCCGCTCGGGACTGAGGGACACGGCGAGGGAGTTGTAGCGCGAACAGCGTTTGAAAAAACCTTATTTTTGGATTTAGGAGGATGGAATTTTACATAATTCAAAATATGAGGGCCGTCATATAATGCATTTTTCATGTACTTTTTTATGGTATAAGTTTCATTACCCAAAAACTTATATAATTCAAATGAAATGAGAACCATTAGACCATTTAGACCTGTCTTTGCGATTTAATTCGATGCAGCAAAGTGCTCGTAATCGTGTATCGAAAGGCCGAAATAGGAAGCTTATATAGTCTAAAATAACATATATTTTTTTCAAAATTTTAATCACTGCTATTTACTAATGAAATGAGAACCAATACTCCGGTTTTGGGAGAACCCCGCCTTAAGATTTTATCAACATTCCGTGGTTAAACAATTAACTCGTAATCGCCTTTGGTTAAGATGCCGGTTAAATGTCAATGGCCAGCAATGATGACGTTTTTTGTCAATTTACCAACGAGATGACCTTTTTAGTAAATTAAATTATACCTAATTGAATTTAATCGATTCGAAGCTTCGGGGTTTGCCAAATACATTAAGCCATAATGGTTTAAATACCACGGCTAATGTACGTGAACTGACAGTAATTTATTTTAAAGTTGTATATTCATCCCCGCGCGGTGGCAGACGCATTAATTATGCCTTGTATAAAAATTACCACATCCAGCGTTTGCTGTGCTTCGACAGGCACGTAATAGTCGTAACAGGGCCCTTCATGGCCAACGCAGCTTCAACGCAAGCGTAGCCTAAAAGTTATCAGTTGGTAAATGCCGCTGATCACTCGCGGCCGCTTCGCTAGGTCGTCATTAATGATTTCGCATATCATTAAACTTGTTCCAGGCCCATACTTCCTGTGATGTAATCTTACAAGTTTGTGAAAAAAAAGTTAGTTATTTAGAATCTCCAATACATTTGCAAGCATTGTTTAGAGCTGTTTACTTTTACAATTTATAGGTACATTAGATATGGCCAAAGTTCAGGTAAAATTTGTACAAAACCGCTGTTTTTCGGAGGCTTTTACTGAATTTATTTCACACTTTTTTTTATTTTCGCCTAGTTATACTGCTAGATATAGTTCACAAGATACCAATTTGTTTAAAACATCTAACGAAAAGTGTTTAAAAACGCCATTATAAGTACAAAGCTTTTGTATGAAAAGTATGGTGAGCTGAGTGCTCTTAAGCTATAGATGCAGGCCTCCTAGGTGGCTTGAAAACCCCAACAGTAGGTTTACCACTAGTTGAGCATGCCTCCACTGATCCGCAGTAGGCACGCGTGGTAGAATATTTGCCCAGTCCCTTTCGCCCTTATTTGTGAAAATAGGGCTGCTCAGCAGTGGGACATTATATGCTGATGATGATAATGAATCTATGTGTGAGGCAAGTTTGAAGTTTGATTGAATACCAAAGATCACAAGTAAGTATTTTTATCACGAGAATATACATCGGGAATGCGAGTGCAAAAGCGGGGTGGAAGATATTTATTTTATACTGGGTGGAGATTTCGAGATGGCATATTTTTGTAACCTATGTTGGATTAGTCCTGCTGAACAATTTTTACTATGGGACCAACACTGAAATCGCTTTTTTTTTTTTCGTACATTATGATCGAGCATACGGCCCACCTGATGGCAAGCGGTTCCCGCAGCCTTATGGACGCTTGCAACACACGAAGCATCGCTCACGCGTTACCGATCTTTCCCCCCTCCCCAATGAGCTCAGACGACCTTACTCACGCGCAGGAACACAACATAAAGTTGGAGGTACTTCCCAAGTCGAGCTGCTCTTTGAGCGAATAAACGCTACGCTCCGCTCTCCTAAAAAGGTTGACATTTTGTAAGAAAAGTTTAATTATTTTTTATGATTTCACTATTGGTCCCATGGTAAAAGTTGTTCAGCATGAATAACCCAACATTGGTTTCAAATATATGCCATCTCGAAATCTCCACCTGTTATATCCTTATTTTCGTATTTAAACAACATCAGAAACTGTTTAAGCCTATTTAAGCTACCATTATTATTATAAGCTTTATTTTTAAATGGCTATGATTCAAATTACTCCACACAGCATCATCCTTTCCCTATAACGGTTATTTAAATGTCAGGAGTGACCTACAGTTGGCAAGTAAAGCGGCAAGTCGGCAAGTGAAAGGACGCCTCTCGGCCGACCGCTTCTTACCTAATAACTGCATTTGCCTCATACAAAGCTAACTGCAGTTAAGTCGCTGAGATAACCTATTTCGCCTATAATGTGTTTATCTATTATGTGCTATGAAAAGTACTTATCTACTTAAAATGGGTTCATTATAGTTGGTTTGAAAAAAAAAAACATTATTCTTAAAGTTAAGCATAAATTGTCCGTAGACTATTATCAAATAACTTTTAGATATGACGGAGGCGGGGAGCCCATCCTTTGGTACCATTTGGTACCATTGGTACCAAAACGATCTCGCACTGAGCGGTTTCAAGCAGCTCCGTACAGAAATCTTTCAGGTTGTGGAATGAGCTCACCGCGTTGGTACCTGCCGCCAAGGCAGTATACCATGGGGTTCTTCATGAAGGGTGTGAAGATATTTAAGAGATTGACCGCTTACCATCGGGCTGCATACTTGTTTGCTACCTTTTGAGCTTTCTAGTAAAGAAATAACTTACTTATTAACCGACTTCAAAAAAGGAGGAGGTTCTCAATTCGGTTGTATGTTTTTTTTATGTTTGTTGCCTCATAACTCCGTTATTTATTAAACGATTCGGAAAATTATTTTTTGTCTGGAAGGGTACACTTCCCGTTTGGTCCCATTGTCATCAAGTCAAGATTCGGTTACTTTTTAGTGTACTTTGAAGTCGGTTTAAGTTTTTATAAAAACAGTTTTCAAATATTTCTTCATTAATTGTCTATTTTCGCTTAAATCTTTCTTTTTCTCGTAGTCATGGTTTAAAATTGAGTATTTATTTTAGTAAAACAGTTTTTTACGTGCCAATATTTGCTCTCATAACGCCTAGTTTATTATATCACGAAGTACACGCATGTCATATAATAACTTTCCATTCAAATTATCAATTTGACATGTGTCAGGAGATTCCTTAGTTCGGCATTAGTGCATAACACAAGAACAAAACCGAATAATAATACAGAATCGTATAATGTAATTGTTTCGATTGTATTAAACGTTGTTATGCTGGGTAGGTGTATAATAGAGATTGTCTCATTAGATACAGCCACGGTCGTTAAGTCCGTCGGTCTATTATATAAATGGTCTATTAATATTTCTTATGTCAGCAGTATTGCCCTTGTTGTAAAAAATATAATGTAGGGTAATTTGAAAGTAGAGTCGAATACGTTTTATTCATTGACTTATATATTACTGGCGTACCGACCGACCGCGCGACGAAATGGTACCAACGTGCTGGCCCTTAAACTTCAGTTTAGGGCCAACGCAACTGAGGCCTCTGCGGTCCGCGGAACAGTTCGTTCGTTTGTTTTTTTTTTCTTGTAGTTATCGGTTAAGATTTATTAAAATTAAGACTCTTATATCTTTACTAATAATTAAGCAAAGACCTCAAAGCTTTGCATAGCAGACCCTCCTATATGGAAGTAGCTATCACATGTAAATATAGCTTATATGCCCAGTATTATAGCGTATATATAAGCCCAGTTTGGCAATAAAAAACCTACCATTTTGGTAAGCAAAACTATTCGTTTTTGTTTATTGAAACCGGGCATTAGTCGATAGCATATCGATTTTAAATAAATGGCGGTAGATACTGTTTGTTGCCTTAGTTTTGAAATCATTGGTTTTATTATAATTAGTGAACTCTAGGTTTAATTTTCTTAACCTTTTTTAAAGGTGGCAATCAAGCGTACGGCCCGCATGATGGTAAGCGGTTACCTTAGACTATGGACGCTTGCAACACCAAGGATATTATTCGCGCGTAGCCAAACCCTAACTAATGTGAAAGGTCTTAGTTTCGTGACAAACAGATGGACAGCAAAATGGTATCTTATTATAGGTAGCTTGACATCTACAGCACTTGATGACAGGCCTATGTCCATGTCAAATTTTATACAAATTTTTATTTGCGATTCCATATCAAAACATAGTTGAATGTTGCTCAGACAGAGAGTTTCGTAACTGCAAACATAACATTGTTTTTATATATGTGACGATAATATTTGCTATGGTTAATTTGATATTTATTTATATGTTAAGAAGGTGTTATTTTAATGTTAAACAGTGATGTTTGCATGTCAAAAGAATTTGATATGTTTATATTTGACGCAATGTTTAAACAGTAAGTGAGCAGTAAGTGTGTTTTAACGAGTTGATGTTGAGGTGATTCGCTTTCTTCAAATATTTGTCTTACTATTTAATAGCTTCTGATATCAAAATCATCATCATCATCAGCCTATAATGTCCCACTGCTGAGCACAGGCCTCTTTTCACAAATTAGGGTGAAAGGGAATGGGCGATACTCCACCACGCGTGCTCACTGCGGATCGGTGGAGGTAGGCTAGTGGTCAACCTACTGTTGGAGTTTTCAAGCCGCCTATTAGGTCTTCAACGAGCTACAATCGAGTGATAACCGTGACCAACGGCTTTACGTGCCAAATCAAAATAGTATTTTTTAAACAGGAAAGCTGCAGCTGTTTCCACGTGCCTATTTGGGAACAAGCTTTCCACACCATGTTTTCACACGTGACCATGAACCCCTCTTTTATCCCATAGGGGCTGAATTTTGGAACCTATATTTCAAGTTTATGGACCCTGCGTAATTTGTGCATGCATCTGTCAATTAGTTTCTCCTTTATACATAGTTTGCGCCCCCGGTTTCAGCCGCGTTCACGACGGATGTTTTTCCGGTTTCAAAACTGTCCTATGAGCTAATCCAGAGTTTATAATTTATTAATATCCAAACATTCAACATTTCTGCTTTACCTATAATATAATAGTGAGATACGAGTAGGTATGTACCGACCAACTACCGAACCTAACCTAAACCAACCAATTACCCAAACTGACCCAAAGGTTGCCTGCTATGTTGTGTTCGCCATTTTATTCTTTGTTAAATGTTATGTTTTGTTCTTTCATGTAGTGTGCACAATAAAGTATATTCTATTCTATGTACCTATATATATAGGCATTCTCATAATCTCGAATCAATCACAAATTTTGTTTTTTGTTCTAATTTCATTAGTTTTTCACGTCAATATTGCTTTGTAGTAAGGAGTTGTTAGTAGTTAAGCTTTTACAGAAGTAGAAGCTTTATAATTTTATTCTTTTTTTTTTATGTCAAGAGGTTGACAAACATGCAGACGGGCCTCCTGATGGAAAGTGGTCACCGTCGCCTATAGACATTTGCAATACCAGAGGGATTGCCAATGTGTTGCCGACCTTGAAGAGCTCTTTTTACGCCTCTTTTGAAGAACCCCATATCGTAGCGCTGAAGGAAAACCGTAATGGGGAGTTCATTCCACATCCTAATGGTCCGCAGTAGGAACGTCCGACTGAAACGTTGTGTGGACGATCGAGGCGGCTCGAGGACGTGAGGATGAACTCCACATCGCCGGCGAGATAAAAGATTTGATATCGCAAATATACAGCATGTACATTTTTATAGTTTCTTTTTGTTCTATCTGATTCTAATTATAAGTCATGATGTTTTTTCGTATAAGCTTAGCTTAAACTCATTTTAAGATATACGTCCACTATGCTACCAGGGGCTCTACCGCGTAACTTTAGTGGTAATCGTAACGAACACCATTAATTATTTCATCCAATGACGTGCACGCGGTATGACGCGACGATGACATTTCGTGGGCCCTGATTTGATGAAATTCAGTAGCAGTTTAGTCAGCGGTTACCACCAAAGTTACGCGGTAGAGCCCCAGTTGAGATTTATTTACTTATGTTACATAAATAAATAATATAAATCATATTAACCATTAAAGTTCCAAAAGAAAGCATATAAAATTATATATCACGTAATATTAATAAGTCTACTGTGGAAATGTCAACAATTTGCGGTCACAAAAGTATTTTCGTAATATTTGTCATGGTTTGTCATGGTGTTCAAGATATCATCATCAGCCCGTTCTTTTATGTCCCCACTGCTAAACCACCATTTTAAGGCGATGATAGTGGTCAATTCAGAATCTTATATTCAAATAGACTCATTTATTCGGAGGCACTTATGAAAAGTCTGACTCTAATGCTCTAATACCGGTTCGGAAGGTTGCATTTGCTGAAAAGAGCTGGCAATAAACTCGGCAATTACTCTTTTTAAAACAAGCTTAGACTGGCGGCAAAAACTACAAAGTAGACTGAAATGCAGACCAGGGGGCCTACCACAAGCTCTTAAAACAAGGTTAAAATAACCTTATTTGTCTTTTGTCTACTGCCAGAAACTGCTAAGCAAGTGATTAAAATGATGACGACTTTATGGCGTGGAGGGCAATGGCTGCCACACGCGTCATACTAAGGTAAGGGCTGGGGGCCTACCACAAGCTCTTAAAACAAGGTTAAAATAACCTTATTTGTCTTTTGTCCCTCTTTGACATCCAACGTCAAAACAAGACAAAACACAAATAAGGTTATTTTAACCTTGTTTTAAGAGCTTGTGGTAGGCCCCCAGCCCTTACCTTAGTATGACGCGTGTGGCAGCCATTGCCCTCCACGCCATAAAGTCGTCATCATTTTAATCACTTGCTTAGCAGTTTCTGGCAGTAGATTTTTTCGAATATGTAGTTATGGTACACGCGTCCCATCTATGAGCCAGCGGTTACAATTCTAGTACTAATAAAATAACTGTATAAAAAAATATAATAAAAAAACTTTATAACAATAAAACTAACTGAAACTCACTGTATATTCTCGACTGATAATGAATTCAATTCAATTCAATTTATTTCTTGCAAACATAAGTACAATACAATGATGTTAAATAAAAATATAATGTTCTGCTATGTTTTGCCTTGCAAGGCATGAAATTATTTTCTCGCCTTAGGGGACTCAAAGTCAAAAATTATTTTCTGAATTCAAGTCAACACACTCTGATATCCAGGGTGAAACGGAGATCGCATGCGGCTGTGGGCTATTGATGAATACCTACTATAAGTAATTAGGTACTTATATATGTCGCATGAGAACCCGGTTATGTCCAGGTCATTATCAAACAAGGTGGAGCACCGCCTTCAAGTTGGGCCATCTACATGTGGAGTAGCTTTATATGCTTACCACCTTAGGCCACTTTTTCACTTAGTTGTCAGACTAATATTGTCTAAAGAGAGACTTTGAAATGAAATGAAATGAAAATTCTCTAAAAAAAATACAACCGAATTGAGAACCTCCTCCTTTTTTTGAAGTTGGTTAAAAAGTTGTACACAAAAACTCCTTAGGTACGCTAAAATAAAAATATTAAACTAATGCAACATCTCGACTGTGGCAAACCCTTCCCTTACAAGCGACAACTCCTCTGCAATAATCCAAAAACAAATTTAAACTAAAAAAAAAAAAACCTTTTTTCTCTCCCTTCCTTCTAGACAAACTCCCTCCACTACTTTGCCACCTCATACCACTTGCCACTTGTACAACGGATAGTATTCTGAGTTTTTTTTTGGCTTGATACCCACCGCTACCGTTTACACCTCTCGCCATAACAGTCCAGGGAGTCCATCCTCACACATTGGAACCAAAATGTTCTCGCTCAAAGAACTTTTCTACCGCGGACTCTCTGGTTGTGGAATGAGCTCCCGGCCGTGGTTTTCCCAAGGATGTTTTTGCGAGGTTGGCAATGCGCGATTAGAATAGAATACCGTGACCACTTACCATCAGATGGGCCAATAAAGACGAGCCTTCTCATATTAAATAAGCCTTCAAGGGCGCGTATGGACTAAGATAGGGCCATAGACGTATAAAACAATCAAGACGGAGTGTCAAGCGAAAATGAAGTGAACCTGAAAATTTCCTTCGTATGCGTGACTAAAATAAGTACTGGCCCAAGCAGGCACAAATGATACTAAGACCTATTGTCACTGACAACGTCTCAATGTGGAATGACAACCGATCGGCTTCCTATGGTGTATATGTGTGTGAGTACATGTATTCACAAGCAAATCAGCTTCCTTTTGGTGCTTCACTCGTTTATAGGGCGACACTACGTCCTGATTTTTTTATACGTCCATGGATAGGGCAATCATCTCTATCAAAAATAAATTGTAGAGCGAAAGTCCCTTTCGGACCACCTTCATTAAAGTAGGTACCCATAGTTTTTACGTCACTCAAACTGTAATACCCATTGTAATGTATGGTAATATTACATAATGAGCTATAAGAGCATCATTTCAAAGCTTCAATCTCATTTCTGACCACGCAGCGCACGCGCATGTTACGGCTCATTACCATATTTACGCTGGCCATGTTGCACATAGCTGTGAAGATCGTCCCACACGGTTGTATGTTTCCATTTTAGTTTACGATACGATTCCGTTTTTTTTTTTTTTATTGTAGTTATGTATGGTTCAATAAATTTTTATGTACTATGTATTTAATTACTGCTGAACCTAACTATCCTAGCTAATATTATAAATGCGATAGTGAGTTTGTTTGTTTGTTTGTGACGCTTATACGCCCCAACTATATAATCAACCTATCATGATGAAATTTGGCATTCAAATAGCCTATGGTATGGAGAAGGTCATAGGCCACTGTTTATCCCGGGAACACGGGTGAAACCGTGGGGGATAGCTAGTAATATTATTAATGCGTTTTTTTGTTTATTGCTGCTGTTGTCTGTGTTTCCTGACTCATACAATCTAGAGAATTGAATAGGTTTCTTCTGGGTTAGCGTACTCCATCGTATGGTGCGTCCATGTTTGGCGAACCGACCACGAGCTGAGCCACGAACGAGCACACTGCGAGCACGATTCGCGTAGCGTGGACGGGCCTGCGAGCCTCGAACGAGCGCGATTGTCAGTTTTTTCACGAACAAAGGGATTCGAATCGTGCTCGTTGTAAGTTCGTTCGTGGCTCGGCTCGTGCTCGATTCGCGTAGCATGGACGCACCATTAGGCTTTGACATCTTCTTTTATGGACAGGTCAGTGACTAAAAGCAAGCCACTTACCTTATAGAAGAAAACAAAACTAAATGTGACCTCGTTTTTAAACATTGATTGAATTATATTTAAAAAAACTAATCAAGATAGAAAAGGGCACTTTTTATTTAACACCCAAAAGCACTACCCAATTAATATCGCTAGACAATGGAAACAAACATTTCCATAATTATGATTGATATTGTACAACACACAAATACTCGAGAGCTAGAGATTCCGCGTCCAAATTATTAATTAATATGAGATTTGAGGGCACGGTGCTCTTAGGCGTGTAATCCGAGATTAATAAGATGCTGTCAGTGTAAATGTAGCGTTAAATTACGTACAGATGAAAAATAACCGATAAAAAAACGCATGGTGGCGGCAGGTGGCCGGATGGCGTTTTTGATCCCTGGAGTCGACTGGTAGCTGGTGTGGGATGCTATGTGGGGGTGAAATTGGTGATCGCGAGCGATTAGCGAAGCGGAAAGCTAGTTCAAGATACGTGTATAATACTTTTGAATAAGATTTTTTTATTAACTTAAAATGGGTATAAAAAATGGTACCTACCTACCTTACGGATAGCTAGAGAATATTATAAATAAGAATTTGAACTTAACCCCAGTATGAATACAGTCTAATTTGTAACTACTCTCCCTCCGTCTTACGAATTTTCGATCAGGTCACGTGACACCTGACGCGAGAAATTTTTTTTTTACCCATCCCAAAAAAAGTGCACAACACCGCTAAAGAAGTTTTCACTTCAAAAATGCACATTAAATTGGACCAAATATAACGAATGAGTACTTACTGGTTACAAAAATATACTCAGTATAATAGTTATGAACATTATCTCAAATATCTTCATAATATATTTCCTCTGTTTACTTGATACACGATATGTGTTATATAAATTATGTAACTTTACTATTCTATTATATAAAGAATGTATGTTGATATAGTCACCTACTCTTTTACTGGGGAGCTGGGGACAGATCAGTCACGACACAAGTTGTAAATGTGCCGTGACTGTGACTGAAGGGTGGTGATGATGCCCTATAAGTTCTACGGATATAATATATTTTTATTACATGACTGCTCTATGGGTAAATTGGTCGTCAGTGAAAGAGTAGCACGTAGGTATTCCATTGAAATCTCATATGCTACCAAAATGTACCTTAAATACGCAGATTTAGGTATAACACCAAGTTCAAAACAGCACCCAATTTTCAGATTCGAGATTCATAATCATCATCAGCCTATAATGTCCCACTGCTCCTCCTTTCACAGATGAGGGTGAAAGGGCATGGGCAAATACTCCACCACGCATGCTCACTGCAGATCGGTGGAGTGGCTAGTGGTCAACAAACTGTTGACGTTTTCAATCCGCTTAGGAGGCCTCCGACCATCACAACTAAGTGATAACCGGGGACAACGGCTTTACATGCCTTCCGAAGCACGGATGATGTATAGATCAGAGTTTATACATAATTTATTAATACTTTAACTTACTTTCAGGGTGTGAAGAGGTTTCTTCAAGGTCGGCAACGCGCAAGTGATACCCCTAGTGTTGCAAGCGTCCATAGGCTACGGTAACTCCTTACCATCAGGCGGGCCGTATGCTTGTTTGCCACCTCAGTGGAATTAAAAAAAAGTATGTTTTAATCAAAAATATTCTCAAATAGAAGGATATAGGAATCGAGTTTCATAGAAAAGTCGTGAGTAACTAAGTGAATTGCATAAACTTAGGTAGCGACGGTCGGTTTCGTCAACCAGTGAATGTGATGTGCGAGGTATATTGCATTATTTGCATTTAATTTTGCAGTGCAGTACACATCGCAACATAGGTTAAAATAACTTCACTGTTACTGCACTTAGAATGTTCAAATTATTACCAAGACTGTATCTAGTTAGTTATTTGATCTTTGTTTGTTCTAATTCAATTATTTCGTATCAGAAACAATGTAGGAAGAATGAGAGCGTAAAAGATTTGGTGTAATTTGTTGTTTCGAGTTATGTACAGTAATTTGTTTACACAATACTATGTGTGACAAAAAGGCTTTAGATTGTGACAGCGACAGTCGTTGGGAAAAGTGATGTAGAACTATTTTGGTTTGAAAAAAAGAAACGTTCAGTGGAAAAGTGAAATTGCACCAACCCTAAAAGCTGGTAGACTTAATTAATAGATAACTAGCTGTTATCTATTAATTAAGTCGGCGTTAAACGACGGGCCAGTTGGCGCAGTTGGTTAAGGTTCACCTTACGCGCCGCAGGTCGTGGGTTCGATTCCCACACAGGACATGCATTTGTGTGCATGAACATGTCTGTATGTCCTGAGTCTGGGTGTAATTAAATAATAAATAAATAATAAATATTATATATTAATAAATAATAAAAATTATGTATATTAAGTATGTATTTACAAACAAAAAGTAGTATATGTATTATATCAGTTATCTGGTTTCCATAGTACAAGCTCTGCTTAGTTTGGGATCAGATGACCGTGTGTAAAAAAAAAAAAAAAATACTAGCTGTCCCCCGGTTTCACCCGCGTTCTCGGGATAAAAAAAGACAAACGAATAATAGCAAACAAACAGACAAACAAACTCACATTCGTATTTATAATATTAAGTAAGGATTTCAATTATTCATGTCTATAGCCCTGGGGGGCTAAAAAGGAAGCTCGAGCAATATTGCTACTGCAAATTTACAGCAGATCTAATACATCAATTCCGAATCTTTAAATTTTAGGTAGGTATATAGCAGTATATAGTTAATGAGTGTCAATTTTACCACAATGTTCGAATGCCGTAAGATCTGCTGAGAATTCTAAAAATTTATTTCATTAGCAATATTGCTAAAGTGGACTTTCAGCCCCTGACGGTAAGTGGTTATAGGCGTCTTAGGAGATTTACAATACCAGTGATTGCACCACATCGTGGTTCTCTATATTTTTTTTAACCAAATGTATGCTTCAAATGGATATTGGAGCAGTTTAATTCAAATTCAAAATCATTTATTCAAATATACCTTTGCAGGCACTTATGAAAAGTTTGACTCTAATACTCTAATACCAGTTCGGAAGGTTGCATTTGCTGAGAAGAGCCGGCAATAAACTCTGCAATTACTCTTTTCAAAACAAGCTTAGATTCATTACATAATATTTACATTCTAATCGCACTGACAACAATTGCGTGCCCCGGGGCGCGGCGGTTAAACTACAAAGTAGACTGAATCTATATTTAATAAGTAAATAAATGGCAAACTTAAGCAGACCAGCCCCCACAAGCAGCACCTGTTCACAAGTATGACGCGTGTGGCAGCCATCGCCCTCCTCGCCATATTGGAGGGAAGTGAGCGACCCGTCACACGACTAAAAGATTACTAGAATGAGTAGATATTTCAGAAATATCTACATTAGATCCCTATGCTAAATTGGATGAACTGTAAACACAAACGATTGATAGTGCTATTCTAAAATCTCTGAGCGCTATAAAACACTACACGATCCCAGTCTAGTTTCCCTTTAGATTGTTATTTGTTACATAATGTTTGGTTATAAAACTTTACATGTATGCGTTGCCCGTAGGTCGGCTGTCGAGGACGGTTGCTTAACGCAATGCAACTTTTGGTAATATTATACAAATACTTGTAAAGAATAAGCTTGGACAGATGTGACACTTTCTTGCAATTCTTTTGGTAAATATAATGTGATAAAATCGTAATGGTCAAATACGTAACGTGCTCGTGATATGAAATTGATTAAGTGAAAACGATTAGTAAAAATATCCAGACTTTTTATACATGGTAATGTGATCACAATTACGCAGACCTTGTACTATGGTAACCAGATAACTCATCTATTTATCGCTTGTCAAATCTACACTATATTATTATCTATATTAATATAATAAAGATTTTTGTTTGTTTGGTCGTTTAAATGCGCTTATCTCAGGATATACCAGTTGGATTCGAAAAATTCTTATCCCGATTACATATATAGGCTTTTTATCCCGGGAACGCGGATGAAACCGTGGAGGATAGCTAGTATTCTAATACACAGGCTCAGTCCAAACAGACACACTGCATACAAATATGTATGCCGTGTGATAATCGACCTCACGACCCTAACCTCAACGCTTAACCGGCCCATCACGACTTACCAATTGGTATGTTAATGAAACTTAATTAATATTTAAGTTTATAAAGCTTGCATGTAAATAATGACATTAGCTATAGCAAGGAGAATTATCAATGTTCCGAAGCATTACAAAGCTTGGAAGCCAACTGGCATGCTTAACGTCAGATTTACAACTTTAATGGTAGCTGGACTGGTCCCTACTAAAAAGAGCATAAAGTACAGAGGCCGGCAAACAACTTGAGCCAAAGTCGACGTAGTGGGGGTAAGTTGGCGCATGTACACTCATGCTCGGCCAATAGCGTGGACGCGTGCCGACAGAATGCCCCCGCGCACCTCTCTTTCCACCAACGACACCTTAAAATCGTCTACTGCGCACTCAAGGTCATATGATGTTCAAGTTGTTTGCCGGCCACTGTATCTTCCAAAATTTTTAGGGTTATAAACCTCAAAAGGACAAAAGGGATATAGGATCACTCGTGTCTGTCACAGCTACGTCACAGCCGATTTGCTTCGAATATATTGGTCCGATAAGGTGAAAGGTACACATATGATGTTCTATGACCCAATCACACTTGTGTATCATAAATAAATGAATTTGGAATATGAGGGTCACTTCATCATCATCATCATCAGCCTATAATGTCCCACTGCTGAGCACAGACCTCCTGCACACAAATGAGGGTGAAAGGGACTGGGCGATACTCCACCACGCGTGCCCACTGCGGATTGGTGGAGGTAGGCTAGTGGTCAAACTACTGCTGGAATTTTTCATGCCGCCTTTGAGGCATCCATCTAGCTTAACGACTATCACAATTAAGTGATAACCGGGACCTACGGCTTTACGTGCCCTCGATTTGAAATACCACTAGGTGGTGACCCATCCGGGTACCGACCACGACAGAGTTAGCTTAACTTTGCCGATCGATTAAGAACGGCTAATCATGCTACACCACGACCGCTCCACAAGAGAGGGTCACTTAGAATAAAAATACCTTTCATATATGTAAAGAAATCCATCTCTTTTCAAATCATTTTCTAAAAAAAGAAATTCAAGCACGTACATTCTACCTAGAGACCTTTTTTTGACAGTCATACTCTATGGTGTCGCCGTTAATGGTAAATATGGCAATTTATTATGCCGAATGCGTGCGGTCCCTTCGATGGTGAACTACTGCTCCCATTCGGGTTCAAAGATCTTTGGGTGAGGTATCTGTGTCACTCTACCATTGGGTATATTGGCGAGTCATTTTAGCTACTTGTCTTCATAATTTAAAGACGTCTTGATTTAATTTAACTTTGGCGATGTTTAGAAGGAATGTGTCTACGATTATTTATTTTTAGGAACATTACAGATTTATCCATTGCTTTGACTAGGAAAAAAATATTGTAAGCAAACCTACTGAAGCTTTTAAATTTAGATTTTACTTATATATATTTTTTATACCACTAAGTCGGCAAACAAGCATACGGCCCACCTGATGGTAAGCGGTTACCGTAGCCATATGGACGCTTACAACACACGAAGCATCGCTCACGCGTTACCGACCTTTCCCCCCTCCCCAATTAAATCTGGCGACCTTACTCACTCGCAGGAACACAACTTTACACAACATAAAGTTATTTGGCTGCGGTATTCTGTAAGGTATACTTCCCCAGTCGAGCTGCTCTTTGAGCGAATAAACGCTACGCTCTACCTCTCTTAAATTTAAATGACGAAAAGCCTTTTGTAAGGAATATGAATGAATGAATGAAATATTCTTTACTGCACGCCACGGAATGAAAATCGAATAAAGGCATTTCCTAATAGTCGCCACATCTTCCTGTCCTCCACTTTCCGCGTCCACCGACTACCCGCCAAGTTTCGCAGGTCATCAGTCTACTTAGCGAGGGGCGTCCCACACTTCGCTTGCCTATGCGTGGTCTCCAAACAAGAACTCATTTAACCCATCGGCTATTTGTTGCCATACTTTAGATTTATAGAGCTAGGCTGCCGATAAAGTCCTCATACAAATACAAATCCACATTCAAGGTTTAAACAAGGTAACACACGAATTGCGCGGACATTTCTAAATGCTGCAGGATACCTAATACTTCTGTTATTTTCGCAATACATAATATTATAATTATGCCAAGGCAAAGTTTGGACCTATCGTTATGATTCAGACAATGATTGAAATAATACGTTCAGTCTGGCCTTAGCTTAAGATAATAATTGTAAAAGTACTGCAAGGCTATACGAAAAAATAAGATACTATTAGATTAATAAGATATAAAGAGATTAAATTCTTTAAGGAGAGGTAGAGCCATAGAGTTAGATTCTAACTCTATGATTAGAGCATAGCAATTATTCGCTCAAAGAGCAGCTCTGCTAGGTAAGTACCTCCACCTTATAGAATACCGCGAATATCTTTATCTTGTATTCCTTCCTGCGCGTGAGTTACGTCGCCAGAGCTCGTCGGGTTGGCTGCGGGTCGGTGCGGTCTTGCAAGCGTCCATTGGGCTACGGTAACCGCTTACCATCGGGCGTGCCGTATGCTTGTTTACCAACTTTGTAGCATAAAGACACATTCATATTTATTGAAATTTGAAAATTAATAAAAACCCTTAGTCATTCATACTTAACCAGTTAAGGTATCTAGCCTACAAACTGTATATTACTTTATTTGGCTTTAAGCTAAATTATAGGAACTGTCAAAAATAGCTGACATATCTGATAAAAAAATCACAAACTTTCGGAAAAAACTTGAAAAGTTACATACCTACAAAAAATAATTGTATTTCACTTCGCTAGCTTTTACCTTACTGGATAAATAAAACGCCACCGATATTATTTCATAAAATTCAAATACAAGATTTCATTAATACGCAACGTCACTATGCTAGTTTCCGCCAAAAAGTTTTACCTTTTCTCTCGTTACCATACCTGGGGATCTACCGTGTAACTTTGGTGGTAATCGTAACGAAAACCATTAATAAATTTCATCCAATCGGGCCCACGAATGGTCATCGTCGCGTCATACCGCGTGCGCGTCATTGGATGAAATAATTCATTAATTATTAATTGTATTATTGTGTTCGTTACGATTACCACCAAAGTTATACGGTAGAGCCCCGGTTCTTTTCATATTCTTTTTACCTTTTTGCTACAGACCCCTAAAACATAATGAACAATTTATAAACTTTTAACTGAATGTGTTGATTCTAGATAATTACTCATTTTAATGCGATAATCGACAAATAAAGCTGTATAAGTGACCTCCGGACTGCGCTATTACAGCAACATTACGACATGTAATTATAACTAGAGATGGACAGTTACGTAAACTTTATGCGCCTGCGCCGCGAACGTTATGCTTTTCTGTCTTAATTATTGCTAATGTAATGAAAGTAATGTCTTTTGTACATGACTGTCCTAGTCTTAATTTCTACTCTAGATTATAATCCTTGTAATGCGTAATTTAAAAAGTGAGTAAGCCTGGGAAAATATCAAATTAGATCAATATTTTAATACAAGGTCACGCAATTTATCTCTTCCCATTAATCTAATTCTTTGTTAGTTTCCTAGATATACTTAATTTGCTTCGTCACAAGACTACTATTTTTCATGCTTTATAATATATCATTTCAAATTAATAACTAAAATAATAAGGGTGAATGAAGTTGACCATATTGAAAATAAATCACTCTTTTTTTTAACCGACTTCAAAAGGGACTTCAAAAAAAAGGAGGTTCTCAATTCGGTTGAATTTTTTCCTTTTTTTTTATGTTTGTTACCTCATACCTCGTCATTTATAAACCGATTTGGAAAATTATTTTTTTGTCTGGAAGGGTACACTTCCCGTTTGGTTCCGTTGTCCTCAGATCATGATTTGATTACTTTTAGTGTACTTTGAAGTCGGTTTAAGTTTTTTGGAAAAACAGTTTTCAATAGCCTGTAATTGAGGCTTTCAAGGCATGGGACGGTTAAATTCTACTTCTCAGGAATCTTACGAGTCAGTTTTACTTATTAATGTAACTAGGCTCAGCTGGTAGTTTTGCCTACTTACCTACATTGTAATAAGTTTATGTATTAGCATAATTTAATTTAATTTAATACGTTATTTATTAAATTCTAATTTTTAAATTATAAATGCGAACGTTCGTGTTCGTTCGCAGCGACTGAAAATCACTCTGTAGCTCTGTACCTGTACTGGGCTTGCAGTCTACAACTGAGTCACTGTCCATTTTTGATGTCACACAACACAATTTATTATTACTTTTCAATTATTTTTTTCTTTTTTACTGGTTTTTTGTGTATGTTATATGTAACAGTGTATGTAATTGTGTTGTGTTACTATGTTTTTCGTTCTTTCTAAGATTTTGTTTTATTTTTAAATTAATTTATTTAATTTTGATTTTAAGATTTTCATATTGTTAACCGACTTCAAAAAACGAGGAGGTTCTCAATTCGGTTGTAGGTATGTTTTTTTATGTTTGTTTCCTCATGACTCCGTCATTTATTAACCGATTTGGATAATTCTTTTTTATTTGGGAGAGTACACTTCCCGTTTGGTCCCATTGTCATCAGATCAGGATTTGATTACTTTTAGTGTACTTTGACGTCGGTTTAAGTTTTTGTAAAAACAGTTTTCAGTTATTTTGTTATTATGCTATGATAGCCTGTAATTAATTATAACCTTACTTGCGTTACGTCCTTCTTTGACATCTGAAGTCAAAACAGGACAAAATACAAGTAAGGTTATAATAATATTGTTTTAAGAGATGGTGGTTGGCTACAAAGGTGCCAATCTACATATATTTGATTAATTTAGTATATACTTTGATGGTTGCCCTTATAAAAATAAAAATTAGTTTGTTTTGGAGTTTATGTCTTCACTTAGTAACGGAGTAATGGCTTGACATGATTATTTGCATAGAAACAGTTTAGTATGAGTCGGGGAATGAT
Organism: Achlya flavicornis; assembly: GCA_947623365.1. NCBI lineage: Eukaryota > Metazoa > Arthropoda > Insecta > Lepidoptera > Drepanidae > Achlya > Achlya flavicornis. The sequence continues at coordinate 11,923,510 of OX392484.1, forward strand.
ATTTGCGACTTTTTAACTCTTACGGGAACGCGGGTGCAACCACGGGGCGCTATTGTTATAATAAATCCGATTTTTTTTGGATAATTTACTCAACGCTTTGGATTACGATTGGCAAATAAAGTATATGAGTATTTTTATTCAAGATTCACCTTAATACGAAAACTCCTATGGTATGAAATGCAATTGCAATAAATTTTTAAATATTCATTAATAATTTTATGTCATGCCTTGCATATTAGTAATTATCACTTTTTTTAATTATCATGCTTCACCACTTCTTCACAAAAGTTCCCATCATCACCATTATCTTCATAATGCACTCGCGATTTTTTTCGCGCTCAAGTTTACATAATCAACGAATGTGAAGGTTGGTGACTTTCTTCGGTGGGGAGGCTGTATGCGATAGTGCCTTCGCCTCAGTTGAGAGAGAAGCGCGCGCGGTCGCGCCAGTGCAGTGCCTGGTTGTTTTTTAATTTTTATTTTTTAAAGTGCTGTGTTCGGATACCATGCGTCTATTATTTTGGGTAAGTTCCATTTTTGAAAATTTCAATTTATGTCAAGACCGTTCGAAGTTCAGTGGTTCGATTTTTGAAATGCGCGCCCGAGGCGAGTCCACTTTCTTAAGTGAAAGTCGAGTGATCATCGATTCATCATCGGAAGGCATGTTTTTTTTTATCGATTCGTGTCCGAGTGCCGTTTGTGTGATGATGGCTATTTTTAATATCATATTTTTAATTAATTGTTTTTTTTTGTAATAAAAATTTACATTTTCATTATTGCTTATGAGGAGAGATTGGCATGAGTAAAAATAAATTAAAAGATCATCGCATTATTTTTTCTCATTTTTTTTTAAGTTATTCAGTGTTTAAAGATAGAATGCCTAATTAAATATACTTAAGCACTAAAACTTTATAATTAGTTGACTTATTTATAATACTATGAGAGATAATTAATTCCACACTTTCTATTATATCTTTATTTGTCGTCATTATATTTTATAAATGCATTAGAGAAATTATGGAAGAAGTCTTCCTTCGTCTTATAAAATTATACATTTCCGATATAATTTACATCCTCTATTCGTAAGATCGTTGACTCCGGTTGACTCTACGACGACGAGACGTCGAGACGCAGTTCTTTGCATACATTTATGATAAACAAAATCGATTATTTAAATTTGAAAATAGAATTAATTTTAAAATTAGAAATCAACATTTTTTTTAAGCAGTCTAAATTAGTGGCTATAAATTAACCCCTTACTCATAAAGAATTATTTAACTAATATACTGTTTCAAGGGTCACGTAAATAACGTCACTCTATTGTCATTGTCAAATAATGTGACATTATTTACGTGACCATTTAATCAGTATATTAGATAAATAGCGCTTTGTGGGTAAGGGGTTACCCCCTTACCCACAAAGCGCTATTTATCGTAGCGTAGCGTAAGTAAATAAAGATATTATAACCTTTTTAATTTTTATATTTTCATAGCGAATGATGTCTCTGGTGTTGCAAGCGTCTATAGGCTACGGTAACCGCTTACCATTAGGAGATTCATAAGCTTATTTGCAACTTTAGTGGTATAAAACAACCTTAGATATTAACAAACTGGTTAACTGCAAACATATCACAGAAGCTCCTGGAAGATAATATAATACAGCTATATTTGAGAAGTTAGCTATGTCTATCATACTTTTTTTTTATACCAATAAGGTGGCAAACAAGCATACGGCCCACCTTATGGTAAGCAGTTACAGGTCGGTTAACTAAAGCTGGCACGTTTCAACACATTTACACCGTCTCTCTCGCGCAAAGTCAAGCTTATGAGTATGAAGGAGACAGTTATTGTTTTGCTTTTGCTACTGCTCATAAATATAGAGTGGTCTATTTTTGCATTCGTCCATTAGACTTGACTGATTGCAAATTTATGAGTACTGTGAACGTGCCAGCTTTCGTTAACCGACCTGTACCGTAGCCTATGGACGCTTGCAACACCAGGGGAACTTAACCACATTATCGAGATATTAGAATAGAATATATAAAAAAATACGTTCTGAGAATATACTTGTATGAAAAGGACTTCATAAAATGCCCGGCATGCGATCCAATTTTTTTTTCTTTTTTACTTTGTCACTAAACTTCACCTAAGTTCCGACAACAATTAAGTAGGACAAACTATGCGCAAACGCAATGAAGATATTTTTCATTTAATAGACATACTGTCTTATAAACTTAACTTACTTATTTTACTACTCGCTAGACAGAGATAAGTAAATAAAAAAGTAATAAAAAAAAAACGACTTCAATATACACTAAAAAGTATGAAATAACTTTATTTCGACTTTTTGGCGGGAGCTTGCAGAGTGACGTAACGTTTTCATTTTTAATTTCATACATTTGTGTATTTTGAGTTTTATTGTGTATTTTTTGTGGTATTTTACCCAATAAAGATCATCTATGTGCACCAGTGAATTGAAATGAAATGAATTATGTGTATCGTGACTTTTCAAGTTGTCTCAAAAAGTCCGTGAAGAGTTTTAGTACAATGACCACCATTGTAGTAAAACATGACTTTTATGGACGGTGACTGACTGAGGACTATAATGTGAAGTGATATAATGTGACTGGAAACTATAATATAACGCGACACTGGCAGAAATGAGCCCTAATTTGGGCTTGGTTGCCAAACTTAAAAATAAGAAGAAGAAGAAGAACTTTATTTCGCTGACTTCACATCAGTGGCAGATTAGAGTTATTTCATGTTTATTAGATTATTTTGAAGTCGATTTAATTATTTATAATTACTTTTTTATTTCGTCATTAGTTTTTCTTAAATACACTAGAATTTGACCAAGTTTTTGAGATGTTTTTCCTTTGATCAATAAGCCAGGCCGTCACACTTATTTGTCCATATCTTGAAAACTACTGAACCGATTTCGATGAAACTTGCACTGTTCCCTAAGTTGAAGTAAATGTAAACCAATAAAAAAGAATGGTTACAGTTCAATTAAAATCTTCGGAGATGTGCGTGCACAAACATACATACATAAATACACCTATGAAATTTTTTATATTTGTTTGGAAGCCCTAATAGATTATCATTATGTGAATATATTGCAGTTCCAATAATATTACATATACATACGTGTCGAATTGATAATCTCCTTTTTTTTAAGTCGATTAAAAAAGCACAAGCACTGGCAAGACCAATTAAAAGCTAGACTTCGTATTACTCAATCACTTGGCATTCTCAATTCAAATCCACGAAAGTCGAAAAAAAAACAAATCTGTTTAAAAAACGAAGACACATTCAGCCAGTGTCGTAATATTAAAAGTCGATATTTTTTTCATAAAAAATATACATAATAGCGCATTGCCCAACACACTAACATCCTTTCATTATATTACGTAAATATATAGAAAAAAGTTTGCAAGTAGGTCATAACGAGCGAGATGCAGACGGAACAAGTAAAAGACATCAACGCGCTCGCTCGGCCGTACCTCACCGGACGTATGGCGGTTTTCTCTTATTTACTTAGGTATATGGATATAGATTTTTCTTGTTATATACATTATGTTATAAATAAAAGGTTTATGTAGGGGTTTTTGTATGCAATTTGTGGTGAAAAGCATTTTTTATATAAATTATACTTAAATTATAAATGTATTTTTTTTGTGTATGTTTCTGAAACATACACAAAAAAAATCACTCTCAATCAATCTCAATCTGACTCAATCACGCCGGATTTAGATGAAACTTTGCACATTGATAGATCATAACCTTGAACTTCGTTAAAATATTAAGTGTCTGAGTAACTCGGGTAAAACCACAGGGCAGCATACACACATTTAAATGATTGATAAATTGCTTAAATGGTATTTAAAAAGTTTCTTAAATCTTTTGGGTTTTGAAAGTTGTTAATTATCTAAGGTTTTACACAACACGGACTCAAGTATGTAATACATTGTGCATAATGAAATTATGTCTAATTGCACGTCACGATTTTGTAACACACAATTTTATGTTAATAGTTTGTTTGAAACTATTTAAAATTCGCTTTATGTTACGTCTGCGGTTTTAGTGCATATAATAGGAAATAAGTTTTTTTTTATACCACTAAGATTGCAAACAAGCACACGGCCCCCCTGATGGTAAGCAGTTATCGTAACCTTCGGACGCTTGCAACACCAGGGGTATCACTCGCGCGTTGCCGACCCTGAAGAAATCTCTTCACACTCTTTTCGAAGAACCCCATGCTGTACTCCATTGGGAAAACTACGGCGGGAAGTTGCTTGAAAATTGCATCATATAGAGCATATTTTTATTTTACCGTAATGTGGTGTTTAACATGACGTAGCGTAGATGGAATTGGGAGTCTCGAACAAGCGTTCGGCTCACGCTTGACTACGCTCCGTCCGATTATTAGTTTTTGTCGAATACAATAGTCCGGACAAAACTAGACATCTCAAAGTACAAAAAATCGCATAGAGCTGAAATTTGGTACGAATGTTCGGAACATTATAAACGAAATGTAAAAAGGATCATCGATCCTTCGATCCCACAATTGCAAAAAAAAACATGGTCTAGGTTCGCAAAAATGGGTTTTTTGCGTTTTTTAGCCAAACGGTAAGTTTTATGATAAAAATAAGTCAGACATAAATTGTAGATTATAAAAATGTTCTGTAATATTTTTTCCTAAACGTCACCATTTCTGAGATATAATAGTTGAACATTTTTGTATGAAATTCTTCCAAAGGTGTCCACTAGTGGCGGTGCTCGTCATACAAAATATTCACCATAGTCGCTAGCGAGTGTAGATTACGTTGGCGTAGAAAGCTCATGGTAGAGGTACCGGCTCGTGGTCGGTTCGGGTACGCACCATTAGAGTTTTATTAAATAGATACTCAGACCAATAAAAAATGTAACAGGAAGCCAGTGTTCTTATAAATACATGGCCTCACACACACATATACACCATAGGAAGCCGATCGGTTGTCATTCCGGATTGAGACGTTGACAGTGACAATAAGGCTCAATACCATTTGTGCCCGCTTGGGCCAGTACTGATTTTACTCACGCACACGTAGGAAATTTTCAGCTTCACTATCTTATAAGGTGAAACTCCGTTTTGATTTTTTTATAAGTCTATGAATTGATAGCATATAATGAAAATGTAGACATTAGTTCTGAATACGTTAGACTAACTTGGCAAGTTTTTGGGTATTTGCCAGTTTTTGACAACAGATTTTTTTATGATTTTTAACCAACGTTCTAAATTCAAAAAATAAGTAGCGTGAATACTTGTACTTGTACAGTCGAGGACATAAATATGTATACACTTTTTGAAATTCAAAAGCAATTTTCTCGCATGTTTAACATTTAAGTGTTAAACTATTACACAAATCATAATAGTATATGTTAGAAGATTCTGCCTTTATAATATATATCTCATAATTTCAATCAGTAGTTTAAGAGGAAACCGTTGTTGAATTTTACTAAGTGTATACATATTTATGTCCTTGACTGTACGTAGTATTTATATACTTCTGAGCTTGTACTAATATCACTTTATGATTTTATAATGGACACAGTTATGGTAACAATTTTGTATGTTAAGTTGTTACTTAGTGAAATGGGATAATAAAATGTGCGCAAAATTTGTCCGTTTGTTTTTATCGCTATAATGGTATACTTATGTTATGTGCTTTAAGTTTAATGTTTTTTACAAGATTTATGTTTCTTTATGAAACTTTTAGTAGGTAACACTAATTTTCAGAGCGTAGTTGTAGATGAAGAAAACAGTTTATTTAACAATAACCTGACAAACCTATCTAAATGGAGTTCAAGGAAAGAGAATTGTTAACTTATTATCTTAAAATGTTACATATACTGTACATACATAATATATTACAATGTGACTTATAACAGATGGATGTTTCGAGATGGCATATTTTCGAAACCCATGTCGGGTTAGTCATGCTGAACAACTTTTACTATGGAACCGATAGCGAATTCTCAAAACAAAAATTGAACTTCTCATAGTTAAATGTCAACCTTGCTCGATCGTAATGTATGAAAAGTAAAACATTTTTTTTGAGAAATTACTATTGGTCCCATAGTAAAAGTTGTTCAGCATGACCCCAACCCAACATAGGTTTTCAACATCCGATTTATTTACTTATTTCATTGCTTTTATATGTTACCTGGAGGAGTTCCTCAAAATTGTGTAAGGTACAGGCTACTCCAGAATTCCGCGACTGATCTTCATAATTTTATAAATAAACTAGCTTCTGCTGGCGGCTTCGCCCGCGTGGCCTACAGGGAACAAATGACATTATTTTTCTACAACAATAAAAAAAAACAAAACAACTTCATCCCGCTTCGAGGGTGGAGTTATTAAAAACGCTGAGACACGTATAAATTAATTTTCAATCTTCAGCCTAAAAACAAAATTTGAAGACTCTAACTTCGAAACTGACGGACTTTCATCCCCTATTTTACCCCCTTAGGGATGGAATTTCGAAAAACCCTTTCTTAGTGGATACCTACTCTTCACAAAGAAATATACCCTCTAAATTTTATGTCTCTAGGACCAGCCGTTTAGGCTGTGTGTTGATATATCAGTCAGTCAGGAGGACTTTGAATTTTATATATATAGAAGATAATTTTTTGTTAAAACGAATCAAATAAATAATTTGAATCTAACCGAGATTTCAAGTTATATAGTCCTTGCTCACAAAGACACCAATCTAAATTTACATTTATGCAAAATTTAAATAAAGAAACAAAGTAAAGGGGAAATCGCTAGCATACATTTTAATTACACGTCCTTATATTTGTAGGGCATAGTCGGCGGGGTGAAGGCAGACCGCTTCGTATTCTGACCCTGACTTTGTTGTGTTCAATACATTTAAACTATCACTTGTAAGCTTTTCTCCGTACCCAATTGGAAAGATGTCTTGGCTTTGATTCAAACGTCAGATTTGTTTATGATCTTATGGAGTATGTTTTGTGTACTTATGTAGTATAGTATTAACTCTATGGTGCCTGTGCTTCAAAAGAATCTAGCCATGGTACCCATCGACATTAATGGTACGTAATTATGATAAGGCTAATAGTAGCTCACAAAAGTACACTAAGAAGTAATCAAATCCTGATCTGATGACAATGGAAACAAACGGGAAGTGTAGACAAAAAAGAATTTTCTAAATCGGTTAATAAATGACGGACTTATGAGGTAACAACCATTAAAAAAAACATACAACCGAATTGAGAACTCCTCTTTTTTTGAAGTCGGTTAAAAAGAACATCAGGCAAATGTCAATTAAAAACCTTACTGATGTTATGGTATAATTTGCCATGCACAATTTCCAAGCAAATCACGATAATGTCAAATTATATTCTATATGATAAACCTTAAAACTTTTTTAGCTTGTTTGTTCCCTAATCGGCCGGAAGCAAGGAATAGTAGTGACATTCAAAAACTCGCTTTTTGTAGGACATATGTTAAGGTCGGCGACTTGTGAAAGAACCGAGTCGACACTTTCGAGGCGTAGCAGCTGTCTGTAACCAACTCACGCACCTGCCTGTTTGTATAAGGGGTTCCTGGCCACAGGTAGATTAAGGTGACAGTTAAAATTAAAACCTCCATAGATGATCCACTTTTTTTACGTGGCCATACCACGGGGAGTTTATTATAGACACTATGTCCGCTTGTACAGTCCCACAAACTTATCTGGCCTGGTGAGACAGTCGCTGGCATTTGATGGAGCAAATGACCAATGAGCGTAGTAGTTATATTCTTTTTGACCAATGGCGAATAATGGCGTCGTTAGTTCCTCTTTTGGCCATCGGGCCAGATAAGTTTGTGGGAGTATTGTTACCATTAATACAGAATACAATTTTACTGTTACCACCTGTAAGGAGCCCGAAAAGAGAGTTGACAAATATAATACTCAGTTAAAGCATCGAATTTGCGTCTCTCACAACATTAACTGATATCAAATTAGCAAAAGCAACCTTCCGAACCGTGCATTAGAGTATTAGAGTTTGACTATTCATAAGTGCCTGTGAAGGCCTATTTGAATGAATAAATTATTTCATTTCATTTCATTTCATTTCATTTCATTTCATTTCATTAAACTACTTTTTAAAGAGTTTCCTGCATAAATAATGTTGTTACATAATATCTTGTCGTTCACTTTCATTTGAGTGACACTCCTATTAAGTGGTAATTTTATTTATAATTATAATAGCATTAGCAAATAAAACGGAAGCAAAAAGATCTGGCAGTGTGATACATTTTAATTACTAGATAAATAGATAGATAATTTCTTTAGGACACTCCTCATGAGAAATTGAAAATAAAGTAACAGTTACATTTTAAATGGATGGCGTTTAATAGCGTCATAATGGGTGGTTAGGATGATCAAATACTTAGAAGTGTTGATTTGACCGTCATGAGATACAGCCCACTGACAGACAGACAGACGGACGGACGGACAGCGGAGTTTTAGTAATAGCATGGTGTAATAGTGTCCCTGTTGGGAATTGTGCCCAACACAAAATTATAATTGTAACGTCATCTTGACAGACGTCAACTAGCAACACCACTCTCTCACTTTGTTTCTAACCGTGGTGCCGTATGTACGCAGTTTTTGTCGGTCTCTTTTTGTATCAATATCGTGTGCCCTCAATAAAGGGAAGTTTGAGTACCAGTGCCTTATTATTTACCAACAGTCCACTACCAGACCCTTCTACAGTCCCGTTTGCCACCCTTCGGGTACGGAACTCTAAAAATAAAAGAGCCATAAAATTGACACCTCACATTGTAACTTCATAATTTTTTGAATTCCCATCTTATCTCCTGAGTCAAAAATTCCACTTTTTAACCTCACCTTATTTTAATAATCGCAACAACTTATGTCAAATGTCAATAACATACTTACATGAACTCTCATATAAACACGTCTTATAAGACAAATAAATACCGAGATGATTCCATAACTATTGTAGTTAGGTATGTAAAACCACAATCAGTATGCAAGATCGATTACGTGTATTGATGTAACATAAGAAAGGGCTCGAGCGGAACCAATTGTTCAGATACGGTACGCTGAGTACAGCCTTGACATTGTGTCAAGTGGACCGTGACAGATGCAACCACAATGCTCCGATGGCAGGCTGTGAATGAGGACGAGGTACTTGTTGTACTGGTGATAGTAGAAATGTCAACTTGCTTACCAATATGGTGTGGGAGTGTTCGTGAGAATTATGAATCATCATAAACCTGCCGATTCAAATTTACCTAAGCTGAGTTGTTTCCTGTCAATGAATGTCACTTATTTGGGTTCCGAACTAAAAAGGTATTAATTAAAGCCTCTTCTACTAAAAAAAAACTTAAAACGACTTCAAAGAACACTAATAAGTAATCAGATCCTGACCTGATGACAATGGGACCAAACGGGTAGTGTACCCTTCTAAGCAAAAACAGAATTTTCCAAAACGGTCAATAAATGACGGAGTTATGAGTCATAAAAAAAATTATAAAAAAAAACGAAGTTGGTTAAAAAAGGAATCCTTATGATTATAGGTTAGTTTTAAATATGGTTGCTCCCCCCCCCCCTTTTCTCAAAACAAAAATCTTAAATAATTACAGTTGATAGATATGTCGACTGGTTTTATTTCATGCTGACTTATTTTTACACAATAACGATTGATTGATTTAAATAGTAGGTAGTTTTACCTAGGATAGTTTATTTTAGAAATGTGTTTCTTATGTCAGAAACTAGCTATGACCATAATTTACCACGGTCTCATGACATGGCAAGCTCAGAAAGCCTAGAAAAAAAAAATACATTAAAACATTCTGAGACCTAGATAGACGACCTCTTGTCATGACAAAAATGTATGTAACTTACATAATATTTTTATACGTTAGGGCGCAGCAGTTAGCTGGTGTGTAATTTTAATGTAGGTAATAGACCGGGAGATACTGGCACAAATTTCCTGGTCATTTGTACCAGTATGGCGATCCTTCAGGGGTCTAATTACGTTATGACGAAAAGGAAAATGATTGTCATAGCGCTGGTACCGGGCGGCCCAATCGCGTGGGCGTTAATCGTGTCGGCTAAATTACGAGTGTCGAACGATTTGTTCCACAACATTTTTGTAGTTTCCGATAGTCGATAAATATGCAGCTTGTTCCAGTAATTTTATAATTTGAACATTGAATCTTATCTGAATAATTAATTTTAGTAAAAACTGCATTTTATTAGAAAGGAAATCTAATCAAGTATGACAATACTAACGTGGGATAACATTAGCAAGAATTATCACACAGTAGCAAGATGATAATATAATACCAAAAAGGTCAATTGATATTAGTGACAGATATCGCTAACGTCAAGTTCCGCATGATGTCCGAAGAATGTATCTATTAATTTTGAAACTTTTGTATTTATTAAATTAAATATTTATGTATTGTTATGTAAGATGATTAGGTGAAGTAATTTTATTTACATATTTTAATCGTATAGGCTTATTTCAAAACATAGATTGGAAAAGGTTAATTGGATTAAAAAGGAAAATTGAGGATTTTAGAATCCTTTTGTAATCGTGTTATAAAAGTGGTTTTGAATAGTTTTATTTTTAAAGATTAGGTTTAGTTCACAGTTTAGTTTTAGTATACTTAATTTAGTTGTTAAGAGGTTTTAATATTAGTCATAATAATCATGTCTGTTAAAATTAGAAAATTAAAATACCTTTTTTTATTTCTAATGCTGTTCCAATCGATCATTAACATATAAATATCAATTAAATTATTTTATTCTGACGCTCCCACAGAAATTAACTGATTATCTCTAGACCTCTCTCATGTACATCAGTAATTAAATTCTCACTATATATTTCTAATTACGAAAAGTGAAAACTACTGCCGACAAAATATTTTCATACCAACATTTCTTTAGAGGAAAAAAAGGATAATCGCACTAATATTATAATTGTTAAAGTTTAGATTTGGGTGCTTAGATGTTTGCACTCACGCATCAACGGCAGAACGTCGTGCACCTTATTACAAAACATGGTTTAAAGGAAAACCAGGTTTTAAAATAACCTCGTCCCTTTTTATTATATGACGATAGAAAGTGACCAAATGACAGTAAAACCTGGCTTTACTTTAAACCATGTTTTGTAATAAGGGGGCGTGAGTTTAACTATCGAACCCTCGAGGATGCGAGTGAAACCGCGGGGCGTACACTAGTCAAGCAATCCTTATCTATGAACAACAGTATCCATGTACCGAAACCGGAATCGTTTGTACAAAGCAATGGTATGCTAATTGTTATCCAATAGTTAAAAGCAGCAAAACAATCGATTAAAATTACAAACGTATGTAATCGGTTAAACCGATGGGAGTGTTTCTTTTGGTATTACACGTTGCTATTGTGCGCTTGATAGTTTAGCTTGTCGTTGCTGGCTTAGAACAGAGTAGAGAATAGAGTCGCTATTTGTTTACAAATACTCGTATCATGAAAATTATATCAATCTATCAGTGTCAATACTTTATATACACACATATACACTAAGTATTATTTAAGACGAGATGACCTAGCCCCCCATAGCACAGGGAATCCTAGTTTTAGGGGCTAGAACTCACTTCAATTAGGTACATCAAGTTTTCATAATTGTGAACAAGATTTTTATAGTACTTACCTATTAGTTGTATATTGATGTATGTACCTACCTTTTTTCTAAATAAAGAATTATTATTATTATATTAATCATCATCAGTCATCTGCGTATCCAGGATAAAAAAGAGTATATATTTCTCGCTATGTCATAGGATTTCATCAAGAGGTAACAATAAAACTCGCTTTTGCTTTTTCCAATTAATTAATTAGGATTTCAGTTCAGTGTATATATTGTGTAGTAATGGGGCCTCCTACTAGGTTTGTAGAGAAGCCTGAGTGTGGTTAGTCATTAGAATTTGAAGATTTTTTACAGAATTGTACGACTTACACCATACTTAATGTATACTGCATTAATAATTAACATTAAAGTACTGTGGACATGCGTGCTAACGAGATAGCCTGGGGGTTAAACTATTTAGTTTTCAAAAAATAATAAAATGTTTGTAACATATTAACGACTCTATAACTCTGTTCCATCCGACCTTCAGAGAAAGTTCATAGTCACGACACCACACACGTCAGGAAAAAAACATTTGACAAATACATAATAATTGTAAATAGGAAAATAAGTTACGCACCATCTTATAATGTTATTCAGTTTTGAAACGTACACCTAAGGTAATAAGTGTCACGGAAGTTCAGAGTAATTCAACTTTTACTTTTTTTGACGTGTTAACAGGCGATGTAAATGCTTGAAGATTCACTTTCGTTTGTTTGAAGTTTTGATTATTATGGACGTAATATTATGAAATAGGATATTTTGTTACTTGAATGTGAAACGTGATAAGTCCATATATACCTACGGTAGCCAAACTATACTAAAAGGACGTTATTGGTATAATAAACTCTATGTCAATTTTTATAGAGTTTAGAGTGCCTGCGATACAGTAAATCCACTTTGGGACGGATAAATTCCAGCTAACTCTTCCAAAATGCTTATAAAATTGCATTACAAAATTCGTCTTGAAATTTGTAATACAAATTAGAAATTAAGGTTCGAAATTGAGTTTAAAGTCCAAAAAGGACATGTGTCTAATAAAATCATTTAATTTGAATTTATTTTAGGGAAATACCCTAAATACCTAGAGTCCGGATGTTAGCTGAATCCGGTAAATAGGTATAAGTTTCCTGATTTGGTATCTAATTCCAAAATTAGTAATAAGACTAAAACGGAAAATGTAGAACTGGCGGATAGCTACATATTAAATTTTTAGGGTTCCTTACATTGGTGCCTATTACTAAGCCTCCACTGTCCGTCCGTCCTTCCGTCCGTCCGTCCGTCCGTCCGTCCGTCCGTCTGTCTGTCTATCAGTAGGCTGTATATTTTACCGTACTCAAACCGCAATAGGTAGGCAGTCGAAGTTTTCACAGAAAGTGTATTTCAATTGCCGCCAAACAAAAAAAAAACTACATTAAAATACCCATACAATAAACGTTTTTGCGGAATCCTTCGTATGCAAGTCTGGTTCGTACGTGCCCGAGTTTTCTCAATTGAAAATACTATTACTATAATGTATGAATTTGTCAATTTTTTATCATTTGCCAACGAAATTCTCTATAAAATTCTACGTTTAGTCTTCTCGGCTTTGTAAAAATTGTCAACACGTTGGCAATCCCCGAATATTGCTAATGGACATTGGCGAGTAGCCTCTAACCATGATGGGGCCATTGCATTGAGCCAATATGCGTTGTCTTATACATTCATAATGATTTTAACACTATTGAATCAGTAGACTACCAAGACCTCAGTGCCTCTGCCCCGTTAACGGGGTAGATGGGAAAAATAGTGCCATCGGACCCGGTAGCTTCAATGTGTGCGTATACCGGGTCCGATGGCACTTTTTTTCCCAACGGACCCGTTAACGGGGCAGAGGCACCGGGTCCGATGGGACTCACTCAAACTATCAAATCTGTCAATTTTTAAACCAGCGATAGTTCATTGGAACATTGACATTCATTTGAATAAAGATTATGGTGCGTCCATGCTTGGCGAACCGAGCACGAGCCGAGCCACGAACGAGCACACTGCGAGCACGATTCGCGTGGAGGGGCTTGCGATCCTCGAACGAGCGCGATTGTCAGTTTTTTCACGTACAAAGGGATTCGCATCTTGCTCGTTGTAGGCTCGTTGGAGGTTCGTTCGTGGTTCGGCTCGTGCTCGATTCGCGTAGCATGGACGAACCAAATTAACTAATGCAACTAATAATTCAAAATACTTTAATCCCAACCTACACTTATTTCAAATCCCAACAATCAAACATAATGAGATTCCATGTTTTTTAAAGTTTTATTGATCATTACATTACCATAAAATAGATTCAAGAGTTTACGTAACTACACTTAAAAACGACATTTATCTTAACGACTACGAATGAGGGAAAGCATAGTTGTAAATGCGATCTGATAGCGGAAGGTCTTATGTTAATTTTGGTCCCTTACAGAATATTTGATTTTTTTTTTTTGTTTTGGTATATGATTGTAGTTGATTACGGACACCTGCAGCTTAGTTTTTTTTATAAATGGTACTTAAAAAGATATTATTTTTGTAGAAAAGTAGTATAAAGAGAGGTAGAGCACAGCTTTTATTCGCTCAAAGAGCAGCTCGACTGCAGATATACCTCCTTACAGAATACCGCAGCCAAATAACTTTGTTGTTTTGCGCGTGAGTAAGGTATATAGCCAGAGCTCATCGCGGAGGGGGGAAGTCGGCTGCAAGCGTCCATATGGCTACGGTAACCGCTTACCAAAAGGCGGACCGTAAGCTTGTTTACCGACTGCAACGTATAATAATTGAACTGTTTTACAAAAAACTTAAACCGACTTCAAAGTACCATAAGAAGTAATCAAATCCTGATCTGATGAAAATGGGACCAAACGGGAACTCTTCAAAACAAAAAACGAATGAAAAACGTATGAGGTAACAAACATAAAAAAAACAATTTTGAAACTCCACATTTTTTGAAGTCTGTTAAAAAATAATACAACCGAATTGAGAACCACCTCCTTTTTTGAAGTCGGTTAAAAAATAAAAATCTTCAGTCTATCAAACTATAATCTATTGATTCAGTAATGAACTTTTTGGATACGTTACCCCCCATCTAAAATAACTTTTAGATCAGTAAAGAATATGAAATAATTAGACTGTTTTACAAAAAACTTAAACCGACTTCAAAGTACACTAAGAAGTAATCAAATCATGATACTTCTTAGTGTACTGTTAGTGTAGTGTGGACCAAACCACTGGAAGTGTACCCTTCCAGACAAAAAAATAATTTTCCAAATCGGTTCATAAATGACGGAGTTATGAGGTAACAAACATAAAAAAAAAAAAAAATATAGCCGAATTGAGAACCTCTTCCTTTTTTTTGAAGTCGGTTAAAAATGGGTATAGATAAGACTAGGGATTGCAATCCGGATACTTCGAAATCCGAAAATGACTGAAAAATCCGGATTTTATGGTCCTATTATAAATCCGAATATTGAGAATAAAATCCGGTTTTTTCGAATTTTAATCTTAATTGATAATAATTGATGTTTAACTAAAAAATTTCATTAAATATCCAGTACATTTAGGTCAGTATTACTCTGAAATCTATACACCGCTCGGCTCACACGCGGCTAGCTGCTACCGCTCATCCATCTAGCTAATAGTTAAGTCGGCCAGTGAGTCTTAGATGGAGGCGATGCGCGCGCGGCGCGAGTAACAACTCTTTGCACAACGTAATATCAAGAATGATAGTTCTATATAGTCGGGTTACCGCTGAAAGCATTTTGTACATCGGCTGATCTCATATTTTTTTTACTTTTGAAAGTGTCTGACACACCCGCTTTCTAAGCAAACTTCCTTCATATGAAATCTCTGGTGGTTTGTGCGCTTGGATTTCCAATTTCCTGAGCGAACGGTCTATTCATGTAGTCATAGACGGTTGTTCGTCGGACCTTTTCGCAATCAATTCCACAGAGATCAGATTCAGTTCTCTCTGCAACCTTATTTCTGCTGCATATTAACCATCTGGTGAAGCCCGGTATCTTTGGGTACGTAGACGATAGCGCCGTTGTCATAGATCCAATTATTGCGAGAGGCCATGGTAGAGCGTTTGAACGTAACATTGTCACGCACGTAGGCTTTGGCTATCAGCTGACTATCAGCCTACGACCGGAGCATTCAAAATAGTAGATGTTGAAGAAAAATGAAACTTATAGACTGTCTTCCATATAGTTTATTGAGTAAAATAAAGAACCCAGCTGGATTCTAGTAGTATGTTAATTATTTATATTATAAGTGCAATGGATATTGTCACATTGTACACACGGCTATATATCAAGTATTGTACACATTGGTAACTTATTTCACTTTATGCAATAAATATATTCTGATTTGTTTTATTTCACTTGTAAAGACATGACCGCACAATTTAAGTTTTGTCTCAGAACTGATCGAATAGACTGAATGTCTGATGGACATTCTTCATATGAGATTTCAAAAATTTGAAAATTAGAATTCGAAAATTGATCATATGAAAATTTAAAAATTAGAATAAAGATTTGTGACCAGAAACAATAATAGAAATAGGAGAGGTCGCATCGTTACAATACCCGGGGCACCGTGGTAAAAAAAATCTTGAAGAGATTTTTTTTTATGTATCTTCTAAATAAAATAATGTTTGGTATAATTTAGTGAAGGTAAAACCCTTGATAACGATGTGACTAAAATCAATTGAAAGTATTAATAGAAGAAGGCAATGGGTTAAATCAAATCTATCTCTGAGTAGACAAAGTATTTGAAAAATTAAATTAATTGATTCAAAAGTAAAAATTTAATTGGTAAATGTAAAATAATTTCAAATTAATAAATCAAAAGTTGGAAGATGTTGGAAGACAATATTTTTAAAGTAAAATGTTAGTAAAATGGTTATGTGAGTGATTAATTTAGAGATGGAATGTTATTTATAATGTTTATATACATATAGTTAGTTTCGCCTTTCATAAAGATTCAAATTCCTCATTCATACATCATATCACTTTGCAGTCTTAATTCCATATTTGTGGAGTTAAGACGCTGCACAAAAAGAGACGCTTTATATTCATTAGAAAGCTGCTCAAGAAATCTAACTATAAATTGGTATAAGCTTATTTAGGCAGTTACCATCTGCTGCATTAAGGGTATATGATGGATGATAGTGATAATTTATACACAAGTGCACACTGCACAAAATAATGTACTGGTAAAGTACTAGGTAATTGTGTTTAGCACAATAAAAGGTAGGTATTAGTAATTACTATTAGGTAATTACTAAGTAATAATTAATTATAGCATTTTAATGCTAATTAAAATAACCATAGGCTTATTTAAAGTGTTGGTACCGCACTACCCAAGGCTTATTTAAAGTGTTGGTACCGCACTATTCAGAGATTTGAAGTTATGTGTGTAAAATACTGGACATGGAATGGGGCTTATTTAAAGAGTATTCCTACCGCTCTATACTGAAAGATAATTGCATGTAAGTAGAAGTTAATAAACTCTCTAAGAGATAAATGATAATAAATATAAAATAAAGTTACGTGAAACGTTATGATGGAGTTCCAAAATAAGATGTGGTGAAAAGAATAAAATATTTTAAAATTATATTAACATTAAAATACTAAAGAATTGAAATTTTCAATGAAAGTTTCAAATTGATTATCAAATGTATTTACAGTTATAATATTAAAATAGTAAAGAAATTAAGTTGTCTAATAGGAATTCTAATAATCAGTGACCGACATAATGGGTTTTTTTGAATTTTGAGAATTATGTTGTCTAATAGGAATTCTAATAATCAGTGACCGACATAATGGGTTTTTAGAATTTTGAGAATTATGTTGTCTAATAGGAATTCTAATAATCAGTGACCGACATAATGGGTTTTTTGAATTTTGAGAAAATGCCATGATAATCCATGATATCTTGATAAAGTTAAGTAGGTAATAAGTTAAGGTAAGTTATATAATAAATAATAAATATATATTGTATATGAAGTGTAATATTTATATTGGTTGCTATTGCTATAATTCATATAGTCGGTCTCGAAGACCTATGAAAATATATGCAATAGCCTAACTAAGTGTTGTAGTGGCCTTTGCTGTACTGATAATTACAAGGATAACATTTGTTACCAACCAGGCACAGCACTGACCGTGTTAATGTCTGTAAGTGTGAGTAATATATAAATAAATAAATTGGTTAATTGATTTTAACTATTCAAAAAAAATATTCAAAAAAATTGCATTCAGGTACTTACGTAGTCTATTTACATACTACATCTATGTCTATGTCAGAGCAGAGATAGATTTGTCACAGAAATTAGATTGTCATAGCAACTGTTGTTTGTTATGACAACCATAAATAAATAAAAATGTCAAACCTAAAACTGTGGAATAAATGATTAGACAGGTAAAATTATTAATAATTATGTACAGAATTTTATAAAAAAGTGAAAAATTATTTCTTTCTGGATCTTGACGTTGGTGTGTCTTCTTTTACGATAGAACAGGATTCAAATAGGTAGTTCGGGCGCCAGATGTCACGCACGTAGGCTTTGGCTATCAGCTGACTATCAGCCTACGACCGGAGCATTCAAAATAGTAGATGTTGAAGAAAAATGAAACTTATAGACTGTCTTCCATATAGTTTATTGAGTAAAATAAAGAACCCAGCTGGATTCTAGTAGTATGTTAATTATTTATATTATAAGTGCAATGGATATTGTCACATTGTACACACGGCTATATATCAAGTATTGTACACATTGGTAACTTATTTCACTTTATGCAATAAATATATTCTGATTTGTTTTATTTCACTTGTAAAGACATGACCGCACAATTTAAGTTTTGTCTCAGAACTGATCGAATAGACTGAATGTCTGATGGACATTCTTCATATGAGATTTCAAAAATTTGAAAATTAGAATTCGAAAATTGATCATATGAAAATTTAAAAATTAGAATAAAGATTTGTGACCAGAAACAATAATAGAAATAGGAGAGGTCGCATCGTTACAACATTACAGGCAGTCTCCGATTGGAGCAATGCCAATCTGGTCACTTTTAATGCCACCATGACGCAGGTGTGTCTTTTCACCACCAAACGGAGCCCTTTCCACCAGGCTCTCGCCCTCGACTCAATAAACCGCCGAGCCAGAAGACTCATCGAATATGAGACTAATTATGACGAAACTCACGAGGCTCGACCATCGAAGAAAGGTTGCTTGCCTTATCGGTTTTGTACAGGATATATTTTTGAGAGTGTGTGCAGGAATTGCTCAACCTTATTCCAACCACCATCCCTATTTTTACTCCGAACCACAAGACACGGGGAAAATTTTTCTTTTGTATCCTCAATTATAATGCGGACAGCAAGGGAGTGGAACTTGCTTCCGGCGACTGTAGTTCCTGACTCTTAGAATCTAGGGACTTTCACGGCCAGAATGAATAGGTTCCATTTGGGTTAGCGTGCTCCACCTTAGGCTTCGTCATTATCCTTTATGGACGGCTCAGTAGCCAAATACAAGCCCATTTTTTTTTAAATATTACTTGCAGTTTAATTGAATTTTTATTCAAAAGCAAGCAATGGAAATACAATAAAATAGAACATCTCTCTTCAAACTACTAATAATTAAGCATAAACTACGCGTACAGTTTAAAATTACAAATTATTGCAAAAAAATACAAAAATCCGAAAAATCCGGATAATCCGGATTTATATGTGATGATAAACATTGAATCCGGATTTGAAAAAAATCCGGATTTTGCAATCCCTAGATAAGACTATATTTCAAAAGCACCCAAGAAAAATATTTAAAAATCTGCACATACATTCAGATGCATGGCGCGCAAAGGAGCAATAAAACGAACTTTCTGTATTAAATCAGTCTCTGACTCGTCATCGTGTAACTGAGACCTTATTTCGTATTAGAAAGTATGAATGCCTAATATTACATGCATAACTAAAGTGGCCCGCCCCGTGGTTTCGAATCGTTTTTATTAGGGTTCCGTAGCCAAATGGCAAAAAACGGAACCCTTATAGATTCGTCATGTCTGTCTGTCTGTCTGTCTGTCTGTCTGTCTGTCTGTCTGTCTGTCCGTGTATGTCACAGCCATTTATTTCCGAAACTATAAGAACTATAATGTTGAAACTTGGTAAGTAGATGTATTCTGTGAACCGCATTAAGATTTTTACACAAAAATAGAAAAAAAACAATAAATTTTGGGGGTTCCCCATACTTAGAACTGAAACTCAATTTTTTTTTTTTCATCAAACCCATAAGTGTGGGGTGTCTATGGATAGGTCTTCAAAAATGATATTGAGGTTTCTAATATCATTTTTTTCTAAACTGAATAGTTTGCGCGAGAGACACTTCCAAAGTGGTAAAATGTGTGTCCCCCCCCCTGTAACTTCTAAAATAAGAGAATGATAAATCTATAAAAAATATATGATGTACATTACGGTGCAAACTTCCACTGAAAATTGGTTTGAACGAGATCTAGTAAGTAGTTTTTTTTTAATAGGTCATAAATTGAAATTAATATCAAATACTCAGGTCTATACTACCATTTACTTATATACCTACAGGTTTGTACGGAACCCTCGGTGCGCGAGTCTGACTCGCACTTGGCCGGTTTTTTATTCACTGGTTAATCCTTGACGTCAGAGAGTTATCTTGATTATGTATAGTTTTTAATCCAGTTTTATTGATGCCTTTTAATTGATGTAATCACTTCTGGAGCTTTGTGTCAGTTTAATTTATGCGTCTCAATAATAATTTGTTTAATAAGATTATGAAATTAGACTCGATTAAAATAGACTTATGTCTAAATATATTCATTGGTTTGGTTAAATGTAAAATCAAATTATTACAAACTTTAATAGTTGGCTCACTCCCTAGAATTAAATATTACGAGAAAAATATGAACAGGCATTTTTTGGGTACAGACTGATAGTCAAACTTATTGGCGGCTGTGATATTGGGCGCGGAACCACAGATTACTAAGTTACGGAACGCTGCGCAGTAGCGAAAACGAAGGTATGCTGTAAATTCGAGATGACTGTACCCGTGCAAAGCCTGCTCACAGCGCACTTCACAGCCGCCATCAAGTTTGGTTCGGATTCTTCGCGCGGTCCACC
This sequence comes from Achlya flavicornis, assembly GCA_947623365.1. NCBI lineage: Eukaryota > Metazoa > Arthropoda > Insecta > Lepidoptera > Drepanidae > Achlya > Achlya flavicornis. The sequence goes on from OX392484.1 coordinate 11,944,371, forward strand.
CTAGACTACATCTTCGCTTACCATCAGGCATATAAAAAAAAACTAGCTGCCTATTTTGGTCAAAACAAAACATGATAATATTTAAAGTTCTTGTTTTATCTATATTACCTAATTAGTGTCTCTGTGAGCTATAGACCTCACCAATCGTAATAATGAAATGAAATTTTTTCTTTGAATCAGTTTTTGTGTTTTCCCAATTTCCAAAATTGGCTCGACAAAATAACGCCCAAGTCTGCTATTAAAATTGTATTCCAATGAACTTCCCGTGGAGTCAAAATTGTGACATTTTACAGTTTTGGTAGTCTACTAACACAATAGCTGGATAATGACACCATAATAGCTTTCCGATGATTTGCCACTGAAACTACAATCAACACAATGATCTTTTAGTTGTCAGTTTTGATAGTTTTTGTACTAAAATTCTTTTAATTCACTAATTAGTAGACTGCGCACATCGGCTCAATGATAATTGAATTGCAATAGTATCGTGTCACTACACTTGGCCCCCTGTAGAGAAGAACAGCTGGACAGCCGGACAGACATACGAAAGCATTTTTGTCCAAGCCGAAAAGGAGACGCTTTGCGATATTCGAGACGATCAGAATATTATAATAGCAGTGGCATCATTTGAATGGCAGTATAGAAATCAAGTTGATGCAATTGCCTCCATGATGTTACCTCGCCTTGCCTCCACGCAATTAATCTTGCACCGACGTTTACTTCACGATTCCTTCCTCCACTAAGCTGGTTGAAAATAAATGTAGTGAATATGTAAATTAGGTCATGTAATACAAGTCATTAGTTATGCTGCAAGAGAAGTCTTCCGCGTCATCTCATGAGGAAGTCATCTCTTTAATGATTGTAATCTTCAGAGGCTTCGTTGCTCCACAGATCCACATAATATTGCGGTGAAAATTAATTTAAAGTTAGAACTTTGGAACGATTTGTTTTTATGTTGTGTTTTTGCTTCCATCTTGATGATTATCGGCTTTATTATGGTAAAATATCTGCACTTATATCTATAACAGGTGGAGATTTCGGGATGGCATATTTTCGAAACCTATGTTGGGTTAGTCATGCTGAACAACTTTTACTATGGAACCAATAGTGAATTCTCGAAAAAAAAAATTTACTTTCCATCATCATCATCATCATCAGCCTATAATGTACCACTGCTGAGCACAGGCCTCCTTTGACAAATGAGGGTGAAAGTGACTGGGCGATACTCCACCACGCCTGCCTACTGCGGATTGGTGGAGGTAGGCTAGTGGTCAACCTACTGTTGTAATTTTTCAAGCCGCCTAGGAGGCATCTACAACTACTTAGGAGGCAACTAGCTTAACGACTATCACAATTAAGTGAAAACCGGGACCAACGGCTTTACGTGCCGTCCGAAGCACGGAAACACTCGATTTGAAAACCACTAGGCGGTCACCCATCCAGGTACAGACAACGATAGACGTAGCTTAACTTTGCTGACCGATTAAGAACGGCTAATCATGCTACACCACGAGCCCTTCTTTCTTCTTTACATAGTAAATGTCAACCTTGCTCGATCATAATGTATGAAAAGTAAAAAAAACTTTTTGCACCTTATTACAAAACATGGTTTAAAGGAAAACCAGGTTTTAAAATAGCCTCGTCCCTTTTTATTATATGACGTTAGAAAGTGACCAAATGACAGTAAAACCTGGCTTTACTTTAAACCATGTTTTGTAATAAGGGGGTTTGAGATTATAAAGTGTTGGTCCCATAGTAAAAGTTGTTTAGCATGACTAACCCAACATAGGTTTCGAAAATATGCCATCTCGAAATCTCCACCCTGTATACTTTGATAGGGTCATTCAAGAATTACGTAAGCGCCAAAGCAAAGCAAAGACCCCAGTCATTACATTGCTTATTTTTGATGACTTGAAGACTTTTGAAGGACAGGATGTCTTGATGGTGATTTTCTGCTTACCCAATTATTCATCTTGAATGGCCTTGTGGCGACTTGCGCGCCACCTATTCATTTGTCTCTTTCATGTACTTACTGGCCACAGTCTTTTAGTACTGGCTGTTTGTAATATTAACAATAATATGATTAATTGTTCGGTTGAAAATGTGACAGGCATTCATTCAATGTCCTGACGCCTAACTCTTCAGTTTTGTCAAGAGATTTGTGTAAGAGATTTTGTCTGTTGAAGAAGTTATTTATTCTGTTTGGTATTTCATAATAAGTAAAGCTAAATTATAGTATTTCGATAAGCTGAATCAGTAATGTAACAAACAAGTTGGAAATTACACAAGAAAACGAAAAAAATATATTCATAAATACCACAGCCTCTATTACATAAAGCCAAAATTAAGATTCTGAAAAAATAATGATTTTTTTGTACTGACTTTTGAAAATAACTATCAATTAGACCCGAAACATTAATACAATGCTATTTTTCTAGCCTCCAGCCAGCCAAATTTCTTATAACTAAACCGAAAAAAAAAAAAAATTACTAAACCGATTTCCTTAAATATAATGATGATGAATTTATAGAGCTTTCAAACAAGATGTTATATCTGAACCATATACTGGATCAGTAGATAAATTAATCATACACCGTAGCACTACAAATTGTAGACATCCTTCGTCAAAGGGCTAGTAACTTAGTATGCAATTACAATTTCCCACGAACTAGCACAGCCAGTGAAAACTATGTGAAACTTGTCAGATGTCTTAGCTAAGTATGAGCTTGATTATAGAATCTAGAAAAGTAATGGTCTTGCTTTTTCCCCGGCTCACTTCGGTATATTACCTACTAATATTGTAAATGCAACAGTTTGTGTGTATGTTAGTAATGGCCCAACGAATGTAGATGAACTTTGGCACATCGACATAAAATAAAATTTTAAAAGCTTTTATATAATAGTCGACGATCTTAATCATGAGACCCTAAAATCAGAGTCCTGTCAAGACGAATCAAACGAGCCCAAACTCGTTGGGGTTGCGTCGTATTCACCCAAATTCTCACGACCTTCGCAAGGTCGACCGGACACCATCTCACGATAAAATTGTGTAAACATTTAAATTAATACCAAAATTCGATTCACAGCCCGTCACGATGCTCAGACGCAAGCTTTCTAAGACTTTCCTGCTCGACCAGTCGGATACCGTCGCCTCTCGAACTTGTAACTCATTGGTTTTACGCACACATAATCATGATACAATCCGCTTTGGGCTCGCGTGACGCACTACGGGCGTCATATCGTCATATCCCTTATCAAGACGTTTCACATTTATAAGCTTAGTAGACTGTTATTATACCACTTTGGTAGCAAACAAGCATACGGCCCGCCTGGTGGTAAGCGGGTCCCGTAGCCTATGGACGCTTGCAATACCAGGAGTATCACTTGCGCGTTGCCGACCCTAGAATTACGACTATATTTGAGTAAATTATGCATTTCCTCCTAATGGCCATTTTGCCACACTGATATAATACACAACAGAGGCATGTTAGGCCTTTAGAAAATAGTTATCGAAATTTTGGAAAAAGGCCAAGGTAAAAGACACGATACGTATTCGAAACAAACCTCAGCCATTAAATAATTACTTATTCTAACGACTCTAGGCAAGTTATTTGCAATACTTAAAATCCTTTTGATTAAAAAATCTGTTGCTTTCTGAAAAACTTAATTACCTATAGTTTTAAAATATTCATTGTTATTTATAATTGGAGAGAGCAAGGAAATGGAAAACGGTGTACAATTAAAAGCTGGTTTTCTTTATAAGTAATACTTTACCAAACTATATTTAGTTCATACATTTTTGTTAACGATTAACCTACATTTAAATCAATTTACAGTTGGCCAAAAATAAGTCATAAGTGATGTACAAAATTAAATGATTATGATATTTCCTAAAACGTGTTTGCTAATTTTTTTCGGAATTTCGGCAAATATTATCATGAAACTTATCTACTTCGTAATAGATCCTCAACGGAAGACCAGCGTTTATTTATATGTATCTACCTATATTCCTACATTTAACTATATGATGCCGACTTGGAGTGCTTTTGAATCTCTACACCATAATTACACGTAACACTGTACTTCTCCGTAGTATTATTTCTTTTATTTCCATCATTTGTCTTTGAGAACACAAGTATTTTTTTAGAGCAATATAAAGGCTGTCCTTTACCTTTCTTTCTCATTATCAGTTTATCTACCTTCTATTTTTAACCGACTTCAAAAAAGTAGGAGGTTCTCAATTCGGTTGTATTTTTTATTTTATTTTTTATTTATTTTTTTGTCTGGAAGGGTAAACTTCCCGTTTGGTCCCATTGTCATCAGATCAGGATTTGATTACATCTTAGAGTACTTTGAAGTCGGTTTTTTGTTTTTTAAACAGTCCAATTATCTTGTTTCCCAACATAATTTCCATACAAACATTTACAAAATTATTGGTGTAAAGTCATAGAGTCAGTCTATATTTGCATATTTCTGCAATCATGTTCACTTTCAAATTGGCAATTATTTACATTATGTATTAAAAAGTGTATGCATTTGCATAAATTAAAATCAGCTGACAGACAGACTAACATACTGTTTGGTCATTATGATGGGAAGTCAGGAAACTTACAAATTGCAAGAGTCTGAAAGTTACACAATGATTATGAATAGAATCCTCGACACTTTCTCTATGTTTCTTAGAAAACGCCGTTTCTCAATGAATAAGGAGGAAAGAGCTGATAATAGTGATGAAATAATCGTAACCCTGAAAAAGAGATGGATGGTTTGATTGTGTGAAAGATCAATATTATCTTTCACACAATCCATCGATATCTTTTTCCATCCATCCAATTTCATATGCATAACTCTTTTAGCCACGAGGTTTCATTCCTCCGCATAACATGTCCATACCACGCTAAAAGGTTCCCTCTTAACTTTTCAGTCACTGGCGCCACTTTCAAGCTTCCCCTTATGTACTCAATCCTTACCTTATCCATCCTTGTCACTCCACACATCCATCTCAACATCTGCGCGTGGTATTTTTTCGTTTCCTCAATGCACCTGTCACGTCCATATCTTTGATCTCAAGTGCACATACGCACGTCATTAGAAAGCTACCGACCATTGCACCCTTCGTCACGAAATGTGCACACTTGCATTCGCAATAGCTTTATGTATTTTAGTGATGTACCCACATTATGTAAATATCGATAATGTATTTACCCATTTGGTGAAAATGGTCGTTTAGTTTTCACCTGCTGTCATTATCTTAACGTTTCCTTTTGTTATGTTGTAATATGTATTCTAATTTTGCTTTTTGCAGAAACACTTCACTGTTTGTTTGTTTGCTTTGAAGTTTGAAAGTTGGCAGTGTTTTCCCATTATCTACTTTAGTTGCCAAATATTAGCAGGCGAACATTTTCTGCAACATCATCATTGTCTAATGCTCCTGTATGTCAGATGTATTTAGTAACATAGGTATTTAGTATTTTAGCTAACTGTGCCCCGCCGATTCACCTTTCACCTTTCTAAACTACGAATTTTCCAAAACGGATTGGAAGTAACTGAGATTAGCGGGCTCAAATATACACAAACTATTCAGCTTTATCATTTTAGTATAGATAATCGCACCACAGTGAAGCGTGGTGACAGCCTAGATTCAACTTGAGGATGTTTTAGCTTTTTTTTAATTTTATCAAATCGGTTGCATTCAATATTTTATCGAGTAAAATGAACTAAATAGTGCGCATAAATATCACGTACACCATAATGTAGAGCAAAAGCCTTAATTCATCTATATCGATCAGAAAATTCGCGCTTCACTGACCTTTAGTCGTTTTTTTTTTCGACATAGTTTACGCAACAATGACCTTGATAGTTTCTCAATGAATTCAAACTTTCGATTGTAATCTGCTTTCATAATGAAGATGGTATTTGAGGATTGTATTTGATTAATTCCGGTGCTTTTTATGCAGAAGAAATGTCAAGATAATTTCTTAATTAAATAGCGCGATAGTGTTATTAGTTAGAATTTTTAATCTATTCATTTGAAGTATACCTCAACAGTCTTATGGCCACCCTTATAGCCCGCCGTGGTTTACAGTTTTCGTGGTTTGGTGTGCAGCATGGGGTTCTTCAAGACAATTTGCAGGGTTGGCAACCCCTGGTGTTGCAATGCCGTAGGCTACGGTAACCGCTTACTATCAGCTGTGCAATCAGGCAGGTCCTATGCTTGTTTGCTACCGACTTTCTATCCCTTTCTAACAAACATTCCGGCGCCCGACATTGCGGATGCTCGCGCACTGAATAAAGAAGTCCTCATTATGACTTTGTATCGATAAATAAAACAACTAGATACGCCATTGTCTGTCGGTGAAAGTGTCGCGGGTGAACTTGATCTTTATACCGATCCGCTTGTTAAAACGATTGTATTTAAATTGGTTGATTCATTTGTATGGTTTGAGTGGCTACCGCCTTAATTTGCTGGGCTTATTGACATGACAATGGATTGTGCAGGCATGTGTACGTTTGTTTGTAGATTCTAACGGTTAAATAAATATGTTTTTGATAAGGTAGCTTCGCAGCAAGTGTAGTGGACCAACACTGTTGGTCTATTACACTTGCTGCGAAGCTGTTGGTGTTGGCTGTTGGCACTGTTGGTCCAACATTGTTATCCCCTGTGAAACAAAAGTGGATAGTGGACTTCTCACGTCACAGAGTGTACTGAGTGATAGCCAGAATTTATCGTCAACTTTCTTACCCTCCACCAGTTAACAAATTAAGAGACTTTGTGAGACTTTTAAACCTTCAAAATTATACTAGACAGAGCGTTTTTTTTGTATACTTCAAAAATTGCAAAAAAAACGGTCCGCCTGATGGTAAGCAGTTACCGTAGCCTATGGATGCAACACATTGCAACACAGGGGTATGTTTTATGGATAAAACATACAATGGATTTCCTGTTTAGATACTATGACAAAGTAGCGTTTGACATGGTATCCCAATTAAAGTAAATGTTTCATGGGAAAATTCGTCGTCACCGTGAAAAAAGATGTTAAATAGGTACTTAATTTTGATTATTCTCCCATTTGTTTAGCATTATTGACAAATAGATTCAATTTGCGATGTATATTATAGTTTATGTATTTCATATAATAGTTCAAAGAGTAAGGTTAAAGTTCACAAATCAAAACATTCGTTAAGGAGTTTACTTTCATAGAGGATAGTATCTAAACTGTCATTAGTGCCGTCAATTTCTTAATGATTATCATTAATAATATTAGATGAAATTAAAATTAGCAGGGGCTATTACTATACATAGATATATATTTTAGAGAGGTAGAGCATAGCGTTTATTCGCTCAAAGAGCAGCTCGACTGGGGAAGTACCTCCACCTTACAGAATACCGCAGCCAAATAACTTTATGTTGTGTAAAGTTGTGTTCCTGCGCGTGAGTAAGGTCGCCTGAGCTCATAGGGGAGGGGGGAAAGGTCGGTAACGCGTGAGCGATGCTTCTTGTGTTGCAAGCGTCCATATGGCTACGGTAACCGCTTACCATCAGGTGGCCCGTATGCTTGTTTACCGACTAAGTTGTATAAAAAAAAAAAACATACTTTTAAAAGATCGTAATTTAAATACATCAGTTTTTAATCATTCACGTTAACAAGATTCAAGATCTTATCTTTCAACTTTCGTATTTCAATGCATATTCTAGAATCTAGTAGGTAACAGTTAGGCCTCTCGAAGACAACAGCTGCCTGCGGTGGCAGCCGCGGTGACGACCACGCGGTGGCCATAGGCCGGCTACGGCTGGAGTGGACGGCCGTATCAAGCCCGCGCTTGTTTGACTGCTTCCTAATCTACAAGCTAACCCGACTGATCGCCACCGCCATCGCAGCCGCAGCTGTCTGTGAGAGGCTTTGTGCTGTTTACTTATCTTTTTATAACAGAAGTGATTCCAATCACGAAGCACCTAGTGGCTTTTGTTACGATCTTTATCCATCTGTCGGACTAGAATACAATTGAAAAGTTTTTTTAAAGCTGTCAAAACCGATCATACGATAACGTCTATGAAATCAAATAGTCCCATCGACATCTTAACCTCAGAGTAGATAAATACTACGTACAATCTTAACTATTATTTGTCAGTTCTTTGAATAAAGCCTTTGGCACTTTATTTGAAATTTCACTTTACTTACCTAATTGGTACATAAATTATTTGACGTAAATTACCTGATAATTAAATAAATATCCTGGGACATTCCTCACACACGGTCATCTGATCCCAAACTAAGCAGAGCGTGTACCTACTATGGAAACCAGATAACTGATATAATACATATACTACGTTTTGTTTGTAAATACATACTTAATATACATAATTACACCCAGAGACAGGACATACAGAAATGTTCATGCACACAAATGCATTTCCTGTGTGGGAATCGAACCCACGACCTGTGACGATAGGTGGAATCTTAACCAGAGTCTTAACCAACAGCGCCAGCTGGCCCGTCAAATTAAAAAACTGAAAATCGGCAACTCTTCTCTTATTCCGTTGTCTTTATTAACCTCATCCCATGGACTAATTAATAAGCATATATAATAAATTATGAACTATCAATCCAAAATGTTCCTACTTCAAAAACTTGATTACACTTAGATAATAATAACTTGCAGCCAATTAACCGCAACATAAAAATAAAAGACGTTTTTACACAATAAAAAAGCAATTAAAAACTAAAATACTCTCTCCATCATTAAAAGTGAACGCACACAAAGATACCGATCAAATAAAAACAAAAAAAACAATGAAACGTTCCCGAGAAACGACCACAAACCACGTTACATAAACAGCGACAATTTGTGAAACAGACATTGCATTGTAAACAAACAATCAGTTGAACAGCTAAGTAGCCGTTTATGAGAGTGCGTGTGACAGAGACTAGACATAATGCCGGACGAAGTTACTTCCGACTTGTTAACCGACTTGTTAAGTTGTCAACAGACGCGATACACGCTAATTTTGATTATGTCATTATATCAGACTGTATGCTTACTAGCTTCATATGGGAAAAAAATCCTAGAACATCTGCCTGAGTCTGCTATACACTGCTATTCGACTATAATTTAAATACAATGTTTTGAAAAGCATAATTTCTGAGTGTAATGCAGTCTTTTCTTAGCAAATTCCTCCTTCCACCATATCATCACTTACCATGGTGAGATTGTGGTCAAACACAGACAAATACATAATTAAAAAAAAAATGCAACATTCCGATAGTAGTCTATTTGAATAATTAATTTTGATTTCGAACTGTGAAACCCGCATCAAAGCGCGCTTCTGAGGTGTAAGCTGACTGACAGGCAGAGATATGTTTAAATTTAAGGATGTACCTTTCAGAAAATTCCTCATCTCAGCATTGACATGTAGAATTTAACAGGCGAGAATAATGCGGAATCTTCCGCGTCTAATCTCTTTCGATAGTCACGGCTCAAATTCACGCTTACTGATTTTTACATAGACGATGGGCGTTTTAAAAATACGTTATTGTTTTTAAAATTGCATTTAATTTGGGGTCATAATAGGTATGTCATAATAATATGTTTTGGACATTGTAAAGTCGAGGTCAAAGATATGTTTACATTTGAAGTTACAAAAATATGTATCCATTTAAATACCTAACCTTATGTCTAGCATTATATGGTAAGTTATTTAAATGGATACATATTTTTGTAACTTCAAATGTAAACATATCTTTGACTTCGATTGTCAGTTTTTTCCGAACACAGGGATTCGCATCGCGCTCGTTGTAGGCTCGTTGAAGGAACGGCTCCTGTTCGTTCTAGGCTCGGCTCGTGCTCGCTTCGCGCAGCATGGACGCACCATTATACATTGTATTATGTTAGTTGATAACATTTCATAACTTACATACCATTCTTTTATACGATAATCGACCAATAAAACTGGCCATTAAGATATCGTCTTCAATTTCATAATTATCTTGTGTAATGTGCGTTGCTTACATATTTAACTTGATACAACGTAAATTACCATAGTAACTTTACTTGATACAACGTAATAAAACAATTATGAACAATGAAATCTGTGATTATATTGGATGGACGATAAAAATAATGTGCAAGTTTATCAAATAATTATAACGATAAGTTCCGCCAATGGTAAGCCGACATGAGCCGAAACACATGAGAACTTTTTAGCTCTACGTTAACAGCCTGACTCAAAACGATGGTCACGTAAATGGTTATGTTGTAAATCCTACTAAACAAATTTTAGCCAAAGCATATCTCTTTCTTACAAACATTATTGAAAAAGGATAGAACATATAAACTGTCATATTAGTATTTGCCGTTTTCGTTTGCGGGTAAGGGTAAATAGACGTAATATTTTTTTATGGAGAGTATAAGTAGAAAACAAGCATTGGACTAATTTGACAGGACAAATCTGTTACCTCCTTTTCTTATGTTCTTTGTTAGAAAGAGATATAGTGAGACTAAATTGGTTTTTTTAACAACAGAATCAGCACCAAGTCACATTGTTTAACAATGACAGTAAGGTGGCCTTATTTACATGACCAATTAGTTAAATAACGTGTTGCGAAAGGTCTCCAGAACCATTGCTTTAGCTGACGTCACTATGCAAACTCCTTATCGATATATTTTGATTTTCTCTTTACTATTATGTCACATAATTTCCCTATTTTTATAAAACCCATTGTGCTTCAATGCATGTATCTATCTTAAAAAAAAGGCTTTACATAATATAGTGAAATGTACCTATTTTGCATATTCGCAACCTGTCAAGGTATTTTGAATTTTACAGTGAAGAAATAAGATCTACGTTATCGAAATGAAAGTCAAAGTGAGACCCTATTGTTTTGTTATGTATTCTCACGCCCAAGTGTTTATTGTTAGAAGTCTTCAATTTGTTTTTTTTTTTTTAATAGGGGAACGATCTGAGATGTAAATCTGTTTAACTATTACTTTAACTATCATTGTTTGCTCTTAACGTATCAATCACTCATGGAAAAAACACACCTAACTACTATCACTTTGGCCTGTCATGAGAACCAATGCGAGGGATGCGTGAGGTGACTCCTCTCCCCTTTGCGCCAGTTGCGGGTGTAATATTTTTTCTTGATGAATTTCATAAGATCTACTTTAAATCCAAATAAATGAATTCCAGTAGCGATATAAGCAATAGCTTCCTTTTTAGCTCCCAAGAAATGCAAGAGATTACTGGGTACTCAAAATTAGACATAAAGGATAATGGGTAGTTTTATATGTACCTATATGTATCGCATGCTAATTTGACTAAGTATAGTGGAGAATGTTCGCCACATCTAGGGCATCATTTCATTTTATCACAGCAAGCCTTGATTAAAAAGACGTAAAAAAAAAGATTCACGTCAAAATACCTACTGTATAACTTTGTGAGAAACAAAAAGAGAAAGAGGAAGACCAAACAGAAGGTGGATAGATGGCATAATACAGGAGTCAGGAGTGACATGGGGAAGGAATTTCAATTTGACATTTCTTAGTGAGGCATTGGTTGCTGAAAATGAGCATAACGTTACGATTACGATTACGCAAGATACATGGATGTGTTAACCATACCGTCCTGCGTTACTTTTGTCCCTGTGTTACTTTAGATTCTCACGGGTAGGTAATACAAATTATAACACAGTGGTACCTACATAATTGCCAGCGTTCTACGGATGCCACAATATAGTGTTGCAAGATATATCTAGCGTTATTTTATACTACAGCTCTTATTTCTCAAGCATTGAAAGTCGCGCTCTGATAATGAAAATATGTTTGAAAAACCGGCCAGTTCAACTCGCACACGAATCGTATCAATACGATACGTAAATATTAGTTGGGGTTATACAAATACACATTCTGTGACAGCCCACTTACGGACAGACGGACAGACGGATGGATGGACGAACAGCGAAGGCTTAGTAATAAGGTGCCATTGACATCCTTTTGGTACGGAACTATAAAAACCAAGGACTGAACGCAATTTTTAGTAAGATTAAAATGATAAACTGAAAACCCAATGCTTCTCTATTTTTTTTTATCAAAATGTGTTGTCAGTTTGGTGCAATGGTATCGCAATCGATAATATCACCTCATTATATTTTATAAATGAAAAAGTAATTCTATCTATTTCTTACCTTTAACGACTAAACCTTTGACCCGATGGTGATGCAATTTGGATAGCCTGTAGTTTGGACAGACACAATATATCAAAGACCAATATAATAACTAATATAACCCAGATATAACCGCTACTGCATGATATAATAATCATGTTTTCATTTCTACTTTGTTTACCACCAATAAGCGAATAACAGAACTAGGCAAGTGTAACACAAGCAATTCCAACCTATAATAAGGCTTTAAAAGCTAGAGACAGCACACGTGTAAATGTATCCAGATGCAAGTATTAGTGTTCATCATGAAAGTATAGGATGGTGTATAATCGTAAATATTTGGTTTTAAGAAGTGAGTCAAAGAACAGTCAGTGTGTGGGCAACGGCGACGGTGTGACGATACCTACCATTTATGTGAAACTTAGGTAACAAACTCCCCAGTGTTTATGAAGTAAATAAACCACAAATCGCCCACCACTGTTGTTAAAACCGCATCTTTGCTTGCAACTACTTTATCATAACTTAAATGTAACTCTAATATTCTCTGCAAATAATATAAAAAAATAACACAGTAAACGCAACCGAAACGAGAGCATTACAAAATTCAAGATGTAAAAAAGTAAATAACACATGAAAGACGCAGAATCACTGTAACACTCATCAAAATAAATCAGGTCGACTATTACGTGTAATATTACGTACAATGACTGACAGACGGACATAACTAGATGCTAAAATAAAACTTATCTCGCTTCACTCTGAACGTTCACTTTTAAGTATGATGTTAGTTTCTTAATAACAGGTCACTGAACTAAGGAATAAGTACAGTACTTTTAAAAGATTTCGTAAAGGTGCGACTATGCTACGTGAACCGAGCACACGTGGAGAACGAATTCGCGTAGCTTGGATTGACTTGCGAGTCTCGACTCTTCCTCGGTTCGAATAGCGTGGACGCACAATGAAAGAGAAAGAAAGAAAGAAAGAAAGAAAGAAAGAAAGAAAGAAAATAACTTTATTCATGGCATTACACATAGAAATAGGTACAAACATTATAGACAAAGGAGAAAACAAGAATAATAATAATAATAAACATGAAAGTAAAGAAATGAAATTTGCCACAAAACGGTCCCAGCTCAGCATAATGCTGGTTCTTGACAAACCAGCGCTGGTCTTCCGCTGGAACCGGTGTGTAACGTCACAAACAGATAAACGACAGCTATACATACAAAACAAACAAATAATAAAAAATTGATAGGACCCAAAAAGCGAACAAAATAGTTTTAGACATATTAATAATAAATAACAATGAGTACTTACTTTATCTTTTTTTATACAACTAAGGTAGCGAGCAAATAGCCCTCCTTATAGTAGAGATTTGCAACACCAGGGGTATTATTCGCACGGTGCCTAACCAGCAAAACTCTTGATAAAAGCTTCGAGGAATGTTTGAAGTTCACTGTGCCAGCAGCAAAAGGGATAAATTGTAGTGTCATTTGATACTACACCCGGTGCCAGCTATAAAAAAACTCAGGCGACCGTACTCCCGGCAGGAACTCAACTACACTTTACAGTAATGTTATTTGATTGCGATCTTCTGTAATGTTGAGGTCCTTCCCCAGTACAGCTACTCCGAATTTCGAACCGAAGAACCGTAATGGCCAACCTCCTTTTTTTCCTCGGCATTCGTCGCTCTTGTGTGTGTTTTTAGCAAGAAAATCATATAATTTTTATAAGCTTCTTCTTCTTCTATATATATAAAAATTAATTGCTGTTCGTTAGTCTCGCTAAAACTCGAGAATGGCTGGACAGATTTGGCTAATTTTACCGGACTTCCACGAATAGTTTGAACTATTCGTGGAAGTCCGGGGAAGGTTTAAATGAAGGGTAGGGTAGGGTATTACGCGAACGAAGTCGCGCCGGGCAGCTAGTAAATAAATAAAAAGCAACTTGATAACTTATATGAACTAACATGTCATTGTAAACTAAAAGTTATAAAAAGTTTATGACGCGGCGGCGTTTTATTGATAAATAAAAAGGTACACCCAAAGTAATTGATGATATACTTAAACAATATTAATCTCTGTTATATTGTACTTTCCTAAGAATGAATGATTTATAAAAAAAAACGGTGAAGAAAAACATCGTGAGGAAACCATAGCACGGTGGTAGGGTACTTTGCAATACCCGCCTGGATGGCTACCACCCTCAAGTTGAAAATCTATCGCCAAGCACCTATCGGCGTATTTCGAGAGCTGCACTTGAGAGTCAGTTCCTTTCTAGGCTTTGTGTGCTTGCCTCCTTCGGCCACATCATCACTTACCTTGCGGTGTATCCTGAAATCGAGCAATTTTTGTGAGGAATATCTCAAAAATATGTCATGTAATAGTGTCAACATTGGAAGCCAAAACCCTCATTTATTGTAAACCTATTTCTTGCTTTACTCACCGTGCAAGCCAATTGAAGAACCTGAGACAGGGTAGGTTCTATTGCACCTCTGCTGTGCTGCATAAAAGAATCAAATGTGGAATTGGCTATATATTATCATTGTACTTGTCATACAAGTTTAAACATGATGTGACTTAAGTAAATGGTTATATGCTATTAAGTTATATATAGTTTAATACACAATATTCACTCACTTCAAGTCCATGAATAACATGTTTTATATTCAAGTTTTCCCAATGGAGTACAGCATGAGGTTCTTCAAAGGGCTTTGAAGAGATTTCTGCAGGGTCGGCAACGCGCGAGTAACACCCCTGGTGTTGCAAGCGTTCATAAGCTGCGGTAACCGCTTACCATCAGGCGGGCCGTATGCTTGTTTGCTACCTAAGTAGTATACAAAAAAATACAATAGATGAAGACGTTCTCCACGAGCAGTATCATCAAATACTCATGACTTCTGTTATCAGATGACAACGAGGAAACCGGTGTGCGGAACCATATGGATATCAAGTTCTTATGTATCCATTAAAGTTCAGGCTCATGACATTGTACATCGTATTGTAGTACAGCATATGTATATCCTGGGACATTCCTCACACACGGTCATCTGATCCCAAACTAAGCAGAGCTTGTACTATGGAAACCAGATAACTGATATAATACATATACTACTTTTTGTTTGTAAATACATACTTAATATACATAATTACACCCAGACTCAGGACATACAGACATGTTCATGCACACAAATGCATGTCCTGTGCGGGAATCGAACCCACGACCTGCAGCATGAATCTCAACATTATTCATGTAACGCACCAAATGCAAAACATTACGCTCTTTCCAAAGAAGATTATCTTGAATAACTCTTGTGAACGTATTACATAGAGTTATAGCAAAGACCCATTATGTGGGTCGACAGAACTTTATATGGGAAACCGTGGATATAATACCATTACAACATTTAAAACATGATTGCACACCGAAAGAGAATGTTCTATTTTGCGTACAATTGCGTAAAATAATAAATGGATGATCTTAAAGGTCAGTATCGCAATTAATACATTCGTAGATTGTGATTTAAAATGAAACGTGAATTAATTAATTAGTAATATAGTAATATAGTTTCCTACCCACCAGTAATTTTGTTAAATAATTTTACAGAGTAGATATTCATTATTGGCAAATGTATTATTATGTAAGTTCTATTTTTTTTATATTTTTTTGTTAAATTCTGTGTAATATCATGTTAAATAAATAAATAAATAATTAGCAATAACAAGGATTGGTACTTTTCAGGAATCTTAATTTTACAATATTCACTTAATCATATCATAGTACCTAATTGATATTAAAATTTTATTAAGTACATACATGAAAATCGTAAAGGTTCATTTTTATTACAAAAACCTTAAAAAACTGGTCGCTGTTAATTTTGCGGTCACTTTTACTTTTGAGCATTTTGTAACACAAAAACCTGTTGCAAAATGGTAATAAAACGGTTTTTTTGTGTAACGTGTATTAAAATATTTGCATTATTGGTAGATATTTAAATAGTGATGAATCACAAAGCTATACTTATGTCTTTAATTACTTAAGTATATAGACGTTTCAAAGATAAAGAGTCAATGACATTATTCTGATTTCTTTACGAAGATTTTCTTTTCCGTAACATAATGCATGGTATGCAGGTACCTACTTATGCAAAATTCTGTTAGCCTATGTAAAACACCGTGTTTTTTCAGCATGTCAGGCTATATAGGTACCCTAGTTATTTCCATTACTTATACTATAATTATGCTAAGCCAGCTAACCAGTGATAACAGTAAAGAAGTCCAACTTTCATAATTGCCTTCCTAAAGTGCATTGATTTTAAATCTATCATTCTAAAAGTAGGTAAATCCCGGAATCTCAAATAATCTCGATCGGGACGACATTACGCGTGAAACATTGGACCAAACCAGTTCGCCGCTGGCACGGACCAAATGGTATACTTTTAATCTTATTGGAATGCCGAATGACTGGCCACACGATATTTTGGACAACCTGCTTGGCGGCGGTTTGAGTGACACGCGTGAAGCGAGTTTGTGTTTTATGTTTTTCGTTTTGAGGTTTTGAGTTCGTATTTTATTGATTTCTAAAAGTTATCGAATAGCAATGGTAGATATCTATACATTCTTTTAGTTGATCAGTTATCTAAAAATTAGCTAGAGTGTTTTTATATTTATTTATTTATTTATTATGGGACAAAAAAAAAAAAAAAAACAAAATTATCATAAAATATATTGCGTTAATAGTAGGTTTAGTATAGTATAGAAAGAGTAAGTAATCGAACACACACTATCTATCAAAAAAGAAAATTGAAATTAACTCTACCTGACTTTTGGGCTCTCGAAATTTGCCTTATACTTAGAATATATTTGTTGTTTTTTTAATTATAAGCTGTTGTGATTGGCAGCGATCAGTAAGAAGCATACGGCCCGTCTGATGGTAAGCGGTTACCGGTAGCGGTAAAAGGCATCACTCACGCGTTACGGACCTTTCCCCCCACCCCGATGAGCTCCGGCGACTTTACTCACGCGCAGGAAGCCAGGAACACAACATAAAGTTATTTGTCAGCTAGATGTTAGTTACACCCAGATGAAGTAAAATCCATTCCTGCCAAGAATATTGTGCAGTTTATTATAGCTGCAGGTCTTGTCAGTGAAATTTAGTTAACGTGGCGATCACAAAGATCTAGTCTGGTCGCAGTGATACAAGCTCTGGAAAGACTTGAAATAGCCACTTAACCCCAAATAAATAATAAATATTTGGCAGCGGTATTCGGTTACGTAGAGGTACTTTACCAGTCGAGCTGCTCTTTGAGCGAATAAACGCTATGCTCTTCCCTTAGCCTCTGAATCTAATCAAAAATCTCTTCAGTCTATAACATGAAGCAGTCCAGCGTCACGGAACGTCCCGAAGTGGGTAAACATGCTCACACTTTACCGCGTTTCACATAAAAACACTTTCTCCTCACACAAAGATGTTATGTACACTATTACGTGTACCCTCATCGTGTTACTTAGTTTATTTAACAAATTGGTTTTGCTTGACATCTATTTATCGCCTAACTTGAATCCAACAGTTACATAATATGTATCACATATTTTAGTACCATGGTGATAGATAAACTTGAAGATGGAATTAATAATAGGTAGGTACTTACTGCCCATGATACCCATCAAGATATCGAACGCGAAGTACGTTAGGTAGGTACCCTGAACAAACTGCACTGTTGTTGCTACTCTGCTATTGCCTAATAGGTACCTAGATATTTTTTTACTACTATATAAAATTATCTATGACTACTATTCAAATCAGTCGGGTAATAAAATGGGTACTATGCACGACTACCGCAGTACCCACATGGGAAGAAGGTTTCGTTTCCTTCGGCTTATTTGACCTCACAAAATTAAAAAATATGCAAATTGTCCTAATGTC
Source organism: Achlya flavicornis (assembly GCA_947623365.1). Taxonomy (NCBI): domain Eukaryota; kingdom Metazoa; phylum Arthropoda; class Insecta; order Lepidoptera; family Drepanidae; genus Achlya; species Achlya flavicornis. Next base: position 11,962,457 of record OX392484.1, read on the forward strand.
CCTGGTTGCCATATTATAAATTAACTTTGCTAATATCTATTAAAAATCGATTAATGACGCAATCGAATATTTGCTTTTAGGTATACGTATCATGGTACTTCGTATTTTATGTACCTATGGAAATTATGATAATAAAACTTAAATAATCTTTCGCCCAGTATGTCAAAGGTAAAAAACCTCATTAGTACTGACATAATACAAATGTAAACATTTCCTTGTTTCAGGTTACAGCCTTGGCTGTGCTCAGCTTAACATGGGCCAAGAATTCGACGGCGAAAACGAAACCGAAACGACAACTAGATAACATACGATCACCGCAAAACCTTCAGTATTCATTAGTACTCCCACATTCAAGAGTGGCACAATTCAGATCACTTGGTAACAATAATAACCGAAGAACTTCACATGGCGCGAAAGGAGGAAAACTACCGCCATACGCAGTTCAAATGGAGCCAGTTGTTCAATATTCACAAAAAGATCCTTTATATGATCCCACGCAAGATAACGTCGACGATTCGGTTGTAAACAAGAATGAAATATACGCCCAACCGAAAATTCTTAACGTACAAGATTCATCTGAGGATAACTATGGACCTCCTTACGGCTCACTGCCAACTGCACCTTTATATAGCCATGAACCACATCATCATTACTACGAAGCTCCTGAGCCAATAATAGAAATTATTATCAAGGAGTCAAATGAATCACTTCCAGCACCCCCTCCTCAACTAGTTCAAAAGAAAAAGAAAGAACCAGTGCATGTGTTTTATGTGAAATACAGTAAAGACCCTCACTCAAAAGACAAAGTTATTTATGAGAAACCTATACCGGCTATTACTCCACCAACAAATGAAGAAGAAAACCATCATGACGAATATGTAACGGTGACACCTGAACCCATATACTCAGCACCGAAGAGCACGACTTTAAGAGCTATTATTAAGCCTGAATCAGAAGTATATCACAGTGATAGCAGCGTTAAAGTCACATTCGGAAATGAAGGACGTCATTACAGTGACAGACGTGAAAGCAACACACATACTGAAAACCATGAAGAAACTGCCCCCAGGCCAGCAATAGCATTACCCAATCAACCCCAACATCGTGGTCATCCACAACTGGAACGTTCAGCGTCACCAAAACCTCAATATCATGAATCTGCTACTAAACCTTCCATACTGAATCCTACACAAAACTATAGACCTGCTCCTGCTCATGCTCAAAGCCGAATTCAATTCCAACCACAATATTTATCTGGTGAACAACAATTACCAAGACAAGGCCCATCACTCTCACCGTTCAGAGGCCAGTCTCACGTCCCTCGAAATCCTTTTGGTCCTTCTCCTTCATTCAGTCCAAATTCCGCCTTCCCAAGCGGTGGGCCTCCTGGACCCTCTGGTATTATCTCTCACTTTGGTGGCCCCACTGTACCAAGTGCATCAGGTCCTTCTTTTCCTTCTGCTTTCCCTAGAACTAACAACGGTCCTACATTCCATCCCCGGCCTAATGGTCCTCCTCCATTCGCTAACAGACCACAATTCAACGGTCCGCCAAGAACAAGTTTTCATATTGGTCCGCAGCGACCCTTCCAACAATCACAGGCTAAACCTTACTTTGATGAAGCTAAATATTTGCAAGATAACTACCACACTATAACTACGGAGCAAGTGGATCCTCCAAAGGAACAAATAGTACCGAATAGACAACCTCAAAATTTTAACCATCTTCCTCAGCCTAGTCCAAGCCCTACACCAGCACAATTCCAAGACCACGGACGTCCACAAATTATCCCTCTTAATCAACAGCTGCCTCAACAAAGGCCACTGCAACATTTCGTTGAATCGATACACAATAAACCACAACTTACAGTAAGTCCCAGCAGACAACCCTTCTTTAACTTAAAACCATCACCACCTCAAATTGAAGATAATCGTCCTCCCTTCCACCAACAGCAGACACATCCACACCAACCCCAACAACCTTTTAGTTTCCATCAAGGTCCAACTCCGTTATCCAGACCATCCCATCAAATACATGCCCAGCAAAATGTACAAAGTCATCATTCATTCTCAAGTGTTTCTCCATCACCTTCACCCCTACCCCAGAGCCAATTCTTACCACAACCTTCCGCACCTACTTTGTTCAATTTCCATCCTCAACCATCTCCCACTCCCGAACATAATTTCCAACAGCAGATTTCACCATCTGAAAGACCACAGTTCCAACAGCATGGGCCCTCCGAAAGGCCACAGTTCCAACAGCATGGACCCTCTGAAAGGCCTCCTTTCCAACAATCTCATGGACCCTCAGAAAGACCGCCATCTAGCTTCCATGATCAAAATAATCTTCAGCATCAACAAAACGTGGGTCAGTTTGTTCCTAATGGTGGTGAACTTGTAGCTGCTATTCCCAAGTATGAGCAACATTTTACAGTTGGACCCACAGGCCAGCCTAGTTACAGTTTAAGTGACCCTAGTCAACCATCTTCTGCCCCTAGTCATCAGGAACAGCAATATCACCAACATCTCCAGCAACAACAACAACAGCGTCAGCAAGAGCAGCATCAACAACAGCAACATCAAAAACATCAACAACAGCAGCGACAACAGCAAGAACAACAAGAACAGCATCGACAACACCAAGAACAACATCGAAAACAGCAAGAACAGCAACAGCAGCAAAATCAATTTGATGCTGAACAAGAACAAGTAAGGCTACAGTTAGCACAGAATGTTCAAAAACAACAAGAAGAAATTCAACGTCTGCAAACTCAACTACTGTATACTCAACAACAACAGCAACAGCAGCAGCAACAAACAAATCAGTATGAACAGAACTACAAGCAACAATTGCAGAACTATAACCAACAAGTTCAAGCTACATCACCACGATCCCAGTATATCCAAGAAAGGTCAAGACCTCATCCTTCTTTTGCATCGAGTACGTCATCACCACCCTACTATCAGTCTACTTCTAGGACGGTTGAAATCAAACCAACTACACAGAAATATGGATCCTCTACTGCAAATTCAATAAGCACTACACCTGAAACTAAAAAAGAAGAGAAAAAGAAAAAGCCAGCAATCGAACTTCCAGATGAAGTGCCTGATGATCTTCGTCAGCAGTTGTTGTCTTCCGGTATATTAGATAACGCTGATATTAGTGTTTTAGACTATGATAAGGTTGGTGACACGCCACTAGACTCATTGCCTCCAGATCAATTAGCAAATTTCTTCAGTGCTGGTGGTGCTCAACAAATTGCTGCTAGTGAAAATAGACCAGTCTATGTGAAACCTAATGAAGCTCGCATCCAATCTAGGATGGATGAAGACGTCATGGAAGAGGAGGACCAAGATGGTGCTGCTTCAGAAAATGTTCCCAGCTATGTCACTGCCCCTCACTCGCAAAATCAAGCAGTTGAAATGAAAGTGGTTCATTTCAATCCGGAAACAGTTGAAGGTCAAAATATTGCTAAAGAATACGTGAAAGAAAATGCAACTCAAATAGATCCAGTAGCATTAAATGACAAAAAATATAATAGGTATTTGCCATTAAAAGTAAGTGGAAATCAGTTTCCACTTCCAGATATTCTCAAAGGAAGGAAAGTAACGTCAGTTGTTGTACTGGCTCCCGTAGAAACTGAAGCTTTAAGTGGTGACCACGCAAGAACAGAGAGGGCTACAAGCAGTTTAAAAGGCATTAAGTTCGTTGCTGGAGAAAGTCTCCAGGAATTGCTCAAAAAACCATCTAAAAATAATTTTGAAAGATGGTTAAATACTGAAAAAGAAACAGCAACAGATATGCAATCCATCATTCTACTTGTTACTGGGTAAGATATTATTCAAATTAATTTATAAACATATTTTTGGGGATACATAGTTATAATAGGGAAAGACAGGGCTGCGCAAAACACAAACTACTTACATAATTACAAAATAAATACATACTTTAATTGAAATACAAACTTTGACAATTTTTAGCTTAATAATTTTTCATTATCGATAATAAGATCAATAAATATATATATATATTTTATTTATGTCAAAATATATTTTGAAGCAATAAGTATTTGAAATACTAATTAAGTCGATAGGCTACACGGTAACGCAGATAAGCCCTCAAGGCTTCCGTGCAAAACATAAAATATACATGTAGATTGTTATAATGGTAAAAAAAATATTTCTAAAAAAAACTGTTTACCATCAGGCGGGTCGTATACTTGTTTGCCACCTTAGTACTAACTGAAATTATAAATAACTAATACGTAGCCTTGATATTTTGGGGCAAATAAATTAAAAAATAACTTAAAATTTTTGTCTAAAATGAATTTCCTTTTTTTGCAGAGATGGTGAAACTACTGATGAAAAAGAAATTTATATGTACGACATATCATCAGGAAAGGTGAATAAGCTTAGCGGTGAACTTTCAAACGCTTTTGTGGAAGCTGCAGAAAATAACTCGCTAAGTAAAGATATAGAATCATTGGCGATTGAAGGAGATGGAACCCCTGAGGATTTCAATAAGGATTCACAAGATGAAATTTCTGCTGAAGGATCTGAAAATGTGCCATTACTTGTAGACTTATCAGGCTTAAGTTTAGACCGGGAAAACAGTAACCAAGTTTCAATAGCATCCGGATACAGTAAAACAAAACATGGCAGAAATTTAAGAAGACATTGACACGCATGGCGCCGAAAGGCGTTTGACTCTTGTAAATAGTATAGAATTAGTATTACTAAATTAAAACAACGCGATATTGCGTATAGTCGCTATTTTTTACAAAAGTGATAACGGTTGTACAATATTAAAGTAACTACCTTATAAAAAGCATTTTTCTTTATTTGTAATTATACGATGAAACATTAATAAAGCTAGTGATTAATAATTATACGATAAATCTAAAGCCTAAGAATCAAGTCATTGATTTTAAAACTTTACGCATAACCTGAAAGGTCTCAGTCAAGAAATACGATCCTTGAACATACCAACAAAAGAGTTACTGAAATCACATATACCTACTATGTACGGTGGTCTATAACAAACATTTATTTATTATTCTTGTCGCAGTAAGATACTTGAAGCCATGATTTATATCATGGATATAAATTATGAACCGCAAGCTATAGTTATATGACAGCGATTCATAACTATCTTACTAGGAATAGGTATAACTTCGATGTGAACACGATCTAGTAAGATAATTTTCTTGTATCTTACTAGACTAATCTAGTGAAATAATTATAAATATATATTTTTTATTTTCTTTAATTTGCAAAACTAGTTACTCAACTCAGGTAATTTGTTGTGACTAAATACTTATAACATAGTGTGTTATGGTTTTTTGTTATTTTTGAACCCTAGGACTACTTTCAAAAAGTAGATGGCGTGTTTTGTGATCAAGCAATGATTGCGTCGATCACCATACTCGAGTATTAAATCGTAGTACTATTAAATATTCTGTGATTAAATTTTCAATTCTATGGAGCGGCACATGATCCTATGACATCTTGCTTGTATATATTTTAGTCACCAACAAAATCTATTGCCTACGTCCATAATGTCTTAAGTTATAAAGGGCGTACCGCAAGGATCAATTTAATGACTATTTAAGCATTACTAGTTCACAGTATATTTTTCTAAGAAGTACTGAGTCAATACGAAAATGTTGGGCGATTTTATTAATATTCTACGAATAATCATTTAATTAATCGATTGTTAGAGAATCGATTTAAAATTTTCTCAACTGGCAGGACTGAGTTCCGACAATCCAGATGTCAACTTGTCAAGCAAATGTCAATGTCAGTGTCAGAACGTATGGATTATTTATGGTGGAAGGTTCTTGCTGCTGTGTTAAAATTTACAGTTTTTATTATTTTTTATGAGTTTTGATATTTAATTTTGTGATATAATCATGATGGAGGGTTCACTGAGTAAATGGACAAATGTAATGAAGGGTTGGCAGTACAGGTGGTTCGTCTTGGACGATAATGCTGGTCTTCTCTCGTACTACACGGTAAGTGACGTTTCAAATTATCATTATTCTCGTTTTATGGCTTAAAAACGATGATTTATTTGTGATTCTTGTCAGAGAGGAGCCGGCTTTCATTAAACACTTGTTATGCCGTCATGATAATGACGGAATAAATATTTGTAAACGTAAAAACACCTTATTTGGAGATACTTGGTTCATGAAGTTTTTGGTTCCAAAACTTAATTATGAAATAACCTCATTAAATTAGCTAATAGGTATAAAAGCTGAAATTAGAAGATATTAACTGGTATCTTATATACCAACTTGATCTAAGCAAATACCCAATCATGTTTTCAACCAGATGTACAACCAAAGGTGAATTGATTTGATTATTTATTGAGACAGATTCATCAAAACACTCAAATTACAAACACTTTTTCTTAACATCATTTCCATTTAAAATATGTTTGCCTGTATGCTTCACATAATTTTGTTTGAAAAACTTCACAAACATGTAGTAAACAACTATGACATTAGGGAAGAACACAACGGCAACTCCAAGTGGTGCTGGACAGCTTGGCAGGAACACTTGTGAGGAGTGTGTTAGTATTACTGTGAATTGTACCTGAAAAATATGTTGTTTTCGAAATGTATATCTGTTATGGGACAAAATAGCGTATGAAATGTTTTAAATCATCGAGTTATTCAGCGTGAAAGGCCCGATAACATGGGTTTGGCATTAAGATGCCATATTTTATATAGCCGTCATATATAGACATTTCTACAGAGTATATTGTACTATTGATGATGCTGGTGAGGATTTAATCTGAGATTATGATCCGGCTCGAAGGACCATGAATGTTAATACTAAAAGGTAGATGAGTACACGGTATTTCAGTCATTTAGGTTAGTATTTGCCCCACAGTTTCACACATGTTCCAAAGTGACACTGTTCAATAAGTTGGTTAGTTAGTTGGTAGGTTATGGCGAAGGAATGTTGTAATTTTAGTAGTTTTAAGTACAAAAACCTCAGCTTATTTAAGGCCAAAGCAACAAAAGTGTTATGCAACTTATAAGAAAGTTTTGTTTTTTCGATCATTCATATTTATAATATGATTTCAATTGTACACCAGCTCATTAATATATGGTTTTTAACCATATATAAATATGAATGAGCTGCTTATTCATTTATGATACTTTAGGTCTTTTTGTGTATTTTGGTCTAGATTAATTTCATTTGAATTGTGACCGTTTGCCATCTGAGTAAATAAATAATACCATCTCTTGCCAAACAGTGGTAGTGTGTGCATGAAATAAGCTACCAAACATAGTGATTAGTACTTCAATGTTCCCTATCATTTACAAAATACATACCATTTGAATAATAGTCAACCATTTCTTGTATTTGTAAAGGAATTTTCTGATCTTGGGTGTTCCTTCAACCGACAGCAGGTAGTAGCTGTACATGACGACATGGATACCATTGTTGAGCATCGGTGGGAAGGATGTTATTCCACCTAGGAATTAAGATAGGTTCGATTTTAATTTATTAATTATTAATTTGATCCTATAGTGGATTTAGGGGCACACACTCAAATAATGTTTCTTAAAATTTTCGATTCATAATTTTTTTTATTTTTGAAGGTGATTTTATTTACTACTAATGTAGCAAGCAAGCATAAGGTCTGATGGATGGTAAGCGGTTACCATAGTCTATGGATGCTACAACAGGGGTAGCACTCACTCACATAGTTGAAGACCCTGAAGAAATCTCTTCACCCTTTTTGAAGAACCCCATGATGTATTTCCTTGGTAAAACCACATATATAGGTATATATTTTTTTTTTTGTGATTGTAGTTAGCTTTATCTTGTACCTTTGATAATGATTATTATCAAAGCCAAAATCAAAGCTTAGAGCCACAAAGGCTCTTTTTAAGGTAGAAAGTAATTAAGTTAACACCATTTCCAAATCCAACATTCAACTGAGAAGACCCGGCACAACAAGGAATAGAAGCTCAACAAGGATTCAGTTTTTTTTAAACAAAAAAGAACAGTTAACAAAACAAATATAATATGATATGACCAGTAAGGAACAATTAGAAGATGTTTCTTTTTAATATGTTTTTTCGTGAGTTGTTTTTTTTTTTGCTACATAGTAACATTTTTAAATAAGGTATCTAGGTAACTAATGTAATTAAGTATATCATGATTAACTTATGTAGGTACCTACCTATAATGTTTTCTAACATGAATGGGTGTAGACATAAAAAAACTGAGCTACTTAATTACGCACGTCTGCTATATTAACATCATTATGAAGGTAGTTTTTATGGCCTAATAAACATAACATTATTTAACTGCCAATATCACAAGCTAGCTTAAATATACTTTCTTACTTGGCTTTATATGTCCCGTTGTTGCAATCCCTTTCCAGTATTATTATAGGCTAGATCCTCCCTCAAGAAACCCCTTAGGTAAACTCTAGAATTGGAATCAAAATGATTATGTGCATTTTTGGTTTGTAAGTTTAAAGACAGAGAAGGAAGAAAAAGTTACTATCGATTGAAAATCCGTTCTATATTCAACTGGGTAATTATGGGTAGTTAAAAAAAATTAAGGTGTACTCCTAAGGTATAATGCTATAACCTTTGATTAAGGATACATCCAGATAGAGTGTTGCAGCTGTGCACGCGTCGATAAAAATAGCCTCTAACTGTTAGAGGCTAAATCAAATAAAAATGCTAAATAATGTTCAATATTTAACTTTCTCCCGATTTTAATTGGAATATTTCAACAACTATTATCATTATGAACGTTACTATGACAAGCAGAATGACGCAGAGGGAGCGCAAAACGTAGCTGTTACGCGCAGCAGCCTATAAAAGTTGGCCTGTTTTATATATTCGTGTAGTATGGCAACGTTCTTTCTAGGTATATTTATTTCTATTGCTATTACATTACCAAAAGAAATCCTGAGAAAAATCTCAACAAATAGGATGAGGTAAATTATGATAATCGGTGAGAACCACTCAAAAAAACAACGTATGAACCTGTATCTGTATGTATACTTCATTATTATGTAAAAAGCTCAATTTTTATGTCCAATTTTACTTATTAAAACTAGCCTTGACTGACTGACAGACAAACCACAGCCTGAACTGATCTAGAGATTTGAAATTATGTGAAATTATTCTTTACACCAAGAGAATATTCCCCAAAAGTCAACCGCTATGAGGTTAAAACAGAGAATTGACAGATATCTAGTAGGTTAATATTTTGCAACTCGAAAAGTTTGCCAATATCAAAGCAGCTCCGGCCCCTAGCCCTTGATCAGGGGACATTGTCTTTTGGAGCCCTTTGGTCTACGCGTCGACTTCGCTAGCTACAAACAACACTGGAGGGCCCCTCAGCCTGACACTGCCCCTGCCCCGCCCCGCACAGACCCGCGCCATTCAAAAGGCGCCATCAATTTGCGCCCCTGAAATCCTGGCGCCTAGAGCGCCCGCTCCTCTCGCTCTACCCTAGGGCTGGCGTCATAAAAGTCAAGTTTGTTTTTATTAAAATCTCTCCTAAATTAAACTTCTGTGCGTGCGTGTTCTCATGCGTGACATAGGCTTAGTGACGTTACGGTGTCACGCACGAACGTTGTTTCGTATTATATATAATGTATTCAAGACATAATACGCCCATATTATATCTTGTGATTATTACACATAGTTTGACACGATAATACTAGCACGACCTCACTTTAATATGAACTCTATCCCTTTAGAATATGGTGTAAATTGATATGCGTAGGTCATGAACACCCATCACTTTCACACTGCTATCTAAATTTAGTAGTTGAAGTGTTTTAATAACAATGGGTTCTTATCTAGTGCATGGTAATTGACTGATAAACTTATGTGTCATATAAGTAAATGGGCATTGTTATTTTGTAGTAGTAAATCGGTGATAGGTTACTTGTGGGATAGGTTGAATGTTGACTGGACCACGTATTTTAATAGAAAATAAACCTAATAATAATAGGTACAGGTTCCTAAATCGATTATTATTACAATGTCGACTCAAAACTTGGGGGCTAAAAAGGACGCAAAGCAATATTGCTAACGGAATTTTTTTTTTAAATTCTCGGCAGATCCTACGTAATATCAATATTTTTTGGTATACTGACTAGTAACTACTCATTATAGACAATTCAATTCAATAAAAGATTCGGAATTGATGAATTGCATAAGATCTACTGTCAATTCGAAAAAAGAATTCGGTTAGCAATATTGCTTTAGCTTCCTTTTTAGGGGGGCTTGACATGATAGACGTTCTATCAGGCTTATTCCTAAAATCCCCCCAGAGAGAATCCCCCTCAAGGGGGAAAACTGAACTCTAATATAAAAATTATCCAGAAATCCCCCTTTTCATTTCGACTTATTCCACTTTTCCCCCCTGAGAGAATCTCGCTCAGGGGGAAAACTGAACCCTTATATAAAAAAGTCCAGAAATCCCCCTTTTCATTTAATTTTATTCCACCTTTCCCCCCTATTACAAACATTAATTTCTACACTCTTTACATATATAAAAAAAAATGATTAGATTACAGATTCTATTAAATGTTATAACAAAAAACGATAATATAAAAAAAGGGGTTAATTTTTTCACAGAATTTTGTAATAATGAAATGTGATGAAGAGTAAAAACATCGAGGAACAATCCCTTAGAGTAGTTATACCGAGCAATCCGATTCCGAAACTAGTGAGTGATTTGTCACTGATTTGAACAGTTAAGACCAATCATTGAGAGAGCGCATTGTCGATTGTGGGAAATTGGCGGAATAGATTGTAAGCCAAATGAACGTCATTGCGTTTCTTTGGCCTAGAATACCGGGAGATACTGGCACAAATTTCCTGGTCATTTGTACCAGTATGGCCATCCTTTAGGGGTCTCATAACGTAATGACGAAAAGAAAATGATGATCATACTCATAACGCTGGTACCGGCGGCCCAATCGCGTGGGCGTTAATCGCACCTTTACGGTGGTATGGCGGCCATTTTGAATCGTCGTTAAAGGGGCATGGTGATTTTCATGAATGAATACTTGACGATGGATGATTAGCTTTGCAAAAATTTGCCTGGTACAAATAATATAATAATAATAATACTTTATTCAAACCAACTTAATAACTATCTTAAGTCTACAACATTTAATTTTAATACGCGCAACCGCCTATTTCTTTTTCTTCGACTATCGGTAAATACAAAAATGTTGTGGAACAAATCGTGCGAAACTCGTAATTTATCCTACACGTTATTTTAACGCCCACGCGGTTGGGCCGACGGTACCAACGCTATGACCATCATTTTCCTTTTCGTCATTACGTAATTAGACCCCTGAAGGGTCGCCATACTGGTACAAATGACCGGGAAATTTGTGCCAGTATCTCCCGGTCTACTAGCGGAGCTCCTGTTTTGTTTTTTTTATACCACTTAGGTGGGAAACAAGCTTATGGCCTACCTGATGGTAAGCGGTTACCGTAGCCTATACGCTTGCAATACCAGGGGTATCACTCGCCCGACCCTAAATGCTGTGCTTCAATATTATTCCCAAAGTCGTTCGCTCTCTCCCGCAATTAGGTTACCTTTACCTAAGTAAAATATCTGCCGGAGCCCACGGTAAATATTTTGGCAACCAGTACCGGCAACCAAATAGGCGCTGGTAGCAGAGGCACTATCTCAACTTTAATTACCTCAAGGGGGATTTGTGGACATTGTTTTTTTTCAATTCCAGTTTTCCCCCCGAAGGGGGATTATTAGGGGGGAATTCTGGACTTTATTTTTTTAGATTCCACTTTTCCCCCTTACGGTGGAATTTCAGGGGGGATTTGTGGAAATATATTTTTTCGAGTCCAGTTTTCCCCCCTAAGGGGGATTATCAGGGGGGAATTATAGACTTTTTTTTATAGATTCCACTTTTCCCCCTTAGGGGGGATTTTCAAGGGGGATTTTAGGAATAAGCCTTCTATCATATGGACATGACTTTAGTTTAGGAGTAACATAATTTATCTCAGTTGAAAGCCGAAAACGATAATTGCAGAAGTATAGCGTTTATATATATGATTCAGATGCCTTGGAGGGGTCCAAGGGATCTGAATAAAATGGTTTTGAGCTAAAAGATAAAATCTTGATATTTCTAACAACTGACCCTAACAAATGATGCAAATCCAATCCAAAGTCCCAACCAGACAATAATAAGGACAAGTAAATAATATTGGTACGAAAGTGAAACCTACCTACCTATAAATAGAATCGTGAATAACTGTCAGAGCCTAAGCCGGTGAATCTAGAGGAGAAATATTCGTAGAGTATCCTAGAGGTCGTCTAAGTAATGGGATTTGAAATGCAACCCTAAAGGCCTTGAAATAGGAGCTAGCGAAGCAAAAAGCTAGTTTAAAATGTAAATTAAAATTATCGCAAATGTGAGATTAATTTCAAAAGATTAAACCAACATATAAACCATCTAAGAAATAAATCTACAACTTGGCATTTCAACCTGAGTTTATCCGACCTCGAACAAAAGGAATTCTTAATTGCTAGCTCTATTTATGGAAAATACGGAAAGCCCCAGGCTTTCAGCTTTTATTTGCGCGTGTTTTATATGGATAGAAAAGTCGGTACTGTGAGTCCGTACAGTTAAACTGCTGCCGTAGTGCATAATTTTGGAACGATTCTATTTTAAATCATCTTGGAGATTATTTAGCTATCTTTCATTTTGGACAAGGATTTTGAATACCCTTTTGACGCTTATTGTCAAGTACTGAAACACCACTTACATTTATATTGTGGTTATGTCGACATTTGACTGTTCGATTGTGTGGGATAGTGGCATCTCTAGTATTAAAGACGCTACCTATAAATCCCTCCAATCCTCTCCAAGTGACCCGCTGGGCTACCGCGAAGTCGATATTAATGAACTTCATTAAACAAGGCTTCATCGACATCCATCATCAGCAGTTTTATTACATTTAGACCTCAAGCGCGTTACCGGACGATTTAATAGTTAAGAATAACTCGTTTGATATTAACGCCTTCCATAAATATAATGGGATTTGTAGACAAAGACCTTTTGACCTAAGACCATTTCTATGAAGTTTGCGGTAGCCCCGCTGATTGTCACTAGGAGCGGCTAGACGTAAGCTACCCATGTAAATTCGTTGTAGAAATCAATGAGGAAACCCATTTTAATCGCTGAGCTGAATTTTATGTTGATGAGTTGAGTTTATTGATTAATCACAATGAAATGAGAACTGGTTTTCTAGTGCAGTTGTCGAAACACACCGTGCTATAGGTTCCGCACAAAGTTTTCGTGCTCACAGTAGCATTCATACACACCTTCGATATCACAGAACTATCATCGCTTTAAAAATTAACAACATTTATAGTGTTAATTGACGTAAGCTCACTCCAAAATGGCGCCTATCCCTGAAATTTAGTACAACTCTAACTGAATTAGGCTCAGTTCAGAGACAGCCCCTGATCTCTAAATTAAATTTGTTTCGGTAAATAGGTTGATCATTTATTTAGTGAAACCTCTCGCCACGCCACTTTTCTGCTAAATATAGAATAGTGGGGTAACAGGTTTCGACCTTCGCTCTAGTCCATATCGCATGAAGGAAAAGAGATGTCTACGCGTTGACGTTTTATAAACCCTGATGAGAAACAAGTTTATGCTACTTTCGATTGTCCAAATATGTATCCTTATGAGATTATCTCACAGTCTATGGAATCATAAATAGGCGCAAAGAAATGGGGTTCTTTAAAATGGGCGTAAAAGAAATATTCAAGGGCGGAATAACATATTGCGAAATCCTCCGGTATTTTAAATGTCCATAGTTACCGGTGATCACTTACAGAATCGAGCACTAAACAAAAACCTTTTGCATCATAAAACAAATATAATATTGAAAGTGTGAGCCATGTTAACTAGGAGAAGTATATTACGCGTACTAAAAAGTGCTTACCTCTTTGGTATACATCAAATTGAATAAGAACATTTCGAGTAAGTAGTCTTTCACCGAATGTTGGCTATCCCTTATGTTCGTACATTCAGGAAAATATCAGATACAAAGGCTGAAGCTGGAACTGCTGGAAGGCACTTTCTTATACAGTTCCACGTATGTCATAAAGTAGATTGTATAGCTAATGTCGTAAAGGCTGTGGAAACAAAATAACGAGAGGGTAGAATAAGCTGGGCGCCTAGATAAAATGGATTGTTTTCTTTACAATCGACTCTTGAACATTGATTTATTTTTGCATGAGATTAGCATTTGAAATTTGATATTTATGTCTATCCTTATGAAAATCTAATGGCAAGATGAATTTAACTAGAGGAAGAAGTCGTTTTAATAAGTAAAAAAATATTCTGCAGTTGGCTTAGGCCATAAATTTTCTGAAGTGATTTTAAAGGACGACTATCTTTGACCTTTTTCAGACTGTACAAATGGATTTTTAAATAAAATGTGCCCGTCTATCTTCCATAACGTATAAAACTTCTAAAAGCAATTTCCGTTAACAATATTTGATTGACATTTCAACGTAGCAGGCAATCATATTCAATAAACAACACCGTTTTGTAAATAATTACGGATGTGAACTAACTTGACGTAATAAGAAAACATCTGTGCAATATAATCACGAAACGATCACATTTAATGGTTTATAGGTCCATAAAGTTGCGTTCAGTTCGTTAATTTAAAACGGGGCTGTGTGATACTCATAGATTCGATGTTGAAGCTACATTGACGGTACTGCGAATCTCTCACTCTGTGAGAAAGAAAATAGCACCTGAATATCAATTGTTCTTCAAGAAAGGGCGTGAAGAGATTTTTGCAGGGTCAGCGAAGCGCGAGAGATGCAAGACATAGCTACGGCATTTTTTACCTTCTTATAAATGAAAGCCAGCCAAGTGCGTGTCTGTCACCGAGGGCATATTTCTTGGTTTGGGCCATAACTGTTGTAATAAACCCGACCTCTTAATTAAGTTTGTTTGTAAACTATTTTTGATGATTTCGAAAATAGCTGTGCTGGTTGGAAATAAGTTTTTATAACTAAATCATGAAAGAAAATAAAAATCGGTCTTGGAATGTAAAAAAAAAAGCCCGACATTGAAAATTTGATCTCCATTTCGGTCCATTTGCATTTTCGTCCATTTGATTGGGTAAGCATTAATTATAACTATACCAAATTTGTAAAACTCTTAAAACAAAGTTAAAATAACCTTATTTGTTTTTGTCCCTCTTTGACATCCGGCGTCAAAACAGGACAATAGACAAATAAGGTTATAATAATATTGTTTTAAGAGCTTGTGGTTGGCCCCCTGAAATATACAGCTGTAACAGACGGACGGTTCGGAACCCTAAAAACGGCTCCGATTCTTTTCCCGGTTGCGAGGCTTCGGCGCTCAACAAAAGGTCCGCGTAACGGTACAAATCCATCTAAAGCTAACATAGCATCTTCTAATCCATAAGAAAAAAGAACTTCGATTCCATGAGCATTACATAATCGCCCTGTAGGTCTTGTGAAAATAGCATTAGCGATTCGCGTGATTTCACACTGTAACGTGATATTTCTGTGTTGTTATTACCATCGATTTGCTTTTGAGTATCATTATCTATCAGTATTGTGACATGCAGCATTCGATTCAGTTCATTAACTCTGATTACTAGTGTCGACTCGTTCATAATGCTAGGCAGTTCTTGCTGAGTAAAATCTTAACTTTATTACTGCAATGCTATTCGTGATAATCACCTCGTAGTTTTTGCTGTCGTGATACTGAGTCTGCGACCTCCTATCATCATCATCATCATTATATTCAGCCCGAGGATATCCACTGCTGAAAATGGGCCATCTCCATCTATATTTTTCCACCAAAATTATAAGAGCGAAGAACTTGACCCATATTTATGTCTTTGGTATCATATATGCTTGTTTGAATACTTTTAGCAATGATAAATCATCCATCAGACAAACCCTAAAGTTCGCCGGAACTTTATTTATGAGATAAGTATTAAAGGTTTTGTACAAATATACACATAGGCTTTATTAAATTATTATTTATTTGCCTCTTGCTTTCACCTTGGCATTCGTCATATTACTATTACAACTTTTACGTTCGGAGTAATGCTAAAATCATAAAATATTAGCTCTTACGAAGGTACTATGATTTCATACTGGAAGTAAAAGGTCATATTAATAAGTAATTTCACCGTTACATGGTTCTAATACACCAGTTTGTTACCCGGTTTAAGAACCCTTTTACCAATTCCATTTTAAATTATGTAGCTAGAATAGGGACTTGAAGTAACCCAATTAACATCACGGAGACACGGCTCCGTGTGAAAGACAGCCTCATCAAGCCGTGTAACTTATTCATTCGGGTCGTTTAGTGACATGTTTCTACTCATTATGTAATGTTGTTATTTTTGAATCTCCTGTTTATTAAATAAAATTTACAAATACGTTTAAAGAAACGTATTCATTAATTAGCTATGGTCATCTGCAGTATTCCATGTCGGATAGGTCAATGTCTGAGACTGTTACTAAAATTAATGACCGTCTTGTCCGGACCACATCATAATGATTAAATAATCAATGAGAACCCAATGAAAAATATAGAGCCGATGCCTCCCTTTGGATCCCTTCCCACCTTTCTAAGGGTGCGTGATGACAGATTTTCAACTAGGTAGTCAAATATACACCAACATGAGCACAGCTCTTAAAGATAGAAGAAGTCGTACCCTTTTGTGTTCAGGTGATCCGTTTTCAAGGATTTATATGATTCTCATTTCCCAAGCAATTAGCTGTCTTCATATTGCAACATCGTAACCTCTACCTTGATTTTCTTATCTATTCATGTCAATTTAAACACCCAAACAATACTCTTATCGCTATCACTGCGCTGGTTGTGTTAACAAACAACTCTGTTACTATTGTCACAGCCAATGCCTTGCCTTGTGCAAACACGCTGAAACTACTGGGATGTGTGGAGGCTATCGATTACGCAGGTGACTTTAATGGCATTATATCAGCAGATGGTTTTACAATAGAACTTCATGGTTTGTTCAAATGTAGTGGAATTTAAGGACTGCTGTGACTGCTGTAAATATTAAAATTTGATATAAATATATGTCTGCTAATTCTCTGGGATTTGAAATAATGAGAAAACGAAATCGGTAGAGTAGCAGGAAATCTTTGCAATGGGCAAAGAACTGAAAGGGAAGCCTGAAATGGACTGATTAGATAGACTAATAGGCGGTTAATACGAATAAATATCAATTGTAATCCAAGAGATTGAATATCAAATCGGGTCAAGGATCTTCTTTCACGATATAACGAAATAATTGTTTCTCTTAAACATGTTTCACTAAAACAAAACATGTTTGATAGACAAACATCTGATTCATTCGATCGTGACATAGAGTTTAATTTCTATTTATCACGCTTGACTAAAATAAATGTTCTTCAGTCCATCTAACATTGGCCATTACCTAATTAGATACATTGAAATACTTCGACTGCTTACAATAAATCTTGAGATTTATTCTTTAGGCATGCACATTAATGTATTGATTAACACCACATTAATGTACATGCCCAGTATCTATAGATTAGCCATATTGAAACTGAAAGGTACATCTGTTGGTGAGCAATGTTTATGAATAACATCAATACAATGCTCATCGACGAGTATTCTTTGGATATCATCTCGTAGATATCATCTCGTTATTCAGCTTGTTCAGTGAGTCGTCTAGTTAGTGATGCTAAGCCAATTCATTCGGAATCAATGCCTCGCATTACCCATCTCTGCTTGTGACGGTCGGAGTTATCATCTATTTATTTCATGTTATTTTTCTTATCTCTGATAATAATTGTGACGCATCTGGTTTCTGAAGCACAATCAACGCTTTGATGACTTTAGTACTAGATATATTTAATGTAACTTGGTTTTGCAAGTTCAATATATTTCAAAATAGTAAACTAGTAATCTGCGGCTCATTTAAAAAATTACCTTGCTTGCTGTCCCTTCTCAGTTGGACACTCACTTCCGAACCAGTGATAACTTCGGTAGCTTTGACCTCTATACTCCATAAGGGCCCGCCCTCCTACGACCTATCCCTATTGAATACATTGCTTTTACTTTGATGTGTACATCAAAGTAAAAGCAATGTATTCAATATATATATATGTATTACAAAACATTGAATCCATACATACAGATTCGACAGGTTGGTACTACAAGCCAAATTCTACTAATAGAACTAAAAAAAAATTAAAACTGTCACTGCAGAATTGTGCACAAGTCAGTGGCGTTCATTGGTTTTCGGACTAGGTAGGCAGAAGAAATCATGGCCATACACGCCTAAATATGCCTCTTACATAGATCATGTTTTTTGACCAGATTCGTAAAATTGTTTAAGTCAGCGTACCTATAATTCCACACACATTTGGTATGATTCATTAGCAAAGTAAGTAGTGTCTCCGATTGGGGTCGACTAAACCTAGTCCATTTCAACCCCACTAAGACCCAAGCCTGCGCGTTCACCGCTAAGAAAACCCCATGGTCTGTGGCTCCACAATTCCAGAACACTTCCTTGAACATCAGTCAAAGCATCGGGATCCTTGGCGTCGACATTTCTAGCGACGTTTTGTTCCGAAGTCATTTGGAAGACAAGGTTAAGCTGGCATCCAAAAAGCTTGGAGTGCTCAACAGAGCGAGGCAGTACTTCACATCGGGACAAAGGCTGCAACTTTATAAGTCGCAGGTCCGGCCTCATATGGAGTACTGCTGTCATCTATGGGCGGGAGCACCTGGATAGCTTGGGCCTTTAGACTCGGTCCAGCGACGTGCCACCAGAATTGTTGACGATCCCGAGCTCACAAGCGGTTTAGAGCCCCTCAGTCTGAGGAGAGACTTTGCCTCCTTATGTGTGTTCTACCGCGTGTACAACGGAGAGTGTTCTAAGGAATTGTTTGACTTGATGCCCACGGCTACCTTCCACCATCGCAACTCTCGCCATCGACGGGGAATCCATCCACACACATTGAAACCAGAACTGTTTCGAACTGTGCGGGCTAAAAGGAGTTTTCTTCCGCGGACGCTCGGACTGTGGAATGAGCTCCTCGCCGTGGTTTTCCCAATGGAGTAGAGCATGGGGTTCTTCAAAAAGGGTGTGAAAAGGTTTCTTCAGGGTCGGCAACGCGCGTGTGATACCCCTGGTGTTGCAAGCGTCCATAGGCTACGGTAACTGCTTATCATCAGGCGGGCCGTATGCTTGTTTGCCACCTCAGTGGTATAAACAAAATTTCTTCATGTCACACAGATACACTTCGCAAAATCACAATAGAATAAAAGTAAATAACAACAACATTGAATACAATGCCAGCCAAACCATAAACAAACCAACACAAATAAATTGCGAAGTTATATTTGAGTTGCTCTAATGTTGGTAAACTGTAGTTTTCTTAATTTGGATGGGTTACTTTACTTACAACAGAGTATGTAAGGTTACTTTTGGTCCATAAATCGCGAATGTCAAATGTCAGTATGCTATGCATAGCAAAAGCGTGATTTATGCTTTCGTCGTATTATCTTAAAGAAGTGTGTGTTTGTGTATGTATATGCCGAAATCGTTTCAGTGTGCGTGAATTTGAGAGGCGAACTCGCGGCAAAGTTTGAAATTTCGTATTGAATGTTAGGTTAGAATTTTTATTTAAAATTATTACCTATGTAGTTTAATTGAATCAAAATATTATTTTATTGAATCTTATGAGGTAGGCATTGCTTATTTGCCTATATGGAATGCACGCCACTGGCACAAGTATTTTACAAACAAAGACTTGCAAATCATCTATGAATACTCTGCATCATTAAATTAATGTCAGATCGTAAATGCCCTAGAAAAAGACAGAATATCATCATCATCAGTATATTATGTCCCACTGCTGAGCACAGGCCTCTTTTCACAAATCAGGGAATGGGCAGATACTCCAACACGCGTGCCCACTGCGGATCGGTGGAGGTAGGCTAGTGGTCAATTGTTGGAGTTTTCAAGCCGCTTAGAACGCCTCCAACTAGCTTAACGACTATGGCAATTAAGTGATAACCGAAAAGACAGAATATAGGAAGAAAAAATATATTCGGAGAATTCATTAAGCCATGCTTTAAAATACAACTCTAGATGATGATGTAAGCATGTACTGCATGACTGCATCTAATCGTATAACATTTGCCCTTTGTTTGATAAAATTCGACACTATCATTTACTGTTTGGTCCGAATACATTTCAATTAAGAGAAACAGAAATCTTACCAATATATCGATTAAATTTACCAAATAGTTCAAACGTACATATAGTATATTAAGAGGTCGGCTTTGAATCTGCCACAAAACTTACGCAATGAAGAGTAAATTACACGAACAAATCACACAAAACCCAAATATTAGAGATTTTATTGCGGCAGTTTTTGAATTCAATATTACCGAATCGAGTTTGGTAACTGTTATATAATTATAATTGGTACCATTAATATATCCATCAGAAGATTCGATTGCGTAAATTGTACTTTACCTGTCAGAAATTAATCAGCATTAGATTGTAGACCTCCATACAAACAGACATGAGAGTTTTATATACATTTGTGTATATAGCATGCTTCATTACCGTAATTTCATTTGAAATTACATGTATACTCGTTAGTCTAATTGATGAACTTATATTGATTATGTACATTGTATGATTACATAGAAAATGTAATATTCAGTGTCTTACAATAGTGACTAACTCTAACGCAATCCATCTCATTCTATTCATATCCATCGAAGAAAAAATTGTAAAGCTGTAAGTACATTGGAAATCATTTGGGGTTTTCTAAATGCTACCGTCCCCTATAGATATTTGTAATACCAGCCTATAGGCAATTGTCAAGTCTTTATGCCAATGAATCACTGCTGTTGTATGACTATTATTTTGAATTGTGGTTTTGGTATTTGTATCTCAACTACAACACTTAAACTGATGGTAGCTATTGTGAAGATTAGATTAACGTTGCGGTCGTAAGCTATTTCCAATCAAACCCAACCAGCATTGTCTAGCCTCATTCAATAGCTGGTGATTCAATTCGCACTCCATTACTGTTTATATAACATCACAACCTTTATCCCTTTGTGAACATCAGCCGTGATCCTATTGTGGATTTGATAAGATAAACATGTCGTCTATGTAAAAGATGCGTGTCCCAAGAAGTTTTAGAATGTTGCCAGAAACTAGTTTGTGACAATATATTGAGTCGAAAATCCTACGTAGCAATCCGTACCGGAGATTCTCATGGACAAAGAAGAAAAAAATTACATCGATTGTGGAGTACCATCATTATAGTTTATCTCCATAAACAAGCCTGTTTCAACGCTCGATTCTACTTTCGATACCTCCGTAACGTTGAAAGCCGTACAATTATCTGTTTTTGAACGATTAAATATAATAACAGGAGGTGATGCTAAGTAAATAGGCTGGTGCAGGCGAATTGCATGTTGAATTGGTGGAACGTCGTCACATTTGCGAAAATCACCCGACGAAAATGGTGCGCCATTTTACGAAAATGGCCTCGGTACACGCGATACACGAATAAAGCAGTTATATCCTATTTAAATGAGTGTTATGGAGTCTATTCTTTCGTCATTACTTGCAACCTTTCCGAATCCGAGTTAAAATATTCTAAAGTACAAACGAAACCTTTGGAAAAAATCTTTTGTATCAGTAGTAACCAGTGATACGAGAAGGAACTATTAGAATTATAATTGCATAAATTGTCCTATCAAATACGTTTCAAAAATTACCGTGACGTCATTATAATCCTGACGTAATCTACCATTAAATCTAAAATTACAAACAACATACCTCCAACATACTTAACACCCGCCCATATCATGATTGAGGAGCTAATATGATGATGAACATGCAGGAAGGACACCTGGCGATCTCTCTTTCTCAACATGAAGAACACCGTCTCGACGAGTTCGGCAATCTTGAGAATCAATGTCCACCAGAGGAAGCGAAGCATCCTCATAGGTTCTGGATTCGTTGAGTAGTCTGGAAGCATGCAGCCGAAGTGATAGTTTGTGGTCCAGCCTGATGTCATTATCTGAAAGAACGAAAGAATTAGCAAGATTAGCTCTCTATGGTGAAAATACAGGATGGAAATATGTAAAAGGGTTTGAAATTGGAATAAATTAAAAAAATAATCTGACAGTGGTGCTGGTTCTGTTGTTCACAACTAAACTAATTTAGTCCCACTATATATCTTCTATATATCAACAAAGAATATAAGAAAAAGTTGTAACAAATTTTGTCTTGTCAAATTAGTCCAATGCTTGCTTTCAACTTAAAAGTAGCCATCAAAGTTGGTTACGTCTATTTACCCGCAAATGAAAACGGCAGACTAATTTGACAGCTTTAAATATGTTTTATCTTTTTTCAATAACGGTTGTAAGAAAGAGATGCTATGTGATTAAAATTTGTGCGATTTACAACAGAATCGGCCCATTAAATAGGTTTCTGAATCCTAAATAAACACTGAGAAAAAAAATTACAATAAATATTTGTATTCCTGATCTCTGTAACGGGTCGTTATATATTCATGAATAATGTTCGGGACTTCGAGGCCGAGGCTACATTTATGGGAAAACTTTGCGTCTGGAAGCCGAGTGAATTACAGCGGAGTTTTATAAGACTATAATATAAGCTGTTATGGCAGTTAGCAGTGGATTAGATGCCGCGTGGCGAAGAGGATATGGTCTAAATTCGAAATACACTGAGCCGAGCTTTTGGTCAAGAACTAAGTTTGAGGAAACCAAAGTACCTACGGGTCGCACCTTACATGTGGTTGACAAACAAGCCTCCGCTCACTACCAAATATCTATAGACGGTCGGCTTGTGTGACCTTTTACCTAATTCAATCCATGATTAGCAAGTCCAATCTACGTTGAATACAATTATGAAACTTCAGATGTTAATGCACTTTGAATTATTAAAGTAATACCACGAAGTATTGATTAATGTTCCCTGAAAATGTGGCAACATTGTCGAAGTTTGTTCCTTTGTAAACCATAATTGTCCACTTTAATAAGCACTTTCTAAAATGCCGTACTAATTATATGCAAAGCACGTTCTTTTGTCGGATGTCTAATTGAATCAAAATTTGTATAGAAATAATAATGATATTAACATATACTTTGACAGAAACTCGATAAGGCGATAACTGGTGAAGGATTTTTTCAATTAATATAATTTTACCTATCTTATATAAGCTTCACTTCTCTTCTTTCAACTTCTATTTGTGTTACCTGGTAAAATTTGACCCTGTTGCTTTCTTTAGAATTCCATTGTATTACGCTGTCAGTTTTCCGAATAAATTCATACTGTGATCAAGACATCTAATCAAATTACTGTGGTAGTTGAAATATTATTCAATCGCAATATTTTACTAAATAACATTTGGTATAATAATCTCATCAATTTCAAACTGAAATTGATGATAATGCCATGCATGAAGTCAAAGCCATTTATAAAGATGAATCAACTGAGAAGAACCGGCATGAAGAATTTTTATAAACGACTATTTTATTTTTACAATAATCAACGAAAAGAATTACAAGCAAACATGCAATATTTTAACTGATTGTTCCATTATTCTCCGTCTCTCTCGGCTCTAATGTAAATGTCAGAAATGTGATTTCCCCAGAGTGTCATCATCCAAGATCTTCTCGCTACCCTTGAAGCGTATAACCGTTCTAAAGGTTATAACCGCGTAATTAAACTCATTCCGCTAAGTGATACTGTAACCGCTAGTTTTGGTCGGTTAATTAATTTGCTTTCAAGTGCTCTCACGCCGCATTTACCAATTGGCAAATCGGCCAAGTGTAAAAACCGTTTCGGGTATTTGTTCAACGATAATAGTATCACATGTGATACTATTGAAGCTTAGGAACGGTGTTTGTAACGTGTCTTTTTATGCATTTTAACAAAGTTTGTTGAACTATTTATAGAATGGTCGGTGCAGTTTAGGGATCTAACGTTTTCCCATGATAACACCTATATGTCTGCCAAATTTCTTACGAGCTGTTTCACCCGCGTTCCCGGCCTTAAGCCTATTTCCCTCTCCAAAGAGTTTAAGGGATGCAAAATTTCTGTGATAGGTAATATCGGTTCAAAGGTTTTCCGACATAAAAAGCTACTTTCGCATTTATGAGATTACTATGATTTGATCCCTAAGGCTCTGCAAGACCCTCAGAGGGTTTATAATGCTACTAATCAATATGATGTCTTGATTGGATGCAGTGATGACATTCCGTGGATGCTTCAAGAGCCTGCCCGTTCTGTAGACACGCCTAAAACTCTGCTTTAAAAAAAACTTTAAAACCATTATGGGACCATCCATAGATTTATGCTCACCCATCTATTTTTTATACTAATATGATAGCATATGGCCTGCCTGTTGGAAAGCGGCTACCGTAGCTGGTAGACGGTTTTTTCTTATCTTTAGCTTTCTTCTTATTATAAAAGTCTAAGCATTAATGCACGCTAAATCAATAGTGATGTAATATATATTGAATTCACGTCTTCACATGTCAACCCTCATGAAATTTCACACTCTTTTATGGACAAGCAAAACATGAATCACTCTGAGTAATCCATTAACAACGCCTGGTCATAATCTCGCATCCTATTGAATGAAAGTTCAGGGTGTGGTCTACGCCGACCAGTCACTCATCGGATGTACGTTGCATTCTTGCGAAATTTCACGAATTTATTCTGCATTTAGTATTCTTTACACAAGAATGTTATTATACCTGGTTATGTTATCAGGTTTTGTTTGATCTATGTGATAGCCAACATGTTTTGCAATGGGTTTTTGAAAATGTCTTCGGCAATTTTTTTAAAGTTTACAAGAGTAAAGTATATAGGAAAATAAATTTACAATGGCTTAATACTCTGTGATAATGTAGCTTACTATAAGTTTAATAATTCCCGAGATTTTCCCGTTTAAACATCCAAAAAATCCGCCTTATTTTGATTATTATAAATGACGGAATGGATCAGAGAAAGCTTGCCGATTTGTCCGTCCTAAAACTGAATCTGAAACTTATGACTTTCGATACTATTGCACCTAGCTTTATATTATGAGACAATACTTATTCGTTTTTTTTTTTTATAATATAATAATAATTATTCTTTATTATCAGGCTACTTTGGCCCATATCAAAATATAACACTTTTTGTTACTATAAAAGCTTAAAACTATGTTAGTAAAAAGCACTACGTCACAGTGCGATCGTGTGGCACTTGTCCGCGCAAGCGACGAAACGCCACGCCTTGCGGCCAAAAGTTTTCCTCCATGACGAGGTGCAGAAAACACGTTGGAACTCGCACCACGAACGCCATGAAGTTGACGTTGCGGGTCGATTCCAGCAGCTGCACCCTCGGCGTGTACTTAATCTTTTGGCGCACGTACTCCACAATGTCTACCGCCTTAGTGGTGTAGTGTAGGCGGGAGATATACACCGGAGTGTTTGGCTTCGCGGCACGTATGGTTTGCTTGGGCTCCACAGGAGCCGTGCCGCATCGGTTCTTGTTGTTTTTCTGACGGTGCTTCCTACTTTGCACTGTCTGAAAACCATCATCATCACGAGCCCGCATCGATGCCTTTTCAGGAACGGGCTGCGTAGAAGGCACTCACGTTGTTGACACTGGCAGTGTGTCCGTTGGTTGGCGGTACGCAGCGGAGCCACAGGGGCAGGAGCGGAGGAGGATTTTACAATGATTGATTTGTCTTTCTCAAATCACGTAGAAATTTTTAAACTAACTATGGTTTTAAAAACAATACAATAGCATATACATTCTCACATGACATTACCGTAATGATCCCATAACCATTATGTCAACGCATGTGGAATTATTTTTCGATTATAATTATCATATTAGTACCTTAGTACGTAGAAATGATATATGATTAGAGTGCGTACGATTACGGGCGAACAGTAATTGTATTGTATCATACCTGTGTATCATACAGACATCACATCAATCATTCAAAAACTGCGTGTACGCACATAATACGAGAGTGACCATACGTAAGTAAACGCACGTAAAGCCCGGTGTAAACGGTAGAACAGAATGTAAAAAGTCATTATGCGACTTACAACTTTTAGTCCTTTAAAAAATAAATGTTATAGGATTGCCTTCCATATACTGGGTGGAGGTTTCGAGATGGCATATTTTCGAAACCTATGTTGGATTAGTCATGCTAACAACTTTTACTATGGGACCAACACTGAATTCTCAAATTTTTTTTTACTTTAAATACACTATGATCGACCAAGGTTGACATTTTGTAAGAAAAGTAAAAAAATAATTGAGAATTCACTATTGGTCGCATAGTAAAAGTTGTTCAGAATGACTAGCCCAACATAGGTTTCGAAAATATACCATCTCGAAATATACACCTGTTATAGTTTGGCTGCCTTTTAAAATTTATCCGTATCTTCCTTGCCATGTTCTAATTGAGAGCCGGCTTTTTTTTCTTTTCCCTTGTCCTCATTAACTCATCTACCATGGACCCACTATTAACAGTAGTTGTCAAAATTGTATAATTTGACAGTGCACGTAACGTTGACGACACAACACATCCGCCGTTTATGGCTCTCTCACATGAGTCACCTATGTGATCTACCGAACACTTTCCTGTCGTATTTTTTTATCTGAAGCTGCTGGAACGCAGTTCATACAGCAGTGACGCAGGGTCATACATAAGTTTATAAGCGCTCAGTGAAACTTAGAAATTCGAAAATAGGTCGTCTTAAGAATAAGATTCGAAATGAAATCCGGGGAAGACGTAGACCTTAGCAATTAAATGAGTGCAGACTAATTCAGCTGGAAGAGTTATTAATGACCGTTGAGAGAGATATGCCGGGCTATTGCGTATCTTTGGTGGTAATCGTAACGAACACCATTAATTATTTCATCCAATGACGCGACGATGACCATTCGTGGGCCCTGATTGGATGAAATTCATTAATGATGTTCAAGAAATACAATGACGCGCAAGCGGTATGAGGGTATTTAGGGCGCTATTTAGTAGATGGTTTATGTGAAGTTTGCACAAAATCGGTCGAGCGGTTCTTCATTTATCACACTTTTTGTAACAAATGAATTCAATAAATGGCGGATCATTTTGTTAATGGGGATTTTGCTGTCAATCATCAAATGTGTACTTAAACTTTTTTCAGATGGGGTTTGTGCTGTCAAAATGGTAGGGTTGGGTAAGGTATGGTAGGGTAGGGTATGGTAGGGTAGGGTAGGGTGGGGTAGCACCACGCGAACGAAGACGCGCCGGGCAGCTAGTTTATAATATATGAAGATTTATCTTTATATCTAATCTAGTCTTATTTTCTTTAAACCATCTTCATTCGCCACGTTCGATCAATTCTAAATACTACTTACCCCCCAAGTAACAACAGTATTAGCGACAATCTGACCCACGTTGTACCACCTGATGACTGTCCTCAGCTCGAAGGGTGGCCTGTTCTTCATGTACGTAGGTATGATCACCTTGATCAGTACCATGTATGTGGTGAGTAAGAAGGCGAGGGGCCATGGTGACGTCATCAAGGGCCAGTCTTTGACGCGGGGATCTGAAATCAATAGAAGTTTACGTGAGGCTCTGATGTGAAGATTTTTAGTTACTAGTTTGCAGTTTTACTGCGTTTCGTAGTTTTTTTTATATGATGACGGGCCAGCTGGCGCGGTTGGTTAAGACTCTGGTCAAGATTCCACCTATCGCGCCGTTGGTCGTGGGTTCGATTCCCACACAAGACATACATTTGTGTGCATGAACATGTCTGTATGTCCTGAGTCTGGGTGCAATTATGTATATTAAGTATGTATTTACAAACAAAAAGAAGTATATGTATTATATCAGTTGTCTGGTTTCCATAGTACAAGCTCTGCTTTAGGATCAGATGACCGTGTGTGAGGAATTTCCCAGGATATTTTAATTAAAATTGTTATCCGAGGAATGATTATTATGTGGTGTGCTTTTCAGATTAATTCACTTTAGTACCTACGAGGGCACCTATTTTAACACGGTATTTTAATATTAGAAGGTTTAGAGTTAGGAACATATTACATACCTACATAAAAAGTAATTCGTTAATAGTAATTATATTCTATGCATAATGTATATCTAAATATACTACGGCAATGGATTAATTATTTCCTAACATTGAATATCCTAAAAACTTCGCATTCTTCTGAAAATTTGACATTGACGATGTCTCGTAATATATTACCATTCTGCTACGGACTTTTCGACATGACACACGTTTTTGTCCATAATAATAAATGTAAACTATTACTCTAATGCTAGGAAACCATAAGAATTTAATCTGAAGGTCGTAAAAGAACAATTGCATTAAAATTAACGAGATGACTGCTACATTCATCGTGGCCTAGATGTTGCAATGTAACGAACCGGTCAAGTGTGATTGCATTTGACAGACATTAGTGTTCCGGATAATTATATTATCATTTAGGAGCTGAGAGAGATTGTAGCCTATTTTGTAATGTACCCTAATACGATCAATAAGGCTAGTTTTGTAAGATCAGTAGTCAAGACGTATTGTTTCGATCTTTCTAGAATTTCCCTAATACCATCTTTAACCATGGTAGAGTATTTTAAATAATTCCTAAGTATATTCTACCTAATCTATATATACTAATACTAGCTGCCCGGCGCGACTTCGTTCGCGTGGTGCTACCCTACCCTACCGCAAAATCCCCATTAACAAAATGATCCGCCATTTATTGAATTCATTTGTTACAAAAAATGTGATAAATGAAGAACCGCTCGACCGATTTTGTGCAAACTTCACATAAACCATCTACTAAATAGTCCGAACAAAGCCTAAACATTTGGTTTGGATAGGTGAGCCCGTTCTTGAGTTATAAAATTACAACGAAAAGTGGCATTGATTTTTATATATATAGATAATAAAGCGGAAGAGTTTTGTTTGTTTGTTTAAACGGGCTAATCTGTGGAACTACCAGTCGGATTCTAAAAATTCTTTCACTAATAGGAAGCTACATTATCCCCGAGTATTATAGGCGTCTCTTTAACTCCGGAACGCGGGTAATACCGCGGGAAACAACTGGTTAAAATGTTTTCCATGATTTCATATTGAAATTTATTATTAGTTAAAGAACGTTTTCATTTGCGGGTAAATAGACGTAACGTAACCACCTTTGATGGCGACTAAAACGTTGAAATCTACTACCTACTAGCCTACTAAATTACATCCTTATGTTCTTCGTTATGGTGCGTCCATGCTACGCGAATCGAGCACGAGCCGAGCCACGAAAGAACCTACTACGAGCACGATGCGAGTCCCTTTGTTCGTGAAAAAACTGACAATCGCGCTCGTTCGAGGTTCGCAAGCCCGTCCACGCTAAGCGAATCGTGCTCGCAGTGTGCTCGATCGAGGCTCGGCTCGTGCTCGGTTCGCCAAGCATGGAAGCACCATTAGGAAGGGATATAGAGCAGAATTAGCATCATTGTATTAGTACAATCAGACATGACACTGTAACTGCCGTTTTCTTATCACCAACAGAACCCTGCAAATGTATTCTGGCAACGCACGATCAGCTATTTATTATCACAATCAGTATCAGCATAAATTAATCTGCATTAAATCACGGATTCTTTATCGTTGCATCAAATAAATTACAAAAGAATATTGAATTATATTCAACTGAGGTTTGGTAACCGAGTTGGTTAATAGTTAGGTGAAAGGATACGGCCGCAGTAATGGCCACATTTGATACATGAACATTCATCAGCTCATTGGATGCGCAGATAGTCATAATTATGTGAAATGTTAATCGTTTTGCTATCAATATTTTAATAAGGTATTGGATGCAAATGTCCGGAAATGAACTGAAAGTGAAATGTCAAGGGCATTAAATCACGTTGCAGATAGATGATAAAATTTGTGTTTTCATGAAATTCCCAGAGAAAAAATTTGCTAGTTTTGAAAAAATAAAGTCAATTAGTTCCTTTTTTATTCGTCGAAGTCGTTAAACAAACGTACGGCCCGCCTGATGGTAAGCGGTTACCGTAGCCATATGGATGCAACCATAGAGATCGATAATGCAACACACCGGACATTACTCACGCGCAGGAACACAACAAACTTATTTGAATATAATTTTATAAACCAGTTTTACTGCAGAAAAGTAGACACAGATTTTTTTGACACCCAATTCATTCTAAACAAAACAACAACAACAAAACTATAATTTTTCTGCAATAAGTACTTTACTTCCGTAAACAAAAACATCCAAAATCATGGCACCATAGCGAGTACTTAGTTCGGCAACACATTATTAACCTCCATAGGCGACGCAGAAATCGTAGAACAAAAAGCTTTCTCATAGATTGTATTGTCCAAAGTATATAAAGATATGTAATTTTAAGTAAGATGCTCCATAATTACGTTACACGTTACGGAAGCACTTATTATAGTCTCAGCATCTACATAATATTACCTATGCCAGGTTATAATATAAGATCGTGTTAACATAATTACCAGGGTAACGAAATGTTGCACCAGTCACGATATCTTCGTGTGATTTGCAACGTTTGACGCAAAAGATGACATACTATTTAATAACATAATAATGAAAGTACTGCTTCATATATATATTTCATATCTAAGTAATCTATCTTTACATATAAAATGCTTTGTCCTGAATGACTGACTGACACTCAACGCAGAGCCTAAACCGCTGTATTGTAGAGACCTGAAACTTGGAGGGTGTGTTCTTGGTATGACGTAGGCATCAGATAAGAAAGGATTTTCCCAAATTCTACCTAGAAGGGGGTGAAAAACGGGGGCAAAGTTTGTATGGGAAAACGTGATTCCTTGGTCCGATCTACTTCAAATTTTGCATAAACATTCTATAACAGATTGGTGGAAAACATATTTTATTGAAACTCATCGCCCAACGGGTTTAA
Source organism: Achlya flavicornis (assembly GCA_947623365.1). Lineage (NCBI taxonomy): Eukaryota > Metazoa > Arthropoda > Insecta > Lepidoptera > Drepanidae > Achlya > Achlya flavicornis. The sequence continues at coordinate 11,993,545 of OX392484.1, forward strand.
AAAGGGGTGGAAAGTTATTTTAGTGGTGACTTGCAGCAAGCTCTTTTTGAATAAAATTGGATTAAGTCTTTAAACACTTTTGTCTGTTTGTTCCTGTTCATAGCTGGTGTTATAAGGAATACCTTAGCTACTTTTATTTTTGAAAAATAACTAGTTTTCCGCGCAAAAAAAAACAACCTTACGCGGGTGAAACCGCGGGGGTCTGCTAGTGATTTATAATTACGACATTTGATTCGCACATCTGTAAAAACTGTAAGTTTCATCATTGCATTTTTTGCATATAGCATTGACAGGCCTGTGAATGTACTGTGTTAATTAGCATACTAATATTGTAAACGAATGCAAGTCAATTTATAGCCATGGAGTTTATTGACATGTTACTCCATGTACTATTTTTTTGGGCTCCGAACCAAAAAGGCAAAAAGGAACCCTTATGTCTGTCACAGCAGTTTTCTGTGCAAAAGGGGTCGCAATGGAGGACCGAAATTCAAAGGCTACAAGTTTAAGAGAAGTATCATATGAAAGGGCTTCATGTGGCTTTACTAAATGCATTCCAAAACAGGTTTTTATTTTCTTTTATGTTTTTTAGTTGTTGACTTAAATGATAAAAAAATACCATTCCCTTGATGCAAAAAATGTGAAATATTTTTGGTCCTGTTTTTTAAAATAGTTGACCAAACCAAGAAAAATAAGTCTGTTGAAAATCAGAACCTTCGTTTCGCGAGTCACAATCAGCCTGACTTGGCCAGTTTTTATTTATATCATTTGTTTTTATCAAAAGCTCTACCAAACATTTGTTCCGTGGCCACAAACATTAACAAATGTCATTTGACAAAATGACAGATTATCTACCCTTACCGCGACATTAGCAACAGCTATAAATTACCTGCTCTCTCGTAGAACACTGTGGTGTAAAATGATTTTACAAGCTCCATGGTTACCCGACTGCGGCGAAGATGATTGCACTTTTACTGTTACACTTGCATTAGTTGTGGAGTTTGTACTTGAATTGAATTAATGTATTGGGCAACCATCCTGGTTACGTCTAACCTGTAACCTCAGTGTGTAAATGTTATACAGGATGGTTTGTTTGTTACTTATAACATTTTTAGATTTAAACCAACAAAAAAAAATAAGTTCAGCAATAGATGTGGCCGAAGGTGGTAAGTACATAAAGCCTAGATGAACTGTCTGTCAAGTGCAGTTGGAACACCGATAAGTGCTTGGTGACAGATTTTCAACTTGCGGGTGGCAGCCAGCCAGGCGGGTACTACAAAGTACCCCTACCCCTGTGCTATGGTGCTATTATTCTCCTTCACAGCTCAAGCTTATTGTAGGAATCCCGGGACCCTCGTCTCGGTATTCGACGTCACTACCACTAAGCTATCATCGCCTTAAATGAGGGTTTCAAAATCAAAATCTAATAAGTAATTTATTCAGTTTAGGCCCTGGCAAGGCACTTATGAACGTTAAGTTGGTACATATAGTTGAATTTACCACCGGTTTGTTTTTGGGGGTGATCGATGTAGGTAGCTAATTCTCATCTTTGGGAAAACGCGATTTTCCGAGTTTTCGAACAAAGCTCGGTTGCTCTGTTATATACTATAAGATATATTCGGCAACTTTATAAGGAAAAATCAAAACTGTAATATTTAGCTTGGAAATAAACACAAAATGTCCTCCAAAAAAAAATTACCATCATAAACTCTGGAACAAAATTGCGCTCTAGAATTGATTAGATTATATAATTTAGTATATACCCCCGGATTACCACATTTCAAATTAGGTTTATTTAAATAATTTTAAACACTCTGTATCGACATCGTCTTTAGCATAACATAAAGTATGCGTACATTTGCAATTTTCATATAGTGTCAAAAGATCATCTCGTTAAATGTACATAAATTATTTTTTATTCTATTAGGTATATCGGATAAAAATTAATTCGGTGACCCAAAATTTGGAATATGACCGAACATGGTACCCACTCTGAAATGTTTGAATAACTAATCCAGTGATGCCGCGATTTTTGGATAATAATTTGTATACATTCTAGAATCATAGGTATGTAATAAATGCTCGTGAATGTACATTAAATGACTATTGAAACGAAAGGTGCAACGAGGACTTGTAGGTCTATACTTTATTGTGCCTCAGGCAGGCCTAAAGGCCTCAGGCAAATTACTATGTTTCGGGCTTTTTACACATTTTTATTTATTTATAACGCAAAAAAAAAACAATCCAGTGTACATACACTATAAAAAGCCTTTAAATAGCGAGCGAAACCCTTTCTTGGTTTATCTATCGCTTTAATATCGTCGCTTGAAGACAAAAAAAGAATATATATAACAATATAAAACCTTAATAGATAGCTACTTACTAGTTACATAGTTACTTATGCCATCCTCCATTGTAGTGTGGGTCTTTATTGGTAAGAAAAATTATTTTAAAATAACTTACATTTATATTTACGCATAAGTTATTCTAAGCACATTCTGGTAAGTCATTTAAAATTTCTGGCAGAATGTACTCCCAAGTTCTTTTACCATAAACATTAGTAAATTCAGGTAAGACATATTTAGATAAGTAGGATAGTTGACGTAAATGTGCCAGTCTAGTTCTCTTTTTTAGGAATTCTATTTTATGAATTTCATCACAAAGCAGTGCAATTTTAAACTTATTACTTATGTATGTTAATAACATTACGATAATTAAACATTTCCTCATGTTATTTATTACTTAATTCTTAATATGATGATGATGACCATCATCAATAATGATCGGTTTACAATTGATTAAAGGGTCTACTCTCTAAAATCAAAGCCGATATTTTTATCACATGCATGAATGCTCTCGCTGCGCGTGTAATCAAAATAGATATGCGATAGCATATGGGATTACGGGCTCTTACGGTGTGTCCACTCGTTAGTGCTAATGACTACAGGCGACTATCGTTCTGAAATAAAAAATAAAAATCTATGACAAGCCCATTTTTAGGGTTCCGTAGCCAAATGGCAAAAAACGGAACCCTTATAGATTCGGCATGTCTGTCTGTCTGTCTGTCCGTGTATGTCACAGCCATTTATTTCCGAAACTATAAGAACTATAATGTTGAAACTTGGTAAGTAGATGTATTCTGTGAACCGCATTAAGATTTTTACACAAAAATAGAAAAAAAACAATAAATTTTGGGGGTTCCCCATACTTAGAACTGAAACTCAATTTTTTTTTTTTTCATCAAACCCATAAGTGTGGGGTGTCTATGGATAGGTCTTGAAAAATGATATTGAGGTTTCTAATATCATTTTTTTCTAAACTGAATAGTTTGCGCGAGAGACACTTCCAAAGTGGTAAAATGTGTGTCCCCCCCCTGTAACTTCTAAAATAAGAGAATGATAAATCTATAAAAAATATATGATGTACATTACGATGCAAACTACCAACGAAAATTGGTTTGAACGAGATCTAGTAAGTAGTTTTTTTTAATACGTCATAAATTGAAATCCATATCAAATACTCAGGTCTATACTACCATTTACTTATATACCTACAGGTTTGTTCGGAACCCTCGGTGCGCGTGTCTGACTCGCACTTGGCCGATTTTTATTTTATATATATTTTTCTCTCTTTCCAGTCAAAAGAGAAAATGACGAGGGGAGTAAGACGAGGCTGTGTGCGACTGAGGGCTGCAGTCATCGGCATCGACGATGAAGATGACTCCACGTTTACCATCACAGTAGACCATAAGACCTTCCACTTCCAGGTAAGATTCTATTATTCTCACTTAGGAAACTTAGACAATAGCCGTGACATCTGGTGAGCAAAGAGGGCTTAGTGTAATTGTCATAGCGAAAAGTCTTAGTCGGCTTTGAGCACTCTAATTCTAGTTCTAATCTATTTCCGACACCCTAGGCTATTTAAGTTGGGGAAAAACAAAAACCTTCTCAATCTATCTCTTCTATAAAGCATACATTTCTGAACAACTGGTGACAAATTAAGTCTGACAGTGGTGTTGATTCTGTTGTTGACATACAACTAAAGTAATTTAGTCTCACTATATCTCTTTCTTACAAAAAACATAAAAAAATCGGCTAAGTGCGAGTCAGACTCGCACACAAAGGGTTCCGTACAATATTAACTAATTCAACTTTGCTGTTTTTTTTTTTATGTTTATTTATTCGTTTTGATGATTGTGTATTATATTTTGTAAAATTAAAAGTATGTATGTATACTAATTTTTTGGAAAAAATAGCCAATATATAGTCAGATTGGCAAAAAACAAACAAAGAAAATATTTAAAAAAATGTAACCTTGCTGAGTTTCTTGCCTGTTCAGTTGAAGGCCGACTTACGAACTGGCGGTAACTTCAGTAGCTTTGACCTTCATATGTGCCCTTCTAGGGCCTAAATTGAATAAATGGCTTTGACTTTGAACCTTGCTATGAAACAAATAACGCCAAAAAAGACGTTTACTGTATGGGCGCTCCTTAAATTTTTAATTTTATTTCATTTTTATTTGTTTTCATAGCTGCAATAGAAATACATCATCATCATCATATTCTCTGAAAATTTCATCTGCTAGCCATTACCGTTCATGAGATACAGCCCACTGACAGAAAGACGGACGTTGTGCACCCTTCGGGTACTGAACCCTAAAAAGGTTGCCGGAAATGTAGTCCTGTCAAATAAGTACAATTTCTTGTTTTTTTTTCAACAAAAATTGAGTCGCAATCAAAATAAGTTACGTCTATTTACCTACAAATGAAAGCGATATTCACTAATGAGACGGCTTTAAATATGTTCTACCCTTTTCAATAGTGTTTGAAAGAAAGAGACGTATGTGATTAAAATTAGTTTAGTGCGATTTACACTATCAGCATCAGTGTCGAACTTATAAGCTTCAAGAAATCCACGTTTATTGAATCATCCAGCTAACCTTTATTTCCAGGCCCGAGACGGTTCAGAGCGAGAGCGATGGGTCCGTGCGCTAGAGGACACGATATCGCGTCACGGGCGCCGCGAGCGGTGGTCGCGCAGCGTGCCCGCGCCGAGCCATCGACACGGCGACCTCGAGAGACGTATCTCTGAGGCAGACTCCTATCTGCAGATCATGATCGACCTAGTTTCTGTGAGTATAGATAGATAGATAGATAGATAACTCTTTATTGTACAAAAAGTATTTAAATGTAAGTACAATAGGCGGTCTTATCGCTAAGAAGCGAATATACTCATACTATACTGATGTATACTTTACTGATGAGCGAGAGTTTTGGTCCGTGCGATAAAGGACACGATATCGCGTCACGGGTGACCTAACTGCGTGCCTAATCCACTGAGGTGTCAAACTACAGCAACTCTAAGGGCCGCCATACACGGACTGCTCGAGCAGTTAGCCACTGATCAACATACACGGACCGCTCTTGCAGTCATAGTCAACAGCTTGAAGCTGCCATTGATAACTCTCCTTGCAGTTGACTTAACTGCTCAAGCAGTTGGCGATTTCAATTTTAATTCAAATCAGTAGCATCATGGATTTTGAGAAAGAAGCACTACTACGCCGCCGTCGTCGTCGTATGAGCAAAAGCAGTGCTCATAAGACGACGACATAAGATTACAAAGTAGACTGAATAAATATTTAATAAGTAAATAAATAGCAAACTTAATCAGAACAACCCCCGTAAGCAGCACCTGTTCACAAAAAGTGTCGATAATCGACGATACATGCAGCAATTGATTTTTATTTACATAGGTACAGGTCGGTTAACTAATGCTGGCACGTTCAACATATTTACATGTTGCGCTTGTATAGTGTCTGTGAATAAGCGCGCGGCAGTACGTCTGTCCGTCTCTCTCGCGCGCAGTCATGCTTATAGATATGAAGGAGACAGTTATTGTTTTGCTTTTGCTACTGCAACTAAATATAGAGTGGTCTTTTTTGCATTCGTCCATTAGATTTGACTGACTGATTAGAAGCAATAATATAATAATAAAACATACTGTATCGTTATATTGCATGTGTGAGTACTGTGAATGTGACTGTGAGTGTGAGCTTTCGTTAACCGACCTGTATACATGCGTTTCGTTTGTTTCAGAAAATGAACACGAGAGTGACAGAGTTGGCAGACCCGCTAGAGAAGAGTAAAGGGCAGATTATCCTAGACCATTCCAATGTAGGTAACTGAGTTTAATTATCATTAGGTCTTACAACATATAATTATACATTCTAGTTGGCATAATGACCATGGTGAGTGATGATGTGACCGAGGGTGGTAAGCACACGAAGCATACAAGAAACTGGCTGTTTAATGCAGCTATCGGAACAAAGGTAGGTAGGTGCTTGTCGATAGATTTTCAACTAGAAGGTGGTAGACAACCAGATGGGTACTATTAATTACCCTACCACCGTGCTATGGCTTTCTTACAATGTTTTCCGTTTTACAAGCCCAAGCTCATTTTAGGAATTTTCGTCGTGGCCGATACCTGGATGGGTGACCCGCCTTGTGGTATTTCAAAACGAGATATTCCGTGCCTCGGAAGGCACTTTAAGCAGTTGATCCCGGCTATCACTTCAATGTGATAATCGTTAAACAAGTTGGAGGTCTCATATTCGGCTTGAAATCTCCAACAGTACGTTGACCACTAGCCTACCGAGCACCGATCCGCAGTGGGCACGCGTGGTGGAGTATCTGCCCATTCCCGCCCACACACATTTGTGTGCAGGAGGGCTGTGCTCAGCAGTGGGACATTATAGGCCAGATGATTAGCTAAATAGGGTTTTGTGAGTAATGGGCTAGTGATTACAAAAACTATGTTTAGAATCAATATTTCATAGTATAATAGCTGTTCTCTTTTGCAGGTCATGTTGGATAATATAAAACATTCCATAGTGCTTCTACAAATAGCTAAGGTAATTATTTTGGGGAGTTACATACGGGGTGTCTTTTCGAAGGTAGCCAAATCAAGAGTTATTGTACAGTCGAGGACATAAATATGTATACAATTAGTAAAATTCAACAACGGTTTCCTCTTAAACTACTGATTGAAATTATGAGATATTACAAAGGCAGAATCTTCTAACATATACTATTATGATTTGTGTAATAGCTTAACACTTAAATGTTAAACATGCGAGAAAATCGCTTTTGAATTTCAAAAAGTGTATAGATATTTATGTCCTCGACTGTACTCATCGTTATGAACAACTTTGACTATGGGACCAACTATGAAGGAAAAAACTTTTATCTTCTATTTTGATCTTTAGTTTCAAGTTTTTCCTTTCAGGATTTCAGATGTCGTCCCATAGTAAAAGTTGTTCATAATGATGACCTCTGATAATTTGACTACCAATAGAAAAGGTACCCTTTATATTCTAAACGCACGGCTATTTCATGATGTTTTCTTAAATGAACTATTATAAGGCCTACCGCCATTTTGTCCGCTTATACGCTTTGCCGAACCTTTCGCGAACAAAATGCTGAGCGCTGGTGGCTCTCAACAGGATAATCTTCATAATGAGGTGCAACTTAATACCATATCGTACAATAGTTATACTATCCACCGCTAGGTGCGCTAACAGCGCCTTGTTGATGCGATGCAACATGGCCGCGGTTAAAATAATGAAGATTATCTTTCCTTAAATTGAAATCATGTCTAGTTGGAGAAGAAAATGCAGGTAAAACTCTAGCGCAACGTCAAAAAACATCATGTTCCTTTTAGTACATTACAACTAGGGTTCAGAACCGGGAAATAAAAGGCGAATATTTTAAGGCGATGATAGCTCAGTGGTAGTGACGTCGGATACCGAGACGAAGGTCCCGGGTTCGAATCCTACAATGAGCTTGAGCTTTCGGTGAAGGAAAACATCGTGAGGAAACCATAGCACGGTGGTAGGGTACTTTGTAGTACCCGTCTGGCTGGCTACCACCCTCAAGTTGAAAATCTGTCGCCAAGCACCTATCGGTGTGTTCCGTCAGCTGCACTTGAGAGCCAGTTCCTTCTAGGCTTTGTGTGCTTACCACCTTCGACCACATCATCACTTACCATAGTGAGATTGTGGTCAAACACAGGCCTATACACAGTAAAAAAAAAAAAAAAAAAAAAAAAAAAAAAAAAAAAAAAAAAATCCCGGTCTCGAAAGTACCGGGAATTCCCGGTTCTTTAGTCAGTAAAATGGAACCGGGAAATCAAATTTGATTACCGGTTCTTTCGGTATTTTCGGGAATTTTATTTTTATTACGCGATTCACACTACTACTTACTTTTACTGTTCAAAACTAATATAAATAATTCAGCGCTAAAAGAAAAAACGCGCGAACTGACTGATGCGCTCGCTGTATAACCTACGCTAGCTCGCAGTTGCTAGTTGCTAGGAGGGAAAGTTGTAGGTACATACGCGACTGGGACGCGATCAAAAAGAATAATTTCGATTTTCCAATGTCGGGAGCCAGGTATTTTTTCAAAGTCATTTTCATCATTTTTCATTAGAGCTAGGTACTACAAAAAAAATGGTTTTCACTATTCAGTCTTCCGAATTTCACCGCTGACACCAGCTGATATTTGTATATCAGCTGGTGTCAGCGTCTTGTGACGGCGTATTAACTAACACCTCGGCTCCTTAACAGCGACACCGCTCCACTCCACCAACACATGAAGAAGTGGGCAAAGCCATAATCTCGGTGAAGAGTAGAAAGGCACCGGGATTCGATCTAATATCCGTAGAAATGCATTAAGCTGACCACCCTCCGTTGTAGAGACCCTGACGCCTTTGATTGTAACTTTGATTGGGTCTGAGAGGCTGAAGAGCTACCAGGAGACTGGAGTAAAGAGCTCCTGATAACTGTGTCCAAAAAAAGTGATCTAAGTCTTTGTAGTAACTGGAGAGGCATCACTTTGCTTTCGATTCTTTCTAAAGTCTTCTGCAAGATTATCTTGGTTAGATCGAAGGCCGTAAAACCTCTTCTGCGCAATGAGCCGGCAGGCTTCCGCTCGAACTTCTCGTATACCGACCAAATAATCACTCTTCGTATCATACTGGAACAGGCATCGGAATGGCATAGACAGTTATACCTTACTTTTGTCGACTTCGAAAAAACTTGAATTACGTTGAATTAGCTTATGGTCTAGCTTACATGAAATTGGTGTACCGCCGAAAATAATTCAACTACTCAAAGCTATCTACAAGAACTATTCTTGTAAAGTGACACATGATGGCCTTATTTAGGTCACATAGGACTGAAAATCAACATCCAGAAGACCCAAGAGATGCGATCTGGATTGAGGAATATTGCACCGTTGCTGATAGGCACAGAGGTGAATTTGTGGACGTGTTCAGTGGAACACGTCCACAAATTCACTTACCTTGGTAGTGTCGTGTCAGAATCAGGAGGAACTGAAGATGACATCTCTTCTCGGATTGCCAAGGCCCAAGCAACTTTCGCGCAGCTGCGCCCCGTATGTCAGTCAGAGACTCTGAAGCTGACCCGAAGAGTTAAGCTCAAGATATTCGGGTCCAACGTGAAGTCTGTACTTCTGTACGGATGCGAAATGCGGAACGTAATCAAGGCCATCTCGCACCAGCTCCAGCTCCAGGTTTTTATCAACCGATGCCTTCGCCAAATTCTGGCCTGAGAAAATCTCGAACAAAGATCTCCGAGAACGCTGCCACGAAACTCCGATTGACCAACAGATCAAGGGTCGCAAATGGAACGGGATTGGCCACACTCTCCGACGGGATCCCGACCATATATCCAAGCAGGCAATGGACTAGAATCCCCAGGGGAAGCGAAAGCGTGGCCGTCCCAAACAAACCTAGTAACGCTCTGTGCTTGGCGTAGCGAAGAAAACCGGGAAGTCTTGGAGTGAGATTAAGCGCGAAGCTCAAGACTGCCCCATCTAGGGGATGAAGGATCATAATTCATAAGTCACCACTACTTACTATACATTCAATTTTTTTTACTACCATCAACTACATATCAAGATCTACATACTTATACGAATCAAAAAGAATAAATTCGATTTTCCAAAGTCTTGTCTTACTTAGTTATGACAATAGGAAATAGAAGAAAAATTTCTATGAGAAGACTTGAGTGATTAAATTCTGTTTTATAAATAAGTTTTTTTTAATTACTTAAAATTTTATTCTAAAGCTTTAATTACTTAATTACTTAAAAATAACTTGAATATATAATTGTGGTATACTTTTGAAGCGTATCACTGCTTTATATAACAAAAACTACCAAGAACCGAAAATACCGAAAGAACCGGGAAATCCCGGTTCCTTAAAACAAAAATCCCGAAATACCCGGTTCTCAAAAAAGAGACCGGTTCCGGAAACCCTAATTACAACCAATCGTTTTTTTTTTATTCGACGAAATCGTTAAATAAGCATACGGCCGCCTGATGATAAACGGTTGCTGTAGCCATATAGACGCTTGCAACACACAAGGCATCACTCACGCGTTACCAAACATCCCTCCCAAACGAGCTCTGTCGCGCGGCACTCACGCGCAGGAACACAACATAAAGTTATTTGGCTGCGGTATTCTGTAAGTTGGAGGTACTTCCCCAGTCGTGCTGCTCTTTGCGCGAATATACGCTACGCTCTACCTCTCTTAAAACGTGGATGGACAAATCGACAAACGTATTTAACGATATGGCCAGTACAGGTCCGTTAACTAAAGCTGTCACGTTCACAGTTCACTTATGCAATTTCACGATTCAGTATGTTTTATTACATTATTACTTCTAATCAGTCAGTTCCAACGTTTGAATGCAAATAAAGACCACTCTATTTATGAGCAGTGGCAAAAGCAAAACAATAACTGTCTACTTACTCATAAGCTTCAACGCGCGCGAGAGAGACGGACAGACTTATCATGATGCGCATGCAGTGTGACGTCACACAGCGCGCTTATTCACAGACAATACACAAGCGCAACGTGTAAACGTGTTGAACGTGCCAGCTTTAGTGAACCGACATGTACTAATTGGCCTTATGAAATGTTACTTTTTCATGAAATTATCGTGCATTTTTTCATGGTGTGATCAATTCTACGATCGGATCACGACACATGTTTATATTGTACCAAAAAAACATGGTTAATAAAAATAAGTAACTAATGAGATACTTTATTTTCAGAATACTGTTAACCCAGTGAACGGGGTATATCAAGGACCAACGAACGTTTCACAAACACATATCAAACAAGGTATTTACTAACATGATTATTATTAACTAGTTGCCGCCCCCGGTTTCACCCGCGATACCGAGGATTAAATTACCCTATGTGTTAATTCAGAATATACCCTACCTGGCTGCTACATTTCATCAAAATCCGTTCAGCTGTTGATTCATTAAGGCACATACATTTTAACATCCAAACTTGCACATCCGTACTTAATATTATAAATGCGAAAGTAACTCTGTATGTTACTTTTCCTCGCCTTTCCTTGGCATGCAGATAGCCTATCTATGGTATGGAGTTCTTATTATCCCGGGAACGCGAGTGAAACCGCGGCAGACAGATAGTGTTACAGATCTAATAGACATGTCTTGATGTTTAAGAATTTCAAAGCACAAATAACCTTATTGCATCAAAATAAGGTTTATTTGTTAAATCTATGGTTATTTATATAAAAATATTGAACCTCAAAGTTAAGAAATAAGGACTACTTTTAGTTCATTCATGAACGATGTTAGATAGATAGATAGATAACGCTTTATTGTTACACCACATGAAAAAATAATAATACAAGAACTTAAAAAAGAAAGTGTTACAATGGGCGGCCTTATCACTAAAAGTAATCTCTACCAGACAATGTTAATGACATAAATAATCAAAAATCTCTTCTTTGATCGGTGAAAAATTGGCAATCTCTCTGATAGGGCTATCAGGTGTACAGTACCCAACTAATATGGCTTACCGATGTACCTGCAGAAGACACATTTTCAAAGCGCGGGAAATGCTATTGTTCGGCAGCTGTCGCCATGTGTGCGGAGGGGCGTAACTTGTGAGTGAGACGGAACTAACAGCTGCACTGTATTATGAACCTTATAGTAGTGATCTGAGGTTGATTGGAAGTTTTAGGCGTTCTTTCGTTAATCTTCGGGCCATACTTTCTTTTCTGTGCGAACGAAGATTCACGACGCGCCTTATCAGTTGGGTACTACTGTAACTGTATATCAAAATGCCATATTAATTTAACAGAATCTATGTATTGTTTTTCCGTGTAGGTGCAGACATATCGCCTAACGTGGAGATGGGTGCCGAATGCAGGGAGCTTTCGACACCCACACACTCCATACAACCACTAGGAGACATCGACGCTCCACGTAAGTTATACACTTATACATTATGGATAAAATATACAGGCAGGATACGTTTTTTTTTTTTTTATACCACTAAGGTGGCAAACAAGCATACGGCCCGCCTGATGGTAAGCTGTTACCGTAGCCTATGGACGCTTGCAACACCAGGGGTATCACTCGCGCGCTGCCGACCCTAAACAATAAATAATAAATAAATCGACAATAAACGAAAAGTACTGATAAATACGAATAGCTTTTACTATGGGTTTTTTTTAAGAAAAACTTTAAAATATGGCTCATCATCATTTTTTACATTCTTTTATACAATTGATAATTTATTCTAGTTTATACAATTGAATGTAATATTGTTGACCTGTAATATTGTTATTATTAAATATATGAGTATTGAGTATTGGGACCAACTTCGAAATCGCAAAAAAAAACAGCTGTTTAATACATGTTAGCCGAAGAGGCATTCGAATCATTGAAAGTATCATGAAAAATGTCACATCTTGACATATTTGATTTGTTTCTATTTTAACAATATATGAAACTAGCTGTCCCCCGCGGCTTCACGTTCGCACTTCGCGTTCCCGGGATAAAAAGTAGCCTATGTCTTTCTTCATACCATAGGCTATCTGCATGCCAAATTTCATTATGATCCGTTGAGTAAAGTTGCGTGAAGGCGTAACAAACAAACAAACTCATTTTCGCATTTATAATATTATTTTGGATGCTTAGGCGGTTATGTACTAGATCTATCTGACAGCCTATATCCAAAAAGAGATAAATATAGCGAGACAAAGAGAGATAGGCTAACGTGACCTGTTTGTCTCAGGACAAGCCATGTCACTCCTCGTACCGGACACTTCGTACTCGTCGTCGGAGGGCGAGGACGACTTCTACGACGCGGACGACGAGCCGGCCGGCACTCAGCAACCGGGGCCCAGGTCAGTCCACATCATTTTATTTACTAGAATATACTGTACAGTCACCAACATAAGTAGCTGAACAGATCAATATTTTCCAATCGCCTGTACTGTAAAACTATCAATGATGAAGACATTTTTAGAAGTTTGTCTCTCAGCTGCATAGTTATCTGAACTAATCTGAAGATGGTGAATAAGACGATCCGCTTCTCCCGTCACTATACTTTTCAAAAACTGAATTTTTTTCGCATTTGACAGTGAGAGATTCTTATGGTTTCGCTAAATAAGCCCAGTCCAATGGTGATAGTTCCCACTAAAAACTGGAATATCCATCATTGGAGTTGATTTTTCACGATGCGACACAGACCACATCTTGGTATTTATGGTTCTCTTGGTATTTAGTCGTCACTGTAGAACCCTCTTCACGCTGTTCTTGAAGAACCTCATGCTGTACTCCCTTGTGTGCACCACGGCGGGGAGCTCATTCCACAACCTGAGCTTCCACGATAGGAACCTCATTTGAAATCGCACAGTACCAGAGACCATTTTAGTTCCAAGGTGTGAGGATGAACTCCCCGTCGATGGCTAATGTTGTTGAGCTCCCTATATTTTTTTTTTATACGACTAAGTCGTAAACTAGCTTACGGCCCGCCTGATGGTAAGCGGTTACCGTAGCCATATGGACGCTTGCAACACACGAAGCATCGCTCACGCGTTACCGACCTTTCCTCCCTCCCCAATGAGCTCTGGCGACTTAACTCACGTGCAGGAACACAACTTTACACAACATAAAGTTATTTGGCTGCTGTATTCTGTAAGGTGGAGGTACTTCCCCAGTCGAGCTGTTCTTTGAGCGAATAAACGCTATGCTCTACCTCTCTCAAATCTCTATTTCCTAGAGCAGCCGGGTAATAAATCTTTTCACAAACTGTAATGGTATTTGTACGTGTACAACGCCATCTTGCGGTATATGTAAGTATTACCAACTAGCAGATAGGTGGCGCGGACGTAATATTTACAGATAAAATAAAAGTTAATAATTAATCTATTGCAAGCGCCGGTCCATTCAAATCAGCTAATTGCTTTTTAGTGTACACAGTAAACCAACTTTGATGGTGATTTTATTGGATTTAGGAATCTTCTAGTTATGTCGTCGGCACCTATTTTAGCAGCTGCACTTGAGAGACAGTGCCCTTCTCTAGGCATTGTGTGCCACCACGGCAGAACTTATCTGATTTCCACAGACTGCTTAAAGAATAAATGCATACATGTCATATAGTATATTTTTATTTGATCAATAACTACGCTAAGAAATTGTTCAAATAAATCTGACTGACACATAACTCAGCTATAATTAAAGCATACTCCTCTAAGAAAAGCGTATGAGGCCTCCTGCCGAATCACCGTGAATTAGGTCGCGACAAAGTTCAACGACATTAGGTCAGGTCGTGAACTGTGCACGTAAATATGGTACTAGCCATGCAGTTGATGCGTTGCATCGAATAATTTTGTGGTTAGGTGACTGTGTTGTGGAAATAAGAGTTAATGGTGCCGATTCTGTTGTAGATCGCACTAAACTAATTTTAGTCACATCTCATCTCTTTCTTACGAACATTATTGAAAAAGGATAGAACATATTTGAAGCTGTCAAATTATTCTTTGCCGTCTTATTTTGCGTGTATTTAGGCGTAACCGCGATAGATGGCGACTAAATTTATATTGATAACAAGCATTGGACTAATTTGACAGGACTAAATTTCTTACATCCTTTTCTTATGTTCTTTGTTAGAAAGAGACATAGCGAGATTAAAATTAGTTTAGTTGTGAACAACAGAATCAGGGCCATTGTATACGGCTTGTACTCAACTTACGGTAGGTGCGTTGCGGGCTGTACTGTATCTTTATGTAATATTGAGTAAATCTATATACTAAAAACCGGCCAAGTGCGAGTCGGACCCGCAAACGGAGGGTTCCGTACATGTTTTTTTTTTATATTTGAGTTGAATGAATGAAAGGTAAATTGCGGTGTACGATTTATGACGTATTAAAAAAAACTACTTACTAGATCTCGTTCAAACCAATTTTCGATGGAAGTTTGCATATTTTTTTTTTGGTTTTATCATTCTCTTATTTTATAAGGTTGCTACGGAACCCTAAAAAGATACTGCTATGAAATGCTAGTGCTACTGTAATATACTTGAGTTGGAGAAATTTGAGATGGGTCAATAAGGGCAGCTACCTCAAAGGCTGAAGCCAAGCCAATATGGTCTTATTACTATCGGCAATTACAGATTTTGAAAGAAAGTATACAGCGAGTCCAAAGTTTTTCGAACGAATTTTTTTTTTATTAAAACTTTCTCGTTGACTAATTGACGGGCCAGTTGGCGCAGTTGGTTAAGAGTCTGGTAAAGATTCTAGCTATTGCGCTGCAGGTCGTGGGTTCGATTTCCACACAGGACATGCATTTGTGTGCATGAACATGTTTGCATGTCTTGAGTCTGGGTGTAATTATGTATAACAAGTATGTATTTACAAAAAAAAAAAGGAGTATATGTATTATATCAGTTATCTGGTTTCCATAGTACAAACTCTGCTTAGTTTGGGATTAGATGACCGTGTGTGAGGAATGTCCCAGGATATTTATTTATTTGCACCACAAAGTATTTCAATTATCGTACGAACACAAACTCATTTATTCTGCGTAAGGCTGAGTATCCACCAGGGATGCGTAGCGAGGGAAGTGTCAATTCAAGCCGTCATTGGGGCTATGACGTGAAAATGAAGTGGTCCTATTGGTCAGCTTAGACACATGCCTAGCTACACATCTCTGGTAAACTCGGATAAACTTAGCCCTGATAAGGCGGTTACGAACGTTACAATGGACTCTACCATACTTGCGGCTGTGCGATTATCAGGTTAATAGGCGGGCTTCTTTTTAATTTCATTTGTCAACATTATAATGGCTATGCTGTGAATTATAAGACAGAGGAGGCCGTGGCACGCATCGCAGGTGTCACGCTATTCGGCGCACAGCCCTGCCTGTATTGCCTTGCCTCGCGTCATATTCATACATTTGGTACAATAACTGATGTACGCCCGATGCGTGTCACGCCCGCTGTTTGTCATGCGGCTTAAGTGAAGAAAGTCATAACGCCAATAAAGTATATTCTTTGTTAAAATATTTATTTTACTGTCTATTACCTAAATACTCCGCTGCCAAAACCGAGGCGGAAAAGTGTCTGATAAAAGGCACTGAATAAAACCATTCAGTGATAAAATAAAAGGAAATAACAGATAAAATAAAAGGAAATAAAAAATACGTAGGCTGCGGTCCATCACTATTAGCGTTATCGGTCAGTACTAGATAAAAATCTAGGTTACCTAGCCGTATCGATGTTAATTCTAAGGTATTCTAAGATAAGGCTGTGAACTATTCAACCTAAAATAATTCGGCTGTTGAACTTTGCACTCGAATCAAGTTCATTTCCAATGTCAAAGTAATGTATAGGAAGGGGAGGTATTATAAGAAAAAATAAAGAGATTGGAGTTTGGATTATTCATTTTTATATCGAATCTATTAACCGAGAAATGTTTTAATCTATCTTCTATATATATAAAAATCAATGCCACTTTTCGTTGTAATTTTATAACTCAAGAACGGGTTCACCTATCCAAACCAAATGTTTAGGCTTTGTTCGGACTATTTAGTAGATGGTTTATGTGAAGTTTGCACAAAATCGGTCGACCGGTTCTTCATTTATCACATTTTTTGTAACAAATGAATTCAATAAATGGCGGATCATTTTGTTAATGGGGATTTTGCTGTCAGAGTAGGGTAGGGTGGGGTATGGTAGGGTAGCACCATAGGGTGGGGTAGGGTAGGGTAGGGTAGCACCACGCGAACGAAGTTGTGCCGGGCAGCTAGTAGTATATAAATATGTATCACATGTTTTGAGATCTCGAAAACGGCTCTAACGACAACAGATTTCGTCCCTGGGAAGATGCGTTTTTTCCGAGTTGTATTGTTGGTAGCACGCAGATGGTAAAATCGGTAATTTCACTGCAGTATTTACATACATAAGCGATAGCCATGTGGTCAAAACATTAGGTTCAGCTCACCCTGAGACGAGAAGCGACACGGCGCGCACTTATTAAAATAACAACAGAATATAGAACTTTATTTAGTCAATTAAATTATTAAAAGAAACAAAAAACCCGACTGCGTAAAACAAATATTAACTGAAAAGAGAAAAACAAGCTTTTTAATCTATAGAATTCGAATCTAACTTGAATGTTATAAGATATTGCAGTCGGGGACAAACCAATAACCTAAGTAGGTATGTGTTTTTTTTAAATATTTCTTTACCCCCGACTGCAGTACCTTATAACATTCAAGTTATATTCCAAATTCTATAGATTAAAAAGCTTGTTTTTTTCTTTTCAGTTAATATTTGTTTTACGCAGTCGGGTTTTTTGTTTCTTTTAATAATTTAATTTATTTCAGACTTTTTAGTTTTATACATAATGATTTGTAAGTATTAGTAAGTAAATGAGCGGTACGGTAAAGTAACGCTAACAACCATCGCAACTCTGTGAGTTACGTACGGTAACCGCTCCTAGTAGGTACCTACCTATACCTACTGTCCTTGCATTAAACATGGTTTTTTGCAGTTTACATCAAAATGGTAGCACAAAAGTATTACAATATATACATATATGGAATGGGCTTTTCACAAGCTTTCATTTGATACCCATATTGTTATCGTGTTCAGACCCAAGCTGGGTGATTTGTCATTGTGTAGTGGATATTTAGGTTGGGTTCACATCACAAACTAGATAATAATATATGAGACATTACTTTTTTTCGGAATACCGCGTTTCCTCCAACTTCTCTTCTAAGCTTTGAATACCAGATAGACTAGATATATTATTTTAAATAAAATACTTAACTAAAGTATTTCAACTCAATTAACATTTCATTTCATAATGCATTTATATATTATGTCACCAGCACACAAGGCTTCATGGTTGACAAGATAAAATATATCTATGTAATCGTATCACAGCATGACTGTGAACTGGAATGCATATTGTTTTCATATATTCGTTGTCATTGCAAATATTATAATAACGTAATTTTTGTTTTTAATACCCCCCCTCTTTTCTTATCCGTAGACGCCATATAAAAATAATATACCCTATGACACTCCCACAGTTCAGACGAATCTAACGACACCTCATATGCTTAAATCCATCAAGCCGTTTAGGCTGCAGAGCGTGCCAAAGAAATAGACATACATACATACATACACTCGAAAAACATAACCCTCCTTCCGGGTCAGTCGGGTAACAAAAAGGTACACATTTCAGGGATAGAATTCGGATAGCCGGCAGAATATCAGCGTTGGGGGGTACCTCAACATTAGGCTGAGTCGGCCGCCTTTTCTTTCCGAACACACAGATTCGATATTTATTTATACTTTATTTTACTGTTCTATTTTTTTATTTACTTTACATTTGTGTTTTTGGAAAAATAAAATAATTTTCTTTCTTTCTTTCTTCTTTATATTCTATTGCTATCTAAGCTGACCCTTATTTGCGATAATGTCAAGAACCACCTCTGATTTGAGATTTTCTTTTTGCGTTAGATAGCCCGCTTATTGGTAAAGTTATAGGCTATAACATCATTCATCAATAAGCCAAAAGAGGCGAGGCGCAATACATGATAAGGCTGGTAACCTCGAGTCCAAAATTAATTTAATTTAATTAAACATACATAAGCCTTGACATACTATTTTACTGAGCTAGTTCTACCACGTTTTGATTCATTTTATATTCTGAAACAGATTTGGTGTTGGAGTAGGAGCCCAGCAGCTATGTTTAAAAAGTTTTTTTTATACTACGAAGTCGGTAAACAAGCGTCAAACACCGCCTGATGGTAAGCGGTTAAGAGGATATGCGGTTGGCGTTTGTTCCATACAAACGTAATCCTCAGTTTCCTGTTTTCCCAATGATTATTTTACCATGCAATCTGTAGGTACCACTGTATGTCCCTGTGTTGCGTTTTTCTCCATACATTAATTATTATAAGAATTAGGAGCCTTCTAAAATCACAAAACCTTACCATTTTTAACGCCCTTATCAGACGTCCAGCGAACAAACCTACAGACATAGCCAAAGCCCTTTTTATTATGATTCTTGAAAAAAACATTTAATCTATCCAGTTTTGGAAGAGAAAACCGGGGATTACGAAATAGCGATTTCATCTAATTTAAATACAACACAATCGGTCCAAGCTGTAGTTGTCTCTATCGCCCTCGAGCGGGATAGCTCGAGCACAGCGCGACAGCAATAGATATGTTAAAAACCTAAATCAAATTTCATGCAGCCATCCTTTCCTACAACAATCGGCGCATCACTCACGCGTTACAAACCCTTCAACCTCCACAACGAGCTCTGGTGACCTTACGCACAGGAAAACAACATAAAGCTATTTGCCCCAGTCGAGCTGCTCTTTGAGCGAATAAACGCTACGCTCTACCTCTCTTAAGATTCTTTAATACAGGATGACTTCAATAGTTAGGGTATACCTAGTTACGAACAAAGTAAAGATCTTTCACACTCGATCCTTCATCGATTTCTGTTGATTTGATTGGTTCAATGTCAACGCCATTTATTCAATTTAGGCCCTAATAGGGCACTTATAAAGTTCAAAGCTACTGAAGTTACAATTTTTCAGGTTCATTCGACTATTCGAAGATGCGTTTAGAATTTTATTATGATTTTGGATTATTTTATATCGATATGTAGGTAATGTTCTACAAACGTATTGCAAGTAGGCAGATGATCCACGACCATATCTGTCTTCTGTCTGTATATATAAAAGGAAACCGTGACTGACTGATCTATCAACGCATAGCTCAAACCACTGAACCGATTGGGCTGAAATTTGGTATACAGATAGTTGTAATGACGTAGGCATCCGCTAAGAACGGATTTTTGGAAATTCCACCCCTAAGGGGGTAAAATAGGGGACAAAAGTTTGTATGAAAATCCGTCAGTTTTGAAGTTAGGATCTTCAAATTTTGTGTTTAGGCTGACGATTGAAAATTAATTTATAGGTGTCTCAGCGTTTTTGATCATTTTGATCCAGAAGGAGTGAAAAGGGGGATGAAGTTGTGTATGAAAAGTCCTTCATAGTCAAAGTAAACATCGCTAAATTTATAATTATATAGTGAGAGAATCCACTATAGAAGGATTTTTGGAAATTAGGAGGTAATTACCATTACTAAACCTCCGCTGTCCATCAGTCCGTCTGTCTGTCAGTGAGCTGTATCTCATTAACCGTAATAGGTAGACAGCTGAAACTTTTACAGAATATGTATTTCTATAACCGCTACAACCCACAAAAATTAAATAAAGTTAAAAACTTAAAAAAAAAAACAATTCTTGTATGAGGATGTTATCATACAGGAATTGTCTTTGTTTGAGATTTTTTTTTAACAGCAAAGTTGATATAGTTAATATTGTACGGAACGCTCCGTGTGCGAGTCTGTCTCGCACTTGGCCGGTTTTTATTTTAGTTTCACGTGTCCCGGTGTCTGTGTGTCTATAATGAAATCGTGCAAGTTTAATTTGACCCTCTTCCCGGTTTCTGATTGAGCTGAAATTTTGCATGCATATGTAAATCAGATGACAATGCAATATTATTATGACCTCGTCGAACAATTAACCCAAAGAAGCATAATGACGTTGATTTTGCTTGCAATCTATTCCGGCAATTTCCCACCATCGACAATGCGCTCTGATTGGCCAAGTCAAGAATTCACGATGCCGTGATTGGTCCTTGCTGTTCAAAATCAGTGACAATTCACTGACTAGTTTTGGAATCGGATTCCTCGGTATTCCACTCTAAAGGGATTGTTCCTCGATGTATGACATGGATCTTATCTGATGATGGAGCTGGAAGGTGGCTATGGAACTCTAATAAAACGACGCAACCCCATCGAGTTTGGGTCCGTTTGGGTCTTGACAAGGACTCTCGTTCTAGGGTCTGATGATTGAGTAGGTGGAGTATTATAAATAAAACCGGCCAAGTGCGAGTCAGACTCGCGCACCGAGGGTTCCGTACAAACCTGTAATAAGTAAATGGTAGTATAGACCTGATTATTTGATATGAATTTCAATTTATGACGTATTAAAAAAAACTACTTAGGTACTAGATCTCGTTCAAACCAATTTTCGGTAGAAGTTTGCATCGTAATGTACATCATATATATTTTTTATTTTTATCATTCTCTTATTTTAGAAGTTACAGTTACACTGATTTTACCACTTTGGAAGTGTCTCTCGCGCAAACTATTCAGTTTAGAAAAAAATATATTAGAAACCTCAATATCATTTTTGAAGACCTATCCATAGACACCCCAAACTAATGGGTTTCATAAAAAAAAAAGAGTTTCAGTTCTAAGTATGGGGAACCCCAAAAAGTTATTGTTTTTTTTTCTATTTTTGTGTGAAAATCTTAATGCGGTTCACAGAATACATCTACTTACCAAGTTTCAACATTATAGTTCTTATAGTTTCGGAAAAAAGTGGCTGTGACATACGGACGGACAGACAGACAGACATGACGAATCTATAAGGGTTCCGTTTTTTGCCATTTGGCTACGGAACCCTAAAAAACGTTATTCTTGTAATATAGATTAAAAACTACATAGTGACGTCATCCTACACTATCCCACGCAATATTTCATTGGCGATATAACGGCATTGCGTCGAAACAACAGTATCTATGCAAACACATCAACCCCTAATGTGCTAGACCGGTCCGCCCCGGTCGCGTGTCCATTGTGATACACCCCCTGAAGTGAAGGTTGACCGATAAATATAAGGACAATGTATTATTTGTAGGTATGTTGTAGGGTTGTAGGGTATTACGGCAATGTCAAGAACAGGATTAACTTTTGTTTGTTGTTTCTTTTATGCATATTTAATTAAGGGCGTGGTAATGAGGTTGAAATAAAAACAAAAAGTAATTTATTCAGTTTAGGATTTGGTAAGGCACCTATGAACGTTAGGTTGGTACATACTTTTGAATTTACCACCGGTTGGGAATACAAACTGAGAAGACTCCGGCAAGAAACTTAGCTTGTGGAAGATCATTTCATAATACAGCTTTTGTTCCAAATACTTATACAATTACTACTATTGAAGCGTTCGTGGTGTAGCATGATAAGCCGTTCTTAATCGATCGGCAAGTTAAGCTACCACCGTCGTCGTCGGTACCTGGATGGGTGACCGCCTAGAGGTATTTCAAATCGACGAACGTCTTTATTATTTAAGAATAATTACGAGGTTTTAACGGCTGGGTTGTGTTATATTATACCCCTCGTATACGGAGGGTTAATTCGATTACATAAAGACTAAAGTCATACAATAACAATCGCGTATAATGTTCCGAAACAATTGTGTGGTCTTTACATTACATTAATGATACCAAAGTTTAAACATCAAAGCTGTAGGTACAACTGAAGGCAAAATACCTTATCCTACCCTGTTCCCATTATGTATTAGTGGGTACTTACATAAATTGTAATGTAATTAATTAAAACAAAAAATAGTCAAATAACATTTAAAATTCAAAGGCTATTATTCGTAGTAATAATAGCGCAATGCTTATGAGATGGTTTAAGCCACGTCTAGTAAAACCCAGCTTTTATTTAAGATAGTCCCGGCAGTTTTGCTAGACTTGCTTTAAACCATCTTACGTGATGAAGGTAGAAATAATTATTCAGGTTAGGGTTTCACGATATATTAATAACAACGTTACATACAAACAAACAAACTGTCTTTCGCATTTCTAATATTAGTTTTTGAGATTATATCCAGACTTCAGACTCAATATATACTGACATGCTAATGCACACGAATTTCTGTCCTTGGTCGATTGTCACTTAGGTTTAAGTTTAAACTCCTTAATTTAAGACTATATAGACAGAGCTGCTAGTAAAATATTCATAAATATTATTCAAAATACTCTCTACTCTAATATTCCGTTTGACCTTATGGTGCGTCCATGCTTGGCGAACCGAGCACTGCGAGCATGATTCGCGTAGCGTGGACGGGCTTGCGAGCCTCGAACGAGCATTCGTAGCGTGCTCGACTGCGCTCCGCCCGATTGTCAGTTTTTTCACGAACACAGGGATTCTTATCGCGCTCGTTGTAGGCTCGTTGAAGGCACGTTAAGTATGTCCACGCTTGAAATCGTGCTCGCTTCGCGTAGCATGGACGCACCATTATAAAGGTGGCGGGAAAATAGATGAGAAGTTGACATTGGTAAATTTTATTAGTGATGATAACTTGGGAGGTCGTGGATTTGAGTCCAAATATTATTATTTTTAAAAGCTTGTGTTTGACCACAATCTCAATGGTCAGTGATGATGTGGCCGTAGGTGGTAAGCACACAAAGCCTATAAGGGAAATGGCTCGCAAGTACTTCTGCCAGTATATACAACGTGTGATCCGAAAGGGGTGATGGTTACATCAAGAGACTCTATAAAAAGATTGAGAGGTAGAGCATAGCGTTTATTCGCTCAAAGAGCAGCTCAACTGGCAAAGTACCTCCACCTTACAGAATACCGCAGCCAACTAACTTTATGTTGTGTTCCTGTGAGTAAAGTCGCCAGACCTCATTGGGGAGAGGGGAGTTCGGCAACGCAACTGTTACAAGCATCTTTAGGGTACGGTAACTGCATACCATCAGGCCGAATAATTAACCCAAAGAAGCGTAATAACGTTGATTTTGCTTGCAATAGATTCCGCCAATTTGCCACCATCGACAATGCTGCTTGGCTAAGACAAGGACTCATGCGCTCTGATTGGCCAAGTCAAGAACACACGATGCAGTGATTGGTCTGTTCAAAATCAGTGACAAATCGTTGACTAGTTTCGGTATCGGATTGCTCGGTATTACTACTCTAAGGGATTGTTCCTCAATGCCATCAGGCGAGCCGTATGCTAGTTTACCACCTTAGTGGTAAAAAAATATTATGAAAAACATAGTAGCGAAAACACGGAGTCATTTATTTTTCCTTTTTAATTTATTAAGGGGGCCCTTCATGGCCAACGCAACTTCAACGCAAGCTTAGCCTAAAAGCTTGTACTTTCATCCAACGTAATGTTTGACTGCGAAAAAGAGAGACACCATCAGAGCCATCGGTTATCAGTTGGTAAATTCCGCTGATCACTCGCGGCCGCTTCGCTAGGTCGTCATTCATGATTTCGCATATCATAAAGCTTGTTCCAGGCCCATACTTCCTGTGATGAAATCTTACAAGTTTGTGAAAAAAAAGTTAGTTATTTAGAATCTCCAATACATTTGCAAGCATTGTTTAGATCTGTTTTCTTTACTTTTACAATTTATAGGTACATTAGATATGGCCAAAGTTCAGGTAAAATTTGTGCAAAACCGCTGTTTTTCGGAGGCTTTTACTGAATTTGTTTCACACTTTTTTTTTATTTTCGCCTAGTTATACTGCTAGATATAGTTCACAAGATACCAATTTGTTTAAAACATCTAACGAAAAGTGTTTAAAAACGCCATCATAAGTACAGAGCTTTTGTATGAGAAGTATGGCGAGCTGAGTGCTCTTAAATGGAGTTTTCAACTGCTGATATTTGAACGTATATAGCTAAGACCAAGAAAAAATTAAAGACGGAACGATCTGTGTTCTTAAGTGATGCAAGTAATAGGGAAGCCGGCATTCTTGTAAATACATGGCCATACCATAGGAAGCCGATCGGTTGTCATTCCGTATTGAGACGTTGACAGTGACAATATGTCTATGGTACATAGTATAAAAATGCATTTTAGTTGCATGCATAGTGTTTATTTATAAACACGTCCCGAACTCGTTGTTTATCCGTCAATCCGGCCAGCGCAGGCCACCAATCGATGCGCCGACGCGGTGCGGGCAACATAGACTAACTATTGCACGATCACCTATTTATATCTGCCTATTTTTGCAATTGTATTATGACAACTGAAAAATTGTGAATTATTTCAAATCAAATCAAAATATGTATTACATTATTACAGATACAGAATTAAAAGATAACAGTATATAATTGTATCACTATAAAATTCGTAATAGGTACTTGTGCAATTATTGAATAATTATGAAATAATAGTATTACAATTTAAATTTAACCAAATACATTTTTATTATCTGCATTATAACATTATTGCGTTGCATCTTCAGGAAATACAATACATAGAATGGCAAAATTTAATTCAATTGTAACAAACAGGAAAAGGTCAACAATTTATTATTATACATACGTACATAGTAACATAATATTCATTTGTTATTTACATAGTGATTAGTCATAAACAAACTCGTTATCATAACGTGAAATAATTCCTATGAAAACGATAATTCGTTATCACTTCGTTTGAATAAATAACAATACTAAACATAATGATTAAAAGAGATGAGCTGGTGATATTTATATTAAGTCCACTTCGTATGATAAATAGTCAATTGAAATGTAAAATTTTTTTGGGCTTAGCGTGCATTTGTCAGAGGACGCAATTTTATTATTTAGATATCAAAGGGTTGTCAGTTATAGTTAAAACCTAGTTTGTGGGGTTGCACCACTTGTCTCACGGCCGCCATATTGAAAAAAGGGGTTCAAATGGTTTTTTATGGTTTATCTGACAAACTATAGGTCTCACAAAAAAAAATTGGCAACTTTTTTTTTGCAAATGTTAATATTTCCCATATTTTTTTAATCAACTATTTTGTTTGCAAATCTACACAGTGATTGTCCACATGTCCAGGTGGAACGTCAACCTGTTTGTCACCCTTTTTACACACTAAAAAGCTTCATAGAATTGTGCCCACTTTCCCATCTCCCAAATGCTAATCTATGTTCTGTTCATCTCGCGCTTCTTTCAGTCGTTCAGTGCACGACGGTACGTGCCGCGCGGCACTCCCCCGCGACAGCTCTCGCAACACGAGCGATCGATAAAATTTCCAAATTCAAACCACGCTGTGTTGACCCGCGTCACATTCCAAACGTCAAAATAACGTACGTCTATTGTTTGTGTAACGATCCTTGTTTTCTTTTTTACATTGTATGTATTCTAAATTTAAAAATCTGTTGTTTTCTTTCTGTGTGATGCATTTTCCTAATGTTTACGTGTGCGGAACCTAAATAGTTTTCTTATGTTTTATCTTTGAAAAATGTATTAGTGACTTGGTTTAACTTGATTTACTTTCGCATTGCTTATTAAAATGCGACTTTATTTTCTATAAGTTACGGTTGCATTGTGAACGGTAATTTTAAGGAGTTATAGGCTCATTAGTGTGGAAACTACTTCCTTTGCGACACCTGAGTGCTGTTTTGTAACTTGAAGTATTTTTAGTTCTTTGTATTTGGTGCATTGAAACCAGTTTTGAATTAACCTATTTGTGTCGCTTCCATTTAATAACATTGGTCGGTTTATAAGGAAAATACTTTCATAAATACTCATAGGTATTATAAAGCTGGAGTGTTCACGCAGTCAGGAACTAACAGTCTGTTTTAAAAGAATACTTTTGCGTTACCTAGACCGTAAATTTAAAGGAAAAAGTGTAGACATCCGAACCGCAAGGATTTTCCGAAATGAGACCCTTAGGGGAAAAAAAGGAAAATTACACCTTTTTTGTGGAAATGAATTAGAAGATGGTAGGGTAAACATACCGGTTGACCGGCCACTACCCCTTATCGACCACTTCGCACGTTATTTCAAATAATAGACAGTGTTAAAGACCATTCCTTTCTCATTTCGCGCCATTCGTTCCGGACAAACTTCACGGTTCATAATCCAACGGCATGAACTCGAAATTTGCGAACTGAGCTCTCAATCGCTATTTCAAAATTTGGTGTACTGGCGCGTGTAAAATTTAGCGAAAAAAATAGCAGGTTGATTGAATTTCAAATGTAAGTTTTTAAGTGTTACTGTTTGTTTATTGGTGATTGATTTGGTTTGCGTATACTAAGCATGTTCAATTTCAATATTCAAGTGCCCAAACTCATCAAACATTTCAAAATTTGTGATATTTTTGGTGGTCGGACAATACGTTAACAATTAATTTAAAAATCTACTTATCGACCGGGTGGTCGCACAACTGGTTTATTCACGTCATTTCTCTTTGCCTTTATTGCGGAAACCTTAAATTCACCAACAGAGATTCCATTATATTTGTGAACAGCTAGAATTTTGTGAATTTACAACTAGATTCCGGCCGCCAGTATACCTCATATTTTCAAAGATATCAACGATCAAAATACCGAACGTTTAGCGGCCGATAACCAGTAAAAACAAAACCTGTCCCCGGCCGTTTGAAATAAAGAGCGGCCGAAAATTGGTAAAAGTTATACCTGATTCCGGCCTTTCGAAAAAAGAACGGCCGATAATTAGTAATAAATGGTAAAAATTTAACTAAGTGCTGACTTTCTTGCCTGTTCTTCTCAGTTGAAGGCCTATTGTTTGTATCGTCCACCTTCACGCAATCATCCAGGCATTGGAAGCGATTATGAAGTTCGAGCTGAAAGCTTTCAGGGTCTTGGATACATGCACATGGTGGTCGGAGCGTAGACGACATCTCTTCACCTGGATGTTCAGGTTCAGTGTGCCTCTTACTAATCGGTGATCGCTGCCGGTCTTAACCCTGATCACAGAAACATCACTGAAGATTTGCCGCTTTGTCGTCAAGATAAAGTCTATCTCATTTTTGGTGGATCCATCGTGGCTACTCCAGGTACATTTCCTATGCGGCAGCTTTTGAAGAAGGAGTTCATCATAAATAGTCCCTCCAACTCCATGACGTCCGTCGGCCAGACGTTGCCCTCTAGGGTTCCTCTACCCAATATGCCCCACTCTCAGCTCATCGCCTAATGTATAGCTTCGCGTTAAAGTCCCCCATCAATATAGTGAGTTTTAGAGGCATGTATGGCTCGTGAGATATCCTCATGCAATGTCTCTATCTCGTCATCTGGGTGTGATGAGGTCGGAGCGTATACCTGAATGACCTTCAGTGAATACCGTTTGGTAATTCTGAGTATCAGGTATGCGACTCTACACTCTATCCTCACTATATTCTTGATGAGGGGCTTGCGGACAATAAACCCAACACCACCCTGTGAGAGGTGATCGCCCTCCCGGTAGTAGAACAGGTTACCGGATTTAAGGATAATCGTGTCCTCCCCCTCTCTTCGGACTTCTGATAATCCCATTATATCCCAGCGCAACCTGTCAACATCTTCCTCCAGCTCAATGAGCTTCTCCTCGTTCCTCAGAGTCCGTGTATTGTATGTTACCAGGTCCAGTCGTCGGTGTTGGTAGCCGGATCTCTGCCGGAGACTCTTAGCACCCCTGCCTTACCGTTACCGTAGCCCGGGATATCGGAACTGCCAGGACTGGAGGCCGTAGTTGTGTTTGTGTTGTCAAGTAGAGAGGTATTGCCGTAATCACCACGCTTGGCAGGCGGGTTGGTGATCGCAGTAGTGATGACGTATCACAGATGGACGCTGCTGCCCGTCCCCTGGTGTATTCCCTTAGTCGCCTTTTACAACACCCTCAGGATTGGAAGGGTTGGCCCTATTCTATGCCGAGAACCAGACGGCAAATTATCTTAGTATCTATTTTAGTTGCTGTTAAAGTCTCGGTATACTTACGGGCATAGAATTTCATATTTTTTTAATTTAATTTTTATATGATTGTGTTACATTTTCATTTAGTTATTTGTTTGAATCGCGATTTTAATCTGTTACGTAATTCATAGAAGAGAGTAAAAATATACCGCTTTTTGTGAATGTATTCATTTTTTACTTTCATACTATTATAAACCCTATGATCTATTGAATAAGAGTAGTTTTTCTACCGTGAATTAGGTGGCCGTTAACCAGTGCACAGGTGGACGAAAACTGAGTGAAATGGCCGATAGCCGGTATATTTGCTATTTTTACGAAGTTATATTTTTTTTAAATTATGTATCACTGATACGTCTATGAACGTTAGGTTTTATGAAACTAGACTATAGTAGGATGAAATGAAAATTTTATGAAATGTCTTGGAGTACAGCATCATGATAGAAATCAACTCTGAAGTCAACAAGTCGCTTAACTGGTCGATAGCCGGTATGTTTACCCTACCTACCTACCTAGTGTAAATATTAGACAGATAATAAAATTTGCATTCCAAGTTTTTTTTCATAATTCACCCCTAAGGGGGTGAAATGGGGAGGTAATGTTGTATAAGTGAAAAAATATTGCCGTGGCAGATTATCTCAAAAATGTTTATTATGGTAAACATTATCCCCCTAATTAATAAATAAGTTTTAAGTCAAGTATAGTAATACGGTAATACCTAGGTTTAAAATATATCTGTCACTTTCTAATGTCATATATAACAGAAAGGGATGAGGCTATCTTAATAGGTACCATAAAGTGTATTGTCGTTATCTTCACTTCTTGTTTAACGTATTACAAGACTGACTTACACCTTATTTATTAAATACGGGGGTATGGGTTTTGGCAGTGATGTTCACGCAAAACATTGGACACTTTTTAACCGACTTCAAAAAAGGAGGAGGTTCTCAATTCGAATGTTTATATATATTGTTTTATCTCAGGTGGACCTGCAGTGAACATTTAGCTATGTTCTATAACAGATGGAGATTTTGAGTACGCATAGGTATTTTCGAAACCTATGTTTGGTTAGTCATGCTGAACAACTTTTACTATGGGATCAACACTGAAAACTAAATTATTTTTTTTTACTTTTCTTACGTTATGATCGAGAAAACTATGAAAATTGAGAATTTTTCTATTGTTCCACAGTAAAAGTTGTTCAGCATGACTAACCCAACATAGGTTTCGAGTAAGGTAACTATATGCCATCTCGGTGTTATAAGTCATGTTGAACAAACGTCATTGGTCAAGAATTCACCATTGTGTTCACTTGGCGGGCTTTCTCACGACGTCTATAACTACCTACCTATTAAGTACCGATTTATGGATAGATAGGTACCATAAAGTGTATTGTCGTTATCTTCACTTCTTGTTTAACATATAAGATTGACTAGCTGTCTCGCGCGGTTTCACCTGCGTTCCTGTGGTTAAAAGCCTATAATACTCGGGGATAATGTAGCTACCTATTAGTGAAATAATTTTTCGAATCCGACTGGTAGTTCCAGAGATTAGCCCGTTTAAAGATACAAAAAAACTCTTCCGCTTTATAGTCTTCTTCTTCTTACTATATAAAAATAAGTCGGGTTTTCCTTCCTGACGCTATAACTCCAGAACGCACGAACCGATTTCCACGGTTTTGCATTCGTTGGAAAGATCTCGGGCTCTTTTCTCGGGATCTCGGATTATTTAAAGAGAATGGTTTTGTTACACGCTTCGAATTGTGAAAAGTCCGCTGACCGGCCATTATGATTTACACTTATTTACTTTGTAAAGGAAAGCAAAAAAATAAGTGATGGCATTAAGGCTGCAAGCCAAATACTTTGGGGTAACTATGAGAATCGGCCAAATGCAAGTAAAAAATAAGAATGATTCAAAAAGTAGGTATACTATAATGTAGTGCCTTATCCAGCTTAATTTTTCCGACTTCCGACAATGACCCGCCTTTCCTTATCTTAATGACCAACGTTACAAATCACCTGACAACCCTATTTCAAGGGCGATAACGGCCATCAAGAGGTCACATAGCGGTTCTAGTTCAAATAAGCTCAGTATCACCAGTAGAATCGATCTCCATGCCTTTTTATCCTATGCCATTTTGGGCACACAACCTGTTAAAAACAGCATGCAGTGCAATTTTTGGAAGAAACTTTATTTTTGATACTACGAAGTCGGCAAATAAGCATACTGTCCTGTACCCCTAGACAAAGTACATTTCGTTGCGTTTGCACGAATAGAAACATTAACATTTGGTTACGCTAGGATCTAGCGTATGCTTGTGTGAATAAAAAAAATACAATTCGACATTTACTCGGTATACAAGCGAATAAAATGAGTAAGTGCAAAGGAACCGTTCTAAATAAATGCATAAGAACGCCCTGATCCAAACTTATATTGCCAAGTATTGCTATTTTATAAATCGATTGACAAAATAAACACTGGTGGGTAACAAAATGAATAGGTTGGCAACTAATTATGGACCCTTAGATCTTTTGTTGTGCAAGAGGAAACTCCATGAATTTATCTAAGTCCCCGCTCAGAAGTCCCAATAATGTTCACAAAAAAACCGCATTAAATTGAAGGTTAAAAGACACCTCTTATGCTAAACGCATTTCCTTTAACGTGTATCTTTATAACAGCTCCATTCTATATAGAAACCTAGAGGAACACTCCACTCAGTTCACGGGATGTAATAACATTAGTTTTCATACTTATCTTAATTATACTCTCAGCAAATCATGAAATGTACGTTGCTTTCAGAAATAGCGTAGGTACAACTCAAGTAATTTAATATCACTGCTCCCTCCGTAATATTAGCAATCCAAAACCCAACGGGTGATAAAGAAAATTTGCTCCTGAGAGTACCCACTTAGGGTCCAACATTATTTATGTACGGATATTTTAATTAGGACCTTCTCTCTCTAGACTTGACCCATAATATGATGCTTCAATTTCAGATTATAGGTACTAGTCTCATATTTTTTCGTCAATTATAAATGTATCGAATTATCATCGAGTATCTAAAAGACTGTGCCTCAAATATGTGATAGATAGTTAAAAACTAACACGTGAAATTCAAGTGCATTTAATGACGGTGTAATTTTAATGTAAACGGTTGGTTTGTGATGATTGTTGACGATTGTGAAGTTAAGTGTTCAAAATGTTACGAGCGTTGACTTCTAGGAGGTGGTCTTTGCGACGGGACAGCGAGAGGTGAGATGACGCATTGAAATCTAGTATTACAGCTATTGTTTCAAAGTACAATTTCGCTTGCAAAATGTATCCACAGAACTTCCCAGGCTTTATAAATACAAAAAACAGTACTCTAACAGCCTTACTAATAAAAAGTTACACGCGGTGTACACATCTGTTATAGGATAATTGCTACTAATAAAAACATTTTTGACACAAAGCCTGTATACACGTGTTTTAGGTACCTAGGAAATTTACACAGGGCTTACACGGGCCAGGACCCTTGTTTAGTGTTTGTATAAGAACATTATGGCGGATTTCAATAGATCAGCTGTGTCTGACAATCAAGTGTTGTGTCCATTTACTACGGACCAGGCCAACCGCGCAACATAATGACACCAACGCGCTGGCCCTAAAAAGTCATTTTAGGGCCAACGCGACTCAGTCGACTGCGGTCATTACTGCGGTCCACGGAACAGTTCATTCGTTCATTGTTTGCTTATAATTGCCATAAAAATGCTTAGTTGCGTAGTGAAAGGCTTGTGTTTTATACTGGAGTTATGGATAAAATAAAACAAAAATTGACAATTTATTTGATTTTGATAACTTTATGCAAAATGTTCCGGTAGGTGTATCCTTAGTTTTGAAGTCATTGGCACAGCCATTTGCTTCGTTTGTTGACGTAACATTTGTAATTTGACAATGACGTTCTTCTTTCTTCTTCTTCTTTGGTTAAATGGCTACTGTAGCCATAAGCACAAGACAGTTTCGTTCAAAACCACCATTAGCTATTTGAAACTTTTTAAAAGTAATTTTATTGTTTAATTATTAAAATAAAAATAGTCTTAAGAAAAAGAAACCTGATTTTTATGATATGATTAATATTTTATAAAATTATTTTTCAGTATCTTTTGGTGTTTTCACATTTTTCCCCATATTTTCTCCCGTATTTTGAAGTTAGATAGTTTTAGTTTCAAAACGTTCCTAAGAAGTTGCCAGTCGTTTTTGTTTTAACAAATAGATAACTATACAACGCTTACACACTGATTATTAGTAAAGGGAGTGTATAGCAACTGTGTAAGGCTTACACACTGCATAACTATACAGCTGTTAAACAACCGTGTTCCATATTTTTATTAGTAAGACGGTAAATATGTAACTATCTTTTAAAACCCAAGAAAAGATGTCAGATTTTTCTATACTTACTATTTGAATATGTCCTATAGATACTCAATAAAATGGTCAAGGATTTGATGGATCGACTATGAAAGGTCATCGTAAAAGTTATTATGTAGCGGAACCAGCAATCGACTTGAATTAAATTGTTAACCTTACCATATTTACTGAAAAGAAAATCGGTTTGAACAAGCTAAATCTTTATTTACACCGTTGATAAACTTGGTAAATACACAATTAATTAAAAATACTTTCTCCCATGGCCACCGTTGTTACAATATCCCTTTTTGGTGTTGCCATCCCTCGATATCCAAATCCACCATATTAAAATAAACTGTTTTACATTTACAGAATAAATAATACTAATAACTAATTATAACGACGGCCCACAGTGGAACGAATGTATGGGAGAGGTTGGACATAGGCATTTCTGAGAAAAAAATGTCTAATTTTGAAAAACTAGTAATGCTATCATATTAGGTTATCAAAGTTCTTCAAAACTTGTTCTGACAAATTTCTTTCTATCTCTCGTATTTTGGGAGTTATTTGAGAAAATGTGAAATTTTAGTATGAAAATGACAGTATCTAACTCTCTGACGCCTGATTCCGGCCTCGTTTCAAGTTGTGGGTATTACTATCGTATTACGCGTAGTAAAAGCTACATTTTCTGCTAAGACACATGGTGCGCCAAACGTGCACCTTCGGATATATAGGCTGATGTATTTTTTTACTCAATCGAGCTCTTTGCCTCCTGAATCTGGTCCTGTTTTAATTTGTGGTCTTTACTATCTTAATACACATACCAAGAGCTGCATTTACTGCTAAAACACTTGGCACCCCAAATGTGCTCCTTCTGACATACATATTGATTTATATATTTTTACAAAAAGGACATTTTCTCTTTATCATTTTATGGATACTGTTTTTTTTAGACTTATAATAACATGATTCACACATGTACTATATTGTGGTATAGATATTAAGAGTATCAATATAAAATATAACTTTTAGAGAACCCGAGATCCTAATTAAAGGAGATATAGGTTATTAAGAAAAATTTTTTGCTAAATGGACACAAACTGGAAGAAGCACGGATAAGTCCCGCAAGAAATACGAAGAGTGGCTGCAAGATGTAATTCAGTGGCCAGAATGTCCAACGAAACAAAACGAAAATGTAGTCCCTTCTACAGAAAATGTAAGGGAAGATATCGAACACACGATTTTCCCGGCTAAATCAGATGCGTCAACCTGTACAAATCCTAGTCCTCGTAAATCCTTTGAGGATCTAATTAACCGGCAAAAAAGAAGACGAACTGAAGATGCTATTGGATGCAGTGGTAGCAGCAGCAGCAGCGCTGAAATCGTGTTTTCGGCTGAAAGGGCGCTTAAAAAAACCGGCCAAGTGCGAGTCAGACTCGCGCACCGAGGGTTCCGTACAAACCTGTAGGTATATAAGTAAATGGTAGTATAGACCTGAGTATTTGATATTAATTTCAATTTATGACCTATTAAAAAAAAAAACTTACTAGATCTCGTTCAAACCAATTTTCAGTGGAAGTTTGCACCGTAATGTACATCATATATTTTTTATAGATTTATCATTCTCTTATTTTAGAAGTTACAGGGGGGGGGACACACATTTTACCACTTTGGAAGTGTCTCTCGCGCAAACTATTCAGTTTAGAAAAAAATGATATTAGAAACCTCAATATGATTTTTGAAGACCTATCCATAGACACTTATGGGTTTGATGAAAAAAAAAATTTTTAGTTTCAGTTCTAAGTATGGGGAACCCCCAAAATTTATTGTTTTTTTTTCTATTTTTGTGTAAAAATCTTAATGCGGTTCACAGAATACATCTACTTACCAAGTTTCAACATTATAGTTCTTATAGTTTCGGAAATAAATGGCTGTGACATACACGGACAGACAGACAGACATGACGAATCTATAAGGGTTCCGTTTTTTGCCATTTGGCTACGGAACCCTAAAAAGCAGGAGAAATCGACACAGCTGATGTAATGAAATACATAATGGAAAATCCAGAAGAGGCCTTCAAAATCAAAGCCTTTATTCATGGAATTACAATTAAGGTTAGGGAAATTACACCTTTGAAAGCATTGGCTCTGTATGTCTCGATGAATGTATCGAGATTTTAACAATCAAGAAGTAATTTTAAAATACCCCAGTTACTACATGCTAGTTCAAGAAAAAGTGAAGTGTTATCCAGGCAAAGAAGATCTAACAGTTACAGAAAACTGCAAAAATAAAATTGCAAGCTTTGTTGGACGTGACACGAGAAGACTTATAAGATCTTTAAAAACTTCTGTTCATTCCAATCAACAGCTCGTTTTGACTAGCAAATGGGGATTTGATGGATCATCCAACCGAAGCGTGTATCATCAAAAGACAAGTAGAAGTGAGCTAAGTAGCCTGGATAGTAACTTCATAATAAGTCTTGTGCCTCTGCGACTCGTCTCTTAACGATTTTATAATTTGGGAAAACGACCGACCATCCTCAATGTCATTTTACCGCCCCATAATGTTTAAATTTATGAAAGAATCCAAAGAAAATGTACAGACAGAGTTGGCTGCAATTGAAGCTGAAATTAAGGACTTAATTCCATCTATCTACCTTTACTAATGGAATTAGTGTTACACACCAGCTGCTATTGACAATGATTGATGGTAAAATTCATTCTATTATATCAGATACAGCAGCTTCAGTGTGTGACATATGCAAGGCTAGTCCTAAAGAAATAAATAATTTGGAGTTAGTAAAAGGGAAACCAGTAAACGAGGATATGTACAAATACGGCTTAAGCTCTCTTCACGCTTGGATTCGTTCAATGGAATGTTTTCTACACATTTCCTTTAAATTAGACATAAAGTCGTGGCAAGCGGAGGTTGATGTAGCAAAAAGGGAAGTTGATGAGAGTAAAAGAAGGATCCAAAAGGCTGTAAGAAGAGAAACGGGCTTACTTCTCGATTTTGTGAAACAAGGTAGTGGATCTACCAACAATGGCAACTCGGCAAGAAGATTTTTTGAAAACTACGCTAAATCTGCTGAACTTACGGGAATAGACGCAGAGCTGTTGAGAAAACCTGTGTGATCTTGCAGTGTATTTCATCAGGGCGGAAGATAAATTATATTAAATTCAGAGATTTTTGCTTTGATACTGCTAACTTTACGTAGATTTGTACCCATGGTATTACATGCCTTCTTCTCTTCATAAACTTCTTATACACGGGCCAGACATAGTTCAAAATTTGTTAATTATGCCCATTCGATTTATATCTGAAGAGGCATCTGAGGCTAGAAACAAAGATTTTCGAAAATACAGAGAGGGGCAGTCTCGAAAATGCAGCAGTATCTCAAGCAATAAAGATATTATGCACAATCTTTTATTATCGTCGGATCCACTGCTTACAAGCATTCGTCCAATAATAAATAAGTCCGTAAAAGCATCTTCTTTTAAGGAATTTTATGATCTAACGGATTCCGAAAATAATGACACCGAATTTGGTGATGTCAATGATTTAACAAATATAGATTCCGAATCTGAATCGAATAAGGATGACGAAGATGATGATGAGGAGGATGATTAAAATTTTAATGTTCTTAGGTTGTAGTTACTATAATAATAATGTGTACATAAAGTTAATAAATAAACAAAACTGGAGTTTTTTTTTATTATATTATATATCACCCTACATATCGGGTGTGCGTTTATCGCAACATGTGTCTTATCACTAAATGCAACTCTTGGTATGTGTATTAAGATAGTAAAGACCACAACTTAAAACAGGACCAGATTCAGGAGGCAAAGAGCTCGATTAAGTAAAAAAATACATCAGCCTATATATCCGAAGGTGCACGTTTGGCGCACCATGTGTCTTAGCAGAAAATGTAGCTTTTACTACGCGTAATACGATAGTAATACCCACAACTTGAAACGAGGCCGGAATCAGGCGTCAGAGAGCTAGATACTGTCATTTTCATACTAAAATTACACATTTTCTCCAATAACTCCCAAAATACGAGAGATAGAAAGAAATTTGTCAGAGCAAGTTTTGAAGAACTTTGAAAACCTAATAAGATAGCATTACTAGTTTTTCAAAATTAGACCTTTTTTTTCAGAAATGCCTATGTCCAACCTCTCCCATACATTCGTTCCACTGTGCGGCCGTCCTGTTTAACGGAATGTCCCTGTTCCGTTTCGGCCATTCGTATACTGTATGTCTCTATACAAATAATTACTATTCTAAATTACAACACATTGTCAACAAAGGTAGGTTTCTAATAATATTATTCAGCGAAATAAATATATAATAAAGATTACGTTAATAAATTATCATTAACAATTATATAAATCAATATACATATTATTATTTAAACATAAATTGAAGATCATCTTAAGTTCTTCTTGTCGATTTCAGTAGACAATTAGACATTATTGTTTTTAATTATTCTTCTTTGAATAACCTCAAGATATTTATTAGCTGATTCGTGGAACATCTGTGGAAATAAAGTGTAATTCATTAGTTTTAATCAAACTGTGTTCACTTCATCTTACGATTAAAATAAAATATCATCATAAGTTCTTCTTGTCGATATCAATAGACATAATTAGATATTATTATTTATGTTTTTACTGCCATCCATTATCGATTTCCTTCTTTGAACCTCAAGATATTAACTAGCTGATTCGTGGAACATCTGTGGAAATAAAGTGTAATTCATTAGTTTTAATCAAACTGTCTTCACATCATCTTACGATTAGTTTTAATTTTTGTAGTTGTATGCGTTGTATGTCTAATACATTTTGCATTATGTGATATCACCATGTTTTATCATTTTATACTATACTAGAGGTCGCCATGAGTCGAAATTCGACTATATTCTTAAAATTGAATAAACAAATAAATGTTAGCTATGAAAGATCTTACAATCCTCCGTGCGCGCAATATCCCTAAAAAGGGAGCGAAAGTTTTTGCTTCAAGTATTAATTGTAGATAACATAACAAATAAGCCTTTAAAAGAAGATGATCACGGCAATGATAAGCAACATATTTT
Organism: Achlya flavicornis; assembly: GCA_947623365.1. Lineage (NCBI taxonomy): Eukaryota > Metazoa > Arthropoda > Insecta > Lepidoptera > Drepanidae > Achlya > Achlya flavicornis. Next base: position 12,031,962 of record OX392484.1, read on the forward strand.
ATCGTCTTTATGTTACTTACTTACAGCGATTATGCACAGCGGCCTGTTTTACTTACGAGGTTTTAGTGATCACCGCATACAGCGGCATGTTTCACTTAGGAGTTTTTGGTGATCACTGCATACAGCATCATGTTTCACTTACGAAATCTTAGTGATCACTGCATATAGGAGCAAGTTTCACTTACGAGTTGTTAGTGATCACCGCATATAGCAGCATGTTTCACTTACGAGTTTTTAGTGATCACCGCATATAGCAGCATATTTCACTTACGAGTTGTTAGTGATCACCCCATACAGCGGCATGTTTCACTTAGGAGTTTTTGGTGATCACTGCATACAGCATCATGTTTCACTTACGAAATCTTAGTGATCACTGCATATAGCAGCATGTTTCACTTACGAGTTGTTAGTGATCACCGCATATAGCAGCATGTTTCACTTACGAGTTGTTAGTGATCACCGCATATAGCAGCATGTTTCACTTACAAGTTGTTAGTGATCACCGCATACAGCAGCATGTTTCACTTACGAGTTGTTAGTGATCACCTCATACAGCGGCATGTTTCACTTAGGAGTTTTTGGTGATCACTGCATACAGCATCATGTTTCACTTACGAAATCTTAGTGATCACTGCATATAGCAGCATGTTTCACTTACGAGTTGTTAGTGATCACCGCATATAGCAGCATGTTTCACTTACGAGTTTTTAGTGATCACCGCATATAGCAGCATGTTTCACTTACAAGTTGTTAGTGATCACCGCATACAGCAGCATGTTTCACTTAGGATGTTTTAGTGATCACCGCATACAGCAGCATGTTTCACTTAGGAGGTTTTAGTGATCACCGCATTTAGCAGCATGTTTCACTTAGGATGTTTTTAGTGATCACCGCATATAGCAGCATGATTCACTTACGAGTTGTTAGTGATCACCGCATACAGCAGCATGTTTCACTTAGGAGGTTTTAGTGATCATCGCATATAGCAGCATGTTTCACTTAGGAGGTTTTAGTGATCACCGCATATAGCAGCATGTTTCACTTAGAATGTTTTAGTGATCACCGCATACAGCAGCATGTTTCACTTATGAGGTTTTAGTGATCACCGCATATAGCAGCATATTTCACTTACGAGTTCTTAGTGATCACCGCATATAGCAGCATGTTTCACTTACGTGTTTTTAGTGATCACTGCATATAGCAGCATGTTTCACTTACGAGTTGTTAATGATCGCCGCATATAGCAGCATGTTTCACTTAGGAGTTGTTAGTGATCACCGCATATAGCAGTATGTTTCACTTACGAGTTGTTAGTGATCACCGCATATAGCAGCATGTTTCACTTAGGAGTTTTTAGTGATCACTGCATATAGCAGCATGTTTCACTTACGAGTTGTTAGTGATCACCGCATATAGCAGCATGTTTCACTTAGGAGTTTTTATGGGTATACCTGAATCATCAATTTAATTATTCAAATATTACCATCTTAACACTCAAACGTGCGCAAGCTCAAGTACTCAAGCGCTCGTGGTGTACTGTGGTGGTATAGCATGATTACCCATTCTTAATCGATCGGCACAGTCAAGCCACGTCCGTCGCGATCGGCACCTGGATGGGCGACCGCCCAGTGGCATTTCAAATCGAGCGTTTCCGTGCTTCGGAAGGCACGTAAAGCCTTTGGTCCCGGCTATCACTCAATTGTGACAGTCGCTAGTTGGAGGCCCTCTAGGCGGCTTGAAAATTTCAACAGTAGGTTCACCACTAGCCTACCTCCACCGATCCGCAGCGGGCACGCGCGGTGGAGCATCTGCCCATTCCCTTTCACCCTGATTTGTGAAAGGAGGCCTCCGCTCAGCAGCGGAACACTATAGGCCGATGATGATGATGACTCAAACATGATTTTTATCATGTATTGTAAAGCCTTGAGTACCTAGTATCTAAGCAGCAATGTAATTTCTGGCCAATTTGATGACCTGTAACATTGACTGTAGCAACAAGGATTATCGCTTTCGCGGACAAGTGCCACACGATGGCACAAAGGCAAACTGCAGCAGCGCCTACCATCCATAGGCTTAAGTATTTTATACTATCAAAAATTGTTTTATTATTTATCTATGAGCCACAAGTAGCCTGATAATAACGATTTATTATTATCATTATTTATTATTATTTTTAAGTATGAACTTATTTAGTATACTCTTAAAATGTCTTATTATCAACTTGAGAGTTATCATCAAAATCACTCGCATAAGTTTGTTTGTTTTCATTGTCACTTTTGAAAGATATAGTAATAGTTATCCACTTCTTTAAAGAATTGGCAGGATAAATACTTTAAAAGCAGGATACCTCGTATCGGTTATTTTTAAGGACAGCGCTTATCCAGAAAGTTCCTGTTTGTTTTTTTTCTCTTACCCTTTGTGTGTATATGTGTGTGATAATTCGTGAACATAACAAAACCATCTAATTCAAAGAAAAGTAAATTTTCATGGCACGTTGATTTGTTACCAATATTATCTGCAGCTAAACTACGTACCTACTGCATCTCTTGCAGAATCAACAAAAAAGTAATCCATTCAGTTCAGGCAGGTAAGTCACCTATACACGTTAAGTTCATACAGTTGAATTTACCACCGGTTCGGAATACTTAAAATGAGACGACTCCGGCAAGTAGCCCAGCAAGGCATTATTTTCTTTGGTGGATTATTTCTTCCATATCACAGTAATTATTCCAAAAACATAATGCTTACTTATACAATTGTCACTCAGCCAGGGGGACGCAAGCGCAGAGGAAAGCCACTACAACCACACATTCCCGTCCCCCACGCAATGAACCATCCCGTAGTAGGCTTTGTCAGTTAACCTCTATTTTATACAATCTTTGAATTTACTATAAAACATTTTAGTTTCCTCAACTTGGATTCTACTATAGAATCGAACGCAATTCCCGAGAAAAGCCTTATTAGTTTTAGATAACCTGGATCTAGGTGTCACAATTTTATCTTAACTTTTTTTCGGACACGCTAAAGTTAAAGCTTAAATTCCTTAAATCGATTTCGTAGTGATTCGCGACGACCCAAATAATATATTGCGCGAATTGCACTTTTCTGCAGAAGAAATATAGTTTCAAAGTCTGCAGCTGAGCTCCACAACCGGAGACTGCAGAACATTACACTATGGAAATAAGCAGAGTAAACTATCCTAGCTGTAGCCACATCCGTAATTTGTCCAGTTTTTCTAACCGCAAATGTGGTGGAAATTAATTTGCTAGTTAATCTTTGTATATGAGGACCCCATTGTATTTTACTATATAGTATTACGCCGAGAAAAGCTATCTTATCCACAAGTTCAAGTCTTTTACCGTCGACTGAGTGTTAGCGTCAACAACATTTGGGGAGAGAAAATCTTATGCATTTAGTTTTACAGCAATTAAGCAAAATACTAGTGGTGGCAAAACATTTTGATATAGCTGGTAAGGTGTCATTGAGCAGCGTAAGGTCTGTATATTTTCTATTGACATTAAAAATTAAAGAGGTATCATCAGAAAATACAACTATATCGGACCATTAATTTACCATATAGGGCATATCATTATTATATATCAAAAACACGGCCTAAAATTGATCCTTGTGGTACGCCCGTTTTCACTGAAGACCCTCAGGACATAGTACTGCTTTTGGTTATAGGTAAGATGATATTAAGATCAAGTGCCACTCAACAAACTTCATGGTCTTGAAGTTTTAAAACTAGGCTGTGATGATGTACGCAATAAAATGCCTTGGAGAGATCACAAAATAAGCCAAACGCAATCTGTGAATTCTTCCAGGCCTCAAAAATATGCTTTAAAAGTTTGGCACCAGTCGTTGATCGGTCTTTTGTAAATCCAAACTGGTGATCCTATAAATTCTGATTATTGGTAAAATGAGCCAATAATAGATTTACCATAACTTTCTCAAAGATTTTGAAGAACAGGGGTAGATCAATAATTGGAAGGTTTTTTTTTTTTTTTTTGCAACCAGATGTAAATATTGTAATGATGTTACTGTTTCATCAAAGTGGGGAACCATTAACAATAGCTCCTAAAATAGGTGCAATACTAGTGAAAATTGGTAAATGACTTTAACTGATAAGCCCCATAGGTCTTCTGTATTTTTTTTTAATTTCAGCTGTAGTTACTTCAAATTTATCCGAGATCAAATTTATCATTAATGTTATGGTTGATTGTGTCATCTTCTTTATTTTTATTTTGAACAGTCTCTGTATTTATAATTTTCCAGACAATTATAATTTTATTAGTTGAATCATGAGTTGTATCAATAATTTAAACATTTTTGAATAATTGATGAAACGTATGCATGAAACTCTTAGTTATATTTGTACGTAGTATTTACATACTCTGAGGTTATATGAATATGTTTTTATTATATTATTTTTTTACGATAGAATTCATACATGTTGTCACCACACCACTCAATCTTACCCCTTTAGTGTCCCAGTCACAGGACATTAACTTATTAGTTACCTTCGTAGATTTAATCGTGCAATGTTTATTAAATCCTTTACAAATCTCAGTAGATTTTACAGTTACAGTAGTATACAGTTTCATAGGTAATGATTAAACTAGGATTATAGATTCGAAATGAGTAATAAGATTTAATTCCAAATGATTATAAATTTTCTCTAACTTGTACTTAGTGGTTGGTCTAGATTCCCTTACTTCAGATAATATTTGGCACTTCTTCTCCAAAATACTCTCATTTGTAATAATGTGCTCAATGGACGATTTGAATACTTTACTAAGAATTTATTCTATTATAGAACATAGAACTTATAATATTATAAATGCGAAAGTGAGTTCGTCTGCCTGTCCGTCACGACCCAATGCCGCAACTACTCAACGGATCATCATGAAATTTGGCATGCAGACAGCCAATGGTATGGAAAAGGACATAGGCTACTTCCCATCGAATAACTTTTATAGAATAAAACAATGAAAGCCAGCAGCCGGAGGTTCTCATCCATATACGATGATGGAAAGTTCAATCTCTGTACATGTCAGCTCACAGACACAGAATTACTACATATATATCTGTACGATTTTAAAATTTTATGTTGCTGTTAGATAAAATAATATATCCACTACCATTGGCAGCCCCTCTGATGAACGCATTAGCGACCGTGAAATTGTTAACATTAAAATGAAACCAAATAAAAACAATAATAAAATATAAACTTGGATTTTATCCATCAAAAGTTCGATATATATCGCCAGAAAAGCGATTTATGTTCTGACGCAATAAGATAATATTTTGTCTAGGCTTCTTTTCTTTGTTTTGTTTTAAACTTTATGTTTAAAGTATTAATCACAATATTATTAGGAGTTACTAGGTAATATTGTTTTGTCACTTTACCTACTGTTTTTAATATTTACTATAACAATGTCAATATTGTAAGCTATCAATGTAGCAATCGAATAGTGATCGAAGATCCCCTGAATTATACAGCAACTGACCAGTTTTTGTTGACCAATTAATACTAAATGTGTATTATTATTCTAGGCTAGTTATAAACTTTAAACTATTATATAATTATGATGTTTACTTAATTATTACTAATGTATCTATCAATATTGCTGTGCCCTACAGGGTCCATGTGAACTATTAAATATTGTTTTACATCTTTTATACACATGTGATGCCATAAAGTAAATAAATAATTTAATTTGTACACGGCATCGCGAATACTGTTTCTTGCAAATTTTAAATCTATGACATCTTCCAAAATACAATGTCAGCATTGAAAAGCGCAAAACATTCCATGTGTTTACGAAACATCGACAACCCGCTCCGCATATATAACATGCATGTTTTTAATCCTTCCTTGAAAAAATATCCAAATGATAGTGAAAACCGCATCAAATTCGTTTTGTGTTTTAGAAGGAGTTAGCGGACAAAGAGACAGACAGACAGACGCGAAGAGCGACCCTGCCCCTCACCATATAGTGAAGTATTCTTCGAAAGACTCTTCTCTTTGGCTTTTAGGAACTATAATATTATTATTTTAAAAGTAGGTAGGTATTTCCAAGTATCATTCGATTTTTGTCAAAACATATAAGCATATAAGCAAGTAATATTATTTTCATCATTAGCTTACGATTATAGACGATTGTACATATTTAATTTCCTGGATATGATATATTATTACAATACAGCGGGTATTGGATTGTACAGCAGGTTAATTGTGTATTAGGTATTAAAGATACCTCTAGTTATTTCACTAATTATTATTCATTGTTACTTGAATAATCCATAATATATTACGTTTTTGCTTTTAATGTTGCTATAAGTGCTTTTTTATAAATGTAGTATGATTCTCTTACAAAACTTTTATTGAAGTACATAAACAACTGTTTACTTAAGATATATCTAAGAATAAATGTAGTGTAGTAATATTAAGAATTTATTTGTTAGCGGCATCGTACTACTAACCAGCCATAGTTGATTATTCGTCACGAACAAGACACACAAAATAGAAAATAACAAAAGTACATACCGGTGAGCTGATTTCTTAATCCCGCACTTCTGAAATGTTAACCTTACCATATTTACTGAAAAGAAAATCGGTTTGAACAAGCTAAATCTTTATTTACACCGTTGATAAACTTGGTAAATACACAATTAATTAAAAATACTTTCTCCCATGGCCACCGTTGTTACAATATCCCTTTTTGGTGTTGCCATCCCTCGATATCCAAATCCACCATATTAAAATAAACTGTTTTACATTTACAGAATAAATAATACTAATAACTAATTATAATTAATCAATATTCAATGGTATGAAATTAAATAATATTAAAATAATATAATGTTAATGCTAACAAAATGCTATTGCTTATCTGATGGTGTCACGTGAAGGTTAGAATACTGAAAAATCAGGTCAGACACCAAAATACGCATAACGCCCTAGTTTTCCTATTTAAGGCAGTGTAAATCTTACATAAGCTTTCAAATGCTTTATTTTCATCTGATCTTTAATAATTGGACTGTTTTACAAAATACTTAAACCGACTTCAAAGTACACGAAAAAGTAATCAAATCCTGATATGATGACAATGGGACCAAACGGGAAGTGTACCCTTCTAGACAAAAAAAGAATTTTCCAAATCCGTTCATAAATGACGGAGTTATGAGGTAACAAACATAAAAAAAAAAAAAAAACATACAACCAAATTGAGAACCTCCTCCTTTTTTTGAAGTCGGTTAAAAATGTGTCATAAGACGACTTTTGGCAACTTAAAATTCATACTTCAAGATAACGACAGTGCTTTAAAAGTATAATATATATGCAGTAACGTCCACTAAAGAATTTTGAGAGCGAGATCAAGGATCAGAAGATCTTAAAGACCAAGAGAATTATAGTGTCATTTAGAAAGCGTACAAAATATTTCAAAGACAGAAAATCTCGACCATTTTAAGTCGACTTGAGTATTACTTCATATCTTCCCACGAGGGTCTGAAATTTAACAGCACTCGGATCATAATTTCCTTTTTGACGTATTTCATCGACATAGCTTTTTCTGAGAGTTTTATAGCTATCAGATGTGTATTTATTTCTCTTGGCACTTGTCCTTGTTCACAAAAAGAATTATTTTCATTTAATAATACATGACCATTGAATCCATCTTTCCATTAAAATACCTATTATACTAGGTCATTTAATCCAATAGAACCTTCACAAGATCAAAATAGATACTCACTTAACTTTGAACTTTGGAACTGCGATTAAATTTTCGTATGGCTTCCGATAGTAATTTAGCTTAACTGTTCAGTTACTGCATTAAAGGGTGATGTAATATTTAACCGGGGCACGCATTTGTTGTCAGTGCGATTAGAATGTAAATAATCTAAGCTTGTTTTGAAAAGAGTAATTGCTGAGTTTATTGCCGGCTATTCTCAGCAAATGCAACCTTCCGAACCGGTATTAGAGTATTAGAGTCAGACTTTTCATAAGTGCCTGCGAAGGTCTATTTGAATAAATGATTTTGAATTTTGAACCTGAACTCAGTATCTCTATCTCTTCTAGACTTATATACTATTTGTAATTCATCATAATTAATTTACCACAGAGTAGCCTTCTGGCATAGAATCCTAAACGGGTTGTTTCTGGCCAATAATTTGTCCCTCAGCATCCATCACACCCTGCTGCTCACAGATCACAGCTGCTGGTTTCCCAACCCAACGCTTCCCAGTTTAGTCATCCAGTGCCCATCACATCTAGATCTTTCCTGCAATCGCGTCGATATAGTAATTCCATCTAACTGGATAGTCTACCTCTACACTTCCCAGTTCTCGCGTTCATGTCAAGCTATAAGTGTTGCAATTGCTGGCTTGAATGCTTATAACTATGTAACAAAGCCTTGAGACCTTGAGATTTCCATTATTCCGGTAGGAAGACATCTGTACGTTTCCGAGACGCGTATCCGCAGTAATAAGTCAACTGTGACGTTTAATAAATTCCCAAAACTACGCAGGGAATGTAAACGGTAATGTTCCTCCAGTTATTCCCTAAAAGGGGCAGATAACTCCTGTTGAAACAGTTGTGTTTAGATAGCTCATTTAATTAGCTAGATATTAAAATGGATGGGTAGGGCTAAATAGAGTCCTTCCCTTTAAATTAGCATTTAACGTTGATGAACAAAAATAATGTCCAAACGTTAACTTTGCTACGACATTGTTATTTTCAAGGGACTTTTTGCTATATTAATACATCGGCATTATGTTGAACACTCAACTGAACTGTGCGGGCTCAAAGGAGTGTTCTCCCGCGGACCCTCAGATTGTGAAATGCGCTTCCCGCCGTGGTTTTCCCAATGGAGTACAGCATGGGGTACTTCAAAAAGGGTGTGAAGAGATTTCTTCAGGGTCGGCAACGCGCTAGTGATACCCCTGGTGTTGCAAGCGTGCATAGGCTACGGTAACTGCTTACAATCAGGCGGGCCGTATGCTTTGTTTGCAACCTTAGTGGTATAAAAAAAAGTTAAACCAAACCCCAAAACTCCAAACTCGTCCCAATCGAGTTTGATCTACATAACTGTGTACATTGCGTCGTTTTTTCAATTGTACCTAATATTACCCGGAATCAATAGTAATTCTTCGATCCACAAATAATTTCTAAGGTTTCCAATCATTATCCCGCGTACTACCCTATCTGCTTTAGCCATATAATTGTGAATGAAAATGGAATGTAGATCGCTTTGTTCGTCGACGTAATATGTTTTCCATATCCGTCGGTACGGTACTGTTATAGTGTAGGTAGACAATAATCCGTACAATGTCTTGAAGCTATCCAACTGATTTCTCAAGTGCACCAACATATCCTCCTGACCTGTGATTCTTTGTCAGGTGTGGTACAATAATGGAAGCTTTGTTTTATATTGTATCAAAAAAGGTAGACAAAAATTGTTACCACGCTGTTTCTCACCAGTTTTTCTCCGTTGAAGGCCTTCTGAACTGGTAGCTTAAATAAACTTTAAAAACCTTCTAAACCAAATTTTTGCTTTGCCTTTGAAGACATTTCTCACCTTTGTCGATAAACACGCCCTTAGTATAAATGCATTCCAAAAACAAAACACCCTTCAATAACTAACGTATCGTCGTCTTTACCCTTCGTGTAAGGTCGCCTCTATGAAATAATCTTATTGCTTGAACACTGTCGATGCTTTTTTACCCGTAATATCATCGACCTGCAAAACTGTTCGCCGAAAACTCTCGTTTGGTCGAGAACTCCCCGAAGTTGTCCACGTGCGGGCGTTAAAGCCATCTAAGGTGTGTTTGTTCTTTAAAAGGTTACAAACTTGCAGACATAATGACATAACCTCTAAATTAAAAGGAAAATTCTTTTTTTTTCTGACACACACTTGTGTATCACAAAGTGTTTTTATTCACCGAAAGACCAAGAACATTGTAAGCTTAAGACTCACTGCTACTGAGCTATCATCGCTTTCGAATGATTACTTCTTACAATTTAAAATATCAAAGCTATTACGTGTGATGCCGTGGCGTGCGTACTCGGTCATAATAACAGTACCGTTTCACGGCTCACGATCACAAAGAGCTATGTCCGGAGCGAAAGTTTATACGATCCGATACGGTTGCGATACGATCTGTACTGATATGGGACCAAACCGTACCAACCCTGCCAAGGCTGATGCGTTATCAATCAGATCTGATAGGCTGTATCATGTAGCCACCGGCCTGCATCCAGCTGATGCAGGTGGGTTATAAAAAATCGTTACCACGTCCAATAGCCGTGGTTTTCCCAATGGAGTACAGCATGGGGTTCTTCAAAAAGGGTGTGCAGAGATTTCTGCAGGGTCGGCAACGCGCGAGTGTCTCTCTTGCAACATCTCTGGTGTTGCAAGCGTCTGTAGGCTACGGTAACCGCATACCATCAGGCGGGCCGTATGCTTGTTTGCTACCTAAGTAGTATGAAAAAATAAAAGAAAACAAGCAGTATATGTATAAAAAAGTAAATAAATATATTGGAAATTCGATAATTTTCATAATTAGGTTTGGGCAAAAAGGGCATCATGGCAAACACCCCTTGTCTCAATGATGCAAATATGCCGAGAACGCATTTTCACATGTTTTTTCACACATCGAAGGTTATGAAGTGCTTACTAATATTCCTATCCGTGTGTATTGAACGGTCATTGAAGTGGTAGGACTAGTTGAGGGAATCGACTCACGTAGTACTTTACGGCCGGTAATTTATATTGACTATACCCATTTTGCCCATTATCTTCTACCTTCGTTAGGTATGGGTTAATGATTAATAAGGCCTTAGTACTAACGATTTAATTATAAAAAGTTTTAAACACACAAAAGTTATCTGAAGTAGGGCGCTATAGCATAAACTAACTACGTGATAAAAAAAAATGCTCTACTTTTAGATGCCATTTTCCTGTTGAAACATTTAACCATACATGGGTAGAAGCAACCTTATTATACATTTCATATAGTCGTAGTGTTATCCCGTTATTAATTAAACTAATGCAAGTTCGTTACTATTGTGGTCTCGATAATGAATTCGTTTATCAGTAATGACATTTCTTAAGTCTGTGTTTAATTGTCTGACACAGGGTTTGTATTAAATGGTAAAATGTAAAATCTAATTAGACTTATCTTTAGTCTGTTTTGGCTTCATTAACTATTTCCTTAAAGTAACCAGACACACAGTTTCCTTTTTGACGCCAATATAGAATTAAAACGCCAAAGTAGCAAAACCGCAATGTAACCTTGACTTGTTGGGTGAAATCCCGGCAAGTCAAGGTCTCTTCTCCCTATCCATTACATTACATTCAATCTTATTTAAGACGTATTCACATGATCAAACTTAAGATTTAAGTAGCCCAATTAATTCCCACCGAAATACGACTCTGGATGAAAACTCCACATGAGTAATGAAAACGGCTACCTATTTATATTTGTTAACACTCAACACCTGTAGAATAATAATCATACTTGAATCCACAAACAATAATGTTTTCTTTCAACGAAAACGCTCAATGCTCTGAAAGTTAATTTATCTGTTACAATATAAACTTACAGTGCATCGAAATAAAACTCAATTTTCTATAACGACCCTTGTATAAAAAGGGGGTTGTATGTATAGGATTTATAGTGTAACATTTTGGCAATCTACCATAAGAACGCCCGCTACTGAACGTCTTGTTGTCTACGTTTTCATGTCACAGTTCATTTACAAATAGTAACTGAAGCCGAGCTGAGCTCATACCTTTATTTCTGAGTTTATTACGGTGCGGTTTCAAGATAACATCCGCAAATGGTCGAGTACTGGAATGATTCTCCTTCCGAAGTTTTCTCTGAGGCTTTGAAGTAAAAGGTTTCTGCCATGTTTGTCTTCCGTGGTATATGTCTTGCCGCCTTTGTTTTACAGATACGCACTCGTTATTTATATGTATGCCTCTTGAACATTCAATAATTTTAAAAAAATATTAGTTAATTATGTTTCATCATGAAATATAATTTATAAACAGGCAATAATAATTTCTAAATCGTTAGTCTGATTTAGTAAATATTATTTCTAGTGTCAGCGCGATCAAATAAACATTTTTTAATATTAATATAGATAAGAATAAGAATTAATATAGACTTGATAATAAAATTTCGCTATCAGTAAACTTTGATACATGTTCCGTACGAATATGCATTTACAAGTTGTACTACTGAGCAGCATTGAACTATGTCAATATAGTGGAAATCGTCCCACAGATTTGGCACAAGACGCAGAAAATATTCAGACACCATAACTAGTATTATGTATAATTCATTGTCATAAAGTAATATAGGAATTGGTTATTTTCCTTCTGAGCATGTAAAATAGTAAATAAGGAACTAAAATTAGACTCTATAACCAACATGTAGGGCACATTTTTTTATAATCATATCCTACTATTATAAATGGGAAAGTGAATTTGTACAAAAGGTGGAATGGGCAGATACTCCACCACGCGTGCCCATTGCGGATCGGTAGAGGCAGGCTAGTGGTCAACCCACTGTTGGAGTTTTCTAGCCGCCTAGAAGGCCTCCAACTAGCTTAACGACTATCACAATTAAGTGATAAACGCGACCAACGTCGATTTGAAATACCACTAGGCGGTCACCCATCCAGGTGCCGACCACGACGGTAGTAGCTTATCTTGCCTATCGATTAAGAACGGATTATCATGCTACACCACGAGCGTTTCCACACAAGCACATACCGAAGCTGAAAGCGACACGGAGCCTCTCAACCACAGAAGCTATGCTCTCCGAAATCTAAGTCCAGCATGGAGGAAGTTAATCTAATGAACAACAAAGAAATCACCAAACTCAACCCAGGAACTAAATACCAAAGAGAGAAGAAAGAAGACAACATACACCAACGCTCATCCCGCTTCATGATACCTGTCTTCCCACTTTCCAATATTGGCTATAGGCTGAACAGTCGGTCGATTGTGGTCAGCTGGCTGCGGTTGGCTGGCCGTCCTCTCCCATCCCAGAGCGTGTCACTCCTATATACCACGCACTCCTCGGTTTATCCGTGGTTACTCCGATACAACTATTCAGGTATCAGTAATTATTAACTAAGTATATAACTGTTACTGTAACTATATAAATAATATGTGTACCTTATCATTGTGGGTCAATAAATATGTTTTCTTTCTTTCTTTCTTATGTTAGTTACATGGTGGTTGATGCTTGAATGGTTGTATAGGACATGGGTCGGTCGTTGTACTGGCTGAGAGCAGTGCTAATCATCATCATCATCAAGGTGCTAGGGTCGTTTGGCTGTCTTGTCTACCATGTTGAAAATCTATCAAGCACCAGCTGCAATTGAGAGCCAGTTGCGATGGTAAGAAAATTGCAAGCAAAACGTTTCTTTCTCTAACACTTGCAACATTTCCCATCGGAAACTTTGCACTTGCCACTGGCCCGTCCCATCCATCACGTTTATTGAATCGATATCTATTTACAACAGAACAACCCTGACAATGAACGCGTGGCCATCACCTTACCTTGGAACAACTGAACCTTCCCACACAAGTTTTAATGAGTCTTCAAATGGTTGAATAATGAGTAGGTATGTCGTGTCGTTGCTAATAATTTTTATTTGTACTTTCTTTTTTGCTTTCAATTCGCATGTTTTGTTTGTCCTCATGGGAAATTCTGAGTATGGAGTTTCATTTAGTTGTGTCTTTTATATTCTATTGTCTTTTTAGGGTTCTGTAGCCAAATGGTGCCAACGAGAGCCTATCACTAAGACTCCGCTGTCCGTCCGTCCGCCAGTCTGTCAATGTGTCTTATGAACCGTATAATAGGTAGATATAGTTGAAATTTCCACAGAGTGTGTATTACTATTGCCACTATGACAACAAATACCTACTTAATAAAATTTAATGAAAATTATAGGGAAACGTCTCGGAACCCTTCGTGTGAGAGTCCGACTCTCACATCGGCGGTTTTTTTATACCGCACTAATTTGGCAAACAAGCATACGGCCCGCCTGATGGTAAGCAGATACCGGAGCCTATGGACGTCACTCGCGCGTTGCCGTTGAAATCTCTTTACACCCTTTTTGAATTACCCCATGCTGTACTCCATTGGGAAAACCACGGCGGGGAGCTCATTCCACAGTCCGAGCGTCATTCATTTGCCTTCTTACCTTTATAAAAGCAATCCTCCTGCGATCATTGTCTATGTTTATATCAGCCTGCTGACTAAGAAATCTATAAGAAGACCCGATATTCAGATGATCTTTTTTAACCCATCGGTTCTCGCGAGGGACGCGAATCCTATTATAACAATTGATGTCATTGTTATATTTTTAACCGCGAGCCAATGATAAACAACTTACTTGCATTAACCTGGGTTAAAAATTTATCCCGATGTGCCCGAAGTTACATCACACAAAACTTGGGTAGCAAATAAGTAGATAGCCTGTATGGTGGTTCTATTGTACTATTCTGAGACAGAAAAATGTTCTAAACTAATAAAAACCCTTTTAGCTCCCATATACTAAACCAATAACGGACCCCCTTTACCTTCGCCCCGTTAAAAATATCGTCCCGTGGGAAAGACAAATAATCTTAATCAAGTTGCGATTCGCTCGCTGCTCGACATATCACGTTAAATTCTACAGAAGTAATCAAATTACCTAGTGAGCCCTAACTGCTTTATCCGATTTTAAATTCTTTGTCCTTGGAATTATCAACTCTGTTCCAACGGCAATTGAGTCAAATTCAAATTCATTTATTCAAATAGACCTTCGCAGGCACTTATGAAAAGTCTGACTCTAATACCGGTTCGGAAGGTTGCATTTGCTGAGAAGAGCCGGCAATAAACTCAGCAATTACTATTTTCAAAACAAGCTTAGATTCATTACATAATATTTAGTCTCGGGAAAATGTAGAAATGTAAAAAATGCAATACTATACTTAATTAAGAAAATAGATAAATCGAATAATATTCGCAAATATCGATAGAACTTTTATAACCTTCATATAGAAAATTCTAAAGAAACCCATGGAAATGAAGAGCATCATTAACAATTCATCGTAGAACCATCACTCGGTCAATGCCAGGGGTATATATGTACTCTAGGGTGTACTTATTGATTTATTTAGTTGGATTTTCCAGTAACTGCAGCATTGAAACATTCAAAGCTCTATTGTGTAAATTTTATGCTATATTTTTTCCATTTAAAACTACATTCAACGGAATTGAATTTGACCCAAGTTTGCATACAAAATAGGTGTAAACAAAGGTTTTCCCTATTGATCCCCTTTGATGTTGATTTAAGTTACTCAGTATCATTTAAAAGAATAGAAAAGTCTTCATTCGGAAACGGAAATTTAGTGTGTCATTTCTCGTATACGCCAAAAATGTTAATTAGTATATACAGTTATTCAGTCTACTTTGTAATCATGCCGCCGCGCCGGGCATGCAATTGTTTTCAGTGCGGTTAGAATGTAAATATTCTGTAATGAATCTAAGCTTGTCTTGAAAAGAGTAATTGCTGAGTTTATTGCCGGCTCTTCTCAGCAAATGCAACTTTATGAACCGGTATTAGAGTCAGAATTTTCATAAGTGCGTGCGAAGGTATATTCGAATAAATGATTTTGAATTTTGGCAGTGTTTTGTTAATTTTTATGTGTAGCTAGAATGATTTTTTTAATAGCTCAAATGGCTATATTGACCGTTTCCACATTTTAAATGACAACACCGTCTGCAAGCTGGCTCTTTTAGCTTTGAAACTACATACATATAACAAATGCAGCGCAGAAAGCTAAATTACGACTATGTTAGAAACATTCACACGAGTTACAACAACAACTGTACACAATTTCAACAGATGAACGATACGCAAATACGTAGAAAAATAACGAACAAAAAAACATTATTTTTTATAGATATGATTGCGTTTGACAATGATGAGTGAAAAGCACATAAAGTCCCGTTGTTCAGCTGAATAACGAACGTGTTGAAGTCTAATTGAATGCTGTATGGAAGAGTTTTTTTTATTTCGCGAAAAAGATATTTCAAACCAGATAGCCCACAAACACATACCTCTTTTTCGTAAAAAGGAACTTATGTTCATAAGCACAAGATTAAATACTGTATGGGATTGACATAATTCGAGGCGATCATAGCTCGTCTGTTCGTCTGAAGGAAAACATCAGAAATCCAGGTTGCAGACCAGCCTAAAGTTAAAAATCTGTTGCCAATAACTAAAGGCTGCTGCAATGCTACAACTAGACTTGATAACCCGTGGCTTTCCAGGCTAGGTATTTACCGTCTGGGGGACAGCCTGCGTGCATGTCTTATGACATAAAAAAAAACACCTCACTCTGCCACCTCAGCACTTACCAATAATAATAGAAAATAAATACCACGCCAATATGTTAAGTAGTAGGGCAATATAAACATGTGCACCGTCTATGTCGTCTTTTTCCTGTCTAATCTGCCATCCGCTCTATTGTGGAATCGAATCGAGACATTAGTCAAATTGGTCCGTTTCTGCGCCAACAAAATTGCCTACCAACTTGATGGAAATTGTCTATGAATGGGTTGTCCTACTGACACGCTTGTTTTGTCTGCCAAGGTAATTTAGATTTAGGCTGTTTTAGATATAGGCTTAGTTTAGGTTCTACAACTTTAGCTTATCCTATTGTTGCTTCTTCAGAGCGATTCGGAAGCAGTCACCCCATAATGCTGAAAGTTTTAGTTTTGCTTATTTATAGCATTATTTGTGAAATGAACTAATACTGGAATGCCACTTACATTTAAGTAATGTTTAAGTTGAAGTCCTCAAGTATTTAGAACACTCCTAAATTTTAAGTAACGTTTCAGTAGACAGAACCAATGGCTTCTTGGAACCCTAGACAAGATGGTTGTCGACAATCGTCATCGTTAGTAAACTATCAACCTCTGTATGGGATTGACATAAAAGTTTGTTAAAAATCACGTGATATTTCGATTCGAAACGTCAATCCCATACAAAGATTGATCGTTTACTAACGATGACTATTGTCGATAACCATCTTGTATGATTGAAGTTTTAAGATTTTGACTACTGAGCATTTATAATATTCAAAATAGAAAACCCTCACAGAATCTTCTAAAATATTAATTCTTCCCTCTCAATTTATTCTTGGCTAGTATTTCTAGGTCTCTAAACCTTTCCCCTAAATACACATTAGGTACGTATAATCCCCCTTAAAATTTAGACCAAGGACTGTAATTATATAGATTGTAATAACCACTATAAGTCCTTGAAACGTTATACCACATATTTCTCTACTTTCACCAGAATTACAGACTAAATTAAACCACAAATCGCGTCCATTGTCGACTCACCTTGAAAATTAACTTGATAAAGCACTCTGTTATTATTCCGGTATAATAATAAGCCATTGAATTGAAACGTAAGCAAATCAGATAAAGGCTGGTACTCATTGTAAAACATAGCTGTTCAGAAATTCAAATCATAATGGACTTCATTCCCATTCGTCTTTATCTACAGATACACACACACAAATTATACTTGCCTCCTTTATCTTTTTCTGTATGTCAAATCTTTGTGGCTGACAGAGGGCTCCACCTGATGTTCGCCTATAGTCTGTCGACGATAGTATGGAGGTGCAAGGTGGATGAAACCTCCATTTAAAAGGGAAGGTCTTCCGCCATTTTTATATTGTCTCTTTTCTCGTAAATTAATGGCATGATAAATTAATGGGTGTTTATGATTTCAAATACGTAGGTGTACCTACCTACCTATCCTATTTAATATAATATAGTAAGTATAATAATTTAAGCTAGCGACGTGAAAAGATAATGACCCTCAATGAGCGGCGATACGTTGGGTATGAGATTAATACTTGGAAGCAAAAATTTGGGAAGTATTTTATGCTGCTACAACTAAAGATAAACTTCTACAAACACTATATTTTTAACCGACTTCAAAAAAAGGAGGAGGTTCTCAATTCGGTTGTTTTTTTTTTTTTTTTTTTTATGTTTGTTACCTAATAACTCCGTCATTTATTTATCAACCGATTTGAAAAATTCTTTTTTTCTCTGGAAGGGTACACTTCCCGTTTGGTCCCATTGTCATCAGATCAGGATTTGATCACTTATTAGAGTACTTTGAAGTCGGTTTAAGTTTTTTGTAAAACAGTCCAATTATTATTGTTTGTCGTTCGCATAAAGAGACACCTTTGTTACCTTACCATCTGAAATACCATTTTCAACGTGTTCAACCAATTGCAGTGGACAGTGTCTTTTGATTGCAATACAAAGGCCAACGTCAGAAGGTTAAAAGTCCAGACCGACAAAAAAGGTTATATCAACAAATTCACATCAAATTCTCGGCCAAATCGCGTCTGCTATTAACATAAATATAGTAAGTAAATCGCCTGAAATGTTCACACATTGGTTATACAAAGAAAAGTATCGCCTTGACCTTTAAGTTGTATTAGCGTCGATGGTAAATAACCTCGAGGGGTTTATTACTACATGATTTTACGTACCACTGAAACGGTTTTTCAAATGAACAACTTTTGCTCTGTAAAGCCCGCTATTTTAAGAATTTAGATTTTAAATTGTTTTCATTAAAACAGATTTTGTTTTGATGCAACAATCTTTGACCACAATCTCACCATGGTGATCATGTGGCCGAAGGTGGTAAGCACACAAAGCCCAGAATTTAATTGACTTTTTTCACTATAAGTAAGTTTGACTTTGTTAGATTCCAAGAATCATTTGTTCTATGTTTTGTGATGTTCTTTCATAAAATAGACTAGTCGCTGTCTGAGTAGATATGGAGCTTATTTCAAGACCCGTATTGTTGTAAAATCGTATAATAGAAACCCTTTTGTTTGAATTGTTGAATTATTGAAAATTTTAGTTCTTAGGTCATATGTTTGTCCTTCAGAATTTAACCTGATACATATTTTAGTCGTTTGGTACTCCCAAAACTTTCATGAATATTGTAGTTTAGAATATTATAGTTACTATTGCTGCCCAATTTTCTAATCCCCTTATTAATAAATAAGGGGTAAGTCAGTCTTGTAACACCCAGGTACCCCAGCCCTTTTTGTTATATGACATTAGAAAGTGACGGATATATTTTAAACCTAGGTATTACTACTTGACTTACACCCTATTTATTAATAAGGGGGTTAAAGTTTAAGTATGGGCTGATTTTTCAATTGCCGGAAAAGCGGTATCTAGTACTTAGTTAATTTGAAATAAGATCAGTTTATGTATAGATTTATCAGAGCAATGTAATGATATCTAATTTGGAACTTTTACATGTAAGATATAAAGCTCATTTCAAGAGTTCATTTCGTATGTTTGTATAATAAGTGTGTTACATTAATTAAACTGCTGATTAATTCGTTCTATATATTTCTGTAATGTATGTTTCCATAGCAGTCATTGTATGATTCATGATACAAATTATACGCCATTTTTGTAACGATGGCAATTACCATCCAACATATTTATACCTACTTTCACCACACTCTGTCCTTGATAACATGATTACAGGGAAATATTGACCGAGTTGGTTAGTTTATATTGAAGTAGGTATACTAAACTTTTCTTTTGTATACTTTACTAGCTTTCCGGCCGCGCTTTCACCCGCGCCCCCTTCTTTAGTGTGTGTCTATAAAAAGTATCCTATGTCCGTGTCCTGGTTCTAAGCTACCTCCCCACCAATTTTCAGCCAAATCGATTCAGCCGTTCTTGAGTTATAAATAGTGTAACTAACATGACTTTCTTTTATTATAGACCATAGCATATAGGTACTTACTTTCACGAATTTTCAAAACTGAATATAGAAACATTTATTATTTTAGGATTTCAAACTATAAAAGTAGTAAGAAAATCTATGGGCATGGACGTAAAAAAAAGGCGGACGTATTCTCACTAACAAAAAACTGTGTCGCTCAAGTCAGCCACCACGCTGTACGTACAAGCCGGCACGCCCACATTCACACATTAGTCGAAAGCGGGTAAACGGCAACAGTCTTGTTTCCCGCGGAATAGCCAACTAATGTGTGAATGTGTTCGTGAAAGGTGGCTGACTCTGATAGACACAGTTTTTTGCTAGCGAGAATATGTCCGAATTTTTTTAACGTCCTTATATATGGGTATTTTTTTTTTCGAGACCTGTTGTCGCCACCATTTTCCCTCTTTGGCCCTTTTACTACTTTTGCCTTCTGGTTTTGCACTACAAACGCACCGCATACAAATATCAAAACACACACATTGAACGCAGTCCCACCATTGGCTAGCACAGAACCATTCGTGTGTTGTATTGTATGGGTACTATAAGCGTCCGTAGGTACTATCGACGCCCAAATAGCTTTTCTACTTTCATTATTCTAAAACCCGTCCTCATGCAATACTCAATTCTAAATCTAGGTCCTAAAGTGCATTTCAATTGTTACAGTGCCAGCCGCAACTGTACGGCGGAGGGTGTGCCTGAGCAGGACTCGGGGCAGCCCGCCGTCGACCTGCCCCGCACTAGGGATGGAGAGATCGATTATGATGGTAATATTTTATTGCTGCAGTCTTCTGGACATCCCAATGAAGACCTAGGTATATTTTCGAACACTAAAGTGCCCGACTCTAACGTGGCATTTTTTTTTACAAGGGGTTTGGTTTTACTTTTTTTTTATACCATTTTTTTATTTTTATTTTTATACCTACGGCCCGCCTGATGGTAAGCAGTTACCGTAGCCTATGGACGCTTGCAACACCGGGGTATCAATCGCGCGTTGCCGACCCTAAAGAAATCTCTTCACGCCCTTTTTGAAGAACCCCATGCTGTACTCCATTGGGAAAACCACGGCGGGGAGCTCATTCCACAATCTGAGCGTCCGCGGAAGACAGCTCCTTTGAGCCCGCACAGTTCCTTGCCAGAAGAGTCTAATTACCTTGAGTCCTTGGCGCAAATGAATATTAGTGCCCCTGCCAAGCTAATTACTGCACATTCAATCACATTTAATTATATCACCTGCAGTTAAAAATAGACTTATTACCCATTCAGATTTGATCGCATTTCTCATGATTAATGATAGCTACAGTTTTTATGATAACTGATAAGATTTGAGTATACAGTTATAAGCCATAATTGATTTTGCGATTGAAATACATATCAAAGTTAGAAAAAAATATGACGTCATGCAAAAGATATAAGTAATTGTGTAGTCAAAATTGTTCCTTGTTCTCTTCTTCAAAAAGATAACTTTTCAATCTCAGACAATAAAAAACCTATAAGTCACCGAGTCGAATCGGATTCATTGGGCGATTCTTTATGACTACAAGGCTTCGGCATCAATTTCCGATACAGTCGACTGACTTTCTGATGACGTGGCCTAAGAATAGGGTGCTGTTATACTTAGGCGATATCGGTCGACGCCATCGATCTTTCATGATCGATGTGATGTCGACATTGAGTTGTGTATTAGAAGATGGTATGGTGCTATCTAAAATCTCTGTTTTTATACAAGGGGTTTTCTAAAATTTTACCCCTTGGGGGTGAAATAGGTGAATCGGAAAGCTAGTTCAAGATACACGTACATATAATACTTTTGAATAAGATTTTTTTATTAACTTAAAATGGGAACAAAAATGGTAAGTACCTACCTTCCGGCTAGCTAGAGAATATTATAAGAATTTGAACATAACCCCAGTATAAATACAGTCTAATTTGCAACTACTCTCCCTCCGTCTTACGAATTTTCGATGAGGTAACGTGACACCTGACTATAAATAGTAACTAGAAGGATGAGGATAAATAGTAGCCTATGTCCTTCTCCATACCATAGGCTATCTGCATGCCGTTCATGATGATCCATTGAAGGGTTGAGGCGTGAACGCGTAACAAACAAACAAACTCACATTCGCATTTATAATATTAGTTAGGATTAGGATAGGATAGTTACTCAGATTCTAAACTCAACAGCCGCATTGCAACCTCCATTAGAGTGATGTATCGATTCAATCATTCGAATCGAACGATCCGGTCGAAAGTTATCGGTAAGCAAGGAAATAACGAAATCAGGATATTACCTCATGTTAATAGGTACCTAATTCAGTTTGTTGGAAGTTACTTGTTTGTTTATACACTGGCGTGCATAAAAGTTAGGCCACCTTGCAGGATGCCCTTATTTTTTTTGTGTCATGAACGATTTTTTAAAAGGGCATTTTTTTAATTGTTTCCTAAGTTTTACATAAAAATAAATGCATTACATGTTATTCTAGTCTTTATTTTGACTTTTAGACGCAATAAATGGAAAAATGATGAAAATCGTAAACAAGTGTTTATTTTTTTTGTTAACTTTTGGACAAATTTCACTGCACTAGTAGGAGGTATTGCCTCCTCTGGCTTTGATCACACACCATTCTATTGCTCATTGACTGTATCAGCGTTTTTATTGTTGTCTGTGGAATATTTTCCCACTCTTCGACAAGAGCGATTTTTAGCTGCGCCAAATTTACCGGTGCTGGTTCCAGTCGTCTTACCCGCCGCTTGAGCTCATCCCATAGATGTTCTATTGGGTTAAGGTCTGGGCTACGTGCTGGCCAGTCCAGAAACTGTAATCCAACCTCATTTAAGTACTCTCTGACGCACAACGCAGTATGGGGGCGAGCATTATCGTGTATTAAAGTGAAACCATCGCCAATAAATCGTGCATATGGCATTACATGTTCATCGAGAATGTCCAAGATATACGACGAAGCAGTGACAGAACCTTGCAGAATCACCAGCTCAGTACGGGCTTCCAAACTTATTCCTCTCCAGAACAAAACTGACCCACCTCCAAAGCTTACCCTTTCAGATATGTCACATTGTGCATACTGCTCCCCTGGGCGGCGGTATACTCTTTTACGACCATCAGCTCCATAAAGGCACATTCGTGACTCATCAGAAAAGAGTACCTGACTCCATTGTTCCAATGTCCAGTATCGGTGCTCACGCGTAAATTGTAACCTTGCTATTCTGTGAGCTGGGGTAAGTTTAGGGCCGGGTGCAGGTCTGTAGGGTTTCAAATCACGTTCTTTAAGCCTTCTTCTTACTGTCCATTCACTAACATTAACTTTTCGAACATTTCTCAGCATTTGCTGAACTTCAACAGCAGAACGGTGACGACTTCTTAAGCTCGCTGAAACAATAAACCGATCATATCTCTCTGTTGTCTTTCTTCTACGGCCAGATCCCGATCGTCTGATGTAGCAGCCTGTCTCTAGGTATCTTTAATACACATACTGGACTGTGGAACGACTAACTTCATATGTGCGAGTCACATTTCGCTGGCTCATTCCGGTTTCCAGTAGCGTGATGATTGGAACAACTTCTGCTTCTCGAAGATCCATTTTGATTAGCTAAAATTTTAACGTAGACACTGCAGCACTAACACCAGTCAAAAAACAGTGGATGTTTTTGTTTTCCACTACGTTACGTTACTTTGAAGATAATGGGCTAATAATGAGAAAACAAAAAAATATCGTAAAGAACCCTTTTCAAATGAAATCCAAGTTTTTTTTTTACCCTTTGCCATAGACAAACACGGCAACCTTGTTTTTTTTAACTTGTCATTAGTAAAAACCAAAAAAATAAAATAAACAGTCCTTACGATCAAATTTTAAGGGTGGCCTAACTTTTATGCACGCCAGTGTATTTGTCATAGAATTCATTGATTTTTCGATAGCGAAATGTTTCGAATGAATGTGTTATCACCCTATTTTCTCAAGTATCACTCTATTTTCTCGCTATTCTTTGAGAAAGTCTGTAATAAAAATATAACATGGTTACCTATAAAGCTATTATTAGAAAGCTATCTATTATGTTGGTGCGGAAGATTTATAATATACGCAGCGTGACGTTTTTAACGATTCATGCGGGCGCTAATATATTTATTAAGGTACACTCGGGGAAACGCTACCCTAATACTGATTTTATATATTCGGGCCATAGTATTTCGAGCATCTCGAAATACTATACAGTCACGAGCACATGCACGCAATAGTAATCCAATGCAACCTGCATTGGATTACACTCAGTGCTACAGTTAGTAATAGGTTAGCTACTCGTTACTGACTAGTTTCAAGTGTCGCGCAATGTTTGCCGCCACGGTATTAGTTTCTGACGAAAACCAATAT
This sequence comes from Achlya flavicornis, assembly GCA_947623365.1. NCBI lineage: Eukaryota > Metazoa > Arthropoda > Insecta > Lepidoptera > Drepanidae > Achlya > Achlya flavicornis. Next base: position 12,056,196 of record OX392484.1, read on the forward strand.
TTTATGATCGAGGACTAATAACTTGGTCACTTGAATAAATAGACGGCAATATACATATACTGCTACTACTACGATACATGGGGATAAGAAATTTTTTTTTTCCAATAAGTGTCGAATATTACCATAACTATTAGTTATTCTAGCTACGTGAGTGAAGTTTTTTATTATATTAGTATCTAGTTAGTAAATTTATATTCTTTTCCTTTTGATAGGGTTGCCCTCTCTCAAATCTGGCAACCAGGATAAGTAGCGTAAATACCCCGGATTTCAGAGCTTGGAACTCGGACAAGTCAAGAGCGCTTTCTTTAAAGTTACTCACTAAAATAAAAAATAGATTTTAAAGGTGCCGATCGCAGGCAGCAGCAGCAGGCGACACTGTCGACATTTCTCTTTCGTTTTTATGTATTTATTACTATGGAGGCGACTCGTCGCTAGCTACGGAAGGTATTTCATAGTAAATCTGCTGCTGCCTACTGTCGGCCTTACCTTTAATAGTTGTGACTTAAAAACTTTAAACCGGAGCCCACTAAACTAGGAAAAATCCGAGGAAACCCGGACAAATGGCAACCCTGCCTTTGAGTAGCTACGTCTACATACATCCAATTAAATGAGTAAAACAGAAGTAAACAAATAATGTTCTCCTTTTGATGTAATATTTGTTTGAATTAATTATCTGTTACAACAATAGCAGAGATTAAAACAAAATACTCGTCTATTATTACACCAAGGTTGTCATAATCAAACGCGCAAAAATGAGCATGCACAGTGCTATATAAATCGCAAAGTGTTTTATTCCTGTACATGACATAACCATAATCAACCCGGCCAGTTATGTCATTCTAGCTCTGCGCCCCGTTGGACGCCTTTTTTACACCTTTAGTTACTAAGTTCAAAATCCCTTCCTTTTTTTTTACGACAAAGTTGGTAAACAAGCATAGGCCCACCTTTTATATTTTTTTATTTACATTTAAAAAGATTTAACGACGCGAATGTACCTTCCCCATAAAGACACGTCACTTTTGAATTCACAGGAAAATCGTGGAAAATATCGTTTGTAGACATTTACTGCCAAAATAATTTATCTATCTCACCTGAAATATTAGACATACCTAATTTATCCAGTGTATATTTTAGTGCAATTTATTGCTTGAACATTTTAGACTAGCTGCCCGGCGCGACTTCGTTCGCGTGGTACTACCCTACCCTGTGGTGATACCCTACCCTACCCTAGCCTACCTTACCCTGACCTACCCTACCCTATCCTGCCCTGCCCTACCCTACCCTAGCCTACCGTCTACCCTTATATTTTAGACTAGGAAGCGCCAACACATAAAAGTTATGTAGCTTTATCAAAATAATAATAATAAAAAACTGAAACGACCAGTCGTATTCGAAGAATTCTTTCACTAGTAGGAAGCTACATTATCTTCGAGTATTATAGGCTACTTTTTATCCCGTGAACGCGGGTGAAACCGCGGGGGACAGCTAGTTAATAATTATATCCTGGGACTCTGGCCATCTGATACCAAACTAAGCAGAGCTTGTACTATGGAGACCACATAACTGACATACTACATATTACTTTTATATAGCTGTATATAATCTCTTTGTACTCACCTGGCGGAGGGAGGCCTAATGCCTATGTCACAGGGTTACCTTGTATAGGCATTAGGTGCTCAACCCAGCAACTATAATTATCTAGCTGGCATCCTTTCTATAATAGTAATAATAATCGTTTATTTAAAACAGTATAGCAACATAAAATTAGTGAACCCTGCATCCCACACTAGGGCAACCTGTGTTGTGGGATACAGTACAGTATCCTTTTTTTTTAATTTTAAAAGAAATTAATAGGAACAAAAAATATTAACTTACGGGGGTTAGTTAAAAATTCTTAATAGTATGTTATTATTGATAGGTGCGTGTGTATTGGGGTGTGTGTAAGTGTGTGTTTTTTTGTGAGAGGTAGAGCACAGCGTTTATTCTCTCAAAGAGCAGTTCAACTCCCCAGTTGAGCTGCTCTTTGAGCAGACCTCCACTTTACAGAATACCGCAGCCAAATAACTTTATGTTGTGTAAAGTTGTGTTCCTGCGCGTGAGTAAGGTCGCCAGAGCTCATAGGGGAGAGGGCGCGGCGGCGTCGTGTGACGGGTCGCTCACTTCCCTCCAATATGGCGAGGAGGGCGATGGCTGCCACACGCGTCATACTTGTGAACAGGTGCTGCTTGTGGGGGCTGGTCTGCTTAAGTTTGCTATTTATTTACTTATTAAATATTCTTTCAGTCTACTTTGTAATTTTGCCGCCGCGCCGGGGCACGCAATTGTTTTCAGTGTGATTAGAATGTAAATATTATGTAATTAATCTAAGCCTGTTTTGAAAAGAGTAATTGCTGAGTTTATTGCCGGCTCTTCTCAGCAAATGCAACCTTCCGAACCGGTATTAGAGTATTAGAGTCAGACTTTTCATAAGTGCCTGCGAAGGTCTATTTGAATAAATGATTTTGAATTTTGAAAGGGGAAAGGTCGGTAACGCGTGAGCCATGCTTCGTGTGTTGCAAGCGTCCATATGGCTACGGTAACCGCTTACCACCAGGCGGGCCGTATGCTTGTTTATCGACTTAGTAGTATTACAAAAAAAAAATGAGAAGTACATTACAAAAATAAGATAGAAATAAATAATATTAAAGTTCGTATTACATAAAAGTGTGCTGATATTGAAAATACTTAAAATAGACATATTATATATATACGTTACAGATATTATTAATCGAGTTTTTGTCTTAATTAGATACACCATAATTTATTAATATTAGACGTATCTTTGAGTTTTTTTTCTATCGAGGAATTTTCATAACATTATGTTTTTGCTCAAACAGAACCCTTGCATATTACAGGTGGAGATTTCGAGATGGCATATATTCGAAACCTATGTTGGGTTAGTCATGCTGAACAAATTTTCAGCAGGACTAATCCAACATATATTTCGAAAATATGCCATCTCGAAATCTCCACCCAGTAAGTATAATGAAAATACCCATATAAAAATATTGTTTCATTTAAATATTATTTACTTGGGTTAATTTCCATTCTAAGATATTATTATTTTGCTTTATACGCACTTACGTGCACGTGCTTATTACGCGAATAAATACTGAATAATAAATATAATGTACCTATATTCATGAAGCTCATTTAATATGGCTCCATTACCCATATATCAAACACGTTATTCCGAATCAAGACCCATCCGTAACTAAGTGACTCATAATTTACATGAGCCATGTCTCGCTTATGAAAGCATAACAAAGATTAACATACAATATTTACGCCGGGTTTTATACCTCACGTTGCTGTTAGTTGATGAATAAGGTAACTTTACGGAATATCTAGTTATTTAACTTGCATGTGTCCGCGTTGTTGTTTTTATATTTCTTTTTATGACCATAGACATATAAAAAAATCAAGACGGAGTGTCACCTTATAAGAAAGTGAAGCATAAAATTTCCTACGTGTGCGTGAGTAAATCAGTACTTGCCCAAGCAGGCACAAATGGTACCGAGCCTTATTGTCACTGTCAACGTCTCAATCCGGAATGACAACCGATCGGCTTCCTATGGTGTATATCTGTGTGTGAGGCCATGTATTTACAAGAACGCCGGCTTCCTATTACTTGCGTCACTTAAGAACACAGACCGTTCCGTCTTAAATTTTTTCTTGGTCTGAGTTTATGACTTGTTCAAGCAAAACGGTCATAGCTCGTGTCTCGCAAATTAATTGAAATTTGTCGCTAAATATCACATTATCTATGGCCCTGATTCAAAACGGTTCTTACATGTGGCCCTGCCTTTATATCTCAAAAACTATGAGCATATAGCGACCGGCTGTTTGCTTCCAGAAATTTCCTGGCCCCGTACCGCGTTCAACAATAAGATTAGCTTTAGAAAAGCCTAGCCTTTAAAAAACATGTAAACTCGTCAAATTCATGTGAAATCCAAATCATCACTGATTGGGGTAGTAAGTGCCCCTGGCTGAGTACTTTAAGCTTCTTGGCATCAATGTTATGGGTCCTGTCCTTGACATTTTTGCCATTAACAAAAAATAATAATCTCTGGAACATTAGATAATCTAAAGGTCAAACCAACACACGCTGCCAAATCTGTGTTTGTGTATGGTTTGTGTCTATGATATTCGATAATAAAACAGTGTTAATCACTGACGTTTTACAACAACATGAATCATATTCATAGAACAATATTCTAAAGTCCCCGTCATGAGAAGCTATAAATTTTGTAAACAAGTGTTCAGGAGTTCACAACATTTGGACCAACAAAAAAAATGAATTTGTTTAAGATTTAATAAATTATTAAGTAACAAATATTAACTAACATATATTTTTTAACAAACAACTCTTTCTTTTTACTTATTATATATTTTAGATAAATTGTATTACGCACCTTTTGACCTTTTTTTTCGTGGCGAATTTATTTCCTTAGATGTACTGGCTACTGGCTCCATTATACGTAATAACAAATAAAATTAACGCAACAATTAAAGTAACAACAATAAAAAAGTGATAACGAAACAATAACAAAATTAACAATAACAACCAGATCCGCGATATATGCAAAGCAATGAAACAAACTCGTACGCATTCGAAACTCGAATGACGCGTTTATTTCAAAATGGCGTCCCGATAGTTTACAATCCCTGCGACGGACGCGTTCCGGTACCAAGAAACACAAACGATAGCGCTTTGCGTCGTTAAAATATGATCCGACTAAATTAAATAGGTTGTTACTTTCATATGACCCGTCTATATTTCATGTCGATTGAATATGGTCAATTTATTATTATCTCGCAGTATAAAATGTTTACTTAGTAAAAGATGTTTGTTTACATAATTTATAGCTTCTCATGACGGGGACTTTAGTTACTATTTTATCTACGCATGAAATGAAAAATTTTTGCACACGCAGCTGCAATATACAAATCACAGGAAGGTATTTTTTGCCTAAAATGTTTCACGAATTACGCTTGAAAAAGACTAATAACTGCAACAACAGCTGTTTGGTGCATGACTTACCCCTTACTCCCTTACTCCTAAACCCTTACTCATAAAGCGCTAAGACCCTTACTCATAAAGCGCTATTTGACTATGGTCACGTAAATAATGTCACATTATTTGACAATGACTATAGAGTGCGTTAATTACGTGGCCCTTTAAACAGTTTATTAGTTAAATAACGTTTTATGAGTAGGGAGTAAGGGAATACAAGCAATTACCTTGTTTTATTAAAAGGTTAAAATGTTATCCCAAGTTGGCGCAGCTGGGCTCTAGGTGTTAGTTATAAGAATGACTAGCTTTCTCCCGCGGTTTCACTTGCGTTCCTGGGTAAAGCTTATAAATATTATATAGCCTATACTCGGGAATAATGTGTAGCTTCCTGGTAATGAAATAATGTTCCGACGGGTAGTTCCAAAGATTAGGCAAAAAATAATAATTCAAAATTCAAAATCATTTATTCAAATAGACCTTCCCAGGCACTTATGAAAGGTCTGACTCTAATACTCTAATACCGGTACGGAAGGTTTCATTTGCTGAGAAGAGCCGGCAATAAACTCAGCAATTACTCTTTTCAAAATAAGTTTAGATTCATTACATAATATTTACATTCTAATGGCTCTGACAACAATTGCATGCCCCGGCGCGGCGGCAAAATAACAAAGTAGACTGAATAAATATTGAATAAGTAAATAAATAGCAAACTTAAGCAGACCAGCCCCTACAAGCAGCACCTGTTCACAAGTTTGACGCGTGTGGCAGCCATCGCCCTCCTCGTTTAAACCGTTTAAAAAAACAAAGAAACTTTTCCGCTTTACAATACTAGCACAGTCTAATAACCATACAGTCGTCCGACGCCTTTGATCTTGTGAAAAATGCCGACAACGTCTAGACAGTATCGCGACGGCCAGGGTTGTCACAAGTAAACAATATTTACAAAATTATTAATTTATTGCAGATAACAATAAAACATTGTTAGCATTATTATATTTTAAACAATATTATAATAACTACTCCATCATCAGACCCTGAAAACCATACATGGTCAAAGTTCATCTCACGACAATTCCAACAACCCCAAACATGGCTAGAATACGATGTTCGACTATGGAGTTCTAGTGCTTACCCTCCTACTCCATCATCAGACCCTGAAAACCATACATGGTCAAAGTTCATCTCACGACAATTCCAACAACACCAAACATGGCTAGAATACGATGTTCGACTATGGAGTTCTAGTGCTTACCCTCCTACTCCATCATCAGACCCTGAAAACCATACATGGTCAAAGTTCATCTCACGACAATTCCAACAACCCCAAACACGGCTAGGATACGAAGTTCCACTATGGAATTCCAGTGCTTACCCTCCTACATCATCATCAGACCCTGAAACCATACATGGTCAAAGTTCATCTCACAACAATTCCAACAACCCCAAACACGGCTAGGATACGATGTTCCACTACGGAGTTCCAGTGCTTACCCTCCTACTCCATCATCAGACCCTGAAATCATACATGATCAAAGTTCATCTCACGACCATTCCAACAACCCCAAACACGGCTAGGATACGAAGTTCTGCTATGGAGTTCCAGTGCTTACCCTCCTACTCCATCATCAGACCCTGGAAACCATACATGGTTAAAGTTCATCTCACGACCATTCCAACAACCCCAAACACGGTTAGGATACGAAGTTCCGCTATGGAGTTCCAGTGCTTACCCTCCTACTCCATCATCAGACCCTGGAAACCATACATGGTCAAAGTTCATCTCACGACCATTCCAACAACCCCAAACACGGCTAGGATACAAAGTTCCGCTATGGAGTTCCAGTGCTTACCCTCCTACTCCATCATCAGACCCTGAAAACCATACATGGTCAAAGTTCATCTAGGATACGATGTTCCACTATGGAGTTCCAGTGCTTACCCTCCTACTCCATCATCAGACCTATTGAAAAAAAAAAAAAAAAAAACAAACACTCATGCCCTGTGCCTGTTACCTATACCTGTGTACCTATTAGATATTTTTTACCGTCCGCCATTCGGCCATTTTGTTGGCGTTATTAACGTGACACGACATGCCAAATATAAAATTATTATTGTATGCACTCTACGATAACAAACCATGATTTATTTACCTTTCGTCTGTGTGTGGAAGCTGATGAAACCGCAGATCTTTATTTAAATAGGATGAAGACTTGCAGTCTCTCACAGCACACGTCGTTTGCACCATTTTAAATAAAATAATTACAGACACAAACACGCGTTAGCCCTGAATGCTGTTTACCGAGCTACTAACATAATTTTGTTCGCAGGTCGGTAACGGCTTTCCCGCGTCTCGTCCCTCACACCCCGCACGATTGCCCTGTCTAGACGGCTTCGTCGACCGACTGTATGGTTATTAGACTGTGATACTAGTATAGATTTTAGACCTGGAAAATTAATAAAATGTCGTAAATGTTAACTAGCCCGCAACACGAGTCGTGTTGAGCGAATGCGGTCGCCCACGCACATTTATAATGGAATCATTCTGAAGTAAGCCGGGATTAGACGTCGTGACGCCCCGTAAGCCCTTAGCTACTGTTTTATATTTGTTTCCTTCATGTTTGTAGGTTGCAATCGCTGTACCTATATTGAATCTAAGTGCAGTTTACAACAATTCGTGATTAAAATAACCGATAAATCGAACATTTCCAAGGGAAGGGAAGTCATTACCAAACATTATGCTATTTTCTTCATCACGCTATCTATAACTTGAGAACGGCTTTACCGGTTTCATTCATTTTTTTTTTAATGTTTTCTTATACTATGTAGAAGATTCTTCCATAAAAAAAAGAAGAAAATTGCGCAGAAACTTAGAAAATTTGAGAAAACCTAACGACAATATAAACTTTTCTAATGTAACCTTAGCGCGGGGGGTGCGCGTGAAACCGCAAGCGGAAAGCCAGTAAAATATAATTCCTTCCAGGCTTCATCTTTTCAAAGCCATACTTTACTACAGGATCAGACATCCGCACAAAGTTACAGAGATATACAAACAAAATATAAGCAATAATGACAAGATAACAACAGACTCCGTTATGTTCTGTGATAATAACTTACAGAATAATTAATAAAGAATACTCTATACGTGAATTTCACAAATACTTCAACACTCTTGAGTATGTGTGTTTATTTTATTGTGATTTAATTTTTTATATCTAATTTTCAATGGTAGACATTTATTAACTTAAATTTGATATAATTTTTTCCAATTGTTTGTTTTTTTTTTTGAATTACTTATTGTTATTGTTTGAAATTTTTGTATTTTTTTTTTTGAAATGGAACTATCTTTAAATAATATTATCATTTGTAAGCCAAGATTGGTACAACATCCTGAATCATAATACATTTTATAACATCCAATGTAACACGTATGTTGAACAAATAAATTATCTTTATATTTATCTCTTTTTTTTTCTCCAGTTCTTAACTAGAACTACCATTAACATTGTTTTTTTTTTATTTCAGCCCTATACGAAGATGAGTCGGACAGCGACCTCGGCTCGATGGAGAACCACGGCTCCGTGGTCACCCATCTACTGTCGCAGGTCAAGATTGGAATGGATCTCACTAAGGTATACCATCAGATATATATTTTTGGCCCCCTGATGGTAAGCGGCTACCGTCACCTGGACATTGGCAGTACCATAGAGATTACCAACTGGCTCTCATGTGCATCTGTCGGAAGGCGACATATTTTAAACTTGAGGGTGGTAGCCAGCCAGGCGAATATTGCAAAGACCATACTACCGTGCTAAATGAACCAACCAGAATTGTTTTGGAACTGTGCGGGCTCAAAAGACTTTTCTTCCACGGACGCTCGGGCTGTGGAATGAGCTCCCCGCCGTCGCCGTGGTGTACCCAATGCAAGGATGGGGTTCTTCAAAAAGGGTGGGAAGAGATTTCTTCAAGGTTGGCAACGCGCGAGCGATACCCCTGGTGTTGCAAGCATCCATAGGCTACGGTAACTCATAATCATCACCATAATATCTCACTGCAGAGCACGGGCCTCCTTTCACAAATGAGAGTGAAAGAGAGTTCCACAACAAACAAAAAAAGCCTTGCTGAGTTTCTTGCCGGAGTCTTCTCAGTTTAAGTGTATTTCGAACCGGTGGTAAATTCAACTGTATGTAACGTTCATAAGTGCCTTACCAGGGTTTAAACTGAATAAATGACTTTTTTATTTTGATTTTGAAAGGGAATGGATGGGCAGATACCACGAGTGCCCACTGCCGATCGGTGGAGGTAGGCTCAACTAGTGGTTAGTTATCAAGCTGCCTAGGAGCCCTCCAACTAGCTTAACGACTATCGAAATAAATTGATATGTTGGCCGGGACCAGCGACTTTACGTGCCTTCCGAAGGACGGAAAACGCTCGAGATGAAATACCACTAGGTGGTCACCCATAAAGTCCTCACCGGCGATTGTTTAAGTTTGCCGATTGATTATGAACGGCTCATCATGCTACACCACGAACGCTATGTTGAATTCCAATTCAAAATCATTAATTCAAATATAACTTCGCAGGCACTGTTGAATAGCCTGACTCTAATACCGGTTAGGAAGTTAGCGTTTGCTGAGAAGAGCCGGCAATAAACTCAGCAATTACTCTTTTTAAAACAAGCTTAGATTCATCACATCATTATTTACATTCTAATCGCACTGACAACAATTGCGTGGCCGTAAATACTGAGACATATCTCATAAAAAATCTGCTCTTACACTTGAGAGTTCCTTTCTATGTATACTTTCACACTTTATTCTAAATATAATTATTTATGTCTAGATGGAGACTGTACCTATTTTACATATAATGAATTTTATAATTTGTTTGTTTAAACGCGCTAATTTCTGTCTGGAACTATCTAATAGGCAGCTCCATTCTCTCCGAAGAGCTCGTGGTGTAGCATGATTAGCCGTTCTTAATCGATCGGCAAAGTTAAGCTACGTCTGTCATGGTCGGTACCTTGATGGGTGACCGCCTAGTGGTATTTCAAATCGAGCGTTTCCGTGCTTCGGAAGGCACGTAAAGCCGTTGGGCCCGGTTATAAGTTAATTGTGATAGTCGTTAAGCTAGTTGGATGCAGCCTAGGCGAAATGAAAAATTCCAACAGTAGGTTGACCACTAGGTAGCCTACCTCCATCAATCCGCAGTGGGCACGCGTGATGGAGTATCGCCCAGTCCATTTCACCCTCATTTGTGAAAGGAGGCCTGTGCTCAGCAGTGGGACATTATAGGCTGATGATGATGATGATTATCTCCGAGTGTTATAGGCTATTTTTATCCCGGTAAAGCATGTGAATCCGCGGGGGGCAGCTACTTATTTTTATGAAATTGGTACATGTTGATGTTGGTATTTTATGCTGAATTTTAATAATGAAATAATTAATTCATTTAATATTATAACAATTTATTCCAGGTCGTCCTACCAACGTTCATACTAGAAAGGCGATCCCTCCTCGAAATGTACGCGGACTCATTCGCGCACCCCGACCAGTTTGTAAAGTAAGTCAATTTAAATATAACAATCATTGGTCAGTGGACGCAGAAACAGGACCTCGATTTGCTCGCTTTCGATATTGATGTCACATTGACGTTTCACGAAAAACATGGCGGACTTCTGTCAAAATTTATGGAACAATATTTTCGCTTAAATGTTGAATAAGATGCTGATGTCAAACGTGAGAATTACGCCCCAAATATGAAGGGGAAGTCTTAGTTTTTTCAATTAACTGCTTCACTGACACATTCCGAATTCAGATTATGTATTCCTTTGGTATTTAATGGAGATTGTATCTGATTGAAATTGAAAAAAATATATCTATTTATGGCTTTTATAAAAATAATGTAGGGTCGGCAACGCGCGAGTGATACCCCCGGTGTTGCAAGCGTCTATAGGCTACGGTAACCGCTTACCATCAGGCGGACCGTATGCTTGTTTGCTACATTAGTAGTATAAAAAAATTGGTAAACAAATAAAAACCGGACAAGTGCTAGTCGGACTCGCACGCGAAGGGTTCCGTAAACCGGGATTCTTGTATGGCCCCTCCAATTTTTAATTTTATGTCATTTTTAACCGACTTAAAAATAATAAGGAGGTTCTCAATTCGGTTGTATTTTTTTTTTATGTTTGTTACCTCATAACTCTGTCATTTTTTTACCGATTTGGAAAATTCTTTTTTTGCCTGGAACTGGTACACTTCCCGTCTGGTCCCATTGTCATCAGATCTGGATTTGATTACTTCTTAGTGTACTTTGAAGTCGGTTTTAAGTTTTTTGTAAAACAGTCTAATTATTTTATTATTTGTTTTTGTGCTTGGCGACAGATTTTCAACTTGATTTTCCCGGCGTGATGTGGTTCAGTATGATAATTGTTCGAAACAGGATAGTGGACATGGGTAGTCCGCGCGAGCGCATGGTACAAGTGGTGCGCTGGTACCTGAGCTCGTACCACGCCGGGCGCAAGTCGCAGGTCGCCAAGAAACCCTACAACCCCATCCTGGGCGAGGTGTTCCGCTGCTATTGGGACCTGGACGGCGCTGAGGGATCCAATCATACTGAAAAGGTACGTGGACGAATGTTGGGATGTTTGTGAGTTTGTCCCTTAATCACCTAATTTTGAGAGAGGTAGAGCATAGCGTTTATTCGCACAAAGAGCAGCTCGACTGGGGAAGTACCTCCACCTTACAGAATACCGCAGCCAAATAACTTTATGTTGTGTAAAGTTGTGTTCCTGCGCGTGAGTAAGGTCGCCAGAGCTCATTGGGGAGGACGGAAATGTCGGTAACTCGTGAGCTTTCCGTGCTGCTAGGGTAACCGCTCACCATCAGGCGGGCCGTATATTTACCGACTTAGTTGTATAAAAAAAAACGCTTCAACATCTGAAAGGATTTCGATGAAATTTGGCATACAGATAGAATGTGTTCTGGATTACCACATGGGATACTTTTTGATATTCTGGGAAAGAAATATATATCCCTGGGGTACACGATTGAAACCGCGGGGTGGAAACTAGCTTACTTACTTTATATAAAAATAAACGTGTTTTTTTAAACCTTTTATTGGTGATTAATTAAAAAAATAACTAAAAAGTAAAAAATTGTGTATCGGTTTTCGGAGAACATCATTAGGATACTCGGAATAAATACTTTTGTCTTTAGACTCTGCTGTATTTGCGACTTGAACACTTGAGTTTTCCAATTTTACATAATGCCTAGGCAATACCTTATCTTTTCATCGTGTTATTAAATAAAAAAATCCCTCCCAATCAGCAAGAGGTAGGCGAAGGTCCAGTACCGTGGTGCTCAGCAGACCAGCTCTCGTTCGTCGCGGAACAAGTGTCCCACCACCCGCCGATATCCGCATTCTACGCGGAACACGTCAACAAGAGGATACAGTTCGAAGCGTGGCTCTGGACTAAGAGCAAGTTCCTGGGCCTCTCCATCGGAGTGCACAACATTGGTAAAGGAATTGTCACGCTGTTGGATACGGGAGAGGAGTATACGCTCACCTTCCCTAATGGATATGGCAGGTTAGTTGGAAGACTTTTATTTTAGATCCATTTTTTTTTTATTCAGTTCAAATAAAAATGAAATCCATTTATAGCATATTATATAACGTGTAAAGGAAAGAGTATATCCTTCCAAATCCAAAATGTGGTATAGACTCGTGTAGTGTAGTGTAGAGAGAAGTTTCAGCTCAAAATAAATAATAACTCAAAGAATTCATAGCAAATTTTTGGTTCCATTAAGGTGTCGCAGTCGTATAAAACCATACAGTCGTCCGACGCCTTTGATCTCGTGGAAAATGCCAACAACGTATACTATGATATACTGTGTCCCGAACTACTATCATCGTTTTGTTCGCAGTTCGGGCCCGGCTTTCTCGCGTCTCGCCCCCTCACACCCCGCACGATTGCACTGTATGGTTTTATAGACTGTGCTATTACTATGAAATACCTTCCGTAGCCAGCGACACCTCGCCTAGCGACATGTCCCGTAGTCATACATAGGAACGAGAGAGAAAGAAGTAGTGACGAAGTAGAAGTAGTGCTGCTGCTGCTGCATGCCATCGGCTATGAACCGGCGCGCGGGACTCTTTGTGACATTATGATTTTACATACGAGATATATTTTTTATCCATAGATCAATACTAACAGTCCCTTGGATCGAACTAGGCGGCTCAGTGTGTATAGAGTGCCAACAGACCGGCCACAAAGCGAACATAGAATTCCTCACGAAACCGTTCTACGGTGGCAAGAAGCACCGGGTGACGTGCGAAGTGTTCGCCGGCCTCGATAAGAAACCGTATTATACTGCGCAGGGGGAGTGGAACTCTAGGATGGATGGACGGTGGACTGATACTGGCGTGAGTAGCTCATCAAATATACGTGCTGTATATTCCTGTCTCACCCAACCAGTGTCTTTTTCTCTTAGATAAAATATGGCCGTGGTTAATTTGTCACAGAAAAATTTACCTTACATCTGTACCTTAAGGTTCATGTGTATCATCGTACTACTTGTTTTATTGTCATACAAGGTTGTATGTTACCAACATAGTAATTATATTTGTATCTTTAGGTATTTTCTTGTCTTTAAATGTAGTAAAAGCATAGCAAGGCGCTCACTTCAATAGTACAGTCGCGAACTTCAATTTGGGATTGTACAATGACTGTCTCATAGCGCTTTACAATCAATTTGCTGAAATATACACCGATTGATAAGATAAAGTTGGATTAGGATTTAGTTTCAATCTACCATTGCTTTCTTTAAAATATCAGCTCCACAATATTCTGAAATCACTGTCTCATAGCGCTATACAATCAAATTGCTGAAATATACAACGATTGAAGAGATACAATTGGATTAGGATTTAGTTTCCAACGACCATAGTTTTGTTTTTAGAGAAACCGTGAGAAATGTTCAAATATGGCTCATATTATACGAAAAACATTCATAACACAATGTGCCAAATGAACTTCTACTGTCGCTAATCACTGAAACATCACTCCATATTGTTCTATGAAGGTAAAAATAAAAATCTCGAAAGAACACATATCACGCCTCGTAACTGACAAAGAAGTTCCGGAGGAGATAACAAGACTTCATTTTATTATTTAAAAAATGTGCCAGTTAACGATTGTATGAACTTTCGATCTTATTGTCTTTCTTGGAACATATTTAGGAAGGAGCTGTTTCCCAAATTACAATTCGCGACTGTACCAAGCAAAATACAGGGATTGGGTCCGATAGATTCATTAGTGCTTAAGCGTTAAGAGCATGTGGATGTGAGATCCAACACTGAAAGTACCGTACATATACAGCGCACGGAAGCAGTATTCGAAGTGAGCAACATGAAGGCGCGGCGCAAGCGCGTGGCGCCCATCGCGCGGCAGAGCGCGCACGAGTCGCGGCGCGTGTGGCGCCACGTGACGTGCGCGCTGCGGGCCGCCGACTGCGACGCCGCCACCAGCGCCAAGCGGGACGTCGAGCAGCACCAGCGGGACGCCGTCAAGATCAGACACGCCAACGGTGACAAGTGGATCACACAGGTATATACACGAGTAGCCTACATACAGCCGCCGACTGCGACGCCGCCACCAGCGCCAAGCGGGACGTCGAGCAGCACCAGCGGGACGCCGTCAAGATCAGACACGCCAACGGTGACAAGTGGATCACACAGGTATATACACGAGTAGCCTACATACAGCCGCCGACTGCGACGCCGCCACCAGCGCCAAGCGGGACGTCGAGCAGCACCAGCGGGACGCCGTCAAGATCAGACACGCCAACGGTGACAAGTGGATCACACAGGTATATACACGAGTAGCCTACATACAGCCGCCGACTGCGACGCCGCCACCAGCGCCAAGCGGGACGTCGAGCAGCACCAGCGGGACGCCGTCAAGATCAGACACGCCAACGGTGACAAGTGGATCACACAGGTATATACACGAGTAGCCTACATACAGCCGCCGACTGCGACGCCGCCACCAGCGCCAAGCGGGACGTCGAGCAGCACCAGCGGGACGCCGTCAAGATCAGACACGCCAACGGTGACAAGTGGATCACACAGGTATATACACGAGTAGCCTACATACAGCCGCCGACTGCGACGCCGCCACCAGCGCCAAGCGGGACGTCGAGCAGCACCAGCGGGACGCCGTCAAGATCAGACACGCCAACGGTGACAAGTGGATCACACAGGTATATACACGAGTAGCCTACATACAGCCGCCGACTGCGACGCCGCCACCAGCGCCAAGCGGGACGTCGAGCAGCACCAGCGGGACGCCGTCAAGATCAGACACGCCAACGGTGACAAGTGGATCACACAGGTATATACACGAGTAGCCTACATACAGCCGCCGACTGCGACGCCGCCACCAGCGCCAAGCGGGACGTCGAGCAGCACCAGCGGGACGCCGTCAAGATCAGACACGCCAACGGTGACAAGTGGATCACACAGGTATATACACGAGTAGCCTACATACAGCCGCCGACTGCGACGCCGCCACCAGCGCCAAGCGGGACGTCGAGCAGCACCAGCGGGACGCCGTCAAGATCAGACACGCCAACGGTGACAAGTGGATCACACAGGTATATACACGAGTAGCCTACATACAGCCGCCGACTGCGACGCCGCCACCAGCGCCAAGCGGGACGTCGAGCAGCACCAGCGGGACGCCGTCAAGATCAGACACGCCAACGGTGACAAGTGGATCACACAGGTATATACACGAGTAGCCTACATACAGCCGCCGACTGCGACGCCGCCACCAGCGCCAAGCGGGACGTCGAGCAGCACCAGCGGGACGCCGTCAAGATCAGACACGCCAACGGTGACAAGTGGATCACACAGGTATATACACGAGTAGCCTACATACAGCCGCCGACTGCGACGCCGCCACCAGCGCCAAGCGGGACGTCGAGCAGCACCAGCGGGACGCCGTCAAGATCAGACACGCCAACGGTGACAAGTGGATCACACAGGTATATACACGAGTAGCCTACATACAGCCGCCGACTGCGACGCCGCCACCAGCGCCAAGCGGGACGTCGAGCAGCACCAGCGGGACGCCGTCAAGATCAGACACGCCAACGGTGACAAGTGGATCACACAGGTATATACACGAGTAGCCTACATACAGCCGCCGACTGCGACGCCGCCACCAGCGCCAAGCGGGACGTCGAGCAGCACCAGCGGGACGCCGTCAAGATCAGACACGCCAACGGTGACAAGTGGATCACACAGGTATATACACGAGTAGCCTACATACAGCCGCCGACTGCGACGCCGCCACCAGCGCCAAGCGGGACGTCGAGCAGCACCAGCGGGACGCCGTCAAGATCAGACACGCCAACGGTGACAAGTGGATCACACAGGTATATACACGAGTAGCCTACATACAGCCGCCGACTGCGACGCCGCCACCAGCGCCAAGCGGGACGTCGAGCAGCACCAGCGGGACACCGTCAAGATCAGACACGCCAACGGTGACAAGTGGATCACACAGGTATATACACGAGTAGCCTACATACAGCCGCCGACTGCGACGCCGCCACCAGCGCCAAGCGGGACGTCGAGCAGCACCAGCGGGACGCCGTCAAGATCAGACACGCCAACGGTGACAAGTGGATCACACAGGTATATACACGAGTAGCCTACATACAGCCGCCGACTGCGACGCCGCCACCAGCGCCAAGCGGGACGTCGAGCAGCACCAGCGGGACGCCGTCAAGATCAGACACGCCAACGGTGACAAGTGGATCACACAGGTATATACACGAGTAGCCTACATACAGCCGCCGACTGCGACGCCGCCACCAGCGCCAAGCGGGACGTCGAGCAGCACCAGCGGGACGCCGTCAAGATCAGACACGCCAACGGTGACAAGTGGATCACACAGGTATATACACGAGTAGCCTACATACAGCCGCCGACTGCGACGCCGCCACCAGCGCCAAGCGGGACGTCGAGCAGCACCAGCGGGACGCCGTCAAGATCAGACACGCCAACGGTGACAAGTGGATCACACAGGTATATACACGAGTAGCCTACATACAGTCGCCGACTGCGACGCCGCCACCAGCGCCAAGCGGGACGTCGAGCAGCACCAGCGGGACGCCGTCAAGATCAGACACGCCAACGGTGACAAGTGGATCACACAGGTATATACACGAGTAGCCTACATACAGCCGCCGACTGCGACGCCGCCACCAGCGCCAAGCGGGACGTCGAAGCATAATCCCTCGGGGAAACTCCTATTCTGGTTGCTTTGTTGGTAAACAACGGTGCTAGGCATGATCGAAAGCCTTCGCCACATCGACATACAAACATTTTACAATTTCTTAAACCAAAATTGAAACAGCAAGGCATTTTCATAATGAGAATAAAATCAGTGAATTTTTTTTCTTAATTCTTGTCCCTTTGAAGCGGCTTTAGCTCTAACTAATAATCCTGACCGCACCGTGGGTGCACAAAACGTGGGGGACAAACGTGACGTCACTGAAATATCATCGCCTCAATTATTGTTTGTTCCGTTACAGTTATTCAGTCCGAAAGGCGAAGACGCGTGGGAATACAACTCCCCTCTCAGAAAGCGGCTCGAATCAAAGAACAACACGACACCCCAACACAAAGCCACCGAAAACGCTGACAACACCAGATAATGGACTCACGGCGTTCGAGCAGTTGTGAACTTTAAACTTAACAGTTGTAAGGTAGAAATTCCTGTCAAACTCGAACCTTGTAGGTTTATAGGCAAAGTTGATAAATTCGTGACGCACCAATGTTTATCGCTTTGAGAAATTCCGAGAACGAATTATGAGGAGTTTTTTGCCATAATTTTTACTGACTTTTTGAAATGTTGCGCACGGTTTCTCGTTAAAATAGAAGGGCATTTGGGTTTTTCTAATTTAAACTTCGGGCAGGTTACTTTAAGTAATAAAACAGGTTTTATTAAATGAACGATAATCGTCATTCAATTCAAATCGTAATTAAATTATTGAAATATTATTTAGTATTATAAAAGTAATTAGAAATGTCCTTTAAAGTCAGCTTTTTAATGAAAATTATCAACAAACGTTAAATTAAATTGATAAGAGTTATATTAAAGTTTGTGATAATGTTCTGTAGTATTATGAACCCTTTGTCCTGCTAGTATGTTTGATAGTCGAGTAATTATGACAAGCTTTAGATAAATTCTAGACTGCAAATAGGTATTAGCTACCTACAGATTTATCGTCAGATAATACAGTGAAATATAATTTGAAAAGATTGTATATAGATTCGGCCGAAGGTGGTATGGTATGTACACAAATCTTGGAAGGGAGGCTCAAGTGCAGTGCATTTTCAACTTAAAGATAGAAGCCATAAAATGCACTTTACCACTGTGCTATGGTTTCCTCACGACATTTTTCTTAAGAGAATTTGTACATACAAGTCTATATTTCCCAAAACTGTAATTTCCTGACGTGTTGTTGTGTAACGAAAGATTAGGCCTTGTATATTGTACAAGAAAAGCAGTTAAATGACAAAATTATATCACGTAGAGCGTTTACGTGTACGAGTTTTATTACTATGAAAATAAGGTTGATTTTACTATAACAATAAATTTCTTTAGTTGTAAAAAATCCTTATCTTGTTATGGCCTATTATCATAAACTTTTTCAGCAATAAAATTTGTAAATAATGTTTCCATATTAAAAGAATTGCAACGCTTCGAAACTTCAGTTCGTGTTGGTCACTTAGGCACATACAGACAATGTGCACCAAATTTTGTATGGATATAGAACTGTGCACTCAATATGAAATAAACTAAGTAGCGACAACGTCAGATTAAGAAAAACCGGCCAAGTGCGAGACGTAGTCGCACCTTTATTTTTTAATTTTATTATTTGTTGCTATAGCGGCCATAGAAATATAATTTCTGTGAAAATTTGAGCTGTCTCCCTATTGCGGTTCATGAGATACAGCCCACTGACAGACGGACGGACGGACAGGCACCGTTTTGGTACGGTTTATAATGATATAATGCGACTAAATCAAATTCCTACAATTAATATTAGTTTTTCTTTTATACAGCAGGTTTTGTAAAAGACGACAACACAACTCGTAGAAAATTTAATTTTAAATGTTACTTCTCATATCACGTTCGTGTTACTGTAATGCAAGTTCTATATCCATAGCACTTAGGTTCTCAATAAAATGTAATTAATTAGCGAAAAGACTGAGAAATTATGTGAACGAAATAACGATTGAGAACGAAGGTGGCACGTGCAGAAATTATTGTAATTCAATCACATAGACTTATTTAATTACATAGTTATAACAACATGTTGTATATTTAAATAAAAAAAATAAGTTATTGTCTGTGTTTTACTTTATTTATGCTACAGATAAAAAATACAAATATCACTTTGATGTACAAGATGATGTACATGTTACATGCTCCTTGGATTTTGATCCTTTGACAAAGCTCAAAGCTTTTTCTAGTGTACCTGGTTTTTCACAGGCTGTACCTTTTATGACAGAAGTTACTGGTGCAGTTAATATTCTGTAGTTCATCTGTGTTTGATCCAAAGTGTCGTAGAGGAAACGGGATTGTTTATTGCTTAATATCCATAGATTACCTTCATGATCCACCTTCGAATGTAATATATAGTTGTGCAGATATTTGACGGAATATAAAGATAGAGGGACAACTGTATGCGTGTAAGCGAGATGGAAACATGAGGTTCTCTCTCACTTATACACTTGTCATTTTAATCAATACGTTACGCATTGGAACGTGGAACTCAGAAGCTACGAAATAGGGTATAATTTTCAATAGCACAATCTATCAAGTCTTCTGTTGAAGTTTGGTGCTCGTTCTATTGGCCTTGGGTTATGGGACAACATTTAAGTGATAGCTTTTTTTAGTTGTGAGTATAAACATGAACATACCTTTATATCATTAGGAAACTCCAACGTGGTACAGTCGCTGATAATTAATACGTGGTTGTCATTATTAAAAGGTTTCTCGGTATTCCAACATGACACGCCATTTTTGATTAACTGTCAGAAATTACATTGATTAAATTCCCTACATTTACGGTTAACTAAAGCTGGCACGTTCAACACATTTACACGTTACGCTTGTGTAGTGTCTAAATAAGCACGTCGCGTGACGTCGCACTGCATGCGCATCATGAAAACTCTGTCCGTCTGTTTCGCACACGCTCAAGCTTATGAGCATGAAGGACACAGTAAGTGGCTACGCAAACGTGTGTCTTGTGTCGGATACTTTTTGTTACCGACACTGGACACTTCACAGGAAACCGTAGTTGATGTGTCCTTTAGCGGAGATCGGATACAATTTACGTCTGCGCAGTGATTGGCTGATTTCATACTGGTTCTATAGAAATCAAATATTCATTGGTAGCTTGCATCCGACACAAGACAAACGTTTGCGCAGCGCCTTATTGTTTTGCTTTCGCTACTGCTGCTCATAAATATAGAGGTCTTTTTTCGGATTAGTCCATTTGACTGACTGATTAGAAGCAATAATGTAATAAAACATACTGTATCGTGAAATTGCGAATATGTGTGAGAACCGTGAACGTGCCAGCTTTCGTTAACCGACCTGTATGACATAGTTCTGTTTTTTTTAATTTGTAGGTACTGTGTCATGCATTGTATCACACAACATTACATACAATGTAATGTTGTGTGCTTTTTTTTTCTTTCTGCCTTTATATTGCAAGGAAATAAACTTCACCTGAGTTGTGAACAAGACATTAGTTTTCGGGTCCAAATCACAGGCTGACGCTTGGGTATTCGGTCCTCTTTCGCCTACGATCTAAAATAGAATATGTTGTTTAGGGATCAATATATTATTGCGCCTGATTTTACACTCATGGCGAACTTGTACAGAAACAAAACTTGGTTGCCTAAATAAATTACAATTAAAAGAATGTAAAATTTCAAGAACAGATTGTTTCAATCGTATAGAAACCTAATGTCATTGGTGCAGGTTCCAAATCCAAATGTTTTAATCTCGACTCAAAACTTACCTTGACCATTGATTGACAATTATCAAAAGAAATAACTACGGTATTGTGTACCTCAACTCCATTAAATATATCTTCTCGGGGTGCGTATTTGTCTCTGAGCAGTCTCGTCGACATTTTGAATTGTTTCGTACTCGATGTAGGGTGTAAGTACAAATCGCGATATCTGAAATGGTAAAACCGCGGCCAATAGGGAGTAGCATCTCTAAGTACCTATGTGAATAGGGACGTCGCTACAAAGAGCAAGACTAATGATGATTACAATAAAAACTAGAGCAATATCTATAAGTATTGCTGAATAGATTTTGTGATGTGGCCGAAGGTGGTAAGCCCACAACGCCTACAAGGAACTGGCTCTCAAGTGCAGCTGTCGGAACACACCGATAGTTGCTTGGCGACAGATTTTCAACTTGAGGGTGGTAGTCAGCCAGGTGGGTACTAAAATTTACCTTACCACTCTGCTATGGTTTCTTCACGATGTTTTCCTTTACCGAAAGCTCAATTTATGGATTCGAACCCGGGCATCCTAGCATTCGTCTCTGCATCCGACGTCAATACTTAGCTTTCATCGCCTTAAAAACACATATACATTTCTCGAATTGAATGAATCAATCAAAATCAAAATCAAAATCAAAATTCATTTATTCAATTTTGGCCCTTATAGGGCACTTGTGAAGGTTAACAAATGACTCTACACCGGTTCCAAATACAACTTGAACTGAGAAGACTCCGGCAAGAAACTCAGCAAGTGTTCTTTTTTTTTTTTTTTATGTGTACTTATAAATATTACAATTTACAAAATATATATAACAATAGCGTGCGAAGCGAACAATTCATTCAAATGCATTCTTGTCATCTACAAAATCAGAAACTTTATAGTACCCCTTCTTGCATAACTTCTGTTTTACTATCTTTTTGAATCTATGTATAGGTAGCTCTTGGATTTCTTTGGGTACTTTATTATAGAAACGTATACATTGCCCCTTGAAAGAGTTAAGGACTTTGCTGAGCCGAGTTAAAGGTACAGCAAGTTTGTGCTTATTTCTAGTGTTCAAACTATGAGTGTCGCTATTCTTAGGTAAGTTATTTATGTTTTTCCTCACATGAATAAGATTTTCATATATGTACTGTGACGACACTGTCATTATATTAATAGATTTAAACTTGTCTCTCAAAGAATCTCTAGGCCTTATTTTATATATTGCGCGGATAGCCTTTTTCTGCAGTATAAAAATTCTATTGATTTCGGCACCACTACCCCAGAGGAGGATACCGTAAGACATCAAACTGTGAAAGTAACTGAAATAAACTAATTTTGCCGTAGATTCGTCAGTGAGAGCGCGAATTTTTCTCACTGCATAAGCTGCAGAACTAAGTCTATCCACCAATTTACAAATGTGAGGGCTCCATTGTAACTTATTATCTAAAGTGATACCTAAAAATACAGTTGTTTCAACAAGATCCAGTTTTTCGCCTTTAATTACAATATTTGTGTCCGAATGTCTCACATTGGGTAGACTGAATCTGATACATTTTGTTTTTTTCTCATTTAGCAATAAATTATTTATAGTAAACCAATCAACGACTACAGAAAGAGCATTGTTCACATCGTCAGAATTAAAATCATGTCTATTCACTTTGTAAAGAAGTGAAGTGTCATCAGCAAACAATACAATCTCATGTTTTTTTTCTACAAGATATGGTAAGTCGTTGATGTAAATGAGAAAAAGAAAAGGTCCAAGGATAGAACCTTGTGGTACACCCATAGTTACTGATGACCCAAGGGATACTTTACCATTAACATCAACCTTTTGAATTCTGTCACATAAGTAAGAAATCAAAAGATCTAGTGCAGTTCAATAGTTGCAATCTGTTAGCTGATTGCATAAGCTTTCGAACGCTCACAAGCAGCTGAGATGATGGCATCATTAGTGATTATCATTATTACAGGGCCAGGGTACCTATCGACTGTTACATTACTAGTTTTATCTACATAATCAAGTTACCCCTTTTTGTTCTTCGCGTGTGACAAAGCAGCAGATGACACGCCGTCTCTCCAATAGAATTCAATGCCTCCAACTTTATAAGTCCCAGCGTGAGGATCGAAAAAGAAGAAATGATTTTCGACGCGCCATGAGTCGTTATCTTTCAGGCTGTACACGATGATAGCATTTGATCCCAAATCTGGGATGTAGGCATATGCATCGTCGCAGCCCTTGCCTAATATGTCTACAACCTGTAATGTTGTAGGTAGGTTATGGTATGTACTTTTCAAGGCAATTTCAACCTTAGTGTCTTTTTAAGAAGATATAAATAGTCCCGACCGTGTCTTACGCCCTTTGCCGTTTGTATCGTATTAACAAGACGCTAAGTTTGAAAGCGCCCCCTTATGATTGTGGTACGCTTCGCTTGTGATATCCTTCAACTCGCTAGCTTTTTAATTATATGGTTTTGTTTGATCGTTGTGGTGAAACAAAAGCCTCAACCTCACCATGGAAAGTGATGTGACTGATGTCCATAATACGAAAATGTACTAAGTAAATGACGTTTCAGTAGATAAAAGAGCGCTTTACAATTTTCATTATACAAACATGCATACAGTCTGCCTGACGGTACGCAGTTACCGTACCTATGCCGTACCGCAAGATGCTTCGCGCTTTGCCGACCCTACTCGTGCATTGCCGACCCTAATCGCGCGTTGCCGCCCCTACTCGTGCATTGCCTACCCTACTCGTGCATTGCCGACCCCAATCGCGCGTTACCGCCCCTACTCGCGCTTTGCCGATCCTACTTGCGCTGCTGACTTTAAACAATTCAAAGTATGGTAGTACTCACGATACTGCTAAGAACAGACGATTCCCGTAAAACATCATCGGGAAGAGCGTATCGAAATAATAGTGTGTCTGTGTTCAGATCAAACACTACAATGGCGGGATCGGTGATTTGTTTGACATCCTCTGTTGAAATAAATAAATAAGTAACTAGATATCTATAAATCAATCTAGGTAGCTACAGCTACCGCTGTTGTATCTTCTCGGAACACTGCTGATCTGCCGTTTCCAAGTCCTCGTGTCCATATGGGTTCTTAAGAATTTATTTTATAGCTATAAGTATACTGCTCATAATTTAATAGCCCTATACCTAGGCATAAACGCAATTTGGCATTTAGTAAATAACCACCTACAGCAAAAAATATGAAGAAAAAAATACTATACTTATAATAAAAGGGTAGTTAATTGTAAGTCTGTCACGCTGTAACGAACAACTCAACTAATTTGGATAAAGTGATGGAGATATATTATGTTATGAATAACAAACAAGGCATCCTAAGCCACAGATTTCCTCTACTGGTGGTGGTGGTACTACTAAATTAGGTAACCCCAACAACTTACCAAACATATCAGCAACACCATTATCAACCACCCACAGTCTATCGCATTTGTCCACATGGGCCCTGAAGGTGGACACCACAGTGCTATTCGAAGAGATGCAACATTTCTGGCTACTGACAAAGCCGTCAGTCCAGCTTGGATACGGTCTTAGAGGCTGATTTTGGCTGCCATTCAGGTACACGTAGTTTAGGGAGGATGGGACTCCTGGGTAAAAATGGAGAAAGATTTTTCGAAAATCGAATGATTTTTTTTTAGGGACGATTAGGGATATGTCATTCCTATAGCTCTTAGGTCATCAAATATCTGGCTATACCTAAGCTTAGTCAACGTCACATCACATTCATTTAACCCAAGGTCCTTGGGTCCTTGAGATGTACCTACGTACAGTCCATATCCATGGGCCAAGGATATGGACTGTACGTAGGTACATCCTCTCTCTCCCTCCCGTAGCGTGTCAATCAGAAAATCACTATATTGAACCGGTGTTGATTTAAATCTGATTGGAATAAATTTACGTACATAGTACCTACTTAGGTAGGACATGTGAAATAAGAATATAGGATATTGCGGCGCGCGGCATTCGCTAACATAATATAGGTTCTAGACATAGAAATAAATATACCTAGAAAGAACGTCGCCATACTACACGAATATATAAAACAGGACAACTTTTATAGGCTACTGCGCGTAACAGCTACGTTTTACGCTCCCTCTGCGTCATTCTGCTTGTCATAGTGACGTTCATAATGATAGCAGTTGTAGGTATCGGGAGAAATCTAAATATTAAACATTATTTTGCAATTTTACCTATTTCTTTTTGTTTGATTTAGCCCCTAACAGTTAGGGGCCGGGCTATTTATTTCGACGCGTGCTAATCAAAGGTTGCTACTTGGTTGCTAAGACGACTTGCTAACCTTGTTTCCACCTTGGTATGGTGATGAATAATTTGTCCCTCCATCTAGCTAAGCCAGTTGGCATATTATTTTCAGGTATATAAGACCCAGATGCTATTGCTGCTTCTCGTCCCTGGCCTTGCCATGCAAAATCAATCGTCTTCCATTGGAATTTTGGTGGCAGTAAACACGTTACTCTTTGCAGTAAGGTTAATAATGATAATACTAATACGATGGAGACCATTTTGTTTATGTAATAGGATTTTGCGAAGTTTTTTATATTATATTATTAAATTCATAATTTTGATGAAGCAATTGACTTGACAATTTCAAATTGTGCGCCTTAACTTTTCCATTCGACAAAACATGGATAAAACTATCATAAGCCAAAGCAATAACTGAACGTTTCCAGAAATGTCTATTGATATTCCATAATCCATGCGTTAGCATCTGTAGCATTTTTTGAAATTAGAATGCTGATCTGCTTGCCCTCGTTGATTTTTACTATACATTTATCTACTTTCATATCGTTTTATGCCAAACATATACAATATTATTAAAGATGGAACGAGTGAGTGAATGTCAATAAAATCAGTGTGACCATTTGTGGCCGATTTATGCCATTTGGGCAGATTTAGCTCCTAAATTTTTGCTCTGGCAAAATAAGCTGACGATTAAAAGAGTTGTAGTAACGGGCAGAATTCAAGGAACACCTTATTATTTTTGATATAAACATAGAAAAATTATAATTTTCTGTCTTGTTAAATTTCTTTATGAATCATTTGATAGGAAATTTAAGTTAGGTAGGTTCTTATCAACTTTTGTCTTATCCTAGATAGTACGAGGACTGCCAGTTTAATATTTTTTTTATGTAGGTACGCCATATGAATCATATTATAAAGAACGGTAATGAATCAGTAATATGGTTTACGTTTATTAACATAACTGATTGATCGAGGCTCCTATAGATTTTTATGTCCACCAGTCCGCCCCGGACGCACGCACCTGTGCACGTACAGCACGCATTGGATTTTTGTGTGCTTTGTATGAACGTCCATAGCAATACGTCCACTGTAGGTACCGCCCGCATCGAACGCTGGCATAAATCGTTGATTGGCCAGCCCGGACTCAACACCCGCAAGGCACGTATCGGATTATCGTTTGACATTTCTGTTAAGTTATACGTTCTTCTTCATCTGCTAACAAGCAACTTAGAATTATAACTTCGTCAATATCCCGTCAACTCAGAAAAAAAACAAGTTAGGTAAACTAAATAGCGTGCTAGTGTGCGTTCCATCAAATCCATTTGGAGTGCTGACGATCTTCGAGTATTATTCGTGCGAGCAAGCGTTTTCTTACATGAATTTAAAAAATAATCAGTCAGGTAAAAAACAGGTTTGAAACAGTCACAAAAATTGGCTCTTTAAACACTGGGAAATTTTGAAAATTGTGAATTTTGCCTCTTCCGTCTCAAAAGGTTGCCGACCCCACCCCTGGTCTAGCCTGATCCGTACATAATAAAGAGAAAATACGAGCGACCTGCCGGGCTATTGCGTATCTTTGGTGGTAATCGTGAGGAACACCATTAATTGTATCATCCAATGACGCGCACGCGGTATGACGCGACGATGACCATTCGTGGGCCTTGATTTGATGAAATTTACAAATGGTGTTCGTTACGATTACCACCAAAGTTACGCGGTAGAGCCCCTCAGTGGGAACAAAATCCTTTACTTACTTTCTTCTTGGATTTCCAGAGCTAAGGAGGATCCTGATATTGCATTTTGCAATATTTATTCATTTCTCGTGTCCCCATGGCGGCAATAATATGATGGCATATCTTTTGGCATTTTACAGTCGGGTTTGGCAGGTTTTGGCAGTTTTTAGCCAGTGTCGGGCAGATTCACCATTTTTGAGATGGTCAACCTGAAGCGAATTGTCATTTGTCAAATCACAATTCACAATTTCACATCATTCATAAATGAAATGACACCACGAAAATAAATTGTTGTTCAATCGATTTATTTAGCAAGTAATACCAATTGTTTATTTGAAAGAATCAATTGAATTCTACACGGGAAGACCTTAGATACGTTTTCCTTCTACAAGTGATTAAAGGTTACGGAAGATGTCAAAAAAAAAGGAGGAAGTAAAAACCGATGAATCTGAAATTGCTGTGAGTGAGCCGAATGGCGAAAAACGCATTGGTTGTGCACATTACAAGCGGCGTGCGAAGTTCGTGGTGAGTTTGCTGAGTATCCCTATCCTAAATCTATTAAATTATTCCTATTTCATAAACAGGATAAATCCGGGTTCATGCACTCAGAAGTCTATAATTAAACATGCGACGTAGAAATCTGAATCAGAAGTGGGTGATGCAGATTTAGGAAACAAAGAGGAGTCAACGCACTAGAACTCGTGAATCGCAAAGTAATTTTTGCGAAGAAAAAACCTGATTTCGACATCTACTTATTGACATACAGTCTCTTTTGAATTGAGGATGCTTGACCCTAATTTATAAGATCAAACTGTATTGTATAATATCATAGTACAGATATGTACAAAATACAATCTATATTTACAAAATACAATCTATACATAGAAAATTTCCTCAAGCTTGTTGCTGCTTCCGATTAACTGCAAGGTTCCCAGAAGGCTGGCAGCGTTTCCTCTTTTGATAGCCAGAGCAAAACGGCGACCTTCTGACCCCCATGGTCCCAATGTCTCGACCACAAAAGGCATAAAAATATAAAGTACAGTATTCTGATTTGTCAATGTTGTTTGAAAACTTACAACAATCTTTGTTTTCAAATAGCAATCATGTGACAACAGAAGATTGGAACTTGCACACTGGAAACAAATAAATTGATTGAATTATATTAATTTTACGCTATTGAGATTAAGTTTAATGTGTTTTTGTGTATGCAAGTACACTACATTCTCTGCCTCATCATAACTCCTTTTGCAACGGCCAAACGTATGCTGATTTTATGCATAATAACAAATATATCGGTAAATTTGACTTATACTTTCACAGACACCATGCTGCAATAAAGTGTACATCTGCCGGTATTGTCATGATGAGAATGAGGAGCACTACTTCAACAGGAAGACTGTGACAGAGCTGATATGCACCGAGTGTGACACACGGCAGAAAGTGGGGCCAGAGTGCGAGAACTGTGGAGTTAGGTTTGGGAAGGTGGTATTCTTATTTTTATGCACTTATCACAAACAGACCCCTGATATTGCAAATGTCCATAGGCAACGGTGACCACTTACCATCAGGTGGATTGTTGGCCTGTATGACATCATTTTGAAACAACATATATTTTTTAACCTACAACTAAGAAAACAAACAACCATAAACAAAAAATATAAAAATATGTAAAAAAAATGGGTTAAAGGCCAGCTCACACTGAGATGCGACATTTACTACCTACACAAAAAGGGTACACATTCATAATAGGAATACGCCTGAAGAAACGTCACATGTAATGAATTCTGATGTGACCCTTACAAGGTACAAGGAAAACATAAAACTACCTACATTTACTTATCTTTTTTTTTAAATTTATTTGTAGATGACCTGCTGGCTAGCTAATGTGTCTATATCACACAGTGTTTAAAGTGTATTTAATCTAAAATCGAAATAATCCATAACTTCCAGTACACATGCCTGATCTGCAACCTGTTTGACGATGAAGACAAGAAGCAGTACCACTGCGAAGGCTGCGGCATCTGTCGTGTTGGAGGACGGGACCGCTTCTTCCATTGTGAGAGGTGCAACATGTGCCTGCCGGTGCAGTTGCAGAGAGTTGGACATAGGGTAAAGTTTTTTTTTTTTTATTTATATAATCATAATAATTCATGCAATCTATGGTCAAATAATATTAGCTGAGGTCTAATTAAGGCATAGGAAATCATATCAACTGAAAAACAAGTATCAGACTAGTTTTTTTTTAACCTACAAATAGAATCTTCAAAGATCATAGCTAAATGTTAAACCTCTGATACATTGAATGTTGTCATGGTATGCATAATTTTCAGTGTGTAGAGAATGTGTCACGTTCAAACTGCCCGGTGTGCCTGGAGGACATCCACACATCCCGCATCCCATGCCACATCCCGGACTGCGGGCACCTGCTGCACCGGCCCTGCTTCGAGCAGCTCCTACACTCGGGCCACTACGCCTGCCCCACCTGCCAGACTAGCATGATTGATATGTCTAATGTAAGTACACTATAGTATATAACATGCACCTGCTGCACCGGCCCTGCTTCGAGCAGCTCCTACACTCGGGCCACTACGCCTGCCCCACCTGCCAGACTAGCATGATTGATATGTCTAATGTAAGTACACTATAGTATATAACATGCACCTGCTGCACCGGCCCTGCTTCGAGCAGCTCCTACACTCGGGCCACTACGCCTGCCCCACCTGCCAGACTAGCATGATTGATATGTCTAATGTAAGTACACTATAGTATGTAACATGCACCTGCTGCACCGGCCCTGCTTCGAGCAGCTCCTACACTCGGGCCACTACGCCTGCCCCACCTGCCAGACTAGCATGATTGATATGTCTAATGTAAGTACACTATAGTATATAACATGCACCTGCTGCACCGGCCCTGCTTCGAGCAGCTCCTACACTCGGGCCACTACGCCTGCCCCACCTGCCAGACTAGCATGATTGATATGTCTAATGTAAGTACACTATAGTATATAACATGCACCTGCTGCACCGGCCCTGCTTCGAGCAGCTCCTACACTCGGGCCACTACGCCTGCCCCACCTGCCAGACTAGCATGATTGATATGTCTAATGTAAGTACACTATAGTATGTAACATGCACCTGCTGCACCGGCCCTGCTTCAAGCAGCTCCTACACTCGGTTACTTGTTACACATAAGTTTTTGCCGATTACGTAATATTATGCGGGTAAATAGATGTAACAATGACAGGACTTTTTTTTTTTTCTGTCGGTAAACAAGCATACGGCCCGCCTGATGGTAAGCGGTTACCGTAGCCATATAGCAAAACGAGAAGCATCCCACACGCGTTACCGACCTTTCCCCCCTCCCCAATGAGCCCTGGCGTACTTACTCACGCGCAGGAACACAACTTTACACAACATAAAGTTATTTGGCTGCGGTATTCTGTAAGGTGGAGGTACTTCCCCAGTCGAGCTGCTCTTTAAGCGAATAAACGTTACGCTCTACCTCTCTCAAAATTATAAATTTCTTACAGTTCTTCTTTGTTAGAAAGAGATACAGTGAGACTAAATAAGTTTAGTTGTAAACAGCAGAATTAGCACCATTATCAATAATATGGTTAAATTTCTTTCAGCTATGGAGCTACTTGGACTCGGAAGTGGCGGCGACGCCGATGCCGCCCGAGTACGCGGACTACAAAGCCACTATACTTTGCAAAGACTGTCATAAGGTATCATCTATTACGACATACAGACAATTCAATCCTTTTTAAGGTCAATTCACTTCAGCAAGAGAATATAATGGAAGAGATGCAACTTTTTTTGTTAAAAATTCTATAGATAAATAATATATTTCAATTTCAAACTGTTTCGCGGTTTACACTATTCTTGGGCTCATATTTGATAAGTACTTTACACAATCGAGACAAAGTTTAAAATTTAATGCAATTAAAATTACAATTTTGCAACATAAAATTCGCTTTGATTCCCTTGCCTCTACCAAAGGCATTAAGTGCACCTATACATTAACCCCCTTATTAATAAATAAGGTTTAAAATATATCCGTCACTTTCTAATGTCATATAAAGATAATTGGACTGTTTTACAAAAAACTTAAACCGACTTCAAAGTACACTAAGAAGTAATCAAATCCTGATCTGATGACAATGGGACCAAACGGAAAGTGTACCCTTCCAGACAAAAAAAGAATTTTCCAAATCGGTTGATAAATGACGGAGTTATGAGGAAACAAACATAAAAAAAAACAAACGAATTGCGAACCTCCTCTTTTTTTTTGAAGTCGGTTAAAAAAGGGCTGAGGCTATCTTAATACCTGGGTGTTACAAGACTGATTTACACCTTATTTACTAATAAGGGGGTATGAAATTAAGGTTCCCTGTAAGTTTTCACGTTTCTAGGTTACATGTCAATCACTTCGTCTCTTAAAAAAAAAATATGTTCCAGTTGTCAACGGTGAAGTTCCACGTGGTTGGACTCAAATGTCAACATTGTGGTGCCTACAACACATGTCAGACTAACGGGTTCCAAAAGTGAGTACATTTGAGCTTAAGGATGCAAAATAATATTCGTATTAGACCCTTGTATTTGTTTGCAGAAATAAAAGAAAATTGTCCCCATTGAAAGTGAATAAGAAGTACATTTATCTCTTTCTCGTACATACCTTTAATTATTATTCAGGGTTACTTTTCTAAAGGTTTTTTGTTTACAAAAATTTTGTCCCAGGGTATTTATTTAATGCACGATCAAAATGTATATAATAATTATGTTCGTAAGTTGTTCATTATGGTGACAAAAATAAGTTTTTGTTAAAAATTTCAATTTTAATTATAGCTTTTTTTTTGTTGACTTTACTTTCATTGACTTCCAACATACTAATGTATAAGTACCAAATATCAAGTCAATCCGACCACTGGAAGTGGGTGAAATTCGACTCTAACATACATAAATTGCAAGTTAATAAAAAACCTTGTAATAACCTCTGACAATTTGGGTACCCGAAAAGTAACCCTGTTTTATAAAGAGAAGTTAAATTTGGTGATTGCCACCAAGACAACTAACTTCAAACTACATTACAATTGTTACAGAGAATCGAATACAGCGGACGGGGGCGACTCGTCATCGACGTCGTCATCGTCGTCGCAGTCCACATCGACGTCATCGTCGACGTCGACGAGTCGCAGCGGGTCGTCGGGGTCGGGGGCGGGGTCGGGGGCGGGGTCGGGTGCGGGGTCGGGGGCGGGGTCGGGTGCGGGGTCGGGGGCGGGGTCGGGTGCGGGGTCGGGGGCGGGGGCGGGCGCGTGCCCCGAGCGCGAGCGCGACCACGAGCTGCCCCGAGCCAGTCCGCTCGACGAGCCCCCGCAGGCTTGACATACTTAGGTAAGTAAGACGGGCCAGTTGGCGCAGTTGGTTAAGGTTCACCTTACGCGCCGCAGGTCGTGGGTTCGATTCCCACACAGGACATGCATTTGTGTGCATGAACATGTCTGTATGTCCTGAGTCTGGGTGTAATTATGTATATTAAGTATGTATTTACAAACAAAAAGTATGTATATGTATTATATCAGTTATCTGGTTTCCATAGTACAAGCTCTGCTTAGTTTGGGATCAGAAGACCGTGTGTGAGGAATGTCCCAGGATATTTATTATTTATTTATTTATTTAAGTAAAGTAAAGTAAAATAATCTTGGTCGTCATTGCACATACAACCTGCATGACTAACCACAGCCGTATAATAGAATTTGAACCAAGTACCATTGGAATATGAATGCAATTTATATGTATTACAATACAATACAGTTATTTATTTCATAAAACATGCGCTTACTAGCTAGTAATATGTTTCTGCAAGTGGAACCAACAATGCATTATGTAATAATTATCAATCTATTGTGTCTATGTCCATATTGATGATATACAGCATATTTATAGCTCTCAAACTGTGTGAGTAAATTACAGGATATCCTCACTATATTCACTACCTGTATGTCTTTTAGCATCTGTTTATCAGTTATTGTATAATATTATATTAGTAATAAAATATTATTAAGGTGGAAATGTAGATTTATGGAACTTGCACATAGATAGATTGTGCAAGTTCCATAAATCATTATCTGTTAGTCCAACTGTGCCTGTGTATTAGGTAACTGTGCCCCACAACATAAATACCACAGATATTGTATCTACAGGGTGAAATTGAAATCATTTGACAAAATTTAATAGGACGTTACACTCGTTATAAATAAATAACTAAATTTTATTTCCAAAAACTTATCTTAGGTTAAAATCATTTTTTGGAAATTCCTTTTAAGCAAAGATTTGCTTGTGTTAGGAGATCCCGCTCTTCCAAGACATTTCGTGATAAGTTGAAAGGTTTTATTTAGGAACAATAAAGAAACTAAGATACAAAAATACGAAACGCGCGCTATAAATATATAGATTAATAATAAGTTATAGTAACGACATTGAGACTAACTTAGTCTCAATGTCAAAAAAATCTTGTCAGTGCACGGTGCGGGATTCACATAGAGAGGTATAAACAAATAAATTGCGGCTTGACGCATATTTAAACCAAAGTGTTATGGTATTGTATGATATGTTATTAGACCGGTGTATAAAGCTTTATTTTATGCTTCTATATCAGTTCCAAGAACGGCTAAAGAGATTTTTTTTAATGTTTCGGATTTTGTTTAAAACCTCAAAAAAATAATATGTATCGGTAATAGAACCCTCCCTTAAAATTTATCAAATGTTTTCGATTTCACCCTGTATACTAATATAATACAGCGGAAGAGTGTTTTTGTTTGTTTAAACTTGCTAATCTCTGGAACTACGAGTCGGATTCGAACAATTCTTTCAATAATAAGAAGCTACATAATCCCCAAGGCTTTTTACCCAGGGAATGCGGGTGAAACCGCGTCGAATAGCTAGTTATCATAAAACCATATTTGAGAAAAAAGGAACCATTTTATGATTTACCTCTCTTAATATTACAATGGTTATATTTGTTTAATTATTATTTTTATCATTAACAGCTAACTAACGAGACCTGACGTATGCTGCCCTCTGGTGACCACAACCGAGAAAATATTGGCTCAATAATTTTTACCATTCTAGGTAGGTGAGTTAGTTTATTGTATAAAAAGACCAATGCGCCGAATGTGGAATGATCTATGATCAGGCAATAATGTAAGATATGTTTAATTATTGTAAGTCTTTAGTTACCGTAATATACAAGTGGACGAAAAACACAGTTTGATAGTTTTTCAACTGTATATCTGAAGCATCCTGTATAAAACTTATAGCTATATTTTGTTGGCCTGACTGGTCGTGGGTTGGATTCCCAACCAGGAAGTTGCGATACGTTTCTTGGCGCCTCGTCGCGTCTCGGACTATTACGTATTTTTTAACAGACTTCAAAAAAAGGAGTGTCTCAATTCGGTTGTATTTTTTTTTAATGTTTGTTACCTCATAACTCCGTCATTTATTAACCGATTTGGATTTTTTTTTGTCTGGAACTGGACACTTCTCTTTTGGTCCCACTGTCATCAGATAGTGTACTTTGAAGTCCGTTTAAGTTTTTTGTAAAACAGTCCAATTATGTTGCAATCAGTTTCAATTGCTATTCACGTTCTGATAGCTGCATTTGTAAATGAAATAAAAAAGAACTATTGACGAAAAGATTTACAATTAAAATGATTGCAATAAAGGTCTAAAGTTGATTGCAATCAACAGATAATGCTACTGGAGTCAGCATATTGATATATACATCTATGTTGTAAATATACTATATTATAATCTTATTTCTAAAAGATATTTTGTTTAATAAACTAAAAACCTTATTACGTGTAAAATAATTTCAATTTTATTTCATAACTTGTTGTAATTAATAATTTATTTCTTTAATAAAATTACCGCCAACCCAAGGCAATGTTGAAAAAACTGCAAATGATAAAAAAAGATATTCTGCAAAAAAATTGTATTTCTTTAACTAGTGCTTTTAAACAAACTAAATATATATATTCACACATTCTCAATTTCTCACTAATAATATGTGTGATTTTTTCCTTCCACGAAAAGTATTTCTATCGAGTCAGATGGTTGTAACAAAATTACGTAATAGATCTGCTAATTTCTATTTTCCTTTTAGACAGCTACAATTTCAAACAGATTGTAATGTCTATACAGGGTTATTAGTAAAACATTAACAACATCTCAGGACTATATTACTTACTTCATAAACAACAACTTTTGTTCTGACTTTTAATAATTCATCAATTTAACAAAAATAAAAAATATTTAAAAATACTGAGGTTACATTCCGAATTGTGGCAAATTGAGCTTTAAGCGGTGTCCCGTGAGACGTCATAGATGACGTCATGACATGCGCCATATTGCGCTCACACCGACCATGTTCTAAACTGATATCACCGTGAGTGCTGTAAAATTACGGATAATTATTGTGTTTTCTGCAAGAATCTAATAAGATACTTGATTTTTCTATTTTGACAAATATAATATTTATAACAATGAAAAAAAAAAGCTAATATTCCTGTTTGCAAGTCAACTTATAAATTACATAAGGAGTCCTAGCGCATTGTTAAATCAGTTTTTTATTAAATTCTCTACTGTGAGTTTGAATGCAGACTTGAAATGTGTTAGATAGAACAACAAAATCTTGAAATTTTGTTATTGACATATGTATTGTTTTGTAAAAAGTCATAGAACAAAAGTTGTTGTTAAATAAATAAATAAATAAATAAATATCCTGTTGTCCGGTTGTTAGTGTTTTACCACCTTTATTACACCGCTTTGTTATCATTTTGTACACACGGAAGAGTGTGCGTTTTGGAGGAGTGTAGAAAGCTAAACTTATATGAATCACAGTCGTACAGTAGTACCCAACTGATATGGCGCGTCGTGAATCTTCGTTCGCACAGAAAAGAAAGTATGGCCCGAAGATTAACGAAAGAATATTTAAAACTTACAATCAACCTAATCACTACTATAAGGTTCATAATACACTGCAGCTGTTAGTTCCGCTCACTCGCAAGTGACGCCCCTCCGCACACATGGCGGCAACTGCCAACCAATAGCATTTCCCGCGCTTTGAAAATGTATCTTCTGCGCAGGTACATCGGTAAGCCATATTAGTTGGGTACTACTGTTAAAAGATTTTGTTAAAAAAATTTTTTTTTAATATAAGCTTTTTATGGTGACTGTACTTTTTGTGGTATGTACTTGCATTGTCATCCAATATACTAATGTATACAAAGTTTCAGCTCAATCGGACACGGGGAAGTGGGTCTAATTCAACTTGCAAGATTCAA
The DNA here is from genome assembly GCA_947623365.1 of Achlya flavicornis. NCBI lineage: Eukaryota > Metazoa > Arthropoda > Insecta > Lepidoptera > Drepanidae > Achlya > Achlya flavicornis. The sequence continues at coordinate 12,092,703 of OX392484.1, forward strand.
TTACGGAGTCCGTACAGGTGAAACTAAATAAAAGCTTGTGAAATAGAAACTCAGCTGTGTCAATTCACGTGCACATGAGATTAGATTTGATCTAATTTTTTTCAGTTATAGTACTTTTATAGATTTTATTTAACGGGACTCCCAGATTTTGTAAGCTTTGCAACGCGTCCATTTTCAAAAGTATTCTATACATTCTGCTATTACTTAACGTGTATATAAGAGTTTCTAATAATTATTTCTAGTTTAAAAATCTCTTTATGGTGTATTATTTGATTTTGCATTCCTAAAGCTAGTAATGGAACGACGAAAGATACGTATGTGGTCGATAAATACGTGACTGTCACAATATTCGGAGTGATATGAATATGAACCCAACGTCTTTACAATAAGGGTCATATGTTTAATCTGATTCATTAAATGTGATTCATACTAACCTTAATGCTACGACTTAAGGTTCATTTTCACTACTGTCACAGTTACCAAACTATATTGATTACATATTTACGAAACTAGGATGGACTTGGTCATACAGTTATCTGTCCAATCATAATGAGATTCATTACCTTGTATTAAAGTTTAAAATCGCCTCAAGCTTCTATCTAAGCATTATATTTATTAATTTTAGTTTAATTTAATTATTATAAAGGAATGTGTATAAGCGAACTGTGAATTTATATGTTAAGTTCATTAATAATATTATTTGAATTATTGATATAATCAATGTTGATATTGTGATGTATGAAAAGTTGTTTCTTTATAAACCTACGTCGAATAAATGCGATATTATGCGTATTTTTTGTTTTATAAACCTTATTGCATAGAAATAAATATACCTAGAAAGAACGTAGCCATACTACACGAATATATAAAACAGGCAAACTTTTATAGGCTGCTGCACGTAACAGCTACGTTTTACGCTCCCTCTGCGTCATTCTGCTTGTCATAGTGACGTTCATAATGATAATAGTTGTTGAAATATTCCAATTAAAATCGGAAGAAAGTAAAATATTGAACATTATTTTGCATTTTTATTTGATTTAGCCTCTAACAGTTAGGGGCAATTTTTATCGACGCGTGCATAGCTGCAACACTATCTGGATGTATCCTTAATCAAAGCCTTATTGCTATAATCATAAAATATAATTCAGAATACATTATTTTTTACATTCTGTAATTTCCTACATCTCAGCCTCACAATCAAGGACGCGTACAGCCTTCGAGTCAAAGGGGGTTGGGGTTCCCATTTTTAGTCTGGCTGGCGGGACGGATTCAAAATAACACTATGCCAGCTGCTTCAGTTGGTTTCACTCTTAGCCTATGTTTTTCGGGAAAACTGTAGCTTTGTAGAGGTGACAGAACCCGACAACCCAACCATCATAAAGGTTGATAAAGTTGCTCTCGGTATGTGAGCGTTAACTAATTAATCGCATGAACTGAAGTAGTACGAGGATGTTAGACATTTCCAGCGTCGATATAGATACCTTTGCATAAAGCAATAAGGACTATTTTCCTTGCTCCACTTACACTGGCAGTCTGCACACACTCAACCAGAAAGAGCAGTATACTAGATAGGTCAAGATTGTCAACCAACAGAGGGCAACTAGAGGACGTTGAGACGGCGACCGACCGAGTCAATCGCAGTTGTCAGAAAATTGCTGAAACGTCACCGAATGCATATTACTTTACACGACGATAAATATTGCACATCGACCTTTGGAAAGAGACAATCGGCTAATTTCGGTTTCGTAGAGCGTTATCTCTGTCGCACGAAATACAAACAGTCCGGTACCTATTAGGAGCTGTTAAAACAATTATGATTTGCTTCTTTTGATAATTATTTTTAGTTTGTATAAAATACACCAATTTTTCAATTAGTGTAGATGTTCACATTATGTTTACGTAAAGGTGACCCTCTTTTTCCTAAAGATGCCATAGTACAACTGTAAATTATTTAAATTTGAGGGTGTTAAGAACTCTAAATATATATTTAGAACTGGACGCGACCAAACTATTTCACTTGAACAACGACTGACAAAACGTCACATAGGTAGTGTGGGACAGAGATAATGCTCTACGAAGCCGAAATTAGCCGATAGTCTCTTTCCAAAGGTCGATGTGCAATATTTATCGCCGGGTACTGTACGCAGTATTACAGTCCTTAAATTGCTGGCTACAGTAAGTAATTGAAAAAATAAAAAACCACTCATCACATGACAAAATCTTTTATTTGCAAACACAAAAATCTTTACAAAAGGGCAATGAATAACATAATAATATTTCCTAAAATATCAAATTAGGAATGATTTGGGAATGTAAGCACCTTGATACATTAATAAAGTGTTTTTGAATTATTTATTTGATGAACTTGGTCGTCACAAGAACTTTGCTCCGATGAAAACCAAACTTAGAATATAAAATTAATATCCAAAATTATTTTTTTATTATAAGCAGCCATTTACGACCTATCGTATGACTACGACATAAGAGCCGCCTCAGACGAACTTTTGAATATTAAAATGAAGATTTTACATAAACTATTAAATAATAACATCTATATGTAGGTACAAGATAAAGGTAAAATATAATTTGATTATTAAAACATTATGAGTCATACTACTATGTAAATACAACAAGAAAATAAGATTAACAAACAACATTACAAAATATTCAGCCTGATGGGGAATAGTAAACAAAGGTAAAACGTAGTAATAGTAGGACAAAGAAAAAACTAACATGCGATCAAAATTGAATTGAATAAAAAACTTTTTGCCTAAAAAGGTTCATGCTTATATCACGCTAAATCGTAAAAAATATTAAAGCTACATATATTTATCCATTTTCTGTCTGTCCTACCGTTAAGAATTATCCACTCCCTATTCACAACAGTATTGTTAATTGATAATAACTAGGTTTTGCACTGCACATAATCAAATGTAAAAATAAAAATTCATAGACAAAGTAGTTACGAATATTAAAAAACTATCACTCAAATATTAAATTTTAAAAAAAGTAGAAAAAATCTAATTGCAATTATTTTGCATCTTTTACGAATGGCCAATTACATACAAAAATTATTTATAACACTAAATAAGAATTATTTTATTTTATCAAAAGCTACAGTTTTGTTATACTGAGCAAAAGTTGCAATTGAGCTCAACAATGTACAATTTGAATAGTTTTTTTTTGATAATCAATTATAGACCTTATAACAGTAGAGTTATGGACTAAGGGAAATGACTCTTCAAACTTCTTCAAACTGAAGTTTTACGAATTCGGACTTTAATCTTATTAGAATTAGATATATTTGTAGCTGTGATTACGTTCTTTGATAAATACTTGATTTACTTAAGTTACAGTTTCACCACTTAGGTGTCAACTTATTCTAACTTAGCTAAGGGCTCATACATGCATATGTCACCGTATTTTTGTGAAAACCGTTGGTTTATGATCTACCTAGCGAGATTGTAAACTCTCGATAAATTGTGAACTGCTTAAATTTTGCGTAGTAATTTTCGATAGTTTATAATCTATCCATGTCAAACCGTCATATTGTGAACCGTCCCTGATTGTTCAGTCTTGACAGTAGTTCGTTCTGTGTACATAGAGTAAGAAAACAAACATAGGAGTTAAATAAAAGAAATGCAGAAATAGAAGAAATTTTAAGGCGATGATAGCTCAGTGGTAGTGACGTCGGATACCGAGACGAAGGTCCCGGGTTCGAATCCAACAATGAGCTTGAGCTTTCGGTGAAGGAAAACATCGTGAGGAAACCATAGCACGGTGGTAGGGTACTTTGTAGTACCCGTCTGGCTACCACCCTCAAGTTGAAAATCTGTCGCCAAGCACCTATCGGTGTGTTCCGACAGCTGCACTTGAGAGCCAGTTCCTTCTAGGCTTTGTGTGCTTACCACCTTCGACCACATCATCACTTACCATAGTGAGATTGTGGTCAAACAAAAGCCTATACACGATAAAAAAAAATAAAAAAAAAATGCGCATTTAATTGTTTGAGATCAAAATTAAATGTCAATACTTTTTTATACAATAAAAACAATCAACTACGTTACATATGGCCAAAGATGGCGGCGCGGGACACATGACGTTCATCCAATCAACGCGCAAGGTGCATTCCGACGCATTCAAGTACGATGCCAATTCACAATATGACGGTTTGTCATGGATATATTATAAACTATCGGAAATGAATACGTTATATTGTAAGCAGTATTCTGATACTGCTCAGATTCAGTTCAGTATTTATCAGCAGTTTATAATCTCGCTAGATAGATTATAAACTAACGGTGTTCACAATATTACGGTGACACATATACACACTATAATAATTATGTTTCAATCGTCTATCTAATAATATGCTACACTTTCTTTCCTTTATAACGCCTTTTATGAAAAATACTGGTAATATTTCCATAACATAATCTGTGTGTGCCATATTTCATCAAAATTCGTTCGCACCACGAGTAACATTTTGCGTTCAGTGGGTCACACTATATAATTCTTGTCATTGAAAACTCTGATCTAGTATTTTTGTGTATCGTGGGAAGAATGTGATATCATGAGTTTTGTTATCGCTTGAGATACTATGGGTGGGGTCGAGTTTCAAACGACTTCAAAAACGGATCAACGCGTATTTTTGAAAACTTTTAAGTGACTTTACCACATTTATATTCCAGAAAATGGAAGGGAAAATGAAACAGGGAAAAATGAAGAGAGCAGGCAAGTGCGATTCAGATACGTAGCCCAGTGAAAACAGGCAGACGGACGCAAGGGATGTGAACTTAGTAGTATGGATCCCTAAAAAGGCGTAATGGGCTAGTTTCCTGAAAAAAATCAATTTAGTCCGTCATATACATTATCAAAAAATATTAGACACGTATTTTACTTTTGTCAGTTAAACAAAAAAATAGGTTGATATGGTTTGTTAAAGTCCCGCGTGACGTCACGGTGTGGTACACTTTTTAGTAACAAGTGACGTCACGAGCCCCCACTCCCGAACTTTGTCGCGCATTATCTTTGTTATTTTTTAATGATTATTTGGTAAAGCAAAAAATATGAATACAATATTTTTTGATAATCTTACTGGCGGACTAATTAGTTTTTTTTTTTTTACCCAGTATACATCCCAATTAAGGAGATTATTGAGCTATGTTAGTTATATTTCATCAAATATACGCAAAATAATAGCTTATATACTGTATAGCAACTGAGCACAGTTATTATACATACGTCACAGCCAACTATCTTAATTAGCCGTTCAATTAACAGCCTAGACTTTTTATCAAAAGGCGCCGTTCAACTAGCGGCCTGAATGATATTCAGCCATTCAATCAAACAGCTAGGCAAATTAATAAAAAGGCTAGGCTGTTTATTGAACGGCTAATTAAGCTAGTAGGCTGCGAAAGATACATTATTCAATCTTCATACACATATGGCGACTTATAAGCATTGTAAAATTCTTTGTTATATGAGATCATTGCATTTATACATTATTTTATACATTTTAGCAGCTATTATACAAATAAATAAGACGCGTCATCAATATTGGTTAGGAGGTGTCCATTAAGTATGTCAGAAATGAAGCGATGTGGGAATTGATTTTTAAAGGAAAAAGGAAGGGAAAGAAAAGGTAATAATCCTTTCTTCCTTCCTTTTTCCTCTAGTTTCTAGAAGTTTCGGTCGGAAAAATAACTAACGTAAATTAAATTTAATGCCTTTTCAAAATCTCTCCTTTAGCCCGGAATCAAATGCTTGCGTTTTATTCCAGAACATGATTAATCTATGTGCCAAGGTTTAACAAATCCGTTTTATTTACAGCGTGATTTCGTAACAAACAAACACAAAATTCGCATTTATATGTAATGATAAAATAAATTTTGATCTCATTTTGAAACTGATGAAATATTTTAGTTTTAAAATCAATAATAATTTGCACAAGTTACCATATCAGATAATAATCTAACAATAAAACCCATTGTGAATACTTTAGCGTCGTCATAAGAAAACGAAACTACACGCGATTACGATATCGCTTAGATAGCACTATCAATAATCAACACTACGTGGAAATATCATCTTTCAATTAAATTATAGGACTTATATTTACAGACAAAATACCTGCTTTCATCCAGTAGGTATTTGACAATTAAATATAATATTAATAAAAAAAAAATAGTACAAGTAAAATTAAGTATAGTAATTCTATAAATTCATCCTCATAATGGTTGATAGTGGATGAAGACTCATGTTGAATTTAACAACAAACCGTAGTTACACGAAAAAACAGAAGTTTAAAAATCGAAAAAAAATAATTAAGATACAAGACCTCAAAGTTATGCTATTATATTGTTATGCTCTCTAACTTTGTACACCTTTGTTATCATTACTGACTTTTCTAGTGCTTTAATGACAATTGGTCCGATATAGACATTTGACCCAACAAAAAACGTGATCGATTGACATCATAAAAAAAGTATCAAGCAACAATGATCTCTAATTCCTACAATGCATTATTGTCATTAGCTTGGCATCATCTATTTTATCTTTGGTTTTGGTTACCCGATTTAGAGCAATGATATTATATAAATTAATTAAGATAAGATAAATTTTAAAACAGGTAATTTATTTGCTGATATTATACATGCGATAATTTTTGCGTATGTTTGTTGCCACTAAGATACGTAACGGCCAAAGGGTGAAAATAATTTAATTAAATTTAGATAACCTACAATTTTAAAAACACAGGACATTTAAACATACAATAAAGTTTTTTATGACATATTTTATGGACAACTCCTAATTAATAATTAGTAAAATCGCTATTGAATTCTCCATTGAAACATTTAGTTAATTGTTTTTACTTAAATGATTATTTGCCATGCACTCGCCATTTTCAGCAACTGACCGATTTGTTTCTTGCTTGAAAATCCATTGCATGACCACAGAATAATAAATAGTGATCAGTACAGAAGGATCACTCCATAATAAAATCTGCGTAAAGATACCTACAAACGCCTTACTTTCTATCGCATAGCTCTATCTGCATCGAACGCAGGCTTTTCGATGGATCAATAGCAGAATCCCTAAGTATATTTTGGTGGCTAAATTTCTCAATGAGCCAGGCCTGGCATGACCTAAAAGCAGGACTCTTTATTCTATATTGTCTATGGTCAAAAAATACCTCAAAGTTTATGGTAGTTCGTGGAACTCGAATTCCGTGTAAAGCTGCTGGACTCTTTGGTACACTTCATCGCATGACGATAGAGTCTGTGGTAATATCACTAGTGCCGCAGTCAGACTCTCTTCTGACCCGAAGATCTGTAATAAAACAAACGAAAATGATAATAATAACCTGGGAAACCTAAACACACGGATATCTGATCTCGAAGTAAGGCTTGTGCCATGGAAACCAGATAACTGATACTACATAACTAATTTTAAATATTACACTTATAAAGATAATTGGTAAACCCAGAGTTAGTTCCCAGGATATGTATTTATTTCAGTATTCTATTTTTTTGATATGACGAAATTGGTAGGTAAATAAGCGTACGACCTGCCTGATGGTAAGCGAATACCCAAGCCAAATGAATGCATGGGACATCACTTACGCGTTACCAACATACCCCCTCCCCAACGAGCTCAGTCGCGCGGCACTCACGCGCAGGAACACCACATAATGTTATGTGTGTGCGGTATTCTGTAAGGTAGATTACGCACCCAGTCGAGCTGCTCTATGAGCGAATAAACGCTACGCTCTACCTCTCTTAAAAAATCTTCTTCTTATAAATACCCTGAAGAGACATCTTTGTACTCTGTTTTAATCATACTGCGCAAAAGAAGGAGTTTGAGATTTGGCATAGTAAAAGTTTATTTGGAAAAGGAGAGCAGTTTTTTTTTTCAAATTTAAAAAAGTATGAATTTCGGCCACTAGTTGAGTAGTCCTTGCATCATTCCAGGAAAACAGAAACCTCGGAAAGGCGGGCAAAGCCGCGGGGCGGTATCTAATATATTTTTATAGAAATGCTATGAAACTATCAATACAAACGTGGTACACTTGAAACAAGCGACTAAAGTACCAACTGTGATATACTGTGTACTTGTGAACAGGTGCTGCTTGTGGGGGCTGGTCTGCTTAAGTTTGCTATTTATTTACTTATTAAATATTTTTTCAGTCTACTTTGTAATTTTGCCGCCGCGCCGGGGCACGCAATTGTTTTCAGTGCGATTAGAATGTAAATATTATCTAATTAATCTAAGCCTGTTTTGAAAAGAGTAATTGCTGAGTTTATTGCCGGCTCTTCTCAGCAAATGCAACCTTCCGAACCGGTATTAGAGTATTAGAGTCAGACTTTTCATAAGTGCCTGCGAAGGTCTATTTGAATAAATGATTTTGAATTTGAATTTGAATTTACTTTATAATAGGCCTTGTCGTGTGGCTTCAACTCGCGTATCGTCATGATAAGAGTGATTACATATTAGTCATAGACTGACGTGCAATATAAAAAGCCACTAACTTATCATGAAATATTTCCAAAACCACGCAAGAGCTTCTAGAAGTGAAAAGCAATATTCAAATAATATACATTCACAAAAAACAAATTGTTAAAAAATGAAAAAAACAAAAGATGCCCATTTGGACAAAAAACAAAAATCTTAAAGTGGTTAACGAAATTTTAACTTATTTTATAAATCATTCAGTATTTCGTATTAACTCCGCGTGTTGGCATGCTGAGTTCCAGATTCCTCAGCATATGCCGAGTAATATTATCCCATTTTTCAATAAGATAATCAGTATGAAATAAGGTTTTAATATACAATATAATACCCACTATTTTCAACTGCACTGATTGATTTGTCAGTCTGTTTGTCTCAGCTGCATCACCAAACTCATTTGATGACTACACGAAAGAAAACTAATTTCTTAAGGAAGTTATTATTTCTTTCTAACGGCTGTATTATCGAATAAATAATATTTATAATCTCTTAAATAATTATGTTTGATAATGAACTGGTCGTTTTTATTAGCTTGCTCGATATTTTAGTGAAAAACATTACTATTTACTAATAATATTTGTAAAGCTGCGTAACAAGCGAATAATGTTAATATAATAGCTATATAATACATACATAACATCAGAAAAAATATGTGGTTCCATACATACATTTGGGATGAGGAAGGTATTTTCTTTATACAACTAAAGAAGATTTTTACAAGATTCCGCCTCTAAGGGGACATAAACCCGCGGGGTGGAAAGCTAATTATACGTATGTTAGGCTACATTCCGAATAAAATAATATCGCTCACAGTGCTCACAGCAATAATTTGCGTACCGAGTTAGATATCACGATAATGACAGCTGAGAACTGTCAACAATTCGGAACGCCCGTTATCGCGCTCACAGTATTCAAAACAGAACATTTGAGAATTTAATTAAAATCTGAATTAACAATGCGCTAGAACTCCTTATATCTTTTTTTTTTTTTTTTTTTTTTTTTTTTTTATACCACTTAGGTGGCAAACAAGCATACGGCCCGCCTGATGGTAAGCGGTTACCGTAGCCTATGGACGCTTGCAACACCAGGGGTATCACGCGCGCGTTGCCGACCCTGCAGAAATCTCTTCACACCCCTTTTGAAGAATCTTTTATTAGTTGACTCGCAAAAAGGAATATCCGCATTTTTTATTATTTTTCTCTCATAAAATCATAAGAAGTATCTTTGCCATATGGAAAACCAAAAATCTTATTAGATTTTTGCCGAAAACACAATAACTAACCGTCACTTTTTGACAGCGCTCACGGTGATATCAGTTTAGGGCATGGTCGGTGTGAGCGCAAGATGGCGCATGTCATGACGTCATCTATGACGTTTCACGGGACATCGTGATGGCGCTCAAAATAATATGGAACGGGTTTAAGCACGCTCAAATCGATTACAGCGATTATATCATTAATTCGGAATGCAGCCTTAGTTATGTTTCAAAGTCAAAGTCATTTTAATCAATTTCGGTTCTAGTAGGGGCCCACTTATGAAATTCGTAAGCCGGTCTTCAACAAGCATAAACTTCGCCAGAAACTCTGTGAAGGTAACTGAAGTTATCACCAGCTCGTACACAGTTTTTTTTTTTTATTTAACAGTAACACAAAATTTTACTACCAATAACCTAAACAGAGTGACTTGCGAACTGAAAATTACCAGTAACAAAACTAGTTTTAAATTGTTTGATTAAATCTAAGAGATATAAGATTAAATGTAACTAAAGTTAGTTTCCAGACAACAAAACTTCAACATACATTTGTAGAACCTTTTTTTCAGTGTAATTCGGCCTTCAACAGGCATAAACCTCGGCAGTAACTCTGCGAAGGTGATTCAAAACGAGCATTACCTTGTTCAAGAGATCGGGCCTGGCGGGCAGCGCGTGCATGGCCAGCGAGGCCGCCTGCCGGATGTACCACGGGTGGAACAGCGCCAGCGTCTCGTTGTACGAGCCCTGGCACGTGTGGCACGTGTTCATCGTCTCGTCAGCGTCGCTCAGACGCTTCAGGAACAATCTAATAAAATCTGAAAATATTACATATTTATCACGGAAAGCGCTCGTGGTGTAGCATGATTAGCCGTGCTGGGTATTGGTATTTCGAATCGAGCGTTTCAGTGCTTTGGAAGGCACGTAAAGCCGTTGGTCCCGGTTATCACTTAATTGTGATAGTCGTTAAGCTAGTTGGAAGCCTAATAGGCGGCTTGAAAACTCCAACAGCACACAATATTATATGTGAAACAGAAATGTATAAAATGTTAAAGTAATGGTTTATTCAAGTTTACCAAGTTTAATTATTTCCATGTCTGATTCATTTATTTTTATTTATTCATTTAGTATACTTATTATCATTCATTTTATTTATTTTGATTAAAAATATTATTTTTATAACAAAAATATTATAAAAAACCTAATCCATGTAAATATGATTATTATTTTTACAATATTATACACAATTGCTTGTGTTTTTCCGATTGACGATAACGTTATAAGGAAACCAAATGGTGTTTAGGTTTTTATTTTTAGCTTATTTGGATAACTTCCATGCCATACCTACTGACTGACCCTTTGACTGCACCATCCAACTACCGGTTTGTTGTAATCGTTGAGAGTGTGAGCCAGAAGTTTTTTTTTTTAAACTTCACAATAAGAAAGTAGCCTTGGTCGGAAAGCTTTTGAGCTGTATGTATTTCAGGCATCGAACAACGCAATGACGTTTATTTTGTTTGAAATCTAATCCGCCAATTTCTCACCACCGACAATGCGCTCTGATTGGCTGAGTCAAGGACACATGCGCTCTGATTGGCTAAGTCAAGATCACACGATGCAGTTATTGTTCCTTACTGCAAAATCACTGACCAGTTGCGGAATTAGATTCCTCGGTAGGTCTATTGAAACGGTATTACTACTCGGTGAAAGCAAGTCGATTTGATTAAATATTTTAAACTGTCCCCTTCAACCAGAGATAGGTATTAGGTGACTGGTAATTAGTAAACGATACATAGACACATGATTGTACTCATGATAACAAACAACTTTCCAAAGAAACATTTATTTTTAGTACCTACCTAATATTTAGTACCTAACAAGAATAAGAATACACCATCCATAATATTTTGTACCTAACAAGAATATTCAATTCAAATTCAAAATCATTTATTCAAATAGACCTTCGCAGGCACTTATGAAAAGTCTGACTCTAATACTCTAATACCGGTTCGGAAGGTTGCATTTGCTGAGAAGAGCCGGCAATAAACTCAGCAATTACTCTTTTCAAAAACAGGCTTAGATTAATTACATAATATTTACATTCTAATCGCACTGAAAACAATTGCGTGCCCCGGCGCGGCGGCAAAATTACAAAGTAGACTGAAAAAATATTTAATAAGTAAATAAATAAATATAAAGTAAATAAGAATACACCATCAGCTTTTATTTCATTTAGTTACTTATCCCTATTTATTTCTTTGGGAAAGTTGTTTGTTATCATGAGGAGAATCATGTGTCTAAGTATCGTTTACTAATTACCCGTCACCCTATATATACCTACCTATCCATTTTAATTAAATTCAGAAGTAAACTCAAAATAAATTGGCTGAATTCGTTTCAGTAATTTCAAATCTTTATTCATTGGATTGTTATGGAAATTGGCTGTTTAATAAACATTACTTTGAAATAACTTTGGCATGCCGCTTAGTGGTAATGAAGCACCATTAAATTCAAAGTTCTTTTCTTCTTCAAAAACTGTAAGGATGTTGTCACACAAATCAAACATCAAATAAATTAATCAAACAATTGGACCATTGAATTATTACGCTTTGGACTGTTTTACAAAAAACTTAAAAACTTTAAAGTAACTTCAAAGTACACTAAGAAGTAATCAAATCCTGATCTGATGACAATGGGACCAAACGGGAAGTGTAGGTTAAAAAAAGACAGAGAAAAAAAAAACAACCCAATTGAGAACCTCCTCCTTTTTTTTTTATTTGAAGTCTGTAAAAGAAGCACCATGACGTTCAAGTTTGAAATCCATTCCGCTGATTCCCCAGCACTGACTATGCGCTCTGATTGGCTAGGGGCCATCCATAAATTACGTCACACGAATTTCATGATTTATTATTTTTAGGTGTAACTGAGTTTCAAGGAGTCAAACAAGCATAGAGTGTAGAAAAAAAGATCATACATACCCAAACCTCTATGTAAACGTAGCATTGTCCTTGATCCCGAAACAAAGTTATTCTTGTCGTGTAAGCTTGTCTCTTTCTCATATTTCATCATTTTCTTGAATGATTCATAATAAACTGCGTTTTCTCCTTCTCTGTGTTTCTCCATTACTTTTATTTTACTCTTTACGTCACTGCTGACGAATGAAAATACTGACCCTATGAGATTTAGGAATCTAAAAATAATGAAGGAATGTTGAAAATAGTAGTAGTGAGGAAAAACATAAATAACTTACCTAAGAATAGCGACACTCATAGTTTGAACACTAGAAATAAGCACCAACTTGCTGTACCTTTAACTCGGCTCAGCAAAGTCCTTAACTCTTTCAAGGGGCAATGTATACGTTTCTATAATAAAGTACCCAAAGAAATCCAAGAGCTACCTATACATAGATTCAAAAAGATAGTAAAACAGAAGTTATGCAAGAAGGGGTACTATAAAGTTTCTGATTTTGTAGATGACAAGAATGCATTTGAATGAATTGTTCGCTTCGCACGCTATTGTTATATATATTTTGTAAATTGTAATATTTATAAGTACACATTAAAAAAAAAAAGAATACTTGCTGAGTTTCTTGCCGGAGTCTTCTCAGTTCAAGTTGTATTTGGAACCGGTGTAGAGTCATTTGTTAACATTCATGAGAGCCCTATAAGGGCCTAACTTGAATAAATGAATTTTGATTTGATTTGATTTAGTAATATTTTTTCTATTCACATTAATCTTGTTTTGAAATAATTCTAATTAAGTAAGGTTTTTTTAAGGCAAGCTAAGAAGTTTCTATTAACAATAGGTCTCACTATATACATCTCTTTTTATCACATGGATAGATATGGGCTATTAAAATGGTTCTTGTTTAACAGAGTAGCGAGAAATGATAAGCAAGAACCTGATTAATAGAGGATTCACTGTCTCTTTTCAATGAATATTACATTAGATACAAAACTGTGGCATACAAAGTAATTACTCATATCTTAAAATTAAAGATATCTTATCATGAGATTTATTTCTTGAAGATTTTTGGGTGATTGTAATCATCTTCATACGTAAGAATGAGGTCCAAAATATACTATTTTAATTAATGTAATTCAATCTAGCTGTCCTACGCAGTTTCACCCGCATTCTCGAGTGATCGTATGTTTCCTGGGATAAAAAGTATCCTAAGTGTTAATCCAGAACATATTCTATCTGTGTGCCAAATTTCATTCAAATCCATTCAGTAGTTTTTGTGTAAAAGAGTAACAAATCCACACATACAAAATTTCGCATTTGTAATGGGTATTAAGTAATTTATTTCAAATAGACCTATGCAGGCACATATGAATAGGCTGACTCTAATACCGGTTCGGAAGGTTGCATTTGCTGAGAAGACCTGTCAATAAACTCAGCAATTACTCTTTTCACAAGTATGATGCATGTGGCAGCTATCAACCTCCTCGTCATATTGAAAGGAAGAGAATGACCCATTACACGACGCCACCGCAAGCAAAGTGAGCAAATTTTTGTTTGCCTTAAAAATAAAACTAAAGGGAAACTCCTAGATACACACAATTTGTTGTCTGTGTGTCTTTTGACAAGTTTAGATAGAAGTTGATTAAAAATATCATAATATATATAAAATATCTCAGATTACAGAACAAGGCAGATGGGGCGCGTGGAACACGGGAGTGAGGCCAAAAGGCAAAAACAAATTGAAAAACACAAAGCTGCTATTTGCTTTTGAATTCACTCTCCCGTGTCCCGTGCACTCTATCTACCTTTTGTGTTTAAGGAGAACCATGGCCATTGTGCGCCAAATGCCACTGTGACGTATAAGACACAAGGTTTAATATTAACTGTCATTTAGTAACTTTTCCATATAGATTTTAAATCTAGCCAGATCTCTCTTTTCTGGTCGTCGTGCTTTATAGGTTAAGCAGGTACCGGATTTATATTTTTTTTATTTGTAGTTATGGGATGCCAGAGCTAGCAATGCTAATTTAATACATTGGGTATTAAATTAGCATTAAAAATAAGTAAACAACATTACACTTTCAGAAATAATGTGTTAATGATGTAAAAAAAAAACACTGGTTCATAGTGAACTTGGAGGTTTATTCTACTGGGAAACATCTACTGCTATTGCTATTTAATAATTGATGAGTCGGTACATTTATCTTTTTCAATGACAGCATTTGAAATTAAATTGATTGTTCTTTTGTCTTCAACTGTTCTGAGAAAAGGGAGAATATTGAAAATACTTTACCAAATCAAACATAAAAAACCTTAGTCTTACAAGCATAGGTAAGTACAAGATGAAGTAGATAGTTGCATGTTGAAGTTCTAATGCCCAATTCACTTCTATAAGAACGGAATCCATATGGCAAAATGAAAAAAGCAACACTCACTTTACAAGCTCATTGTAGCCATCAATATACGCTTCTATGACGACGTCATCGTCTTCCTTCAAGCTCCGTTGAAAACATTGGTGGACGTAGTGCAGATCTAAAGTGTTTACGTTAGACATTTCTTTTATATTTATAATTTATTACGATAAATTGAATTTAATTGCAAAACAACTTCGGCACAGCTGTACACTGACACTGACGTTCATTCGCTACTGACTGACTGACTGACATCTCACGATTCTCACGTCACGTCACGAACTTGACGTTTCATTATGACGTTTCACGATGTTAGTGATGGTACTGGTGTTGCCAACTTTATTTGAAGGGTGATCGTATCATAATTACCAATCGGCCGATTCGGCACCAATTTTACCAGACCGTAATATTTAATTTTAGAGTTTTTCGTAAAAATCGCAAATATTTTATAGCCTCCCACAAACAAACTTTCTACACAGCATCACACAGAGTATGTATGTTATTTAATTTCAAGCTTCAAGCGACTTTCTCTTGAAAACATAAAATGGTTTCAATAACTCATGGGAAAGTCTGTGGGGAAAGTGTCGCATTTGCTATTCATACTACCGATCTTTTTTATAATGACGAAATCGGTTAACAAGTGCACGAACCGCCTGATGGTAAGCGATTACCATAGCCATATCCCTCCCTCCTCATTCCCCCTCTATCCCTCCCCAACGAGCACTGGCACAGTAAGTAATGTTATATAACAGTATTCTATCTTCATACAAACGGTTTGAACGCGAGTCATACCGACCTACACGCCTCGAGTTCAATACCTATGCATTCGGTAGGCAAATAGTCGCGAATGCGCGGTAGTGACGACAGAACGGTATGATAGGTTTGTAAACAGTAAGCAAAATTCAAAATTCAAAATCATTTATTCAAATAGACCTTCGCAGGCACTTATGAAAAGTCTGACTCTAATACTCTAATACCGGTTCGGAAGGTTGCATTTGCTGAGAAGAGCCGGCAATAAACTCAGCAATTACTCTTTTCAAAACAGGCTTAGATTCATTACATAATATTTACATTCTAATCGCACCGAAAACAATTGCGTGACCCGGCGCGGCGGCAAAATTACAAAGTAGACTGAAACAATATTTAATAAGTAAATAAATAGCAAACTTAAGCAGACCGGCCCCCACAAGCAGCACCTGTTCACAAGTATGACGCGTGTGGCAGCCATCGCCCTCCTCGCCATATTGGAGGGAAGTGAGCGACCCGTCACACGACGCCGCCGCAAGCAAAGGCCTTAAAGTGAGCATGACTTACTTAAGTCTGCCTTAGAAAATAAAAAATAACTAAAGGGAAACACTAAACACACAATTTGTTATCACTGTGACTATTGACAAGTTTAGACTAAATATCACAAAATAAAAAAATATAACAATTAGACAGACATAATATATCGATGCATTTATATCAAAATAAATAAATGAAGAACATTGAATTGAATTAATTTAATTACAATAAGTAATATAATCTGTAACCTAAAAACATAACTTATAATAATAATAGCATACTTTGAATTAAAATGGACCTTGAACTAGCTGCTCAGTGAAGCAGGTGCAGAGAGAAGCTACTTCCATACATCCTAGTCGTCAATATAATGAGACACTTTATAATAAGCCCTACTTAACAGCCGCTTTTTAATATGTTCCTTAAATTTAAAAAAGGACATACTGGTCACGCTATGAGGAATTTTATTGTAAAATTGGATACAATTCCCAAGAAAGAACTTATTTACTTTAGCTAATCTAAATCTAGGTACAGTTATTTTGTCTTTGTTTCTAGTGTTTCTATCATGATAGTCACTATTGACTGGAAACAAATTAATGTTCTTGCGGACATACATAATATTTTCAAAAATGTACTGAGA
The DNA here is from genome assembly GCA_947623365.1 of Achlya flavicornis. Taxonomy (NCBI): domain Eukaryota; kingdom Metazoa; phylum Arthropoda; class Insecta; order Lepidoptera; family Drepanidae; genus Achlya; species Achlya flavicornis. The sequence goes on from OX392484.1 coordinate 12,109,759, forward strand.
GGGCAAAGTTAGTATATTAATATCCGGAAATATATTTCGTAGAGACTCGCGAGAACCCAAACAGTAGATGGCGCGAATTGCCCTTTTTTGTAATACAAAAATGGATTCCAAGTCTGCGGCACAGCCCCACAGCAAAAGGCCGTAAGACATAAGACTATGAAAATATGCAAAATAAATTAATCTGGCTGTATTAATGTCCGTCAGTTACCTTATTTTGCTGACTGCAAACGCAGCGGAGCTCAGTTTACCACCTAAGGCTTCCCACTTCACCAGGTGAGCACCCCACTGCAATCTACAGTCTATAGTCAGACCAAGAAAAACAGTCTTATCTACTACATTAAGTTTATTACCATCCACAATAACACTGGTATCAACTTTTGGTACATTTGGTAATGAAAATCTTATACATTTTGTTTTTTTAGAGTTTAACATAAGATTGTTGGCAGCAAACCATTGAGACACAGTCTTCAGAGCGTAGTTAACTTTTAAAAGATCTTTGTCTTTTCTATCTACTTTAAATATCAGAGACGTATCATCTGCAAACAAAACGACATCTGATAGTTCTTTCACCATATAAGGTAGGTCATTTATATAAACTAGAAACAGAAATGGGCCTAAAATCGAGCCTTGAGGTACGCCTAATTTGACTAAGGAGCCCGATGACACACTACCATTGATTCCTACTTTTTGTTGGCGCCCTGAAAGATAGGAAACCACAAGATCGAGAGCCACTCCGCGAATTCCGTATAACTTAAGTTTAAGAGCTAGCGTTTGGTGATCTACGCAATCCAATGCCTTGGAGAGATCACAAAAGATACCAATAGCATCGTGTGAGCACTCCCAGGCCTGAAAAATATGCTTAATAAGTTTAGCTCCCGCATCCGTAGTGGACTTACCTCTCGTAAAACCGAACTGATCATCATGGAGTATCTTGTGGTTATTAAAATGCCTTAACATTTGGTTTAGCACAATCTTTTCAAAAATCTTACTTAATGCAGGAAGTACTGAGACCGGTCTGTAATCTGAGGGATTGTTTTTACATCCCGATTTAAAAATCGGAACAATTTTGCTGTATTTCATTAAATCAGGAAAGTTGCCCTGTTCGAGACATTGGTTAAAAATTAGGGCTAAAATAGGGGCAATATTAAAAATAATTGACTGTATAACTTTAACTGACAAACCCCATAAGTCTTCTGTATTTTTCATATTTAGTGACTTGAAAGCCGTGATAATGTCATAGTCACTAACCTGGGTGAATGCGAAGTCTGGAATGTTTCGTTGAAAAGTCTTCTGTAAAATCGATTCTGCTAACGTGGAAGACGAAGCAAGATTTTTAGTAGCCTCCATAGGTATATTTGAGAAAAAAGTTTCAAAAGCAGATGCTACTTCTAATTTATCTGATATTAGTTTATCATTAATTTTAAGACAAAAAGTATTATCTTTGATTTTATTTTTACCAGTCTCTGTATTTAATAATCTGCCACACTGTTTTAATTTTATTATTAGAATTATTTACCCTATTGCCTATGTAGATGGCCTTAGCTCGAATGCATACCTGTTTAAATAACTTGGAATAGTTCCTAACATATGTATGAAAGTTTTCATTACTATTGTAAGATCTCTGATGGTAAAGATCATACATGTTATCCCTACTCTTCCTGATTCCTTTAGTTGCCCAGTTACAGAATTGAAGTTTATTATTTACCTTTTTAGTTTTGATTGGACAAGATACATTAAATTAGTTGCAAATATCTCTAAATATTTTTTCATAGTTTACATTTGGATCATCAGAAATATACATAGTGTTACTAATTTTATAATCCATATAAACGCTGAAATTATTTAATCTTGTTTCATTAACTGACCTAAATGTTTTCGTTATGGATGACCTAAGTTTTTTACACGGTAATTTTACCAATTGTGCCAAATGATCCGAACGGACGCCATCTATTATGGACTTCTCTAAAACGTTACCGTTAGTAATTATGTTATCAATACAGCGTGCGATTTATGCGAATATTCATTGAAATAATTATAAGTACCGAAAAGCGGGGTGAATTGAATTGACGGGGCAAATAGTAAATGATTCTTGGTATGATTATAAACGTTGAATATAGCAAACTCAGTGATATACTCACTATAAAAAAGCCGCAAGTTTAGCGATTTGGTAGTATTGTTTTTTCTTCGGCAGCATTTTATGTAAAGCAGCATCGCGGACTTTTTGGCGGGAACTTGCAGAGTGACGTTGCGTTTTCATTTTTATTTTCATATATTCGTATATTTTGGTTTTTATTGCAGTGGTATTTTATCAAATAAAGATCAATCTGTGTGCACCTTTGAAATGAAATGAATTATGTGTATCGTGACTTTTCAAGTTGTCTCAATAAGTCCGTGAAGACTTTTAGTACAATTACCACCATTGTAGTAAAACATAAAACATGACCTTTATGGACGGTGACTGACAGAACTATATGTGAAAGTGATTTATTGTGACTGGAAATTATAATATTACTTGACACTGGCAGAAATAAGACCTAATTTGGATTTGGTTGCCAAACTTAAAAATAAGAAGAAGAAGAGTATTTAATCAGTTTAATTTCGTTCGTCCGTCACATTTGTTCAATCAAAGAGTAATATTTGTTGTTTTGATATTGCAGTTTGAACAATTAAAATATTGGGTACCTACCTACTATTAAAATAATAACCTTTGGTTTTTAAAAGTGAGCAAATCATCATTGTGTTGTACAACTTCTTATTCTGGTATGTTGAGAATTCTTTCTACGCCTTGTTATCATTAAAAATATGACAAGAATCAGCCAGAAGATTTTTATTTTTAGTCACACGATTGTTGATTAAGTGCTACAAAAACTCGCCGAATTGGAAAGTAGTAGAGTTCTATATCATAAATAGGTATTTGGAAGTAAGTAGGTACATTTAGCTTTATTTCCATAATATAAATGTGGGTTTGGAAAAGGGATTTTCCCTGGTGATTGTTTACCTGAATATACGGCATATAATTTCATTAGTAATACGTAGGTACCTATATTATACTACCTCTAAGAAAAACCTTGTCCTGTATTCAGAAGGCTGTAGAAGCAATGATATTTGATCAGGAAAGTTGAAGGGGCAAAAATCTTATTTTTTGGTTACATGATTTCACAATATTGCAAATGTTTGTCAAAAAATTGCTATGTATATTTCTAATAAATTGGTGTTTTTAAAACACCCACATGTTATTTTTGTCCTGTTTTTTTTACCGACTAAAAAAAGGAGGGTGTACTCAAGTTATATTTTTTTTTATGTTAGAGGTTCAGGTAACCTCATAACTCCGTCATTTATTAACCGATTTGGAAAATTCTTTTTTGTTTGGAAGGGTATATTACCCATTTGGTCCCATTGTCATCAGATCAGGATTTGATTACTTGTTAGTGTTTTTTGAGGTGTTGGTTTAATTAAACATTTTATGATTTGAATAACACCACATGAGTTGTAAGCATTTATAATAAATTGTTCTCATGATTGCTGTAGTATCTTGTCATTGATACAAGTTGGGGTACAAAATCATTGATGAATCACTTGAATAGCAGTTCCTGGAACGTTTTTTTTTTCATATCTTGTTGCGTAAAGCATGTGTCATGTGCATCATATCTGTAAGCCAACAAGTTGAAATATCTTTTAATGTGTGGTGTACCTCAAGGCAAATTAACAAATAAAGTCATCTTAAAAATATGCAATCTTTTAGCCAAAACATGTTATGTAAATAACTATAGGTATTGCTCCATTTTTCTACCTGTACAAAGTTAATTGGCTCTGGCCTGCTGAATATGGCACACAAATACAAATTAATGTGTTAGTTTTAAACCAACATACATATCACCTTTTCTGTTGTTTTGAAATAACTTTGAAATACAGAAAGGTATGACTTGAAACTACTGACAGGTTTTTTTATTTTTTTATTATCATTGAAATTTATTAAAAATTCTGTTGAACTTAATAAAAAATTTCAAAAGTAAGGTAATGCATTATTGCTAATGGAATTCATTCCAATATTTTTTGGTAAACTAGTCCCTCATTATAACAGGTGGAGATTTCGAGATGGCATATATTCGAAACCTATGTTGGGTTAGTCATGCTGGACAACTTTTACTATGGGACCAATCGCGAATTCTCAAGAACAATTTGTTATAATTTAAAAATGGGGACTATCCACCTTAACTCAAATTGTAGAAATTGTGTAGTTACTCATTATATACTCTAGGTATATCTAGGTATATACTCATTATTAATGATCAAGAACAAATATCTGTAGGTACTTAAACTATCATCTTAATACAATATTCTGAGTCATTTCTCCTTATCACATGGATTGTTATGTTTGATAGCGCTTATTAATTAGTTTTGAGATACAGTAGTGATGTTGACACCCCCAAGAAATAACATGCTATCTCACATTTTGTTGATTTTTATGATATTGATATTTGTCTTGAAAACTTATGTATTTGTTGCTCTATCTTCATATTTTAACCTGTTTAATAAATGCAGATATTAATATTATGATATGAAATATTATTAAAGATTTATTATTCACATTTATCAGGCAGAAATAACATTGTTTCTATTCTTGAATGAATGCATCTACAGTACACTCATAAGGATTACCATGGTATCTCACTTTGTACAGTCGAGGTATATGGAAAATATGTATACATTTAGTAAAATTCAACAACGGTTTCCTCTTAAACTACTGACTGAAATTATGAGATATTATAAAGGCAGAATCTTCTAACATATACTATTATGATTTGGGTAATAGTTTAACACTTAAATGTTAAACATGCGAGAAAATTGCTTTTGAATTTCTAAAAGTGTATACATATTTATGTCCACGACTGTACAAGCTTTTATTTAACTTGCAATGTATGTATGTAAAGTACATATGTATGTTTGTTCGTTCGGATGGAATCTTGCAAGTCGGATTTCACCCACTTCCAGTGGTCGGATTGTCTTGATATTTGGTATACATTAGTATATTAGAAGACAATGCAAGTACAGTTCTAAAAAAGTACAGTCACCAAAAAAAAACTTGTATTCAAAATGACATTTTTAACAAAAAAAACTTATACCATTTTACAGGAAGTCATGTGTAATTTCTGTTATTAAAATATTGTGGGAATTATCAATTCAAAACAGTTATTAAAAACTAATCTATACATATAAAATGCTTTGTCCTGAATGACTGAGAATCAACGCACAGCCTAAACCACTGATCGTAGAGACCTGAAACTTGGAGGGTGTGTTCTTTGTATGACGTAGGCATCCGATAAGAAAGGATTTTTCGAAATTCTACCCCTAAGGGGGTGAAAAATGGGGGCAATGTTTGTATGGGACAACGAGATTCCTTGATCCGATCTACTTCAAATTTTGCATAAACATTCCTTAACAGAATTGATGGAAGACGTGTTTCGTATTTTATTGAAACCCATCGCCTAACGGGGTCAAAAGGGTTAGAAAGTTATTTTAGGGGTGATTTGCATCGAAGTTTATATCAATACTCCTTAGTACTTTTGATTTAAATTACATTTTTTATTTTGACACATGTTTGAAATCTCAATCCGATTTTTACAGATTACAGAATAAGGCAAATGGACACGGGAGTGAGGCTAAAAAAGCAAATACAAATTGAAAAACACATACCAGGGGGGCGATTACGTAACTAAGTTTCAATCATTTTCGAATTGAAATCGGTTCAATATAGCGGTTTTCTGAAATCTTTTTTACGTTCTGATAACCGCAAATACAAACAGTGGTTCATTAGAAATGGAACCATTTCCGATTTTGTAATATTTCTACCGATTCAGAGGTTATTTCAATCGGAATTGCATTGCAATAAAGTTACGTAATCCACGTAATCGCTTTTGAATTTGTATTTGCTTTGTTTAAAAATCTTTATTTAACGAAAACACTTTCTTTTTAATAAATTAGCACACATCAGCTTTTAAACATAGCAAATAAAAATTCTAAAGCGAATACCAGGTATATGTTTTTCAATTAGTACCTAATTGCTTTTTTTTGGCCTCACTCCCGTGTTTCGCGCGCTCTATCTGCCTTTTGTTCTGGAAACTGAAAGGCTCTTTAAAATTGGAATGTCAAATATTAAAGAATATTTAAATTAGATTAGGATTCGAAATTTGTTTGGAATTTCATTTTCTCAGACTTTTTGGCGGGAACTTGCAGAGTGACTTTGCGTTTTCATTTTTATTTTCATAAATTCGTGTATTTTGGACGGTGACTGACTGCATGAGGACTATGTGAAAGTGATTTATTGTGACTAGAACTTATATAATATAACTGGAAATTGGCAAAATACAAACCCCGAGTGACGCCAATGAAAAAAAAAAAGTTCATTTTCTCCATTTCATTAGAATATTTTGATTGTAGCTAATTTAATTTCTTTCTCATTGATTGTTATCATAATTAAATTAGATTCTTTGAGTTAGATTTTTTAGTGTAGGTATAATATAGGTTTTTAGTTTTAATTGTAAAAATATCTGTGTTTGATTTGTTGTGTCTAATAATCAGTGGCGTGCATTGGTTTTCGAAGGAGAACATTCAAACCGTACGCGGGTGAAACCGCGGGGGGTCTGCTAGTCTTTAACTATAATAATATAATTGCTAACAGTTTGTTTTTTGCTAACATGCTGTTACCAAAATATGTTAGTTATTTTCAGCATTTTAACTGTTCACACATTTACAGATTGATGTGAAAGCATGGCTTCAGCACTGGATAATTATGAGGAGGAGTCTTTCATTATCTTGGGCACATCCCCCGGTACAAGCCTAGACATCAAGTGCAATGGTGACATATCATTGGACAAGAAACAGATAGAAGATGCCATGAAGGATCTCTCTGTTGAAGCTAACATGGCTCTGAAAGCACATTTTAAACTCGCAGATTGTGTAAGTACTGAGTATTTTTAAGCTTTATTTAACTTGCAATGTATGTAACTCTGTTTGTTCGGGTCGAATTTCACACACTTCCAGTGATCGGATGGACAATGCAAGAATAGTCAACAAAAAGTACAGTCACCCAAAAAAAGCTTTTAACAAAAATGACATTTTTAACAAAAACTTATTGATTAATTCTTCAGTTGCGTTGTTATACCATGGGCTGGCTGGCATCCTGAGTCTAGTTGTAACTAGTGTGTGTGTTGATAGATCAGTCAGTGAAAACAAGTCTTATATGTAGCTGCATTCTTGGGATGAAAAGTAGCATATAGCACTCCTGGACAATTAAGCTTCCTATTAGTGAAAGAATTATCAGTCACATTAGTCATTCTTGCGATTACACCCTACACCTAAACTTACAAACTCTTCATAATTAGTGTCGAAAATTATATTTAAGATAATAACTAGTATCAGGGCCAGTAGACAAGATGGTTATCAACAAGCGTGATCTGAAATGTCAATCCCATACAAAGGTTGATCATATACTAACGATGACGATTGTCGATAACCATCTTGTGTAGGGGGACTGGTTTACATAGTACAAGCTTAGTTTGCGATCAGATATTGTCAAGAATCTCCCAGGATATTTTATTTTATCATTTATGTAAGTCACTGTACTAGAAATTGTTATATTAGTTTCTGTTTTGTATGTAGGTATGTAATAGATATGTTATGCTAAGTCAGTTATATTGTTTTTATTTATATAACACCCACATACTTGTCTCGCATAATAAATTTTATTTCGGTTCGCCAGTTGATTGTGAACAATTTTAGAATTAATTAACGAGTATACTTTTTGTAGACTAATAAAAAATAATAAGTTTAAAAATAACATGTTATGAAGAACTAGATATAATGCCCAAATTGAGGGTATATCCAGCTATCTTAATCTTTGATGATAAATGTAGCAGTAATTACTCTTATTTCTGGTTCCTTATCTTACTTTCCAAGTAAAAACACCCTTTAAATTACCCACAGTAAGCTCTATTTTATTTAGGATACGCTTTATTGTATTAGTGTGATCTACTATGAACATTGATTGATTACCTTATTGATAACGTCTCACTATTGCTTTTTTTGAAGGTAAAAGTATCTAATCTTTATTTATAAAATTGTGTGTATGTCACTGAATTCCTCCTAAACGGCTGGACCGATTTGAATGAATTTTTTTGTATGCGTTTGGGTTGCGCCCTGGTTGGTTTAGATTCACAAATCGCGCTGCAGTCGGTATCTAGGTTATATTATCGAGTTCAGTGACAAACACACGTACGTACAGTTGTTTTTTTTTGTATGCCTTTGGGTGACGCCCTGGATGGTTTAGATAAGGTAGGGTAGGGCAGCGTAGGGTAGCACCACGCGAACGAAGTCGCGCCGGGCAGCTAGTAAGAATATAATTATGTAATGAATTAGGTAATTATGCTGGTAGTTCCGGTGTAGATTGCGTAATTTAAACAGTGGCGTGAGTATCATTATTTAAAAAGTTATACACTTATCGAGTTGTTTCACTATAATGTATGTCATGTAACATGTTACAAAATAGTATTATCTCATTTTCTAAACGGTTGATACCAAAACATTAATGACATTAGGTATGTTTATATCCTGAGTGTACCAAAAAATTGTGTCAAGCGGAAGTACGAAACATACATGCGGGTCGAATCACCCCCGCATGTATGTTCCCCGATTTTTCCAGTTTTCAGTAAGGCCTTTTTAGTGCTGTTGATCACATATTTTTTTCTGAATTCGTGCTTAATAACAATTGTACATGATAAAATTCAAAATCATTTATTCAAATAGAGCTTCGCAAAGAACTTATGAAAAGTCTGACTAATACCGGTTTTGAAGGTTGCATTTGCTGAGAAGAGCCGGCAATAAACTCAGCAATGACTCTTTTCAAAACAAGCTTAAAGAATCATGGCGAGCTCCATACATTGATTTGTACAAAAAAATAAAACATTTTAGAGAGTATTTAATCACTTCCAATGTTGAGATTACATTACCAGCAACATGTTAATATACATGACATATTTTATAAACCCCGCAAAACATAACAACAACATAATGGTTTTGGTCGCAAATAGTTGCGATTCGCTGACTTGCCATAGAAATTCGCATTTTTATCCCGGGGTTCTAAAAATATTTTAAATGGCTCAAGTTTTTCCTTAGGCACCAAGGATCAATTATATCGTCATTCCAACGTCTCTAAAAATCTTTATTTTTTTGTACAAATCTCGCCATGATCCTTTATAACATACATTCTAATCGCACTGACTACAATTGCGTGCCCCGGCGCGGCGGCACCACCCTTGTGAAATTTGCACCCGTATGTTTATTGGTAAGTGTTTCTAAATTCTCGCAATAATACTACGTCACAAACTTAGCGTAAATAAGATAGTAGTGTTTTCCGAATAACTGATAATTTTATCAGTATTTATAAACATTTCGATTTGGGACACTTGATTACTCATCAAAATGAATCCCAGAAACTATGTAAGCAATGATTCAACATCAAAAATACTGCGAAATGCTACATCGTCATTTATAAAGCTCCTTTTAATAAAAGTGTGACTATAATTGTAAATCTGAAAGGGCTTTCTGTCTTTGGAATAAGGTTGAATATCTTTCATTTTTACGTTACATTGCCTGGTTTCCATGGCATACGATCTGCTTGTGCCGTGTACCTAGCTCAGAGCTAGTGGCCTCGATTGACGTGGCGAATGTCGAGCTATTTAGTGACAAGACTGTTCAAAAACAGTATAAAGTTCACTTTTCGTTTGCAAGAAGTAATTTTAAAATGACTATATCCCATACATCATTATCACCATACAATCTTGTATCGGTTATCTGGTACTAAAATAAAGTTAAATTCACGTTGCACTTAAAAAAAGTATGCATTTCGTTATAAATTAACATGCTCCAGATGTTTAATGCAAATTGTGTTTTAACATCTGGTCATTTTGGTGGCACGTGCGTGACTAAATAAATACCTACAATTTTACTTATTTACTTAAATAAACGTGATCGTTGAAGCTAAGATTAATATCACCGAAATAGTTAACATTGTGAAATTGTTAAACATTGGAAAGAAATACTCTTGCTGAGCTTCTTGCCGATTTTCTCAATGAAACGCTGACTTTCAAACCGGTAGTAACTTCAGAGCTTTGACCTTCATAAGTGTTTCCAGGGTCGAATAAAAGTAATCTCCATCCTTATCTATTAATATCAATTAGTAAAGGATGGCATCTTAGTCTCAGGGTGTATCTCGAACGTAATCCACGTTCGAGAGACGGCTCGTCCTAATAAGAAAGATATCTAATTCTCTCCTCTTCAATAAAAATACGCCTTAAGCATTTCGCTTCCGTTCCACTAATATACAATGTGTTTTCTCGAAACTTGATCAAACGAAATGTGCGAATATTAGCCAAAAATTATCGGTAACGAGCCGAAAACAAGTTGGAAAAGTTAAAAACACAGGTGCTTACATTTTTTTAAATCATCTTTTGGTTTTTTCTTTATTTCTTTTTAAGTTAACAGTGTATTTTCTTCAAAACAGTGTCATTTGAAAGCAAGAAAGTTTATCTAGCTAAGAAGATAAAATAAAATAACAATATCGAACAATGAAAGAAAAATCAAACACTCCAAAACAACTATTGGTGTGTTTTTGAGATAATAAACTTATTCAACTTTTTTTGGATTTTGATCGATTTTTTGTTGTCTTATATAACATACATCGAAATAGTATTACCCTAGAATAAGGGTGACAGCTGTAAAAACGGCCGAAGAAATAAGACCACGGTGTCGCTATTTCAGTTTCAGTAGGTCCATGTTTGAACGTAAAACATTCATTCATTAGTGACATAATTTTATTTTATTGAGTTTCCAAGCGGCCACTTTCACTATGTTGTCTTGTACATAACCCTTAATCTAGACAGAAGATAATATATCGATGAGCACATATCACACTTTAGTTCGAATGATGTTCTCGTATAGTTCCATTTAATTAACGACTTAATATGAAAGGCATAAGAGCTATTTAGGATCGGATGGGCTCTATATTATAATTCTGATCTAAATTCTACTTTTACTCATTGTCATTGACTAATCTGATAGTTTGTCATCAAACATGACTACTTATTATTTTCAGGGACTTAACTGTATCTATCATATCTACAGCTGTTTTGATTCTATGATTATTTACCACAGATATGAAATCTTATCTCATGCATTGTCAGTAAAATTATCGATTGACCAACTATGTATTGTTTTTGTACTGCACTTTTTTGTAATAAATTATTATTAATATTATTATTATTCCTATTTCATTAGCATTTTAGGTTCATATTTTCAGTGAGTTTTTATTATGATCACAAAGAACCATGACGAGATCCATACATTGATTTTTACAAAAAGATATTTTTTTTAGAGAGTTTAGATTCACTTCCAATGTTGAGATTACATTACCAGCAACATATTAATATGCTTGAAATATTTTATAATCCCCGCAAAACATAACAACAACATAATGGTTTTGGTCGCGATTGGCCGGCATGGCATAGAATCACAGAGGATTTTAGGGATCCCTTTACTCTGTGATATAATGTCGCATTTTTATCCCGGGGATCTAAAAATATTTTAAATGCCTCAAGTTATTCCTTAGGCACTAAGGATCAATAATAACGTCAATGCAAATTCTGTATTTTTTTTTACTTTTTTGTGCAAATCTCGCCATGGTTCTTTATCATTTTCTTAATTTATTAATTGTATGTTTGTAAAATTGTCATCACTTAGAATCGTGAAGGTCATGGGACTCATGGATCAAATCTTATAAATGAACTTAAACATTCGGTGAAGATATACATGGTTAGGAAACCATAGGATGGTGGTAGGATACTTCCCGTATTCACCTGACTGGCTACCACCCTCAAGTTGAAAATGTGTCGCTAAGAACCTGCTGTGTGCTTACCAACTTCGGCCACATCACTCCTCCATAGTGAGATTGAGGTCAAACAATCTCACGATGGTGAGACGAGTTGACGGGCCAGTTGGCGCAGTTGGTTAAGACGTGGAGTCTTAACCTATAGCGCCGCAGGTCGTGGGTTCGATTCCCACACAGGACATGCATTTGTGTGCATGAACATGTCTGTATGTCCTGAGTCTGGGTGTAATTATGTATATTAAGTATGTTTCTACAAAAACTTATATGTAGATACTTAGATGTAGAAACAGTTCAGTTTTGTATTAGTTATCTGGTTTCCATAGTACAAGCTTTGTTTAGTTTGGGATCAGATGACCGTGTGTGAGGAATGTCCCAGGATATTTATTTATTTAAACAGGTCTGTTATAAAAATTTAAACTCTTTTCTCCCTTCCAGCCTTCTCCAGCAAGCCTGATGGCAGCCAGCACAATAATAACCGACGACAAGACCACAGAGGAACTACAGAAGCGATTCGGCGAGATATTAGATGAAAATGTCATACTAAAGGAAACACTGAAACAGAACAATGACTCTATGAAAGAGCAGTTCCTACTGATAGCATCCTGTCAGGAGGACATGATGAAGACACATACCCTGCATAAGGAGAAGTTCGAGGAAACCAAAGAGCTGGTTGAAAAGGTGAGGAGATATGTGATCAGTAATTTTTATATAAAACTCGAAGAATGATGGCGAGATCCATACATACATATTGTTATTATTACTGTTAAAATGCTGTAAAACTTCTGAAAAATCAGTAAAAAAAAAAGCAAAGCAAAAGATTTGAGGTGTTTGAACCACTTCCAATGTTGGATTACATTACCAGGAACATTTTCATATACTTGGAATATTTTATAAACCCCGCAAAACATAACAACAATATAACGATTTTGGTCGACATACTCGCGATTTGCCGGCATGGCATAGAATTTCGCATTTTTCTCCCGGGGTTCTCAAATATTTTAAATGCCTCAAGTTACTTTTCCCGGGAACGTGGGAGGCAGCTAGTCTTTGATATTTTATCGAATATATAATCGCGTTTTCAAGTCATACGCCAAAGACAAAGAATCATGGCGAGATTTGTAAAAAAAATAAAGATTTTTAGAGACGTTGAAATTACGTTATTATTGATCCTGGTGCCTAACGAATAACTTGAGGCATTTATAATATTTTTAGATCCCCGGGATAAAAGTGCGTCTATGTTTTGCGGGTTTTATAAAATATTTCAAGTATATTAATATGTTGCTTGTAATGTAATCTCAACATTGGAAGTGATTCAAAACTCTCTAAAATGTTTTTTTTTTTGGTACAAATCAATGTATGGATCTCGCCATGATTCTCTATGTATTTCATCTTACAGCTACGTCAAGAGAACAAGAAACTCAAACAGGACCTTTCAAAGCTCGCTGACTCGGATAGCCCAAAAGTACCATCGCTGAATGTAGAGACGGCCGAACCAAGTAAGTCCGGCCCGCCATCTGCGTTAGAGTTCGTGACGTCACCTGATGACGACACAATGGATAAACTTACTGCACAACTCGACTTGGTTGAAAAGCAAAGGAGACAGGTTAGTACTGTAATATTAGCGTTTTAAGATAGGTAGAGTGTACCGTTTATAGTACCTCCACCTTATAGATTACCGCAGCCAAATAACATTATGTTGTGTTCCTGCGCGTGAGTGTCGCGCGACTGAGCTCGTTGGGGAGGGGGGAGGGTCGCGTAAGTGATGCCCCGTGTGTTGCAAGCGTCCATGTGGCTACGGTAACCGCTTACCATCAGGCGGGCCGTATGCTTGTGTACCGAATTCGTGCCAAAAAAAAGCTTTAGTCCCGCGGTATTGCACACGATTCATAATAATTGAAAAATGTTTTACAAAAAACTTAAACCGACTTCAAAGTACACTAAAAATAGTTAGATCCTGATGACAATGGGACCAAACAGAAAGTATGCGCTTACAAACAAAAAATATTTTTTCAAATCGGTTAATAAATTACGGAGTAATGAGGTAACAAAAAAAAAAGAAAAAAATACTACTGAATTGAAAACCTCCTTTCACCTCTTCATTTTTTAAATCCTCCTTTTTTTGATGTCGGTTAAAAATATGGTGGCTGATAACTCCCTCAAAATTAGGGTTTTGGTTCTCAATATACTATAACTTAATAAAGAGGTAGAAGTTGCAATTTATGAAGCGACGATAGCTCTGTGGAAGTGATATCGAATACCATGGATCATTATGAAGAAACCCACCATTTGAAACTCTGATGGCGACAATGAATTTTATGTCTTAAGTCATACGTCATATGATTTATAATAGCTAAATTAATTTTCAGGTGATAGTAGAAAATGAGAAGCTAACATGGCAGAAGGAATCGTTAGAACACATAGTGGACGCTACGTCCAAAGAAAGAGACGAACTAAAAGAAAAACTGAAGGATGCCGAGGTATTTCATTCGCGTTCTCGGGATAAAAAGTAGCCTATGTCCTCCTCCATACTATAGGCTATCTGTATGCCAAGTTCGATCGTGATCGGTTGAGTAGTTTAGGTGTGGAAGCTTAACAAAAAAACAGAGTTACTTTTGCATTCACAATATTAGCACAGTTTAAAACCATACAGTCGTCCGACGCCTTTGATCTTGTAGAAAATCCGAAAACGTCTAGAATATTGGTTATTTAATGCTGTGTCCCGAACTGCTAACATCGTTTTGTTCGCAGTTCGGGCTCGGCTTCCCGCGCCTCGCCCCTCACCTCGCACGATTGCCCTGTCTAGACGTCCTTGTCGGATGACTGTATGGTTTTATAGACTGTGATATTAGTATGGATTTTACAGTATTTTTCATGCAGTAAGGTTCGTCAATTCTTAGTTTGAACCGGTAGTGTCAAAAAAATTTTTTATCAGTCAGACATTCAAGAAAACGCCATGTGTCGCTCACCTTCGAATATAAAAACACTAGCTATCCCCCGTGGTTTCACTCGCGTTCCCGGGATAAAAGTAGCCTATGTCTATCCCTACCGTATCTCAATTCCATTTTTAATCTTATGATGAATATATAACATATTTTATTTTGTTAAATTTTCAGTTGAAATTAGCTCTTAAAGACAGCGAACATGCAGACAAAGTTTACAAATTAAATGCCACTATTAAAGATTTACAAAACAACTTACAGAGTGCTAGTAATAGTGTAAGTATACTAAGTATAAGAACTTATTCCTCCCGAACTTTGACGCGCTATATCTTTGGTAATTTTTTATTGATTTTAACTAATTTTTATTGAAATAACTTTACGTTGTGTAAAGTTGAGTTCCTGCGCGTGAGTAAGGTCGCCACAGCCCATTGGGGAGGGGGAAAGGTCGGTAACGCGTGAGCGATGCTTCTTGTGTTGCAAGCGTCCATATGGCTACGGTAACCGCTTACCATCAGGTGGGCGGTAAACTGGTTTACCGACTAAGTTGTATTAAAAAAAAAAAGCAAAAAATAAGTGTCCAAATTTTTTTTGATAATGTAACTGACGAACTAAATAGTTTTTTTTACCATGGCCACATCTCTATTGTAGTGTCTCGCAATTATTTTTTTGTTGCTAGCCTTTACTTTAGCTAACATCGCCTTGGACTACGCTTTGAGGTTTTTTTGTCAATTAATTGCCCCATTTATTTTTTTCAGTCCAGTGAGATAGAAAGTCGCGATAAAATAATAATACAATTAGAAAACAAAGTGAAAACTCTGCAAAACGAAATGAGGACTATGCAGATGCAGATCTTGGAGTTGGAAAATATTAGGGTATGTATACATATTATTTAATAAGTATGATTGTTGTGTATATATAATTTTTTTTATACGACTAAGTACGGCCCGCCTGATGGTAAGCGGTTACCGTAGCCATATGGACGCTTGCAACACAAGAAGCATCGCTCACGCGTTACCGACCTTTCCCCCCTCCCCTATGAGCTCTGGCGACCTTACTCACGCGCCGGAACACAACTTTACACAACATAAAGTTACTTGCCTGCGGTATTCTGTAAGGTGGAGGTACTTCCCCAGTCGGGCTGCTCTTTGAGCGAATAAACGCTATGCTCTACCTCTCTCAAAATGTATTATATTAAGTATGTATTTATAAAAGTAATAGGTATATACTTGAAGGGCCAGTTGGAGCAGTTGGTTAAGACTCTGTTAAAGATTCCACCTATTGCGCCGCAGGTCGTGGGTTCGATTCCCGCACAGGACATGCATTTGTGTGCATGAACATGTCTATATGTCTGGGTGTAATTATGTATATTAAGTATGTATTTACAAACAAAAAGTAGTATATGTATTATATCAGTTATCTGGTTACCATAGTACAAGCTCTGCTTAGTTTGGGATCAGATGACCGTGTGTGACGAATGTCCCAGGATATTTATTAATGGAAAATAAACTCTTTTACATGGTTCCAAGGTTAATGTTAACTTGATAAATTATCGACTCTACGACTTGATTATTTTTCTGATTTAGCAATATCATTTATTTATGCGAGTTATTTATGTTTAATTTAATTGATAGACGTGGAAAATTATGTTCTAGTTGGAATATACGAAATTGAAGTCTGAAGTATCAGAACAAGGGAAAATGTATAATAATCAAATTCAAGACCTACAGAATAGACTGAAGGACGCACAAACCACGGTGAGTACCTATTTTGTTTGTTCCTACCATGTCCCTACTCCTACAATGATAAATTAGCCTGTTATAAAAAATAAGAGATTATCGAGAAGGATATCGAACGCGGGTGAAACCGCGGGGGACAGCTAGTCGGAAATAAACTTTTCATACTAAATATCAACGCTGTACGGTCAGAATGTACGAGTAAACGTTCTCTTTCGAGATTTCATAGTTGTTCCCGTAGTAAAAGTTGTTCATAATGATGTGAAAAGATAATTACCCTTTTTGAGTGACACGTTGGTTAAGATTTTAATTCAATAAACTTGAAAGCAAAAATTTGGTATGAATTTAGAGTAATTTATTTTAACCTTTTATAGAGAGTCTCTGTAGGGTTGCTAACGTCCGGGTTTCCCCGGATTTTTTATAGTTTAGAGGGCGTCTGGGAAGCGTTTGGGCGGGGTTTCATTTGTAGTCAGATTTCAAGTCTAAAGATTCTGTTTTATTAAAAGATGACTAAATTTAATTTATGATTTATGACATTTTGAACTGTTTTTATTATACTGACTAAGTTTTAAAAAGACCTGTTGGAATGTCCGGGTTCTGGGCTCCAAAATCCGGGGTTTGTAAGTTAAGTAAGTTCCTAGATTGTAAGCGTCAGGAAACACAGACGCCGGAACAAGTTCCACCCCCTTGCTGTCCGCATTATAAATGAGGATGCAAAACGCTGTGTCCGTATTTTCGGTATGTCAACAACGTACGGGTGAAAATTTTCCCGGCGTCTTGTGGTTCGGTGTAAAAATGGGGATGGTGGAATTAAGTTGAACAATTCCTGTACCTGATGTAGTCTTTACCGTTTGGGGATAGATATAATCTTTCCGTTACACGTTGGATATCGTGTTACTGTTGCTGGATACTTACATTATTTCTTATATTCGCCAGGTATTCCAACCAGTCCGCGTGTCATTAAGTTCGCAACCGAATTCAATGTCTTCAGATGACACCACTTTCTCATCAAACGTCAAACTGTACGACAGAACACTCAAACATCTCGCCGAGCTGTTTAATTTACTAACTAATGGGTGAGTCCATCTCAGGTACATTGCATTTTGAACTTTGTCTCCATTGTGTATAAATTACTAAGATTTGAGACCAAAAAACATACATGCATAATTCTGAGAATTCTTGTGAGATCCGCACCAAGTAAAATATATGTCACTGTATTTTTGTGAAAACCGTTAGTTTATAATCTACCTAGCGAGATTATAAACTCCCCGATATATTGTGAACTATACCATACTGCTTACAATATAACGTATTCATTTGCGATAGTTTATAATCTAACGTTGTCAAACTGTCATATTGTGAACCGTCCCTGATTGGTCAGTCTTGGCGGTAGTTCGTTCTGTATTCATAGAATTCGGAAAAAAACATAGGAGTTAAATAAAAGAAATGCACATTTAATTGTTTGAGATCAATAAATAAATATGTCATTTTTTTTAAGAAACAATATAAACATTCAACTACGTTACGTATGACCAAAGATGGCGGCGCGGGACACATGACGTTCAACCAATCAGCGCGCAAGGTGCATCCCGAGTTTCCGACGCATTCAAGTATGATGTCAGTTCACAATATGACGGTTTGTCATGGATAGATTATAAACTATCGGACATACATTATATTGTAAGCAGTATGGTACAGTACATCTACCATGAGTTTTCTACACTAACGTAATCTACACACGCTAGCGACTACGGTGAATATTTTGTATAACGAGCACCGCCTCTAGTGGATACTTTTGGAAGCATTTCATATAAAATTATTCTCCGTAGTCGCTAGCGAGTGTAGATTACGTTAGTGTGGAAAACTCTTGGTATGGGGAACAGTTCACAATATATCGGGGAGTTTATAATCTCGTTAGGTAGGTTATAAACTAACAGCTTTCACAAAAATCCACATACAGATGATCATGTTTGAGAATGTTCCAAGATTATCAACGTCTATATTTTAAAAATGTATTCCAGATTATCAGACAGTCTAGTACAGACTGTAGGCGTGGTGGCGAGCCTGAGCGACTTCAAGCTTGGCAAGGCCTCCGTGGACCAGGTCAAGTCGGGCTTGGCAGAAGTCAAGCAGCAGTTGGAAAGGCAACATAGCGCTGCATTAAATAATATGTAAGTAACCAAGTTATCCTCACACATTGGAAGCAAACTGCTCAGTACTGTGGCCCTGATTCCTTCATTTCTAGGTAGATATATCTATTTTTAACCGACTTCAAAAAAGAAGGAGGTTCTCAATTCGGTTGTATTTTTTTTTTTTATGTTTGTTACCTCATAACTCCGTCGTTTATTAACCAATTTGGAAAATTCTTTTTTTTGTCTGGAAGGGTACACTTCCCGTTTGGTCCAAATCAGGATAACTTCGTAGTGTACTTTGAAGTCGGTTTAAGCTTTTTGTAAAACAGTCCAATTATACAATATAAGTTCTATACTATTCATCCCATTGTGATGAGATGTTAACTCGGGTCAATATCTGGCTGAGGCCGATCGAATCTTCTGCCCATTTTTGCCGAAAGTATCCGAAGGGTCGGACACTACGTGATATAGACAAAGAGGTTTACTTTACGCAGGGCATTATCTGCATCGAATTGTCAGGAGAAAGAAAAAAATTAGTCTATTAACAATGAAAATTTTCGATAAGAATTGTCAAAAATGTAACGGTTAATAATTTATTATTGCAGAAGTCAAGTCAAAGGTACAATATCGATATTCGAAGCTATATTCAAGGAGTATAACGATTTATTAAAGGATGCATCGTCAAAACCACAAATTGTGAGTATTTTCATGTTTATTTTACCAGTAAGTTAAATTATCCATGACCGTTTATCTTTATGGGGGTTCATTAGTGGATGCTTATGTTATAAAAGGAACCATTCGAGAAAACATTCCTTTAGAGTAGTAATAACGAGCGATCGAAAAACGAAACTAATCTATACTAATATAATAAATCGCAAGAGTTTTTTTGTTTGTTTGTTTAAACGGGCAAATCTCTGGTACTACCAGTCGGATTCGAAAAATTCTTGCACTAATAGGAAGCTACATTATCCCCGAGTATTATAGGCTACTTTTTATCACGGGAACGCGGGTGAAACCGCGCGAAGCAGCTAGTATTAAAATTGTCCTTGCAACTTGTCAAAAATAATGATGATCTCTAGAGCATTCGAAACATGTTTTTCAATTTTGGCGCCTGCTAAAACCTTCGACTTTTCAATTTGGCAGAAGCCGAAGGTTTGGCCGAAGGTGGATTTTTTGGTCGAAGGCCGTCGAAGCCGAAGCTTCGGTCGTACACTCTGATGAAGATTGTGTTCTGTTGTAAATGTCTGATAATTTTAATACAGATTCCCGGTTCAAACATGGAAGCGTTGACGAATGCGCTAGTGGCCCGCGGGGAACAGATACAACAGCTACAGACTGAACTGAACACCCTCAAGAGCCATAAAGAAGACGGAGAACTACTCAAGGCACAACTTGACTTGTACAAGTAAGTCATTATTTTATTATAAACTATGTTTATTGTAATGTTTATAAAACAGTATTGACCTTACAATTCTACTGGATGGAGATTTCGAGATGGCATATTTTTGAAACCTATGTTGGATTAGTCCTTCTGAACAACTTTTACTATGGGACCAACACTGAAATCTCAAAAAAAAAACATACATTATGATCGAACAAGATTGACATTTTGTAAGAAAAGTTTTTTTTTTTTTTGAGAATTCACTATTGTTCCCATAGTAAAAGTTGTTCAGCATGACTAACCCAACATAGGTTTCGAATGTATGCCATCTCGAAATCTCCACCTGCTATAATGAATACGAAAATTCCGATTGATTTTCAAAAAAAAAAACTTTCCAAACACCTTGTCCTGACAATAGGATAGTGGCCCGAAAAATTCTAATCCGCATCCCCATTACAATTGCAACTAACAAAAACTGCCTAATCGGTCGAGCCGATCCTAACTGAAGCTCTTACATACATGTGTGCCAATGGATTTCTTTATTATTTACTTTAGTTTCGAAACAGTAATACCTCAGAGTTTATAAATACTACGGCAATACTAAACGATCCGTCGACGTCAGTCGATTTCTATAAAATAAAGCCAACTTGATGCCCTAGCTAAGCTATATTTACTTGTAAAAACAAAAGTATGTTATCTTCTGAAATGTTACACATTTTTTTTTTTTATATTTCGTTTCGTCTCTAACAGGAGTGATTTTGAGGCGGAACGAGAATCGCGCGAGAAAATGGCGTCTGAGAAAGAAACTATCCTCACTGACTTGAGGACAACGCAGAAACTGAATCAAGAGCTGGGTCAACAGGTATGTACAGAATTCCACTACTCAATTTTCCCATGGCTACCTTATTCCAGACTTACCTGCGATAAAGAGAAACTTAAAGCGACTAAACATATTTTTAATTTTCAAGTTGCCGTCTTAAAGACTTGATAAAATAATAAAACCTGATTGAGAACCCCCTCCTTTTTTGAACTTTGTTAAAAAGGAGGAGGTTCTAAATTCGGTTGATGTTTTTTTGTTTTTATTTTTTGTTTGTCACCTCTTAACTCCGTCATTTATTAATTGTCAATTAACCAATTTGGAAAATTCTTTTTTTGTTTGGAAGGGTACACTTCCCGTTTCATCCCATTGCCAGATCAGGATTTGATTACTTCTTAGTGTAATTTGAAACTTGGTTTAAGTATTTTGTAAAACAGTTTCCAATTATTTTTCCTCGAAGTCAAGTATACGGTCCGCCTGATGGTAAGCAGTTACCGTAGCCATATAGACGCTTGCTGCCCAATGACATCATAACATAAGATTATTTGGCTGCGATATTCTGTAAGATGGAGGTCCCAGTCGAGCTGCTCTTTGAGCGAATAAACGCTACCCTCTACCTATCTTAAAATACCTTACCACTCTGGTGTTACTAACGGCTACGGTCACCGCTTACCATCAGGCTGGCCGTATAATTTTGTCACCTTAGCAGTATATTTTTTTTGTTATACAGCTAGAAGAAGTCCGCAAAATAAACCCAGTAGTATACCGCACAGTGACGACGCGGAAACCTGCCGCGTCGGGCCCCAAACCCGCACCCACCGCGCCGAAGACTAACACCACAACCACTGGGAACATGGTGAGTACATTCATTTGTGAAACACATTATAAATTATACAACGTTATTTTTATTATATAGCACAAGTGTTTTAGGCTAAAATGATCTACTATTCCTGTTCTTTTTTCGTCTGTATCTATGCTTAGGTATATGTTTTCTCGTTTATTGTTAATTATTTGGAACAAAAAGCCTAACATAGTCAGATTGTCCTAAGAATATTTAAAAAATGTAACCTTGCTGAGTTTCTGGCCGGATTCTTCTCAGTTGAAGGCCGAGTTCCGAACCGGTGTTAACTTCAGTAAATGTGACCTTCATAAGTGCCCTTCTGGGGCCTAAATCGAATAAATGGCTTTGACTTTGACTACTAAAAAATACTGCTTTTCATACAAAAAGTACATGTATCCTCGGCAAAAATGTATGAGAAACTGTATTTTTTTTTTTTTGCGATTTCGAAGTTTTTCCCATATTAAAAGTTGATCGTATACATGAGTACTTTATGTAGTTTCATTTAATGTTGTATTGTCGTATCCACCCCGTATATAAGGTGACTGGTAATTAGAAAACGATACTTAAACAAACAACTTTTCCAAAGAAACATTTTCTTCTTATTTACTTAGCATATTTAGTACCTAACTAACAAGAATTAGAATACAACATCAGCTTTCATTTAATTTAGTTTTTTATCCCTATTTGTTTCTTTGGGAAAGTTGTTTGTTATCATAAGTACAATCATGTTTCTAAGTATATTTTACTAATTATCAGTCACCCTATATATGTATAATCTGTCGAACGTCAGTTTTATACATCGGATTAAAACGGTCGTTGGAAAAATCGACTATCTGGTCCCAAATTAATCAGAGCTTGTACTATGGAAACCAGATAACTGATATACTACATTTTTCAAAATACATACAATGTTGTGGTATTGAAAATATTGACAATAGAAAAAATATGTAAGGTCCGCAAAAAGAAGAAGTTATCGGAGGAAGGAGCGACAGCATTACGGGAGAGCACGCCGCCGCCCGCGCGCTACGACTGCCCCGTCTGCGACAAAAGCTTCAGGACATTGATATTCTTACAGCAGCATGTCGATAGCTGTCTACTTTAGGAGCTCTAGGAATTTATTAGGACAATTTGATTAGGAATTTTAGAGAAAAGTGAACTTTTATCCGTTACAGTTTAAATTCGTTCCCGGTTAAAACTTCGTGATGAAAACAGTCACGAAATATACGCCTTACTTTATAAGTTGTTATACTGCTTTGGAGCTTTATGTACTGTGGTCTTGTACCGATATTTGTTTTCTAACATAGTCGCGCTTATTGCACTGAATATTTGAAATGCATTTACTGTGTATTTATTACGGTTTAATTATTATCCGGTATAGATTATGCATTTCTATTTTATACGTAATTTCAAGTTAATAAAAGAATACATTCAAAGAGGTTTTTTGTTTGTTTTTTTTTTATGGTTGCAAAGAAGAAACTAGGGGTGAGATACATGGTTTTCGTTGTTTCGCTTTGAACATCGACCTAACAGCTTGCTGTGATCGTGTCTTTGTGAATATAGAATACTAACAATAAGTAGAAAACATCAATTTTACGAGTACTTTAAGAGTTTAAAAGTACAAAGTAAAGCGCCAGTGACTGAAAAGTGATTTTTATTATGAGAAGAGATGAAAGCCATGACTAAAGTGAAAATATGAACGTGAATAGATATCACTGCAAAACCACGCTATATTAATGAGCCGTAGCAAAAGCAAAACAATAGCTGTCTCGTTCATACTCATAAGCTTAACCGCACGCGAGAGAGACTGACTGACTTTTCATAATGCGATGCACGCCGCTCGCTTATTCACAGACACTACACAAGCGCAACGTATAAATGTGTTGAACGTGCCAGTTTTAGTTAACCGACCTGTAAAACTTTGTGACTGGTTTCAGAGTGTGATTTTTTGTAAACGCCATAACATTATCTCAGAGTATTACACGTAGTATTTATCTACTCTGAGGTATTACTAAGTCGATTTGTATGTATAGTATAATAATAAAAACTCACCGAAAACTACGTTGCATGGTAGATTAAATTAACAGAATGAAGTTGATTTTGTGTTCTAATACTACCTAATTTAAGTTCCGTATCCATTAATATGTCTCCACTTCGCCATTTTTTGCAACGATTTTCGAGACACGCGCAGACCTGAAACGAACTCGCCCCGTCAAGCTGGGTGTCAATAAGGGGCTCTACCACCTAACTTGGTGGTAATCGTAACGAACACCATTAATGAATTTCATCCAATCAGGGCCCGTCATCGTCGCGTCATTGGATGAAATAATTAATGGTGTTCGTTACGATTACCACCAAAGATACGCAATAGCACGGTAGGTCAAATGCGAAAAGGACTTGAAAACTACACAAAATCCATATGCCACTATCTATGTTGGACTTTGATCGGAGTTCCATAAAACCATGCAAACCATGTAAAACCTTTTCAATTCTACTTACAGGTGTACACATGCCCTAAATGCATGAGATTCTCCTGTGATAACTACCACGTGATGGAAGACCACTTCGACTTCTGTCTGGACGACTTCTAATGTTAGTACATCATTAGTTGCTTTCGTGTTATATGCGGTTAAACCGATTGAACCTCAATAGACGTGTTATACTTTGTCTACGTAAAGGTGCTCCGTAAAGGGTATTTATCTAAAAGGTCGCAAATGATCAATCACAAATTTTTGTTCTATGACTTTGATTTTCGTGACATAGGTATAACACTGTCAATAACAACTTATAAGGCGGCAGAAGTGAAACTGTAGTTCTCTCTTTCTTCTCTGGATAAGTAGTGATCGGAAACATTACATAAAAAGTTGTTAAATTGGACTCATTTTACTCTCATTGTACAGAAAGAAGTTTCAGTTAAAGAATCGTAAATTAAATGTGTCTCAGTTAAATAATTATATTTTTAGGATTACCCTTTACAGATCACTTTGTACGATACATTAGTAGGTATTTACAATGGAAGGTGCGTTTTTAATATAAGTTTTTTTCGTCCTAATCTTTTAATCACCGGCAGGTTGAATATGTCTCTCTCTCTCTCTCTCTCTTACCCCCTTATTAATAAATAAGGTGTAAGTCAGTCTTGTAACACACAGGTATTAAGATAGCCCCAGCCCTTTTTGTTTATATGACATTAGAAAGTGACGGATATACTTTAAACCTAGGTATTACTATACTTGACTTAAACCTTCTTTATAATAAGGGGGTTAGGGTCAGTTCACGCTGAGACGCGACGCGATGCGGCAAGCTTAGATAACAATTGAATATAGAACTTTATTTGCTACACGAAAAGGTGCACATTTCAGTGAGAGAATTCGTGACATATGACTCGCGCCAACGCGAGGCGTATCCGAATTCTCTCCCAGAAATGTGTACCTTTTTATTTACTAAATAAAGTTCTATATTCTATTGTTATTTATAAAAGTGCGCGTCGTGTCGCTTCATGTCTCGGTGTGAGCTGACCCTTCATATCTCGATACGGAATCAGAGTATGACAATCAATTTGCTATAGAATTTATAATGTTTTATTTGTACACCACATGAAATGACAACAGCAAAAAACGACGTGAGTCTAATAGAACGTTAATGTTGCTGAAAATGGCTAAAATTCCAGATTTTCAAAATGTTTATTCTGAATTCTATTTTATGATTATAGTCGTAAGGTTTATATTCCTGTTTTGCTGTAGGTTCCATTAAATTTGTATTTGATATAATCTAAATGTGAGACGCACGATCTATGCCCTATCTGAAGGTTTTGGTGATAGAAGTTATCTGCACAAGTATAAATTTATTAAAATTATGCTTTTATCATAAGGGTTAGTTCACACCGAGATGCGACGCAACGCGGAGCGCACTTTTTAAGATTGCGATACAATATAGAACTTTATTTAGTAAACAAAAAGCTACACTTTTCAGTGAGAGAAATCAAATACGCTTCGCGGCTTCGTGAGTCACGAATTCTCTCACTATAATAATGTTCTATAATGTATCGCTATCTTAAATAGAGCGAGTCGTATCGCCTCTCGGTGTGAGCTGACCCTTAGACTATAATTAATAGTTTTTTTTAGGTAATAGTCGAATTCGCCTCCAAATACTTGATTGTGATGAAATTATTATGTATACTATTTAGTGTGTAGTTATTATTATATATCAAATGTATTTTTGTATAAATTATCATTGATACATACATAGAAACATACATGTATAGAAATTAATTTTATGTAGATGTATTAACCTCGAAGTTGAAGACATTTAACTGATCTGTTTATATTACCCATAATAAATTACCGTGAAATTTAAAATATACGATTAATAATAAGGATTCAAATAATCTACCTAATTCAGCAAATTTGAGGAAATGATACAAATTAATTTTTTTATCAAAACTTAAGCACTAATTCAGGCGTATGGTCTGTAACACGAACGATATATGAACAAATGGCGTTAGATAGAATATACCAGAGACGAAACTAAATAGATAACGCAAGTCCACCCATCCGTATGAAAACCAAGCGTGCCACTTTTTTTTTGCCTATCATAATGTCACAAGAGCGCTTTAGTTAGACTTTGGTTACTACTGAGATTTTTAGATGATTAAGTATCGGCATGATCATCAGCTCAGCTCTGATTATAAAGGTGGTAGTTTAAAAAAATATAGGGTAGGAAAATTTATCTATGTTAGCTATAATAAACTTTCATTTTAATGTCGGAGCTCAAAAATCCGTAAGAGAAATAAATTATATAAAATTAATTGGCTCTGTGCAGTTTTTGCAAAACAAAATTGCATTCAGAGCCTTTGTTCTATCATGAAATATACATGTAATAGAATAAGAATTGATGAACCAACTCTTATTCTTTGTTGCATAGAATAAATCGGAACGGAACAATAAGCCGTTATCAATGGAATTTTAAAAATCGACTCGTGTTTCTGTGCAGTAGTAGCCAACTGATAAGGCGCGTCGTGAATCTTCGTTCGAACAGAAAAGAAAGTATGGCCCGAAGATTAACGAAAGAATGCTTTAAACTTACAATCAACCTTAGATCACTACTATAAGGTTCATAATACACTGCAGCTGTTAGTTCCGTCTCACTCGCAAGTGACGCCCCTCCGCACACATGGCGGCAGCTGCCGACCAATAGCATGTCTCGCGCTTTGAAAATGTATCTTCTGCGCAGGCGGTAAGCCATATCAGTTGGGTACTACTGTAACATTGTGCTAATCCCGTGATTTAAAGGTTGCAATCTATATAAGCATATATGAAACATGTAGATGTTATAATTTAAATGGGTGATTTTTCATTACCCGGATGAGTCTCGGATATCTCGTGGATACAAAATTTGTTACAAATTCAAATTACAGGCTTATCTGGCTTTTGAATAATTTGTGGTTTACCTTAGTGGTTTATTATGATGTCTGGATATTGACCATATAGAACAATGGGTGATTTTTATGGTCGGGTCTTCTCAGCAAAAGCAACCTTACGACCCGGTATTAGAGTCTGGTTATTCAAAAGTGCCTGCGAAGGTCTATCTAAATAAATAACTTTGAATTTTGAACTTGAATGGAAAAAACCCATAGCAGATTGAAAAATTAAATCAACAATAAAAAGTCTTTAGGAGACACTTCTTGTTATACATATTTGCGCAACCTCCTTTATTTTTATAAACTGTTATGTCATTCAAACAAAACATTAGATTTAATTCATTACATTTAGAACTATATTCTAGTATACATTAGTGCCATTTTACATGTAGAACACTTTATTTCATAGTATAATGTAATATATTGTTATAAATTAATTACCATTGAAAGACTCCGCCTTAGATCAAAGTCCATGGTTCCAGATAGGGATACATTGACTTATCAAAGCTTAACTATCATGAAACATGCTAGACGTTGCATTTTGAACTTAATTTAAAAGTCATATGGTTTGCATTTCTAGAGCATTTGAACGTGTTAGGCTATGTGCAGTAAATTGTGGGTATATATTCAAGCGAGAATTTATATATAACCATCAGTTTCTGAAAATTCAATCAGAGAGTTAAATACTATGTCCCGGATGACATTTTAGAATATCATATGGTGCGTCCATGATACGCGAATCGAGCACGAGCCGAGCCACGAACGAGCACGATGCGAATCCCTTTGTACGTGAAAAAACTGACAATCGCGCTCGTTCGAGGCTTCCGAGCCCGTCCACGCTGAGCGAATCGTGCTCGCAGTGTGCTCGTTCGAGGCTCGGTTCGCCAGGCATGGACGCTCCAATAGAGTATCTTCTCTGTTTGAATTTAGACGTGGATATTTGAGTAATATAGATTTATTGATGTTAAAGGTTTACTTATTTGTTTAGGGAAATAGGTATATTAATATCTTTGCACAAATAGGTCGCTATAGAGTCTATATTATAGACCATAGACAAAACTTTATCTGAATGATAAGTAACAGCCAACTTGGTTGATAATGAGGTTGCATTCCGAATTGCGCTGTAAACGATTTCATCCACATTGGTGCCGATTGTGCGAATCACACTACACTTACAAACATTATTGAAAAGGGATTGATAATATTGTAGGCCGGTGGCTCTTTGGATCCCTTTTCGCACCCCAAACTTCCAAGAAGGTACTATGGGAGCGCGCAGACTGGGTGCGTGTTGGTCGTACGTAAACCGCCGTCGCACCCAGTTCGTAGTCGAGTTCGAATTCGTACGAAAAACGCAGCCGGCTTAAAGCTGTCAAATGAGTATATGCTGGAAAAAAATTGCGTGATCCATTTTGATGGCGACTAATTTCCCGTTGACAAGCTATTTGTCTAATTTTGAGTAGAATAAACTTCTTACATCCTTTTCTTATTTCTTCTGGTAGAAAGAGATGTAGTGTAATTTAAATAATTCTATTTGCAACAGAATGAGCATAATTTTAATAGAAAAACTGATTTCGTGATATTTAATATGAACCATTAAAAAGGACTTTATAAAATAGTTTGTAAGGTTATTTTTTAACTAATTTTCTGAGCTTAAAATATATTTGGATAGTTTATTCTTCCGAACTAATGTCAAATGTGTGATTGTTGTAAGACTGTTTAAATTCGAAATTTTGTTTTAATACTGTGTTTCATTATTTATGTAAATAAAATATGTTTGAAAATATATATTTTTTTTGCTTATTTATCTTTATAAGTATCCATATCTTATCAAAATATCTAAGGCTTCTATGCAAGTCTTTTATCATGTATGTTGTTTTACCACAATCTCACCACGGTAAGTGATGATGTGGTCGAATGTGGTAACAAAAATCCCAGGACAAAACTGGTATGCACTATTTATACAGCGTGTGTAGGAAAAGGTGATATTTTTTTTTTCTTTTATAGGTTATAAATAATAATGCAACATTTGATTTTCAAAATGAAATATATTTCATGGAACCCGTAGCGTTTCTTAGCTGTTTTTATAAAATTTATACAAATAGATTAATATTTTTACTAGTTTATAATCTTTTTTTTTATACAAATAATTTTGTCCTATAAATTGTTAATATATCATTAGCTAATTTATAACTAGTGTCTTGGGGACATTAATTGGCACCATTTTTTCTACATACCATGTTGCAGAACAGACTTTGTAACTGTCGAAAATAATCCTGTCACAAGTGAAACATAATCATTAAGAAACGCTAATAGAGAATGCTACTAAAAGATGAGATTCGAACACAGAGAAGTTTCAGCGGAACTAATAAACTTTTAAATAAGTATAAACCGCAACTTACAGATTAAAATCAGAAATTATACAGTTAAACACGTAACCACTGGTAATCTCCGTCGTCTGTACGAAAGATTATATAAAAAAAAAACAAATAAATCGTAAAAAGTAACGAATAATAAATAGGTCGGAAGAATATAAAAATAAATCTTTTTAAATACTTAAAAACTAAATTAAATTAACTCATAATCAAAAATCAACTTTCGCACTATATAATACAACCGAAATCTGATTAAAGCGATGAAATAATATATCGGACATTGTTATACGCCTTTGAAAAAATATACAAAAAAAAACAGTAAATTTATTCAGAATTAAAATACTTTTTGTTTAATATGATCTTCAAAATTGTAGTAATGAAAAATCAAAGACGTATAATACTAATATTAGAAGAGAAAATAACTGCGTTATCAATTAATTATTTCACTTAAGCGAATAAAATAAACTAACAGTCGGAGAAAGAATACATGATGTATATATCTAAGCCACTTGTGTGATATTTTTACAATAGGTACAACTATATTTAGGCTTACTATAAGCTGTTTATCATACATAATACCACATTACTTCAATACGAATAAAAATTAAACGTGTTAAAATGATATTTTAGATTGAAAAAGCGTAACTAATTTTTAAATACTGTGATTGGAATGCGTCGCAATTACAATTAATTCGATTATCTCATTTAAATGTTTTTCACTCGAGACAGATTAAAAAAAAAGATGACCAGCATCGACACCAGAAGAAACCTGTCTCTTAATTTTGATTTTTTTAATACCTAGGAGGTGAATTAATTTAAATATAAAAAAAACAATTGTTTAATGTACTTTACACTCCCGTACCTCACGAAGCTTACAACACTTAATAACACAAATATTATTAAAAATACATAAATGTCCTTAATGATAAAACTTAATACAAATTACGATAACATTAAAATTAGTTGCGTACGTAAAATTAATTTACGTCGCGCATAGACTAGAATACGTTGAGGATAGAAAGCAGACGTCAAATATTATGGAGGAGATTGACATTTGTCTCTGCTTATGTTTTGCAAAGCGGTGGAATTGTGTTGACCGTTGCGTTGTACGTTGTTCCTTGTATATTGTGAGCGTTTAACTCGGTTGGGTTATACGTCAGAGTTGGCGCGAAATTGTTTTGGCTGGCTGTTTGCATGTTAACGTTTACCGACGAAGTCGATCATTTGATCTATCTGGTCCTGCTCGTCGTAGAGGTACAAAGACTCCATGCATCCCTTGAAGTAGGGCGTTGTGAAGCATTTCGCTCTGTGGACACAATACATTTGAATTAGAACCTTATATCGATAGCAATAGAGTAGACAATAACAAAGAGGGTTTAATTGAAAAGAATTAAAAATAGTTTTAAAAAAAGAATGTAAACAAATAATAAGCAAAAATGTAGAATTTTTTTATTTAAACCGGAATTGTTGGTAGAAATTTAGATTTGAAATTGAACTAGAAATGACATGAAAAGAAAATTCAAAAGTTGGTAAGTAAACTAATAAGTAACATGCATTATAATTATTTATTAGGGATACAAAATACAGAAGAATCCATAGTTTTGAAGGTAGCTGGAAGAAAGCATGCTGTTAAATCAAATAGCTTAGAAAATACCTGAGAAATAAAGGCTAAATACAAAAGATGTAGAAGTTGCTAGAAAGATCTTTTGGAGTGCTAGAATCTACAGATGCTTAGTTCTAAGTGTTAGAAACGTGCTTATAGTAATAGCGTGCTGTTATCCCCAAATAAGTACAAGAAAAAGCGCTCGGAAATCTCCTAGCCAAAGAAAACTGACCAATCACGTCCTTCGATTCATGAAACCAAATCGCCCGATTGGTCAACCGAGAAGGGTTAAGTACAGAAGGCAGAGTGGATACCAAAATATAATTCCAATGTATACCTAAAGCTTAGGATCGGCCCCGTGTATCTGTTTTATATATGTCTTGAATAGTTCTAACTGGTCGGTCTCTTGTAACGCCTCCACGCATCCTTTGAAGTAATCTGTCGTGAAACAGTCTTTCCTGCGTTCCAAGGAATAATACACATTAAAATATTTGTAACAATTAAATAATAAATTCAAATATAGAACGCAATAAAAAATCTGCAAAACGTCACATTTAAAAGAAGAACAAGTTAAAATACAAACCTGCATAGAGTATAGAGTGTGGGCTCCCTAAAGAGGTTGTAGCAGTCGTCGCAGATTCTGTCGAGGCGAGCGAAGATGGCCGCGTCGTACACACCCTTGCACTCGAGGGTGAAGAAGGAGCGGCGCGCCACGTGGTGAGGGTGTGGGGGCGCCGCGGCCGCCGCCGCCGCCGGCGGGCCGCCCGCCGCGCCCAGCGCCAGCGCCACCAGAGCCGCGCACGCCAACTTTATTGAGCTTAGATGCATCTGGAACAACGGAGTTCAATCGTCACATGTGTTGCTAACATCGAGGAACAATCCCTTAGAGTAGTAATACCGAGCAATCTGATTCCGAAACTAGTCAGTGATTTGTCACTGATTTTGAACAGTAAGGACCAATCACTGCATCGTGTGTCCTTGTCTTAGCCAATCAGAGCGCATGTGTCCTTGTATTAGCCAATCAGAGCGCATTGTCGATGGTGGGAAATTGGCGGAATAGATTGCAAGCAAAATGAAAGTCATTGCGCTTCTTTGGGTTAATTGTTCGATGGTTGCTAAATTTTATGTGATGGAAAGGAAGGCGGTCGGTTACGTCCCCGTGATGAGCTCTGACGTGCAGTAACACAACGTTTAGGCTGTGGTATTCTATCTAAAGTACTTACTTCCCCAGTAGAGCGAAAAAACGCTCTCGTAAGTGGGAATGGTCATCCCTTACCATATGTTTGCTACGATAGAGTTGATTTGACTCGCTAGCAATTTACGGTGAAAAATTTTGTATGAAATACTGTGATTCCAAAACTGCCACTCGAGGCGCTGTTGTGTTCATACAAAACGTTCACCGTAGTTGCTAGTGAGTCTCGATTACGCTATAATAGATATGTATATTGACTTTAAAAAAAGTTTGTCAGAATTACGATATAATAAGTCACTGTACAATTTCACAATACTGAGCAGAGATGGCAATGGTGATTGACGCCCCGGGGTACCCGGGTGTTACAAGTGTCTATATGGAAACGGCAATCGCTTACCACAGGTGGTCCCTATTCTTGTTTGCCGACTTCGTAGTATGGTAAACACAAAAATAAAACACGTTACAAACGGTAATCATTTGCCAAAGTGACGCATACGCACGTCATTTACCTACGGGTATTTTTTTCATTTTGATTTTGGTATAGGGTACAGGTAATTTACCAAGGGTCCTTTACCTTCCTGGTATGTCTGATTAGTTGACATTTTATGAGATTAACTGCCCGTTCTGATTAAGTTATGAGGCGGGATTAAGGATGAATAAATCGATAGAACATTCGATACGAACGAGCGGCCTAGTGTCGCAACGCAATGCGATTACGCTGCGTAATCGCAGACTGTTAGTGTGGCGCGGGAAGCCGCTCGGAGTTTATCATTTTTTAAGGACCAGACGCATTGAAAGCTAGACAGAAAGTCTGGTTTAATTATTGATAAAGATAATGCAATGATTGATGTATACGGAGTTACACCAGCACCGCTTTCAAAAGCGATCAACCTTGCTTGATCAAAATTTATAAAGATTGAGATCTCTTTCGCGAATTCAGAGTTGGTTGCAGCAAAAGTTGTTCGTATTAATATCTACTTCCACCTTCTAAAGCAGTGCTCGTAAATTATACAAATAAGTCTATGTATATTATGCAAACATAGAAGCGCGGGTCTTATACCTACAGCAAGGCAGGTTCTACATTTCTTCATACAATGCGATTTAAATAAGAAAAGAACTGACTTTCCGACATCTTGTTTCTGTCCTCTTCTGAACATACGTGTTAGTTAAGGATAGCGAGATGAAATGTCGGAAATTCAATACTATTCTTATTTTAAGAAAAGTTCTTTTTCATTGCAGTCTCGGTTCTCCCAAGATAAAAAGACAACTTGCGCAATTATACAAAAGCGGATGGTAGGTAATTGGACAAGATAATCCTTTTTTTAACCCGGTAAATCTTCTCCTTAACAAACAGGCGTTGTTGCCGGACCGGCTTAATGTCCACCCGGCGTAAAGTGTAAAGTGAGTGGACGGCGATTAACTAAAGTGGACTGTCGTAAAGTGTAAATATAGTGCGTCGATTAACCGCCGCAGCCGCCACCGCCGCGGACCACCTCCGCCGCACCATTTGAGGTTATTGGACAATTATCGACGGCACAGAATTAATGTTTAATCTTGTTTTAATAACTTAACCGCTTTTAATGCGTTGGATCGGAAATTAGAAATCAAATTTGCGTTCCAACATGATACCAACCGTTTTTACATGTTGGCGATTTTTAAAACCGATATTTATTGGACGCACGGGACGCACCTGCGTTCTTCTAATCGCAGCGTAATATTTGGCATTTACACTCTAAAATTAGCTAACTTCCTTTCATTTTTAAAAAGTTTGTCATTGTCTAAATGATTGGAAAAAAATTGCCAGTTATATAATTTGATCGGGAGAAAGTATTTTTTTCACGCTCGTTAACTGATATATAAGTACCTAGGTATTTTTTATATGATTCCGAAATACCAATTAGTTCATTAATAATGCAGGTGCTCTAGATATGTAACTGTTTACTGAAGACGATATACTTTATTCTGCCTATATCACCCATTATACACTAGATTTTATAAAAAGACATACTTCTAAAGAACGAAAAGATCAAAGGCAGCAGCGTGTGGGAACATTTCCTGATTCGCCGAATGCGGGGACCGGTTGGGTAGGACGATGTCATGTCTACCCACTTTGGGCCCGTAAACCATGGCGGCGGTCTTTGGGCCCGATAACGAGACGGGCAACGAGACGCCCTGGGCCATCGCTGATTCATGCCCCGGTTTTGTAATAAAGCTATTATGTCCATGTAGCGCACGCAACCGAGGCTTTTTAGCCGCACACGTATAGAACTTTCGAGTGGGTCTTGCTTAGATATTGATTGCATTGTTGGTTTTTACCGATTTATCGCTTATTCTGTCTTGCTTAAAATACAAGAAAATAATAAAGCGTCAATGTAAACATTTAAAGAATACGTTTATGACTATTAATTATGATGTATTGATGAACAGACCACAAGTTCACGAGCTAACAATACTTCAATGTGCCTGTAATAAACGTGATGAGATAAATACAAAGAGAAAATAAAATACAAGGAAAACGAGACTCATTTATGGCGGCGCCGACGCATTGGCGCCTATAACATCATCTCAAACGATAAATCTCATTCATTAACTGCCTCAACTATTGACATTCAAAAAATTAAAATGAAAGCGACGACAAACGGAACAAGAGATTGATTGGAAAAAATATCAGTAGAAAATGGAGTAAACTATCAATTAAACATGAGATTCCTAGGTAGAAGAGTGAATGCACTATGGCTTAGTTGTCACACCACACATACATCCTAAGAGTAGCGGCTGCGACTACGCAATTTGCCGTAGACGCACTAGGGTGCATAGTAATTATGGCCGATGGAGCTAGACTGCTCGGCTGCCCTGCCACCCAACGCGTAGCTAAAACACTAACATACTATCCCACGTTCGTGCAAAAAAACAACAGATAATTGATCCTTCGAGCCGGATGCTCCATTATCGGAACACGTTTTCAATCTGCTGTACATAAAAGGGTTTGTTTATAGTCTTATGGTATATGTATGGAAATAATATGTGCAAAAACCGTCTATTTTCATGCATGTTTGAATTTGCATATGATTTGACGCATATGTGTCGTTCCGCTGCATAAAATAAATGAATTTATTTTGTTTACAAAAACCTCGAGACTTGGACCAGAATGATTTGACCTCCCTTTCTCTCGGTTTGCTCGGTGCGACACGTATCACTGAGGTCTCATATTATTGGTTGGGTGTTATAGACGACATGGCACCACTTTGGTTTGTCCGCTTACTCCCACTTCTGTAAATACAATGACACCTTACTGAAAGAAGCTGTCGGTGTGGTGTGTTTACATATAATACTGTTTGTTATGAAGATTTGCCTCTCTATTGCAAGTACATAGATGTGCAATGTAACAATGGAATAGGTAGATATTACACCGGACAGGAGCGAAGGAACAAACAGAATATTAAGCGTTTATATAAAGATCAACGACATTATTATGAATCAATTCGCAAACACAAAATAGAACGCAGATTCCAGAATTTAAATACATTCCAGAGACAATGAGCGAATTATCACGAATGGCGATCGGAAGGCATTGTCGGCGACTGCGCGGACGCAACCTTCGGTGTGACCTCTGTATGCGGCCTTAGCAACGAATTCACGCATGCGCTCTCACTTCCTATTTCACCTCAGGATACTTAGGATGTGAAACACAGATTTTTATATGACAAGGAAATTCTCTCCGGAGACTGACTCGAAGCGTCTATAATATTTTCTCGAGAATGAACAAAAGTTGATTGTCAATTGTCTTGGCTCTGAGCTCCATTGCTAATTACATCGGCTCGAGACTGTTTCTAAATAAAATACTGCTTGTTTGCTAACCATCAAAGAATAACAGCATTTACATTTTAAACCGTTGCCAAACGAACACTTTATGCAGGAATTGTTCATCGGTATCATGATATTTCAAAATCTCCGCCGGGCCATTGCCACAAGCAACAAGAGACCAGTTTATAAATCATATGTCTGATATTTAAATCAACCGCCAGACATCTAAATCACGCATCAATAAAATCAATAGCGCGAACGCATCATTTAATTGGTTGCCATTTGATCAATCAATGTGAGTGACCACACTGCCACATGGGCAACACGGTGGTCTATGCAATTATTGCAAGATTGAGAGCAGACTGTATATAGGTACTAACAAATGAATAATCTAGAATAATATTCAGTGAGTTTCTATGTACCTAGTGATGACTTTACTAATTACTATTTGCTGCGCAATTCGAGACAGTAATCATATTTTTCCAAGCAATAGATGCAGTTCTATGGTTTCCAGTTACCGAAACATTAATTGCTTTTTATCACGTTTTAGAGCACGCTTTCAGAAGGCTTTAAATGGACTCGCAATCAGCTGATTTGCAGAGATCTCTCAAGTTTAATTGAACTAAAACGTGACAGAAACTGCTTATATTTACACAGTCTTTTAGATATTTCATCATCATCATCATATAAATGTCCCACTGTTGAGCACAGGCCTCCTTTCACAAATGAGGGTGTAAGGGAATGGGCAAATACTCCACCACGCGTGCCCACTGCGGATTGGTGGAGGTAGGCTAGTGGTCAACCTACTGTTGGAGTTTACAAGCGACCTCTTTCCGGCCTCCAACTAGCTTAAAAACTATCACAATTAAGTGATAACCGGGACCAATAGCTTTACGTGCCTTCCGAAACACGGAAAACGCTCGATTTGAAATGCCACTAGGCGGTCACCCATCCAGGTACCACGATGGTGGTAGCTTATCTTGCCGATCGATTAAGAACGGCTTATCATGCTTCACCACGAGCTCTTATTCTTGTAGGTATCGGCGGTCACCCATCCATCCGGCCTCACCGGTGGTAGCTTAACTTTGCCGATTGATTAAGAACGGCTTATCACACTACACCACGAACATATCCTTCGCTTGAGATATTTAGTCTTTGTTTATTTGAATATATATAATTTTAGAATGAGACAACGCTCAGCAAAGATACTCTGAGCCTACTCAGAGTCAGTTGTAGGCATCTTTAATTCTTGTAGGTCATCATCATCAGCCTATAATGTCCCACTGCTGAGCACAGGCCTCCTTTCACAATTCAGGGTGAAAGGGAATGTGCAGATACTCCACCACGCGTGCCCACTGCGGATTGGTGGAGGTAGGCTAGTGGTCAATCTACTGTTGGAGTTTTCAAGTCACCTCTTTCCGGCCTCCAGACTATCACAATTTAGTGATAACCGGGACCAATAGCTTTACGTGCCTTCCGAAGCACGGAAACGCTCGATTCGAAATACCACTAGGCGGTCACCCATCCAGGTACCACGATGGTGGTAGCTTATCTTGCCGATCGATTAAGAACGGCTTATCATGCTTCACCACGAGCGCTTATTCTTGTAGGTATCTTATTATCAATTGAAAGGGAACGCAGAACCACAAGCAGAACAATTCAGCGACGCAACGTGAGGATATACAAAATGATCTGCATCAAACATCTGTGGGGCAAATTAGCAGGCTAGGTCGCCATCGCGTGATGCGCCACAGATCACCAATGAGAGACAATTAGCCACATGCGTCCGCTAAGTAGGTCAACAAGGAATTACTCATGCTGAAATTGTTACGTTGAAATCGATGCGTTGATACAACATACTTTATCCTTCGGGGAGTATCAAGAAGCGTGGTGCATGTTTGTTTGATAAGTTGATGAATTTTCCTAGTAAACCTTGAGGACTGCATTATGCTATGCATGTGTAAATGGTGTCGGGGTACTTCAATATTAAATATTTAACCAGACAACCATGTTTGACTGAAAATTATGTAAGTGCAAGGATTTGAATACTTTTTCAACACACTCGCTCGTAAAGTGACATTTATTGCACCGTTTTTAGTATCTTAATGCAGCTTATTACGCACTTGTGCTTTTAACTTTACATTAGCTCACTGCAAATGATATATGTGTAGACCAAGCATTCTTAATTTAAAGGGGTAAAATAGCTTGACAGCTCAGCCAAAGAGCTCAGCGCTGTCAAAAAAAAAACTTGCGCGCCATATTTGTTAACGTTCTCATTGTGTGGTTGATTATTATTTAAGAAATCTACATAAAAAAATACAAGTTTGTTTTTTCTCGCAAGTGTGTTGAAAAACGTCGTATGACATGTGTGTGCATTGATTATTTATTACACTCTCGGCTCACTTTTCTTAATACCGCCTCGAGTGTTGATAACCAACTTTGCACACATGTATCATAATGTACTATTATCAATATCTCATCCAGTAATGACTTTGTATCAATGTTGGTGTCATTGGTAAGCTGTTAGACGCATCAGACGTCGCCTATTGTCTGTTGCCAATTTATTATACCAACTATTTATAAAGTCGTTATTTTTGTTCATTTGAAATAGTGATTGAAACATACTTTCATTGGTGTGACAGAAATACCTAAGTGCTTTTTTATGTAGATGAATTCGATTGGTATTAGAAAATTAGAAGAAAACGTACTTAATTAAAACGCATCTTTCAGGTTTTGGATTCTTATTTCAAGTACTAAATAAACTCTATTAAGAGATAAAACTCAGTCAAACATTAACCCCCCTAATACAAAAGGTTTAATTCGAGTCTTGAAACTCAGGTTTTAAGATAGCCCCAGCTCTTTTTGTTACATGACATTAGAAAGAGACGGATGTATTTAAAACTTGGGTTTTACTAGATTTGTCTCTAACCTTCTTTTGTAAAGAGGAGGTTAAACTTCCTATCATTAGAAATATACTGTGTTAACATTAAATCAGTTTTTAAACAAATAACTAACGCAAGTACTTATATTGAAAGAATTCGAATGGAGCGTCAAGTAACGAGTCCGCGCCTCGCAGTCTGCAAGGAGCACGCACGCATACTCACGCGCAACGCACGCGTGTGCGCATAGAATTCGTATCTGTATGGAACACAGGCCAGATGCCACTTACATTGGAAATTACGTGCATTTTCCGTTGGTTAATTATGTAAGTATTTTTTTGCAATCGCCGAGTTGATTTTGTAGAGTTTCATGTAAGTTCTACGTAAGCAATGGTTTATAGACCGCAATACGTCAATAGGTATATGGTTTGTTTTTGTGTGACGTTAAAGAAGTAAAATGTGTGCGGTTTTTACAATACGTATGTTTTGCTAAGTATAAAATGCCTAAACTTACAATACCTAAGTAGGAGGATTATACATTTTTTATGTAATGAACGCCAGTATTACTGAGTATTTTTATTTTTTTTAAAGAACTACTTTGCCTTTTACCTACAGACAGACTGCGAACAAAAACTCGATGTGTTATAATGTCGATGAACGCAGCTAATAGTGGATTGTGCCAGGTGCAACTCCGTGATCGGCATAGACAAGGCGTGTGCAAATTATCTATGGATTTGCATCTACACTCGTATGCAGCCATTATTTAGGGGAGGTGACTAACTCAGCAAGAATGTATTCCTTTATACGGAATTATGCAATTCACGCAATTTTGAAAACTAGTATTGTTTAGTTTTGTTATCAATTTGAATTAAGAACGCGTGAAATTGTGTCAGTTTATATAACTTTACTGTGATTGTTATTACCGATATTTTTTAAAGTACTTACAAGTTTTATTTAATGTAGTAAGAAGTGCAATAATAAAAAAAAAATTACGAGTTGTCATGGCCACAATAAATTTCGATTTCAAAGTTCACTATTTATTGCTGTAAAAATATTAATACAGTTATCTATCTTCATTTATACTTTCATGATAGTCTAGAATCTAGATCAAGTTTATTTATTTGTGTAAAACTAGATGACGCTGACAGCACTTCTAACTATAAAAAACTTAACTATTGGAAAATTGTCTAGTTTTAGAACGCACGCGGTTCTTTATGGTGTCGTTAACAAACGTCAACAAGCAATAAAATATGGAATACAAATTTATTTGGTTTGATTGAAACTATATGAATTAGTTTTGTTTGCGACCGTTTGGTTTGAGTATTATTTTGGAATAAAGTAAGTGTATTTTATATTATTGTATCTAATTACAACACAAAACTTATTTTTAGCTCTAAAATAATGATTATGAATCGAGAAAAGTACTTAGCCTACAAATATATGAATATATGTGCTTCGAACTGTTCAAACTTAAGAACCACATAATGATCCCATCAAAATAAGAACACAGCAGACCAATGATTATTTATAAAAATAATTGATGAGTTAAGACGCCGATTCCAAAGCCCACCCTGAAAAGAGCGGATTAAAAAAACAAAGACAACATCTACTTACATCGCAGCACTGGCTGGCATTAATCGCGAGCGTCCAGACCGAGATACAGTTTAAAAAAAATAAATAAATAAATACACAAATGGCGCTTTGTCGGCAAACGTGTTTCTGTTCGTTTGCATTGTCAATGCGGCTTTATGTGTGTAATAAAGTTGAAAATCGTATAAAAAATCATTTGACAAGTGTAAATTTACGTGGGTCGGTTAACCAGACGGACTGGTTGGCTCTAGTGCCGTTGAACTGTACAGGTGGGCCTTGGATTACTAGAGATAAATTTAATACGGCATAATAATATAGTCTTTACCGATTGACGTGTGTATAACTTAAGTAGTCGGTATCGATAGTCAAGTCACTTCACCGAGAACTATGCGGCAGAAATTGAGAGTTAACGACGCAATGACAAGCTTCAAATCAATTGATTAAATAGCTTTTGCCTACAACTACTGCACCAATATTTTGCTTTCCTTATTCTCGCTAGATAAATCTTTCAATATCATCCATAGACCTTCAAAATTATTTCACAATTTGAAATCACAAATTTTTGATCCGCTGACAAAAAATACTCATAATAGAGTATAGAAAACCCAAGAACTTGAAGCTTTTTTTAATTTTCGTCCATACTTGTTTTAATATGACACGGAAAATTAACAAAAACAATTTCAACACATGTTCTACTCGAATTAAGTAGATGAGTTATTTGTGGTATTTGTTTATTGAAAAAATGAAGAAACAACGTCGCAATACAAAATGTATCACAAAAACTCTTACACATGTCAAACTTACTGAGTGATGATTCAGGACGTACGAATATGTAGAAAAGAAAATTAGTAACTAGTTATGTGTTGGTGTATTAAAACCCGTTAGAAAACAATAGGAAACTAACATATTATTTACGCACCACTAGTGCTAATTAGCTACTCAGAAAATGCTTAGAAATAGGGAGCAACGGTATGTTAATAGATACCGGAAAATCAATGCTTAGTCACAATTTGGACGACATTCTCAATCTAACCTGGATTTTACGATTATGAATTGATTGTAGGTACCTGACATATTGACTCTGCAGGGCTGTATTTAGGGGGCAATAAGGGCTGGCCTGAAATATGATTTGAAGTACTTTTTCCTTAAAAGTTACGTTAGGTTATGGTTTTTGTCATCATTTGTTTTCCTTCTTCGGTGTGTTATCGTACGGTTTGATGCCTATTTTGTTTACATAACATAATTTTATATTCACATAATCTTAGCAATACATTTATTTCAAATTCATGCAGG
Source organism: Achlya flavicornis (assembly GCA_947623365.1). Taxonomy (NCBI): domain Eukaryota; kingdom Metazoa; phylum Arthropoda; class Insecta; order Lepidoptera; family Drepanidae; genus Achlya; species Achlya flavicornis. The sequence goes on from OX392484.1 coordinate 12,151,689, forward strand.
TAATTTTTATAAAGAAAAGTTGCCCGTAAATGATGAACTTGGCTATGTTTTAGATGTTACATGATATGTTTTTAGTGAGGTAGTATCATATTCATCATATTCCCATGAGGTCAAAGTTTTTAACCAAACACAGGAAGTTTTTGAGACTATCAACATTGAATGGTAGTCGGGGAAATAACAAACTAAAATAGATTTGCTTTTGTAAATATTATGTAGGACATTATAAACATCATAAACTAGTCATTCGTGACGTAAAGGCATTAAGTAACTTGCCTTTGCCAAAACTACCTACATTATTAAAACCCGTGATTCATAGAGAAGGAGGTCGTTCACGTCAAAGGGGTTTTACATTTGTATTACAAAAGATTTTAACAATTTAATTAATGTAAACTGCTTCATAAATATTGATGATTATAGCAGATTTACGATCATAGTGCCGGTGTCCACATGCCTCTGCCATTAAAGATTTAGCAGCTTTTTAATAATTGCATGCTAATAATAAATTGCAATTATTAGTTATGTTTACATCATAGCTGATTGGCGCGAACTTTTAGTAACGTATTTTGTAATAATTTCCTGTATGACGTAGGAAACAGGTATTTAATTACAGTATCTCGGTTTGCCTTATATTTTTTTAGAATTATTCACTATTGTTAAGCAAATAGTAAAGTGTGTAAGGCCACGTCAGTCTAGGTAAAAAAAGTGGATCTTACCTGGTTAGATAGTAATGACAGTTGCTTTAAAATTGTAAGATACAATACATATTAATTAAATAAATTAGCAAAGCTTACTTAATATTTATTTTATTTTACAATTTTACTGAGCAGCTGTGGCAAAACTGATTTAAATAGACTGCATGAGTAACCGATTTAATCGTGCAAAGACACTGTGATTATTCGAATAAAAATCCAAGATATCATGAAAATAAACAAACGAGAACTCTTTAGAGGACGCATCTCTCGTCTGCTACGCGAAGTGATATAAACAACTCGCAACTGTCAACGCGTCCCGGCTGCGTAGTTACTTTGGGCCAAAATTATACAACCACTATACAGTCAATTATACATAATATACACATTTTGTTTTATTTATCGCCTGCCTATAGCTGGTCGACTCTTTGATGTGACGGCGAGACGAGCGGCGATTCGAGGAATTGGAGTCTGCCTTTCTAGAATCATCAGACGTGATGATATCATGGTTCACGCTCTACTTTTTGCACTTTGAATTTTACTTGTTCACGTTGCGATTTGTGAGTACAATCTACTACAGCCAAAGGTTCAGAGGTCTCGTTTTCATAGATTTAATTTATAAGATGATACATTAGGTTCCTACCTATAGCGTAAATGAAGATCTTTATGATGAATGATTTGTAATTGAAGTTGCTCACCTCTCTGATTTGATAACTTTATTAGGTATTAAAAATCTATTTAAATAAACTGTTGGCCAAAACAGCTCGATTCAAAGCTTTTTTAAAACAATATTATATCTGCCAAACTGCATTGCAGGTATTTGGTAGTCAGACCTCATGTTCTAAATAAAGATCTTTTAAAGCTATTTTGGTACAAACTGGATTGTCTATAAAGATAATAATAGATTATTTTTAAGGTCACATGAATCCGGTCCCAATTTTTTTGTATACATTCTACAGAGTTTGCAATTTATTACCAAATTTATAGAGATTCGAGCAAATAAGCACTATATAACCCTTAATGAACATCTACTGGGATAAATGTAGCATTGTCGTTCTGTACTTTAATACTGTAGGTCACTTTTTATAATAATAATACACGTATTCCAAAAAACTGCGATGTAGGTAATCAATCTCAGATAGATTTCCGAGTATTCAATGTTCTCTGAAGTGACACTTCAATTCGTGCCCTGAGTAATTTGCACTTCGCTAATTATTATAATAACGTGCTATTTCTTTCTCGCAGTATTATCAATCATCTCTTTGAATGACGATTCATCAACTGTGTATCAATATGTAAGTGAATTATAATGTTATTATTATGATTTATTACATGGGAAGCTCCTTCCTTCGTTCTTCATGCTTTATTTTTGTGTCTTCTTTATTTAACAATAGTCGAGTACCTAAGTAAGCCATGTATTTTTATTCAGTTAAATCACAATTACCTACATACTTGGCAACCACGTGTATAAGGGCACTTAGGTTTATCAAATTCGAAAATGTCCGCCTGCACCAAAAAGTCTGTCTGGCTCGATCTTGTCTTTTTTTTTTGTTTATTATTTTTTCGCGTTTTATCAAACCGTCTGGCGTAGTAAACTTGTCAACGCCGTCTGGCCAGATACATTAAGGTTTGTTTATGTTCATCATGTACTCCAAATTGGCTCTCGTCTCCAGATCTTGGCGGTGGCCCAAAACAGATCTTATCATAGTAAGGATGTCATAATTTAAAATTTTTCATTCACGCGTGTCCGGCGTGGGCCTCCCATTGAGCGGTAAATTGTGTTTATATTTTACGGAAAACATATACAAATAGCACAATTGATTATTGGTGTAATAGATAACATGGAAGAGCTTCATGAGACGTAAAGTAAAAAAGTATACTAATCCTCCTTCCGTGTCAGTCGGGTAAAAAAACAGTCGGCAGTGGTAACTTAATAAAACTTTGAGAGAAAATAAAAATCAAACCTGCAAGAACTGCCAGGTAATCAATCAATTTGCAAATCCAGCCTCAAATTCAGGGAAATTGTTATAAAAGAAAACAGAAAGAACTAAATTTAATTCACCGTTAAGGTTTTTATATTCATGGCGAACTTTATTGCCTAAAAAAAAAGGGACAGGACCACCCGTCCGTCTTCGCTGAATGAAGACGCGAATTTATATTTAGTACCTACTTGTATATGTTTTATTCGGAACATTATAATAGGGTTGTCTCCCGAGACGGTTCGAGTTGGTGCCAGTTTCGGTTTTGGGACACAAGCCCCGCTTGTGACTTCCAAACGATTGTATCCAAGGAGAGATTCTATTACTTTCCTATTGAGTATTAAATATTAGGTACCTAATAGTTTGTAAAAATCCGATAAAACTGTTAATTATGAAATGAATACCTGTATTATTTTTACATTTTAAATATTTGAGAAGAGGAAGACAAGAAAAGATGAATGAATTTTGTGAATGCCGATATGACAGATAGAGGCCGTATGGATGAAGCGTGAATATTGCGCCGCCCCCAAATCATTGCCTTGATGATTTTTAATTTTTAATGCCCAATGTTAATAGCCCTAGTCCGTGCCTGATTTTATTTACGTATATTTCATCTCTAGTTAACCGCACCTGCACAGCACGTAACAAGCACGAGTCGGAAGGTGAGACCTGTGGTTTCCGATTGATACAAATAATGTTTAGAATTATATCCATCTACACTCAAGTTTTATAAAACAAATTTGAACTCTATCAATTTGACATAGAGCTTCAATTACAGATAACGTTATCCATTAAGTTATCTTGAAACATTTATCTAACACTTTCTTTAATAAATATGCAGATGAATTGATAACGATAACATATTGCTATCTCAGGGTGGTAGGTTTAGTATTTATAAGATAGACAGAGTTTTTAAAAACGACGCGTCACTTCACAGGTCTCTATGTTATATTATGCTTTCGTTTTTGTGAGTCAAGATCTTTCTTTGACAGATAACAGTAGTTGTAATATTATAAGTATTTTTATAGAAATAGCCCATATGTATTCGATTTTCCTGGATCATATCATAAGTATTCTACAACGGGTGAGTTGGCAAGCATTGTAACCAGACAACCTAGTCTAAGTTTAGCTCAGTTTTAACCCGTTTGTTCCGTTTAATTAGCATTATAAATATGCTTAATCCAATGTGTATTTTACATTTCACTGCATATGCTGGATTACGGTTTGGGGACGTTTTAATTTTAAGACTGAAGAGTTGGTATTCTGAGATTAGCTAAGAGTAAATTATGCACAGGATTAGGTGACGTGATTTAGAAGAGGCCTTAGACGTCCTCAGAGTGAGATAAGAATTATGCAAAATCTCCCTTTAATCTGAAATTATATACAGGTTGGTTACAAAAAAATTTAACGAAAAGGACTTACTCATAAATAGGAAAAAAAAACTAAGAGACTACGAAATCAATGTCTCCTCGGCTAATACGTATGAAAAGCTGTATTTTTTAAATGCGATTTCAAAGTTGGTCCCATACTAAAATTGTTCGTACCATCCCGTATATGACATATGAAAAAAAAGCGTAACTTATCTCAAATCGGAAGTGAGGGCGCCACTAGTAGATTTTTACAGCAACTCATAGTTATGCCAACAATTTTTTTTAGTTCGAAATTAAAAAAAAATATGTTAGGAAAATATAGCAATTCGGGTAAAATTTGGCAAAGTATATCTTATATCTATACATGGTAGGTAGCGCCATCATAAGTTTGTATCTATTTATAGAAGCGATGGTCGGATTTCGATTTACGACCGCTTTAGGAATATAATTATAGTCGCCCTCTATTCGTGTTAGCTGATATTCGCTGCCTCTTCGGAACTTGGTCAAAAATGTAGAGTTGCTTTTTGCATGATATTTGGTACCATCAAAATTTATGAGAAGTGATTTTTTGGTACTTTAAAACCTGTTTTATAGACATTATATAAAATTAACATAACTTAATAACAATAACTAACAATAACTTTAAGTTGTGTAAAGTTGTGTTCCTGCGCGTGAGTAAGGTCGCCAGAGCTCATAGGGGAGGGGGGAAAGGTTGGTAACGTGTGAGCGATGCTTCCTGTGTTGCAAGCGTCCATATGGCTACGGTAACCGCTTACCATTAGGTGGGCCATCCGTATGCTTGTTAACCGAATAAGTTGTATAAAAAAAAAAAACATGCCGTAGGAAATGCTTTGATTGTTCCTGGATGAATCAAACAGGAAACATTGTCTTAATAATAAATATGAGGATTTCAACTCCCAAGACATCTTAAACTTGTATCCACCTGCTGTTTCACTCGCGTCCCCGGGATAAAAAGGAGGTTAGACACAGCCATTTATTCAATTTAGGCGCTAGTAGGGCACTTATGAAGGTAAAAGCTACTGAAGTTACGTAAGTCGGCCTTCGACTGAGAAGAACAGGCAAGAAACTCAGCAAGTTATGCTCCCTATACCATAAACTACCTGCATGTCAAATTTAAGGGATGTACCTAACAAAACATATTTTATTTAGGTTACAAAATACTGATCTCCATTTTGATCGACTAATCAAAGGAAAAGTTTAAAAATGTCTACGAAAACAAGTTCCAATCCAACAAACTTCAAAAGAATTAACTTTTTCAATCCCTACAAGGTGCGTACTAAATAACTTAAGGACGTAGTTCCACGAGCAAGTAGACGCACTGTCGCCGTAACTTGAGCGTCAGACCTCGAATTCAGGTCATCCTCTACTATACTTGACACACGATCTTATACTCTTGTATTTATTTCTAACTCTTATTTAATGCGGTTTAAGTTTTAAGTTTGCCCTTCAGATTGTATAGCTGTGTCCCGTTCTATAGCTTTGAAATAAATAAACATCCTTAAGTAGAAAATCTGTCGCCAAGCACCCTACTTACGTTCCGGCAAATGCACATGAGAGGCAGTATTTTGGTGGCATTTGAATTATAAAATTTTCTCAATTCAGCATTTAATTAAGTAGTAGTGTCATAGTGTGACATTGAATGAACATGTGGTTCTGGTCAAAATTACCGGTTATCATCCATTTGTTCTGACGTCAAATCACACTTGGCTGTTGCGTTATATATTTCTTACGATATCGATACAATCAGGCTGTATGACAATTCGGGTAAAATTTGGCAAAGTATATCTTATATCTATACATGGTAGGTAGCGCCATCATAAGTTTGTATCTATTTATAGAAGCGATGGTCGGATTTCGATTTACGACCGCTTTAGGAATATAATTATAGTCGCCCTCTATTCGTGTTAGCTGATATTCGCTGCCTCTTCGGAACTTGGTCAAAAATGTAGAGTTGCTTTTTGCATGATATTTGGTACCATCAAAATTTATGAGAAGTGATTTTTTGGTACTTTAAAACCTGTTTTATAGACATTATATAAAATTAACATAACTTAATAACAATAACTAACAATAACTTTAAGTTGTGTAAAGTTGTGTTCCTGCGCGTGAGTAAGGTCGCCAGAGCTCATAGGGGAGGGGGGAAAGGTTGGTAACGTGTGAGCGATGCTTCCTGTGTTGCAAGCGTCCATATGGCTACGGTAACCGCTTACCATTAGGTGGGCCATCCGTATGCTTGTTAACCGAATAAGTTGTATAAAAAAAAAAAACATGCCGTAGGAAATGCTTTGATTGTTCCTGGATGAATCAAACAGGAAACATTGTCTTAATAATAAATATGAGGATTTCAACTCCCAAGACATCTTAAACTTGTATCCACCTGCTGTTTCACTCGCGTCCCCGGGATAAAAAGGAGGTTAGACACAGCCATTTATTCAATTTAGGCGCTAGTAGGGCACTTATGAAGGTAAAAGCTACTGAAGTTACGTAAGTCGGCCTTCGACTGAGAAGAACAGGCAAGAAACTCAGCAAGTTATGCTCCCTATACCATAAACTACCTGCATGTCAAATTTAAGGGATGTACCTAACAAAACATATTTTATTTAGGTTACAAAATACTGATCTCCATTTTGATCGACTAATCAAAGGAAAAGTTTAAAAATGTCTACGAAAACAAGTTCCAATCCAACAAACTTCAAAAGAATTAACTTTTTCAATCCCTACAAGGTGCGTACTAAATAACTTAAGGACGTAGTTCCACGAGCAAGTAGACGCACTGTCGCCGTAACTTGAGCGTCAGACCTCGAATTCAGGTCATCCTCTACTATACTTGACACACGATCTTATACTCTTGTATTTATTTCTAACTCTTATTTAATGCGGTTTAAGTTTTAAGTTTGCCCTTCAGATTGTATAGCTGTGTCCCGTTCTATAGCTTTGAAATAAATAAACATCCTTAAGTAGAAAATCTGTCGCCAAGCACCCTACTTACGTTCCGGCAAATGCACATGAGAGGCAGTATTTTGGTGGCATTTGAATTATAAAATTTTCTCAATTCAGCATTTAATTAAGTAGTAGTGTCATAGTGTGACATTGAATGAACATGTGGTTCTGGTCAAAATTACCGGTTATCATCCATTTGTTCTGACGTCAAATCACACTTGGCTGTTGCGTTATATATTTCTTACGATATCGATACAATCAGGCTGTATGACTCAAAACCTTTGCCAGTATTTTTGGGGAATTGAATCAACAATAACCATCTGACGTCAATATAACATTCTATTTTTGAATATGATATATTTTTTACTTGGAACTTTTTTCACTCGGACTTGAAAGATTCCACAATTTATCGTTTGATTTTCTATGAATTCACTAATTTCATGCTTTTTTATTGCAAAACCTATTGAAAACTTTGTCAGTCTTTTAGGGAAATTGAATCAACAACAACCATCTGACGTCAATAAAACATTTATTTTTGAATATGATACTTTTTTTTACTTGGAACTTTTTTCACTTGACCGAGAAAGATTCCACAATTTGTCGTTTGATTTTCTATGAATTCACTAATTCTATGCTTTTTTATTGCAAAACCTAGTGAAACCGGGCTCTTACGTAAATACCTATACGGGCCTATACGAGAAATATTGTCTACCAGGAAACACTTATTAGAGATGCATCATATGTAATGGTGATACACACCTCTGAAGAAACGAAAGACGATCCATTTCGCAAGATTTGTGATTTACGATCCGTGTTTTTACCCGCGTGGCCCGCCTGCCCTATGGAGCTATGGACGCTTGTGATGCCACGGGTGTCGAATCACCAGGGACGCCAACACCCAGGGCATCACTCAACGTTACCGACGCGACGCTTCCCCCTCCCCAATCTGCTCTGGCAACCTTACTCACGCGCAGGAACACAACATTGATATTTGGCTGCGGTTTTCTGTACTTTCTCAGTCTGGCTGCTTTTTGAGCTTTTTTTGCTTTTTTGCCTTGCTCTACCTTTCTTAATCTTCTCTATAACGTAAGCTATCTGCGTGCCAAATTTAATCGCGATTGGCTTAGTCAAGAAAAGACAAGATGTCAGACAGACGAGCTACTTTCGCGTTCATAATATTCGTATGATGTGAATGGACTATCCTGAAATAATATATCGATGGACTATCCTCGTAAAAGGTTTATTGTTTCGCTATTAGTAATCACGAAAAATTAGATAGGTACCAACACTGCAGTGGGGTTATAATTATTGCAGTTTTTCTTTGTCTGGTGTCAGACATTAAAACATACCCAGTAGGTGGTTTTGGTTAGGTTAGTATTGTAACTCGTAACCTTATTCTATATTTAGTACGTAGGTTACAATACGTTCATTGATAGAATGAAATGACTAAGTTACGTGTTAGGTATTTCAATACAGTCATAACTCTAAATATGTAACTGAATGTAAATAATTCATTCATGTTTTTGTAAAATATCACGGCTATTATTTAACGAATCTTAGTAATATGTTTGTTTAATATACTCGTTAGTGAAACTATTAATGTATAATTTATAGTTTGAAGAATGCGTCAATATTTAGCCGGACTTCCACACACGTAATACTAAAGTTCATTTACTCTAATCTATTTGCTAAATATACATTTCTAAACGAAGGCCAAGCTATGAAGCCATATTTGACAATAGGGTGTCTCACCTTGCCTCACTATCATCGTCTCTTTTTGGCACATAGATGTCAATAGTGACAACTCTAGTTTAGTACAGTATGAGGCACGAATGGTGAGCACAGATAGGCAGTAGTGGAGGCAAGCTCGCGCATGTATACTTTTGGCCACATCACAGTAGCCAAGTGACACGCAAGAATCCAATAGACGACGAGGATTGACTGACGAACCAATCGTGTGCAGCTCGGCGCTCCCCCCTGCTTCATTCCGACAAACAGAGCTAAAAATTAACTACTGCGCAGGTGTCAATCTATGCTCACCACTCGTGCCCCTTACTATATTTTAGCAACGTACTTAACCTTTTATTTTCAGTGAAAATCTAAGCATATCATTTCAAATTAAAAAACTCTTTACATCCAAAATATTAAGAATGAGTAACAGGTAACTAAGATATTAAAGCACTATTTAATATATCATCGGTGTTTATCTAAGTTTTACCTAAGAACTTCTAATATTTGCGGAACAAAATAATAATAAAACGTCGTTATGGTTGTTTTTATTACGGTTTATGCTAAAGTGACACATTCAATATTAAAAGTAGAACGTATCGTCAACAGATGTGCATGCAACAGAGGTATCGAATGCTTTTTTATGCGGTGAGCTTATAATTTTTAATCGAGTTACGTAGCAGCAACCGAGCGAACAGCCAGTTTGCCGATTTTCCCCGCGTGCGTGTGTGTGGGTGGATCGAGTTTCACGGGTGACGCGTACGTGGTGCGTGTGTGTGTAACTGCGGCAGACTCGATGGCAACTCGCGCGGGCGCAGCGTAGGGCCGGTTTACATTGCAACGGGTTTGGTATTCTGAGATAGTGAACGAATTGAAAAAAGGTGATTAATATACATTGAAATTTTAACTAAAAGATTTTCTTTGTAGGTACGAAAGTGTACCTAAATAAATCATCAACATTTTTATTGTATGAAATTGTTGATTTATAATTAGTAATAATCAGGCAATTAAACGTCATGGCCATTCCTTTTATCTTTAAAATATAAAGACTTCTACATCTAACTCTATAAAATTCAATTATAGTTCGTTGTAACGTACCATAGTTGTGCGCAGTCCAAAGAAGGTTTCTTCATTAAAAAGTTTACACTACACAGTCTTATAACACGTCCTAATGAATATCGCAATATTTATGTGTGTGTCACAACTACATAGACACGGGACACGGAGACAATTTGACGCCATCTACGGCACATGCGTCGGGCTTGCAATCCAATCTATATTGCACTACCAATCGCACCATATCATGTACAAGTAACGAAGTATGTTGAAATCTTTAAGTGTTCAGGGGAAAATCTACTCTATAAGCTTTAAATTAAGATATAAAAACTTAGGCAGTGTTAAGTACCTACCTATTTGAGCAGTTCAATTTAACTTTGATCTAATGATCTTTAACCTAATATAGCCGTTTGTGACGTGAACTAAATTAAAAGCTCGAAGTACTTTTAACCGACTTCAAAAAAGGAGCAGGTTCTCAATGCGGTTGTATCTTTTTTTTTTGTTACCTCGTAACTCTGTCATTTACACGGTACATTCCCGTTTGGTCCCATTGTCATCAGGTCAGGATTTGATTACTTAGTGTAGATACTTTGAAGTCGGGTAACGTTTATTGTAAAACAGTCTTTATTGTATCACCTAGTTGCAATAAATAATTCTAGTTATTTTTATGGGTTGTTAAAAAGACTTAAGTCAAAATAATTTGTTGAATCTACCGGTGTCTTCTGGCAGCTGCGCTTGAGATCTAATTCCCTTCAAGGATTTGTGTGCTTACCACCTTCGACCTCATAATCATTTTACATATATTTTAATCAAAGCATTGTATTAAAAATAAAGACTTACCTAAGTCCGAAAAGTAACGACGTAAGTACAAAAACATTTGAATTATTGCCATAATTATTTTATAACGATTAAATTGTTCATTTATCGTTAATAAAATATTTAATATACAGGATATCTTAATTTTAAATATTATTATGCTAACTAAACTAAATACCTCTAAGAAAACTGGTATATCTATCTACCTAGCGGATTAACTGAGATTGATATCTTACCTACCAAAAGGTTATTAGTTATTACTAAGCACTTCTAAACTTCTCACGCTGTTTGTGGTAATTACAGCCCTGTAGGTATATAGATAAGAGTGATTATCAATGTTGAAACTTTATTACTTCGCAGATCCAGACTCTAAAGTACGACGTAAAATTAATAGTACTCAAGGAAATCAACGTTCTGAGATTCAATTAAAGATATATGCCGACTACCTTTCACTGTTATGTTATGCTAGTGTTATCGCGTGGCTGCGTTTGCTTAATTATTTTTTTGGGTTTTGTATATCACTGAAAAAAAAAAATTACAGTAACCCAAAATTTTACTACCAATAACCTAAACAGAGTGACTTGCGAACTAAAAATCACCAGTAACAAAACTAGTTTTGGTTCATTACTAAATTATTTGATTAAATCTAAAATATATAAGATTAAATGTAACTAAAGTTAGTTTCCAGACAACAACTAACGTACACTTTGTCACCGTAATTTTTTCAGTGTATCTCTCATATTATCATGGTAAGGGATTTTTTATTTTAGACTTGTGACTACAATTTAATCATGGTCAGCCATGTGGCCAAAAGGTCTGACAGGACATGTGTTTAAACTACTAAGGTGGAAAACAAGGACTTTGCTCGCCTATTGGTAAGCGGTCGCCGTTGCCGTACACGCTTCCAACACCGGTGCGATGGCCCGATTCACGTAACATAACTTCAACGGAGTCGTAGCGACATCAACGATTAAACTGTGTTTCACGTAATGTCAAATGCAGGATTGAAAAATTATGTTATACACAAATCATTTAGGCGTATTTCATAATGTGTGTATTGATGTCGCTACGACGTTGACGGATTCAGTGACGGATTTCGTGAATTGGGCTGTTGTCGAACGGTGTTGCCGACTCTGCAAAACCATAAAAAATTATGCTCACAAACGTTTGTCCTGAATGAAATGTTACTTTAGGCTACCAATATTGGTATCTAATAGTAACTACCAGGCGTTATCAATATAAGTATTAAGTGACTCTGTCACAACGAACAACATTAAACGCCGGACGTAGAGATTTGACATTTGGAGGGCGTGTTTATAAATCTCGAAAACTACTGTTTTTTTAATTATACATTCAAAATAGGATACATTTCATCGAAATCAAAAACCTATAGAATCATAAGTGTAGACTTAAAGTGTTATACTGAATGCACCTTGGATAGGTCATGTAAGTGTCAATACATACATACACAAGCACACGGTGCGGCGCGACATACCGCACGCTTCCGCGTAATCATATCGCGGCTTGGAGTTAGTTTACAAATGCTTCGACTATGACGAACGGAACATAATAGCTAATGAACCGGCGTATTGCGATATTTACTATTTTTAGAAGTCATAACTTATAATAGTCATAATGTGATGTGTGTCGATTTTTACAATAATGTTTTTAGAAACGACATTTGTTGCGAATAGGTACTGCTATGCTATTCTGTAAAAGGTAAATCATCTCGCAACTCACACTCACTTCGATTGTCATCTCGCTTGTCAATGTATTGGTATTCTCAAGATAAAATCACCTCTCATCACTCACCTGTCGTGGTTCATCACACTTCCGTCATCACTCAGTGGCGCTAGTGTGGAACTCACTCATTTTAAGAATATGAAACTTTAATCTCATCGCGGATTCAGAAGTGATATTTCAAATGAACGTTACAGAATAGCACTGCAGGTCGAAAATAATCTAAATTATTGGGTCGTATATGTTCTTTTGAACAGTAATTCCCATATTCGGTGGGATATTTACAAGATAATTTAAATAATATCTTGTAATATAAATCGGTTGCTAATTTTAAGAGACCGGGGCATGTCTCTATAAAAAATAAAAAAAACTAATAATTGAGAAACAACCCACTTGCAATATCTTAAAATGAAAAGTAGGTATTATTCCACACATTAAGACTAAATTACTGTCAACTCTATAATCAATAAAAACTATTTTATTGAGTTGCGTTCTAAAAGCTATAATAAGTTCAAAAAGGTCACAATTCGAGTTACCCAGCGCGGCCGCAACAGACCTCACAAAAGAGGTTCTCAACGTCTACTTTTACCACGTATTATGTTAATTTAATAATGAATTTGTATACTATTATATACATCAAAAGCCGATATTTGATATTTCAAAAACATCGGTCGGTTATTGTCAAATTAATGGCCATTAGGTGGCCATCTTATGGCTATCAGACCCAGTATCAGGTTACCCACAGGTGTGCGGATTAAAACTAAATAATTAATAATAGTTATGTCTGTGTAATTAATTTTTATGCATGACATTAATATCTTGATTGTTTTTATGTATTTTATCATCTAGATTTTTATAGTGGCGGTAAACTTTATTTTAGGAATACGTAAATTATATTTGTATTGTATTTTATTTAATTTTAAGATCTAATATTTGTTTATTTATTTATTATTACTACCTCTGCGGTTTTGCCGCGATATTAAGGTAAAAAGTTACCTAGATTACATTTTGAAATATCCTTTTGTCTATGATAGACCCGTCAAAAACAGTTTAGCCAATTTGGGAAAGAATCATGGCGAGATTCATACAAAAAAAGACATTTTAGAGAGTTTTGAATCACTTCCAATGTTGAGATTACATTACCAGCAACATGTTAAACATGAAATATTTTATAAACCCCGCAAAACATAACAACAACATAATGGTTGGTCGCGATTCGCCGGCATGGCATAGAATGTCGCATTTTTATCCCGGGGATCTAAACATTTTTGAAATGCCTCAAGTTATTATTCCTTAAGCACAAGTATCAATAAAAACGTAATTTCAACGTCTCTAATTTCAAAAACTAAAAAGGCCGTCCGCCAAAAGTCTATAAGTACTAATTTCCAGGTGCGGAAACTTATTAGTAGCTTTAAACATATTTTTAATTTCATAAAAAGAATAACTATATTTAATAAAGCTGTTAGTTTCCCTTAATTATATAAATTAAATAAATAAATCTCGCCATGATTCATTAGCCATTTTGAAAACACAGATAGACACCTAATTTAATTTGTATTCATGTTATCAACTGAAAATATAGGTACCTTATGGTTGATGAATTATATTACAATATGAATATAAAAAAGTCATGCTAAACAAGGATTATTAAAAAACATAGGAGCATCGTAACTTAACATACCTACTACCTATTAGTTACCTATGTTACGTATTTTTTTTATTTTTTTTTATCCAACACCTGGTTTTGTTAACGTCATACTTAAAAACATCCACATAATAATGATTAAATAATTTAACGTCTTTTACAGACATTTTTTGATTGAGATAAATCTTCACTAACGGAATAATATTCCCAGAAGTTATATTATGGGGTCTAAAGTGTGTCCACCATGCTTTATTGTGTCTGCCGACCTCGTGACGGGCACTGTGTTGAGATAACCAAAGTATTTCTGTTTCTCAGAAGGATCCAATCGCTCGGTGAGGTCTAAATGGCGTATCGTTGAAGTCTTTTGTATCGGCCCGCCAAATGTTCACAGTTTTGATTTATACGGACATTTCTAAATAATTGGTATCATTAGAGATATTTTTCGTGTATTATTTTATAATGTACCTTGGCTGTCGACTGATCAGGGGTTATGACGAGGCTGGCGTAGCACGCTTGCCCAGAATATGCATATTTATTCTGCTCTTTAAATTAATCTGATTGAAGACGCCATGTTAGTTTTTTGTTACTGTATATAGGCCTGTATTTGACCGCAACCAATATGGTAAGTGATGATGTGGCCGAAGGTGGTAAGCACACAAATCCAAGAAGGAACTGGCTCTCAAGTGCCGCTGTCGGAACACACCGATAGGTGCTTGGCGACAGATTTTCAACTTGAGGGTAGTAGCCAGCCTGGAGGGCTCTACAACGTGTACCCTACCACCGTGCTGTGCTTTCCAGACGATGGTCGAGTTTGTCCCAGCACTAGCTCGACTCTCGCATCAGCGTGTCCCGTCACTAAAGGACTATAAAGAGTTTTGACAGATCGAAACAATATGGTTTCCCGCGTGTGCAGAAGTTTTACTATGTATCTTTAATATTATTTTTAGGGATTGTTTGATGTAAATAAGCTCTAACAGTACCTTCACCGAAAGCTCTTTGTAGGATTCGAACCCGCGACCTTCGTCTCGGCATCGGCGTCACTACCACTAAGCTATCATCGCGTTATGTTCCTTCAAAATTAACCTTATTAGAATACCATTTAAGTTACGAATCAAATGTTCACGTTTAATATGTTAAATACACATATTAACACAAGTTAAATTACTTGCATATAATTTTATAACGTTAACTTAACTGTTTGTTATACGGTTAAGTAATAAATCCATAGCGTCGGTCGACCACTGAACGTTAAGTCGTAATGTTACAGTCTAAGTTAGTAGTAGTACTAGTATCTACACTACACTGCATAAAACGCTTTTGACATAAACCACAGCTTTAACTATTTGTACGGTCCACAAAATAGTAAACTATATTTTAATTTATTTAAATTATTGGGAAATTTACAATTTACTCGTAAAGTTTGTAGGTTTAGCTGTTTAGGTGTGGTATTCGTTTTGACTGACGATAAGAATGTATTTTTGTTAGTTTTTATTATTAAAATATTGGAAATATTGTTATTTTTAATAATGCCGACTAATCCGCTTGAAAGGTGCATGGAGTTCATTAATTCCAATAAGTTAAATATTAAGTTCAACTGTTATCATATTATTTAGGAAAGCTATCATTCAGTTAAAAATTTAATCATAATAACATTGACCAAATCCCATTTTACAAAAATATTGTTAATGCTAATATTTGATGTGAATTTTTGTTACACAATTACACCCGTAATCGTGTGTTTCAAATTTGGCACATATACAAATGAAAATAAAACACACAATACATTTAACCCGAGAAGGATTAAATCCTTCAGAAACACAGTCATCATCAGCCTATAATGTCCCACTGCTGAGAACAGGCCTCCTTTCACAAATCAGGTGAAAGGGAATGGGCAGATACTCCACCACGCGTGCCCATAGTGGATCGGTGGAGGTAGGCTAGTGGTCAACCTACTGTCTGAGTTTTCAAGCCGCCTAGAAGGCCCCCAACTAGCTTAACGACTATCAAAATTAAGTGATAACCGGGACCAACGGCTTTACATGCCTTCTGAAGCAAGGAAACGCTCGATTTGAAATACCACTATTAGGCGGTCACCCATCCAGATACCGACCACGATGGGGATAGCTTAACTTGCCAATCGATTAAGAACGGCTTATGATGCTACACCACGAGCGCTTCACGAAACTCAGTAAAACGTTAATTTAAAAATAGATGTTGGTTTTCAGATTTTCAAAATGGCTTAAACCATTATTAGTGAACAAATCATCTGGAAAATTGAAAAAATCTGTCTATAAAAGATCATTATAACATTAATTCAATCACAGCAGGATACAGGCTTCGTTGATCTCCAATAACCATAACGAGATGTATCAACATACAATCACACTTGCATGTATATTATATTGTGTTCACGATGTCACGGCGTGAGACCATCATACTAATATTACAGTATGTTTGTTTTGTTGTTACGACTTTTTAGCTAATAAATATATTATATCTTGAAAACACATGACAGGGTGCTTTCATGTGCTTTAATTTTTAGGTTTGTATGGGTTATTGCGACGGTTTCAAACCGCGTTTTGGGAAGTATTACCATTTAAGCATAGATTTTTTGATTTTCCCTTTTGAACACCGATCAATATATTAGTTAGGTTTTTGTCGCTTCTACTAGGTTTCTGGTTTTGATATGTTTTATTAAACAATAAAGCATTGGTGCTCAAAAAATCGGTGCTCAACGGGCTCCCATCACGATTATGCCGAAGAGGTAACAAACTAACCTTTGCACTTAATATTAGTTGAATGTTACATCCATTTTTGTCGTCAATTTCTTGGGATTAAAACGATTTGCGGTTAACTTATGAAGTTGTTAAATGAACTATAAACTATTGCAGAGTATATAAATATGTATAATTATACCGTAAATAAATATGTTAGGTATGTAACAGTTACGATTATAGGCGATGTTAATGATGATAATTGATAGAAAATGCAAAGCGATTGCACATTTTAATATTACCTTGGTTACTTAATACAAATATATATTTAATAGGTAAAGTTATTTATATTTAATAGACATAAAGAAGTTATTTACAAAAATACATAAAAATTAAAATTATATATACGTGTAAATAATTATAAATAAAAAACTGCGTTTAAATCGCCGCCTGCAGGCAGGGTACCCAAAAAGCTGGCGACGTTACCTCGTTGAATTGCAAGGCTATATTTAATTATTATTATATTATTTACAATTAATAAATGCTAGATTGCGCCCCGCAGTTCCATCCACGTTCTGAGATAAGAATAAGTCTGTGTCGTTTTTATGCTACCGGCAGTTTTTGTGTCAAATTTTTATCACGATTATTGCTGCTGTTGAAGCGTCAAGAGATGTTCAAGAGGCAACAAAAGATAACTTACAACGAGTGTGTACGAAATTCAACTTTTGGACAAACTCATTTCGGTGCGGTTAGAGGTAACATCATTTTTTTTTTTTTATACGGCTAAGTCGGCAAACAAGCATACGGCCCACCTGATGTTAAGCGGTTACCATAGCCATATGGACGCTTGCAACACCCAAAGCATCGCTCACGCGTTACCGACCTTTCCCCCCTCCCCAATGAGCTCTGGCGACCTTACTCACGCGCAGGAACACAACTTTACACAACATAAAGTTATTTGGCTGCGGTATTCTGTAAGGTAGAGGTACTTCCCCAGTCGAGCTGCTCTTTGAGCGAATAAAGGCTACGCACTACCTCTCTTAATCAAAATCAGAAAGTCATTTATTCAGTTTAGGCCCTGGTAAGGCACTTATGAACGTTAAATTGATACATACAGTTGAATTTACCAGCGGTAATAGTATATACTAAAGCTGAGAAGAATCCGGCAAGAAACTCAGCAAGGCTTTTTTTTTGTGGAAGATCTTTTCGTATTACATCGTTATTCGTAATAGTATCTTATCCATCGTCTGACAAAGCCAAAATTTTGAACGAAATACTTAAATTAGGATTCATACAGATTAATTAGATTCAAAAGTTCATAACTGTTACATTTTATTTCATTTTTTTGTCAATTTAATGTTGTATCTTTATAACACAATATGGTTGCTCATCGACGAAGCCTTCCAATAAAGAAAAATAGAACTAAAGCGCAACAAAAAATCCGTGTCGACAACGATAATCCGTTACCGTCATTGTAATGCGTTATAACGATTGCGTCATCCACTCCGTGACGTCGCTAGCGCCCGGAGAAAGGTGTTAACTCCATATATTTGATTATGTCAAAATAAGGTCGGTCTAATGTAATCTTCGCATGCTTTTAAATATATAGAATAAATACAGTCCGACGGTTATATTACAAGAACAAATAGATGTTAGATAGGCGAGACTCAAGTGTAAATCATGCATTAATGTGCTAGATTATTTGGCGTATCAAGGACGGTAATTTTAGGGTTCCGTACACGAAGGGTCCAAACGTGACTCTATTAATAAGACTCCGCTGTTCGTCCGTCCGTCCGTCTGTCTGTCAGTGAGCTGTATTTCATGAACGGTAATAGGTAGACAGCTGGAATTTTCAGAGAATGTGTATTTCTTATTTATAAAAATGAAATAATATTAAAAAGTAAAGGGGGTGCCCATAAAGCAAACGTCTTTTTTGGTATTTTGTTTTCATAGCTCAATGAGTTAGTTAATGAACCCTTTGTGAGTCCAACTCGCACTTGGCCAGTTTTTTGGATTATTGAGACGCATTTGATGGGATCACTTAGGCCAGTATCACAAAAGTTAATTCAATTGTTTAAACATCAAAACTTTACTTACATGTTTTGATAGGCATTCTCTAATGCGGGCATTAGATGTTATAGATGCTAAAAAAGGTTGTATCAATTATTATGTTACAATTTTATTGCGTGTATATACATAAGATAAATTCGTTTTATAAATGATATAATACTCATAGAAATAAATATACCTAGAAGGAACGTCGCCATACTACACGAATATATAAAACAGGCCAACTTTTATAGGCTACTGCGCGTAACAGCTACGTTTTACGCTCCCTCTGCGTCATTCTGCTTATCATATGATTGACAATCTAAAGAAAGTAGGCAAAGACCTAGTATTAATCTTGTGTAGAGAATGCTCTACCTTTATTAATAAATAGATAATGGTGGTACTTAATCTTTCTGCAAAATTAATGATTTTGGAAGTGAAACCAAGCTTAAGTAGGCCGCAACTTTCATACGACATCTACATAAAGAACACGTGAATTCAGCTAAGCTGTGTACGATTTAGATATGTTGCAAAAAGTACCTTAATCTCAATGAGCTATTATTACTACGTATAGAGAAGCTGTCATAAGCAAAGGTAGAGTCAACTAAAGTTCTTTTCAGCGCTGAAATAATAATTAGTCGTCTAAGCAGACAGTAGAAACAACGCTTTTAGTAGTATTTTTCTCGCAATACCGTGATTTTCACGGCGCTTAGGTACGCGTTTCCTTCATCGTTTTAAAACAACAAGTGTGGCCGGATGGCCTCACTTGAACTTGTCATGTGTGGCGTCTTCTCTATACGTAGAATTAATAGCTCACCTCCTTACTCATAAAGCGCTATTTAACTAATATACTGTTTAAATGGTCACGTAAATAATGTCACATTATTTGACAATGACAATAGAGTGACTTTATTTACGTGACCCTTTAAACAGTATATTAGTTTAATAACGTTTTATGAGTAAGGGGGCTTGTGTTTAAACTGTGAACTTTCAAAACTTACACAAAAAGTATTTACTATAACAAGATCGCACGCACAACATCCAAAGATTTTATGAAATTAGGAAAAAATTACCTTTTTATAGAAAATACATATTATTCTTATTTGCTTCTGATTCGATACTTTTCGATGACTACAGGGGCCCAAGTCTGCTGTTTCAATTGTGTTCCAATGAACTTTCAGTGGTGTCAAAATTGTGACATTTTACTTACTAACAGAATAGTGTCATTATGGCACAATTTTGACACCACTGAAAGTTCATTGGAACACAATTGAAATATCAGACTTGGGCCCCTACGAATGCCAATATAACCTCCTTCATAAATATCTTGGTCTTGGAGTGAAATATAGGCAAGTTAGTTTGTAATCAGATATGAGTTCTTAAAGTCGAGTTGCGTGTCTAAGAACGTTGACGCCTACATTATAAACATAACAGGGGTGAACGTAGTTCTATGAAGGGTGAGTAATCTACCCAAGGTACTAACACGCCAAACAAAGACATGTTAAAATTACTTCAACAATATATGATTTGGAAAACAGTAATTTTAAGAAATAATTAGTTAAAAAGCTTGATTAAAAATGGCTTCACTTAAATAAGAGAACAATCTGGTTTATATAAAACCTATTATATGATAAATATATTTTTCAATAATTCAATTTTGTATTCAGATTTCAAATATGGCTGTTTTTATTATAATGATAAGAGTAATGACTTATTAGGAAAGATTTCACAAGTCAAAGAATCATGGCGAGATCCATACATATTTTTTTTTCTTTCTCTTTATTTGTTCAATAAAAATATACCGATTGTTTCTTCACCCCTTTAAACTAGTGCTGGTTTAAAACATTAAAACATTGATTTGTACAAAAAAATTAAAAAAAAATGAGAATTTTGAATCACTACCTGTCTATGTTAAGATAACATTACCAGCAACATATTAATATACTTGAAATATTTTATAAACCCCGCAAAACATAACAACAAAATGGTTTTGGTCGCGATTCGCCGGCATGGCATAGAATGTCGCATGTATATCCCGGGGATCTAAAAATATTTTGAATGCCTCAAGTTATTCCTTAGGCACCAAGGATCAATAATAACTTCATTTCAAAGACTCTAAAAATCTTTATTTTTTTGGTACAAATCTCGCCATGATTCTTTTAAGTTCTAAATATAAAAATATACTTTTTAATATTTTTCAAAGCATACACGAATGTATAATTAGCGTGTTTATTATGATCCATGTAAGTATTTGCAATGCGCTAAGATAACGGCAACTTGTGACTATTTATCTTCCATCTGCGACAAAATCAGTTTCCGTACGTTTGAAACGGTAATTCTATTTTTGAACAATTTTACTCAGCCGCGTATTACGCCCTTCAATCGTATACTTATTAAAAAATAAAAATGATGATTTATTCATTAATTATGTAGGTATTTTTATCATAATCGCTTTTTCAAAAACACGCTTAGACTTTGGACTCAACTTAGCTAAGTTTAAATGGAAAATTGAACTCAATTCAGGGTTAATGACGTCACATTGTATGTGGTATTCTTTTGGAAATTACACGAAATATTACATTGAACTTGTCAAAGATAAATTTGTCACGATATGAATGATAGATACTATATACACTTGAGTGCTTTTTATCTTAGCCGAATGGTTCGATTCAGATCATGTATATCTGATATATTCTATGCACTTATAGATCAAAGATATTTAACATGCATATAGAGTAAGGTGCGTGCAAGATTCAAATATGGTATCTGGCAACCTGAGGGCTGAAATCTGAGATAAGTACTGAAAGTTTTTCACCGGTCAGGTAATCAGGGGTAACTTTTTCTACAGCTGGTAAAATTAACTTTTATCTTAGTTTTCTCTGTAAATGTCCACTGAACAATTTTGCTGTACAAAACTGACATTGTAATCTGACGAGTTAACAATCCACTATCCGATTACGGTAGCCTGTTCAGAGCGGACACGCACACAACTTTAAAGTAATAATTAAATATATATATAATAATAACTACTCACAGTTTTCCCGTAAGAAGTGGTTCACACACAAACACTTTCCCGCCAGTGGTCTTTGCGTACGTATGGGTCGCGAACGATCGGTTAACCCGCGAATGATGCGTGATATCGACAACGTGTGTTCAGAGCTGCGTACGGTCTCAGTTTGTGCGGTGTTGCAGCCACTTGACGTATATAATGGGAAGGTAACCGCTCTGATTGGACGAGCGGCGGCGCGCCCGCTTGACTCACGGCATCATACGTCACAGAGTGGAAAGCCTGTTGAAACTTTTTTTTTATTCATTAAAAAGTTGCGGTGTGTTTGACACCTTTTTTTTCGTTCTGTTCAAGTGTGCGGTGAGCTTAATCTGCGGCTCGAGTGTATCGATGCTCGATACGATGCGACGACGGCGGCGCCGGCGGTGGTGATAAACATTTGTGCAAATGTTTGTCTGTTTGGATAATTTCTGAACATAGACGCGGCTGAATTTTATTTTGAAGTTTGATCTGTTACAAAAAACTGATTTTTAGTAGTTCCTTATTTACTCAGTTAAGTTAATCAGCAGCCTTAATCATTTGGGCGAGGACGTTGCTGAAATATTCCCGCTTCCTCTTTTTGTATATTATATAATTGATAGGCTTACGTTTGGCCACTGACCCGTCCATAGAGGAAGATCACGTGGTTCTTAAGCACGGTTACCCATAAGAAACCTAGTACTTTCCCAGTCGAGCTGCTCTACCTCTCTTGAACTTGCACTTGTATTTTGATACCTTCAGCAACTCCATAACCCACTTCTAATACTGAGCATGACCAAAAACCTCGCGGACACACTTTAAGTGTGTTGTTTGCCCTTTAACCCAGTTTAACGGCTTTGTCTGTAATACCCTTCAGGGTCATGCCTCCAATTGTGTGACGGGTCGCTCACTTCCCTCCAATATGGCGAGGAGGGCGATGGCTGCCACACGCGTCATACTTGTGAACAGGTGCTGCTTGTGGGGGCTGGTCTGCTAAACTTTGCTATTTATTTATTTACTTATTAAATATGTATTCAGTCTACTTTGTAATTTTGCCGCCGCGCCGGGGCACGCAATTGTTGTCAGTGCGATTAGAATGTAAATATTAATGTAATGAATCTAAGCTTGTTTTGAAAAGAGTAATTGCTGAGTTTATTGCCGGCTCTTCTCAGCAAATGCAACCTTCCGAACCGGTATTAGAGTATTGTTGTTAGACTTTTCATAAGTGCCTGCGAAGGTCTATTTGAATAAATGTTTTTTTTTTGGGTTTGTGGTCTTATATCAACTGATAACTCAAAGTTTATATTATTTAGATCTCTATGAGTGATCTATACCATAGTTTTGAAATGAAAATCTATACTATATAATATATATTAACATAATAAAGCGGAAGCGTTTTTTGTTTGTTTGTTTAAACGGGCTAATCTCTGGAACTACCAGTCGGTTTCGAAAAATTCATTCACTAATAGGAAGCTACAACATCCCAGAGTATTATAGGCTACCTTTAATCACGGGAACGCGGGTGAAACCGCGCGAGACAGCTAGTATTAAATATACGGATAGTACCCCGCATGTCCTTTATTCTAAGTCCAGAATAAGAGTGAATTTTACAGGGTTAATAGTGCCTTTTGTTACGTAGCTGCTGTAACTTGATTAGAGATAAGAATGGTTACTAATTTAATGATTATATCACACTCGTTTTGTAATGATAAGATATTTTCATGAGGCATGTTTCAGGCATCCCCATTTTTTTAGTAGTCTCAAATCAGAGACATGGTCATCGAGCTACCACGAACGTATCACCATGAAAGGAGGAATCCTCTGGTAATTGCTCTGTTCCAAAACTGTTGGTGGCTAATATCAAAGTGTTTGGGTAAGGTCCACGTGGAACAACTTGTTCAGGTTACTTAAAAACTGCTGGTCCAAAACGTGTGGAAAGTAATGTTTTTTTTTATACAACTTAATCGGTAAACAAGCATACGGCCCACCTGATGGTAAGCGGTTACCGTAGCCATTTGAACGCTTGCAACACAAGAAGTATCCCTCACGCGTTACCGACCTTTCCCCCCTTCCTCTATGAGCTCTGGCGACCTTACTCACGCGCAGGAACACAACTTTACACAACATAAAGTTATTTGGCTGCGGTATTCTGTAAGGTGGAGGTACTTCCCCAGTCGAGCTGCTCTTTGAGCGAATAAATGCTATGCTCTACCTCTCTCAATACTCAATTGTGTACCTACTTACTTCATTAAAAATTGCATTTTATTCCTCGATTCCTGTCACTGCTTGAGGTATTGGTAGAGTAAATTCAACGGAATAACTCTTTATACTTTTTACTCAATCCTTATATGAGGATCGCGCGCCTGCGCAGCGCCTTTATCCGGCTCTGGCATTGTAGTAGCTGTAGATAAGTGCCCAGGATATTATTTAGATCGGGATGAAGATTCACCTCGAGGCTATCTACACCCTTTGGGTTCTCTACCTTAGCACTTCCTGCCATTGTAATCTTATCATAGAAAATGGCTCAGATTACAGAACAAAAAGCAGATAGAGCGCGCGAAACACGGGAGTGAGGCCAAAAAAGCAAATACAAATTGAAAAACACATTGGTATTCTTATTGGTATTATTGCTTTTGAATGTGTATTTGCTTTGTTTAAACAAAGTTTATTGAAAATGTGTTTTTCGTTAAATAAAGTTTGTTAAACAAAGCAAATACGAATTCAAAAGATGTTTTTCAATTTGTATTTGATTTTTTGGCCTCACTCCCGTATTCCGCGCGTTCCATCTGCCTTGTTCTGTAATCTGTGGAAAATGGTATCACATAATAAGCGAATGGTGTGACAGACAGGCAGACATAGTCCTAACTATGGAGACCCTGAGTACGGAGGAGTAAAATAAAGGAGGGAAACTAAACAACCATATTAAACAGTTTTTAGCTTATAATATTATATTATTATAATATTAATTGGAAATATAAGTATTTATTCATTATTTCAATTGAATTGTGATATTATAGGGAAAGTACAATAAGTTAAATTGTATAATTTTGTGGTTAAATGTCATTTTATTATGAAACAGGAACATCTATCTCTACCTACAAACAACCGTGTCTGACTGACTAAGGCACCACAGACCAAGGAAACTAAATTACGTTTTTAGTGTACGTTCGAGATTTTGAAACTTTTTCTGTATATATTATACTAGCTGTCTCGCGCGGTTTGACCCGCGTTCCCGTGATTTAAATTTAGCCTATAAGAATTTTTCGAATCCGACTGGAAGTTCCAGGGATTAGCCCGTTTAAACAAACAAACAAAAAAACTCTTCCGCTTTATTATATTAGTATAGATGAGAAGGTTTAAAGCAAGTCTAGCAACAAATCTAGCGACAATTAGTCGAGACTATCGTAAAACATGAGTTGACTTGGCTACAACATGTTTTACATTTTTATAAAGTACTTTTACATAGACTTATTTTCTGCGTAGAGAACATTTTGTATGAAAATCTGAAATTTATAGTTTGGAGTATATTTTACAACTAGCTGCCCGGCGCGACTTCGTTCGCGGGGTGCTACCCTACCCTGTGTTGATACCCCACCCTGTGGTGATAACCCACACTGTGGTGATACCCCACGCTGTGGTGATTCCCCACCCTGTGGTGATACCCCAACCTACCCTACCCTATATGAATAATTTTCCCATTTTTGCGACATTTTTCACTGATGCTTCGCTGCTATTAGTCGCAGCGTGATGTTATATAGCCTTAAGCCTTCCTCGATAAACGGACTATCCAACACAAAAATATTTTTTTCAATTCGAACTAGTAATTCCTGAGACCTGAGATTAGCGCGTTCAAACAAAGAAACTCTTCAGCTTTATAATATTAGTATAGATTTGTATTTACGGCTATGAATCAATTTTAATAGTTAAATATAAATAAATAAATATCCTGGGACATTCCTCACACACGGTCATCTGATCCCAAACTAAGCAGAGCTTGTACTATGGAAACCAGACAACTGATATAATACATATACTACTTTTTGTTTGTAAATACATACTTAATATACATAATTACACCCAGACTCAGGACATACAGACATGTTCATGCACACAAATGCATGTCCTGTGTGGGAATCGAACCCACGACCAGCGGCGCAATAGGTGGAATCTTGACCAGAGTCTTAACCAACCACGCCAGCTGGCCAGTCAAAAGTTAGTACTTTAATTTATATTTAAATGTGTATAATAATTAGGTAGAGCTTGTAAGCTTCCCAAGTAGCATAACAAGCTGTTTAAAGGCTGTCCCAAGTAGCATAACAAGCTGTTTAAAGGCTGTATTAAAGTTCGTTCTTATACTAAAAGCTGAATATTCAGGCTGTAAAAAGGCTGTATAAGCGCTTATACAGGCCTTATAAGTGTAAAAAGGGCCCACATTACACAGCTTATTTCGTTATTGGAGCTGTATAGAGGCTGTATAAACAAAAGACAAGTATAAAAGCTGTATTAGAGCTGTTATTAGGTGTATAGAGCAGCCTATACTCTACGGATATCCTCTTATAAGTATCTTGTAAGAATAAGAGTTCTAAATAGGTTGTCGAAGAGAATTATGTGAGAATAAAATAAATAAAACTATTTACGATGCCATATTGAATGGCGACATAATATTTAATAAATGGAAAGGATAAAATCTTGGACATGGATATCTAATGCTGTTTATTGATGAATTCAATGTGCAAATTTTAATTTATTGTGAACCTGTGTATGTTTTCCGTCAAAATATTCACGCGCCAACAAAATAATCAAGACTAAATAAAGAAATTATACTAAATACAGTGTTTGTTTTTAAGGTTAGAATAAAAATATATTTATAAATAATAGATATGAGCATACAAGATCATTATTCAAGCTGATAACCATGATACGGCTATTGTTATTATCAAATATTCCTTTAATTGTAATTTAAATGTTGTTATTGTAAATGTAAAAATGTCGACAATTTGCTATACAGCCTAGACGATATTTGGAGTGTGTTATAAGTGTTAGTAGCTGTACTAAGTCAGTTATGAACGTTTATTGCTGTATTAAGTAAGTGAACACATGCTTAATACAGCCTGTATACAGCTTGAACGATAAAACAAGTTTGAAGTGTCAGAAAACACTTAACGCTGTATTATAGAGTTATAATATCTGTTTCAGAACCCTAAGCTGACGCGGATCCCTTTATACAGCCTGTATACAGCTTTAACGATAAAACCAGTTTGAAGTGTCAGAAAACACTTAACGCTGTATTATAGAGTTATAATATCTGTTTCAGAACCCTAAGCTGACGCGGATCCCTTTATACAGCCTATATACAGCTTTAACGATAAAACCAGCTTGGAGTGTTATAAAATTCTTAACGCTGTATAGTAGAGTTTTGATATTCTGTTTAAGAACCCTAAGCTGACGCGGATCCCTTACTAAGAATTTTATACAGCTGGAGCTGTATAACATCTCATAAATCACTCTTATAAGTATTAAAACTGTTCTTTACACTCTTGTAAGTCTCTAAAAGAACTCTAAGTTCTAAATGGGCTGGTTTATTGATGTAGAATATGCTTGCGTGCTGCTTGGGGTATTAAAGTTCGTTCTTATACTAAAAGCGGAATATTCAGGCTGTAAAAAGGCTGTATAAGCGCTTATACAGGCCTTATAAGTGTAAAAAGGGCCCACATTACACAGCTTATTTCGTTATTGGAGCTGTATAGAGGCTGTATAAACAAAAGACAAGTATAAAAGCTGTATTAGGGCTGTTATTAGGTGTATAGAGCAGCCTATACTCTACGGATATCCTCTTATAAGTATCTTGTAAGAATAATAGTTCTAAATAGGTTGTCGAAGAGAATTATGTGAGAATAAAATAAATAAAACTATTTACGATGCCATATTGAATGGCGACATAATATTGTTATTAAAATGGAAAGGATAAAATCTTGGACATGGATATCTAATGCTGTTTATTGATGAATTCAATGTGCAAATTTTAATTTATTGTGAACCTGTGTATGTTTTCCGTCAAAATATTCACGCGCCAACAAAATAATCAAGCCAAAATAAAGAAATTATACTAAATACAGTAAATAAGTGTTTGTTTTTAAGGTTAGGAAGTTAAAAATATATTTATAAATAATAGATATGAGTATACAAGATCATTATTCAAGCTGATAACCATGATACGGCTATAGTTATTATGAAATATTCCTTTAATTGTAATTTAAATGTTGTTATTGTAAATGTAAAAATGTCGACAATTTGCTATACAGCCTAAACGATACTTGGAGTGTGTTATAAGTCTTAGTAGCTGTACTAAGTAAGTTATGAACGTTTATTGCTGTATTAAGTAAGTGAACACATGCTTAATACAGCCTGTATACAACTTGAACGATAAAACCAGCTTGAAGTGTCAGAAAACACTTAACGCTGTATTATAGAGTTATAATATCTGTTTCAGAACCCTAAGCTGACGCGGATCCCTTTATACAGCCTGTATACAGCTTTAACGATAAAACCAGTTTGAAGTGTCAGAAAAAGCTTAACGCTGTATTATAGAGTTATAATATCTGTTTCAGAACCCTAAGCTGACGCGGATCCCTTTATACAGCCTATATACAGCTTTAAAGATAAAACCAGCTTGGAGTGTTATTAAATTCTTAACGCTGTATAGTAGAGTTTTGATATTCTGTTTAAGAACCCTAAGCTGACGCGGATCCCTTACTAAGAATGTTATACAGCTAGAGCTGTATAATATCTCATAAATCACTCTTATAAGTATTAAAACTGTTCTTTACACTCTTGTAAGTCTCTAAAAGAACTCTAAGTTCTAAATGGGCTGGTTTATTGATGTAGAATATGCTTGCGTGCTGCTTGGGTAGGTACGTACGTAGGACTTTTTATGCAGCAAAGATAAATTCCACATGTAACCATTTCAAAATCTATGTGGATATTATTTTATAGATTTGTGGCCATTTCTGAAATCGCATAAAATATTTCCGTCATACATTTTGAATTGAACGGGCCGCGGATGAAACCGAGTGGCCAAAGCTAGTTCAACACTGTATATCCACTGAACTATATTTCTATGTTAATTATCACTCTCAATCATAAAAAAACCAGTACAATAATGTCTAGACTACGACGTCATTCTACTTGGAAATATATAAGTCCGGAAGTTTTATAATGTAGTTGCCATTATGCGAAGGCTAGCGTTTTCCGTCAATAAGAGGTCACGCGAACTTAACCCCTTCGTCTCAAGGGGAGGCATGGCGTGATAATGCACTTGCCAATTGTGTCAGATCACGCGAAAGTTGGGTACCAGCAGTGTTGCCAGTGGCCGATAGTCAAAAGCAACATGAGACAGCTCAAACAGTAACATTTTCACGAGAAAAGTAACATTATCTTATTTTATGTAGAAAACGACACTAATAATGTAGGTAATCTCTCAAGTGCACAATGGTATTCTATTCAAACATAAACAAAATTACTTCTTCTAAGTACTTAATAAAACTATAACACTGACTGACAGACAATGACAGCCTGGGGCCCAAGTATGCTATTACCAAAGCGATTACAATTGTATTCCAGTGATGTCATATTGAACACTTTTTATATACAAATTCTTTGGTTTTTATCAATTTTCAGATTGGTAGAGCGTAGCGTTTATTCTCTCAAAGAGCAGCTTGACTGGAATACCGCAGCCAAATAACTTTATGTTGTGTAAAGTTGTGTTCCTGCGCGTGACTAAGGTTGCCAGAGCTCATAGGGGAGAGGGGAAAGGTCGGTAACGCGTGAGCGATGCTTCGTGTGTTGCAAGCGTCCATATGGCTGCGGTAACCGCTTACCATCAGGCGGGCCGTAAGCTTGTTTACCGACTTACATCCTTATTCATAATCGCTTTTTAACTAAATCAGTGTAATAGTGTCTTCCGTCTCACTCTTTCGATCACCAAATGTCACGTGTCAGATAAAGACTTCAGAATTTTAGCTAATCAACGTTTGATAACTTTATTATGAATAAGTCGTTATAGTCTACTAATTTAATAGCATCTAAAATCATGAATTTAGTATACACGTCACATTGACTCAATGCATGTACAGTTGCAATAGGATCGCCTCAGAATAACATTTTGATTTAAAATACCAGACTTGGCCTCCTGAACCAGTGGACCTAGAGATTTGACATTTCGAGCAAATATTCCTTGACTAACCAAGGAAAGAATTTCCTGAAATTAAAAAGGGTGTATTAGAGGATCGTACGTGATTCCGCAGAGCCGAATACTATAGGCGAGTTTAACAGAATTTGTTTACTTGCGACAGTTACGACCCGAACACTTGCTCTTGTTGAGCTGTTTGAATTCCGTACGATTTTTGATTGGACTAGAAGACTCGTTAAATTGGAGATTAATCTTGGAAATAATCTAATGGACGCGTCCATTAGTGGCTCGGCTCGTGCTCGATTCGCGTAGCATGGACGCAGCATGATATTCTCTAAAATCTAGCTTTCTAACTTTATCAATAAGTAATGGTGCGTCCATGCTTGGCGAAGCGAGCACGAGCCGAGCTTCGAACGAACAGGATTGGTTCGCTGTTCTCGTAGCGTGGACGGACTTACGAGCCTCGAACGAGCATTCTTCTCGCGCTCGACTGCGCTCCGCCCGATTTTCAGTTTTTTCACGAACACAGGGATTCGCATCACGCTCGTTGTATGCTAGTTGTAAGCTCGTAAACTCGTTGTACGTCGAGAGCAACGACCGAATCCTGTTCGTTTGTGGCTCGGCTCGTGCTCGGTTCGCATAGCACGGACGCACCGTAAGAATGTACGATAAACTGGATTAACTGTTCGCGGAATTGATATAAATGTCAAATTGATGATACACGTACTTACTACGTATCAGATATTTTGGGTTCATGAGATTATACCTACTTACGAAACATTTGATGAATGAAAAACAAGGTAAATTACTTATTCAGATTATTCGACTTCGACTTTAGGGACAAGGGAAAAATGGCTTTGACACTAACTTTATGTCACATAATTGGACTGTTTTACAAAAAACTTAAACCGACTTCAAAGTACACTAAGAAGTAATCAAATCCTGATCTGATGACAATGAGAAGTGTAACCTTCCAAACAAAAAAATAATTTTAGAGTTATGAGGTAACAAACATTAAAAAAAAAACAACTGAATTGAGTCCATCGTTTTTTTGAAGTCGGATAAAAATAGCTATCGAAGGAGGGTGTGTCAGCGTGTATCGAAGTAATTCGGAAGTCTAAGTCGAAGCCATTTATTCAATTTAGGCCCCAGAACGGCACTTATGAAGGTCACATTTACTGAAGTTACCACCGGTTCGGAACTCGGCCTTCAACTGAGAAGAATTCCGGCAAGAATTCGCCCAAGCATTTGGTCATAAGTGTTTGCGCGCGCGCGCGCGTAGTTTAGCTTAGAATCTCAGCTAAGCCTTAGTCATTATTTGTCATCGAGGAACAATCCCTTAGAATAGTAATATCGAATCCGATTCCGAAACTAATCAGTGATTTGTCACTGATTTTGAACAGTAAGGACCAATCACTGCATCGTGTGTTCTTGACTTGGCCAATCAGAGCGCATGTGTCCTTTTCTTAGCCAATCAGAGCGCATTGTGGATGGTGGCGAATTGGCGGAATAGATTGAAAGCAAAATCAACGTCATTACGCTTCTTTGGGCTAATTGTTCAATGTTATTTCTAAACCTTTGTGTCTTTAAGCTTAAAGCTTCTATAAAATAAATCCATTTATACCTATACATTTTCTTCTATTTGCCATTGACTTGCGAAACTAGTAACGTTGAGAAACGAATCGACGACTTCGGAATTCCAGATGCCAACTCCCCGCGTCCAACACTTGATGTTATGATTATATGGAGAAAAATAATTCTGCATGAGCTGTTTCATATTCATGGTTAGTTATAAAAAGAACGCCTACCCCTTTCCTATAATTTTACCTATTTTCCAGTACAATGGAATGCGGATCACGAGTGTCGATCTAGTCCAGTCTTTCTCAAAGTGTGCAATGACGCCCCCGTGAGCGCTGTTCTATTCAAACATAAACAAAATTACTTCTTCTAAGTACTTAATAAAACTATAACACTGACTGACAGACAATGACAGCCTGGGGCCCAAGTATGCTATTACCAAAGCGATTACAATTGTATTCCAGTGATGTCATATTGAACACTTTTTATATACAAATTCTTTGGTTTTTATCAATTTTCAGATTGGTAGAGCGTAGCGTTTATTCTCTCAAAGAGCAGCTTGACTGGAATACCGCAGCCAAATAACTTTATGTTGTGTAAAGTTGTGTTCCTGCGCGTGACTAAGGTTGCCAGAGCTCATAGGGGAGAGGGGAAAGGTCGGTAACGCGTGAGCGATGCTTCGTGTGTTGCAAGCGTCCATATGGCTGCGGTAACCGCTTACCATCAGGCGGGCCGTAAGCTTGTTTACCGACTTACATCCTTATTCATAATCGCTTTTTAACTAAATCAGTGTAATAGTGTCTTCCGTCTCACTCTTTCGATCACCAAATGTCACGTGTCAGATAAAGACTTCAGAATTTTAGCTAATCAACGTTTGATAACTTTATTATGAATAAGTCGTTATAGTCTACTAATTTAATAGCATCTAAAATCATGAATTTAGTATACACGTCACATTGACTCAATGCATGTACAGTTGCAATAGGATCGCCTCAGAATAACATTTTGATTTAAAATACCAGACTTGGCCTCCTGAACCAGTGGACCTAGAGATTTGACATTTCGAGCAAATATTCCTTGACTAACCAAGGAAAGAATTTCCTGAAATTAAAAAGGGTGTATTAGAGGATCGTACGTGATTCCGCAGAGCCGAATACTATAGGCGAGTTTAACAGAATTTGTTTACTTGCGACAGTTACGACCCGAACACTTGCTCTTGTTGAGCTGTTTGAATTCCGTACGATTTTTGATTGGACTAGAAGACTCGTTAAATTGGAGATTAATCTTGGAAATAATCTAATGGACGCGTCCATTAGTGGCTTGGCTCGTGCTCGATTCGCGTAGCATGGACGCAGCATGATATTCTCTAAAATCTAGCTTTCTAACTTTATCAATAAGTAATGGTGCGTCCATGCTTGGCGAAGCGAGCACGAGCCGAGCTTCGAACGAACAGGATTGGTTCGCTGTTCTCGTAGCGTGGACGGACTTACGAGCCTCGAACGAGCATTCTTCTCGCGCTCGACTGCGCTCCGCCCGATTTTCAGTTTTTTCACGAACACAGGGATTCGCATCACGCTCGTTGTATGCTAGTTGTAAGCTCGTAAACTCGTTGTACGTCGAGAGCAACGACCGAATCCTGTTCGTTTGTGGCTCGGCTCGTGCTCGGTTCGCATAGCACGGACGCACCGTAAGAATGTACGATAAACTGGATTAACTGTTCGCGGAATTGATATAAATGTCAAATTGATGATACACGTACTTACTACGTATCAGATATTTTGGGTTCATGAGATTATACCTACTTACGAAACATTTGATGAATGAAAAACAAGGTAAATTACTTATTCAGATTATTCGACTTCGACTTTAGGGACAAGGGAAAAATGGCTTTGACACTAACTTTATGTCACATAATTGGACTGTTTTACAAAAAACTTAAACCGACTTCAAAGTACACTAAGAAGTAATCAAATCCTGATCTGATGACAATGAGAAGTGTAACCTTCCAAACAAAAAAATAATTTTAGAGTTATGAGGTAACAAACATTAAAAAAAAAACAACTGAATTGAGTCCATCGTTTTTTTGAAGTCGGATAAAAATAGCTATCGAAGGAGGGTGTGTCAGCGTGTATCGAAGTAATTCGGAAGTCTAAGTCGAAGCCATTTATTCAATTTAGGCCCCAGAACGGCACTTATGAAGGTCACATTTACTGAAGTTACCACCGGTTCGGAACTCGGCCTTCAACTGAGAAGAATTCCGGCAAGAATTCGCCCAAGCATTTGGTCATAAGTGTTTGCGCGCGCGCGCGCGTAGTTTAGCTTAGAATCTCAGCTAAGCCTTAGTCATTATTTGTCATCGAGGAACAATCCCTTAGAATAGTAATATCGAATCCGATTCCGAAACTAATCAGTGATTTGTCACTGATTTTGAACAGTAAGGACCAATCACTGCATCGTGTGTTCTTGACTTGGCCAATCAGAGCGCATGTGTCCTTTTCTTAGCCAATCAGAGCGCATTGTGGATGGTGGCGAATTGGCGGAATAGATTGAAAGCAAAATCAACGTCATTACGCTTCTTTGGGCTAATTGTTCAATGTTATTTCTAAACCTTTGTGTCTTTAAGCTTAAAGCTTCTATAAAATAAATCCATTTATACCTATACATTTTCTTCTATTTGCCATTGACTTGCGAAACTAGTAACGTTGAGAAACGAATCGACGACTTCGGAATTCCAGATGCCAACTCCCCGCGTCCAACACTTGATGTTATGATTATATGGAGAAAAATAATTCTGCATGAGCTGTTTCATATTCATGGTTAGTTATAAAAAGAACGCCTACCCCTTTCCTATAATTTTACCTATTTTCCAGTACAATGGAATGCGGATCACGAGTGTCGATCTAGTCCAGTCTTTCTCAAAGTGTGCAATGACGCCCCCGTGAGCGCTGAAGGCCATTAGAGGGAGCGCGGGCGGTAGAAGACCCCGACAAAATTGGGATCAACGGACTTTACTATCCATATCAAAAAAAGATCCATTGAAATGTAAATTTGAACTTAGAATAAACCGGCCAAGTACGAGTCAGACTCGCACACGGAGGGTTACGTACAGTATTAAATAACTGAACTTTGTTTTGTTTTTGTATGGGCCCCCATTAATTTTTCATTTTTATTTGTTGTTATAGCGGCCATATAAATACATATTCACTGAAAATTTCAGCTGTCTACCTGTTACTGTTCATGAGATACAGCCCACTAACAGACAGACGGACGGACGGATAGACGGACGGATGGCAGCCTTCGGGTACGGAACCCTAAAAAGGACTTGCCATGTATAAAAATAATAATTTTCATAGATTTTATAAGATGCGGTAACAGTGTATAGGAAAAAAGGGGCTTCTGAAAAAAAATACATTCATAAAGTGGGCGAGTGGGCGGAATAAGTTTGAGACTCGTAAGATTTAGTCGGTAGTGTGGGTACACATTCCATTTTTTATGATAAATGCTTCAATTTACAGTGTTTGTACAAAACTAACTTTTACATTTGCGTAACATTGACGTAATTACATGTTTTTCTTTACATTGTCATAAAAATGGAATAAAAACAACGGTTAAACATGTTGTTTACTATTATTTTTGTTAAGAATAACTTTGGCAGATATTATTCCATGCAACGGATGCATAATACTGCACATAAACAAAATATTGTTTAACGCTAAATAATGCTAAAAGAATCGATTCTTCATAGCCCTTGCATTTGTTTTAATATGTCTTTAGTATGCAGTCAGTGTTCATGTTTTCTCGACTATTGTAGACTTTGATCTCTTCTCAGGTGGGTTTAGAATATAGAGATAAATCTAAATAGATAACGCATCCCTCCATCCGTATGAAACCCAAGCGTGACACTATTTTTCTACCTACCATAATGACACAAGAGCGCTTTAGTAAATAATAAATACATATCCTGGGACATTCCTCACACACGGCCATCTGATCCCAAACTAAGCAGAGCTTGTATGTACTATGGAAACCAGACAACTGATATAATACATATACTACTTTTTTGTTTGTAAATACATACTTAATATACATAATTACACCCAGACTCAGGACATAAATACATGTTCATGCACACAAATGCATGTCCTGTGCGGGAATCGAACCCACGACCTGCGGCGCAATAGGTGAAATCTTTACCACAGTCTTAACCAACTGCGCCAACTGGCCCGTCAAACTGGGCCGTAGTTAGGCTGGCACTAGAGCTACGACGTGAAAATTAAGCAATCCTATTTCTCAGCTAAACACATCCCTCGGTACACGTCTCTTGTGGACATGTAGCCTTACAGTTCCCTGTCAGCGCGAAACAGTTTCAAAGAAAAGCATTGTTCTCCTTTTGGCACAGTTTTAGGCACGCGAAATACACGGCAGTCCCTCGCGTCCTCTATTTAGATTTATATCTCTGGTTTGGATGCAGTAGTTGAGTGCGTGCGTTTCATTTGCACAACTCCTGCCTGACTAACGTTTCATAATCTATAATCAAATTATGCTGCGTCCTTGTCTATCAACACCACAAGATAAAACTAAATTCATTGTAAACATGACTGTGGGAAAATAATATATGTGTGTATTCTCAGGTTTTCAGAGTTATGTTATTTTGGGATTGAAATCAATGTATCATTTTTAACCGACTTCAAAAAAAGGAGGAGGTTCTCAATTAGGTTGTAAGTTTTTTTTAAATGTTTATTTCCTCATATCTCCGTCATTTAGTAACCGATTTGGAAAATTCTTTTTTTTGACTGGAAGAGTACACTTCCCGTTTGGTCCCATTGTCATCAGATCAGGATTTGATTACTTCTTAATGTACTTTGAAGTCGGTTTAAGTTTTTTGTGGTAAGCGGTTACCGTAGTCATATGTACGATTGCAATACACGCCTATTCTGGGAGGCTTCAAGCCTCTTTTTGGCAATTATCCTGTAATAAAAAACTAAAGAAAAATATATTGGCTTAGGTCTCTACATGGTCAGTGATGATGTGGCCGATGGTGGTAAGAACACGAAGCCTAAATGGTAACAGACTCTCAAGTGCAACTATTAGAACTTAACGATAGATGCTTGACGACAGATTTTCACCTTAGTAGCCAGCTGGGAACCACTACCTATACTATGTTAATATCATAGAAATAAATATACCTAGAAAGAACGTCGCCATACTACAAGAATATATAAAACAGGCCAACTATTATAGGATGCTGCGCGTAACAGCTACGTTGTACGCTCCCTCTGCGTCATTCTGCTTGTTATAGTAATGATAGCAGTTGTTGAAATATTCCAATTAAAATCGGGAGAAATTTAAATATTTAACATTATTTGGTAATTTTATTTATTTTTATTTGATTTAGCCCCTAACAGTTAGGGGCTATTTTTGTCGACGCGTGCACAGCTTCGACTCTATCTGGATGTATCCTTAATCAAAGGTAATATATATTATCTAATGTTTATTTTCTTTCATACGGTCTTAACTAATAGATAACAATAGCCCTTTAATTATCCTAGTTTGTTTAAAAAGTAACACGGAATTTGAATACCGCCTACCATAATATTGTTATTTAATAAACAAAGTTCGGCATCCCCTTATCTGATAGCGGTATCTCACGATTACACGAGATTAGGTTATGTTGATCATTCGGTGATATAATGTGGTGACGTCGATTTTGTCACATTTTTTTTCTGTCAATATTGGTGCCGATTCTGTTGTAAATCGCACTTGACTAATTTTAGTCACATCACATCTCTTTCTTACGAACATTATTGAAAAAGGATAGAATATATTTAAAGCTGTCAAATTAGTCTTTGCCGTCCTCATTTGTGGGTATTTAGACGTAACCGCGATAGATGGCGACAAAATTTATATTGAAAAAATGATTGAAAACAAGCACTGGACTAATTTGACAGGACTAAATTTCTTCCGTCCTTTTCTTATGTTCTTTGGTAGAAAGAGACATAGTGAGACTAAAATTAGTTTAGTTGTAAACATCAGAATCAGCAACTATGATATGTTAATTTTATGAGATTTATTTTGTATTTACCATCATTCTACCAATATCACAAACTAGCTGACCCACATATCTCCCCACGTACGGTTATTTTTTTGCGCGGTACCCTAATTATTTTTCTAAAATATAAGTAGCCTAAGTTACTCCTTATAACATTTGTTTGCCAGTGAAAGTCCCGTCAAAATCGATTCAGCCGTTTCGAAGTATGTGTGCTGTTTCCCGTCTTCCACGCGGATGAAGTCGCGGGCAAGGACTATTCAAAAAAACATAATAAAAGTATAAAAAGTCAAGCTAGGATAAAGGCTAGGATTTACCTTTTTGTTGGCTCCAGCTCAGAGTATATAAATACTACGTACAAGCTCTACGTATCGTTGATACAATATCTTCCAATAAATACTATACAGTTTCTACTCAATAGAAACCCCTACAAGTAGATCATAATTCATAAATTTTTTCAGGGTTCGTCAGTCAAAAACTCGTAATTTTAATTGGAGACTATTCTTGTGTGCAATAGGTGCATATACCTAGAATTTTGCCTAATATGTTATTATATTATTTGTAAAGTCTTATCATCAATCAATCAAATAAAATCTGAGAAATAAAATAAGTACCTAAATAATAGAATGTTTTTTGTATCAGGAATTTTTCAATGTTCATTTTTTTTTGTGAGTTAGAGTGTATGTGTTTTTGTGTAGCAAGAAATAAAAGGCTTTTGTATTTTTGTGTTATTAATTTTCAATAACAATATACTAACTTTGAATTAAAATTTAAACTTTGAACTCAAAACTCGTATAACATTAAAAACAGTTTATAAGGAGTCTTTCGTTTAAATGTTATTTTTAGTGACAAGGAAAATGTATGTTTTAAGAAAACAGTTACAAATTATCTGTAAGATAAGGAAATGTGTTTTCGGTAGTTTGGTAGAAAAGGGCTGCCAATGCGGATACGTAGGTATATTATCTTTCTAGGATGTGAACAACCGACCAAGGGCTTTCGGAAAGATTTTATATGTCTGTTAAAGTTAATCTAGCACTACGTACCTAAAGTACCTAATTGCAAGTCACTTGTAAGCCTTATCAACAGTTTGGTGACTCTGTGAATCAGCAAAAAAAGATATACGTACTAACTCTGTGGTACTAACTATGTACGTATGAAGACTTCAGATGTTTTTTCGAAATTCGGATCTTCTTCTTTCTCCTGGCTATTGTCCCAATTTATTTCGGGTCAGCCCTCCTAGTACTTCTGCGCCACACCGTATGGTTGTGGGTTGTCTCTTCTGTTGTGTTGCTCGCTATCAGGTCATTTTGAATGGTTCGTATCCTGGTTATTGGTGGTCTTTTACCAGCTCCTATATTCATGACTCTTTTAGTCATATGGTCATCATCTCGCTCTTTCCAAATTCGGATGTATAGATCAAAGATTAATTTCAAGAGTATCATCATAACATAGCGTTTATTCGCTCAAACAGCAGCTTGACTGAGGAAGAACTTCCTTATAAAATACCGCAGCCAAATTACTTTAGTGTGTTCCTGCGCGTGAGTAAGGTCACCAGAGCTTATTGGAGAGAGGGGGAAGAGTCGGCAGCGCGTGAGTGATGCCTCGTATGTTGCAGGCGCTCATATAGCTATGGTAACCGTTTACCATAAGGTACCTACGCTGTTTACGAACTTCGTCGTATTAATAGTTAAGGTTAATTCTTGATTGAAAAAAAGTGCGAGTCGGACTCGCCACTCGAAGGGTTCCGTAAATAGGGGCATCCTTTAATTTTTGTTATTTGTTGTTATAGCGGCAATAGAATACATATTCTGTGCTTTCAACTGTCTACCTATTACGGTTCATGAGATACAGCCCACTGACAGACAGACGGACGGAAGGACGTAATAGGGTCCCGTTGGCACCCTGTGGGTACGGAACCCTAATAAAATCGACAATTTGTAAAGCTTATTCATAAATCAAACCGTACTGTTGGAGTTTTCAAGCCGCCTAGAAGGCCTCCAACTAGCTTAACGACTATCACAATTAAGTGATAACCGGGACCAACGGCTTTACGTGCCTTCCGAAACACTGAAACGCTCGATTTGAAATACCACTAGGCGGTCACCCGGTGGTAGCTTAACTTGATTAAGAACGGCTTATCATGCTACACCACGAGAGCTTCAAGTAGGTAATTAGGTGACTATATATTGTCTGTTTGTATGTTAGCTAGTAATTTCGCATTAACTAAACAGTGAGTGAGTCAGTGTAACGCCTCCTGGGGGTTTTTGTCTTTTAGCTTGACAAATATTTGCAGCAGCACTTGTCTTTATTATGTAGTCGGAAATACCGGATCTTGTTCACTATTACTTGTTTACTCCTACTTTTTGTTAACAATATTTAGTATTTAAGTTTGTCTTTCTTTTTTTTCATGTCATATATGTCTCAATATAGAATTATTACTGTATTATCAATCCGTGGAGTGGGGTCCTGGTGACTTGTACTACAGGTTTTTTTAAACCTACAACAAGCACCAGTCTCTCACAAATCAGGTTCGCATAATGCGTAAGCACTTTTTGTATCTACATATTTGTGAAGAGAAACAAATGTTTTTATAATTTATTATTTATTTATTTATTACACATGTTTTAGATTTGCGATGTGGTGATTATATGGCCAATAGATGAATAGCCATAATAATTAAACAAATAATATCGACAATGTAATAGTTGCGGGAAAAAAGTATTTTTAATAAAAATAGGTATCAACTAACGATGGCCTTTTAACCTATCCTTATCAAATAAAAATCGTTTATTATTCGGAGCATATAGCGTAGATTAAATTTATCCTTTACACTATACCCTTTACATCATGTACATTTTCATAAGGCGATGATAGTACAGTGGTAGTGACGTCGGATCGAGACGAAGGTCCCGGGTTCGAATGACTCGGGGTCTACAATGAGCTTGAGCTTACGGTGAAGGTAAAACATCAAATCTGTCGCCAAACACCTATCGGTGTGTTTCCACAGTTGCACTTGAGAGCCAGTTCCCTCTAGGCTTTGTGTGCTTACCACCTTCGTCAACATCATCACTTACCAACCATGGTGAGATTAAAAAAGAGTAAAGTTTGGGTAAAGTAGAGGGCACCAGATCACGTGGGAGATCACCCATGCGATGGACCGACCAAATTAAGGCCGCAATAGGCGGTCCCATCAACGACTGCACCAGAAGGGCAGCAGTTAGGGACGAATGGCGGCGTGTTGTGAAGCGCGCCACTAATCACACGTCATGACGACCACGACCACGACCACGACCACTCTGTCAAGAGTGACACGCATGAGAAGAAGAGATTAAAATAAAAAAGTCTATTGGATGTATACTTTAGGAGCTAGCAGAGGTTTATTAATTACCTAAGTGAGTAAGGGGACGCCCGACACTTATGGACAAAAGTTTAATTTCGCATTTCGACTACCGCCAGAGAGTAGCCTTAGGGGAGGTTTGATGAAAATAGGGCTTATGCTTAGGGGCTCTATGAGCAGCCAAGATTTTGTTTTCTGTCTTCAGTTTTTGTTATGTCAGGACGGTACCTAAATTTGCAAGCCTGACTGGCTCTTAACCGGTTTTATTATAATTATCTATATGTTTAGAAAGGACCATGACCAATTACGTCAATGCAGCATTGGAAAAATATAGCTTAAAATACAAGGAAGTCCTTGAAAATATTCTTTCCGATTGGAAATTATAATTGTAACACTTTTATAGTCAGTGTTTTTTGCCGCAGTTTTGTTTGAATTATTCAGATATGCCCACATTTACCTGCATGTGTAATGGTTGACGCAAGAGAGTAATTTGTTGGTTTCTATATATGAAATAGGATATTTTTTTCCTGTAGCAGAAAATAATGGGATTTCCCACGGTAACCTATTGTTATTACATTTCCTATTATTATGTAAGAATACGTATATAAA
This sequence comes from Achlya flavicornis, assembly GCA_947623365.1. NCBI lineage: Eukaryota > Metazoa > Arthropoda > Insecta > Lepidoptera > Drepanidae > Achlya > Achlya flavicornis. The sequence goes on from OX392484.1 coordinate 12,193,219, forward strand.
TTAAAGGGAATTACTAAGTAATCACGAAATATCAGAAAGTATTATACTAAGTAGATTCCTCATCGGGAGTAGGCAAAGCATCCGCTAAGAAATGCTTTTTGAAAATTTTCCCCGTAAAGGGGTTAGAATTCTGTGAGATAAAATGTTGAATTGAGTCATTCAAGTTAGTGGAAATTTAATTCTATTTATGCGTCAGTGTCCATAGCGGAGATGTGGACACGGAAGGCAGGTCCAAACATTCAGCGAGCTATGGAAAGAGCTATTCTCGGGGTTTCTTTAATTAAAGGATTAAATCCGCAATGAGATCATCCGAAAAAGGACTAAAGTAGGAATACTACCTCGATGAATAAGCAAGCTGAAGTGGCAATGCCCCGGTTACGACTGCCGCCGGTCGATGTAGCAGATGAGTCTTTGAGAGGAGACCGCTTCTAGGCAAACGTAGTGTGGGACGCCCCCTACCTAGCCCGATGGACCTCAAAAACGTGACCGGACTTGGCTGGATGCTGGTGGCAAGATATCGGAAAAAGTGGCACGCTCTTGGAGAGGCACCTTCAGCAGCGGACAGAAAAAGGCTGATGATGATGACACCTATTGCAAATTCAAAATGTATAGGCTATAGGTATTGTTTCTGAAATTTCGTTATATGTGTCGCGTTTCGGTTTTATGTAATAGATTAAGATAACTTGTTCAAAAGGCAAAACACTGACTGACAGATTCATTCACGAGCGCGCATTCTGAATTATCACGTTGTTTACGCGGCTTCGCTCGCAAAGCGTAGACTAGATGCGAGCGAAGCCGCGGGCGAAAAGGTAGAATAGTCCGAAGCTTAGTCTAATCTATAGAAATAAAAATTAATTGCATCAAAGAACTTTGATAAGCGCATCACAAAACTACTGCACCGATTTGGCAATATGTTTTTTATATGTCCGTAATATTCCGAATAAGGTTGGAATGGAAAGAATAAACGTAAAAGTTTCCCGGAAAAATTAAATACGAGAAAAATGTGTGGCTTTTTTCATGGTATAATCGTATTAATTGAAATGATATTTTAATCTTGTAAGCTGTGCCAACCATACCAAGTACCATGACTCTATGAATCACGAAGGTATATAAAAAGGTCATTAAAACTTATATCATGAATGTATTTTGGTTTTCCTACTGGTTTTTTTACAACTGGCAAAACCAAAAAGGTAAAGGAAAACATGGGAGCAGCTGTGTACAACTTTTACTGTAATTATGTACGTACCCCCAGCTGTATTTTTGTATAAAATTATCTCTATTTAACAATATTTATGTCACGGCATAGATATTCAAATTTTCTTCTTATTAAAATAGAGTCTAAATTAGCCTGAAATAAGACAATAAAGTGAATCAGCCTTCCAGCTCACCTTAGGAATAGTGATCAAGCCGAAACTGATACAATTCCTATTCGCTACATCCTTCAAAATTACCAATAAGTGTCAGAAAACAAATGGAATATAGGTTCACTACATTGCTGTCCGCGCAATTAATGTCGAATAAGGAAAAAGGAAGTGGCAGTGGGCAGGCCACATCGCTCGAGGAGCCGATAACCGATGGGGAAGAAAGGTTCTCGAGTGGCGACCACGTACTGGAAAATGCTGAGTGGGACGACCTCCCACCAGGTGCACCACGACCTGGTATGAGTCGCTGGGCGCTACTGGATGCAAACGGCCCAAAACCGTTCAATGTGGAAGTGAATGAAGCCTATGTCCCTATGTTCATCAGTGTACATGATTTGATGATACAAAAAGGTCTGATCTAAATTAAATAGGATTCTATATTGCCTGTTTTTGAGCTGGGAGCGTGGTTAGCATAGCTTACAAACGAGCTGAAAATAAATAACGAATATGTAATTCTCAACTAAATTAAACGACAGCAGAGGGAAATTTTTATAAACATGATGAAAATATGTCAAAAATAGAAAACCTCTATCTCTATTTGTTTATAATGCCGATTTCTTAATTTTCATGACGTCACACACGACGAATAATTTCAGTCATATGACTTTGTTATCGTGTTTTATTTGGGTTTGTACAGTATTATGTGTCAAAAGCTAATGTACTGAATGAGTTAGATACAAACATTTTAAGCTTAAACTCGACACAATATTGTCAGTCTCCTTTAGCCCTGCAGTTTTCAAGTTAAAATTAAAAGTATTATTTACTCGAACTATAAATGGTGTGAAAAATGAAAGTCCGACCGTGAAGGCTCTTCATTCTTTTTTTTAATAATCTTTGTCGGTAAACAAGCATACGGCCCACCTGATGGTAAGCGGTTGCCGTAGCCATTTGGACGCTTGCAACACACGAAGCATCGCTCACGCGCAGGAACACAACTTTACACAACATAAAGTTATTTGGCTGCGGTATTCTGTAAGGTGGAGGTACTTCCCCAGTCGAGCTGCTCTTTGAGCGAATAAACGCTATACTCTACCTCTCTTAAAAAGATTCTGAAAAAGGTTTACTAAGAGATCGCGCGAAACATAACTTTTTATAAAAATTGTGTAAATCCATGAGTTTTCCGCTAAAGGCGGCTGCGCCAATAGAGATCGCATTCGCAAGCGAATAGTTAGGCGCCCCGCAAGCAAGCAAGCGATCTCAAGACTCAAGCAAGCAAGCGGTCTAGAGTTCTGCGGTAAGAGATCTGCGTACCGCGCTCACTGTAATCTATGAGGCGCTTTTGAAATCGGCACCTTAGCTAGGGCTAAGGTAGGGCTCTGCCTACTTTTTGAGGATAATTAACGTTACCGTGAACGATGCCACTAAGCCTAACTAAGCCAACATAGGGCCCGCCTGCATGGTAAGTGCTCACCTTAATTAACAAGAGTCAATTCGAATATCAAGACGGGACAAGTTGCAGGAAGGCGATTTTTTTATCAGGCAAAGTAAGGTATTTTAAATAACATTAAAATAATCTATATTTAGAGTCGGGAATACCCGAATATTTAATTACTTCCAAAGTGAGCACATTCACGTTATGTGCTTATTTTTTAACTTAAAGCGGTGAATACACCAGCTTGAGTCAGCAATAAAATTACTTTAACCACAGTTTCTATAACTGTGCTATCTGTCATACATACAACGTAGGTTTTCAGCCTTTTGGGGCTAGATCATATTCCTGGTTTTGGAGGTATTAAATTTTTTGAATATGCATACGTCATTTGAATCAATTTTCTATATTTTCTGTTTTCCGCGACAGTTTTCCAAATAGCGCCTACAGTTTTCATGCTCCTTATTTCATTTCAGACGGGCCATCCATTGCGCCGCAGGTCGTGGGTTCGATTCCCGCACATGACATGCATTTGTGTGCATGAACATGTCTGTATGTCTTGAGTCTGGGTGTAATTATGTATATTAAGTTTGTATTTACAAACAAAAAGTATTATATGTATTATATCAGTTATCTGGTTTCCACATGCTCTGCTTAGTTTGGGATCAGATGACCGTGTGTGAGGAATGTCCCTGGATTATTATTATGATTATTTATTTATTTATTATTTCAAAGTACAATCGTTCTTTTAATTATTTTTTTCGAATATATTGAGTTAAATTATAATGACAATCAGTCACCGCTAGTATCAGTACAATAGTTAAGTTTTGTTGAAATGGTGGCCGTTCTACTAACATCTTGGGGTTGATTAAAATGCCACCGTAATCTATATTAATAAAAAAAAACTATTCGTTGGTAAACGCATCACTTTTTGGTAATAAATTCAAGAACATTTTTTACTGGATTAAGGAAAAATTTCGGAAAAAAGCACTTTCAGTTAGAAGGTGCTTTGTTTTTCTTAGGATTTTCGACAACACAATAAATCTGTTTGTTGGGTATTCAATAAATTCACTCAACATATTCATGAAACTAAAACATAACTGAACATGTAAGTTCCTGCCAAAAAGTTCTTTTTGGTAGGATTTTTTGGTGGGATGGATCCGCTAAGGTTCAGCTTGACGCCCTTGACTCAAAAGATCGCAGTGACAGGAGACTCATCAGAGATGAGGCTTTATTTAATGCGAAACTCACGAGACTCGAACATCGAAGAACGGTTGATTGCCTATCGGTTTTCTACAGGATATATATTTTGGTGAGTGTGCGCCGGAATTATTCAACCTTATTCCACCATCGTCATTTTCTCACCGAACCACAACACGCCGGGAAAAGTTTCACCCGAGATGTACATACCGAAAATACGGACAAAAGTACGTTTTGCATACTCATTCAATGCGGACAGCAAGGGAGTGGAACTTGCTTCTGGCGTCTATTTCCTGACTCTTTCAATCTAGGACTTTCGAGACAAGAGTGAAAAGGTTTCTACTGGGTAAGCGTGCTCCATCATAGTCTTCGTCATTCTTTATGGGGAGCGCAGTGGCCAAACGTAAGACCATTAATATTTAAAAAAAAGGAACCGTGGGCAATGAGGGTTAGCGCCTAGCGCGCTTGAACTATCCGCGAGAGGCGCTAGTGTAGTGTCAAGTGTGGGTTTCTAGAAATGTCAAATGTTACTACTGAACGTATTGGTACTGTTTGCGAGGTTGTTATACATCGTGGTGTCATTATTTTTGTAAAGTGCCATTCCTTATTTGTCTTTCGGAAGCGTATTTCCTCCTTTTTTTGGAACAAAACGGGACTGCGCAACACCGAGGCATATTCAATATTTTATTTATTTGATTATTATCAATAATATTGGCCCTGAAGCGCTAAAAATACTTCTTTCCGCGTAATCGATAGGACCCACTCGCTAGTGGCGCCAACTGGTGGCCACAGAAACGCTAGCCATCATTATGGTGGTCAAAATAAGAAGAACTAATGACGCCATTTTGAAATATCAATCGCCATTGGTCAAACAGAATATAAACACTACGTTCATTGGTTGTTTACACCACCAAATGCGATAACAGCGACTCTCTCAACGGGTGAGATAACTTTGTAGAGGTATATCTCATTTGAAGAGCATACTGAGCCATAGGAGAACAAAAAAAAAAAACAATAAACTCATTCTCTGTTGTACACTACCCATTATCGATACGCTAACCGCAAACTTAAGATCGTATTTGTTTCATTTCATATAACAGGTCAGCACCCTTTAAAAGTAGCCTTGATGACGTCATGGGGATATACGTTGTACTACTTGTCAAATTAAAACTATATCGCTTTTTTTTTATAATGTGCAATGGAAACTTTTAGAATGACCTTTATTTATAGGTAACCTTTTGCATGCAAACTTGTTCGTGTGTTACTAGTACAATTATTTAGTCACGGAGGTTATACTTTCAGATATATTTTCAAGATCTAGATTATTTTGTAGCTACTTATACACTAAATATGTTAGCGTCAGAAATAAACGACTAATGACAATAATAGTCATAATAGAGTCGCCAGAGCTCATTGGGGAATGGGAAAGGTCGGTAACATATGAGTTATGCCTCGTGTATTGCAAGCGTCCATATGGCGACGGTAATCGCTTACCATCAGGCGGGCCTTATGATGATAACCGACTTCGTCATATAAAGAAAACCAATAAATTCCAAATCCGCATAATCGAAACGGAAAACGAAAGAAAACTGGATTATTCTTGATCATACATACCACAGATGTTATAATAAACTGATCATGTAATGAAATGATGCAATAAATCATCGAGGAGCAGTCAGTTTGACATTCACTCGCGACGCGACTCGCGCGCCGGTATGCGGGTAATTGCTACAGAGTTCACACGAAATTACACCTGCGCTTGCACAAGCGTCATGGTCAAACTTTACGATACTGCACCAAATCTGATGCAAGTTTCTTCATGATTTACTATAGGTGGCGTACTTTCTAGCTTTGGGCGGATTGATATTATTGAAGAACTAATTTTCCGCCATTTCTGCGATAAAAAGTCGCTATGGCCAGATGGGCAAAATGTTGCCACCAGTGGGGAAAATCCTTCATTAATATAGTATGCACCTTTTTCCTTCATGAAAACCATGAGATGCATGGATCCCGAATTTGGAACATTTTATTAGGCGAGTCTCGATCCAATCAACTTTGGGAACTACTTCCAATACTATATTCGTGCCTATTGATTCAAAGGATTTATTGTGAAATGGTAACAAACCATTGAGCTAATATTGCTACGTATAGAGAAGCTAATTCTTGAATTTCCTTTCACTTAGACAATGACGTAAAAAAAAATATACATGCACTGTGGTATGAATGACTAATAGAGATCCAGTTATGACTCCTAAATCGACAATCGGTCAAGTTTGACAAATGAAAACCACGAGATGACTCGCTACGAAGTAGCTGTAGGTAGTTGACCCACAGAAGTTAAATATAGTCGAGAGTTTAAGCTGCGGTTAGTATAATCGATGCTCATTTGAATATTTGGCACTTGTACTGTACTACCTGTTGAGTGAATCACGAGTGGCCGATATACTTATGTAGTTTTAGTTTCGAAGAATCTATATTTATTTATCGTCATAAAGCGGAAAGTTTGCTTTACTTAATTTTTAAGGCGGAAAAGCTTGCTTTTGGAACTGTATCTCCAAAAAAAGCTTGAGAAAATGTTTGTTTTTCGTGTAAGAAGTTTATATTATATTTTTCACTTCATCTGTTCGACAACGTCAAATTATACTTATGTCATCCAAACCTAACCTCAAGTAAGTCATTAGAGCCGTGGGGTCTAGTCGGACAATAATATTGTATAGTCCCTCGGTCTGTTGGCCACCGAGCCCGATAAGTTTGTTGCACTATACTGAATTTCATTTTGACGTGATTTTGACCCATTTTGTTGATTTGAATATGGAACGTCAACTAACTAATTCTTATGAAAACGTCTGTGGAAAACTTAAAAAAAAAAAAAACTATTAAAATACAGATCGACCAAAGAGTTCTCTCTTCATAGATGTTAGTTGCCGTTGACGATCAAAAATATAAATTGTTCGTAAATCGAACTACTCTCCATGAGTCCTTCTTTTTATAAATAAAAAGAAAAAAGGTGCCGATTGTAAAGAATGTGAAACAAAAGACGATGTTTAGTTGTCCCGCAGAAGCAGAGGGTACGAAAAGTTGAGTACCTACCTATTCACCTAGGAGGATAAATCCTGTCTCTTTTATCTTGTGCAGCTTGAACCGCTCGTTACACTCAACTCTACATAAATCACTTACTTTATAATCCCTCGCTGCGCTCGAGTATTAACTGTAGAGTCCCTCATTACGCTCAGGGTTCAATATGCCGACCGTGACGTAAGACACTCTTTATCTCCTTGGTGCATAATCTACTATTAGTTCTTGTTAAAATCTCATTATTTCAATACGGTCTGTGAAATGAACCGTATGCTCGTAGCAGATGGGCTAAAGGTTATGACTCCGATCTAATGAATAACAAAATAAAGTTCAAATTCCAACATTAAATTGATTCTGACAAGAAATTAATTTTGGTCTTTCAGTGATGACCAGTCAAAAATGCAGACATGAGAATGGCTTTTTTTTATAACTTGCAAAAAGCAAAATGAAGGCAAAGCCTTTACGTCATCGTCTACGCACGCGAACGCTTTGCAAGCGGTTAATTTGCTTTTATTTGCATGTGGAACGCTGAGATGTAACTTAAAACACTTACTTATTTAGTTAGGCAAGGATAGGTAAGTACTACCTCAGAGTATATAAATACTAGGTACTACTGTAATTTTTATTAATAATAAGTATACTTAATATGGAAAAACTTACTCGAAAATATATTAGCTTTTATTATCTTTATCTATATATATAAAATTCAAAGTCCTGACTGACTGACTGACTGATATATCAACGCACAGCCTAAACCGCTGGTCCTAGAGACATGATATTTAGAGGGATTTATATTCTTTGTGAAGAGTAGGTACTACCACTAAGAAAGGGTTTTTCAAAATTCCAACCCTAAGGGGGTAAAATGGGGGATGAAAGTTTGTATGAAAGTCCACCAGTTGCCAAGTTAGGATCTTCAAATTTTGTTTTTAGGCTGAAAATTGAAAATTAATTTATACGTGTCTCAGCGTTTTTAATAGTTGTAGAAAAATATGTCATTTGTTTCCTGTAGGCCACGCGGGCGAAGCCGCAGGCAGAAGCTACTACCTAGATAAAGAACCTAAAGGAATCGTCTCCTGCCTTCAAAACTATATCGCGAGACGCACCGGTCGGCGTCGCATACGCAGCGACCTTATCGGCCCATTTCTTTGAAGGGCCGTGCATAATGAACGGAATGCCCGATGCCCCACACGTTCACATAGAAATGTACCAAAACAAACACGTACTCGCTACTGAGTAAACTTGCTGCCAACTTTACCAATGGACTCTCTAGTTAACCTACAAGTCAATTTAACTTTTATCGCCATAAAGATAGGACTCAAAATAGTATATGAAATTAGAAAGTCGAATAGGCCCGTCGACGCGCTGTCTGCTGACGTTCCAAAAAGCTTCGCGCTCGGATTGTAGAGCACGCTTTCCACTTCTCTTTTCAGAACAAATCAACTGCTACTTGTAAGTATAAACACGCAATGTATGTTGAACATTGGGTATGTCCCGCCACGGTCTATGATATTCATCTAATGAAGGATTCCGATAAGCAAAGTGTAAACAGTAGCTTGTATGACAATGCTTCTTACAAAAGGGTGTTAGAACATTTTAAATAAATAATAAAGAATTTGAAGAATGCTCTCGATACATATTAATTGTATCTGTTTTTAAGTTGTTTGAACAAGGAAGCTTGTAGACATTATTGACTTACAACGTTATTTTATAATATGTGTTTACTTATTGGCTGGAAATTAGTTAATTGATCATAATACGTTGTAAAAAATAGAAAATGAATGTTTAAACAATGCAGCACAACTTGTTAGGCTGTAACTGAAATTCCTAATAATAACTGTCTTGGCAAAAAAAATGGAATGTATGCCAAAAAAAGATAACCTATCCTAAGATATATGCTATAATGCTATAGATCCAGCCATACTCAAAGTGTAAAGCAAACCAAAGCCATAAAGCCTTTTTGGGGGCTCCGCGGTATTACTGGCGAAAATGCATTCTTCAGCAAGATTTCAGATAATAAATTCAATTAAATAAATACTTCGAAATAGTTAATTTGATTACGATATGTAAATAATTTTATTAATTATAATTTATTCCATCAAATATTTCGCAAAACAAAAGGGGTCCGTCGCCGAAAAAGTTTGAGAACCGCTGATACAGGTAATAAAAAACAGATTATAGTTATTCATAAATCAACATCATCAATCACTTGAGTTAGATGATTCACCTGTTTTTTTATATGTCCCTACTAAATAATAAAATATGAGACATCAAATAGTATATGGTTTATTCCCGCTGTTGTATTACTAATACAGTCTAGATCTAGATAATGATAGTCTTTGATCCATTAATTAATACTTAGTTGTGGAAGTAATTTGCGGAAAACCACCATGGTATGGAAGCTGTGGCCACTTGCGATCGTTAGCGGATGTATAGTGAAGTGACCATGAAGCCATGTGTATTCACCGAGAAACATAAAAATGGCTTTAGAAAATATAAAAATGTTATTTAAGTTGTTTAAAATGACAATTAAACAAAAATAGATAGATAGATAGACAAAAAGAACATTCTACAATGGGCGGTCGCTAAAGAGCGATCTCTTCCAGATATATTTTGTTCGAGCCAAAAGAGGTTTTGTCATGCAAAATATTTAAATTTTACTTATGGAAGAAAATAGCTATCCCCCCGACTGCAACACCTTATAGCATTCAATTTATATTCAAAATTCTATAGATTAAAGAACTTGTTTTTCTCTTTTCAGTTAATTTTTGTTTTACGCAGTCGGGTTTTTTGTTTCTTTTAATAATTATACTCCTCGTCAGTGTATCAACCTCGCAGCTCCACAAAGATGGCGGTGTACAGATTATCCTGACATCAACAACAATTCATGGTGTTCATATTGTTACATTTTATTTTAATAAAGTTTAAACAAAGGCGTCATTATGTTGATTATTATCTTCCAGATGATTTTCTTAGAATTTGTGCGTCACTTTAGTACAGCCTAATCCAGCTAAGGATTAAAGAATTTAGTGTGTCATAATATCCTGGCTACGGTTTAAAATTATATCCCATGGATATTAATAAAGATTTATTCTTGGAAACTGATTTTCCTCGATGAAATATTTTCGAGAAAAAAATATTTGTAACAAAAACGTAGGTATGTAAACTTGTCAGTTAGCTACTTGCGAAGTATTTTTTTTCTTTAGGTAGTATTGTAAGTATTGTTTCGAATATCCGAATAACTGGACCATTGCGTTGTTGAAAGAATTTGCCAGGACCGAATTAGGGTTAGGGGCAGATTACCCTTTCTATAACGGCTCACTATATAAATGTTTTTTTTATTAAATGTTGTTAGTATCTTTCGTTTATTAAATTAAATTAGTAAACGATTGAAATAAGTTTTTGCACATGTCTCGATGAATTTGAGTTGGTAGGTAGGTACCTACACTTAAGTAACTGAAGTAAGTATTTGCTTAGTGACGGGTGAGGTCGCGTCGGCGAGACAGACGGACAGACAAGTCTAATTAATCACTTGTTTTTTAACCGTTAGCTGTCAGATATCATGTAATCAGCAATCGATATATTATTTATGGTGCTCCATAGAGTTAAGAACTATTCGAAAGATTTTGTAGCTGTCGAAAGGATGTATTTATTGAATAAATATTATTTACATCGGTCTTTTTATCTTCACTTTTTTTAATTCAGTTTACATGGTTAAGCTTACATATATATCGCAGCTTTATACCTCTGTACTAATATTATAAAGAGGTAGAGTTTGCATGTTTATACGTTTGGATGTAGGGTAACCTCCGAAATTACTCAACCGATTCTGAAAATTCTTTCAACAGTACGAAGCTATATTACCCCTGAGTGCGATAGGAAACTTTTCATCCCAGGAACGCGAGGGACAGCTAGTTAATGATAAAAATACCACATAGCATTAAATTCTAAAATGTTACTTTATAAGAATATTATGGCACGTGTTGTCGATTTAATGCTCTATGATAAATTGTATTTACCTACTTAGGTTTTTTTTAATTATGATGTTTCAATGTCAGGTCAAACCATTTTTTGCGACTTGTGTACCCGTCTACATAATTTTTGCAAATAAAATTGAATTACATTACGGGACCGTGAACGGTTTATTCTATAGTTAATCAAAAACTTTTTCCGTATACAATTAGACACACCCATACTTAACGTCCTGAATATGGCTCTGTGCGTGCTAAATGAACATAAGAGTAAATAATTGCTATGGTAGTACGTACATAAGGTTCTTCGTTTTCCTGGAAAAAATTCTGTACAATCAAGATGACATGGCTTTTTTTTACAAACGACTTATACTACGTAGCACAACTTGCAAATTCGAGTGCAATACGACCTGTTGCATAAAACGGTTAAATCTTTGCCCATTATACCTTTCCTTAATACACACCTGAGCGATTATTAAACCAAAAAACTATGTAATCATTTCAAAATAAAATAATACAACTCATCCACCATCCAGACGGCGTTTTTGTTTTTATTTGAATACTGGGCAATGCCTGCAATTCCAACTGCATAGTTATTTTTGTCTCTGACTTGTTTCACTAAAACGGGCACTGCTCAGCTCTCTTTAGTCACAACGCAATAATAGGTACATACCCTAAAAACTTCCTAAAGAAACCCTAGGTAACTGTGGAAACCGCATCAAAATCTGTGGAGTGGTGCTTGAATTATAAGCACACTAACATACAGAGACACGCCGAGATTTATTAGTAAGTAGTTTACGTGAGAACATTCGCTAGGTATGTTCTTATTCACTTTAGATTGAAGGTTGAACACTTCCGGTTGTCTGGTATTGTGGCGCCACAGTTTTTTGCCTGCGAAATGTTTTTTTTTTATTGGCAAAAGAACTCTCTTTATGTTTGTTTGCATGTTTACTGAATAAAGTTGCCTTTTAAAACCAAATTAGGTAAGCACCTAATACTTAAGTATCCTTTAGGCCATTTATATTAGCCTTTAGGTACCAGACACCGGATCTTTGCCTGTAATTAAATCTTGCAATTTAAATATGACCCACTTCCCGTTTTACGATTAAGCTGATTTGCATGCATTATGTAAATCAGGATAACAATGCAATATTATTATGACATGGACGCATGGAGCAGATCTGCCGGGCTATTGCGTATCTTTGGTGGTAATCGTAACGAACACCATTAATTATTTCATCCAATGACGCGCACGCGGTATGACGCGACGATGACCATTCGTGGGCCCTGATTGGATGAAACTCATTAATGGTGTTCGTTACGATTACCACCAAAGTTACGCGGTAGAGCCCCTGATGATAGAGCCCTTGCCCTAGACGGGCTCCGTATACAATTATTGGGGGTTGTATACCTGACTACGGAGAAGCTCAAATGGAGGGTAAAGTTTTTTAACATTTTTTTCATACTCTCTTTCGGGGTTTCTATTGCCGGGGCCCTCTTTGATACGGCTGGCGGTCGTAGATAGATCAGAGGCGTATGATAGAGCCGGAAGGTAGCCATGGGAACTCTGTAAATGATACGATACGACTCATACGACCCATCGAGCTTGGGCCCGTTTGATTCGTCTTGACAGCGACTCTGGTTCTAGGGTCTGATGATTAAGTTGGTCGACTTTTATATAAAAAAAGCTTGTTGAAAATATCTTGTTTAGTGTATTTTGTGCATCATGATAAAATCTGTTATATTTAATTTGGGTAAGTAAGTAATGAAGTAATAAGTACCTTTTATCATAATATTGCATTATAATACATGATAATTGGTACTTATTACTTTATAGAAAGTCGCGATCTTAAAAAAAAGTGAATATCCATTTATTTTTAAAAATACGTTGTAAGTAAATAAATCACAGGTTGCAAAAGTTATTGGTACCATGTGCAATTATTTTCGCATTTGTAGTAGGTAGGTACCTACTATACCTCAGGTTAATATTTAATAGTTACTCAACATTTCTGCGAAGATCGTAAAAAAGAAAGTAAAAAAATGACATCATAAATCAATTACTAGGGCACTAGACTAAAAATATTACCTAGCACGCTTCTTCCAATTAGTTGCACAACTTTATACATTACGAAGTTATACGTTTACTTTATCGTTCTTTAATTAATTCTATTTGTTCGCTATATTGCTGAAACCAAACAATTGCCAACAGAATCACCACCAATGTTGGCAGAATTTTCAAATGATTCTTTTTTATTTCTAAACGTGAAGTTTGAATTATGAACGTAGCGGAAAATTTCTTTTATATAGCTGGCCAGTTACCAAATTGGTTTATTATAGGAAGACGGAGAAAAATACAATTATGTAATTGATTATTGGGTAGCCAATGTTTTAATGAAATCATTTTGCTGACGTCTATAGATGAAACTTTAAAGAATCATGGTGAGATTTGTAAAAAAAAAAGAATTATTGAGACGTTAGAATGACGTTACAATTGATACTTGGTGCCTAAGGAATAACTTGAGGCATTTAAAATATTTTTACAACCCCGGGATAAAAATGCGAATTTCTGTGCCGTGCCGGCGAATCGCGACTATTCACGACCAAAACTGTTAGGTTGTAGTTTTTCATGTTAATAAGTTGTATGAATATGTGACCGAATTTTTGTGAAAACCGTTAGTTTATAATATACCTAGCGAGCTTATAATCTCCCCGATATATTGTGAACTGATACTGCTTACAATATAACTTATTAATTTTCGTTAGTTTCTAATCTAACGTCGTATAAACTAACGGTTTTCACAAAAATACGGTGACATATATAACATTTTTGCTGGTGGTAATGTAATCTCAACGTTGGAAGTGATTCAAAACCCTCTAAAATGTTTTATATTTTTGTACAAATCAATGTATGGATCTCGCCATGATTCTTTATTTTAAAGATTTCGTAAAAAAATGTTTTCTCCAAATAAAAGCAATTGTTTTGTAGTTTTCTAACTACCTATAAGTAGGTATCTTTATCATGAATGCAATTCCTTCATAGGAAAGCAGATAAGTTGCGATATTACCTATTAAAGTTTGTAATTGAATAAGTTATCTTCCCCGTAAGTTTACTGGATATGTTTTGTATGCAGGATATTATCTTGATGATGAGGTGAAGGGTGGACTTTAATTAAAAAAAATCTACGAGTTATGAACTTTTCAAACTTTTATTAGATGTTATAAAAACCATACGTAGGTACAGGTCGGTTAACTAAAGCTGGCACGTTTCAACACATTTACACCGTCTCTCTCGCGCAAAGTCAAGCTTATGAGTATGAAGGAGACAGTTATTGTTTTGCTTTTGCTACTGCTCATAAATATAGAGTGGTCTATTTTTGCATTCGTCCATTAGACTTGACTGATTGCAAATTTATGAGTACTGTGAACGTGCCAGCTTTCGTTAACCGACCTGTACTACATTTCACCCTTTTGCTTCAAAGTTAAATAGGTTTTATTATGCTTTTTTTATTCCACTATGACACTGATGGTAAGCGGTTACCGTAGCCTATGGATGCTTGCAACACCATGGGTATCACTCGCGCGTTGCCGACCCTAACATCCTCGAGTACTTGCTTACTAAATTATACTTTTTAGGCTCGGTTATTTTTTGTTATATATTAATTCAAATAACACTCAAAATAATAAATCGCTAAAAACATTACTCTGATAAATAAATATCAACGCCATCTAGCGTCATTATAAAATACAACGTCGCAGAGTAGTAAACTAAAGTAGTTGTGAATGAGACCGCGAGAGTCCGCAGTCGTCAGTTTTATTAGCCATGCAAGCAACCAATACCTACCGAACCAATAATAAACAGCTGATAACGCGATAAAGTAATTGGTTATAATAGTAAATATTGCACATTCCACATTATAATGTAGTAAACAATCAACGAGTGAACTGTTTTGTGCTGTGATATATATCAATTGACGATCGTAGTGTAATTTTATTTAAGTTAGTGTTAAATGTTGGTACCTATAAATTACAAAACATTTAATATAACCTCAAAATACATAAACAAAGGAACGATTTAAGGTAAGCCACTTTTGTCACGATTTTGTGTTCATTTAGGTATGTGTTGTATTTTAATTCTGGATAATAGACATAATATCCTCCTGCTTTGGAACGATTTTGCTAAAGTTGAAGAAATTAGCGTAGGTCAGGTCATCGAGAGCTAAAATTGTACGATGGGTAAATACTAACTTATAAACAGAGAACAAGTTGCGAATCAGTCAGTGAAGTAGGTTAAGTAAGTATCTCTACAACAGCTAAGTATAGGAATTCTGTCATAAATAGGTACCTAGGTACCTACCTAGTATCGGGGCTCTTGAGGCCCTTCCAAAATTACAGATTCTTAGAGCCTACTGTTTTGCAAGCTAGGTATCTATGTATGTATAGGTAGGTATTTATCATATTAAATCCACTAGCCTACCAGACAGTTAATCTAAATGCATCCTGACTTGTAACTATGGCCTACTTCCTGTAGGTGGTTCCTATTCTTATCTAAATGTACAGAAAAATCTTACCTTTACAAAAACAGAGCAGCAATAAATAAAACAGTAGATAACGTGCCCAAAAGGACACCTGTTGCTATCGACTAAACGAAACTCCATTGTAATGTAACCGATACACCACTTTTCACTAATGACTTTAAAACGGACTCACCTAAAAAATTATCGCATCAAGTGTATTGAACCGCTGTGACTCAACCGAGTCGTAGAAACCTTTTTTTTAACACTCGCCAGCCGTTGAATCTCAGGCATGTCCGTCACAATGCACAGCACACGTAGAATTCTCTTTCGAAGCACTATTCCATCCTCAACACTGCATCCGATTCCGAAAATACAGTTTCGAGTTTCGTTAAAATTTTCGAGATCGCAACATCGTTCGTGACCGGCAAACGTCAACCGTTTGGGAGCGATGTCTCATCGAGTTGGTCTCTCGAAGCCCACGCGAGGATGTGGACAATAACGTACGTGACTTTAGCAAAACACGTACTGTCTTAAACAATTCTGGGAGAGTTTTTTATCAGACGTGTGGTGAGATAGGAGCTCGTAGCATTGACTGGACTGCGCTTGAGCCGTGCAGGATGTGGCCCATTAGGCAAAAGAGCGTCCATTATTGTATTGTGGGCTTATCGTAGTGCTAGTGTCTCCTTAAATTGCCGACCGGGAGCGATAAACGTGTGAGTGGCATCAAACGGTTATTTGGGGGCAAAGGAGTGTCCTT
Organism: Achlya flavicornis; assembly: GCA_947623365.1. Taxonomy (NCBI): domain Eukaryota; kingdom Metazoa; phylum Arthropoda; class Insecta; order Lepidoptera; family Drepanidae; genus Achlya; species Achlya flavicornis. The sequence goes on from OX392484.1 coordinate 12,209,523, forward strand.
TATGTTGTGTAACTTATGTAAATCTTGGTGGCACGTTATCTGTGCCCGTGACCTACGTGACAGTTTTAAAGCTAAGTCTCAGTTTCTAATAAGGGATATGTCCAATTCTGCCAGAAGAAAAGACCAGCTAAGATGAGGGACACAAAACAATAGAATCATATGCATCAATGATGCCGCTAACATCTTTGTTATTGCACTGAACTAGTCCCACCACTCAGCTAGACAGCTGCTCTACAAAAGCAGTCCATTTTTATTCATATTATACTCTTATGTAAGCAATCCTACTAGTTATGCTTACAAGAAGTATAATGTAGAAAACAAACCGGTCATTCTACATTCAAAATCAAATAATACTGAGGTTAAATAAAGAGGGCGAGAACCACGTCATCAGGATGATTGGTTTTCTGACCTCCGTCTACACGATGTAGTCAAAATTCGTGGACAATATCGCGGCATCTGAGGCTGAAATGGAAACTTAAAGCTGGTAGTACACAACTGTTCGATCTCGATCTATCTCGGAGATGTGGTTCGTTGCAAAGAAAGATATCATTGAAGTAGCAGGATAGCTGTGATTGTGAATGAAAGTGGCACAAGTCACGCTGATTCGAATTGAATAGTGTCAAAGAGATGGGTCGATGACGTGCGATAAAGACATAACAAGGATCTCAAGATCATTATGGAGAAGAGCTGGGTCATTATGGATGTTGGAAATGATGATGCAGCAAAAACACTCACTAATCACTAAATCTCAGGAACTATAAAGCGTACAAACTTATGTTATGATGGTCAAACCGATAAAAATACTTTTGATCCCGGGATCGCGGTCTGAACCTGGTGAATCAGCTGAAATGATATCAGGTGTAAGATTGATAATGTTCACGTTCAGTGGGCTAGTTATTAACAGTTGCAACACTAAGTGGAATTAAGAGCCGCAGCGAAGGGAATGATAAAGTCACGGGACCGGATCCATGGTTATTCACGCTCATTGTTCAATTGCCAGTTAAGTACTGAAGCTGAGAAGCCGCCCGCTTCCGCTGCTTTTTCACACAGGAATCAATAAATGGGGAATGTAGATGCGATTCAATTTGACGGAACACTTTAGATCACTAAAGCTTTACTATCCGATAATCTATTATATCAATCATAAATACTTTACATATTGATAGACCCACAACAAGAGATCTTTAGTTCTCTGTCCACCTATTTTACTATGAACAATCACCCGTTTTATCCTCTTAGCCCAACTTTTATTGGATTCTACTGACATTCCTGATTTCTCTATTGCCTTTGATATCCAAGCTATTCTAGGCAAAGATTTCGCAATTAATCTGTCGAATTCCAATAAGCCTTTTATAGAGTTGCTTACTCCTTGTCTATTTTATGAAGTTCAGCTTTATGGTTCCCGTGGGAATCTTAAGGTCTTCGTATTCCAAGTTGCTACTTAGACTTCCTGTGCGTTGTTCAAAGGAAGTCCAATCTCGTTTAATTGAGAACTTCCTTCATAAGCAGTATTTTAAATTCTCATAAAAGTCAGCCAGGCTTGTCACTTTTTCAGAATATAAAGTGGTTATAATTATAACCCACTCATCTTTTAAATAACCTTTTAGATCCTAATAACTGTTTAGCCTTAAACCCCACAGGCAGAATCTCCTTTTAAATCTCGACGAAAAATTATCCATACCTTCTCACTCAATGTCTGATATAATCTACATGTTACTGGTTCAGTCGAGCAGGGGTGATGAGTGTTCGGACCATATTATTAATGGATTGAGTTCGTATGACATAGGGAGATCTGAAATCGCCTCAGAGACCGCTGGCGACCGAATACGATCAAGGATTGCCGATTGCAGAGCTGAGGTCGACAAATTGATCAATTGACGAATGGCGTGGTTGGAAAACATTTTAGGCTGGCGGGTTTAAAACACTTGTAATAGTACTAATAAATTCTAATGAAGATCAAATCAATATAGATGTTTAAATTAGGGATAATTGTTAAGTCAATGATGAAAATGCAATCACAGTTTTACTAGGTTAACTAGAAAAGGATTACTTAAAACCCGCCTTTAGTCATTTGTAATAGGTTAAGTAAGGTAAATGGGATACCTCAGTAAAATGATAGAAGGTAAACTCAACTATGTAATGTTAGAAATCAATGGAGGTGGTTTGATGACGTGATGAAATGCGCTGTCACTATTGGCGGAAAATGGTGGTGTGACAGCCGCGCCTCGGTGGCACAGAAATATTGCAGCTATTTAGCTCTTACTTACCCATTACTATTATTGATTGCTGCTTTAAATGTACGTGTAGGTTTGTATGTTGGTATAATGCTTGATGATTTGAAATCGCATCTTAGATAGAATTCATGGACAAATACATTTTTTTTAAAAGTACATTTTAACTGCGAGAGAATCTATCCACATGAAAAACTAAGGAAGTAGGTATTCCTATAGCTATTGTAACAGAAATTCCATCGACTCGACTCGAATCAATCTCGCTCGAACATAAGCGATAAGTTTACAAAAAGTCCTGACGATAATTTCACGGTAGTTCACGAATTACCTCAAAGCCTCCTCGAGTACCTATGTATATCAATACCAATACAAATAAAAAAAATACTCAAAATAATGACAAACTCAAGAGACGTTGAGAAAATGACTTAGAATACAGTTTCGGAGGTCACTTGGAGGAGCTCAAGGTATCCTTTGAGTCAGGAAATGTTTTAGAAAACGACTAGAGTGATCGGTACACTCTTTAAAAATCTAGAAAAAAGATTCCAAATGTTGAGTTCATACATGATTCAAACGCGTCCAATAAATAAATCGTCGGACACAAACTTTCCACTGCATCGTTTAATTCAACATTATCTTATTATTTATGTATGTGACGGCCCGACAGTGATTTTCCTCTAACATATATAATAAGTGGGTCTCCTATAATACCAAAACAAAAACAGTATTGCTTATAAATTAATTTAGATATTTACGATTCTTATCGAATTGTCGAAAACAAGTAGATTTCGGTTGCTTTTGATTGAAACTTGGTCTTCTATAATTTGGAAAAACACGCGGAGGGTGGAGAGAAAATCAAACTATACTTGCTAACTTATGAGGCTTGACATCATCGTAAGTTTTCACGTTTGTCAATTTTCTCTATGTATACAAGGTTCATATAATAAAGCTAAAGATCGCTGGCTAAATAGTTTTTTCTTTGATTGTTTCGAAAAATTCTTTCATATAATAGGAAGCTACGTAATCCCGATTTTTATAGGCTACTTTTAAGTCGGGAACGCGGGGGTGGCGAGGAACAGCTAGTAGGATATATTTTGGAGTTTGATCAACAATAAATTTTCGATATCATTCCCTTGTCCCCATTTCTCCATCGAACCACAAGACGCCGGAAAAATTTTCACCGACACGTTGTCGACATGCCGCTTGGATACAGCGCTTTACTGCGAAACAAGGGAGTGGAAGTCACTCCCACGAACTGAGATTCCTTACCCTATAACCTTCAAATCCAGAGTGAGCATGTTCTTGGCTGTATGCTAGCTATAGTGCATGCCACTAAAGATGAAAATTGACACTCCAAGTGGATGACGTCTGACGTCGTTGATGATGACTAGCGCTAAAGAGAAGTCATCATCAACGACTTCAGAGACCGTCAACGACAACCGTCTACCAAGTGGTGTGTTAAGTCTCATCTTTAGTGGCACGTGTCATTACATCCTCGGCCTCGTCATAATTACTTCTGTAGTCAGTAGACAGAGCCAAAATGCCCATTATATAGTATAACAACACGTCAGATTGCATAGCAAAATAAATTAGCCGACCTAATTAATTTTCTATATTCAAGAACTAATTATACAACGAACTGTTGAAGACCTAAATGGGTTTGTTATTAATTAGTATGCTGATAATTAGTGGTTCTACGTAAGGATACCAAATATAGTGCAGGTCTTCAACTATTAAATGTTAATTAAAACATAATACAGGTTGAAAATTTACTGGCGGTCGTCCTACCGCACCCTACCCTAACGCCGTCACTGCCTATATAGCCTATGCACTTAACATAACACAGGATATCTGAGTGCCAGACATCGCGAATTTCAGATCAGATATTTAGTGGTAAAAAGGCAGGAGTTACTTTCTCATTTGCAATAATAATAGTATGATTACCAATTGGCTCGCGGAAGGGACGCACGAACGACATATGAAATGAGTTTTTCTTTAATTTCATTTTTAATACCAGCTTTTTTTGGATACTGTACTTTTTGTTGACTGTACATGCATTATCAATATTATCATCCAATATACTAATTTATACCAAATATCAAGTCAATCCGACCACTGGAAGTGGGTGAAATTCGACTTGCAAGATTCCACCCGAACAAACATAGTTACAAAAATACATTGCAAGTTAAATAAGTTAAAAAAAAGCAGGAACTGCTATTCATTAGCATAATAAATTAAATACCATTTTATCTTTATCTATTTCAACTGAAACTGTTGGAATGCATAGTAACTTTGTTATTATGAAATAACATCGTACAATATACTATAAAATTAATTGGTAATCAGATTCAAAACAGCATAAATCCAGTGAAACAGGTCACATTTGACCCCAGTGCAGTCCCAGCATGTCAGAAATGTGCTTGCCCCGTGTCCGACAAATGCTTACAAAGTTCTTGATGATTAATTACTTCATTGTGATGACATGACCGTTAGGAGTTTCGTCACATTCTATTACGCACCTACTTGAGACAGTTGTAAGTTCCGAAGATGCTAATTAAATTTCAGGATATGACATCGAGGACCGAGGACCCACCTAGCATACCAATTCCGTAACTAGTCAGTGTTTTTGCACTAATTAATAACAGTACCGACCAATCACTGCATTGTTTAGTGTTAGTGCAATAGAATTAGATAATCAATTTACATTTATTGTGGTACGAATTATTTTTGGCATATCGAGAGTGATCGTATGTATATGATTACCTTAAATTCGCAACCGATTTGGAAGTACGGAAAATGGTGAAAATTGAGAAAATATATATATAAATATATTCTTAAACAAAATGTGTGGTACTAGTTGCGAACTCATTGGTAACTTGTATAAGCCTTGTACACTTAGTTTTAAGTTTGCAGCCGGTTGCGATCTACGGAACCTTAGAAAATACTAGCGGCATATATTCAGAGCGCATTGTCAGTGGTGGGACATTGAAAATAGATTTCAAGCATTATGAACGTAATTTTGGTTCTTAGGGTTAATTTTGTGCTATGTACATAGAACTAGGTAGGTACTGCGGTAACCGCTAACAACCGTTTAAAAAAATTGGGCACAAAAGTCCATGTCTGTGTTTTTCTGCGATAGATTTAAAGTCTATTTACCCCTTGTTGTAGTTATTTATTATCATGCATTTATATTTTGTTTATTCTACAATTAATCAAGTCAATGACCATAAACAACAATGATTGAAAAAAAAAAACAAAACAACAGAGTAACCTAGAGAATTATCATAGAGTTGAAAAGATCAGAAAGTAGTAAACAAGGTAGGCAAGAGTAATGTACAGATAAAAATGTTTTTAAACATTTGCATTTGTATTGTCTACAAACATGCAAATTAAAAATAGATTATTGATGAATGTTTTATTTAGGTATTTTAGAGTGCAATTTTTTATTGATTTAATTTAAGTTATTAGGTTCTTAGGGACAAGAGGATCCTCTAAGTCAAGTGACTCGGAGATGGAGACTAATTTAGTAGAAAATTGTCTTTTATAATTTTTATCAAGTTTATCTTATATTGCTTCCTACTTTGATATCTTGAGAATCGATGAATAATGATGCCACAGTAACTGATTCTTAATTTCACACCTAAGTTGTAACCTTCGATAGCTCAGTTGGTAGAGCGGTGGACTGTAGAGTGAATCATTGATATCCATAGGTCGCTGGTTCAAATCCGGCTCGAAGGAGTAAAAATCTTTTTTTAATTTTTACCCTCATGTTTTATTATTGTAGCAATATATTTTATTCGGAAATTAGTAACTCAAATAACTAGCGTCATTAACAATAAAGGCGTTCGTTAGTTATAATATTACAAAACAAAAACAATATAATTTGAAATCGGTATATTTATGTCCGGTATTATTTGTAAAATTACATGATTAAAAAAAAAAAAACGAGCTAATTCAAAAAGTTGACCCTGTTTCCGCCCGGGATCGAACCGGGGGCCTTGTGCGTGTGAAGCACACGTGATAACCGCTACACTACGGAAACTTGAACATTAATAGCGAAATTACGCTTTGTTTAATACAGTGGTGTACTGCAGCATTATTATGTAATTGTTTGGAAACTGGTAGTAATATTAGGAATTATAAAAAACCTACCTTTGTCACCTTCGTAGCAAAAACACTCACAATTTAAAATATTTCAAAAATAGAATACTAGTTGCGAGCGCCCTCTGGAGAAGACGTTGGGGAAGTCGATGGTAGGAATCAGCTGTGCGATGTTTTATACCATCTCAAATTGTATGGCATTATTGGCCACCCGCTGAATAATCCTTGATTACATTCATTCTCATGGGAGTGTTATGTGACGCAAATTTGTAATCGAGCTCGCACCCTATTCTCGCCATATCTTTAACTTCTTTTCATCTTCTTCGCTTTGATCCTTTCGTTGATAACACAGTCCATTGCTGCATGTAAAGTAAACTTTTTTTTTTCAAACATCAGAGTTAAGCAGCTGTGTATAATGCCTTTTGTGTTATTTCTGAGTGTCACTACCTCATAATAGTATATCTGGCGACCTCCCGTATGATTATTTCTTACTCAAAGCGAATTGATATGCATTCACGGTGCTAATGTAGGAAGTTTATGAATTTTTGCATTCCTATTATTTTAAACATACCATTTAAAATCATTGAGAGGCACTTACCGGTAGATGGCGCTATTTTACAAATTTAAGAATACAAAATGGCCAAGTGTAAATCGGACACCTGCGAACAGGGATCCGTATAATTCAGAATACAAACATAAAAGTATAGTAATTAAATTTCATATTTCCATTATAGTATATTTCCAAGACTAACGTAACATTTACATAATAAATATAATCAAAAAAAAACTAACCTCGCGTAATAAACAAATTGTTATCTAGAATTAGAATATTAGGTATGTAAACTTTCAACTAAATTTTCGTGTTCAATCCAACACGTAGATAAACGTACAAACATGCGATAGTTCACGTGCATGTTATCTTTATTGTGACATTATACCAATTTACGACCATTTGTTTTATAGAACAATCGCAGCATTCCACCGGTTTCCTCCAGTTTACTCTATTTATAGTACATGCGGTTTAAGATGGTCAGATAAAAGTTACTATTGTTGCGTTTGATATACAGTTGTGTATTTAGTATAATATAATATGGATTTGACTGGCCAAATCGTTTTAGCGATAAGACCGCCTGTTTGTATCACTTCTTCTATCTATTATTACTTGTAATATGTGGTGTTCGAATAAAAAAAATATCTACTACACTCACAGAGTCGGCAAGATCTAATACGCCCGTTTTGACAGTACACAGTAACATCTCAGCTCATACACCATTGTGTCAATAAGAGAAACATAGTGCGACACGGAGAGACTCTTGTCAAAACGAACCTCTTAGATCTTGACAACATTAAATCCCTCAGTACCGCGGATCGTCAGGAATAAACCAGAACCACCATAAGTTTTTTACAATTCTTAAGAAGACTAAACCATTTTTATTTTTATCCTCAGATTAAACATGGCGGTGGAAGGCGTAATGGTCTCCTATAACTACTCAGACGACGGTGAAGTAGCCAACATTCTAACAGTATCCGCTTCGGGCATCAAGTTCTCAAAACGATGGGTCCTAACACACGGCTCCATCTTATCCCCCCTCAAAGAAGCCAAGATAATTCAACACACTAAGGGAAAGGCAATCCTGAACGAAGACTTCTATGCGAACCTTCCAGAAATACACGTGACGTGTCAGAAGAGTCAGTCCAATGAGCCTAATGTTTACGAGGGCATCGAGAGGTTGAGCAGGGAGAGGAATCTGGATAGTGGAGCTGAGATGGACCATAGCAGCTATCAGATACGAGTGTTGACTGGAAGGTATGGATAATTTCTATATTTATCGTGTTTTTACTGGTGGAGGTAAGCCTATACCACACGACAGAATTTGATTGGAAATTTGACACTATTCGCCATCGCCATCCAATAATTCATCTGAGGAGAGGGGAAACTGAAAATTATTTTCTTCAGCTTATACATAAAGATCCAGTGGCTTTTGAACTTTTGTATAAGAACGACTGTTTTAGTTTCGCGAATTCCAGATTGTCGACATAGTAGAACTATTACTTATATACAACTTTACAAGACATCATTCATTTGCAGTTACATCATTTCAAACAATGTAGGTACGTACTTAGTAAAAGCGCCCGCAAAATGTAAGGCGCCGCCCGATCGATAGCGAGCAGAGTTCTGAGGTCACAGTTGTGTTCGTCATTCATTGTAATCTATGAAGACAACGACGGTCAAGGAGAAAGCACGTCGAACTCTAACCGCAGAACTCTAGACCACTCGCTGTGCGATAGGCGCCAAAGATATATGTACCTTCCTAATGGTACGCAAGAGTCGCTCGCTGGGCGCCCAAAATCGTTCGAATGGGGGAGGCCATATTCAGGAGTGGACATCCCTAGGCTGACAGGATGATGAACGGTACGGAATCTCAGGGCGCGTATTATCTTTTCGCTCACTTCCCTCCAATATGGCGAGGAGGGCGATGGCTGCCACACGCGTCATACTTGTGAACAGGTGCTGCTTGTGGGGGCTGGTCTGCTTAAGTTTGCTATTTATTTACTTATTAAATATTTATTCAGTCTACTTTTTAATTTTGCCGCCGCGCCGGGGCGCGCAATTGTTTTCAGTGCGATTAGAATGTAAATATTATGTAATGAATCTAAGCCTGTTTTGAAAAGAGTAATTGCTGAGTTTATTGCCGGCTCTTCTCAGAAAATGCAACCTTCCGAACCGGTATTAGAGTATTAGAGTCAGACTTTTCATAAGTGCCTGCGAAGGTCTATTTGAATAAATGATTTTGAATTTTGTTTTTTTTTGGGATTACTTAATGTTAGCCATTGTGACCATGCTCAGAAAAAAAAATGAAAATAAGAAAATGCTAATTCACCACGTATGGCCAAGTAATAAAACCTATTTCACAGGATATGCCACGTCTGGCAGTGCCCGATCTTGGACAGATGCGTGGACGACATCCTCTATAGTTGGACTATAGGCCACCGTGATGGTGACATGGAGAAACAAACGCAACTTGGCAAGGCATTGCTGTCTGTCTTCGTACTTGTTGACCTCGAGTGTGATGATAGAGGTAAGTCATAATATTAACATTTGTTACCAGTTAAGGGAGTTCCAACGGAGCAGCCTGACTAGGGAAATACCTTGCATATTTGATCGCATCCAAATAACATTGTTGTTAAGTTGTGTTCCTTCGCTGAGTAATGTGGTCATAGCTGCATGAGGAGGTGCTGTGCTGGCCGCTGGCCGTGTGTGGGGCCAGCGGTGTAGCACCTTTTGTCACTGCGCTTTGTCCTTTCCACTGCTAGCAGAGCGACTTATCTCAAATCGTTCTGTTTATCAAGAGATTTTTATACGTATGATACCCCTAGTTTCAAGTGGCTTTAGGCTACGGTAACGGCTTAGACTATAGCCTATGAGGCGGGCCCGCAGGACGTGTCTATGCTTGTTTGTTACCTTAGTACCTAGTATAAAAAAACCTATGTTAAATAGCAAAGAACTCAGGCGTGCGGGCGGGCCAGTCGGCGCAATTGGTTAAGATTCCACCTATCGCGACTCAGGACGTGGTTTCGATTCCCACACAGGACATGCATGTATTTACAAAAAAAAAGTAGTATATGTAAATAAATAGATAGATAGATAATACTTTATTGTTACACCAAAAAACAAAAAGAAACAATTAACAAACATAAAAATAATAAAGTGTTACAATGGGCGGCCTTATCACTAAAAGTGATGTAGTACATCAGTTATCTGGTTTCCATAGTGCAAGCTCTGCGTAATTTGGGATCAGATGACCGTGTGTGAGGAATGTTCCAGAATATTTATTTGCCTTAGTACCTAGCATACAAAAAGCGTTTTTTTTATGCAACTGCCCTTCAGGTTGGAGGTACCGTGGGCAGCTGCCCCTCAGCCTGTACCTCACCACAGAGGATTGAATTGAAGCGTTCAAAAATCATACCTATTTTGGTAGGGTTAGCACAAGAGAATAACATTAAATGAATACATAAAAATGTATACCTATCAGCTTTTTCGTGATGATAGAATATTGCTATTCACATATTACAGATTATTAGGAAAGGGTACTAAAATGCAAGAAGACGCAGACCATACCTGTGTGACTAAGATTTGCTCGCAAACTCGGCAGATCGCGTTGTCCCAGAGATGAAATCTAGCTGAATCACTTTATCGCCCCCAAAAACCTCCATATAGCAAATTTCATCGAAATCGTTAAAACCGTTTTCGAGATCTCAAAACATACATGCTCGTTAAATAGGATAGGTATGTAGGTACACCTACGTATATGAAATCATAAACACCCATCATGCCATTAATTTACGAGAAAAGAGACAATATAAAAACAATTTACCAGAAAGCTAATACCTACCTAGGTACCTATTATATGCAAGATACTAATAGAAAACTTATTCATTATATTATTGTTCATATACTGATAAAGTAACCCATATTTACACATTTGAATATTAAAATTCTATTATTAAAATCTAAACGTAAACAAACACGATGCGCGAGTGCCCTGAGTTTGAGCACAGGCCGAGCCAGTATAAACCGGTTTCGCCTCGTACGTGACGAGCCGCCTGTGCTTTCGCACACACGCGCCTCAAGCTTATAGTTGTTTACCTACCGTAGCGCGTTTGTATGAAGCTTGGTCTCTGTTCCCTTCAATCCTCTGTGACCTCACTACGCACTTCAAATACCAACTTATTTATTATTTTGCTTAGTAGTCAAAATAACTAGGGCCAACGCAAAGAAGAGGTGAAATCAAAGACAATTTAAACTGAATTAATTTATTTGCAATAAATCAAGTTGTTAATTTATCAGCGCAGGTATTTTTTTTGTCTGCAAATAATACAAATATTATTTTACTTATAAAAATAAAACTTTGACAGTTTTTGTACGGTACCCTAATTATTTAAATTAAACAAATGATCATTTCTAAACATCAAAATTAAATGTTACTTGCCCAATGAGAATCGAACCGATTGACTGCCGGCCGAGGCATGATATTCTCTCGCTCTAGCGAACGGGATTTTTTTGCGACCGAAAGGGATAGAGAGTTAGGAATATCCATTGCCGGGGCGGACAGGTGGTCCGATCCAAATGTTGCTTCTAATCATGTTACAAACTTTAAATACATAGTTAGGAAGGTATACAATAAAAAAATCTATTTATTTCCTTACAAAACGTAGGTATTTCGAACTTAATAGTATTAGCAATACGGTATAAATTCACTTGTGAAATTGGCGAGTGTATTATTAAACCGTTTACAAAGGAAATCCACCTTTATAAATATATGTTTAAGGTTTATATAATGATTATGAAGCTGAAGCAAACAGGCCATTGCTTATTATATTTAAATAACAACTTAACTAAGAATAATTTATTGATAATACTATACTCTATAATTATTGTCTAATTTTAAAGTAACAAATTACTCACTGCAGGTGTGTATCATATCTGTAAATAATAATTTAACATCAAACTTTTATTAATTTACAATTTAACTTGATTTTTCTTTGACGGGCCGGTTAGCGTGGTTGTTTATGATCCCACCTATCTCGCCGCAGGGCGTGGGTTCGCTTCCCAACCAGGACATGCATTTGTCACATGTCTGCATGTCCTGAGTCTAGCTAATTATACTATGTAAAAGATAGATCTCTGCGACAGTTGTTTGAGTCATATGAAAATTAACCTTATGGCTTTAGCGGGCCCTCAAATTTTGATCTCAGTGGGCACTCAGTTTGAGAGAATTTTCAGTAGTCGGCCATATGTTAGGTACCTTTATCCAATAGCAATCTTACTAGATAAAAAATTTAACGAGCGTGGCACGTCGTTAATTCATAATAATAGTCTTACTTACCATCTCTCGGATCCTTGGCAAGGGTCCAGTCATTCCTCCAGCTCCTGATGGTGTTCATATGACTCGGCACATCAGGTATTAGCGTCCAGTCGTTGTCTATGGCGTCCTTCTTTATATACCCCATGACTCCCATGGCCAACCCACCTAGTAGTACGGCATGGAAGGACCTGACGTATGCGGCCAAAATTGGACCGCATGCTAAACCACCTGTGAAAAAAGCAGTTCTATAGAAACAAAACAACATGTCTATAATAGCTAGCTATATAGCATCAGGCGGTTTGCCACATTAGCAGTGTAAAAAGATTTAAAAAAACCTTCGTGTCATCGTAAACGTCACGTGAAAGTCACGTCAACGTCACCGACACGTCACCAAACAGTGTATTCATATGCCCGTCGCGACGTGACCATTGGCGTATCTAGAGCTACCCATTTTCCTTTTTTTTTTATACCACTTAAGTGGCAAAGAAGCATACGGCCCGCCTGATGGTAAGCGGTTACCGTAGCCTATGGACGCTTGCAACACCAGGGGTATCACGCGCCCGTTGCCGACTCTGCAGAAATCTCTTCACACCCCTTTTGAAGAACCCCATGCTGTACTCCATTGGGAAAACCAAGGCGCGGAGCTCATTCCACAGTCTGAGCGTCCGCGGAAGGAAGCTCCTTTGAGCCCGCACAGTACGAAACAATGCAGTTTTCAATATTTATATATATATAGTTATATATAGTTTCCATGGCCTGATTCCTAAAAACAATGACCAATTTGTTCTGGACTGGGCCGGAATAGATTTCAAGCAAAATGAACGTCCTTTTGCTTCTTTGGTTTAATTGTTCGATGGACCCCACTTACCAACAAAGTAGTTAAGAGGATCATCTTTTTGTCTGACGTGCTGAACCCCATTGGCAACCGTCGTGAAGGTAGCGCCCATCAACCCAAGTGGTACAGTATGGAACAAACATCTGTAACATAAAACTTCATGATATTGTTTGCTAATACTAAACATTAGGTACTAGAGTAAAGTATATGTAAAAAATATAAGATCTTCTATTGATGAAGGTCTGTCATGCGATTTATATAAATGCCTAATTAATTAGCGGGACGCGACACAACGGTTTAGAAACGATGCAAAGAGATTATATAAACTGTATATTTATAGATTATTGCTTTTATTTATTTCGCAAGTTGTGTTTTTTTATAGACTGTGCTTTTATTCCTGCATATATATCTTTGTAAAAAATTGAAAAAAATAGTCAAGACAGAAATCCACTAAACATTAAAAAAATATAACCTTGCTGCTGAGTTTCTTGCCGTTTCTTCTCACTTAAAGGCCGACTTACGAAGTGGTGGTAACTTCAGTAGCTAGACCTCATAAGCTGTGTTTAGTAGCTGTGCCTTACAAGGGCCTAAATTGAATAAATGGCTTTGACTGTGACTTCAGACAAGACTCAAATACCTCTTTAAAATGTTCTTCATGCCAACAGCGTGGGTGTACATCAAGATATCGTATGCAGAGAACACCAGACCCGTCATGACTCCGTAGCGAGTTGTCACTATTATCTGGAACAATTGACAATTTAAATATATTGGAGTATTGCATCTCATGAATCGGATATTTACCACAGAATCAATTGCAATAGGCAATTGGTAAAGTCATGTTATATTTTTACCCATTATTATAACCATTAATTTCGTATCATCGTCATCAGCCTATAATGTCCTGCTGAGCACAGGCCTCCTTTCACAAATCAGGGTGAAAGCGAATGGGCAGGTACTCCACCACGCGTGCCCACTGCGGCGAGGTGGAGGTAGGCTAGTGGTCGACCTACTGTTGGAGTTTTCAAGCCGCCTGGAAGGCCTCCAACTAGCTTAACGACTATCACAATAAAGTGATAACCGGGACCAACTGCTTTACGTGCCTTCCGAAACACGGAGATCGATTTGAAATACCACTAGGCGGTCACCCATCCAGGTACCGACCACGACGGTTCTTAACTTACCGATCGATTAAGAACGGCTTATTATGCTACACCACAAGCGCTTCAATTTCGTATGGTCAGTCTTATATAGGCTTTACCTCATAAGGAAATGGTGAATCAATTTGACTTCCAGTTTCTGGTCCCCACACTAGGCACCAGAAGAGCCAGAAAGGTTAATTGACGCTTCTAACCTCTAAAGGGAAGTAGATGAGTCAAAAAGCCTAAAAATAATAAAGAACATATAAAATGCATAGACATTCAAGTTTTACTCCCATTTTCTCTTTTATTTCTGTCATTTTTGAGAAAATGGGAAAAAAAAAAGTTCTCAATTCCCTTACCAAGCTTACCAACTATAAGCAAATGCGAGTGGATTATCCTATTAAACTATTTAAACTACGAATATGAATCATACCCTAATACAGTACTGTCGGTCATATTCGATAGATCTACCCTGTAAATGTGGAAGTAAATAAAATAGTTTAAAACGTGTTTGTGCCAGTACCGTAACTAGTCTTTTACGCGCCCGTGCCAGCTTCTATAACTGTGTCTCACAGATTTTTTTAATATCCTGGCTGTGCCTATGAAAAATGACCAAAACGTGATTTTTGCGGTCCTACGCGGTCTTTTTTCCCCCTGGTAGTAAGCGGACGCTTGTGATGCCACGAATGTTGCATCACAAGATACGCTTGCAACACACGAAGCATCACTCACGCGTTACCGACCCTTCCCCCTCCCCAATGAGCGTTGGCAACCTTACTCACACAACATCGTTATTTGGCTATGGTGTAGCGACATCTATCAGCCATCTATCAGTAACACCGTAATAGTTCACACACGGAAAGATAGATGGCGTGGCGCCACATTATCCTGCATCGCGCCTAAATCCTGCATCGCGCTGGCGAAGTTTTCTCGAGAATCTGCATATATACAACTGTCCGACATGTACAGTTGGACCGCGGTCCCCAGGCACGATGACCCAGCCTGGCGGAAGATCTTCCCTTTTAAATGGAGGTGTCATCCACCTTGCACCTCCATAGTGGTGACCCCGACGTGATGGATGGGAATATTTCCAACCCTCCAAAATCACGGAACATGCAGTAGCACTTCTGAGCAGATTCTCCAAGCTCATCACTCCCCACCGGCAAGCAGTCACACAGCAAGCCAACTTCGCCTTAATCAGGTCCATCGCAGCCGACTCACCGTGCTTCCTGGTCCTGCAAGGCAACACTGCGACTAAGCTCCTCGCCCGCACAGTCCACCGCAGCACACGCCCGGATCATCTCTCCGGCGTGGCGGTTTCTGCATTACGTGGACCAGCCGGCTCAACCTGTCGCAGCATCTGCGCTCCGTCTCGACTCACCGCAGACGTCGAGCAGCACTGGCACTTGCAAGCTTAACGCAACGACTCAATAATGGATCGACCTCCGGTCTAGGAAGGGAGTGATGTAGCGACATCTATCAGCCATCTATCAGTAACACCGTAATAGTTCACACACGGAAAGATAGATGGCGTGGCGCCACATTATCCTGCATCGCGCCTAAATCCTGCATCGCGCTGGCGAAGTTTTCTCGAGAATCTGCATATATACAACTGTCCGACATGTACAGTTGGACCGCGGT
Organism: Achlya flavicornis; assembly: GCA_947623365.1. Lineage (NCBI taxonomy): Eukaryota > Metazoa > Arthropoda > Insecta > Lepidoptera > Drepanidae > Achlya > Achlya flavicornis. The sequence continues at coordinate 12,225,334 of OX392484.1, forward strand.
CCCCAGGCACGATGACCCAGCCTGGCGGAAGATCTTCCCTTTTAAATGGAGGTGTCATCCACCTTGCACCTCCATAATGGTTTTCTGTAAGGTGGAGCTTCCCCAGTGGAGCTGCTCTTTCAGCACAAAAATGAACCCTGCTTGGGTGACGCTGGCACTGCCCTAGTTTCGGCTGCTTCACCGGGTAACAAATGGTTATGAAAATTGACACACAGGTTGATCATAACCTTGGATATAGTTTGGGGCACGAGTGGTCAGTACAGATTGACCTGCGCAGTAGTTAATTTGTCGGTCTGTTTGGCGGAATGAAGCAGGGAGGTGCGCCGAGCTGCACACGATTGGTTCGTCAGTCGATGCTCGTCGTCTATTTGATTCTTGCGTGTCATTTGGCTACTGTGATTTGGGCAAAAGTGTACATGCGCGAGCTTGCCCCCACTACTGCCTATCTGTGCTCACCATTCGTGCCTCATACTGTAACATGGTATACTTCTCATCAAAGGAAAGCGTTGAATCCCTCAGGAAAGCGGGAGAAAACGCGGTGCGAAAATTAGTATTAATTATTACCTTTTTATCAACATCGCATCCATCAGGAGTATCGTAATATCTATAATAACGCCGTGCGTCCTCTCCGGTACATTTGCAAGCCATTATAAACACTGTATAAAGATTAAAGCATGGATTAAAATTTATGTCGAAAATAATATGTCAGATGTGTCACAGATGAAGAAAATTTCACGTCATTTTCGAAATAAAAGTTCTTAAGAATCAATGACGCTACATTATAAATAAATAGGTTTATATAACAACTATCGGGCTCATAAAGGTAGAAACATGGTCGAAATACAGAAAAAGAACTGCTTTCTGCACTCTTGCTCCCTATTCCATTCAAGGTATTATAATATTATTCTAGATATATTAGGCAGACAGGAGAGTAAGCATTTGCATTCTTTCTTCTCGCTTATCGGCGGCAACGGAATAACTATTCGTCGATAAATAATAAAACTTGTAAAATAATTGTATGATTTTGACATCTTATTTAATTATATTGCTTTATTATATTACGTTAATTCTTAGATTAATTTAAATTCATAATTTTGCATGCTATTCTGTAGCGAAATGTGTAGACCTTATATTAAGATTCCACCTTAATTGTACGACATTTCTGGCGAAATAAACAATTTCATTTCAATTTCAATTTCATTTCATTTCAAGGATTTGATTTCATCATTTCAGGTCTAAAAACATTGAGGCCGTTATCAAGTCTTCTGGACATAGTTCGACCGCCGCCTGATCGAGGTTCCGTCCTCGAAGTACATTCCACTCCTTTCGGGTGCGATGTAAGTATTATGCCGAAGTTTGTGGCCGAATCTCTTATTCTAGGGAATGCTTTACAGTATATATATTTTGGAAACGAGAGCTGTACAGATTGGTAAAAAGGATTCCTCGTAATTTCATTTATAAATCTTCTGGTAAGCGAATGAGTCATCTAGGGATCGGATATCCAAAACCAGAACACTATAGGCTCATATCTCCTAGCCTCGTTGTAAAACTCATGAAAAAGAGTTTTCAACGGGATTGGGGAGGAGTAAGTTATCTACGGGACCACAATAGATCCCAATGGGTCTAATTGTCCGAGTTATTTCTTTGCGCCTCCACAAGATAAGATAAGATTATATGGATCTTGTATTGGAAGATCTATTCGAAATTCACAAACTCATGTTTTGTATTATTACTCATATTATCTCGCATTAACGAGTCAGTGGAAGAATTATCGTAATTTGAGAGGTCTCCTCGTGATGCAGGCGCCTCTAGTGGACTGAGAAAGATGACTAATCTCATTGATCAGGGGTTTCTAAGAGAATGTTGTAAAATTCCAGGTGTTTCTTAACGCAGTAACAAGAGGATCAATTTGTGGAATAGTTGGGAAGAGACCGTCGCTACTACTGACAGATGCAGCTACCGCTTTGGGTTCTGAAGGCGGACCTGTATTCACTGAAGGACCTACGTGAGTCTTTGACTTATCACATTTATTTGTGTTAAAAGATTGACAAAGGCAGGTGGTATACCTTATGGTTGTCACTGCCAGCTGAAGGAATCTAAGTAAATGTTTCATGTCTTGTTATTTTGTCGATGTATGGTTGATGTAAACAGTCAATTCATAGAGCTTAGCTCTAGCTAGAGGTTGCCCTAGGTCTAGTCATCTCATAATGTGTTTTTCTCCGCACATGCAGGAAACGTAGATTTAGGAAACTCCTTCTTCCGACTAACACTTCTTTACGTCAGAAGAGTTTTGTTTTTGATAAGCAGTTTTTGAAAGGCTTTGGATATACCTAAGCATTAATAGGGGGACTACCAATGTGTTCCCGACCTTCGTAAAGCTGAGAATGTGGTACTGGTGTTTGTATGCAATTGCGAGACGGAATACACCGAATGGTGATTGACGTCTGATTTTCAACTTGAGAGCAGGGCAGCCGGCGCCGGCGGTTCAAACAGCGGGTCACCGGACGAGTCAATGATGACTTTCTATTCACATGTTCTAAAATACTTATGAAAGAATTGTAGAAAAACCTTTTAAAAAAACTAAAAAGTTGGTACTTTGATTTGTATTTTCAGTTTTTATTTTTCAATTTTGAGTTTCTTGGTGTAAAGTTCTCATCAATATAAATTAATCAAGCCCCACCACACCAGGTATCTTGGTATTATTTACCAGGCGGGACCTGGCCCCTAAAAAACTATCGCTGATGTGTACATGTTGATGTAAACCTAATATTCCGGGGTGAGTACCAGACGATTCTGGGGTGGCCCATCCGACTCCCCCTATATAGGGTGCAGGGGTGATGCTAGCGGCGTTGCCTGCTGAACAGTCATATCTAGTCTCTGGGCGAAAATACCTTGGCTATTCCCAAAGACCAAAAGCTTGCCTATGTCTTCTATGGTATTGTGTCAGAAGAACATGGGCCCATGGTACCGGTAGCTCAGTACCAGCGTGTGGTGTATGTCCAGGAAGGAGTTAGTGGGCACAGTGGTGTGCAGCGTGTCGTGGTGGCGCGGGGAGTGGGTGGGGCTCACGCTGGTGGCGCCGCTCGTGGCAGTGCTCGCCGCCAAGTTGAGGATAGCGCCGCAGTCGCCTTCGCGCGCCCTCGCCACGCACACACATCGACATATACTAGGTCAGTTACTCACCATCTAGGTAGATATGTCCTACGTTAGTGAGAGAGTTTTGTTTGATTTGGCCACCTAAGACTTCCTACTTGCAGTACTATTTTTGCTCAACTTAATTACTTTTACTTTTTTAAGCACAATAATCATTGCATTTTCTTTAATGTCATAGGTCAGTCTGACTTTGAATTTTGTTTTAGAAGGTATCGACAGGTCGACGCTGCTGGTGCGGTGCGGTATGGCGTGGGGTGCGGCACTCTACCTGGGCAGGGGGTACGTGCTCACCTGCGCACACGTCGTCAACAATGTACGTACCCAACACTGCACTACACTACGCAACACTACACAACACTACACAACACAAAACTACACAACACTACACAACACTACACAACACTACACTGCACTACACTACACAACACTACACAACACTACACAACACTACACTACACTACACTACACTAAACTAAACTACACTACACTACACTACACTACACTACACTACACTACACTACACTACACTACACTACACTACACTACACTACACTACACTACACTACACTACACTACACTACACTACACTACACTACACTACACTACACTACACTACACTACACTACACTACACTACACTACACTACACTACACTACACTACACTACACTACACTACACTACACTACACTACACTACACTACACTACACTACACTACACTACACTACACTACACTACACTACACTACACTACACTACACTACACTACACTACACTACACTACACTACACTACACTACACTACACTACACTACACTACACTACACTACACTACACTACACTACACTACACTACACTACACTACACTACACTACACTACACTACACTACACTACACTACACTACACTACACTACACTACACTACACTACACTACACTACACTACACTACACTACACTACACTACACTACACTACACTACACTACACTACACTACACTACACTACACTACACTACACTACACTACACTACACTACACTACACTACACTACACTACACTACACTACACTACACTACACTACACTACACTACACTACACTACACTACACTACACTACACTACACTACACTACACTACACTACACTACACTACACTACACTACACTACACTACACTACACTACACTACACTACACTACACTACACTACACTACACTACACTACACTACACTACACTACACTACACTACACTACACTACACTACACTACACTACACTACACTACACTACACTACACTACACTACACTACACTACACTACACTACACTACACTACACTACACTACACTACACTACACTACACTACACTACACTACACTACACTACACTACACTACACTACACTACACTACACTACACTACACTACACTACACTACACTACACTACACTACACTACACTACACTACACTACACTACACTACACAACACTACACAACACTACACAACACTACACAACACTACACAACACTACACAACACTACACAACACTACACAACACTACACAACACTACACAACACTACACAACACTACACAACACTACACAACACTACACAACACTACATAACACTACACAACACTACACAACACTACACTACATTGCACTACACTGCACTGCACTACACGACACAACACGAACAGTGTTCTCTTTTGTTTTCTTTAACTTTGCAGACTATTTACAATAAGATAAAGACGATTATAAAAATTAAAATTCTTGAGGAGTAATGCAGTTTTCCATTAAGGCTAAACCGACCCTAAAAAGGCTGCTTCAAGCAACACAACTTGACAACTTCGATGTACGGTTGGTCACCAACTTAGCGTCCAATATTCGCATTTGGTGGCCAACACCTTAACTCATTATATCCCCTCAATAAAAATATCTTCTTCCAGTATTCATCGTACAAGATTTCGCTGTACTGCCAAGGTGTGAGGGAGACAGCGATAGTGCGGTACAAGACAGCCGATGACAAGGCGTACGACTTGGCTCTATTGTTCACTAACCCAGAATATTGGACTCATTTGAAGCCCGCTGTCTTCGCTGATCAACCAGCTGAAAAAGGTTTGTTCAAGTGAAAAAAGGACAGAGAATAGGCACTTGGCAGTAGTGCCATGTGCATACTTGGCAAGTAGGGGCATAACATCGAACAATTAACCCAAAGAAGCGCAATGACTTTCATTTTGCTTGCAATCTATTCCGCCAATTTCCCACCATCGACAATGCGCTCTGATTGGCTAAGACAAGGACACACGATGCAGTGATTGGTCCTTACTGTTCAAAATCAGTGACAAATCACTGACTAGTTTCGGAATCAGATTGCTCGGTATTACTACTCTAAGGGATTGTTCCTCGATGGGGCATAAGTTAGGGCCTAAATGTAAGCAATTTTTAGAAATTTGAATGAAAAAGCGCATTTTCTTCATAATAATGATAATGCTTTGAAATTCTATTGGGTTTCAAGGAAAAGCGCCCCACGCTTTTCATTACCACCGTCCTAAAGTTTCTTCACGATGTTTTCCTTCACGGAAAGATCTCACTCTAACTCATTGTAGAGCTCGAATTTGAACACACGACATTCGTCATGGCAAACGAGACTAAACTTGAATTTTGTCTATCTATACAAATAAAATTGGAGTGTCCATTTGTATTGTCAAAATTACAGCTTTATACCAAATGCATATGAAAGTATATCAAAAACCGGCCAAGTGCGAGTCAGACTCGCGCACCGAGGGTTCCGTACAAACCTGTAGGTAAGGTAATGGTAGTATAGACCTGAGTATTTGATATTAATTTCAATTTATGACCTATTAAAAAAAAACTACTTACTAGATCTCGTTCAAACCAATTTTCAGTGGAAGTTTGCACCGTAATGTACATCATATATTTTTTATAGATTTATCATTCTCTTATTTTAGAAGTTACAGGGGGGGGGACACACATTTTACCACTTTGGAAGTGTCTCTCGCGCAAACTATTCAGTTTAGAAAAAAATGATATTAGAAACCTCAATATCATTTTTGAAGACCTATCCATAGACACCCCACACTTATGGGTTTGATGAAAAAAAAAAAATTGAGTTTCAGTTCTAAGTATGGGGAACCCCCAAAATTCATTGTTTTTTTTCTATTTTTGTGTAAAAATCTTAATGCGGTTCACAGAATACATCTACTTACCAAGTTTCAACATTATAGTTCTTATAGTTTCGGAAATAAATGGCTGTGACATACACGGACAGACAGACATGACGAATCTATAAGGGTTCCGTTTTTTGCCATTTGGCTACGGAACCCTAAAAACCAAATTATAATTCTTTTTTGTCTGTTTGTTTGCTTCGGCTACACTTCGAAACGGCTGGACCGATTTTCGGTCAAAAACTACTACTTTTATTTTAGAAAAATAATTAGGGCTCCGTGCAAGAAAATTATAACCGTACGGGACAAACCTTGGGGGTCAGCTAGTAATGATATAAGTATGTGTATCAGGTGAATCAGTCCTGGCGGCGGGGTACCCCTACTTCAACGAGAACAACCTCGAGGACTTGAAGCCGATGGTGACCTCGGGCCACATCAACAACGTCTCGCCCTCCATGATACAGACCTCGTGCTGCGTGCAGTCCGGATTTAGGTACGCTATGGGTGGAGACTTCGAGATGGCATATTTTCGAAACCTATGGGTTAGTCATACCATAGTAAAAGTTGTTCAGCGTGACTAATTCAACATAGGTTTCGAAAATATGCCATCTCGAAGTTACCACCCAGTATACGAAGTAGGTAAACAAGCAAACGGCCCGCCTGATGGTAAGCGGTCACCGTAGCCACGAGGCATCACACTCCTACGTTGTGCATCTCGTAATTAGAATGTAAATATTATGTAATGGATCTAAGCTTGTTTTGAAAAGAGTAATTGCTGAGTTTATTGCCGGCTCTTCTCAGCAAATGCAACCTTCCGAACCGGTATTAGAGTCAGACTTTTCATAAGTGCCTGCGAAGGTCTATTTGAATAAATGAATTTGAATTTGAATTAGAATAAAACACTCGTAACAAACTGCATTAGCTAGTAAAGTATATTAAACTATACTTAATTCCCATTTTTTTTAAATTTCCAGTGGAGGTCCAATCTATAGGATATCCGAAGGCAAATCGGTGGAAGTCCTCGGCATTATAGTGAGCAATGCTAAGACTGAGACTGGCGCTTGTTATCCTTACATCAACATGGCGATACCTTCCAACGTGTTCAGGCATACGCTCCAACAGTTCTTTGTCGATAAAGGTCAGTACAAACTATGTGGCAGAGACAGAATACTTTGTCATAAAAGCAGGTGAAAGTGCAGATACAATACACATACACACACTGTGATTTCGGTGTGTTTTTTTTTTTTTTAAAGGAGGAGTTTCTCAATTCGGTTGTATTTTTTTTAAATGTTTGTTACCTCATAATTCCGTCGTTTATTAACTGATTTGGAAAATTCTTTTTTTTATTTGAAAGGGTACACTTCCTGTTTGGTCACATTATCATCAAATCAGGATTTGATTACTTCTTAGTGTACTTTGAAGTCGGTGTAAGTTTTTTGTAAAACAGTTCAATTATTTACTATGTAATCCCTAAGTATGAATTATCATTTCAATAATTCATTAAGATATACCGGCCTAGTGCGAGTCGGACTCCACGAAGGTTTCCGTAAAGACGTTTCTTGTATTGTCTTTAATTTTATTTAACTTTTATTATTTTTTTGTTACTTATACCGGCAATAAAAATACACATTCTGTAAAAAAAATAACTGTCTTCTTATTACGTTTCATGAGATACAGCCTACTGTCCGACAGACGGGCGGACAGACCGCGGAGGCTTACATTCGGGTACGGAACCCAAAATAGGAAACATTCGCATTTACAGCATAAGGCTCACCGCTCACTATAACAGCACGGCGACGCCTCGGCATTTACCTTGCTATCCAAGTGACGCCTTTAAATCGTATGCGTTAAAGTAGGTAAATGTTCCAAATTACTAGATAAAATAGTTGACGCCGGGCTACCAATTTTCCAAAATTGGTAGCGCGGCTTTGACAAGATACCGCTTGGTGGCGTCACGCAGCAAGGGAGTGGGCCGCTCGCTGGACGCGTGTGGTCAGCAGGACTATTCTCCAGTATTATATATTAGTTTATGAGGACTAGTGGCGCGTAGCGGCAAGCGTGTGCGCCGCGAGCCGTCAACTATTTTATATAAGTCATTGTAAAATTTACTTTAATGCATACGATTTAAAGGCGTCACTTGGATAGCAAGGTAAATGCCGAGGCGTAGCCGTGCTGTTATAGTGAGCGGTGACCCTTAGAAGACAGTAGTGATTATTGATTATATGTTTTTCTTTTATTTCAGACACAACCAAATTATCAGATATCGAGAACAAGAAAGAGATTATCGAAGCACAATGGAGGCTCCTGCCGTATAGATCTAAAATATAACTATCAATAGGCAAATAGTTAATATTAATTACTCTTATACTTAATCAAGACTGATTCATTTGGTGATGGATGGTGTCATCTGTATTTTTGTTCTAATTTTTATTATTTTTCCGGTGTATTTTACAAACATTTTCTTTCATACAAACCTTATCCTGAAACAAACATATCGGTCGAGCCGTTCACAAGTGATGCTCTTACATACATGTGACAAATGATTTTTATTTTTAACCGACTTCAATAAAAGGAGGAGGTTCTCAATTCGGTTGTTTTTTTTTAAACGTTTGTTACCTCATAACTCTGTCATTTATGGACCGATTTGGAAAATTCCCGTTTGGTCCCTTTGTCATCAGATCAGGATTTGATTACTTCTTAGTGTACTTTGAAGTCGGTTTAAGTTTTTTTGTAAAACAGTCCAATTATTATTTATATATAGATTAATAAAGTATTTGGAATGGATCGACAAACTTTTGTTTAATTAAGGTCCGCACAAGGTTGGTTTACTAAAGCTGGCACGTTCAACACATTTACACGTTACGCTTGTGTAGTATCTGTGAATAAGCGCGCGGTGTGACGTCGCACTGCATGCGCATCATGAAAAGTCTTTGCAACAAAACTCTGGAATAAATCCTTTATGCAAGAATTATTATTTTCTTACCCTTGACAATTTATGTCAAAAAGTCTTCTTTCATAAGAAGCAGACTATAAGCAGACATTCCAATAAGAAGTTAGAATTTGAAATAAAAACTAATAATGGCGCGTAAAGGACAGGTTTCCATACAAGACTCGGTAGAAACGAATGAGGAATTTGAGGAATACCTGCAAGAACATGCACACCAATTAATTTGTTAGTAGACAGTACAAGTCAAGCTAGAATAAACACAAAGCTGTCCCCGCGAAGTTAAACCTAATTCAACCTACCAGAGGCTTGTTTAAAGTGGTTTTGTGTAACTCGACTTGTAGCTGTGCTTGCATATATAGTCCTCAGAAACCCTGGCTCCGTCTCCCTTGTTGATAGAAGCATAGTGGGGCTTGCTTCGGAGACTTGTATCAACGTATTCTATACTAAGTATATTAAAAAAGTTATTATTGGCATCGATAAGCAAATAATTAAAAAACTTTTTTATCAATGCACAAGCCCGTATTTGACTATGCCCAAGGCACAGCCCATGGTGAGTACAGTAGTGGTGATACGGAAGGTCATAAGCCCAAAAACCTATATGGAACTGGCTGTTAATGGTAGCCAGCCAGGCAGTGGCGGATCCAGAATTGGGGGGGGGTTGGTTGAGGTCCCGGGGCTTGAGCCCCTTAGCCCCCCCCCTCCCTGGATCCGCTACTGCAGCCAGGGGGGGGGTACGAACACCATCATCCAATCAGGACCCAAGAATGGTCTCCGTCGCGTCACACCGCGTGCGCGTCAGTGGATGAAATAATTAATGGTGTTCGTTACGATTACCACCAAAGCTACGCGGTAGAGCCCCAGATTGCCCCTATCGTCACTAAGTAAGCTATCATCTCCTTACACCACGATTCGTCCGTGTTTATTTCATTTAGGTATGGAGGTATATTCGTCTTTCTGTGGAAGCTGCCTCGCAACCGGCAATGCCATTAGAAAGGGTAAGCTGGAGATTGGGACAGACTCCATAGCAATGGTAAAGGTATGTGTACCTTAAATTATTTAAACCTGCTAATATAATTATATTAGCAGGTATAATAACTATGTTGTAATTGTTTTGTAACGTATACGCTCCTATACCATTCATTCCGCAAATACTCCACCTCCAAAAAACGCTCTGATTGGTTAACTCAAAGACATGCGCTCTGATTGGCTAAGTCTAGGAGACAATAAACGTTTAGATACAATGATTGGTCAGTATACTGTTATTATTCTGTGCAAAAACACTGATTAGTTGCGAATTTTATTGCTCGGTATTGCTATTCTAAAGGAATTTTCCTTGTTGTGGATCATAAATAAGAAAGTGGATGGATGCTTGTAGTAAGTCAATCACGCCGTAATGACTCAATGTATTTGGACAAAATAAATGTCACAAAGATAGACTATACCCTGAAAAAAAATTTAGGATGCTTATCCCGAGTAAATATTAAATACACACGGCTACGTATCAATCTACAAATTTCCAGTATAAGCTGATCTCGCATGGTATAGAATTTCAGTACAATAAGAGGTCAGCTAAGCTTGTACTTAAGGGACCGGGGGAAAAACCCCAGAGTGAAAATGAAAATTATTTATTTCGGTCACTTATTATTTTACAATATACCTAGTCCATTCAACATCATCATCAGCCTTTAATGTCCTGCTGAGCACAGGCCCCCTTTCACAAAAATAAGGGTGAAAGGAATGGGCAGATACTCCACCACGCGTGCCCACTGCGGATCGGTGGAGGTAATCCGTCTGTGCTAGGAGCAGTGGCAACTATTATTTAATGTAACAATAAATATATTTAGAAGATATAATATTATTATATTGTAATTTCAGGCCATGGCAGATAATATAGAAGCTTTGAGTAGGTTTAAAGATAAGAGTGAACCAGTCTTCCTTTTTATCATGGTGAGTGTTAAATTTCGATGAAAACAAAAACCCAGGTTCCGATACCCAATCCACAGCATATGGGACAAAAAACATAATTCTAACTGACACACTAGCCACTCTGTATTAGCTGTGTAGTCAGGCTGCACGTGCTGGACCGCATCGCAGATCTACAAACTATGGAATATTAAAAGTAGTAAAAAAAATTATAGGCCACCTTTTTTTCGAGACCACATTTCTCCCTCCCACGGTATGCCCTGTTACAACTTAGCTCCTGGCATATTGCAACAAACAAATGCATTGCATGAAATTATCAAGACACACTACATTAAACGCGGTCACACCATTGGCTGGCACCATAGAGTACCTTTTTATATTGGCTGGCACATAGAGCCAAGGTATTGTATGTGAACTATGTGCGTCCGTTTATATTTGCGCGGGCGTAGGTTCTGCACAAATAGCTTTTCTACCTAGTTTCATTATTCTAAGATCCAAACTACACCTCTGCCAATTTTCATGAAATCGGTACATTAGAAGCTTAGAAAATGCAATAGGCAGGCAGACACACTGACGCTGCTGTACTACCTGTGATCCACGGTTTCCCCCATGGTGTCATATCTTCCAAAATGCGCTATATATATAAATAAATAAATAAGTAACGATAAAATAAAGAACTGATTGTTCCTGCGATTGGCACGTTAAAACATACAAACTCGTTAAGTCCGAAGTTACGAAATCTTAGATTTCTTTTTTAGGTGTGGCATCCCCAGCGTTTTCAATGATTATTTGTTTGGTTTGCTGGCCTGTAATGAGGTATTTTACAGAAAGGCAGTCTAACCCGCGCTGTCTTCGGTGCCAACGGCATCGAGATTTGTCGCGTCATAGAGGAGGAGTTAGGGATCATGCGTAAAGTGGTCGAAACTGGGGTCGCACGACCTATGAGAGGTATTGGCGAGATGCTACCCGAGGAGGCGGTAAGATATTGGCATATTAATAAAAAGCTTCATGCTTATAACACACTCTATCTTCATTCAAGCGAAAGAATTTAATTAGGTGCTTACCTACGCTTTAAAAAATTCAATAAATTCAAAATTACTTATTTATTCAATTATACCTTCGCAGGCACTTATATACTAAAAAAAAAACAAAGATAATGCGCGTCAAAGATATCGTATGTTGGAGTTCCGCGTGACGTCACGTTATGGTACAGTTCTTACTCTAAAGTGAATTCACGAGAGCCTCCACTCCCAAACGTTGACGCGCTTTATCTCTGTTTTCTAGTATGATTTGGTAAAGCAAAAATAAATCCAATATTTTTTGATAATCTAACCCAGGAATACCTACCTATTTGCAGTGACTATGAGTTTCCCTTCTTTACGTATTAATAATTATTATTCTTTGCCTAGTTAGTATACCTGATAAGATGATACCCGATTAGGTGATGATAGCTCAGTGACGAAGGTCTCGAGTTCGATTCTTACAATGAGCTGAGCTTTTGGTGAAGGAAAACATCGTGAGGACACCATAGCACCTAGTAGTACCCGCCTGGCTGGCTACCAGACCGCTGGCTGCTGGTTTTCCGACAGCTGCACTTGAGACCCATTTCCTAGAGTTAGTACCGTAGAGTAATTATACCGAAGTTTCTAGACTAAAATCGAAGCCGATTTGAAGATCGAGGAAGAAATGCGAGAAGCCTCGGAACGTCTGCGAGTCCTCACATTGGTTGAACGTAAAAGAAGAGTCAATGAAAGATTGTCAACTCACATCAGACATTTCAACTACATCTTGTTCTGGCCACACTGCCATCAGGCCCATTTCGACTTGTACGAGAAATGGGATATGATCAGTAAGTTTTTAATCGACGATAGCTCAGAATGGTTTAGAATGCCGTAACCATCGTGAGTTCGAAGGAGAACTTCGTGAGGAAACCATAGCACGCGTGGTAGTGCAGTTCGCTTGGCCTTACTTCAAGTTAAAATATGCAAAGCAAGCATCTAACGGTATGTTCCGCAGCTGCATTCGAGAGCCAATTCCAATTCTTCAATTTCCCAAGATTAGCGCTTGTGGTGTAGCATGATTAGCCGTTCCTAATCGATCGGCAAAGTTAAGCTACCACTGGTGAGGTCGGTACCTGTACGGGTAACCGCCCAGTGCAGGGGTCGGCAAACTTTTGAGACGGAAGAGCCAAAACTAACAATTTACAAAAATTCCCAGTTTTGAAAGAGCCACATTTTTTTTATGACTGTCTGTTAACATTTTTTTATTATTGTATTCATACAAGAAAACGCTTGCTTCCACGAATATATGTCACCTCGAAAATTTACAGCACTCCAAATGGATCGAACTTTACATCGAAAGAGCCGCATGCGGCTCGCGAGCCGCAGGTTGCCGACCCCTGGCCTAGTGGTATTTCAACTCGAGTGTTTTCCCTGCTTCGGAACGCACATAAAGCCATTGCTCCTATCACTTTTGAGGCCTGCTAGGCGTCTTGTTAACTCCAAAAATAGGTTAACCGCTAGTTTCCCTCCACCAATCCGCAGTGGACATGCGTGGTGCCCATTCCCTTTCACCCTCACGCTCTTCTTGTGAAAGGACATAAACTGATGATGATGAACTATAGGCTCGCAAATTCTCGTGCGAGCTCGCGTAAAGATCATGGGCCTAATGGGAGCGACGTTTAGAAAACGTGTCAGGCATACTCCATGCATTATTCTATTCCTCAGTTTGACAGATAATTATGCTCCTTTAAATGCTTTCTGTATAGATATCCAAGTGGGTGCGAAGGAGACGATGCAGCTTACCGAGGAAAACGTTAAGGAGATCCTGTACATGAGTGACGTGGACCCCAACGAGGCGTGCTTGTATGCGCTCCTCAAGGGCGAAGCGCTGGTCGTATTGTTCAAGATGATGGAAACTGATTCTAGAAATTTTGTCAGTAAGTGGTCGTTGTTTACCCAAACTATCCTATAAATTGCCGCCCCCCGGTTTCTCCCGCGTTCCCGAGGTTTCTTTCTTTAAACATTATTTTATTTTTGAAGTAGAGAAAAACATTCAATAACCCCTTCTCAGCAGGGATTCTTCTTTCAACAATAATATAGTTTCTTTAGTTCAACCTGTATAGTGAGATGAGATAAGTACTTACATACGTTTTCTAGAACTAATGCGACATGCCCTCTATGAAGAGATTCCGGTTCCCAAAGAAGACTTGCCTCCTGAGAAGCAACTGCCGCCGATACCCGCGTACGAACGGTACGCGACCATCAGCAAAACCGCGCGGGAAGTTAGGCGCGAGAGATACGAGATAAGGCTGCAGAAACTGGTACATACGTTAAATCTATTACAGTCTACCGATGTCAAAGAAACTTCTATGCATCCAATGACTCCCACAGATATACATCAAAATAGATGACGCGAGTGTATGTACTTCGCGTGTCAAAATCTGTCCAAAAATGGGGAACAATGTTCTTCTTTTGAAACTGTTTCGCGCGGACAGGGAACTCGCATAAGGCTGCATGTCCACCAGAGGGGTGTAGCGAGAGATATGTTTAACTGACGAATAGGATAGCTTCATTTTCACGTTAATAATCTAATGCCAGCCTAACTAAAACAATCTTGTGACATTATGGTGACACAATGGTAGGTAGAAAAAAAGTGACACGCTTGGTTTTCATACGGATGGAGGGACTTGCGTTATCTATTTAGATTTATGTCTGTGCTTGTACATTTCAAGAAAAGGCTAGTTCTAGTTATATTTCTTTTTGACTTTGGTACATGTCATTCGAACAAAAGAACGTAAGAAAAGTATTTAAGAAATTTAGTCCAATTGCTTGTTTTCAACGTGAATTTAACCCTTAATAAGGCGCGCCTGAAAAGTTACACAAATGGTTTTTGTTTCCCCGTTTTGTTTCCAATGCGTGAGGATGGACTCCCCGTCGATGGCAAGAGTTGCGGTGGTAGAAGGTAGCCATAGGCATCAGGTCAAACAATTCTTCAGAACACTATTCGATGTACAAGCCGTAGAACATTCATAAGGAGGCAAAGTCTCTTCAGACTTTGGGGCTCTAAACCGTGAGCTCGGGATCGTCGAAAATTCTAATGGCTCGTCGCTGTACCGAGTCTGGAGGCCCAAGCTGGTATCCTGGTGACAGCAGTACTCCATATATGAGACCACTTGCGACTTATAAAGTTGCAGGCTTTGCCACGATTTGAATTACTGCCTCGCTCTATTGAGCACGAGCTTTTCGAATGCCAGTCACCTTGTCTTTCAGGTGACTTTGCTGTGCTTTTATATGATTTGAAACAGAATCAGCACCATTGTCATTCCGTCCCTCAACGGTACATAACGCGATCCTCAATGTTGTCTCTCTCTCTCGATATAAAGCGTGAAGCAAAAGAAGATGCCGCACGTCTGGCGGCTGAACAGGCTCGACTAGCGCGCGAAGCTGCAGAGGAACAGGCGAGGATTGATAAACAACGTCAAGAAGAAGAGAGAATGGCCAGGATTCAAGCTGGGGTAAGAGAGTTGTAAGAGAACAAAAAACATATGTTCTTGGCCGTTGTTTAGGAAGAATTTTGATTTATGTATCACGTATCGCATAGTTACCTGCAGATCCTGAACCGGAGCCAGTGGTAGTAGAAGAAGCTGAGGGAGAAGAGACGGAAGGAGTCGAAGGAGAAGAACGAGAAGAAGGGAAAGCTGACGCTACTGCGACCGCTGATGCTAATGAACCGGTAAGATAATCTTTGTTCCTAAGATAGGCTATTGTAGCACTAAGCAATAAGATGATTTGTAAAGGTGTGGAAATGAGTTCCTATCTGAGTTGCTCGCTAGCAGTTTTACACGTATGAATAACATGATCCGAAGCTTTCATATTCTAGGTACTTTTAAGAACTACTGTTATTTCTTTCTCGTCATTAGTATGTATATCGAATCTCCCAAAATAATGACGATGACTAAGGCCATAGTCTAGTGTTTGTTTTTGACATCCCAGATATGTAGTGTAGGTGCTTTTCTTCACGAGAAATGGAGTTTTTACTACTTATCCGTATGTAACATAGTCAGTGATTTGAATCTGAAGGGTGCAGACGAACAAAAACAGCTACTTGTTCATGATATAGTTATTTTCAATGTATTATCTTCTGTTTATAATCATAATTTCTGGGTTTTGACTAACTAGGTACCTATTTTTTTGTGAGAAACAGTACCTACCGCTATAATATAAGATAATATTGTATTTTCGAAGTATTAACTTTAGCCCGAAGAAGATGTAGAGAAAGTGGAAGAAGAAGAAGAGTTCCACTCGGATGTGTCAGTTGAGGACGAGGAGTACATTCCCCCTGGGGGGCTGTTTATACCGGGGCTGTACTCGCCACCAAATGAGCTGGCTAAAGCTTGCGGACTGGCGCACTTGTTCCCTAAGGTAAACAAAATTATTTGGAGATAGTAAGGAAATTTTTGGGGCATTGGCCGGGCTACTTTTTTGGTCATAGCCCGTAGCGGGAATAGACGTAGAGTATTCATTCAGACATTCAATAACTTGACGACCAATTGATGAGCGGGTCGTAGGTGTGATGTATTCTGTTATCACTTGCAAATACTTGCAATCAATGTTATTTGTAAAATATAGTTTTTGTGTCTTAAATAAAATAGTATCTTATCGGAACCTAATCGTCCTCGGCGGTCCACCTAATAATGATAGTAAGCGGCTACCGTCGCATATGGACATTAATAATACCAGTAATAATGTGTTGCCAACTTTTACAAAGCCTAGATCGCAACTCTGAAGTGTAGCTACCTGAACACCCCACTAGGCGCAAGGCGGAAGATTTGGTATATCTCTATTTATACGCTTCTAGGCTTTGTGTGGGCCACCTTGGGCCACATAATATTAATACTTACCATGTAGCGTGGATTGAATCGCTACCATTGTTCGGAGTGCGCGTGTTGAGCGACTTTTAACAGTCATTCTGGACAAATGGGAGTTAGAGATCACGGTGCAACTTTCAATATGAGTACCAGCGTGGACGCTCTGGTGGCAGGAATTACCGCAGATGGTCCCTGACGCCTCGTAAGGGTGCCATACTTTAATGCCTAAGGCTGGATACGTTGGTAAATTCTCCACAGAGTGGAGTGTTATAAGGAAATATGCTCAATATTCATTCAATTAATAGATAGTTACCAGCATGGCGCCAATAGAATCGGAACATTTGCCTCCGCATATCCTGGTGATGTTCAATGTGGAGAAACGGCATGAGGTTAAGGAAGTCATCGAACAATACCCGGAAGAGATTTTAGCTGTTAGTATACCATTCTCCTATTCTAGATTATTTGGTTTTTTATTCCCGAAACACTGCCTTACGCGGACCAGCGCGTATTAGCTGGCTCGACGTAACTCACATTCATCACACTTAAGATAAGCATGTGTGATAAGCAAGCAACCTTTTTTTTTTACTGTGATTAGACCTGTTCGACCATAATCTCAACATGGTAAGTGATGATGTGGCCAAAGGTGATAAGCACACAAAAGCTAGAAGTAACTGGTTTTCAAGCTGTCGAAACACGCCGAAAGGTGCTTGGCGACCAGCCAGCCACGATGTTTTCCTTCCTTCATTGTAGGATTCGAACCCGGGACCTTCGTCTCACTACCACTGAGCTATCATCGCCTTAAAAAAACCCCTGATACAATTAACCCTTTTCTATGTTGTATTTTACAGCAAGGTGTATTCGTGGGTGAGGATCCTTACTCGGCCGAACATGTGGCGTTCACGATCAAACAATATGATAAGATGGTGCGATTGATGAAATAGTATGTATATTATCAATAACATATTCCTATGATGAATATGGTTGTATATTTTTTTCTTGCGTTTAATTATTTTTTATCTTTATTTATACATTATTATGATTATTGTAAATATTTTAGTAATATTTTGTTCATCGGTCCATAAAATGTAAGTGATACAAATGATTTTGGTGGGTGATCTATCTACAGCTGTAGCTGGCCAGTTTCAACCCAGGCTACATCAGGTCATGGTGTCACGCAAGCGCAACCTGCCGCTGCTGCAGCTGGCCGGGTGCAACCCGTGCTACATTATACTCAACTGGCTAATCATTACTCAGCAAGGACCGGCTAGCGGTCGTGGTGTCACGCAAGCGCAGCCTGCCGCTGCTGCAGCTGGCCGGGTGCAACCCGTGCTACATTATACTCAACTGGCTACTCATTACTCAGCAAGGACCGGCTAGCGGTCATGGTGTCACGCAAGCGCAGCCTGCAGCTGCTGCAGCTGGCCGGGTGCAACCCGTGCTACATTAAACTCAACTAGCTACTCATTACTCAGCAAGGACCGGCTAGCGGTCATGGTGTCACGCAAGCGCAGCCTGCCGCTGCTGCAGCTGGCCGGGTGCAACCCATGCTACATTATACTCAACCAGCTACTCATTACTCATAAAGGACCGGCTAGCGGTCATGGTGTCACGCAAGCGCAGCCTGCCGCTGTTGCAGCTGGCCGGGTGCAACCCATGCTACATCATACTCAACTAGCTACTCATTGCTCAGCAAGGACCGGCTAGCGGTCATGGTGTCACGCAAGCGCAGCCTGCAGCTGCTGCAGCTGGCCGGGTGCAACCCGTGCTACATTATACTCAACTGGCTACTCATTACTCAGCAAGGACCGGCTAGCGGTCATGGTGTCACGCAAGCGCAGCCTGCAGCTGCTGCAGCTGGCCGGGTGCAACCCGTGCTACATTAAACTCAACTAGCTACTCATTACTCAGCAAGGACCGGCTAGCGGTCATGGTGTCACGCAAGCGCAGCCTGCCGCTGCTGCAGCTGGCCGGGTGCAACCCATGCTACATTATACTCAACCAGCTACTCATTACTCATAAAGGACCGGCTAGCGGTCATGGTGTCACGCAAGCGCAGCCTGCCGCTGTTGCAGCTGGCCGGGTGCAACCCATGCTACATCATACTCAACTAGCTACTCATTGCTCAGCAAGGACCGGCTAGCGGTCATGGTGTCACGCAAGCGCAGCCTGCCGCTGCTGCAGCTGGCCGGGTGCAACCCATGCTACATCATACTCAACTAGCTACTAATTGCTCAGCAAGGACCGGCTAGCGGTCATGGTGTCACGCAAGCGCAGCCTGCCGCTGCTGCAGCTGGCCGGGTGCAACCCGTGCTACATCAGCAGTGACGCTGCGTGTGGTGAGCGCGACTGCCTTGCTCTCTTCCCTGTCGGCTACGGTGATGAGTATGAGGAAGAGGAGAGCGTGAAGGAGGAGGAAATAGTGGTATTGCATATTTTACCTTAATTAAACTTTATATTGGAAGCTCTCTTTTCACTTCTGAACGTATGAAACAAGAGAATCTTATCCATGGTTCATTGTATTATATTTTATGGCATTTTTACTTTTTCTTTTACAGGTCGCTGATGCGCCCGAAGCAGAGGCTCAGCCAGTGGTAAATTAGCTGCTTATTTTATTATATTTTAAATAATATATGTCTACTTTAAACATAAACTTCAATTACCTACTGATGCAAATCAATCAAAGGGCACCTGTACTTTAATTATTATTTTCATAAATACTATATGAATTTCCTAGGCTTGTTAGGAAACATAGCTGTAACAAGTTCCGCTCCTTTACTGACTGCATTTATAAAGGTGAACGCACACTTACCCGAGCCGAACGCGTCGAATGCATTGAACGAAACGAATTTTAGAATTCTGTATATGAAATCTTATGACAGCTCGCACGCTTGTGGGGGCTGGTCTGCTTAAGTTTGCTAATTATTTACTTATTAAATATTTATTCCGTCTACTTTGTAGTTTTGCCGCCGCGCCGGGGCACGCAATTGTTTTCAGTGCGATTAGAATGTAAATATTATGTAATGAATCTAAGCTTGTTTTGAAAAGAGTAATTGCTGAGTTTATTGCCGGCTCTTCTGAGCAAATGCAACCTTCCGAACCAGTATTAGAGTCAGACTTTTCATAAGTGCCTGCGAAGGTCTATTTGAATAAATGATTTTGAATTTTGAATTCTTTGACACTTGCCCGCGTCGAATCGTCCGAATCTGGCAGAACCCCAGAAATTCTAGACGAATTCAGATGACGTCTTTTCGGTGCGGCTTATGCGGTCAACTCGACCGATGCGCTCGCATCGCATCGCATTCTAATCAGTCGCGTAGCAACACGCGAGTTGTTTATAAATATTGTGCGAAAGGCGTAAAGGAAATAGAAATGATTTCTTCGGCGCGGTCGATTCTTTCGGTGCGGATATGTGTGCGAGCCCTCCTTGACTTCGATTCGTTCGACGCGTTCGGCTCGGATAAGTGTGCGCTCACCTTAATGAGGATACAAAACGTCTATGTCCGTATGTTTTCGGTATCTCAACAGCGTACATTTTCTTGGTGTCTTTTATATAATGTTTTAAGACTACGAGTAGAGGTATTACGGCCTGTTTCACAGGTTGCCGATATGTTACTGCATAGTTTATCCGCTAGATATCTTTACGTTTCAGTCTTCATTTCAAAAGAAAGACACTGCATTACCTAGCAAATATCCTTTCGATAAACTATTAGGAACTTATCGGCAACCTCTGAAATTGACCCTTAATTTTGTAATATTTACAGACAGAAGAAAACGAAGAAGATAAGGAGAAAAATGAAGATGATGAAGATAATGAGGAAGACGAAGCTTAGTTTAATTTATTAACTTTTATTTATTAAGTATTCATTTTAATATTTGATTAAATAAAAATAATATTATATGTATTCAATGATTATATGTGAGTTTATTATTTTAACTTGAAATGTGTAGTAACGGAAGTAGGTAGATAAATTAGATAAATAGGAGTTTTCTTATGATACCTCTATACTCAAAATACCTTTCATGTGTTCAAATCGTAAAAAAAAAAGATGCCTTTGAAATTCAGTTCACTGCGCAGTGTGAAAAACTTGGAGAACATGCTATGCCAACCTTCCACCCATTGCAAAGATGCAATGTGGAGTGAAATCGAAATCAGAGTGAAATTCATTTGGATAATAACCTGTTTCATTTCGCCCTTTTAAATTCTACCTTGGAGTCGATCGCATATCGCATGAACTATTTTTGGTCACACGTAGTAAGTACATCTCATTGTTCAATAGTTTGGCCATCTGGTCAACTCAGGGTCTGGTTGACTCAGACCGATAGTGACAGATAGGGTGTCTTACCATACCAACCGCGGCAACAAGCCCTTCAAGTAGGTAAATGCAAAATTAAATTTTATTTGTTTTATTTCTTTTTAAATTATCTTCATAAAATCCGCCACAGCAACCACCTACCGTACTGCCACATCGGTCCATACAATGTTGTTTGTGTAGAAAGTTGTTTGCGTTTCGGCCGCAACCCGAGTAAATAAATTGCTCGCACGTACTTTTGTGGGGTATGAACGCCCACCTGAAAGTAAAATTACTGATCAAGATACTCAAGCCGTAATAGATGCACACATGTTCCTTAAATAACGTAATGTACCTATACACTAAGGATCAGTTCACACCGAGACGCGACAGACTGCAATTTATGCCCGCTGTCCCCACTTGAATAAATGAAATTTTTGCCCGTTGTCCCCCATCAATGGGGGGTTTTAATAATTTGATTAAGGACCCGTAGTGTCTTTAATCCTTTTACTGTTTGGCGATAAGCGCGGGCGAGGAAAACAATAGAAATCAATTGTTATTTTTAAACCGCAAGTCAAGGGATTAATAAATAAAATTAAAACTTGTTCCCGTTGTCCCCAATACCCATTTTTCAGTTATCTTTTCAGTTAATTGTTGTTTTACGCAGTCGGGTTTTTGTTTCTTTTAATATTTTTTATAAATGAAAAAAAAAAAATGAAGTCTGAAATGCGATGCGGCGCGCCACGCACCATCAACGAAAACTAACTACGCGCAAGCGTGCGATATGAACTATGGCCATGGTAAGGAGCAACTAAGAAGTCATATTTGACAAGAAGGTGTCCCTCCTTGCCGTACTTTCATCACAATATGATCATGACAATGTGATCTATTAAATTGGCCCTCCTGATGTACTTCAGTACTACCTCAGAGTAAATAATATAATTATATTTTTTATGTTTATTATTGTACAGCTGTTGGTCTTCCTACAATAAATAAATAAATTAAATAGGCCACAAGCCCCACAAGTAACCCGAAAATATACGTAGGTATTATTATTATAATTCTTACCTCTTCAAGGTGTGTGTACAGTTACCTCGAGATGTGGTTAAGAAACAGAATCTCGGTACACCAAAGAAAGACCAAGAAGCATTACTTTTGTTGTTATCGGAAGTCGGCATGATCGCCCACGGTGGGGGATCAACCCCTTCTTCTGGAACACCTTAAATGCATACCACATTAAGTTCACTTGCAATAAACTCAAAATAAAATGAACTTTGGTACCAAAGTGAGATGATGCCCACGGCTACTTTCTACCATCGCAACTCTCGCCATCGACGGGGAGTCCATCCTCACATATTAAAACCTGTATTGTTTCGTACTGTGCGGGCTCAAAGGAGCTTCCTTCCGCGTGGAATAAGCTCCCCGCCGTGGTTTTCCCAATAGAGTACAGCATGGGGTTCTTCAAAAGGGGTTTAAAGAGATTTCTGCAGAGTCGGCAACGCGCGCGTGATACCCCTGGTGTTGCAAGCGTCTATGGACGCTTACCACTTACCATCAGGCGGGCCGTATGCTTGTTTGCCACCTAAGTGGTATAAAAAAAATATGTGGCCACATTTTGTAAGGACAAAAAACGAAAAGGGAACTGGCTCTCAAGTGTAGATGCCCGAAAAAAACATTAGGTGCTTGGTGTAAGATTTTCTACTTAAGGCTGGTAGCCAGCCAGGCGGCTATAAAGTACCCTACCTAATTCTTAATTGTTCAACCTAATTCCACCATTCCCATTCTTACACCGAACCACAACACACCGGGAAAAGATTCACCCATACGTTGTTGACATAGGTACTGAAAATACGGACAAAGTGTTTTGGACAAGAGTGGAACTTGCTTCTGACGTCTGTTTCCTGACCTATACAACCTAGGGACTTTCAAGCCCAGAGTGAATAGGTTCCTTCTGGGTAAGCGTGTTCCATCTTAGGCTACGTCTTCGTCTCTTATGGGCGGGTCAGTGGCCAAACGTAAACCCATTTTATTAAAAATAAAACACAGTCTTATGGTTTCCTCACGATGTTTTCCACTACCGCACGCTCAAGCTTATTGTCGGATTCGAACCTGCGACCTTCGTCACGGCATTCGACGTCACTATCACCACACCAGAGAGTTAATAATATGCTGATACCACAGTCATCAATGCTTTTTGTCCGAGCGAGCGAAACGTCTCCGTTTCAGCTTGGACACAAATTCGTATGTGCAGATGTGCCGTTGTTCTCTGTTCTCTGTTCTCTACAGGTCACATTTCTCAACGGAATCCCGTGAAATTTTGTGAGCAGCAGGTTCGGTAATTATATGGTTAAAATGAAGTTTCCAATACCTACCGCCCCACTCAGGTCGTCTTCCGTCATTTATATTAGAATAACTCTCCTTTTTAGCTTTTACTTTCATTTTCAATTCATTTAGCCATTCGATCCACTTAGCTGGTACGTTTGTTTTGTCATGATACCCATGATAATTCAATTTCAGAAACGGATCTATAGCTGTGACCTTAGGCGTGGCTGTAGTTGATGATATATTAAGACCACCGGTCGAGGAAGAACCAGATGCATTAGTGAATAATAATACTGTTATAAAGACTGGCCATCTGGTAATCTCACTTGAATATTTGATACATGAAGACGGTGTGTGATTGATCTTGTCGCTTTCCGAAAACCAGCGCTGCCTTTTTGCCGTCTCACAGCTCATATTGAATTTTTTAAGAGTCCAAATTAATATCGCTTTTTCAACGTACTAAACTGTGCCTTGCTCGTGTTACAATGAAATTGCGGTGAAAACATAATCGGTGAATTAAGATTTAATTTGTCTGGCTGGTACAGTCGACGGCAAAATATGAATTAGAATCCTATTTTCTACCTACCTACCTTTTGTATATAACAGTATTTACTAGGCATTTTGCAAAAAACAAGTCTTTTTCTAACTTCAAAAATACAAAGTATTAAGTACCTACATGTTTATCCGTTGATTATAACTGGACTGCCTCAGACTTAAGCCTTGAAAACACATCGCTGCAAAAGAAGCGGGAGATCTAATAGGTAAGTAATCATTTCTGTACGGTAAGTACCTAAAATGTTTTGAAATAGGTTTAAAAATTATATAAAACAGATAAAATCCAGTAGGTATTTGTAACTAGGTACCAAGTATTTCTTTTATTTTAAACATTTCCTACCATTTTTATGTTGTTGTTGAGCGTTAGCAATAATGTTTGACGTTCACACATGAATTAAACACGAGATCGATTAGCATCGAATAAGCATAACTAAAATCTGAAACTATTGGTTCGTCCATGCTACGCGAAGCGAGCACGAGCCGAGCCTCGAACGAACAGGGGGCCTACCACAAGCTCTTAAAACAAGGTTAAAATAACCTTATTTGTGTTTTGTCTTGTTTTGACGCCGGATGTCAAAGAGGGACAAAAGACAAATAAGGTTATTTTAACCTTGTTTTAAGAGCTTGTGGTAGGCCCCCTGGATTCGTTCGTTGCTCGCGATTTCAAGCGTGGACGTACTTAACGAGTCTTCAACGAGCCTACAACGACCGCGATGCGAATCCATGTGTTCGAGAAACAACTGACAATCGGGCGGAGCGCAGCCGAGCACGCTACGAATGCTTGTTCTCGCAAGCCCGTCCACGCTACGCGAATCGTGCTCGCAGTGTGCTCGTTCGTGTCTCGGCTCGTGCTCGGTTCGCCAAGCATGGACGCATGGACGACGTTGTAGGTATGATTTTAGTATAGCCACAGAATAAATAATAGTACTTGTACGTAGCATTTATATACTCTGAGATAGTACTATCGTAGGTATAGCCGTGGTTCCCAAACTTAATTCAATTCAATGATCTTAAATTTTTAGGGTTCCGTACTCTAATGGTGCCAAAAGGGACCCTATTACTAAGACTCCGCTGTCCGTGTCCGTCCGTCCGTCTGTCTATCAGTGGGATGTTTTATCATGGACGGTAATAGGTAGTCTTCTGAAATTTTCAGAGAATATGTAGGTATTTTTATTACCGCTATAACAACAAATAATAAAAATTAAATAATACTAAAAATTAAAGGGGCGCCCATACAACAAACGTCATTTTCTAGTATTTTGTTTTCATAGCACAATGAGTTAGATAATATTGTACGGAACCCTCCGTTTGCTAGTGCGACTCGCACTTGGCCATTTTTTTTAATATAATTTCATCCATATATTACTTCTGTCTTTTCTATTTAAATGATATTTAGTCGTAAACTAGTCAAATAGTCACCGTGATAACAAATTTTAGGTATATATTTTATAGGTAGGATATTTTAAATTTTTAGGTAAGTATGTAGTAGCTCAGAGTATATAAATACTACGTACAAGTAGTAGTATCATTTTAGTTTAATTTAAATTTTTAAGGCAATTTATGTAAGTCTTTAAGGCTTACTTTGTGACTATATTATTAATACAGCTCGAGAAAACTGAAATAAGACAAGGATGTATGGCTGAGACCTTTGCCTGCCTTTTGGCGAATAAGACAAACAACAACAACAGTCAGTCTTAGGGATGCTACTTATGTGTTGTAAAAACATTGATGTCGACATCATTAGGTCAACATCTATGCTCGATGTTTACTGTAAACAAAAGGGTTATGTTTTTTACGTAGATATTTTATAAGAACTATATAAAGAATACGGCCTAAATAGTTTAAATGCGTCAAACTATTTAGGCCGCATTAAGTAATTTAAATGAAAATATAAAATAACGTCTAAAATATCGACTATAGACCTATAATTCTTATCAAAGTCACTTAATTGTAATTTTAGCTTCCATCTATATTATGACTTCCGATTATGTGTTCATGACATACATCGATGTTTTTGAAATAGCAAAATCGATGTTTTAAATTATAACATCGATGATCATCGACCATCCCTAGTCAGTCTGTCTGTTGTCAATGTCAAGTGTTTGTCAGTGTCAGACAGTCTCAGCGTTGCCAACTCTACGTCTTTTACGTAGATCAACGTATTTTAGGCCTTTCCTGCAAACCTACGAACTTCAGTCCAAGAATCTACGTATTTTTATAAAATTTTACAAATTTGCAAATTAACGTGACTCATTAGGCTGATTGATCATAATTTCCAGTAGCATCTCGAAATAAAGTAAATAAACGTTCCGTTTCGTACTAACGAAAACTCGCCTCGCCACACAACAAGATAAAGTGTGCAAAAAGATAATAATACACTCTATTGTGCAGTCCATAGAGTGGACTCTGACTCATATCATCTCATGTGAGTTTGTAGAACGAAACTTCACATTGGGCCGTAAACAAATGAAACTTTACCTAATAAACGCTATAAAAAAATTATACATGCTTATTTTTCACGTTTCAAAAACAAACCGCTAGCCTATACAGGAACACATTCGGCTCTTTATAAAAATATATATAAATTTAAATTGCCTGATTTTTATGAATAATTTATATAAATTGGATAACAAAACCTGTGAATCATCAATCAGTTTCACCTACCACAACCACTTCATTTCATTAAAACGTACGTAGATCTACGAGACGCGTTTACGCCTACGCAACTTTATTTTATGGGCCTACGCCTTTTCTTAATATCGACTTGTCTCAATTATAGGTAAAATGTAGTTATTTATTTTATACATTAACCCTACGAATATCTTCTAGTGTTGTCAAGATCTAAGAGGCCCGTTTTGACAAATCCGAGATGGCAGCACTGGTCTGTCTGTCAGTGTCAGTCAGTCCAGTTCATCACATCAGTAGATTCCAAATGGAACTTATTTTATGGAGCGTTAGGTCGATACGTTTACATATTTTATTATGAAGTTGAAGTGTTTATAATTGAATTTAATAATATTTGCAATAACTAATTTATTTAATAATAAACCCGCCCCTAAGGCTACTCTGACTCGACATCCAAACACAATATTTACTAAACATTGATATCTATAAGTGGTAGTTGATAATTTTAATGTTTACACTTGTGTGGAACAATAGAAAAATATAACTTGGTCCTGAGTTCAAACATGTGTCATTGAGTTCTCGTATAAGTTATATTGTGTATAGCTACGATGAAGGGCGGGACGTTGACAGTGATGATGTGGAAGCACCTGATGGTGAGGCTTCGAAGGTTCATACAAACACCAATAGAGTTTGTATCACCAATGCTGTTCTTTATACTATTGTTCCTGTTCAAAGACAAGATAAATCCTCCAGCACCTAAATTTATGATGATGGATGAAGGCACTGAAGCCATAACTGTAAGTTTTTACTGTAACTTTTACTTTGCTGTTTCACCTAGGAAAACCTGATTTCGTTTGCTAGGTTTCAAATTGTCTTTCTGTTATATTTCTGACGGGCCAGTTGGCGTGGTTGGTTAAGATTATACCTACCACGCCGCAGGTCGTGGGTTCGATTCCCGCACAGGATATGCATTTGTGTCCATGAACATGTCTGTATGTCCTGAGTCTGGGTGTAATTATGTATATTAAGTATGTTTTTACAAACAAAAAGTAGTATATGTATTATATCAGTTATCTGGTTTCCATATACAAGCTCTGCTTAGTTTGGGATCAGATTACCATGTGTGAGGAATGTGCCAGGATATTTATTTTATTTATTTATTTTAATTAATGTGGTGGTTTACACATAATGAAACATTTA
Organism: Achlya flavicornis; assembly: GCA_947623365.1. NCBI lineage: Eukaryota > Metazoa > Arthropoda > Insecta > Lepidoptera > Drepanidae > Achlya > Achlya flavicornis. The sequence goes on from OX392484.1 coordinate 12,253,394, forward strand.
AGAATATAACATTGATTTTCACTTTCAAATACAGTAGAATCTGCCTATTACAACGAAGAATTTGAAGTGACGATGCAAACAAATGATAGGTTTCAAACAGACATATTATTGAAAACATATCCTTTTAGTACGACTCTATGACTCCGGTTTAAGCGACTATTAGAATCACCATAGTGAAATAACTGATAAGATAATTAGCGTAACATAAAAGAAATATTTTAACACCTTATCCTCTTAACCCATTTGCTCGCAGATGGTACGTGCAACTATCCTACGAGTAAATATGATAAAATTTATAATTTCCAGTTACTGCAAGTAGTTATAGGATGTGCGTACCATATGTGAGCCAATGGGAAACCTATATACCATTGATCAATATCCTTGGGGAGTTCTCCCCATTCCCCCTTGTGTACTTTGAGAATTTGGAACTATGCCAAATGGGATACTTTGATGCCCCACTATCACAGAATACAGGATAGCCACTATGTAAGTTTGTCCCTACCTTTTAAGAGGTAGACATACTCGCATACTCCTCGTTTCTAGGACTTGTGTTTTGATTTTCTTGGCTGAATGTTGATTGATACTCAATAATTAATTAAGTTAGGCAGGCTTTTTATTGTTTCAGATCCTTTATATATTTATTACCTACTTTATAATACCTATTTAACAAACATTGTGTTATTTTTGGAAATCGTTGTTACATACATAACTAAAAATTACAGTTATGTTTACTTAAAAACTTATGATTAGGTTTTAATTGTGAATAGTGAAACCAGGTGAAACACCAATATTGCTATTAAATTTAGCATAAGTATTTAGAAGTTTTAGAACAACAAAAAAAAACTCTGACCTCCATGGTTTCTGAAACATAAAAATCATGCATGCACTTGGTGCACTGGTTGTTTATTAACCTTAAAGAAGAATGGGTAATAACGTCCCCAGACTGTAGCAAGATGAGCTATAGTGGTAATTGTAGGTCTCGTCGAGCACATTATTTTATTCTATGACAGCAAGTCTGAATTCCATGGGAGAAAAAAGATATTCACATTTGACGTTACAAAAATGTTCCTTTGGTAATGATTGTTTTTTGTTATTATTAGCTCTGCCCTGCGGCACAGAATACTCAATACCAGCGATACCAACCGCGTTTTCAAGACAAAAATAACTGTATGTCAATTTCCAGGTTCCATGCTATCTGTCTACTAATATTTATCGATATCGGTCCAGTAACATAGCTGTGAAACCGTAACAAACGGACAGATCTACTCTCGCATTACAATTATCGACGATCCCGAGCTCACAAGCGGTGTAGAGCCCGTTAGTCTGAGAAGAGACTCTGCCTCCTTATGTGTGTTGTACCGCTTGTACAACGGACAGTGTTCTAAAGAATGTTTTGACCTGATGCCCACGGCTACCTTCTACCATCGCAACTCTCTCCATCGACGGGGAGTCCAACGTCACACATTGGAACCGAAATAGTTTCGTACTGTGCGGTTTCAATGGAGCTCACTACCGCGGACGCTCAGCCTGTAGAATGAGCGCCCCACCGAGGTTTTCCAAAGGTGTGAAGAGATTTTGCAGGGTCAGCAACGTGCGTGTTACCCTAGGTGTTACAAGCGTCTATATAGGGTACGGTAACCGCTATGGTAACCGCTTACCATCAGGCGGGGCGTATGTTTGTTTGCTGCCTTAGTGATATAAAAAAACTATCTTTCGCATTAATAACGTTAAAGTATACTATTAATTTGTACCTCGGGATTTTACATGTGTTTCCGGGATACAAAGTAGGTACCTACTTTATGTACGTGTCTTCGGTTATAATTAACGATATGGAACATAAAAAAAATATGACTCACTAACCAAATTCATATTTTAAACCATATTCAGTTTTTAGTCATCTTCAAGTTCTCTTTTTTATTATGTTTTGCTATTTACCATAATCCAGTCAGTCATTGCCCATGGGGCTGATTACACTTAAAGAACGGCAATTAAACAAAATGTCATATAGTAGGTAGGTAATATGTGAGTGTCATTGTTTGCTGTGCCAAATAAAAAAAGAAATAATAATATTTAGATCTTTACCTTATCCTAGTAATGTAAGTAAAAATGCTTATGTTTTTATCGATGTTTGTTATTAAATTACGCCGAAATGGCTTATCAGATGTGGGTGAAACTTAGCACAAAGATAGATTAAACTCTGCATTAGCATATATAATACTTTTAAACCAGAAAACTTATACAAATACTGCGGGACGGTAACAAAGTTACACATTATTTTGTCTGCTCTAACCGTCAATATCTTTTTTTTCCCATGGAATCCAGACTTGGTGTCATACAATGAAATGATGCCCTCGATGTGGCCAACAATCTCCACCATAGCTCATAGTGCTACACTCTGGGGACGTGTTTCATATAAAATGACCCATCGTTCTTTAATGGTATGTTAGTAAATAAATATTGTGGTTTGTTTGTAAAAATGAGTTAATTTATTCCCAAGTGCAAAATGCCTACATAGTTTATGGAGTTTGTAACTAAACTCAACAACTGTTGGCATCAAAAATAAACCACAGCACAGACTTCCTTTACATGGAAATAGCCTGAATCATTTTGCATCTTTGGGTTCATTGTTGGATGAGTAGTATTGAGTACACACTAATGAATTTAGTATAATGTTCCAATTATAATTTTTTTTTGTTTTTTTTTATTTTTTATTTTTTTTCCTGTTAGGTTAGTGCTACTTGGTGACTTTTAAATCTTTTTTTCGCCAGAACAAACGTTTTTCAGACTATGGTCTACTAAAATTCTAAATTTTATAAATAAAAAGTAATTGGTTTTTGAAAAAAGTTTACTTTCCATACATTATGATCTAGCAAGGTTGACATTTACTATGAGAAGTAATTTATTTTTTTGAGATTTCACTATTGGTCCCATAGTAAAAGTTTTTCAGCATGTTCAGTTGCAGGAGTAAATTAGAATATCAATTAGGTATAAGAATTATATATTTTGGACAGAATGACTTACTTAAATATAAAAACATTAGGGTGCAAGATTGAACGAGCAAACACTTTATCTATTACATTTGATGGCATAGTTGATTGACCCAGTTGCAATGCACAATGTTTATTGATACGAGCTACAGATGTGGTGTCAAAGAGAAAACATCTTGGTCAAATTCTAGGTCATATAAGAAAAACTTAAAATTAGGAAATAAAAAAGTAATAAAATAAAAACTACTATGAAGTTAGCGAAATATTTTCAATGGAATAGGTACATCATGCTCACTGGAGAATCCCCTCAACAAATTGTATCATGTATATGTTGGATTATCGGATAACTATCAATCAACATTATTATTGATAATTGCCAACTCTGCCAGGAATTTTTGATTGGTCTTTTCTATTTTACTCAAAAATAGCTGTAATCACACAGGTCATACATATGAAAATATACCTTTTTACGTTAACATAAAATTTATTTTTCAATAGCGTACAAAGTATTTACGTCGTTTTGTAATCTACAAACTAACTAGATTCAATCGACGAAAAAGTTCTGCCACTCGGCACTAGATGGCGTTATTTTCATGGAACGCAATTTTGAACTTAAACGCATTAGACATAATGTTGATAATTGCGTAATAGCTGCGTCGACTGGCGTCGAGTAGCAACACTTATTGCTATTCGCTTAATGCAGCGAAAGTTATCGATAAAATATCAATAAAATTATCGATATTTTAATTTTGTCGATATTAAATTTAATTATTTTTAGAAATTCCGTAAGAAAATTCTCGTTCGATAAGAATAATTGTGCTAAGAATACTGAACTGTAAAAAAAAACGTTTAACATGATGAAGTAAATTAAAAAAACGTTATTTTTACACGGTTTATTGCACTTGAAATAAAATTTATTTGTTTCGAAATTATCGTTTTGAAAGCTTAATTTTAACAGATGAATGCGGATATTGATATAACTTTCAACTATTGCCTTAATCAAATCAGTGATAAAAAGATGAATTTTATCGATATTGATCGAACAAAACTATCGATGCACGTGTTTTGGGGTCACGACAGGTCACGACTCACGACGAATGTGAAAGAACGCAATACATTACGTGCGGAGTTGCGCTCGCTACCTTGCGTACAAATAAAGTGAGTACATTGCCTTCAATGTATAATTTTGCAGTAGTATCAGAGTTTATCGTTTACACCTAAAATTATCATAATCTCGAATACATTTTTATAAATATCACAATTAAATAAAGGTTTGTAGACTCATCGATGAAAGGAAATCCCTACTTGAGTTACACTCCGACTCTTCACTTCGTTTCCTACAGGAAATAATAGCGCATCACGACATAATTAATATTTTTCGCGGAGCTACGCACCTCTGATAAGTATGGCGGATACTACGAAGCGTTGACGCGTGTTTTGGTTGATATATGCCCATTTGATGCCATGTGTGGCGCGCGGGCTCCGCTAGCATAGCGTCTCTATTTATATTTCTTTTCTCTGTGGGTAGGTACCGAGGCGGGCTTTTTTTCCGTGTTTTTCTTATTTTTTACCTTCGTAGAACAATATGGATAGATATTTTAGTTATTAGCAACCGTAGTACAGCGTAGTACTTCATTTATCATATTGTAGAATTGATACTCTTTGTTTAAGATTAACTATTTTTGTACATTTCCCAAAATAGTCGGTTTTACGGTTTTAGAGAAACCGTTCAAATATGGCTCATAATATTATACAAAAATACATTCATAACACAATGTGCCAAATGAACTTCTACGGTCTCGCTAATCACTGAAACATTTATCCATATTGCTCTACGAAAGTCAAAAACAATAAAAACTCGAAAAAAAACAAAATTCCCGCCTCGGTACTGATGTGGTACTGATGATGTAACCTTAAAAATGTCCGTATTTACTTACTGCACTGGCAACGCTCAAGTAGGTACATTTTAAGGATTTTATTTCGAGTTGTGTGTAGAGTAGGTACATTTTCTGCGTAGCTAGTCGTCGTCAGTTAGGGGGCGTTCATAAATTACGTAAAGCAATTTTGGCGACTTTTCGACCTCTCCTCCCGCCTTGGTGAGATGTCGTGAGATTTGGCTCAACTCCCTCTCCCTCCCCACTAATCTCACGTGAGATTTTTCAATACCTATGCGTATTTTTTGCGTAAATACGTTAACTAATTTAATAACAACAACACATTACCAATATAATTTTTTTGAACTTTTTTAGATTTTAGAAAATGTCGATAAATAATACCTATAATTAAAAGTGAAGTACAAAAATTCGAAAAACCGTGTTTTTTTTATTATTTGATCTACAGAACCGAGTACCTACATAAAATCTTATTCTATAAGGCATACTAATTAAAAAAAGGCCTTAAATGCCTACTCTTCTTGACGTAGACACAGCTTGCTTATCATCGTAGGTATAATACTTAAACCAACTGATTACTTATTATTACTTAACTACGGTAAAAAAATATAGAGTAGGTACATAGGTTACCGACTAATTGCAGTCAGAACCTTATTCTTAATTGAGGTCACAGAACCGGTAAACAAATCGACCTCCGAGCGCAAAGAGTTTGAGTGTTCTCGCAATTTTACACTGTTTCTTGCGGAAAAATTACGTGATATTTGCCGAGCCCGAGACCCCCTTCTAGCATAGCCCCGCTAGCATAATGTGCGATTTAAATTTGGTCACACTGGCCGCATACCACTTTATAATACTAGGTATCCAGCTTAGGCGGGTACAACAAATTATCCTCAATCTTGGCATTTTTCTGTCACTGAAAGTTAAATTTCGCCTTCAATACCACATATTAGAAAAAATGGGGACAAGGAGTCATCGACGCGGCATTTATTTATTTATTTATTTATTTATTAAACTTTGGTACACAATACAGTTTATAGCTATATATGCAACACAATAATGATAAAAAGATTAAACAAAACAGAGACTGAACTATAAACCTATGTTATGCGTACACATCATGACCAAATATTATCAATATAATTAAGAGGGTTAGTAAATACAAACAAACCCAACACTGTGTTAGTAATTAAATATTAGTTACGAAACAAAACACTTTTGATAGATCTTTGAAAGAGAGACAACTTAGAATTAAAAATATCGATGCTAGTGGACTTGTGGGTAGCAAGAAGATCATTATACTGCCGACACATTCTAACTACGGGGTTATAGTAAGAAGTATTGTTATGGAAAGTTTCAAGGACGAAAGTTTTGGGATTACGTGATCTGTGCCGGGTATTCAGTTTGAGAAGTGACAGAAGGCAAGGGGAATCAACAGTAGAATTAATAATTTTGTGCAAACATGAGAAATCATTATATCTGCGGCGAGTCTCCAAGGTAATTATATTAAATTTATTTAATTTATTTTTGTAGGACCTATATTCACGCCCCAAGTTGCATCTAAAAGCAATTATATTCAGGCATCGTTTTTGAATTCGCTCAATACGATCAGTGTGAATCTGGTAAAACGGGGACCACACGACAGAGTTATACTCCAAAACACTTCTGACAAGTGTGATATATAGATTAATAAAGCTATTTGAATTTTTAAAGTCTTTAGTAGATCTCGAAATAAAACCTAGCAACTGGGAACCTCTATTTACAATATATTCGTAGTGTGAATGGAATGTTAGCTTATTATCAAAGAGTACGCCAAGATCTTTAGCAACAGTTCTTCGAGTAAGAGTATGACCTTTGAGATTATAGTTTTCTGTACGTATATTAATTTTTCGAGTAAATGACACTACAAAACATTTATCAACATTTAGAGACATGTCATTTAGTTCACACCAAGCAACAATGGCGTCCAAATCACTCTGGAGGCTTTGAGCATCACATACACTTTTCACTGTTTTGAAAATTTTAAGGTCATCCGCATACAATAAGCTATGACATGATATATTATCCACTAGGTCATTGATAAATATTATAAACAGAAGGGGCCCCAGGTGCGATCCCTGTGGTACTCCTGAGGTGACCATTACCGGGTCGGATAGGTATCCCTTTATAGCCACCAACTGACTTCGCTTTGCTAGGTACGAGCTGATCCAACGTAGCAAATTACCATGAATTCCGTAAGCACCTAGCTTCTGACAGAGGATATCATGGTTAACCCTATCAAATGCTTTAGAGAAGTCAGTGTAGATAGTATCTACCTGTTCACGCCTGGCAAATGCACCACAAAGATAGTTCTTGTATTCTAGAAGGTTGGTGGTGGTGGACTTGTTTGACATAAAACCATGTTGTTTTGATGATATAAGGGGTTTTACGTGGCTGTAAAGATAATCATATACAACAGACTCAAATAATTTAGCGCAACATGATAAGATACTTATGGGTCTATAATTTTTGCAATGTGACTTATCACCTGTCTTGTGTATCGGTACCACATGTGCAGACTTCCATACAGAGGGGAAAACACCAGAGTGAAGTGATTTATTAAATAGTATAGATAGAGGTGTACTTAGTTCCCTTCCACAGATCTGTATAAAAGAAGGAGGGATACCGTCGGGTCCAGCCCCTTTGTTGAAAGAAACGTAATCTTTTGTTATGAAATATAGGATATCGTGTATCGGAACTGACAATAGTCGATAGTATTCTGTTTTTGATATTTTACCAGATTTAGTTTAGTGAAACGATATAACAAACACTAGGTGCTCTCAGTATGAAATGGTAATCGATAAGAAAATTCAACTTCTTCCGTGATTTTGTGGTATTCATAGGGATTTCATACACCTATTCCTATTACAAAGAGATATTTATTCTGAATAAAGTTCCTATTATGCTGACCTACATTTAAACCCCTTCTCGGAAAATGATAATGTTCTGCATAAATACGGTAGCTTTATTTTACGACAAAATTACGCGATTGTATTTCTTTAGTTTCAGACATTTCGGGGTCAATGGGCGCCACCCTGGCGGGGCTGAGACAACGATTTATAAGTATTATGACCGAATATACTAGTAATAGGAGGAAATGTATACCTTTTCGGTCTTATACAAAACATGGTTAAAATTCTTGTAAAACCCCTGCCATATCAATTATTGTTTTTCGATATGTGAAAAATTTCACGGTGGCCAGTAGGGGTATATGATTTTTTGAAGTGCGGGCATGGATGGCAAAATACTAAAGTATAGGTAATAGCGAAAAATGCTCGAAGGAGCCTCCGATTTTGATGTAAACTAAAACTGTGTGTATAACACAGACGTATGAGTAGTAGTACCTACAAAGTATAACCTATACCACAGAATAAATAATACAAAAAAAAAAAAAAAAGATACTAAAAAAAAAACACAATTTGCAAATTACACAATGTGCTTAAAAAAAAGGAGAATTCTGTAAAAATCTCTAGTTAAATAAAAACTAGATATTTTAATGTTTTCTTCTCTTAATTTTTATTGGAAAATTTAATCCCGATTCGTAGAGCTGTATGTTTGGAAAACATTTTTTTTTTAATCATAAATAAGATTTTATAACAACTGGTGATTGAAATTCGACCGTAATTCATATTTTTTTAGTCAAATGCATTTATTAAAATCAGGACCTCGTTCGGCACTTATGAAGGTCACATTTACTGAAGTTACCACTGGCACATTGGTTCGAAAGTCGACATTCGGTAAAGTTATACATTTTAGCTTTCTGCACTCCATCATAAAAAAAAATTACTATCTATAAATTTCTCACTCTTCCGAGCGCGCAATATGCACAAAGATTTCTCATCACGTACCTATTAATAAGGTAGATGAGACATAATCATAAAGTCTGCAAAATGTTACTATGTAGTAGGAAGTTATCGATGAAATATTTGCACGTGCTCCAACTACCTACATTCCTGCAGAAGCATAGAAAACGATTATTCATAATCTTTTTTATTTGCTCATTTTACCTATATTCCTATGTAGAATGTTGGCGATTTGAAATATGTGACATTCGCTAGTGCAGCCAGACATGTCAATTTATAATTATGTATGTACAAACCTATAACTACGTATACTGACATTATAGACCGGGAGATACTGGCACAAAATACCTGGTCATTTGTACCAGTATGGCGATCCTTCAGGGGTCTAATTAAGTAATGATGACAAGTAAAATGATGGTCATAGCGCTGGTACCGGCGGCCCAATTGCGTGGGCGTTAATGGCACCTTTGCGGTGGTATGGCGGCCGTTCGATTAACGCCCACGCGATTGGGCCGCCGGTACCAGCCCAATGACCATCATTTACCTTTTCATCATTACGTAAATAGACCCCGGAAGGCGTTTCCCAAAATTGTATTTCCTCCTTTTACCTTCAGAATGCCGTTCATAGAAATATTACCCATAGTTATGTCAAACTTGGCCATCTAGACCTACCTACTACGCCTATTTAAGCTTAATTAAAATGTGCCAAACTCCCTGACAATAAGATCTATTTCAGGATACCATATCGCTGAATAAATTCACAGCACCGCCTTTGATGCTGTACTACCCCAGTACGGTAGTGACGAATCTTCTCATGGATGCTGTGCGCGAGAATCTCGGGCCGCACACTCCAGGTATGGCCATATTCAACAACTGAGATTCTCGTTATGACCAAATTGTAGACTTAGACGGTTTTTTTTAACGATAGATTTTTTTGGTGGTTGCCTCACATTCTGCCTTCAGCAGAATTCGTATGGACATTCAGCGTCAAAAGTAGCTCATCACTTTAGCACCGTGGCACATAACACAGTTTTAATACAACTGTCAAGAGAATGTCAATAGATTATTTATTTGTGAAATAATACTAAAGTGGCCATCTTGTGATGCTGTTTGTACGTTCTAAAATCTCTTGTGTATGCACTCCTTTTGAAATGTTCACTTATAATAAAGATTAATTTGACTTGAAAAAAATCAGTATTATTAAATATGTATATTTTTTTCATATGCAGCATATGTTATCTCACCGGTATCGAACGATTCCTTCCATGGGTACTTCAGTGATGCGATGGAATACGACAGCGCCCTCATCATATTTCACGTGAGTTTATCCGAAGATATTCACACACCATGGGGCGATAAAGGCTGCTCCAGCAATATTGCTAATAGATAAATTTTTTCAATTTCTCAGCAGTACCTATGTAATCCCAATATTTTTTGTTAAAAGAACCACGCAATTTATTTACAGATTCTGAAATGACAAATTGCATAGGAACTGCTGTGAATTTATTCCATAAGCAATATTGCTCGAGTGATCTTTATAGCCTCCCAGTACCAAAGCTGTTTGTGTTCCTAAACGAATAAAACTAGAATAGAAAAAAAAGATTTCGTCCTCGCAGGCAAGGACCGTCGTGACGTCCTACCCAATAAAGCACCTAATTTCGGTACTTGCTAAAAAAACCGGATGAGTTTCCTAAGGAAAGTTTCTTCAAAATTATAGATAAAAGACGGGATTTTGCGGGTCAGAAAGCCATTAAGTCAGTAGTTACCCAAAACTAATTCCCTTGTCCGGATAACAAGTGTTTGCCAAATTGGCTCGATACTGGTCATTCGAGCTCATCGCCTTCTATGTTACTAAAGAATCATGGCGAGCTCCATACATTGATTTGTACAAAAAAATAAAACATTTTAGAGAGTATTGAATCACTTCCAATGTTGAGATTACATTACCAGCAACATGTTAATATACATGAAATATTTTATAAACCCCGCAAAACATAGCAACAACATAATGGTTTTGGTCGAGAATAGTCGCGATTCGCCGGTTTGCCATAGAAATTCGCATTTTTATCCCGGGGTTCTAAAAATATTTTAAATGGCTCAAGTTGTTCCTTAGGCACCAAGGATCGATTATAACGTCATTCCAGCGTCTCTAAAAATCTTTAATTTTTTGTACAAATCTCGCCATGATCCTTTGGTTGGTCTGATAAAGATTTGAATCAAGCGAATCAAAATCTCTAGACCCTATGTTTGAGTTGTGCGTTAATATGTCAATCAGTTTTTCCTTTTATCTATACAGGCTGAATTTGTTTATTTTTTCCCACAGAATATGAATGCCGACGACTGGCCAGATAAACTGAATTATACTATTCGCATGAAGACACATTTCTATACCAACCAGTATGAACCGATGGACGAGAACTTGGTGCCTCATATGACGTTTGGTTTGTTTTTTTTTATACGACGTGATGCGTTCACTCACTGTACTCACGTGTTACTGACCTTCACCCTCCCCAATACTCACGCGCAGGAACACGACATAAACTTATTTGGCTGCTGTGTTCTGTATAGTGGAGGTATTTCCCCAGTCGAGCTGGTCTTTGAGCGAATAAACGCTACGCTCTCTTGTTTGTTTTCCTCATATATTTACAACTTAGCTAATTGCGGCGTACTATGTTACGCGTTATGCGTTTATAAAGCGCTCGTGGTGTAGCATGATTAGCCGTTCTTAATCGATCGGCAAGTTGAGGTACCACCGTCGTGGTCGGTACCTGGATGGGTGACCGCCTAGTGATATTTAAAATCGAGCGTTTCCGTGCTTTGGAAGGTACGTAAAGCCGTTAGTCCCGGTTGTCACTTAATTGTGATAGTCTTTAAGCTAGTTGGAGGCTTTCTAGGCAGCTTGAAAACTCCAACAGTAGGTTGACCACTAGCCTACCTCCACTGATCCGCAGTGGGCACGCGTGGTGGAGTATCTGCCCATTCCCTTTCACCCTGATTTGCGATAGGAGGCCTGTGCTCAGCAGTGGGACATTATAGGCTAATGATGATAATGTAACGCGTCTTTAGAAACCTAAGTTAATACATTTTATTATTTGTTGTTATAGCAACAATAGAAATACACAATCTGTCAAAATTTCAACTGTCTACATTTATTGGTTCTTGAGATACATCCCACTGACAGACAGGCGGACTTAGTAATAGGGTCCCCTTGGCACCGTTTGGGTACTTAGCAACGATTACTTAAAATATTTGTAAAATTCTCATTACTCTAACTGCGCAAGTTCAACATGGCTTTCGACTCATCTACATATAAATCTACGGTACTGTTTCAGTGTAGAAATTGCTATTTGTCAATTAGATTGACCTCGCTGTCTGTCCGGTCATTGACAACTGACAATTTCCCTTCGTCCAATTATAAATGGGTAGGTATTTGACTATTGATTCACTATTTTTAACTAGCCTCTATTTGTCAATCCAGGGTATAAACGTATTATTCAGCTTTCATACAATTTGGCTAGATATTGTTAGATCTAGACGTTTTGAATAATAATTGTTACAAGAGGTCGCCCATGAGTCGAAATTCGACTATTTATTTTGACAGAAGCCGCCAAATATCCTAAGCTGTCATCGTTTTTAATCCTATGTTAAATATTATTTTCAGGTACGGACTACGAGCCTTTCATGCGGTTACAATGGGCGATAGATACTAGTTATGTGAAGTTACTGACTGGCAGTGAAATAACACAGGTAAGCCACAATTAGTCAATAATGGGACATTATGAGGGCTATATCCGCACTGAGGTTTGCGGTAAAAAGGATGCTAAGCGATATTGCTAACGGAATTATGTTTTTCGAAGTTACAGCAGATCTTAAGCAATTCATCAATTCCGGATCTTTTAATGAATAGAATTGTACATAATGAGTAAATATTTTACCAAAAAAATTTGGAATTACGTAGGATTTGCCGAGAAATCGAAAAAATTAATTCCGTAGCAATATTGCGTTGGCTTCCTTTTTAGCCCCCCAGTCCCCCTAGACAAGATGGTTGTCGACAAAAGTTATCGTTAGTAAACGATCATCCTTTGTATGGGATTGACGTAAGAGATTGTTAAAAATCACGTGATATTTCGATTTGAAATGTCAAGCCCATACAAAGATTGATCGTTTACTAACGATGACGATTGTCGATAACCATCTTGTCTACTGGCCCTGTTCATTATAAATCCAGACGCTGAATGTAGAAAATTGAACTTTATTGCTTTTCAATAGGGTTAATCCACTTAGAATAATTAGATAAATCTATACTAATAATATAATAAAGCGGAAGAGTTTTTTTGTTTGTTTGTTTAAACGGGCTAGACTCTGGAGGATCTACCAGTCGGATTCTAAAAATTCTTGCACTAATAGGAAGCTACATTATCCCCGAGTATTATAGGCTACTTTTTATCACGGGAACGCGGGTGAAACCGCGCGAGACAGCTAGTAAATTGAATATAAGTTATTAATCCTTGTATGATTACATATTTATTTATTCTCTCGATAGTTATGTGACTACAGTTCAGTTTTCATTAAACATATTTATTTTTAATTTACATTTTTCCTTTTGTTGTCTTTCCCGTCTCTGATTTCACTTATAGCAACATGTCAGCAAAGTTTTTTTTAAAACCTATTGAGTATATTGAAGTGAAATTTTACCATGGTACTTATTTTTTATTATTTGTTAATTATATAGGTATCGAACTAAAAACAGTACATTGCTAAATTATTTTTTTTTTTATGTTTGTCATTCAGTTTGTAATGTTTTGGTTTATTTTCATACTATAAAAATTCATACTAAATTATTTAAGTTAAGTATACTCACATTAGTTTAAGAACTTAGTTGTTAAGGTTAAGTAAAAAAGGTTCATTATTTTATGCTTTTTTTGTTTAAAACGTAGTCTATCTACAAAAGTTCGAAAATGTAACCCAGTGTTCTCGCAATTTTACACTGCAAAAAAAAAATATATATACGCGTCGACTTGTAAACCTCCTCCGTTTTTTCGTCGGTTAAAAATTACGTGATATTGGGTGAGATTCGGCTCGACATAATTTATGGACGCCCCCTTACACTTTCTTCTAAGATCCAGACACTGCATAAGCAAAAATAGCGAGAGTTTCACAACTTTTTCCTTACTCTAGTAAAACCTTATATCCCCTTGCAGAGGGTATGGGTGCAAGAGTTCCCGTACTTCCGAAATATCGGCATGCCAGTCATAAAACTGATATGCTCGCTGCTGTTCTTCTTGTGCTGCATATCTCTGATGCTGGTGTTCGTGTTCCTCACCTCGAGGCTGCTCACTGAACGTGTCACTGGGATACAGGTGAAAATCTTTCAGGAGAATCGTTGAAGATCAAAATTATAGCGCAACAAACTTATCTGGCCCGGTAGCCAAAAGAGGAACTAATGACGCCAATTTGAAATGTCAATCTCAAATGGGTCTGCCATTTGCCATTGGTTGTTGCGAACCAAATGCGATAACAGCGCCTCTCTCATCGGGCCAGATATGTTAATGGGACTACAGATAGATAGATAGATAACTCTTTATTGTACACCAAAAAACAAAAACAGCATAGAGAACAAAAGTACTTAAAATTAATTACTGTACAATGGACTATAGTCTATTGAGTCTGTTTTTAACACAATATAAAATAGTAAATGTTATAGGACAAGGCGATGATAGCTAGCTGTGGTAGTGACGTCGGATGCCGAGACGAAGGTCCCGGGTTCGAAACCTACCATTAGCTTGAGCTTTCGTTGAAGGAAAACATCGTGAGGAAACTATAGCACGGTGGCAGTGTAATACCCACCTGGCTGGCTACCATCCTCAAGTTGAAAATCTGTCGCCAAGCACCTATCGGTGTGTTCCGCCAGCTGCACTTGAGAGCCAGTTCCTTCTAGGCTTTGTGTAATTACCACCTTCGGCCACATCATCACTTATCATAGTGGGATTGTGGTCGAACACAGGCAAAACCTCGGCGTACAAACACCAACATCATATCAATTGCAGGAGCTAATAAAAATGGTGGGCGTATCTACAAACACGCTAGTTCTTTCCAACTTCCTGAACGTGCTGCCAGCCGGCCTGGTGTACTGCACGGTGGGTGCCATCCTGCTGAAGGTCACCGATAACCCTCTCATACCTAAGTCTAGTGGGGTGCTGATATTCATGATGCTACTGCTACATTTCATCAGCGTTGTGGCTATGGCGTTCGCTTGCAGTTACCTAGTTAATAACAGTGAGTATGACCTTTATAGGACCTATTATACTCTATTCCACATAGGATGAATCGTCAAGTTCAAGGATTTTTTACCAATATCTAGTGAAATTCCATTTGGTTACTCTGAAATGGTACTCACAATATTTCATGAAACCTCGCTCTATCATAGTATTCCTTAATTATATCGAAATGAACATTAAACATTGAGAAATCTAATAAAATAGCATGTGTCACCGAACTCATGCTATTTGAAATCTACTATAATAAGTATTTTCAAAACAGCCATTTTAAAAGAATAAATCAAATCAGACAATAACCCCTTTACTCATAAAGCGCTATTTAACTAATATACTGTTTAAATGGTCACGTAAATAATGTCACATTATTTGACAATGACAATAGAGTGACGTTATTTACGTGACCCTTTAAACAGTATATTAGTTAAATAACGTTTTATGAGTAAGGGGGTTTTATTTTCATTCTAATTAGTCCGTCAGTTAGATTAACAGTTACATTGGACACATATTTTTGGTTTTATTAAATCAATAAAAAACTACAAAGATAAAGCGCGTCAAGGCTCGTGACGTCACTTGTTTGTAAAAATGTACCACGGCGAGACGTAACACGGAACATCGGATCTTCGTTTTTTTTTGTTTAATTGACAAATGAAAAAATAGAAAGAAGAAAAGAAAAAAAAATATTTACTGCCCCACAGGGTGGAAGTGCACACTTATAATAACAACAATATGTAAAAAAAAAAACAGAAACATTCCGACAAATAAATCCCTACTTATAATTAATTAGATGATGTTGCGTGGGGTCAAAAGGTCCTCAGCATAAAGCTTCACTGCTCATAAAACAGTGCAACGCTGGTACAGTAGTACCTAACTGATGAGGCGCGTCGTGAATCTTCGTTCGCACAGAAAACAAAGTATGGCCCGAAGATTAACGAAAGAATGCTTAAAACTTACAATCAACCTTAGATCACTACTATAAGGTTCATAATACACTGCAGCTGTTAGTTCCGTCTCACTCGCAAGTGACGCCCCTCCGCACACATGGCGGCAGCTGCCGACCAATAGCATTTTCCGCGCATTGAAAATGTTTCTTCCGCGCAGGTACATCGGTAAGCCATATTAGTTGGGTACTACTGTAAATACGTATCAAATGTTTTTTGATAATGTTTTTTTTTTTTATACAACTTAGTCGGTAAACAAGCATACGGCCCACCTGATGGTAAGCGGTCACCGTAGCCATATGGACGCTTGCAACACACGAAGCATCGCTCACGCGTTACCGACCTTTCCCCCCCCCCCTATGAGCTCTGGCGACCTTACTCACGCGCAGGAACACAACTTTACACAACATAAAGTTATTTGGCTGCGGTATTCTGTAAGGTGGAGGTACTTCCCCAGTCGAGCTGCTCTTTGAGCGAATAAACGCTATGCTCTACCTCTCTCAAAAAATGAAATAAATTCAGGACACTAGGCCTAATATGTTTGTCGTTGTCCAGTTCAATACGCAGTAACAGTGTCAGTGATGGCGTACGTGGCGCTATGGATGCCGGCTCGACTAATAGCCGAGTACAAGTTGCCGCGCGTGCTGACCACACTGTGCGGAGTGTTCCCGCACGCGCCCGTCTACTGGTTCTGGAACGAGGTCAGCGCGCTTGAACTGTACGGTACGTTACCACACACAATGCTTTATTTAAACCCTTCTTAAGAGTCTTTTTAATCGACTTAAAATAATTGGACTGTTTTACAAAAAAATTAAACCGACTTCAAACTACACTAAAAAGTAATCAAATCCTGATCTGATGACAATGGGACCAAACGGGAAGTGTACGCTTCCAGACAAAAAAATAATTTTCCAAATCGGTTAATAAATGACGGAGGTATATGAGGTAACAAACATAAAAAAAAAAAAAAAAAAAGCCGAATTGAGTACCTCCTCCTTTTTTTTGAAGTCGGTTAAAAAAGGACACTATCAATTCGACACGTATGTGTGTAATATTATTGGAACTGCATTATATTCACATATGATAATCTATTAGGGCTTCCAAAAAATATATACAAAATTTCAAAGGTTTGTCCACGCATATCTCCGATGATATTAATCGGATTGTAACCATTCTTTTTATATTGGTTTACATTTACTTAAACTTAGGGAACAGTGCAAGTTTCATTAAAATCGGTTCAGTAGTTTTCAAGATATGGACAAATATTTGTGACGGCCTGGCTTATTGATACGAGCTACGGTTGTAGTGTTATTAAAAAGTAATTTAAAAAAAAACGACTTCAAAATACACTAAAAAGTATGAAATAACTCTAATCTGACACTGATTTGAAGTCAGAGAAAGAGCATGACGTATTCCAATGAAAATATTTCGCTGACTTCAAATCAGTGTCAGATTAGAGTAAATTCATACATTTTAGTGTATTTTGAAGTAGTTTTTTTTTTAAAATTTCTTTTCTGTTATATTATATGCTCAAAGAGATCAGAATGTGTTACGTAATGAATCTAAGTCTGTTTTGAAAAGAGTAAATGCTGAGTTTATTGCCAGCTCTTCTCAGCAGATGCAACCTTCCCAACCGGTATTAGAGTCAGACTATTCATAAGTGATAATTCCAAAATTATTTATTCAATTATAAGGTAGTTTTTTTAAATCTCACTACATATAAATCTATACAGGGTGTCCCAGGGCTATGTCACATGGAAGGAAAGTACCTTAAATATTGTAGGTGGAACATTTTACTGAAAGGTATTTTTAATTTAAAAAATAATTTAAACAGCATTCATAGATTTAAATAGTTACATGTACATTACAAATACATACTTAATATACATAATTACACCCAGACACAGGACATACAGACATGTTCATGCACACAAATGCATGTCCTGTGTGGGAATCGAACCCACGACCTGCCGCGCGATAGGTGGAATCTTAACCACGCGCCAGATGGCCCGTCAAATGATTTTGATCGAATTGCCCATCCGTGTCTTGAAAAATTTATATGTAAATATTTTTTTGGTGACCAGGAAGCGGTGCATCATTTAGCACGATGTTCAGCCACCATACTCCTAAGTCCAGCTCGGTGTTCCTGGGGTTCCTGCTGCTGGTGCTTCAGACCATGGTGTTCCTGTTGGTGTCGTGGTACTTGTCGCACGTGAGGCCCGGCCCCTACGGACATGCGCTGCCTTGGAACTTTGTGTGTCAGGTCAGATTCTATGGTGTTTTGTGGTATTAAACGTTAGACCCCTCTTGTCCAAATGATGTCGCATATAGGGTGGTAGGGGCATAATGTCATATTTTAAACTAAGAAAATTCTGACGGTATAAAATATATGAGAATCGATCTGTCCTTTTATAATGTGATTTTTCGAAACTTGATCAGACGGATATTAGAAAAATATCGTTAAAAATCCGAAAACTTATGCAACTTTTGCATAAGTTAATGCTGCGAGCGTGCGATGAGCGTTCATTTTACAAATTGTGTAGATATTATAATCTTAATCTTTATTTATTTCTATAGAAACAATATTGGACTAAAAACGAAGTGATGCCAGATACAGAATCGGAAGAAGAGGCACCTATCGCCCAAGATGAGAAGTACTTCGAGAAACCACACAAGGAAATGGATGTTGGCATCAGGATCACCAATGTTTCTAAGGTAGGACCATGTTTGTAGATGGGATTTTATGGATATGAAAAGCTAGATGTATCGCGCGGTTTCACCCGCGTTCCCGTGATAAAAAGTATATAGCCTATAATACTCGGGGATAATGTAGCTTCCTATTAGTGAAAGAATTTTTCGAATCCGACTGGTAGTTCCAGTGATTAGCCCGTTTAAACAAACAAACAAAAAACTCTTCCCTTTATTATATTAGTATAGATATTATACTGGTTTCAGATACGATTACTGATATGAAATTATTTCGGATATCCGGATATTAGTTCTTTAATAAACGGCTAGTGGGTCTACTCGTCCGGGCCAAAACTTGTTATAGCGTGTCTTAGTTAGACTCCATTCCTATTCGAAATTATTTGAAATATTGATATCATGTTCGGTTACAGTTGCGGATTTATGATTTATTTCGGATATCCGATAGTTTCGGTTACGGTGCTCCATAACATCCTTGATTTGTAGTACCTACCCGCCTGGCTGGCTGTCGTTGTCAAGTTTGTAGTACCCACCTGACTGCTTGACATTCCCAAGTTGAAAACAGTATCTGGTGTTTTGGCAGCTGTATTTGAAGCTCCTTTATTTCTTGTTTAATATATGTTACTAGCTGTCCCCCGCGGTTTCACCCGCGTTCCCGTGATAAAAAGTAGCGTATGTCCTTCTTCATACCATAGGCTATCTGCATGCTAAATTTCATGATGATCCGTTGAGTATTTGAGGCGTGAAGGCGTAACAAACAAACAAACAAACTCACTTTCGCATTTATAATATTATAGTTAGGATACCACATAATATGTGTGCACGTAAAAATCAATCATATTTTAACAGCTTTAAAGTAAATATTTCCAAAGTTTGAGCTGTGTATCGGTAAATCACGTCAGTTTGTAATTGTTTCACAGATGTATCAAAAACACAAGGCGCTCAGCAACGTTTCGTTAGACGCGTACAAGGGTGAGATCACGGTACTGCTGGGGCACAACGGAGCCGGGAAGACCACTCTCATGTCCATTATTACTGGTAAGAAATCATGTTTTGTCGGGCCAGTTCGCCGCAGGTCGTGAGTTCGATTCCCACACAGGACATGCATGAACATGTCTGCATGTCCTTAGTCTGGGTGTAATTATGTATATTAAGTATGTATTTACAAACATAACGTAGTATATGTATTATATCAGTTATCTGGTTTCCATAATACAAGCTCTGCTTAGTTTGGGATCAGATGATCGTGTGTGAGGAATGTCCCAGGATATTTATAGAGAGGACCTAAAAGATATCTACAGCCTGCCCTCCAAAAATGTTTTTTTATTTGCTAGGTATGATAAGCGCTTCTGAAGGTAAGGTGTACGTGAATGGTATGGATACAGTGGCTCAGCAGAGCGCGGTCCGCAAGCAGCTCGGCCTCTGTCCTCAACACAACCTGTTCTTCACGGACCTCAACGTCATTCAACACGTCAAGTTCTTCACATTGGTGAGTTTACAAACACTTCTGTTAATGTATTCAGCGGGATTCATTCGAAACTGGTTATAGCGTCTATAGACTGCGATAACTTATGAAAATCTATTTTATTATTTATTAAGCAACTCCAACAAAAATACACATTACACTAATAATATAATAATACACATGCCATTAGTTCTATATGCATCTTCAGTTACAGGAGATAACAGCGCTCGTTTATAAAAAAAAAGTACTTATAAGTCTCTTACTTAAATCGACAATAAGTATATAAGAACTATAATTAACTATAACTAGAATAAATATGTATATAAATGTAGTAGAAAATTTTTACGAATCTTTCCAATAAAAGTATGTTATTTATCTATACATATAAAATGCTTTGTCCTGAATTACTGACTGACAATCAACGCACAGCCTAAACCGCTGATCGTAGAGACCTGAAACCTGAGACCTGAAGGGTGTGTTGTTTGTATGACGTAGGCATCAGATAAGAAAGGATTTTCCGAAATTCTACCCCTAAGGGGGTGAAAAACGATGGCAAAGTTGTAATTGTATTGTATGGGAAAACGTGATTCTTTGGTCCGAACTACTTAAAATTTTGCATAAACATTCTTTAACAGAATTGATGGAAGACGTGTTTCATATTTTATTGAAAATCATCGCCAAACGGGATAAAAAAGGGGCTGAAAGTTATTTTAGGGGTGATTTGCATCGAAGTTGATATCAATACTCCTTAGTGCTTTTGATTTAAATATTCTTTTATATTTGACATTCCAATTTTAAAGAGCATTGCACCGTAGACGTAGAATTACAGGTAGACAGGCCAAGATATGCATATGTCAAAACATGTATGTGTGAGCAAGACTAAAAGTATTTCTTTGTCCCTATCTTGCTGAGGTCAAACAATAACAATCTGTGTTATTGTTTGACCTCAGTGCCGTTGAGGCCAAAAAAGTTTGGGTATTATGATATTTTTTTACGAGAGCAGTGAAACTGTAAATTGTATGTTATTTGTGACTTTGTATCAGCGTTGCCAGACGACTCGATTTTTAGCCCAAGATTGAATGTTCCTCGCGTGACAGGTTCCCGCTTTTCGAGGATTACTCGACGGTGAAATCATTGTTGGACGTAGAAATCGAAAATTATAAAGACTTCACTGCACAGAAATGGCACCTGCTTTCCCGTGACGCGTCTTAAACAATTGTTGTGTAATAATAATAATGTGGCTGTAAAAATAATTAGTGTTCCGCGCAAAAAAATTCAAACCGTTCGCGGGTGAAACCGCGGGGGCCTGCTAGTCGATAATAATATGATAATCTATGGACCTAGAAAGGTCATTATACAATTTAGACATAGTTTTATGTGCCCGGAAGTTTTACAGTCTGTAGACACTCAAGCGTGGTATACAATCAATGATTATATTATATTGATTACTTCGGCAGCAATAAGGACTATTTTACTTTACTTTTATTAGTTTCACATGTACAGTCGAGGACATAAATATGTATACAATTAGTAAAATTCAACAACGGTTTCCTCTTAAACTACTGACTAAAATTATGAGATATTATAAAGGCAGAATCTTCTAACATATACTATTATGATTTGTGTAATAGTTTAACACCTAAATGTTAAACATGCGAGAAAATCGCATTTGAATTTCAAAAAGTGTATACATATTTATGTCCTCGACTGTACCGGTGTCTGTGAATCTGTAATATTATCTTGC
The DNA here is from genome assembly GCA_947623365.1 of Achlya flavicornis. Taxonomy (NCBI): domain Eukaryota; kingdom Metazoa; phylum Arthropoda; class Insecta; order Lepidoptera; family Drepanidae; genus Achlya; species Achlya flavicornis. Next base: position 12,275,243 of record OX392484.1, read on the forward strand.
AAGCAAAATTTTACCAACTTCCCGGTTTCCGATTGAGCTGAAATTTTGCATCGGATAACATCGGGCTTGTTTGATTAGTCTTATTAAGGTTCTAGGGTCTGATGATTATGTTAGGTAATTAAATAAAAAAGCTTGTTTACAAAAATGAAATTCTTCGTAACAATGTAACGTCATTTTTTTTTTCGAATAGAACCTAACCTGGAAGTGATCATTGGTACTGGTTCTAAAAGATGTAAGAAATGTAGTCCAGTCAAATTAGTCCAATGCTTGTTTTCAATATAAATTTAGTCGCCGTCTATCGCGGTTACGTCTAAATACCCGAAAATGAAGACTGCAAAGACCAATTTCACAGCTTTAAATATGTTCTATCCTTTTTCAATAATGTTTGTAAGAAAGAGATGTGATGTGAATAAAATTAGTGTAGTGAGATTTTCAACACAATCCGCACCGTTGTATTTTTTGCATATTTAGATAACTTCTCTTTCGGGGAACTAGTGTTGGCTATTAAATGAAATGTCAGTATTCGCAATAAAGGTCAGTTCTTCAATTTACACAATTTAATTCACTGTCAATATAATCGACTCCAAATAAAGTTCCTTAGGCTACTGTATAAAGAGTGTGGATGCGGGCGCGAGCTCGGCCCGATACATTAGCCAGCTCAAAAAAAAACGATGACGCAACATAATGTGCCCCTACATATCTATCTAAATATTGGCTTTTCGAAAGTTAACTCTTATTTTCCTTCGCAGATAAAAGGCGTAACATACCAAGAAGCCCATGAATCTTCTCTCAAGTTGCTCGCTAAACTGGGTTTAAGTGATAAAACGGCGTACTACAGCGAGCAACTATCGGGCGGCATGAAGCGACGCCTGCAGCTGGCGTGTGCCCTCGCGGGAGATGCATCAGTGCTGGTGCTGGACGAGCCCACCTCTGGACTGGATGTGGAGACCAGGCGGGAACTGTGGGATTTGCTGCTCGTCAGTATACTTATTATTTGGGTTACGTGGCTGTTTCAAGTCTTTCCTGAGCTTTTATCACTGCGATCAGCCAGCAGTAATGGGATGAGTGTCTTGATTGTTCTTATGTATGATCGCCGGACGACATCTTTGCCGGCAGGCGGTGTAGGTCTTTGCAGTAATATGGACCTGTCGATATCACTCACGAGGATGTACCAAGCGGTGCTATGTTATGCGGTGTAGGTCTTTGCAGTAATATGGACCTGTCGATATCACTCACGAGGATGTACCAAGCGGTGCTATGTTATGCGGTGTAGGTCTTTGCAGTAATATGGACCTGTCGATATCACTCACGAGGATGTACCAAGCGGTGCTATGTTATGCGGTGTAGGTCTTTGCAGTAATATGGACCTGTCGATATCACTCACGAGGATGTACCAAGTGGTGCTATGTTATGCGGTGTATGTCTTTGCAGTAATATGGACCTGTCGATATCACTCACGAGGATGTACCAAGCGGTGCTATGTTATGCGGTGTAGGTCTTTGCAGTAATATGGACCTGTCGATATCACTCACGAGGATGTACCAAGCGGTGCTATGTTATGCGGTGTAGGTCTTTGCAGTAATATGGACCTGTCGATATCACTCACTAGGATGTACCAAGCGGTGCTATGTTATGCGGTGTATGTCTTTGCAGTAATATGGACCTGTCGATATCACTCACGAGGATGTACCAAGCGGTGCTATGTTATGCGGTGTAGGTCTTTGCAGTAATATGGACCTGTCGATATCACTCATGTCGAAGATTCACATTGAAACCAGAATTCTTTCGAACTGTGCGGGCTCAAAGGAGCTTTCTTCCGCGGACGCTCAGGTTGTGGAATGAGCTCCCCGCCGTGGTTTTCCCAATGGAGTAAAGCATGGGGTTCTTCAAAAAGGGCGTGAAGGGATTTCTTCAGGGTCGGCAACGCGCGAGTATACCCCTGGTGTTGCAAGCGTCCATAGGCTACGGTAACTGCTTACCATCAGGCGGCCCGTATGCTTGTTTGCCACCTTAGTGGTGAGAGTGTATTAAATCAATGCACACGAGTGTCATACGACATTTTTCAACACACTTGCAAGGAAAAAAACAGACTTCAATTTTGCAATAATTGTCACTTTACGAGCGAGTGTGTTGAAAAAACCTTTATTGCCTATATTATAATTAGACAATGAACACGGGCTATTTGTTTATTGTGTGGTGGTCAGTCGATCCGCGGGTCCCGCACGGTGTTGCTGACGACGCACTTCATGGAGGAGGCGGACGCGCTGGGCGACCGCGTGGCGGCGCTGCACGCGGGCCGGCTCACGTGCCACGCCACGCCCATGTACCTCAAGAAGGCTATAGGTGACTACACTACACTACACTACACTACACTATGTATACGACGCACTTCATGGAGGAGGCGGACGCGCTGGGCGACCGCGTGGCGGCGCTGCACGCGGGCCGGCTCACGTGCCACGCCACGCCCATGTACCTCAAGAAGGCTATAGGTGACTACACTACACTACACTACACTACACTATGTATACGACGCACTTCATGGAGGAGGCGGACGCGCTGGGCGACCGCGTGGCGGCGCTGCACGCGGGCCGGCTCACGTGCCACGCCACGCCCATGTACCTCAAGAAGGCTATAGGTGACTACACTACACTACACTACACTACACTATGTATACGACGCACTTCATGGAGGAGGCGGACGCGCTGGGCGACCGCGTGGCGGCGCTGCACGCGGGCCGGCTCACGTGCCACGCCACGCCCATGTACCTCAAGAAGGCTATAGGTGACTACACTACACTACACTATGTATACGACGCACTTCATGGAGGAGGCGGACGCGCTGGGCGACCGCGTGGCGGCGCTGCACGCGGGCCGGCTCACGTGCCACGCCACGCCCATGTACCTCAAGAAGGCTATAGGTGACTACACTACACTACACTACACTACACTATGTATACGACGCACTTCATGGAGGAGGCGGACGCGCTGGGCGACCGCGTGGCGGCGCTGCACGCGGGCCGGCTCACGTGCCACGCCACGCCCATGTACCTCAAGAAGGCTATAGGTGACTACACTACACTACACTACACTACACTATGTATACGACGCACTTCATGGAGGAGGCGGACGCGCTGGGCGACCGCGTGGCGGCGCTGCACGCGGGCCGGCTCACGTGCCACGCCACGCCCATGTACCTCAAGAAGGCTATAGGTGACTACACTACACTACACTACACTACACTATGTATACGACGCACTTCATGGAGGAGGCGGACGCGCTGGGCGACCGCGTGGCGGCGCTGCACGCGGGCCGGCTCACGTGCCACGCCACGCCCATGTACCTCAAGAAGGCTATAGGTGACTACACTACACTACACTATGTATACGACGCACTTCATGGAGGAGGCGGACGCGCTGGGCGACCGCGTGGCGGCGCTGCACGCGGGCCGGCTCACGTGCCACGCCACGCCCATGTACCTCAAGAAGGCTATAGGTGACTACACTACACTACACTATGTATACGACGCACTTCATGGAGGAGGCGGACGCGCTGGGCGACCGCGTGGCGGCGCTGCACGCGGGCCGGCTCACGTGCCACGCCACGCCCATGTACCTCAAGAAGGCTATAGGTGACTACACTACACTACACTACACTACACTATGTATACGACGCACTTCATGGAGGAGGCGGACGCGCTGGGCGACCGCGTGGCGGCGCTGCACGCGGGCCGGCTCACGTGCCACGCCACGCCCATGTACCTCAAGAAGGCTATAGGTGACTACACTACACTACACTACACTACACTATGTATACGACGCACTTCATGGAGGAGGCGGACGCGCTGGGCGACCGCGTGGCGGCGCTGCACGCGGGCCGGCTCACGTGCCACGCCACGCCCATGTACCTCAAGAAGGCTATAGGTGACTACACTACACTACACTACACTACACTATGTATACGACGCACTTCATGGAGGAGGCGGACGCGCTGGGCGACCGCGTGGCGGCGCTGCACGCGGGCCGGCTCACGTGCCACGCCACGCCCATGTACCTCAAGAAGGCTATAGGTGACTACACTACACTACACTATGTATACGACGCACTTCATGGAGGAGGCGGACGCGCTGGGCGACCGCGTGGCGGCGCTGCACGCGGGCCGGCTCACGTGCCACGCCACGCCCATGTACCTCAAGAAGGCTATAGGTGACTACACTACACTACACTACACTACACTATGTATACGACGCACTTCATGGAGGAGGCGGACGCGCTGGGCGACCGCGTGGCGGCGCTGCACGCGGGCCGGCTCACGTGCCACGCCACGCCCATGTACCTCAAGAAGGCTATAGGTGACTACACTACACTACACTATGTATACGACGCACTTCATGGAGGAGGCGGACGCGCTGGGCGACCGCGTGGCGGCGCTGCACGCGGGCCGGCTCACGTGCCACGCCACGCCCATGTACCTCAAGAAGGCTATAGGTGACTACACTACACTACACTACACTACACTATGTATACGACGCACTTCATGGAGGAGGCGGACGCGCTGGGCGACCGCGTGGCGGCGCTGCACGCGGGCCGGCTCACGTGCCACGCCACGCCCATGTACCTCAAGAAGGCTATAGGTGACTACACTACACTACACTATGTATACGACGCACTTCATGGAGGAGGCGGACGCGCTGGGCGACCGCGTGGCGGCGCTGCACGCGGGCCGGCTCACGTGCCACGCCACGCCCATGTACCTCAAGAAGGCTATAGGTGACTACACTACACTACACTACACTACACTATGTATACGACGCACTTCATGGAGGAGGCGGACGCGCTGGGCGACCGCGTGGCGGCGCTGCACGCGGGCCGGCTCACGTGCCACGCCACGCCCATGTACCTCAAGAAGGCTATAGGTGACTACACTACACTACACTACACCTATGTACACTACACTACTGTACACCACAGTTCTGTACACTACAGTACTGTACACTACACCTCTGTACACTACAGTACTGTACACTACACCTCTGTACACTACACCTCTGTACACTATAGTACTGTACACTACAGCTCTGTACACTATACTACAGCTCTGTACACTATACTACGGCTCTGTACACTATAGTACTGTACACTACAGCTCTGTACATTAAAGTACTGTTCACTACACTACACCTTTGTACACTATAGTACTGTACACTATAGCTCTGTACACTATACTACAGCTCTGTAGACTATACTACAGCTCTGTACACTATACTACGGCTCTGTACACCATAGTACTGTACACTACAGCTCTGTACACTAAAGTACTGTTCACTACACTACAGCTCTGTACACTACAGTACTGTGCACTACACCTCTGTACACTATAGTACTGTACACTAACAGCTCTGTGCACTATACTACAGGTCTGTACACTGTACTACAGCTCTGTACACTATACTACGGCTCTGTACACTAAAGTACTGTTCACTACACTACAGCTTTTTACAGTCGCGGACTAAAAATGTTTACCACCTTACGGTCTATAATCGCTTGCACGTTTATTTTCTGTTTCATAAGGTTGACCGGAAATAAAATTACTATTGATAGACGTGGATTGTTATGACATATTAAACCTTTTGCGCGCGGTACGAGATGGAATCGACTTAGAAATGTGTCTAAACATTTTCAGTACACTACAATAAAGCTCTGTACACTACATTACAGCTCTACACTACAGTTCTGTACACTACTCTACAGTCCTGTACAATACACTAGTGTACACTGTCAGGTTTTACTCACAAATATTTTCGTGTCCATTTCGACAACATAATTTTTTCTTCTCTGTTATTAATAGGCTCTATGATTTTAAACAGGCACCGGGTACCGCTTATTCTTCACCACCATCGGCCTCCCTAAAGAACAGGCGATCACCTCAGAGATCACGGCCGTCATACCAGAAGCCAGTATCAAGGAGTCGACCCTTAACTCCATCTCATACAGTCTACCAGCTCAAGCCAGCAACAAGTTTCCACTGTTATTCACCACCCTCGAGGATAAGCGATCGCAATTGGGGATCGATTCTATAGGAGTTGGGGTGTCTACTTTGGAAGAGGTGTTTTTGAAGTAAGTAGATAGAAGTAGATTGTAATTAACCTTACAATATTATTTTTTTGTTTATACAACTAATTCGGTAAACAAGCATACGGCCCGCCTGATGGTAAGCGGTTACCGTAGCCTATGGACGCTTGCAACACCAGGGGTGTCATTCGCGCGTTGCCGACCCTGCAGAACACCACCTTTTTTGAAGAACCTCATGCTGTTTCTTGCCGGATTCTTCTCAGGTTGAAGGCCGAGTTCCGAACCGGTGGTAACTTCAGTAAATGTGACCTGCATAAGTGCCCTTCTGGGGCCTAAATTGAATAAATGGCTTCGACTTTGCTCACATTTGATTATTGTGACCTGTCGCCACTTCATCCAACCTGAGCTGATTATCTGCTTTATAACACGGTCAATATTACCATTAACATCCAAATCCTTATATCCTAACTTAATATTATAAATGCGAAAGTGAGTTTGTTTGTTTGTTTGTTACGCCTTCAAGCCTCGACTATTCAACGGATCATCATGAAATTTGGCATGCAGATAGTCTATGGTATGGAGAAGGACCTAGGCTTTTTATCCCGGGAACGTGGGTGAAACCGCGGGGGACAGCTAGTTACTATTATAAAATGAGAAAGTAACTCTGTTTGTTCGTTTGTTACGCTTTCACGACAAAATCGCTGAACCGATCGCGATGAAATTAGGCATGCAGATAGCCTATGGTATGGAGAACGACATAGGCTACTTTTAATCCTGATAACGCGGGTGAAACTGCGGGGGACAGCTAGTCTACTTTAAATACATATCTCTATGCAAAAAAGAGAGACTTTGCCTCCTTATGTGTGTTCTACCGCTTGTACAACGGACGGTGTTCTGAAGAATTGTTTAAGATGATGCCCACGGCTACTTTCTACCATCGCAACTCTCGCCATCGACGTGGAGTCCATCCGCACATATTGAAACCTGAATTGTTTCGTACTGTGCGGGCTCAAAGGAGCTTCCTTCCGCGGACGCTCAGACTGTGGAATGAGCTCCCCGCCGTGGTTTTCCCAATGGAGTACAGCATGGGGTTCTTCAAAAGGGGTGTGAAGAGATTTCTGCAGGGTCGGCAACGCGCGCGTGATACCCCTGGTGTTGCAAGCGTCCATAGGCTACGGTAACCGCTTACGATCAGGCGGGCCGTATGCTTGTTTGCCACCTAAGTGGTATAAAAAAAAAAAAATAAAAAAAAATATGTAATGTTATTATTGCAGACTGTGCAGCGATGTAGACACTACATTTACCGAAGACCAGGTCGATGGCACTGCGCCTGGTAAATATACTAACATTATTACACACTGTTATGTTAGCTATCAACAAGGTTATATATGTTATAACATACCGATTTAAGTAATTTGGCAAAACATCGCTATAAAAAAATACCTGCGCGCCATTTTCCATAAATATTTGATATTGTTTTCGTTGTGTGGTTGTATTATCAAAAAAAAACAACTTCAAAAAAATACAAGTCTATTTCCTCGCAGGTGTGCTGAAAAACGTCGTATGACACGCGTGTGCATTGATCATTACACTCTCGGCTGCCTAATACCACCTCGTGTGTAATGACCAAATTAGCACACTTATATCATAATGTACTATTTCAACACACTTGCTCGTATAGTGACTTATCGTACCGATTTAAGTTTCATAATGCAGCTTATTACTCACTAGGGCTTTTTACTTTACATTACCGCCCAGTTTAATGATAAGTATAATCCCAATTATGTTAAATTTGTACCTCAATGCAAATTGATAGACGAAGCATTCTTAATTTAAACGGATAAATCTAAATGACAGCGCATCGCTGTAAAAAAAAAAGCTGCGCGTCAGTTTTGGTAACGTTCTCATTGTGTGGGTGATTATTATCAATACTTTATTAATATTATTAGAAATACAAGTCTATTTTATCCTCGCAAGTGTGTTGAAAAACGTCGTATGACACGCGTGTGCATTGATAATTACACTCTTAATAATACCGTCACGTTTGTAATTACCAACTTTGCACACATGTATCATAATGTAAATGCATTTTAGAAACAACAATTCAGAAAGTAACTGGTCCGGTGCTGTACATGCGTCAAATGTGTGTTCTACTCAAGAGGCAGTTCAAGTACGTGCTGTCTAAGAAATGGTCATTTTTGATACTCGTGAGTATTTAATTGTGTTTTGTGATATAGTTCTTGCCATCCACGAAGACGCGCCCCACTCTTTTTACGCACACGTACGTATCGACAGCGCTACAACACTAGCTAACGAATGCACTCTTGCACTGTAAACGATTAGGAAAAAAAAATTAATACAAGCTTTTTTTGGTGACTGTACTTGCATTGTCTTGCAATATACTAATGTATACCAAATATCAAGTCAATCCGACGACTGGAAGTGGGTGAAATTCGATTTGCAATATTTGACCCGAACATACAGACATGTCAAGTTAACAAAAAGTTTGTAAATGTGTGTCGTGACTTCGTGTATGGCTGCACTTGAGAGCCAGTTTGCTTTTCCAACTTATTATTTGATCCCAAATATTAACTCTCTTGTCCATCATTTTAAGCTGGTAATGAAGTGGTTTTATGATCTTTTTTCAGCTATGAGTATGTTGATTTCGTACCTAAACCTAAGTTTTAGTATACTAACTTTTCAAACCCATTGGGCGGTGAATTTTTAAAGACTCATACTGCCATGTCTGCCTGTTTCTGAAAGCCAAATCAAAGCTAATCTCTTGTTGAAAGCACAGGTCGGTTAACTAAATCTGGCACGTTCAACACATTTACACGTTACGCTTGTGTAGTGTCTGTGAATAAGCGCGCGGCGTGACGTCGCACTGCATGCGCACCATGAAAAGTATGTCCGTCTCTCTCGTGCGCGGTCCAGCTTATGAGTATAAAGGAGACAGTTATTGTTTTGGTTTTGCTACTGCTCATAAATAAAGAGTGGTCTTTTTTTGTATTCGTCCATTAGAATTGCCTGACTGATTAGAAGCAATAATGTAATAAAACATACTGTATCGTGAAATTGTATGTATAGTAACAGTAGTACCCAACTCATATGGCTTACCGATGTACCTGCGCAGAAGATACATTTCCAAAGCGCGGGAAAGCTATTGGTCGGCAGCTGCCGCCATGTGTGCGCAGGGGCGTGACTTGCGAGTGAGACGGAACTAACAGGTGCAGTGTATTATGAACGTTATAGTAGTGATCTAAGTTTGAAGCCTTCTTTCGTTAATCTTCGGGCCATACTTTCGATTCACGACGCGCCTTATCAGTTGGGTACTACTGTACTGTTAACGTGCCAGCTTTCGTTAATGGACCTGTATATCTGTCATTATTATTGTCGTCTGTAAAGACAAAGACTGCAACAGTTTGGGTTGTCATTTCTCGATCATTACCTCTTTCTTTCCAGCAACTGTTTCTCCCGATCCTAATGATATACACGTTCACAAACACAACTGTAAGCCAGGGCCAACTGCCCGCTGACGACGCCATGGTCGCCATGAATCTGGATCTATACAAGGACATGCCTACTAGGAAAGTGTTTTACTCAATGGACACCCCAAAGCCCGCCTTAAGAACTCTCCACGGTAGCTTCCCGGACGTACATTTTGAGGATACTATGAATATTGCTCGCGGTGAGTCAAAATCTATAGTAATACTAGCTGCCCAGCGCGACTTCGTTCGCGTGGTGGTACCCTACCCTGTGGTGCTACCCTACCCTACCCTACCCTACACTATCTAAACCATCCAGGGCGTCACCCAAACTCATACAAAAAAACTCAACCGGCAGATGGCGCTGCAGTCGGTATCTAGGTTATATTATCGACTGCAGCGGCATCTGCCGGGCTGATTTGTGAATCTAAACCATCCAAGGCGCTACCCAAACGCATACAAAAAAATTCATTCAAATCGGTCCAGCCGTTTAGGAGGAATTCAGTGACATACACACGTACAGTAGAATTTTATATATAAAGATAATAAAGTCGGAGAGTGTTTTTGTTTGTTTTGACGCGTAAATTTTTGGAAATAACAGTCGGATTCTAAAAAAGAACACTAATATGAATCATTATCCCAGTATAGTCTGCTTTTTATCGCGGGAACGCGGGAAGTTTGACCATTTTTTTTATAAGTATAATAATGACCACCAAAAAAAATGTTGTGACCAATTACCTCTATTACCTAAAATTGTAAAAAACCCAAATATTGTAAATTATCACCAAATGTTGATGTGGAAATTGTTGCGCTCGACTCGGGGCACTCCGACTACACACACTAAATACAGTTGGTTGGAACTGTGACAATACCGTGTGACTAGATCCAAGTTTAAGTTTTGTTTTCGGTGACCATTTACTATTTTTGGTAATATAAAGTGATTTTTTTACCGATACATTTTACAAAATCTGGTGGTTCGTTAAACATAAGCCATATCTATTCGCAGCCGTCTTGAGGACCAGTAAGCAGGATGCTCTGGAGTACAACAAATATTTAGTTGGCGTCGAAATTAACGATACCGATGTAAAGGTATGTACTAATGTTTTACTGATATAATAACTCTAACTAATATATAAGAGCTCCCCGCCGAGGTTTTCCCAATGGAGTACAGCATGGGGTTCTTCAAAAGGGGTGTGAAGATATTTCTGCAGGGTCGGCAAAGCGCGGGTGATACTCCTGGTGTTGCAAGCGTCAATAGGCTACGGTAACCGCTTACCATCAGGCGGGCCGTATGCTTGTTTGCCACCTATGTGGTATAAAAAATAAATAAAAAAAAAGCGGTTAAATAAAGATATTTTTTGTTTTGTTTTTTCAAAAGGGGTTATCTCTGGAACTACCAGTCGGATTCGAGAAATTCTATCACTAGTAGGAAGCTACATTATCGCCGTGTATTATAAGCTTTTTATCCCGGGAATGCGGGTGAAACCGCGGGGGACAACTAGTGTATTAAATTATAGTAGAAATTAGAACAGGGTCCTACTAATATTATAAAAGCGAAAGTTTGTATGTATTTATGTTTGTTACTCTTTCACGCAATAACTACTGAACGGATTTTGATGAAATTTGGCACACAGATAGAATATGAGATTTAAGAGAGGTAGAGCATATCGTTTATTCGCTCAAAGAGCAGCTCGACTGGGGAAGTACCTCCTTACAGAATACCGCAGCCAAAGAACTTTATGTTATGTAAAGTTGTGTTCCTGCGCGTGAGTAAGGTCGCCAGAGCTCATATGGGAGGAGGGAATGGTCGGTAACGCGTGAGCGATGCTTCTTGTGTTGCAAGCGTCCATATGGCTACGGTAACCGCTTACCATCAGGCGGTCCGTATGCTTGTTTACCGACTTAGTTGTAAAAAAAAAAAAGATCTGGATTAACACGTGTCTTTTTATCCTGGAAAATCTATTTATCCCTCGGGTACGAGGGCGAAACCGCGGGGCGCAAATAGTTAATTTATAATAGCATAGATGTTGTCCACAGATCCTATACACAACGATAGTCCGTCACGCGGCCCCGGTGGCGCTGAACTTGTTGTCGAACTTGTTGGCCGAGCCGCACATCTCGTGGGCCGACGGGCGCACGCTCACCGTCTACAACCACCCCATAGACCCCATGAGGACCAAGCTAGTCGAGCCCAAGTCGCTTGTTTATGTATTCATGTGGGCTAGCTTTATGGTTTTTAGTGAGTATACGGTGTTATTAAATATGGAACAATTTCGCCATGGTGAGCACACAAAGCTTATAGGGTCTAACGCGCGTTCATTTCCTACACATTTTTTAAGGTACCTTACACAAATGGTCCGCCCGTCTGTCTTTCTGTCAGTGGGCTGTATCTCATGAAACGTGTAGACAGAAGAAATTTTCACATAATGGGTATTTCTTTTGCCGTTATATCAACAAATAGTAAAAACAACAAAAAAATATTAAAGGGTTATTTTAATGACTATATAAGAATCGACTTTTTAGGGTTCCGTAGCCAAATGGCAAAAAACGGAACCCTTATAGATTCGTCATGTGTGTCCGTCTGTCTGTCTGTCTGTCTGTCCGTCCGTATGTCACAGCCACTTTTTTCCGAATCTATAAGAACTATAATGTTGAAACCCGGTAAGTAGATATATTCTGTGAACCGCATTAAGATTTTCACACAAAAATAGAAAAAAAACAAAAAAAAATTGGGGGTTCCCCATACATAAAACTGAAACGCAATTTTTTTTTAATAAATCCCATAATTATGGGGTGTCTATGGATAGGTCTTCAAAAATGATATTGAGGTTTCTAATATCATTTAAAATGTAAAACATGTAAAATGTGTCCCCGCCCTCCTGTAACTTCTAAAATAAGAGAATGATAAATCTATAAAAAATATATGATGTACATTACGATGCAAACTTCCACCGAAAATTGGTTTAAACGAGATTTAGTAAATAGATTTTTTTAATACGTCATAAATTGAAATTCGTATCAAATACTCAGGTCTATACTACCATTTACTTATATACCTACAGGTTTGTACGGAACCCGCACTTGGCCGGTTTTTTTGTTACGCCTACTATTAATTTCATAGTAAAGTAGAGTTAGTTAATATTATTGTTGTGTCTTGTTGCCGCCACCATTGTGCGCCCAGGCCTTGTAGCGCCTGACATTGGTACTGATTCTGTTGTTTACAACTAAACTAATTTAGTCACACTATGTCTCTTTCTAACAAGGAACATAAGAAAATGGTGTAAGAAATTTAGTCCTGTCAAATTAGTCCAATGTTTGTTTTCAATATAAATTTTGTCGCCATCTATCGCGGTTACGTCTAAATACACGCAAATGAAGACGACAGAGACTAATTTGACAGCTTTAAATATGTTCTATCCTTTTTCAATAATGTTTGTAAGAAAGAGAAGTGATGTGATGAATCTGCACCAATGACAATACTATAATTCAACCAGTGTTTCTTGGTCCCCAGTATTCCTGACGACGATAGTGAACACAGTGTCTCTGACGTGCGTCGAGCGTGCGTCAGGCGCGCGGCACATCCACGTCATGTCTGGGTGTCCCCCCGCACTCTACTGGCTCAGTACGCTGGTCTTCCACCTCGCCGTATCAGCACTCCCAATTATTGTCGCTACGGTTATCTGTGCGGCACTCGTCGAGACGGACCATACTATCAATCGGCCGGTGTTTTTGAGTGAGTCACTAATTCAATTAAATAAAATATCCTGGGACCAAAGATTTTCATAGGGCATCGTGCCTCTACCCAGATGGATAATCCGCCTTACTAAAGCGTGACATTTAATTTCACTCCGCTTGAGGGGCTCCCTGAGCAAATCGCTCTCAGTTCGTACTGCGCACGGCTGTCAAATACTGTCAATTCTGGCTTGTTTATTTCATGTTCCCATAGAGGCGACTATCCTTCTGGACGTTTTAAATTCTTTGCCTGGGACATTCCTATACGTTCACAGTACTCACACATGCAATTTCACGATACAGTAAGTATTATTACATTATTGCTTCTAATCAGTCAGTCAATTCTAATGGACGAATGCAAAAAGACCACTTTTATATTTATGAGCAGTAGCAAAAGCATAACAATAACTGTCTCCTTCATACTCATTAGCTTGACCGCGCACGAGAGAGACGGATAGCCTTTTCATGTTGCGCATGCAGTGCGACGTGACGCCGCGCGCTACACAAGCGGAACGTGTAAACGTATTGAATGCCAGCTTTAGTTAAAAGATCTTTTTTTTTTATATTAAATAGTTTTGCGCTTGACCGCAATCCCGCCTGATGGTAAGCGAAGATGTAGTCTAGGGTGGACCGCGCGTACCCATAAGATGCCTGTTCACTCTGGCCTTGAATAAACCCATGTTATAAGTGTCAGGAAACACGTTGTCCGGGAGAGCATTCCACAACTTGGCCGTGCGTATAAGCGCATCTATCTGTTACGCAGAAATAAATCTAAATAGATGACTATAGAGATTGAAATAAACATCTGAATCGTCGAAAAAAAAAATTTTTTTTTTTATACCACTAAGGTGGCAAACAAGCCTACAGCCCGCCTGATGGTAAGCAGTTACCGTAGCCTATGGACGCTTGCAACACGAGGGCTTTCACTCGCGCGTTGGCGACCCTGCAGAAATCTCTATCAAGACTCGCGAGGTTATCAGCTCACCGAGCAACTAATATAATATCGTTTGTTCCAGTGGTGGCGGTGCTGATAATGTTGGTCGGTTCCCTATCGTTCTTCGCGGTGATGTACTACGTCAGCTACATGTTCATGGAGCGCGTCGCCGCCATCGTGCTCATCATCTACATAGTTTTGTTCTGTAAGTGTTTTAATAATATTATTTTTAGGGTTGCGTAACCAAACTGTAAAACGGGACAATAAGACTCCGCTGTTGTCCGTCACCAGCCTGGATCAAATGTACGGTAATAGGTAGACAGCAGACATTTTCGAAGAATATAATAATAAATATCCTGGGACATTCGTCACACACGGTCATCTGATCCCAAACTAAGCAGAGCTTGTACTATGTAAACCAGATAACTGATATAATACATATACTACTTTTTGTTTGTAAATACATACTTAATATACATAATTACACCCAGACTCAGGACATACATAGTATATGTATTTCTATTGCCGCTATAACAACAAATAATATTAAAAATTAAAGGGGACGCCCATACAACAAACTTATTTTTTTGGTATTTTGTTTTCATAGCACAATGAGTTAGTTAATATTGTACGGAACCCTCCGTTTGCGAGTCCGACTCGCACTTGGCCGGTTTTTTCTTACCACTAAAGCAACAATTATACGGACGCCTGATGGTAAGCAGTTACCATAGCGTATTGACGCTTGCAACGCCAAGGGTATCAATCGCGCGTTACTGACCCTGCAGAAATCTCTTCACACCAATTTTGAAGAACCCCATGCTGTACTTCATTGTGTGCACTACAGCGGGGAGCTCATTCCACAACCTGAGTGTCCGCGGAAGGAAGCTCCTTTGAGGTTTCAAAGGACAGACAACAATCACTTAATAGGTTAAGTGATTGTTGACTTTTTTTTCATGTGTTATTTGTAAGATTCTGAGCTGAATAAATGTTCTCTATTATATTCTATACTTCAAGTAACTGAAAATCCTTCTAGGCCTGATAACCCCAGGAATACAGATAGCATCAGACTTCGTGGCAGAGAACAAGACCACAGGCATCACAGATATCCTAATGACCGTGGCGCAGTACACGGCTCCACCACACACGTTCACCAGCGCCATGCTGAAGGCTGGCAACGTCGCGAGGGTCAACGCTTACTGCACGCTCAATAAGGACATGTGCCCCAACCTGATCGTGCCTGATGGGGCGTTTGATGCCAACAAGTGTTGTGGTATGTATTTCTATAAAGTATATATATAAAAATCACTTTACGTTGTAATTTTATAACTCAAGAACGGGCTCACCTATCCAAACCAAATGCTTAGGCTTTATTCGGACTATTTAGTAGATGGTTTATGTGAAGTTTGCACAAAATTGGTCGAGCGGTTCTTCATTTATCACATTTTTTGTAGCAAATGAATTCAATAAATGGCGGATCATTTTGTTAATGGGGATTTTGCTGTCAGGGTTGGGTAGGGTGGGGTAGGGTAGGGTAGGGTAGGGTGGGTTAGGGTAGGGTAGGGTAGCACCATAGGGTAGGGTAGCATCACGTGAACGAAGTCCTTACCAAGACCTTACTCACTCGCAGGAACACAACATAAAGTTATTTGGCTGCGGTATTCTGTAAGGTGGAGGTACTTCCCCAGTCGAGCTGCTCTTTAAGCGAATAAACGCTATACTCTACCTCTCTCAAAAATGGATGGAGCCGAGGTGGCCATGGGAGCTGTAATAAAACGACGCAACCCCATCGAGTTTGAGCATGTTTGATTCGTCTTGACAAGGACTTTGATTCTATGGATTAACTTGGTCGACATTGTATTAAAAATTTTCATAAAAAAAATACTTATTATCTCGTTTCAGTATTAAATGAAAACCCGAGATGCTACTTCTGTTTCGACGAGTACTCGCCCGCCTCAGATATGCTGGTTCTATTGGCACAGTTCATTGTATTTTTTGTAAGTACTATGTTTATTGTGTGTAATAAAAATATATTTTAACGGTTTCGAATGTCAAAGAAAAATTTTCCTTATTGCGTCACGATAAGGTTTATTAGTTAAATCCATATTTAACTATAAAGGATAATAGACGGGGTAAAACCTCAGTGCCAAAGTATAGTGTTATTTATAAAATTACTAGCTGTCCCGCTTGGTTTCCCCCGGGATAAAAGTAGTATATCTGCATGCCAAATTTCATGATGATCCGTTGAGTATTTGACGCGTCAAACAAACAAACAAACTCACTTTCGCTTTTATAATATTAGTTAGGATTAGGATATATTTAATAGCATACAGAATATTATTGTAATGTTGTACAGACGCTGGTGATACTGACCCAACACGGTGTACTGAACGGCCTGTTCGATCGTTTGTTCAACGCGCGGTACCGACCTCCTCAACTCGCTTCTAAGGACGAGATGGTCCGCGCGGAGGCTGTATATGTCGACAAACAGATTCAACTGCGTAAGTATACTATATTAAAGTCATGTTTACTTAACTTGAATTTAAAATTCTTATTAATACACAGTTTTTGAGACTAAGGGTCAGGTCACACCGAGTCACGATTTTTAAGATAGCGACACAAAGGTGCCGATTCTGTTGTAAATCGCACTTAACTAATTTTAGTCACATCACATCTCTTTCTTACAAACATTATTGAAAAAGGATAGAACATATTTCATGCTGTCAAATTAGCCTTTGCCGTCTTAATTTGCGGGTATTTAGACGTAACCGCGATAGATGGCGACTAAATTTATATTGAAAACAAGCATTGGACTAATTTGACAGGACTACATTTCTTACGTCCTTTTCTAATGTTCTTTGCTAGAAAGAAACATAGTGAGACTAAATTAGTTTAGTTGTAAACAACAGAATCAGCACCAATGTAGAACTTTATTTATTACACAAAAAGGTATAGATTTCAGTGAGAGAATTCGTGACTCGTGACGCCGCGAGGCGTATTCGAATTCTTTCACTGAAATGTGTATTTAGGTATAGTCTCAGTGAGAGATGACCCTAAAGAAACATATGTAAAACATTGTACTCAATAATGTATGTAACTTAGGCTAGTCTTATAAAATATACCTATTAAATACTCCAATAATATTTTTTTCAACACACTTGTTGCTCGTAATGTGACATTTAGTGCGCCGTTTTATCTTAATGCAGCTTATTACGCACTAGTGCTTTTTACTTTACATTACCGCACAGTTGTATGATAGATATAATCCAGATTATGTTAAGTATGTACAGTCGAGGACATAAATATGTATACAATTAGTAAAATTCAACAACGGTTTCCTCTTAAACTACTGATTGAAATTATGAGATATTATAAAGGCAGAATCTTCTAACATATACTATTATGATTTGTGTAATAGACACACTTAAATGTTAAACATGCGAGAAAATCGCTTTTGAATTTAAAAATGTGTATACATATTTATGTCCTCGACTGTACCTCAATGCAAGTGATATGTGTGTAGACGAAGCATTCTTAATTTAAACGGGCAAAACAATTTGACAGCGAATCAAAAAAAAACTTGGGTGCCATATTTGTTAACGTTGTCATTGTGTGGTTGATTTATTATCAAAAAATCGACTACAAAAAATACAAGTCTGCTCTTTTCCTCACAAGTGTGTTGAAAAACGTCGTATAACACGCGTGTGTATTGATCATTACACTCCAGGCCAAAAATAAATTCAAAGAAAGTTTTCCCAACGTAACGTAATGAGTAATTCCATTTCGTTTAGATGCTATAATGTTTATTTTTCATATCGTCACAGCGAGCAAACAAATAACGGACGCCATGTTGGTGAACGACGTGCACAAGAACTACTTTCAGGTGATCGGCAAGCCTTGCAACGCTGTTAAGGGCATCAGCTTCTGCGTTAAAAAAGGTCAGTTTTACATATGTTAGATATTTATTCATATTGGTTGGATCATATTATTATGGTAGAAGGATTGAGTGATGTGGCAACACTGACCATAGTAGCATATAAAAGTGTGGGTATTTGTATTTGTAAGAGTTAGTTTTTTATCACAAGCTCTCGAGCTACCACAGCTCAGTGCGATCGTTGTTTCACCCGGTTCTGTAACTTATTATAATTTAAGTCTAAGATTGTGAAGTGAAGTTAAGTGAACTTTATGTTGTGTAAAGTTGTGTTCCTGCGCGTGAGTAAGGTCGCCAGAGCTCATAGGGGAGGGGGGAAAGGTCGGTAACGCGTGAGCGATGCTTCGTGTGTTGCAAGTGTCCATATGGCTACAGTAACCGCTTACCATCAGGTGGGCCGTATGCTTGTTTACCGACTAAGTTGTATAAAAAAAAAATGATTAGGTGATTAATTGTAATATTATAACAGTAAACCTATCGGGGCCCATGAGCGAGTTTGTTGCGTCGCTTCTTCTCCTCATACGGGACTTTTCCGAAGCGATAGTATTACGTTGTTTCATTGCCTGCACTACGCCCACTGAATCCTGATACCACATAACTTTAAACATGGTGTTCGTATCGCTTGGCAGTCGCTGACACTATTACATATACCATTTAAATATTAACCAAAAGAAATAAATAAACATCCCGGGACATTCCTCACACACGGTCATCTGCGGGGCGATTACGTAAATTAATTTCAAACATTTTCGAATTGAAATCGGTTCAATATATCGGTTTTGTGATAACTTTTATACGTTCTGTTAATTGCAAATACAAACAGTGGTTCATTAGAAACGGAACCATTTCCGATTTTGTAATATTTCTACTGATTCAGAGGTAATTTCAATCTGAATTTCATTGCAATAAAGTTACGTAATCCACGTACAGATTCCAAACTAAGCAGAGCTTGTACTATGGAAACCAGATAACTGATATAATACATATACTACTTTTTGTTTATAATTAAAATGTAGTGTTATCCATTTGAGCTAAGTCTCAATGTAACATTTAATTTTAATATATGCACACCGAAGCTCGGTAGAGTAAGCTTGGAACTCCATAATTTTTACCATCAATATTTTTGTCACCCTTATTCTCGCAAATAAATTAATTTCATTTCATTTCACCCAGACTCAGGAACTACAGACATATTCATGCACACAAATGCATGTCCTGGGTGGGAATCGAACCCACGACCTGCGACGCCAAAGGTAGAATCTGTCTGTAATACCCCCTATTCAGACCGGGGAACAGAGGCCATGTTATACAACACAATGAATATATTAAAAACACCAAAGAGGGAAAGATGGAATTTGTTAGGCGTTGATAGCTCATTGGTAGTGGCTTCGGATGCCGAGACGACAGTCCCGGGTTCGAAACCTACAGTGAACTTTAGTTTTCCGTGAAGGAAAACATTCGTAAGCAAACTATAGCAAGGTACTTTGTAGTAGTGTTGTAGGCTGGTCTGCTTAAGTTTGCTATTTATTTACTTATTAAATATTGATTCAGTCTTCTTTGTAATTTTGCCGCCGCGCCGGGGCACGCAATTGTTGTCAGTGCGATTAGAATGTAAATATTATGTAATGAATCTAAGCTTGTTTTGAAAAGAGTAATTGCTGAGTTTATTGCCGGTTCTTCTCAGCAAATGCAACCTTTCGACACGGTATTAGTGTATTAGTGCCTGCGAAGGTCTATTTGAATAAATTATTTTGAATTTGACTTCAACATACGACATCTTTGTATTTTTTGTTTAACCGACAAAAGAAAAAATACGTGTCTATTTTTTGATAATGTAAAAGTTGGACTAAAAAGATTTTTTTAGTCATGTAGCCCATTGTTGTGCAGGCGAATGCTTCGGCCTGCTGGGGGTGAACGGAGCCGGCAAGTCCACCACATTCAAGATGCTGACGGCTGAGGAGTGCGCCACTCGCGGCAAAATATTCGCCAATGGACACCACATGGATAAACAACATGGAAAGGTACACTTGTGGGGAAATTAAAAAAGTATAGCTAATTAGACCTCCGAATCGTGGAAAAGAGATATCACACACAATCCTTTGCAAGAGAGAAAGAGACGAGAGATTCTAATTTAATTTAATTCGCGTGACTTCACATTTCTATACATTTCCGCGTCACGCAGAACTTTAACGGGCTCTATCTGAATTCTAATTACGTTTGTTGATTCCATTACATACATACAGGTGAAGCTAATAAGTAGACAATCTGTTATTGGTATGGTATCATGCAATGATATAATAAGTAAATAGGTAGATAGGTTACTTACACAAGATTTGTTGAAGAATTTGTTTGTAGTGTCGTTGACGCTCTGACGCAACTCATAGCTAAAGTGAGCTAACTAGCTCAGTTTCAACGTGCCACTCGCGGAGCGTTTATAACCTATCTACCTCTTTAACTTATAGAATCATTGGCATCATGTATAATATTTTCGTCAGTACATCCGGTCGCTGGGGTACTGCCCGCAGTTCTCGGGGCTGGACCCGTTCCTGACGGGCTTCGAGAACCTCGCGCTGCTGCTCACGCTGCGCGGCCTCTCGAAGGATCACGTCAAACGAGAAGCCAACTCCTGGATACAGATTGTTGGTGAGAAACACTCCCTTATTTTGGACGGGCCAGGTGACAAGATTCCATCTATCATGCCGCAGGTCGTAGGTTCCCAACCCCAAAATCGTCTCCAACGATCGTCATTTCTATCCCAGAATTGTTCGTGAAGCTATTGAAACAAAGAAATATCCAAATTTCAATAGGGAAGATGGTTTAAGGTTATCTGCTGCGTGGATACACTGATACGTACAGTGATAAGAAAATGTTAACGCCGTGACTTTCGATCGAGTATGTGAGTTGATACAGTTAGTACGGTGTGTCGATCGGGTGTGTGATCGTGACAGATCGTTTACAAGACCAAATGCGGGTAGTTGGAAATGACTCCCGTTCATCGCGACATTGAAACCCGCTGTTTCCAGTTCACTCGTGACCACGATCAATGCAACTAGGTAGAAACGTTGAGGTTAGTCAAAATTTAATTTTGATAGTAATCTGTGCGCGAATTGACCCGATACATTAGTATTACAATGAATTTAGTGCGCGAAAGCGTAAAAAGTACTATTGTGTATTTTACTTCATAAAACAAAAACATATACTTTGAAAAAAATAGCCCATATAGTCAGATTGTCCAAAAAATATTTAAAAAATGAAATCTTGCTGAGTTTCTTGCCTGTTTTTCTCAGTTGAAGGCCAACTTACGAACTGGTGGTAACTTCAGCAGCTTTTACCTTCATAAGTGTCCTAAAATAAAATAAACCTTTATTTCCACTAACCGAAATCTAATATTGTAAAATTAACACTTAATTACCTTTTTTTTTTTTTTTACTTTAATTAATAGACATCGGTAACCATGTGTGTATGTTTTTGTTTTTGTTGGTCAGGTTGTCCTCTGACATAGGCCTCCTCCAGATTTTGCCAAGTTACACGATCCAAACATAATCGATGCCATTCTTTGGGTAAATCATCCTCCCATCTTTTTAGCTGCCTCCCTCTACTACATAAGTGTCCTACTAGGGCCTAAATTGAATAAATTTCTTTGACTTTGAATATATTGTCAGGGTTGGAGAAGTACGCGCACCGTGCAGTATCAGGGTACAGCGGCGGTTGCTCGCGGCGACTGGGCGCGGCGGCGGCGCTGTGTGCCGGCGCGCCGCTGACGCTGCTCGACGAGCCCACGGCCGGCGTCGACGTGTCCGCGCGCCGCCGCGTCTGGGCCGCCCTGCGCGCCGCGCTACAACACGCCCGGAGTGTCATCATCACATCGCACAGGTTAGTGCCGCGCCACAACACGCCCGGAGTGTCATCATCACATCGCACAGGTTAGTGCCGCGCCACAACACGCCCGGAGTGTCATCATCACATCGCACAGGTTAGTGCCGCGCCACAACACGCCCGGAGTGTCATCATCACATCGCACAGGTTAGTGCCGCGCTACAACACGCCCGGAGTGTCATCATCACATCGCACAGGTTAGTGCCGCGCCACAACACGCCCGGAGTGTCATCATCACATCGCACAGGTTAGTGCCGCGCCACAACACGCCCGGAGTGTCATCATCACATCGCACAGGTTAGTGCCGCGCTACAACACGCCCGGAGTGTCATCATCACATCGCACAGGTTAGTGCCGCGCCACAACACGCCCGGAGTGTCATCATCACATCGCACAGGTTAGTGCCGCGCCACAACACGCCCGGAGTGTCATCATCACATCGCACAGGTTAGTGCCGCGCCACAACACGCCCGGAGTGTCATCATCACATCGCACAGGTTAGTGCCGCGCTACAACACGCCCGGAGTGTCATCATCACTTCGCACAGGTTAGTGCCGCGCCACAACACGCCCGGAGTGTCATCATCACATCGCACAGGTTAGTGCCGCGCCACAACACGCCCGGAGTGTCATCATCACATCGCACAGGTTAGTGCCGCGCCACAACACGCCCGGAGTGTCATCATCACATCGCACAGGTTAGTGCCGCGCCACAACACGCCCGGAGTGTCATCATCACATCGCACAGGTTAGTGCCGCGCCACAACACGCCCGGAGTGTCATCATCACATCGCACAGGTTAGTGCCGCGCTACAACACGCCCGGAGTGTCATCATCACATCGCACAGGTTAGTGCCGCGCCACAACACGCCCGGAGTGTCATCATCACATCGCACAGGTTAGTGCCGCGCCACAACACGCCCGGAGTGTCATCATCACATCGCACAGGTTAGTGCCGCGCCACAACACGCCCGGAGTGTCATCATCACATCGCACAGGTTAGTGCCGCGCCACAACACGCCCGGAGTGTCATCATCACATCGCACAGGTTAGTGCCGCGCTACAACACGCCCGGAGTGTCATCATCACATCGCACAGGTTAGTGCCGCGCCACAACACGCCCGGAGTGTCATCATCACATCGCACAGGTTAGTGCCGCGCTACAACACGCCCGGAGTGTCATCATCACATCGCACAGGTTAGTGCCGCGCCACAACACGCCCGGAGTGTCATCATCACATCGCACAGGTTAGTGCCGCGCCACAACACGCCCGGAGTGTCATCATCACATCGCGCAGGTTGAGAAAATGTTCGAGTATAGTAACATACCCTTATCAAAACTACTGAGATTTTATATAGTGGCCACCTTGCCAACCCTTAGGTATAAAAGAGGGCACACTATTTCTGGCAACCCCTTACGACCATTGTAGTAAAACATGACTTTTATGGACGGTGACTGACTGAGGACTATAATGTGAAGTGATATAATGTGACTGGAAACTATAATATAACGCGACACTGGCAGAAATGAGCCCTAATTTGGGCTTGGTTGCCAAACTTAAAAATAAGAAGAAGAAGAAGAAGAATGTCAGTTTGACCGTGCTTATTGTATGTAGTATGGACGAGATGGAGGCTCTGTGCGGGCGCATCGGCATAATGAGCGGCGGCGCGGTGGTGGCGCTGGGCAGCCCGGCCGCGCTGCGCGCCGCGCACGCCCGCGGACACGCCGTGCTCATCAAGGTCAAACCGACCCCCACCGTGGCGCAAGCCTCCACCGGGGAAGACGGTAATATAACAATACTACATAGGCTACGGTAACCGCTTACCATCAGGACAAGACGGTAATATAACAATACTACATAGGCTACGGTAACCGCTTACCATCAGGACAAGACGGTAATATAACAATACTACATAGGCTACGGTAACCGCTTACCAGGCGGACCGTATGCTTGTTTGTTACCTAATAGTATAAAAAAAAAATATATACACTAGCAGAACAAAATAACTTAGGAACAAAATAGATATACTTAATCATAGGTATATACATATTTAGATATAGTATTAGATTTATTAGATTCATTCACTGTTATTTAGTTTCAGCAAGAAATAAAAGGCTTTTTTAAACGACTTCAAAAAAAGGTGGAGGTTTTCAATTCGGTTGTATTTTTTTTTTTTTTTTTATGTTTGTTACCTCGTAACTCCGTCATTTATTAACCGATTTGGAAAATTCTTTTTTTGTCTGGAAGGGTACACTTCCCGTTTGGTCCCATTGTCATCAGATCAGGATTTGATTACTTCTTAGTGTACTTTGAAGTCGGTTTAAGTATTTTGTAAAACAGTCTAATTATTATTTTTATTTTATTTATCTCATACACTAGCGCCTCTGGAGCTGGAGACCCTCTCGAGTCTCGATAATTATATGTTATATGTACAGTAGTACCCAACTAATATGGCTTACCGATGTACCTGCACAGATACATTTTCAAAGCGCGGGTAATGTTAAGCATTCTTTCGTTGATCTTCGGGCCATACTTTCTTTTCTGTGCGAACGAAGATTCACGACGCGCCATATCAGTTGGGTACTACTGTAACTAGCTTTCCCCCGCGGTTTCACACGCGTTCACGGGATAAAAAATATGTCCTATGTCCTTCTCCATACCATAGGCTATCTGCATGCCAAATTTCATGATGATCCGTTGAGTAGTTGCGGCGTGGTGAAGACCAAACAAACTCACTTTCACATTTATAAAAGTTAGGATAGGATTACCTTGTCGATTCAGTCTTGGTTTTTTTTTCAATATGTCAGAGGGTCCAAATTGTTCAGTCACAAAAATTCATAGAAACATTCTATTTTACTACTAATAGGATACAAAAATAAGTTGAACAATCTAAAAGTATTATGTTTTATTTTTTCTCCATTGGATAGACTTGCATGTGACTACTCCTGATGATGGTAAGTAACGTAACGTGTAATGCTGGCATGTTTAAGTCTATCATTTTAAGTACATTAAGTTCCAAATAGGGAAAGAAAACATTATGGTATTTCGTCCGTTGAGTCTACGTCGCTCAAATAAGGTACAGTCAAGGACATAAATATGTATACATTTAGTGAAATTCATCAACTATACTGATTGAAATTTTGAGAAAATTCGGACAAAATATTTTAACATATTTTTTTTTGTATTACAGAATTAGACAACCCTGCATCGGAGTTGAATACTTTAAAAGGAAAATTACAAGAAACATTCGACTGCACGCTGAAAGACGAACATAAGGTATCTTATTTAGAAAAAAGGAAACATATTTTTTAATAAATTTCGTTATTCGACATTATTTGTCCTTTTTTTTCATTATTCGTCAAATAGCAAATACTAGTGTATACAGGTGGATACAACAATAAATCAAAACACTTAAAGTACTTATAAATACGTACAACCCTTACAATGGGATCAACATCGAAATCGCAAAAAAAACTGTTTCATACATTTTTCATACGTTTTGTATGAAACAGCTGTTTTTTTGCGATTTCTATGTTGGTCCCATATCGTGTGCACCATGTATTATTCAGCAGTAGCAAATATAAAATTAATCTTATATTTCTGATGTAAATTTTGGATGAATAGAAATATAGATAAAGAACGAACACCACTATTCGTTTCTCTAGTTTAGATTTATAAATGTATAAACTAATCATCATCATCATCAGCGTATAATGTCCCACTACTGAGCACAGGCCTCATTTCACAAATGAGGTTGAAAGGGCCTGGGCGATACTCTGCCACGCGTGCCCACTGCGGATTGGTGGAAGTAGGCTAGTGGGCAACCTACTGTTGGAATTTTTCAAACCGCCTAGTAGGCATCCAACTAGCTTAACGACTATCACAATTAAGTGATAACCGGGACCAACGGCTTTACGAGCCTACCGAAGCACGGAAACGCTCGATTTGAAATACCACTAGGCGGTCACCCATCCAGGTACCGACCACGACAGACGTAGCTTAACTTTGCCGATCGATTAAGAACGGCATATCATGCTACACCACGAGCGCTTAAACAAAAACCGTATAAACTAATAACCCGGTCTAATAAGACAATAAATCTTACAGACAATGCTCCACTACCACATAAACGAAACGATGCGGTACAGCGACCTGTTCAAAATTCTGGAAGAACTAAAGGAGTCCTTCCCATCACTTATAGAAGACTACTCCGTGACAGAGACAACGTTAGAAGAGGTGTTCCTATCGTTCGCTGAGAAGAAAAGGGACGCAGTACAGGCTGTTCCTGTTTAGAACTAACAGGTTTGGATGTTTATGTATAAAAAAAGCTGTGTCTTATGTATGGTACAGTATGAGGCACGAGTGGTGATCACAGATAGGCAGTAGTGGGGGCAAGCTCGCGCATGTACACTTTTGGCCAAATGACACGCGAGAATCCAATAGACGACTCACATCGACTGACGAACCAACCGTGTGCAGCTCGCCGCTCAACCCTGCTTCATTCCGACAAACAGACCGACAAATTAACTACTGCGCGGGGGTCAATCTGTGCTCACCACTCGTGCCCCTTACTTAGTTCTGATATAATAGCGATGCAGCTTAAGTTACAAAATTATAATTCTTAGTCAGTCAGTTAGATTATTAAAAAATATTAGACACGTGTTTTTTGGTTTATCAAATCAATAAAAAATAACGAAGATAAAGGACTTTTTGGCGGGAACTTGCAGAGTGACGTAGCATTTTCATTTTTATTTTCATAAATTTGTGTATTTTGAGTTTTATTGTGTATTATTGGTGGTATTTTACCCAATAAAGATCATCCATGTGCACCAGTGAAGTGAAATGAAATGAATTATGTGTATCGTTACTTTTCAAGTTGTCTCAAAATGTCCGTGAAGAGGTTTAGTACAATGACCACCATTGGAGTAAAACATGACTTTTATGGACGGTGACTGACTGAGGACTATAATGTGAAGTGATTTTGTGACTGGATATTATAATATAACTCGACACTAGCAGAAATGAGCCCTAATTTGGGCTTGGTTGCCAAAATTAAAAATAAGAAGAAGAAGAACGAAGATAAAGCGCGTCAAAATTTAGGAGGCGCGTGACGTCACATGTTTGTGAAAAGTGTAACATCGCGTGACGTCACGCAGAAATTCAACACTCCATATCTTCGTCATTTTTTGTTTGATTGACGAATGAAAAAATAAGTGTCTAATATTTTTTGAAAATGTAAATGATTTACCAATTAGAATTTTTCAGGCAGGTTGAAATCAGGCTAATAAGTAACAGGAAAATACGCGGCAAACTTCGTGATCATTGTGAATATGTATTAACTCTCTGTGGTATCCAGTATTTATGGTAAATTAAACATAAGTAGTGTACCAAAAGCCAGAGTTACGCCTAATTGCGGCACGTCCGCACGTCTCCGCGTCCCGAGATCAAGTGAGCATCGATACACTTTACATCAGAGACAAACTAGAAAACTCTTCATACCTACGCAAATACCACAACACGAAATATGGCAGCTACGGACTAATACTTTATTAAATATAATAGGTGAAAAAAATTGATGGTGAGCATATTATATAATAGAATCACAAACCAAACAATATTTTCTTGACTAGCAACTCCTTCGAACCCCTTTACCATCCCTTTTTTAAGAAGGAATGGTAAAGGGGGGTTTTGGATAATGAAAGTTAAAAACTTCAGAAAATAGTTTCATAAACTAATAATACTGCTTTACATTAATTTAATGCGGTGTTCTTGATATATCTGTACTAAATTAATCATAGAAATATATGTATTGCTAGTACAGTAGTTAATTATCTATGGTATAAACGTATATAAAACTATGAAACGTGGCCTTTTAACATTCCGACCATAGTGTGTTTTATATGAAAAAAAAAACTGATTAAAATGTTCCCAACTCTTTATTCTAGATTCTACGGGACTTACTGGCAGTTTCTGAAAGCTAAACCAAAGTTAATCTCATTTTGAAAGTCCTGTCATTGTCTATTATATCTGAAATGACAAAGACGGCACGAGTTTTGATTATAGATGAATTTAAAAAACTCTCAGAGTAAATATAGAATACACAATGTAATTTATTCTTAGATCGTTTTAATTTAAATAGAAGCGTTTTTCAAAAAATGTCACAAGTAGTGAGGGATCAACGGAGGAATTAATCTCATAGTATTACATACTAGTCAAACGGTCGTAAAGGTAGCAGTTAGCACGAGCCCATACTGCTTTTTTCACAAATTCTACTAAAAATCAATGAGCTATTATTACTATAGAGAAGCTATCATAAGCAAAAGTTATGTCCCATTTTTAGGGTTCCGTAGCCAAATGGCAAAAAACGGAACCCTTATAGATTCGTCATGTCTGTCTGTCTGTCTGTCTGTCTGTCTGTCTGTCTGTCTGTCCGTGTATGTCACAGCCATTTATTTCCGAAACTATAAGAACTATAATGTTGAAACTTGGTAAGTAGATGTATTCTGTGAACCGCATTAAGATTTTTACACAAAAATTGAAAAAAAACAATAAATTTTGGGGGTTCCCCATACTTAGAACTGAAACTCAAATTTTTTTTTTTCATCAAACCCATAAGTGTGGGATGTCTATGGATAGGTCTTCAAAAATGATATTGAGGTTTCTAATATCATTTTTTTCTAAACTGAATAGTTTGCGCGAGAGACACTTCCAAAGTGGTAAAATGTGTGTCCCCCCCCTGTAACTTCTAAAATAAGAGAATGATAAATCTATAAAAAATATATGATGTACATTACGGTGCAAACTTCCACTGAAAATTGGTTTGAACGAGATCTAGTAAGTAGTTTTTTTTTAATAGGTCATAAATTGAAATTAATATCAAATACTCAGGTCTATACTACCATTTACTTATATACCTACAGGTTTGTACGGAACACTCGGTGCGCGAGTCTGACTCGCACTTGGCCGGTTTTTTTTGAGTCAACTAATGTCTCTTTAGCGATGAAACAGTCATTAGTCGTCTAAGCAGACAGTAGAAACACTTAGCGCTATCAGAACGCTTTAAGGAGTATTTTTTCTCGCAAACACCGTGATTTTATAGGCGCTTACGCGTTTCGTTCATCGTTCTACAACAACAAGTATGACATGATGGCCTCACTTGAACGGAACTTGGCGTCTTCTCTATACGTAGTAATAATAGCTCACTGCTAAAAAGTGAAATTATACTAAACTAAGGCCATCTAAATATGTCACTTTTGACAGCCCATATACGTGCCAAAAAGAGACACATATTGCGGCACATCCGTTCAAGTCAAAAATGGCTTCTTTTAAAACCTCAGCAGATTAACTCCAACCAATTGCTTTACGTTGAATTGGATGTCGTAACCAGATTCTCTAGTATATTGTAGTTTTTATAATCAAATTAAACCCTAGTTTCTGGAAATCCAGTCAATTTTATACATTTAATCTAATTTACAGATGAACTCAAGTTTATTTTAATCATTCATAAGGCATTCGTTATTTTTATAAGAAACATAATGTTATATACCTACTCTTTGTCCATTTAAATTGCTATTAGACATTCAAGGATGTTATAGAAAAATTAACCTTATTGCTGTTAAATAAAGTTAATAAAAATAAACCTTGTTATTAAGTTATATAAGTTGATTTTTCTTTGAAAAAATATTATGGACGAGGTGTAATAGTGACCTTATTGGCTGATCCTCACGTCAACCGATTCCAAAACATTGTCCTTATTTTTAAGTATTTCTCATTAGTTATTTATTACAATGCCATTAATCATTCCATCCCTTTTCCACTTACTAATATGACGCGAGATCAGCCACTAAGTTGTAAATAAAATGAGACAAAAAGTACTGCGGCGTTTATCGTCGATATTTATTTTTTCTAACATTCCAAGACAATAAACTAGACCTATAAACAATTATTTTATTATTAATTTTTAACAAATGGTGGGTAGACAAATAAATGATAAAAATAGTACATTACAATTAGTGGTGCTTTCGTATTTAATGCGCTATCAACTTTTGCCCGGTTTCTTTAAATAAAATCGAATCGTTTTGCTTACCAATGGTCTTTATATTGCCAAACTGGGCATATAGATCATTTCGTGAGCTAATTTTACCTGTGATAGCTTCTTCCACATGGGAGGGTCTGCTATGCAAAGCTTAAGAGGTATTTGCTTCATTATTAGTAAAGATATAACGGCCTTACTTATAAACGTTAATTAAAATTTAACTAACGCCTAACTACGTTAGGAATATTAAAATTTCTTACTTATAAACATTACTTAGCCCTAATCAGTTACTTAATTAAGACGCTGCTAATTATCGTTTATGAGTAGAAAATATAACCGCTTATTAAGAGGTTAAGATGTTTTTAGTTAATTAGTTGCTAAGATGATGATTAGCCAATTTTTATAAGTAAGGTCGTAAGAATCTTAATTTTAATAAATCTTAACCGATAACGGTCCGTAAATTATTGAAACCGGGCACTTGAATGCACTCATAACGGGTCATTTTCATTTCAACTAGTAAATAAGTGTTTAGATAACACAAGTAAATAATTTAATTTATGTAAAGCGCTATAAATTTTATATACTTATTATTGGCAAAAAAAACAATATTTTTACACTTTTTTCCGTGAAATGTTCTTTAAATTTGCATCTTAATTTATGTCAACTATACTGGGTGTAATGAAAAGGTATATACATCCGAAACAGGTGAAGACTACATCAGGTACAGACTCTCTATATAAAGTATCAGCTGAAAATAAATTAATAAAAAAATCATACAAATTTTTTGCAAGAGAAATGCATATAGGTATTTATGTTATTATTGTATGTGCATTAAAGACCAAACACTACAAAGATTCGCTACTCTTGACGGTAAGCATGCATAAAATAATTATATTATTTTAATAAGAATATGAATTTGTGTGTTGCTAAATCATTATTCGTTTTTAAATGGCGGATAAAACGAGAATTACAGGAAATTTAATTACAAGTTACAAGTATTAGTATGTGTATTTTTTTTTTACTTTTTTGTATTCGTATTGGCATAAAGGTTTAGAAACAGAACTATTTTTTTTTGTATGTAGACAACATTTTATTATCTGTGTTATGATTGGTCCTCGTGTGTCCATAGTTTGCACAGACAAGTTTTGATACTTGCGGGTGATTCCTCTAGGACAGCTAGTTTATAAATAATTAATATTCGATACGGTCACGTTCATAGCACAGTTCAATATTTAAACATAGTATTATTTTTACTATTAAATGCATAAAGCACCTCGCACACTTGTAATGCATAATGATAATAAAAAAAAGGCAGACTTTACACGCTCGCTTGTTCAGCTGTTCTATGGAAGTCCTTTGGAAACGAAGTAGAAAAAAGAGCATTTTTTTTTTATTATTATGCAGATATATATAAGAATAAATATTTCTCATTATTATACGTTTCTGTCGTATTTAATTTATAGAATTTTTCTCTCATGACGGCGCGTCTTTTCGCGTTACACTTACAAGAAACTCTATTTAAACCGTGCAAGTGTCGTGACCTAATTACCTATTTAACAAGACTTTCAATGTCAAAATCCTATATGAAAACAAAATTAAAAATAGGTTTTTTTATTGGATTTAGGATTAATAATAAATATGATATTAATATAATTAAATATGAAATGTCGTAAATTTTAAGTAGCGTGGCTATCTTATAAATAAAATTTATAGTATTTAAACGCTTTACAATTTAGATACATGCACAATAAGTATACTTATGTAATATATATTATTGTAAAGGAAATTATTAGTGCCAATAGCTACAATGAAACACTATTGTCTACCGCTATTTGAATTAACAATGAATTCTACACCTTATACTAAGGATTTAAATTCCATTTCGGCTTTTCCATTCCACTTTGGGTGACGTGTGTTACGTTATATCACCATAAAATATGTTTGAAAATAAATCATAGTGGGATCAGTTTCAAAGTGGACTTTACCTAGTTGTTATAAGGCATATTATTCTTTGTTAAATCAGTTTTAGACTAGTTAAGCGGTACAAAACCATACTGATGAATTTTGTAAAAATCTACGTTTAAAGCGCTTGTAAATTGGTGTACATTAAAATAAATATATAATTTTTATAAGCAAAGCAAGTTATTTGCACTGTACTTAATTTTCGAAGTCGAATATTTTAAAAGCTTTGAATACATACCTATTAAGGTAGACGCACACTTATCAGAGCCGAACGCGGCGAACGAATCGAAGTCAAGGACGGCTCGCACACATATCCGCACCGAAAGAATCGACCGCGCCGAAGAAATCATTTCTATTTCCTTTACGCCTGTCGCACAATATTTATAAACAACTCGCGTGTTGCTACGCAACTGATAGAATGCGCGATGCGAGCGCATCGGTTGAGTCGACCGCATAAGCCGCGCCGAATCTGATGAAGTCATCCGAATTCGTCTAGGATTTCTGGGGTTCTTCCAGATTCGGACGATTCGCACGGGCAAGTGTGCGAGCTTTCATAAGATTTCATATACAGAATTCTAAACTCGTTTCGTTCGATGCGTTTGGCTCTGATAAGTGTGCGTTCACCTTTAGACCTCGTTAGTCTTTCCCATGAACTAAGGAACCACGCACTGCCGATGCGTTATCTCAAAATCTAGGTAATTTATAAATGATTATAGGAATAAATGTATAGTCTTTCATGAGGTTAAAAAGCAGTATTCAAAACTTTGAAAGAAAAATAGTTATTTTTAGGGTTACTATTAGGAGTTATTTAATTATTAATGTGTAACAAGACTGTATTATATAAGCACTGTATTATTTTTATTTGAATTATATATTTTTATGGCTTGTGGATATTGTGTTTTATTTTTCTAAAAGGAGAATGATCTTGCAGTTTTTGATGATAAAGAGCTATAGTCTCCTATTTTTATTAGCTTTTTTATTAACTTGCAATGTATGAATGTTTGGGTTAAATCTTGCAACTCGAATTTCACCCACTTCCAGTGGTCGAATTGTCTTGATATTTGGTATACATTAGTATATTGGAAGACAATGCAAGTACAGTCAACAAAAAGTACAATCACCAAAAAAAGCGTGTAGGTACTATTAAAAATTATTTTTTTAACAAAAACATAGAAGCCCGTCATTTATTATATTTAGTTTTAAGACCGTGCCTTTGCTAACGTAATTGATCAGGCGCTAACATTATTTTTATGCCAACGTCATGCCTAGGTACCTACATAACATTCATTACTTTACTGCTTACTCTTTGAAATTACACGAATTTACAGCGTTAACGGGAAATCTTATTTTATCATCCCCAAAAATTACCTGATTAATCCTCAACGTCGCCCACATGCCTACTAGGTATATTATTAATTTTATGTTACTTATAAATCAATAATTATTTTCAATGGCCTATGGGCCCCTTTTGAGTAGGACTGCGTTAGACAGTGACGGATATATTATTTTAAACCTGGGTTTTGCTAGACTTGCTTTAAACCGTCTCACGTTGCTAATATTTTCCCAGGATAAAAGTATTCTATATACAGTGGCGGATCCTGGATTTCGGTTAGGGAGAGGCTGAAGGGCTTGATTTAACTGTGGGTAGCCTTAGGTAAGCTTTTGGGAACCGCTGGCCGAGTAGGTGGCTTACGCGGCTAAATCGGCTAGCGCTGATGGAAAATTGTTATGTGACAAGGATGCTAAAAAAAAAGTGTGTGTGATGAATTATTATTATTATTACCGATATTTGCCATATATTTAAAACTTTATTTCTTCCATGTAAACAAAAATAAATAGTAATGAATGTTGGGGTTTGGAAAATAAAACAAATAGTTTAACATTGCACTATATTTATTTACCATTTTTCAGCTCATAGCCATGGGTGAAAAGTAATGTAATTAATAATTTAAAATATACTACATACACAACTACCAATACAATTGTGAAAATGAACAAAATTGCAAAGGAATGTACATTATAATGTAGTAATGCAAATAGGTGTTTGATCATACAGTTCTAAAGACTAGTTTTAAAAGACATGCTTAGGATTTCTTTATTTCATTATACCTGAATAATCTATGCATCAAATGGAAATTACAATCTGAGGAAATTACATCTATAAACAACTATATCTTTAAAATCTTCTATATCAAATACCCATTCAACACCTGAACAATTATAACTGACAATGTAATAAGAATTACTGATAAAAAATAGTACAAAACTGAGAGCTTAGATTTAATTATTTTTACACAACTCAACCCATTGCAGCTTAAATTATTACAAATAATATACAAAATATACAGTGACTACCGACATTGTTTTCAGAAATGAAACAACCATATTCTTGCATAACAATAGTGTAATAATAAGATAAAGTTTAATAAATAAAAGCAATACTGATAAGCTTGTAGATCAGTAGTGGCCAAGAGGTCGACTGCGAAGGCAACTTAGGTAGCCTGTAAGAATTTATATGATAAAACTAAGAGAAATGATGCCATATGACAAACTTGTGGTGAATGGTGAACTTCCACCCAAAGACACAAAGTGGAGTGAAATTCATTCCAGATAATAAATACCTACTACTAACATTTTTTTGGTATATCTCATTGGTCAAAACTTTGTACACCTTTGCTACAGATAATACAAAGTAGTGCTTGATATATTTTTTATGTATGCATAATGTGTGATCATAATCTCACCTTGAAAAGTTATGATGTGGCATGATATACTTGAATAGTACCTAACAATGAATGGGAAGGTCCCATACATGACCTTCAATAATATTATTTGAGTGTAAAAAAAAGATAACATGTAATTAATCATTATACATTGTCAGCTTGATAAACAGTAGTCACTAGCATTCATAATTGCATATATTATCATATAAAATACCATTATGCCTTTTTGATTTTATTTTAGGTGTCACAGCTTAGATACTAAAATAACCTTTAAACCTAAATAATTTACATTAAAATACACTATTACTGACACAGGACAAGATGATTTACAGAAGTTAAGATTGAACTACTTACAAATTATGTAATTTAATTAGCTATACTCTGTGCAACAGCAAATGCCTGTTTGACATCTTGAAATACTGCGTCTGGTTTCACCTCAGCATTGATTCTTCTTACTAAACCCTTTGTATCATAATGATTGATGATTGGCATTGTGTCATTTAAGTAAGTGTTGAATCTCTTCTGGAGACTATCGAGGTTGTCGTCGGAGCGGCCGCTGCCGGCTGCGCCGCGTCCCAGGCACCGCTCCGTACACAAATCTCGAGAACATTCAAAGAACAACACAAACAGAAGTTTAGTTTTATCAGACATGACACGCTCCCAGCCTTCCAAATTATCCTTGTTCCGCGGGAAACCGTCTACAAGGAATCGTGTCTTACCAGACTTCTGCATGGCCTTATGTAAAAGAGAGCACGTAACCTCAACAGGTACTATTTCCCCGTTGCGAATTTTCTCTTCAATCATTTCTCCGTATTCCGAGCCAGGTCTCTGTCGCTCCTCACGCAGTAGGTCACCCGCCGAAAGGTGAACGAAATCATATTCCTTGGATATTAACGAGCACTGGGTACCTTTTCCGGAGCCGGGAGCCCCCAACACGAATACTACCTCAGGCACCATTTTGTTGCGATTAACTGAGAACTGCCGCAGCACGCGAGTCAGCATCAAACAGCGAGATTAACGGAGACTAATTTACTTACTCGGAATCCAATTTGTTTTATAAAACATGCGCACCAAAAAGGCCTTGAGATTTTTGACGTAATGGATAAAATTGATTCAAAATTTGCTAACGTCAGAAAAACAAATGTCAATAATGACATTGGAAATTGGAATAGGGAGGGAGGATCAGTATATATTCTTTGATAGGGATGTTCGTTCGTGTAAGTGTAACTTTTTCATGTTGGCAAGTTTAATCTATCTACAAATTGCAATCTTACTAAAGTAAATTTTTATTAACAACAAATATCTATTTACAAATTGCAATCTTACTAAAGTAAGTTTTTATTAACAACAAATATGTACAAAATACAATCTATATATAGAACATTTCCTCAAGCCTGCCGCTGCTTCCGATTAACGGCAAGGTTCCCAGAAGGCTGGCAGCGTTTCCTCTTTGGATAGCCAAGCTGACGCGTTGGCGGAAAAAGCTCCCCGCCCTTTAGTTTATTTTGACTAGTGAGGACTTTAGTTGCTCTGCATTTGGCTAAAAAAGACTAAGGTTGTTGACGCCCATGCCCACAAACTTACGAAACCAGTTTGAAATTTCAGTCTACCTGCCATTCGCTCCAAATGCGATAACAGCTCCTCTCACCGGGCCAGATAAGTTTGTGAGACTTTAAATTCATTTCATACTCTATAGCTGCTCTAGCGCCATTCTGGAGGAATATGTAACTGTTATTTACTGCTTGCCGCTGGAATTTTTCAACAATTTTTCTTCAAGAGATTATTGATGGATAGAGTGTAGGTAGAGGAAAGCCTCTGCACACTCTATCCATGGTATAAAGCCACTAGTTTATCTGGCCCGGTGATAGAGTCGCTGTTATCGTATTTGGTGGAGCAAACAACCAATGAACGTAGTCTATACACTTCGTCAAAAAGAAGTGTGAGGCCATGTATTTACAAGACCGCCGGCTTCCTTTTGGTGCTATACTGTTTTATAGGGCGACACTACGTCCAGCACCTCTAGACAAGATGATTGCCGTCAATAGTCATCGTTAGTAAACGATCAACCTTTGTAGGAGATTGTTAATAATCACGTGATATTTCGATTTGAAATGTCATTGCCATACAAAGGTTGATCGTTTACTAACGACACGGAGGATTGAAGGGAACAGAGTACAAGCTTCTAAGGAGCGTTCAAAAATTATACCTATTTTGGTAGGGTTAGCACAGGAGAATAACATTATATGAATACATAAAAATGTATACCTATCAGCTTTTCTTTTTCGTGATGATAGAATATTGCTATTCACATATTACAGATTATTAGGAAAGGGTTTCAAAATAAAAAACATATATTCAGGGCAAAAATATCAAGTAAAGTTAAAAAGAAATTTATTAAAACATACGTTTGGAGCATAGCACTATATGGGTGTGAGACGTGGACAATGACGCAAAGGGATAGGGAAAGACTGGAAGCCTTTGAAATGTGGTGTTGGAGGAGAATGGAGAGGATTAGCTGGACGGAGATGGTGACGAATGAGGAAGTATTGAGTCGAGTAAAAGAGAAAAGGAACATTATGGAGACGATAGAGAATAGGAGGGGAAATATGTTTGGCCACCTTATACGACACGACGAATTTATCAAAAACATAATAGAAGGAAAGATAGAGGGAAAGCGAGGAAGAGGAAGACCAAGAATAAGTTACACAGATCAAATGAAGGCAAAAATAGGCGTCGGGTCATATAAGGAGGTGCAAAATGTGGCTAATGATAGAGCAGAGTGGAAGAAGCTACACCGACAAGAGCACAGCTCTTAAATACAGAAGAAGAAGGAAAGGGTACTAAAATGCAAATTTAGTTTTGACGCTGACCATACCTGTGTGACTAAGATTTGCTCGCAAACTCGGCAGATCGCGTTGTCCCAGAGATGAAATCTAGCTGAATCACTTTATCGCCCCCAAAAACCCCCATATAGCAAATTTCATCGAAATCGTTAAAGCCGTTTTCGAGATCTCAAAACATACATGCTCGTTAAATAGGATAGGTAGGTAGGTACACCTACGTATTTGAAATCATAAACACCCATCATGCCATTAATTTACGAGAAAAGAGACAATATAAAAACAATTTACCAGAAAGCCTACCTATTATATGCAAGATACTAATAGAAAACTTATTCATAATATTATTGTTCATAGACTCAGTAAAGTAAACCATATTTACACATTTGGATATTAAAATCTAAACTTAAACAAACACGATGCGCGAGTGCCCTGAGTTTGAGCACAGGCCGAGACAGTATAAACCGGTTTCCCCTCGTACGTGACGAGCCGCCTGTGCTTTCGCACACACGCGCCTCAAGCTTGTAGTTGTGTACCTACCGTAGCGCGTTTGTATGAAGCTTGGTCTCTGTTCCCTTCAATCCTCTGTGCTAACGATGACGATTGTCGATAACTATCTTGTCTACTGCACAAAAATCAGGGCCAGTACCCCTAGACAAAGTACATTTACATGTATGAGATTGACATAAGGATACGCTAGATCCTAGCGTAACCAAATGTCAATCTCATACATTTTGTAGTGTTTCTATTCGCGCAAACGCTACGTACTTTGTCTAGACAAAGTACATTTCGTTAGCGACTACGGTGAATATTTTGTATAGCGAGCAGCGCCTCTAGTGGACACTTTTGGAAGCATTTCATACAAAATGTGTCACCGTAGTCGCTAGCGACTGTAGATTGCGTTAGTGTAAGAAAACTCATGGTAGAGGTACGGGCCCTGATTTTTTTTATACGTCCATGGTATTAGCACAGTATTAGCACAGTAGATATATCTATCAGTACTAGCTCTTCATACAAACGGCCGGAACGCGAGTCATACCTACGCGCCACGATTTCGGTTCGCTTTCGGTTGGCAAACAGTCGCGAATGCGCTACAGTGACGAACGAACGGTGTGATGGGTTTGTAAGCAGTAAGCGTGCGATTTATGACAAATATTCATTGAAATAATTAAAATAATTACAAGTAAGTACAATTACTTAATATGACAAAGAGAAATTATAGTAGACTACCGTCAAACGGGGGAACTTGGGACACTTTTGAAGTTCAACGATATATCAAATGCATAGTAATAGGTATTTGTTACATAATAATCTCTCTATACTCCAGTGTGTAGTCAAAGTTTCATGTTCAGAACAGATTTTGGGTTACGGTAACCTCATTTTTTTTTATTTTTTTTTTATTTGCTGTCTCAAGTTACCTTAGATGTGGGGGTAAATTGGAACATCCATTCTTCCACCGCCATATCTCATGTTTGACAAGCAACAGACCAACATGAGACACGATTTCATTTTTAAAAATGTGGCTATGTTTACAATAATCACATTAAACACCGTTTGGAACAGTTTTTATTTAAATATACACAAAACTAAAGTATTTGATTACTTCTTTTAATTGATGTAAATAAAACTGAAATAAACAAAACTTCTTAATTATTTCTCATACTGTTCAGAATAAATGTCTATAAAATTAAATTTACTACTACTTAAGTAACAAAAAGTACTTCTAAATAAATATTCATAGAGTTTAGAACTTATTATATTTTGTATTATATTATCTTCTACGTCGGAATAAAAAAATAATTTTCACTATTTTTTAAAGCTAGTTGCACTTATATTTTATAGGAAATAAGTACCTTCCTCTGGAAATTGCTATTTAAGACAACACTTTTTCACAACCAGAGGCTTTTATTACTAGAGACATTGTTCCCAAGTTACCTCCATTTTTATGCAACTGAATTTTTTTGTAAAAAAGAAAAAATATATGCTAGCAGCTTTATTTTAAGTTTCAAAATTAAATACATCGGGAATTGAAGTTATGAATCGAAACGAATCCAGACCTGATTTTTGCTCATAGTTAGCTGTGAGCACAAAGTTTTTCACGACATTTTGATTGGGTCGCGTAAAGGGTTGAGTTTATGATGTATTTATAAAATTTGGAAAAGGATTAACAAAATTTTACTTACATTTTCTAAGAGACCGAACGTTGATGCTGCATTAGAAATAAAAATCACCGGGCTATTGTGTGTGTGTTGCTAAATCAAGAATTAAAATTTGTCCTCGAAAAATCCCAATTAAGGTATTAGTCTCAAATTACCCCATTTGACGGTATATTGTGCTTTTTTGGTTGCTTGACTTCGTCAATAACATAATACCTACCTGAATTCATAAATAAATAAGTGGATGGCTGGCTTGGGTGAAAAAAGTGACTACCTACGGTCAGGTTAAAAAAAAGTAGTAGTTCCTAGGCTAGGCTTTCTACTTACTACTTACTACTTATGTATGTACTTAGCTATTTACATATATTTATTGAATTAGACGAAATATTATTATAAAATGATTGTGAGAGTAATAAATGGTAGGTACCTGTACCTAGTAAGATTTACATAATAATTTACTTTTTAAGTAAGATTTTGCAGTAGGTAGTTAGAGGTTTTGATTGCTGTAGGTAACGCACACGCGATGTAATGGTTGATATTAAGTAACGTTTGCAACGGTTCGACATCGGATGGGTGACCAAAAAAATTGTTATTTCGATTTAGAGTATAGAGTATTCGAGTATCTCCGTGCTGTAGGTAGTGGGGTCATAAAAAAATATATATTACTCGTCTGTTTCTTACATTTTATTGAACACTTCCTATTTCATTCACAAAAAAAAAACATTTTATCAAATAAAAAATATGATTAAAATCACAAAACTAGACAAGTAGGTAGATGAAATTAAAATACTATAGGTGGGCAGCCCTTTCGCGTGTTCACGTACCGTGCTGCTGTAGGCAATTATAATCAAGAAAAGGGTCGAGTCACTTTACTGTTTGATATATCTACTGTGGTATTAGTTACTTTTTTGACCACCGGGTCAGATAAGTTCGGATGGTAACATTAACCACATAGTCAGTGACAGAAGCACATTATAGTTCCATTGACACGGTACCTACTAGTGGCGGGCCAGTCCATGATTTCGGTTAAGGGGGGGGGGGGGGGGGGCATAACCCAACCTTTATCAAGATTGATCAGGAGTGGACCTAGATGATTTTGGCAGGGCTTAAGCCCCTTAGTTCTCGGTAAAAGTATCGATAAAAATGAGAAATTTGCATTCTTTAGTCGTTCAAAATATGATCGCGCTGTTCGATCCAAGGCAGCGTTGCACATACCGTCCCGTAAGCCTTCTACTCGCGGCACTAGTGGCCAAACACAGAGCTCAGGCACAAGCTACAGGTAAAATAATGGAACGGTCTGTAAATGGACTATTTTTGAGAGACTCGTGGTGTGTCTTTTTTTACGATTACGGGTACAGAACAATTAAAAATATATTATAAATACAATATGTTTATTGTAAATCAAATATTATAAACTTTCGTAACACAATCGACGGAAATACGTAGCCGTTACCTGAAACAGAAAAACCATAATTAGTTCCATAAAGACAGACACATTCGAAAATAATCAATGTTGTCATGAAATGAGTCAGAATTATAATAAAAAAGTGTCCTCACTGAAAATTCAGAACAGGTCTGTGATTTGATCATCATTTAAATAATAAAATAGCAGTTACCGTAGTTGGCAAGTTATCGCAACAAAAAAAGCTTATTTGGTAATGGACATTGCAAAGTAAAAATTAATTTATATTTCTTATAAGCTCACCTATCGTTTATCTCTCCGTCCAACGTATAACAGCATGAAACTGGAATAAAAACTAAATTTTAATGAACAAATAATATAAAAACAACAACGATTTTGTTTTATTTTCGGATCTTCAGTCCTGTTGAGCTTATAAAACCGTCAGGGGGCATCAGGGGGTGTTTTAACATCATTGAAATTACTCATTAAAAATATTCTTAGCTGGCTAGGCTAGCAGTAGGTAACCTTTCAATCAAACTATTTGAACTGTACTATGCAAATTTTGTAAACATAATTCACACAAACATTAAAATGTTCTCATCACAAATAGAAAATGTATGTTGACAGAATATTCTTTACGAAAATATAATTTGTTCTTATGATTGATTTTAAGCTATGATTAGACCAAATAATTTAAAACTCACCTTCGGATCTATATATTCTTGTTTTATACTAGCCCGAAATCTATGTTGTCATAATCTGTAGAAATAAAAGGAAACACTTGAAAAATTTGAACTATATTATGCAAATACGATTAGAAATATATTTTCAATCAGTCCTGTTGAGCTTATAAAACAGTCACGGTGGCATCAGGTGAAAATTTTATCATCATTGAAGATTTTATTCACTTATTTTATAAGTTACTGGTGCCGATTCTGTAGTCACATCACATCTCTTTCTTACAAACATTATTGAAAAAGGATAGAACATATTTAAAGCTGTCAAATTAGTTTTTGCCGTCTTCATTTGCGGGTATTTAGACGTAACTCCACAACTCCAAAAACTAGTAATAGTAGAAAATCCACAATCAAAACTTAAAGGAAATAAGTTTGGAAAATTCTTCTAAAACCCAAAGAGCAATTTTACTTATATTTCTTTCATTTATTCATATTAGGTACTGGGAAGGTTTTTTTTTAGAGTTACAGCAATCTCAATATAGAGAAAATACTATCTGATCCATATAAAAGATATCTTATCTAAATAAATATAACTCACCATTATTATAGTAGCAAGATTTCCAGTGCTGGTATCACAGCATTCTACAAACAAAAATGAACTTTAATTACTTTACATACAAATTATATTTAAAATGTTTTTATTTATGATTCTTTCAGTCCTGTTGAGCTTATAAAACCGTCACAGTGGCATCAGGGGGAGTTTTGTCATCATAAAAAATAAGTAAGGGTACTTAAGTACCCTACCTTAAGGTAGGGCACCATAAGTTACTACTAAAGCTAGAATTATTATAAATATTTGTTATTTAATTTACCTTAAATTATAGTAGTTGGTGTGTCTTCAGTCACTTTGATTTGATCTGCAACAACAAATTATAACTTTTATATGAAGAATTAAATAAATTGTGTAGTTTTATAATTTATATTGTAAAAATATCAGTTTAAATAAATTTTTGTCCTCAAGATAATTCAGAACAGGTCTGTGTATTTCATCATAAAAACAGATAAATATGAGTCTTATTTATAATATAAGTTGTGATTTAATGCCTACCTGTAAGACGTGGTACGCGAAGTCGATCCCACACTGTAAATAAAGGATGATATGAGTAAACAGAACCATATATAAATAATTAATTAATTTAGTTTGAGGCCTAATTTTAATGTATTTTTGTTATTCTGGGGTTCATACATTAAAATGAGACCTCAAAATACTTGAAAAATTAACAACTCACCTTATAATCTATAACATCTTTCGATAAAATTAAACAATACTATTTACAATAGAAAAATTATAATTTAAAAATTAATTACAAGTACATAAAAAATAAAGGAAAAATCCCTCCATCTACGTTATTCAGTGATAACAAGTCACGTACCAATGTAATTGATCGTTTTATAATATAATGTATTATATTAAAATATATTTGTTACCCAGCGCGATACGAAACCAACGACATCCGTCGGTAGCATTAACAATACAGATTTATCGACCAGCAATATTATTTATTTGTTATCAATATCTCCCGTTTGCACATACACAACTGAATGAGGCGTTTAACAAACTGTCCTGTCTGGATGTTGTAAAATAATAATTAACAAATATTGTATAGTGCATGAGGCGCGCGCGATAATGTTACATATATTACAGTGCGGATTGCATTAGCTACGGCGTTTACAATTTGTCCAAGTATGAAGTTAAGTCTGGGAGACCCTCCTTGAGTCCCTTCCGTTTTCTCGTCTCCTGTAACAAATAAAATAAAACAAATTTAAGTTAAGTAATATAAACAATGCAAATAATTTCATGAGGTAGTATGTACATGTATCGGCCGCGTCGTAGCATGCAGTCCCGGGACATAAGGATAGCGGTCCTGTGCAGCGTTTAGACGCGGTCGAGTTTTTCTCCTTCCACCAGGGCACACCCCACTGTCCTCGCGCATCCGACAACTGCATGTATACTATAAAATACACACGCAGACCATCGGACGAGCTATAGCGGGGCACGGATGTGCGGGAAGGTGAGTAATTAAGACATTACTTGAGCTCGAGGATGATATCCATTTGATACTCAATGCGAATTTCTCCAGTGCACATTTACTTAGGTTTACCCTAGAGTCTGTGAAGCACAGCGTTAATTCATTCATTCACCTTAAAAACAGTTCAGAAGCGATCAGTCAATAAGTTTAAAGGCGATGATAGCTCAGTGGTGCTGACGTCGGATGCCGTGAAGGTCCCAGGTTCGAATCCGATGAGCCTGATCTTGCGGTGGAAGAAAACGAAAAAGGGTACTACCACCATCAAGTTGAAAATCCAGTTCCTTCTAGGCTTTCTGCGCTTACTACCTAGCCTATAATAAAAAGTAAAAAAATAATGCCCGTACCTGCACAACAGCGTAAGGCTTGCTGCCAGCTTCGCACGGGTCACCGGGCAGCACTTGCCAGTGGTCGAACACGCACTGCGGGAAGGCTTGCCCGCCGGTGTTGGAGCGCAGGTCGGCCGTGAACCCGAACGACTCGTTGACGGGCAGGTACGCCTTCACCACGAACATGGGCGTGCCAGTCACTTGGGATTCCTCGAACACGTGTCCACGACGCCTGTTCAACACGCCGTAGATACCGCCCACCGCTACTTCAGGGCACTGGTGGACAATTTTGTTATCAATATGATATCACAGATATAAATCTTCTAATACTAGGTGACGCGAGCGTGTCCTTCGCGTGCCAAAAGGGAGAGCAATGGTCTTCTTTTGACGCTGTTTCGCGCGAACGGGGAACTCTCAAAAGGCTGCATGTCGTCCAGAGATGTGTAGCGAGGGATGTTTTTAGCTGACAAATAGGAATGCTGCATTTTCACGTTATAGCTCTAATACCAGCCTAAAT
Organism: Achlya flavicornis; assembly: GCA_947623365.1. Lineage (NCBI taxonomy): Eukaryota > Metazoa > Arthropoda > Insecta > Lepidoptera > Drepanidae > Achlya > Achlya flavicornis. The sequence goes on from OX392484.1 coordinate 12,319,994, forward strand.
AAAGCGCTCTTGTGACATCATTGTAGGTAGAAAAAAAGTGACATGCTTAGTTTTCATGCGGATGGAGGGACTTGCGTTATCTATTTATATTGTCTGTGCGCACATTGTAAATAAGATAAATTATCTGTAGTCCTGTCCCTTTTCGTAATTATTCAATAAACAAAGATGTCGAGATATCACAAAACATGATATAACTAGTGCATAAAATAAATTTTTAAATAACCTGTAAATTGTATTAGCAAGGGAAAAAAACTCAATTTAAATTTTCATAGAGTTAACGTTAAAATTTTGATATTGGCATGTTAGTTTTATACAGGCAAGGTATACTCAGGTAGAATTTGCCAACATATTAAACAGTTTGTTCTACCACGTCTCGGAAAGGCGGACTATCGTGTGCATGCTAGCCAGCTCAGGATAGACGTGGAAACTAGAAGACTATATATAAATAGTGAACTAATGTTACTAACCTGGATTTCGCAAAGGTACACTGGCTCCATAAGCCTGGGTTGAGCGGTCAACAGACACGCGTACAGACATCTCCTCGTCGTTGGAATGATTTGACCGCCACCTCTGTTGAAACAAACATAAATAAATACCGTGGGACATTCCTCACACACGGTCATCTGATCCCAAACTAAGCAGAGCTTGTACTATGGAAACAAGATAACTGATATAATACATATACCATACAAGTCTTATTGTACTAAGGTTAACATAGCTACTGAATGTTCTACTATTAATAAATGCCAACTATATTTAATTTTTGTGAACATTGTATCTTGGCAATTGTAAAAAGTCCATAAGGAACAGCCCACAAATCCATGCCGAGAACATAATTTTCGTCCGTGTCTGCCGCTGGTGTATAGCATTGAAGTCTTTACCCAGTATCAATGGGACGAATCTATAGTTTATTGTCTTTTATCTATTATAAGAAATGATATGAACAATCCAAAATCATGACATGATTTGGATATTTGGAGTTGGAATGACGTTACAAATGTGGCCTATAATATTTGTGATTGGATATTTGTCAAACTATTTGACAAACTATATACATAAATTATTATTACGCAATTATATAGGCCAACGTGTATATTGTATTACGTGTGTGACCTACATTTTGTACACCTGTGATTTGAGGCCATGGAAAGACAAATATAGAATTTATTAGATAAGTCGAACACTGACTTTTTCGTTAGTAGATCAATAAAAAGTGTAAAATAATATGTACAAGTTTTTCCCATACCTGTGGATAGCGTCAGTGTGTAGCGTCACATCATAGATGTTGAAACGCACTCCTCTCAGATTCTCCTCAGCCATGACTCCCTCCTTGGCGGCCCATTGGAAGCCAGCGACGACAGAGTCCTTGATCTCGTTGAGGTACTGTACTCCCTTCGAGCAGTCCACCATTAGGTTGGGGCCTGTACCTTCAGGGCCGAAGCACCAGATCTTACGGGCCTCAGTAACGTCGTACTCGTACTTCTCGCCGAGGTAACGGGCACGGGTCTTGAAGTCGTCACGTGGGTTCACGCGTCCCTGTTTGGAAATTACAACTTTTTGTAAAGAAGCCAGCCTTTGCTTGATATATTAGCCTATTTATAATTGACGGATAAGGTATGACGTCAGAGCTGATTTTATACATCAGATTGCTTCTTTGAACCATTATGTTTGTTTCTTTACTATATGAATGTATCGTCCGCGTCGTAGCATGCGGTCCCGGGACATAAGGATAGCGGTCCTGTGCAGCGTTTAGGCGCGGTCGAGTTGTTCTGCTTCCGGAGCACACCCCACTGTCCTCGCACATCCGACAACTGCATGTATACTTTAAAATACACACGCAGACCATCGGACAAGCTATAGCGGGGCACGAATGTGCGGGAAGGTAAATGGACTCAACTACAATCTGACAGAAAGAATAACATTTTTAGAAAAGTATTAAAAGTAGATACCTCATCAATATCCTCGGGAAGACCATCAGGCATGGGCTGAGCCTTCATGAAGAGACGGTTGTGTTTGTTGGGCGACTTAGACAGGCACATCTGGTCGGACTCTTCGGCAACAGTCTCACGGTACGACACCACGGGGTCGGATTTCTTGATGGGAATGCACGCGTGGTCTTCTTCCAAGTCCTGTTGATATGGCCAGAGTTAAGTATTTTTGTTGGAATGATTCGATCGCCCTGTCTGTTGCAACAAACAGGTTCATACAAGATCTAAATTGCCCAAGAGTCGTTTACATCGTCAACTATTGAATAGTCAGTTGAACAGTAACAATCCTTTACTTTCTCAGAAGTAGTTTAATATAAATTGTAAAAGCTACTTAATATTTTAATATACTGTATCTTGGCAATTGTAAAAAGTCCACAAGGAACAGTCCACCAATACATGCCGAGAACATAATGTTCGTCCGTGTCTGCCGCCGGTGTATAGCATTGAAGTCTTTACCCAGTATCAATGGGACGAATTTATAAAATTATGTCTTCCAAGTTAGAGAAAAGCTTCATCCAAATCTGTTTAGTAATTATGGAATGAAAGATTAACACCTTTATTTATAATAACACAATGAAAGTAGGAAAGTGCAAATTACATTATCATATGCAAATAGTTAACTATATTATCTTGTTTGTTATAGTTTTATGTAACGGGAAATACTTTGCATATTGCACTTTCAAGATCACTTTTATCTCATTGAATTTAACTATAATACCTTTTAATTGCCTTTAAAAAATCCATAAACCATACCTTAAGACAGATCTCAAGATGGAGCTCTCCAGCACCAGCGACGATGTGTTCACCAGACTCCTCGTTGATGCACTGCACCATAGGATCTGACTTGGCGAGACGCTTGAGACCCTCCACCAGCTTGGGCAAGTCAGCGGGGTTCTTGGGCTCAACGGCCACACGCACCACGGGTGATACACTGAATTTCATCACCTGGGGGTCGATGCACGTATTTAGAATTCAATCGTAAAAAAATCAACTTAAGAAATGCCACTATTAATAAATAGGTCACTTGACATCAATCAAAAGTCTGTGCCAAAAAGAGACACATAGAGCGGAAAGTAGATATACCCTCTTCTTGACCTTAGTTAAGTGAGAAATAAATTGAAACCATGTTCTCAGCAACACTTCTTCATTTATTTCAAGATAATAAGAACGCATGATACTAAACAAATATTGAGTATGGTATATACTCAATATTTGTGCACAAACAAAATAGTAAAAACAATCTACAAACCTTCATGTTATGGGCGTTCTTGAAGGTGGTGATAGTTCCGGTCTTAACGAGGAACTGGTCGACTCCGACCAGACCGCAGATGTTACCGGAGGGCACATCCTCGATGGCCTCAACGTAACGCCCCATCATGAGGATTGTGCGCTGGATAGTCTTCTCATAGACATCCTGCATAAATAACGAAAATATTGAAATATATTGTTTAGAACTTGAAAAAAAAAAAAATAGCATGAGCTGTTACAATAGTGTTATAAATTTGATCATCTCCAATTAATGAACCTGGATTACCTAATTCAGTACGAATTTATAATCTTAAAGAAGTTCCTACTATTCCTGCTCAAATTCCAAAAATAAAATATAATGTTCCAATATCTTTATGATTTGTTGAATAAAGTCATTTTCGTAATAAAATGGCTGAGTTATAAAGTGATAAATTGTAAATTGGTGTTCTGACGGCTTTATTTATGAGTCAGTTGTTGTAATAAAATATAAAATAAATAAGTCAAGCAAAATAGAATTAAGCTTTATAGCGATAAGACTGCTCATTGTACAGTAATTTTAGTTACCTGCTTTTCAGTGAACAATTATCTATCGAACTTCCAGCTAGACCTACATAGATTAAACTTCAAATAAGTCACAAAGAGACACCAACCTCCTTCTTTCCGGGTGTGAAGTTGGGGCCCATGATGCGGGCCTTCTGTCCTGTGATGACCTTGCCGGAGAAAACACGTCCGAACGCGTAGAAGCGTCCCTTGTCGGACGTCGGCACCATCTTGCTCACGTACATCATCAGGGGTGCTTCGGGGTCGCAGTTCTATTAAGCATACCATATTGTTAGTTATTTGGGCAAAATAGGTAGGCGTGGAGTAATTAATATAATTTTATATTTTTAGTATTTGACGAATAAGAAAATTAAGATTATCAATATCTCTAAATATCATGTCTCCATATCTTACCTTGATACCAAGAGCGGCCTCATCGTCATGGGGTCCCTCGTACAACATCTCCATACGGTACTTCTGGGCCACCACTGGTGATGGCAGGTGGATGGCAATCATCTGAAGCAGAGCCTCACCGGCTGGGAGCCAGCTACGCATCACCACCTGAACGGCAACATAACATTTTAATACTTAACTCCATCTCTATAAAGTCTAAAATGTAAAAATGTTTTGGTATAAAAATATCTCTTCCATTTATGGGGTCGTAAGTCATTTTGGCTTACGGCCAATTCCGGAAAGACGTATGATGTAAGTCCTCTTTGACACCCAGAAACTTATTTTAAGTAGCTGGCAACACTTGGGACTAAAGCGAAAGAAACGATTTTTTTTTTATTGAAATGATTCATGACAGATTTGAAACAAATAAAACAAAGCATCATTTGGATGCACAAGATATAAGAATGTAATTAATGCTGAAAATTCTAATTGCTGCTGCTAAATGAAAAAAATATCCTTGAAATTCAACTCGATAACTGAAGGCTTATGATCCTCACCTTGAGCAGAGCTTTGCCATCCTTGTCAGAGTCCTCGTGCTTGAGAGTGACTCCGATTTTCTTGAGGAGACCGTCGATCTCCTCCTTTTTGAAGTTCATGATGGCGTCGAACACCTTGTAGATGGGGTCCAGCACGTACATGCAGAAGGAACGCTTGTTGTCGTTGTCCTTCTGTTTGGCCCACTTCTTTGTTTTGGCGTTGAAGAAGTTCTCACCCCATAGTCTGTTTAGAATTATAGGTAGTGAGATGCGCAAATTATTGAAAATCACATGATTGAGGGGTTTATTAGGGGACAAAACAAATAGATCATTCAAATATTCCATTTCTTTATTGTAAGTTATTTTTAATTAATTGATAGTTGTCAAAATATGAATTGAGCTGTTTATCAATATATTTTATTGTCAAACAAATGATTGTTTATAATTACTAGTTTTGCTTGTTATTTGTTTTGTATCTCGCCCATTGTTGTAAAAAGTCCACAAAGAACAGTCCACCAATCCATGCCGAGAACACAATGTTTGTCCTAGTGTGCCGCCGGAATATTTAATCTAAGTCAATACCCAGTATCAACAGGACAAAATTATATCTAAAATGCAGATCAGTAGATACTGACGCTTACAATCTAGGAACTTTCAGGGCCAGAGTGAATAGGTTTCTTCTGGGTAAGCGTGTTTCATCTTAGGCTTCGTCATCGCCCCTTATGGGCAGGTCAGTGGCCAAACGCAAGACCAATAAAAAAAAAAAAAAAAACTGCTGAACTTCTTTTAATGTAAAAAAAACTCTGAAATCTTAAGAAAAAAATCTCCCAATATGTGGATGCAGAAAAACTAGCGATTTTAGAGTTTGTTTCACAGTAAATGTATTCATTCAGCATAACGAAGACTTAGATTTCGACATGGTATCTCAACATTGCTCAATTTCAAAAAAGTTCTATACTGCATTCTTCAAATCCCTAATGCGCTATTTGCAGGTATGATTCCACCCTCGCCTCGCGTGTATAAAACTTTCTAGACAATCGTTTCATTTCATTTCCCTCGCACGCAATGTCAATCGAATCATTTGATTAGAACTTGGCCTCCATTCATAATGACGTGATATTTGTATAAATATTGGTGAAGTTGGTAACCAAAACATAACGATACCCTAATTTGCAAACCTACTAACTCCTCTGGAGCAAATTTTACAGGAGAGACTTAAAACGTTATAATAAATTTAATTTAATGCAATAAAGAAATCCAAAAATCCCGTTGGAAATTATGGTTTTTATTCATCTAAAAACACTTAAAAATCTATTTTTTTTTATAAACATTGGGTTTTATAATGAAAAAAGGGAGTTGTTAGATTTGGTTTAAGCATTAATTGAAACTAAAAGTGGAGTTGTTTGTTTTTATCACTTTAAGCAGTGTACAATCGTACAAACAAATTGTGCTTTATAAATGAAAATAATTTATTTTCGTGTGGCAACGCATCGTAATAGGCGTGATAATCACGAGGCATAGATGACTTAGTTGCTGTAGATCAGAAATTTTTATTCGTGATTTTTCTTCTTTCGTCATACTAGTTAGGTCCTCCACCCTCACGGGGATAACTTGGGTTTTTCTTTGATTGAGGATCCTCCACTTCTCGCCAAACGTAGCTTGTACATTACATCTCCTTTAGGTCTGTAGGTACTGCAGAGCTCTCAGATCAGTGACCTGTAAAAAAACACTTGATTTTAGAAAGCCTTCCTGTCAATGATCACATAATAAAGAAGATCTTAAGTCATGATAAGTTGAAAAAAAACGTCAAAATAATGTTACACAAGGCTGTTTAATCATAAATACACTTACCTTAATATATCTTCTACTGTTTTTAAGCTTCAAACGGTGATAAAACACCATTTGTTTTGAAAATAAATCTTCGGGAGCATTCGTACGCTTCTGTGACGTCATAGAAAATCGCCGACTGCGCGGGAGATATTCGATTATTTTATCAAAATCGATGCTTTTCGTTTCACGCGGAGTTGTTTGATTTTCAAATGGCGTTTTACACCAATACAGTTGGGAATCATGGAGTTATTAGTATTTCAAAAAATAGAGCAAAAAATCTAGTTTTTGCCGGTATCAAAATGTCATTTTCGTGAAAAAGTGGAGTTATTAGGTTTGCAAATTAAGGTATCGATAATAAAAATGCAAGTGTGTCCAATGTTTGAACATTTGCAAATGTTATTGTAAATTATCTGGACTATTATTGAAACCATTTGCTAGTTTCATAATACGTGTCGCGCTAATACGCAGCCTAACCGAAACATTTCCAAGAAGATTCATAGCTAATTGGAAATGATGTTATAAGAATTTTGAATGTTCGTTACACGTTTAAAAAAATTCATAATAAGTAGAAATTCTTTCTAAGATGGCAGTCAAGTCTTAGTATTTTTAACTACGAAAGTTATGTAACCCTGTTATGACGTCAATTACAAGAAACAAGTATTTCTGGATAAAGGTATTACATTACATAACACTCAATAAAAAAAAAACACCAAGTTCGGAAACCTAGAAAACCTGTAATAAAAAATCAGCATTACCTGTTCATAAGCTTGACGAGGTCGATTTTGAACTTGTCGGCGTACATCTCAGAGAACTGCTTGAGTGTGAACGCCCATCCGTGGAGACCGGATCCGAAACCGACGGATCCCTTGCTGGGGTCTACACGTACTTCACCTGTTGGCAAACAATATGGGACCATGTGGTTATGTTGTAAGTTAGGTTATGTTTTTGACGAACATTTTATCTTTCTAGTTCGATATTTATTTTCTTCTGCTACATTACGAAGTTCAACAATATAGGTATTCATCGCTTTAAAATGGTCAGACATGTTACTTTTGTAGCTCTGTGGCATGTAAAGAAGTTAGCGTCTGATGCCTATCAACCGGTGATGATATTTGTGAGTATAATTTAGATTTTTTTTGTATACCTATTATACGATCTTTTAAGTTGTGGTGCTAATTCACTGTAGATTTTTTAATTAGGTTATAACCATTACCTCTGACGTCACTCACTCAACTCAATGGCCGCTCTATAATTTTTCATATTTGTTTCGCTAAATATTTTTAACCTCTACCCTGACCTTGTATGGTGACATGGTCGCAGCATAATAGCTTATCAAGTAACTATGCGGCTTCTTGAGTGGTGGTAATCTTAAAACTTTGGTGGTAATCGTTATGAACACCATTAAATAATTTCATCCAATCAGGGCCCACGAATGGTCGTCGTCGCGTCATACCGCGTGCGCGTCATTGGATGTAATAATTAATGGTGTTCCACCAAAGTTACGCTGTAGACCTCCAGGATTGTCAAAGACCTTGTACTATAGATAGGTATCTAGCATATAATATGTGTGGTTTCTGTTTTAACGAATATTTATTACAAGGTATGACCACAGTCTAATAACCATACAGTCGTCCGACGCCTTTGATCTTGTGAAAAATGCCGACAACGTCTAGACAGTATCGCGACGGCCAGGGTTGTCACAAGTAAACAATATTTACAAAATTATTTATTTATTGCAGATAACAATAAAACATTGTTAGCATTATTATATTTTAAGCAATATTATAATAACTACTCCATCATCAGACCCTGAAAACCATACATGGTCAAAGTTCATCTCACGACAATTCCAACAACCCCAAACATGGCTAGAATACGATGTTCGACTATGGAGTTCTAGTGCTTACCCTCCTACTCCATCATCAGACCCTGAAAACCATACATGGTCAAAGTTCATCTCACGACAATTCCAACAACCCCAAACATGGCTAGAATACGATGTTCGACTATGGAGTTCTAGTGCTTACCCTCCTACTCCATCATCAGACCCTGAAAACCATACATGGTCAAAGTTTATCTCACGACAATTCCAAAAACCCCAAACACGGCTAGGATGCGAAGTTCCACTATGGAGTTCCAGTGCTTACCCTCCTACATCATCATCAGACCCTGAAACCATACATGGTCAAAGTTCATCTCACAACAATTCCAACAACCCCAAACACGGCTAGGATACGATGTTCCACTATGGAGTTCCAGTGCTTACCCTCCTACTCCATCATCAGACCCTGAAATCATACATGGTCAAAGTTCATCTCACGACCATTCCAACAACCCCAAACACGGCTAGGATACGAAGTTCTGCTATGGAGTTCCAGTGCTTACCCTCCTACTCCATCATCAGACCCTGGAAACCATACATGGTCAAAGTTCATCTCACGACCATTCCAACAACCCCAAACACGGTTAGGATACGAAGTTCCGCTATGGAGTTTTAGTGCTTACCCTCCTACTCCATCATCAGACCCTGGAAACCATACATGGTCAAAGTTCATCTCACGACCATTCCAACAATCCCAAACACGGCTAGGATACGAAGTTCCGCCATGGAGTTCCAGTGCTTACCCTCCTACTCCATCATCAGACCCTGAAAACCATACATGGTCAAAGTTCATCTCACGACAATTCCAACAAACCCAAACACGGCTAGGATACGATGTTCCACTATGGAGTTCCAGTGCTTACCCTCCTACTCCATAATCAGACCTATTGAAAAAAAAAAAAAAAAAAAACAAACACTCATGCCCTGTGCCTGTTACCTATACCTGTGTACCTATTAGATATTTTTTACCGTCCGCCATTCGGCCATTTTGTTGGCGTTATTAACGTGACACGACATGACAAATATAAAATTATTATTGTATGCACTCTACGATAACAAACCATGATTTATTTACCTTTCGTCTGTGTGTGGAAGCTGATGAAACCGCAGATCTTTATTTAAATAGGATGAAGACTTGCAGTCTCTCACAGCACACGTCGTTTGCACCATTTTAAATAAAATAATTACAGACACAAACACGCGTTAGCCCTGAATGCTGTTTACCGAGCTACTAACATAATTTTGTTCGCAGGTCGGTAACGGCTTTCCCGCGTCTCGTCCCTCACACCCCGCACGATTGCCCTGTCTAGACGGCTTCGTCGACCGACTGTATGGTTATTAGACTGTGGTATGACTGAGAACCCATTGAAAGATTCCGAAGATGTAGCACTGCAAAGAAGCAGTTTTAAAAATGTTTATAATTTTAAATAGAAATAAGGTTTACAGTTACTGAGTCTAGGATTACGTACAATCTACTTATAATATTAAAAAAAAGTGTAAGTTCTTTGATATTCAATAATACATATGTATCTTTCTCTAGTTGTGGCGTCAATACAAACTGACGACGTATTCCAAAGCAAAGTTCGATAATGTTAAGTCCACTTTGACACCCAGAAGACGATTGATTGATCAACTGGCAACACTTGGGACTACTCACACAAAACAGCAAAGCATCTAAAGGTGGGTACTGACCGGTGTTACGAGGAGTAATGTACCATTCGCAGCGGGCATAATACGTTACGCCGTGTGCAAACATTTGTGTAATAGCTCGTTGCGAGCGCCGTTTTTCCCCGTACTGACTGCAAGAACGCTCGCTGTGTAACTTTACGCCCCCTAACGCCAGTCAGTACTCACCATTATTGTTACCTATCATAAGGATTGCTTGGTCCATGAAAGCGCTCAAAAACATGCATTTTATACACCGCACACATCTCTCATGCTAGGGCAGCCTGATATACATTTATATTGAGTAAATTCTCTCCAACCTACATAATTAAAACCTAATGTCTTTACTTCAAAAATGTTTTTTTTTATACCACTAAGGTGGCAAACAAGCATACGGCCCGCCTGATGGTAAGCAGTTACCGTAGCCTATGGACGCTTGAAACACCAGGGGTATCACTTGCGCGTTGCCGACCCTAAAATGTATGGAAAACGCATGTTACCGTACAATTGCACGACCTGACAAGAAATGTGAATATGAAATAACATAATACTAACCCCCTTATTCATAATAAAGTTATCAAAAGATGATTAGCTAAAATTCTGAAGTCTTTATCTGACACGTGACATTTGGTGATCGAAAGAGAGAGACGGAGGACACTATTACACTGATTTAGTTAAAAAGCGATTATGAATAAGGGGGTTAATGATTAAGTATAAAACTGAAAACGTGTAAGTAATTAGATAACAGTATAATCGGAATGTTAAACGAGTATTTTTAACTATGCTTAGAATATTTTGATCATCAAATAAGTTCGGCATTTTTTGTAGTCTGTGTGAACACAGGAAATTGTTAGGACCAATCCTGAATGTTTTTATCTGGCAAGAATCACTTGGTTCTAAATAAGTAATGTCTTATGCTGTTTGATTCATTATTGTCTAGTTCCTATCGATCGGAACTGCAGGTAGGTCTGAATAAGTGGCTTATCATCACCATGTGGAAACAGGAGTGTATTAGGTTAATTTAAAGGTATCACATCCTTGGCAATTAAATTGAGGTATCGGACTGCAGTCTGCATACCGTAAAGCACAGATCATCTTGTAAAAGGTGAACTGATTTCAAATCATAGTTAAATTAACGGTATATGTGATGAATCACCTCAGCTGACCTTGGCTGCGTTTATCGCGAGATTTTCATGACAGTCACGTGTCCTTAAGGCGCAGACTCCTCTCCAGCAGATTTCAGTTTTCACCCTTGCGCCACATTTTCACATAATATTAGCGGAAATTACCGGAACTAAGCAAACAAAAAATACTAGCTCCCTCTATTTAGAAGTGCGTCATTGCAAGCAAACAATAAAACGTGACAAACCGCCATCTATACATTTCCGCGAGAACGAAGCTGTTTGAATTGGACACAGTAAAAATGTTAACAGTAGACAAACTGTAGACAAACATTAAAAAATATAAATTCTGAAATACCTTAAAAAAAACTTTTGACGGGCCAGTTGGTGTAGTTTGTTAAGATTCCACGACGCCGCCGATTGTATGTTCAATTCCCACCAAGGATATGCATCTGTGTGCATGAACACGTTTGCATGCCCCGAGTCAGGGTGGAATTATGTATATTAAGTACTAGCGACCCGCCCCGGCTTCGCACGGGTACAATGTCATAATGTGGTGACAGTGGAGCGATTTGCGCGGCAGCCCACCCGGTCACGGTATCGCGTATAAAAAGTGTGGCCGAATGGCCTCACTTTGACGGAACATAGTTGTGACGTATGGCGTCTTTTCTATGCGTAGTAATAATTTTCTATCTGATGGTTAAAACTGCATCGAAATACATTGCGTGGTTTAGAGTTAGCGGATAAACAGAGACACAAGCTGACGCGGAAAACGAATTCGGAGAATACAGGCTGTGACAAATGGACAGACAGGAGAGGACCTCAATCGAGATATTAGATGTTATTTGACAAATAAACAGGTTTTCTTCCACCACTTTTTACAATAATTGTAGAATTTCTCCATAAAATGCCCTCTACTTTACCTACCATTTTTATTCATCATTATCATATCAGCCTAAGGATATCCACTGCTGAACATAGGCCTCCCCTATTAACTTCCACTTCAAGCGGTTTCGGGCCGCTTGAATCCAGCAGCGCCCAGTAACTCTGACCAGGTCGACGGTCCACCTGGTGGGACATCCACGTACGGTGTCCCCTTCCAGTACGTGGCCGCTCTCGAGAACCTTCCATCCCCATCGGTTATCGGTTCTTCGAGCGATGTGGCCTGCCCATTGCCACATCAACATTCTAACTCTACGAGCTATATTAGCGATGGGCGACTGTTAAAAAAAAAGTTATCGAAAGAATCGACAATTGTAAAACTTTACATTCGATTGTCGATTCATTCGTTCTAACGAATAAACAATCGAATAACAATCGACCTTTCGAATGAAAATTGACGCACGCCACGCAGGTTGCAATAGTATGCACAATCGACGGGTGAGCGCGGGGGCGAATAGATTCATTCATTCGGCGGGTGGACAGCCAGCGCACGGCACAGGCCACGCGCGGTGCCGCACGAAGCGTATTATGAACAATCGAAAGAAGTCAATTGTTATTCGAATGATTCGAATTAATTGGACAATCGAATAATTCGATTGTTTTTAGTAACAATCGCCCATCGCTAAGCTTTATCGAGAATTTTTGTTCTCCTACATACTTAAGTCCTCGTTTCGGATCCTGTTTCGTAGTGAAATTCCGAGCATAGCTCATTCCATAGCTTGTTGAGTGACTCTGAGCGTATTTATTAGACCAGCAGTGAAAGACCACGTCCGTGTTCCGTATTTCATCACTGGTAACACGCACTGATTGTAAACCTCTGAGGTATTCTGGACTTGAAGATATGGCGTAGCTTCCCGAACGTGTGTTCCGAAGTGTTTTTTTTATTTTATACAACTTTGTCGGTAAACAAGCATAATTGTGCCTCGAAGAGGGGGCCTAGCAGCGAGCTCTGCGCCAAAGTGGGGACTGATCTCTCGCTGCCGAGCATGGTTAGCGCTGTGGTTGAAAGCGAGAGATCGTGGGACGCACTCCACTCCTTTTGCGAGCGAGTTATGCTCGCTAAGGAGGCGGCGGAACGTGACAGGGAGGACACTACCACCCTGGCTATCCGCCGCAGGAGGACCGGGCGTCGGAGGGCGGCTTTTTTAAGCCACCTTCCCCCAACCCTGGGCCCAAGGGTGGCGGAATCGGGGGAGTCTGCCGCCCATCAACATCGCGCCCGAGTAGTGGAGCTACTCAGGAGGAGACAAGAGCTCCGGTCTCTGCCGTCGACGAAGAGGCGGCCTCCGATCAGGCCCTTAACCTTAACCATCATAACCCTTCCAGTTCAAGAGATTGAACACATTCTCCATTGCAGTGGTAAAGAGTTTCGGGGAAATTACGTCACCCTGTCTTTCATCCTTCTGCAACTGGATTGGTCTCGTACTCTCGTCCTGTACTCTGATTGACATAGTGGCTTTGCTGTACAAAGACCTTCAACAATTCGATTATAGCGATAGTCGATTTAGCACCGCTGTAGACTCTGTAATATCGCCAATGTCTCAACTAAATCGAAGGCTTTTTCATAGTCCACATACACCAGGCATAACGGCCGATTATACTCCTGTATGTCTTCTGTATAATTTGGCGAAGTATATGTAGGTGATCTATGGTACTAAAGCCTTCACGGAAACCAGCTTGTTCGGGAGGCTGGAAGTATTCAAACCTACGTGCAAGACCATTCGTAATGACTCCCGAAAACAACTTATAAACGTGGCTTAGGAAGGATATCGGGCGGTAGTTCTTCAATAGGGCCTTATCGCCTTTTTTGAAGAAGAGCACCACCATATTTCCTCTCCATACTTCTGGTGTTATAACTACAGGGCATGAATCTCGGTATATCGGATCATCGCTATATCGGAATTCTGATATTACAATTTACAATCCGATACTGAGTGATCCAATTATATCGTAATATCGGAATCAATTAAAAAAAAATCTATTTGGGTTTTAAAATAAAGCTATTGAGCTATTTATTAATTATAATTATGTGCAGTTTATAAGGAATATGTGCAATTTATAATGAACATTTCTAATTCTGCTATTGAGATCCAATATTGAAAATCAATATCGGAATTAAAAACCTACCGATATTACATACACATATCCTAGTTGTACCTTCCTGTATAACGGAATTAAATAGCTTCTGGAGGACTACAAGTCACGGGTTTCCATCCGCTTTCAGAAAATCTGTTGTATTTCCGATTTTACTACTTCGTTATTCTACATCGTATTATCTTTCAAATAGTAAAAATATCGCGTTTATAACTAAATCTGAACATTTCCTATCAACTGTTAAAGAATGACAACAAAAGTTATTCTAATTTTATTACTACAAAACTGTGCCTGGCCGCTGATTGGCTGAAAAAGTTAAGCTACCGGTGGTTAGGGCTGCAGAAATAGGAACCTCCTCCCAATGCGAGCCGTATCGAGGATTACTGCCGAGAGGCTCGAGGCTTTCGGCCATCAGGCCATTGGCCGATACGACAATCGGCACAATGATAGCCGAGCTCACTAATAGTAATTGTAAATTTACGATGGGTTCACATTCCAACTAACCGATTCAGTAAGTAGTAGAACATCTAGAACAATTAACCCAAAGAAGCGTAATGACGTTGATTTTGCTTGCAATATATTCCGCCAATTTGCCACCATTGACAATGCGCTCTGATTGGCCAAGTCAAGAACACACGAGGAAGTGATTGATCCTTACAGTTCAAAATCAGTGACAAATCACGACTAGTTTCGGAATCAGATTGCTCGGTATAAATTCTGTAAGGGTTGTTCCTCGATGTAGTAGAAACTTAGTCAACGTAAGATGTGTAATATTTTCCTTACTGGTACTAATTTTACTGTGCCATTGACACTTCACGACTAAGCGACTGGACCACAATAATACAATGAATATAAAGGTATATCGGCTCGACTCGATGACTACAGATGACTCGATGACCGCAGTAGTGACTGGCACACGCCCGCCCCGACTTCGGGGCACCTACTGTTACCAGTATCAGTCAACCTACCTTCAATACCTTTTCTTTGATCTCAAAATAAACAACATTGAATGAGGTGTTATTTAATCAGGTAAGGAACTAAATAGATAATTGCTCATTAAAAATAATATATATTGCTGATTTTTCATTTTGTATGATTTGAAATAAAAAAAAAACTTTCCGGGATTTGAATCATCACTTCCTTCAGTCGGAGCCTACATTAATAACCCGCACTTTAGCCCCCTAGACTACCCAAGCCATACCCTTCATAGACGAAAATAAGTATTAGTCTCTGTCAGTACCACGACATGACTCGATGACAATTTTCAAAAGTATCAATCATAACAGATTTTATTTTATATATTTTTATTCATAACAAGCAAATAAAAGGCTCAATTGCCTTCATTTGACTAGCATGCATTTCCAGTGCCTTCTGAAGATATTTGATATGATTTTTTACTCATTTGAGAGGGTTTTATTTTTGTGAAAATTCTGAAAGAAAATGACACAGGTCCATCTAGCAACGCGGATCGCCGCGGAATGCGAGTGAGCGCGAAGCAAAATACGCGAGTTGCAGGACAATAGAGTGCGGTATGAGGTTGATGGTGCTCGGATTGAATTTGACGTAAGCGACTTTTTTTTAAATCATTATTATGAAAAACTGAATAGCTAATTCAAAAAACTAAATCGGGCGTTTATTTTCTTATGATATGTACTATATCGATGAAAAAAATCGTATCAAAATACCTTCAGGCGTTGGATATATTTGGGAATTTCTTGATTTTCAGAGGTATGTTTGACATTTTTTTTTATCGAGGCTTTTAATTGAAATCGTGTTTTCGGCTCGGGCGATGTGTTTGTTATATCCTTAAGTATCATATATTTAAATTTCAACACCGTAGAGTTAGCAGGTTTCATATAATTTGGGCAGCAATGTAGTGTATTTTGCCCAAGTCTGCGCCTTAACACGCCGTCGTTTTCGATAACGCTGATTTAGATATCATAATATGTTGCAATGTTGCTAATAACATTATTAAAAAAACTTATTGCTATTATACATATAAAAGGTTCAACTGATTAACTAACGTATCAACACAGTTCAAACCACACGTTCAAAGAACATGAGATTTAGCATCCACTATGCAACCTTCCGAACCGGTATTAGAGTATTAGAGTCAGACTTTTCATAAGTGCCTGCGAAGGTCTATTTGAATAAATGAATTTGAATTTTGAACTATAATCGGTCCGTTTTGACAGCACATCAATGTGTCATAAAAACAGTGCGACAAGAAAATACATCTTGTCAAAACTGGCCTCTTTGATCTCGACAACTATAAGGATGGGTAAAGAATCGGCAGGTGAAACCACAAGGATAAAAGGCTGGCTCTAAACTGAAAAATGCCTTTTACACAAAACTTAGAGAATTTGCTTTAAAATGCAGCTGCCGGCATACTCATGTGATTCGCGACAGTCGCAACTTGACGGTGGTAGCCAAGTTAATAATCGATCTAAAGCCCTGTCTGAAAATAAGATATTATGAAGAAATATATTTAGTGCAAAATGTTAAGTAATTACTGTAGCGAGTAACCAAATATCTATTTAACGACTTCAATTTCTTTTGTGACCATAATGTAAAGAATGCACCAAACTACTATAGAAACAAAATCTAGTGACCCAGTTTCCATGCCCCGTTATGCAGCGGTGTAGATTGCATGTAGGCAACTAGCTATCCCCCGCGGGTACACTCACGTTCCAGGGATAAAAAGTTCCAAGGATGGTAAAGGATTTTTTCAAATCCGACTGGTAGTTCCAAGGATGGTAAAGGATTTTTTCAAATCCGACTGGTAGTTCCAGATATTAGCACGTTTAAACAAACAAAAAACTCTACCACATAAGATTCTATCAAACTATTTTGCTACATAATGAATGATAATTGAATGAAAATAGTTCGTTATTGGTAGGCACTGCTTAATTGTTTTTATGCATTGCACGTCACTGCAGTTACGTCATTCGCCGTTGCAATATCACTGCAATTTCTATTGCGATCAATACGAATTGTCGCCGTTCTGCGGTGCACCGTGCATAATGTTGCCACGTGTTTTGTGTTGGAAAGATAACAAGCCTGATAAGCAAGCTTTATTATTAATAAAGACTTTAATAACTGAGGTATAAGGCTTTGAATTCCTTAACTGTCTTTGTAGATGATAAGAAAGGATATTTTAAAATTGAAATATAACAAAAAGAGCTTAAGTTTTTAACCTCAAAATGGGGAATGGAATGGATGTGCTATTTTTGGAAAGAACTTTTCAATTGTATGAATGATGGATGATGTTCCATTGAAAATAAGTCACCAAGCCACCAGTGTTTCCTGCAACTGTGATTTAAATCATAGGCTTCCAACATCGATAACTAACCCAAAGAAGCGCAATGACGTTAATTTTGCTTGCAATCTATTCCGTCATATTCCCACCATCGACAATACGCTCTGATTGGCTAATTCAAGGACACATGCACTCTGATTGGCCAAGTCAAGAACACAAGATGCAGTGATTGGTCTGTACTGTTCAAAATCAGTGAAAAATCACTGACTAGTTTCGGAATCGGATTGCTTGGTTGACTCTAAAGGGATTGTTTCTTGATGACTTCCAAGCATTTATCATATTTAGACCTAGTTGCCATTCCAAAAAGTAGGCACTATTTACTTATCATAAATTGAGTTAGACACATCTTTATAAATTGTGATTTTCTACCAAAATACTGCTTCATTTCAAATTGTATTTAGTAACTGAAAATTAGAAGACCCTGTTATCTATATAAAATAGTTATCTAAGGTAGGCCAGGAGTAAAATACAAATAATGTGTATGTAGTACATATTACCTGTTGAAAAAACAAAAGAAACTAAACAATGACTCACCCATGGGACCACTGTCATCAGAGTAAGTGGCGATGATGACGTTGACGTTTTCAACAATACGCTGGAAGGTCTGGTACAGCTCTTCAGATTCAAGTTGCAGCTCGAGCAGGGCACGGTCCATCTTGTTCATGAACAGAATTGGCTTGATACGCTCGGCGATGGCTTGACGGAGTACAGTCTCAGTTTGTACACACACACCTGTGGGATAGTTCATTGGTTAGACTTTTGTAAGGATAGTCATCTTGATTACATTATTACTACTTAGGCTCTAATTCTATGCATCAGCTCAGGTTCCCTTTGTGTATCGTACATATAAAACGAACTTTCTAGAAAGTTCATTCAATCGATTGTGTGAACGTAAGCCATGACTAATATCTTATGATAGATCTTTTTATAAGTCTTAAGTTTAGTCTGTAATGATCCAAGCTAAATTCAAGAAAGATTTGATATAAAGTGTTGACCTATAATGTAAATTATTGTATTATACACTAACATGTAGGTGTAGCTGCTGTTAAACAAGCTGACAAACCGAACCGTGACCACACAAGATTCTGACATAAATTAATACTTCCAACCTCTAAGTTAAAAATGCATAGCTCCGGCCCAAATATTATGGCAGTAAAAATTTACAATCACATCCCAAATATCATTAAAGACATACATTTAAAGAATAAATTAAAAGACATTGATAAAAAAAAAAAAAAACACAAGATTTTTTTTCAGACAGATTTCTTGAAATGTAGCGGTGCGTCTAATTATTATATTGTATTCTATTACCTTTAGGTTATTTATCTCTATGATTGTATTTCAATGCCCTAGATGAGGCCACATGTTTACACCTACCTACATTTAACTGTGTGTGTTGTGTTTAAATTAATGTGATGCAATAAATGTTTGAATTTAGCTACTAGAACTACGTACATCTTGACACTGTTTTAATATTTAGATCAGATGAAAAACAAGCTACATGTAAAGAGATAAATTTCATATGATCTTAGTTGTTAAGTATGAAGCCATTGTTATGAAATGATTATTAAATGTGATGCATACCGGAAACACAGTCAACCACAACCAGAGCACCATCAGTTACACGGAGAGCGGCAGTCACTTCAGATGAGAAGTCAACGTGCCCAGGTGAGTCGATCAGGTTAATCAAGAAACCCTTTTCACCCTTCTCACACTGGTCAGCGTTGTTGATGAACACCAAGTCTTTCTCGTCAAGTTCGAAGTACATAGAGATAGCGCTGTTGGTGAAAAGGATGGTGTTAATGTCCAATATTGGCTTAAATGTTCGGATTGTGTGAGTAGAGGTTACATCAGATGGCCGTTCTGAAGCTCTTCATTGAAATTCAGTTTCATGGTAAAGAACATTCATCATTTGAAATGGTTGAAAGAATTATGCATTGCATATGTTAATTATCATTTAGTTTCTATAAGAAAGAGAAGGTATTCGATATAGAAAGGATAAATTGAAGGGCTATTTATTAGTACCGAAAATGGTATTTTATCAAGATTTATAGTGTGCTAAGGTTTCACAAACCTAACATATGAGTATTGTGTACCAATAACTCAATGTGTTGCACAATTATCATGTTTTGTTTTTGTAAACAAAGTACTTGTGGATTTTATAAATCAGCTGAGAGTAAGATTTACCTAATGATACAAAGATAATAACGTTATTTAGTGAATGTTTAAAATAATGAGTTTGAATCAGGTGAGGGTTAAAATACCCATGCTGCCAATCGGCACCTACAGGTTATTACACCATGTGGTGTTTTACTCACGTAGACTTGATGGTGATGCATCTGTCCTGCTCATCCTTGCGGGTATCGGTGAAGCGGGTCTCGCCAGCCCTGGCGCCGGCGATGATGCCGGCCTTTGAGACCAGCGAGTCCGTCAGAGTAGACTTGCCGTGGTCGACGTGAGCGATGACGGACATGTTCCTGATGTTCTTCTTCTTGTCCATCATCTGACGGATCTCGTCCACAGTGAAATTCACCTGTGCAAACCAGAAAACAACCAGTCAACATAACGAATAACACAACACAGATGGCCCGGAATTTCATGTACGCACAATTCATTATGCTATGAATAGGGCTCTTAGTGATGATTTTTCTTCTATTATTATTATTAAGTTGCTGGCTAAGGAGAGTTTCACTAGCACTTTGAAGTACCGGAGCACTTTGAAAACGTCATCGGATCACAAAGACGGCCGTGAAGAAAGTGTTGAACTTTGATGCTTTCAAACTCGAAACCCAAAAAATATTAACGCGAAACGATAGCACCGATACACTGGATCACTTTTCTGGACACCATTATGAAGTTATATACTCACCATATTGGATGGTTTTTGATTTTCCGTTCAATAAAATAAACTACCATACGCCAGCAATGGCGTACGCTTGAAAAAGGACCTTGACGTTCCTGGGCCGGATGTACTGGCCACCTGTCATTGGACAACTCAAATTGTCTATGACATAAGACAAAATGAGTTGCCATAAAAATAATATTAATAAAAACTAGTAAGTCGGCAAATGTCTGTGGTCGGCAACGACTTTATAATCGACTTAAAAAAAGGAGATTATCAATTCGATTCGATTATTGGAACTGCAATATATTCACATAATATGATAATCTATTAGAGCTTCCAAAAAAATATGCAAAAGTGTATTTTGAGTTTGATCGGTGATGTTTTATCCAATAAAGATCAACCCATGTGCACCAGTGAAACGAAATGTATTACCACTGTATTACGCGTATCGTGACTTTACAAGTTGTCTCAAAATGTCCTTGAAAAGATTTAGTACATACAAAGGCCTCCATTTTACTAAACGTGACTTTTATGGACGTTGACTGACTGATAGTGAGAACTATATAGGTATCACAAATTATAAAGTAATATGTGCTATGTATATATTGGTGATTTGTTGTGGATAGAATTAAGACTATAACTTGACACTGGCAAAAATAAATCCTAATAAAAAGGATTTGGCTGACAACTAAAAACTAAGATAAAATAATAAAGTTCGAGACTTTTTGGCGGGAACTTGCAGAGTGACGTAGCATTTTCATTTTTATTTTCATAAATTTGTGTATTTTGAGTTTTATTGTGTATTTTTAGTGGTATTTTACCCAATAAAGATCATCCATGTGCACCAGTGAAGTGAAATGAAATGAATTATGTGTATCGTGACTTTTCAAGTTGTCTCAAAATGTCCGTGAAGAGTTTTAGTACAATGACCACCATTGTAGTAAAACATGACTTTTTTGGACGGTGACTGACTGAGGACTTTAATGTGAAGTGATTTATTGTGAAACTATAATATAACTCGACACTGGCAGAAATGAGCCCTAATTTGGGCTTGGTTGCCAAAATTAAAAATAAGAAGAAGAATAAAGTTCGAAACTCAATATTGGTGCCGATTCTGTTGTAAATCGCAGTAGTGTAGTATCTAACTAGTCACATCTCATCTCTTTCTTACGAACATTATTGAAAAAGGATAGAATATATTTAAAATACGTTGCCGTCTTTTTTTATTTTATTTTTTTCTTGAATTTTTGCCAATTTCCAGTTATATTATAGGTTTTAGTCACAATTAATCACTTTCACATAGTCCTTAGTCAGTCACCGTCCATAAAAGTCATGTTTTACTTACTACAATGGTAGTCATGTACTAAAAAAACCGTATACTAAAACTCTTCACGGACTTTTTGAGACAACTTGAAGCCATGTGACTTGAAGAGACACGATACACATACTTAATTCATTTCAATTCACTTGACTGGTGCACATGGATCATGGATTGATCTTTATTGGATAAATTACCACCGATAATATGCAATAAAACTCAAATAACACGAATTAATGAAAATAAAATGAAAAGGCAGCGTCACTCTGCATGTTCCCGCCAAAAAGTCCCTTTGCCGTCTTATTTTGCGTGTATTTAGGCGTAACCGCGATAGATGACGACTTATATTGGAAACAAGCATTGGACTAATTTGACAAGACTACATTTCTTACATCCTTTTCTTATGTTCTTTGTTAGAAAGAGACATAGTGAAATTATAATTTAGTTTAGTATTATATTTAATAAAAAACAGAATCAGGGCCACTTTCGTATGTATTAAGTTATTATCTGTGGCATATTAATTTCGTGTATCGTAAATTTTCAAGCTGTCTCAAAAAGTCCATGAAAAGTTTTAGTATTATTTCTCTTTATTTATTTTCATCCTTAGAATTTTTTTTTTTATAACATTAATGTATAAAATCAAAAATATTATAAAAAAACCTAATCCTATATATAAAAATATGATTATTTTTTTTACAATATTTCTATAAAACAACTAAAAATGTTATAAAAAACCTAATTCTAGTATGCCGCCGGCAGCGGGGTAGGGCCCAAGCTACCGGTGGTTAGGGCTGCAGAGAGAGGAATCTCTCTTAGTATTATTATTATTGATGCTTCTGATTATTTTGTATTATTTTCTAAGTAGGTATGTACCTATTTGTATTCTTTGCGTAGTGGTAGAAATATAATATTTTGTCTTTCTTTCTTTTTTTCTTGTAGAACGGCCACCATTATACTGAAACCTGCGCTTGATATTCATGTTCATATTTATATTCATAAATTTAATTTAAATTATCTAATAATATAACTTGACACTGGCAAAAATAAGTCTAATGGATTTGGTTACCATACTGCAAAACTAAGAGTTCAACCGCCAACCCTTGCCGTTTGCATACAAGGCCATCATAATTTACTTTTGGTACAATACCTAGTAAATAAAAGTACTAAGAGAACCACTTCTAGGCTTTGCTAGCCTGCCTAGCATACTAGATTATCTACCGATGCATCAATTATTAAACGCGTGCACGGACCACCCGCGGCCACCTATGACGGCCACAGAACACTACCACGGCTGCCACGGCCAAGGTGGCCTAAAAATATTTGAGATGTATGCCTAGATGCCGCGGCTATCCATCTGTATAGCGACACAGCGATATTACAAAAAGCCATATAGTTTCTTCTATTCCACAATAGATGACGCAAGTAGAATTAGATTACACTATTATCTACTCAACGACAGATGGCGGTACTAGGACATAGTTTATAGAATTTAATTACTTTAGTGATAATAACATAGTTTTTCATTGAATTGGGCACACCTTACGACGGTTGGTCGGGCTTGGCTTAACAATTTATTTTTCTGCAGAATTAATTGCCACTTTATTTGACCAATGGAAATAAGCCTGCCCTTTGAATTGGGTACAAGTTTGGTACCTACATACATCGGGCTGTATTGCGCAGTCTTTGTTGATAAATACTTACTTCGGCAATTACTTATTCTTAGCATAGAATTTTACAGCTCCTCTGCTCTCATTCACAGATTACTATATTAGTAGCTTGCTCTCATAAATGTGCACCTGTAAAATATACTTTATACTTATATATAAGTAATCTTATTGTATTGTAAACAACAACAAAATATTATGGAGTAAACATGAAACCCCATGTATTCTATGACTGGTTGCATGGCAGCCAAATTTTGATATACGAGGTCAACCGTCTGGCGCCCGCCCCGCATTGGTTCCGAGAAATTGCGTACGATAGGCACACGATAGGTAGGTACGATGGATGGCCTTGCTGATTCAAAAGAAAAATTATTTCGTAACATAAAAACTTTGGTGCAATGCCTAACGCGTTTTTCTTGGTAAGTCAACATTAATTAGTGTTAAAGTTCTGCTTTCTATTTCAAATATTCCGTTTTCAGTTTCCTTTTAACAAAAATGTTTTAGAATAGTCCAAACTTAAAGAAATTAGACATGCCGTGAATAAAAAACACAAAATAGTATTCGATATTCGATGAATAATGGAAAAGTGGCGGATAAGTAATGTCGAATAATGGCGGTTAACCATCTCTATAACTGTAATTATAGTGATTTGAAACTTGAATACACACTCAAGTGAAGACTGTGGTGAAGATATTGTACCTATCATCTAATTACCTAAGTATTTGAAGTAGGTATTTAATCACTAAAAGATAGTCATCCTCAAAACTAACTAAAACCGTAGCACAACTCAGTGCTCCTGCAATAAGGTTGTAAATAATTATAACGAATTTAAAAACTTAAGTTCTCTATACAACATTATTACATAAGTAACATATATTATCTTGTTCAAGGAATGCAATCTTTATATGCTATTGTTATTATACAATAGGTACAATTATTTTTTATCATTCCCTATCTATATACATACCTACCTACACGTGGGATATTTACAGAAAGGTCGACTTATCAATTTTAGTGATAGGTTTGTGAACGCTTGTATTATTGTGTGTCTGTGTTGTGTGTGTACTTATGAGTATGTGTGGGAGGGTCAAAAAGAGCGTAGGGGTGTTAGGGTGGATTGGATACTGCATGCAAACCTATTAGCTAAGGGTTGTCACAAGTGTTTGTTTGCTGTTATTTAGGTATCTATAATCCAAGAAGCGAAAGTTTCATAAAATCCTGGCCTAAGCCATTCTTTTCTAAATAAAAATCATCTGATTTTTTTATGTACAAAATCACTGAGACTGTCTACTACCTAATGTTACACACAAAGACAGCTGGCTACACATCAAGCTATACCGTTCCAGTATAAGTTGATCTCGCATTGAATAGGATTTCTGTACAGAATCAGAATCAGAATAATTTATTGTCATAACTTTGCTTTGAAATACAGCCTTGTAGTAAAACAGCCATACACTTGAAACTTGAAAGATTAGACTTGTCAAACAGGTTACAAATCATTTTAAGTAATAATCAATTACAATGAGATGAGAGGTCAGCTTATATTGGAAAGCTATAGCTTGATCTGTAGCCGTGCGTACAGTGAATACCTACTTATGGATTGTTAAATCATCTTATTTAGATTTTGATGGTTCAATCACGCATAAAGAGCAAAACAGTTTTGGATGCAAATTGATTGATTTTTTTTAATTTTTTTATAATTGTACCATTGTTTTTATTAATTACTAAGGTACTTTGTATGACAGCTTCGTTCAATTTCGTTATGTATGACCCATTGAAAAGCACCAAACTTGCTCAAAAATTGCTTGTAGATTGTATATCTATTGTAACAAAATAAAGTGTAATCTTTGTAATTTTTTTAGAAGAATTTTAGTATAGTGACAACCCTAGTCTTGTTTCGTAAGGGGTGGCATGAAGGTCACACGATTACATAAATGTCTATAATACTGCCTGTCTGGTCTCTGGTGCACTGGCCGGAACAATCATACAAACGCATTCCAGAATGCGAGAACAATGAAAAACGTTCACAACACTGCAGTTGAAATAATCACGGCAGAGAGTGCAAAAACTAAATGGTTTCTGATTTAGGTAAAATCTGTGTTACAGACATTAGGCATATTATTTACTCTATGATTATTTATATATATATATATAAATTCTATTCTATCTTAGTTGTTTTACTAAATTTTGCAATGGGCTAGATGATAAAAAAATCTATTTAAGTAGTCTAAAACAATAACCAACAAAATCATACGAAGACATCAACAACTCGCAACTCTCGCCATCGACGGGGAGTCCATCTTCACACATTGAAACCAGAATTGTTTCGAACTGTGCGGGCTCAACGGTGCTTCCTTCCGCGGACGCTCAGACTGTGGAATGAGCTCCCCGCCGTGGTTTTCCCAATGGAGTACAGCATGGGGTTCTTCAAAAGGGGTTTGAAGAGATTTCTGCAGGGTCGGCAACGCGCGCGTGATACCCCTGGTGTTGCAAGCGTCCATAGGCTACGGTAACCGCTTACCATCAGGCGGGCCGTATGCTTGTTTGCCACCTAAGTGGAATAAAAAAAAAAAAAAGATATCGTGTGTTGAAGTTCTGCGTGACGTAACGTTAGAGACTGTATTCTAAAGTGACTGCACGAGCCCCCTCCCCTCTCCCGAACTTTGACTCGCTTCATCTTCGTCAATTTTTTATGATTTGGTAAATAATATGATTATATGATTATGATAGGATTTGGCAAGAAATACGTGTCCAATATTTTTTGATAATTTAACAGACGGACTAATTAGTTTTTTTTTACCCAGGAACCATCCCTATTAACGTACATCTATTTATAAAGAGGTAAAGTTTGTGAGTTTGGATTTAGGAGGTAATCTCCCGAACTAGTGATCTGATTATTAAAATTCTTTCACTATTAGGAAGCTGAATTAATCTCGAATTACTTTTCATCGGGAAACGTGAGTGAAACCGCGGGAACAACTAGTTTTAAATAATCTTTGTGACCCAATCTAATTGTGATACAGCGGTCCGATCGCCTCTACGCTCGCGTACAAAAATAATGATTTATTTATAGCATATCACTATTGTTCTATTATTGGCGTTGGCTAGTGCAGTTAGAATAGCTTGTATAATTTAGAACGCTTGTCAGGAGCAAAGTATTGCCTACCTATGTCGTGAATAGATACTTACGTGCTGTTCTTTAGTGCAGAAAAAGTTGCATACAGATCTAGGTGACGCCATTTCTAAAACCTAGGTATGACAAAATGAATTATTATTATAATTTAGCTGACAAATGAGATAAGAAGATAATTCAAATTCAAAATCATTTATTCAAATAGATCTTCGCAGGCACTTATGAAAAGTCTGACTCTAATACCGGTTCGGAAAGTTGCATTTGCTGAGAAGAATAAACTCAGCATTTACTCTTTTCAAAATAAGCTTAGATTCATTACATAATATTTACATTCTATTCGCACTCACAACAATTGCGTGCCCCGGCGCGGCGGCAAAACTACAAAGTCCTTAGTCTGAATCGATTTAAAAAAAAATAAGAACAGTTGTAATACGGACGATTGCAACACGCGGGGCACCCCAGGGGACTCCCACGCATTACCGACCCTCCCCAATGAGCTCTGGCGACCTTGTTCACGCGCAGGAACACAACATTATATTATTTGGCTGTGGTATTCTGTAAGGTGGTACTTCCCCAGTCTGGCTGCTCGTTTAGCGATAAAACGAAAACCCAAACTCTCTTAAAATGTAATCTTAACTTTGAAAACTATTTAGAAGCTTACATTAACTGTAAGACGATGATAGCTCAGTGGTAGTGACGTCGGATACCGAGACGAAGGTCCCGGGTTCGAATTCAAAATTGAGATTGAGCTTTCGGTGAAGGAAAACAATTTAATGAAAAGTTAATGAAACTGCTCTTTTAGGCGCATATCACGGTTATGTTGCGTCTACTCTTAGGTATGGCATTATCTTCTGGGGTAACTCTACTGATAAGCTGTGTGCTTTCAAAGCCCAAAAGCGTTGCATTAGATCGATGTGTAATTTGAGACAAATGGACTCATGTAAACCATTTTTCAGAAAATTAAAAATTTTAACATTTCCTTCTCTGTACATTTTTGAAGCAGCAATATCCGTAAAGACAAATTTGAGTCTATTTACACATCGAGTCCGTGAAAGACATCAGAATAAGCTGGCACTGTTGCCATCTAAGACAAAACTATTGCACAGTAGTATATTCTGCATGGCCCCACATATATTTAACAAATTGCCCGACACAATTCGTCAACTTATTAATATTAACGAGTTCAAAACAAAACTCCACAATTTTCTAATTGAAAGGACATACTATGCAATAGAAGAATTTTTAAATGATATTTAATATTAGGTACCTACCTACATTATACCCGATTTGTTCAGCAGGATATCTAATGTCTTGACTTTTTTTGATTTCTCACATAAAAAATTAATATTTTATTATTTATTGTTGTATTTAAATGTAATGTAATAGTTGTTTTGATTGTGTTTATTTAATAATATCTATGTTTTAATTTGTATGCCATTTTGGTGTGGATATAGTGGTCCTCATTTAGAATAACACCATTGTATGTACCTATATTCTACAAATAAATATGTTTGATTTGATTTGATTTGATTTGAAAACATCGTGAGGAAACCATATAGTAACATTGTAGTAGGCCTGGATGGCTACCAGCGACATGTTGAAAATCTGTCACCAAGCACTTATCGGTGTGTTCCGACAGCTGCACTTGAGAGCCAGTTCCTTCTAGGCTTTGTTCTGCTTATCACTTCGTCACACTTACCATGGTGAGATTGTTGTCAAACACAGGCCTATACACAATGAACAGTAAAAAAAAAGCTTTTATTTTTTGTAATAATACTAATTGTATGCGGGTGTTCGGGACACTTGTTGTGTTCAGGACATTTATTGTTATTTTTTATGATTACGTAATATTTTGTTAAAATTAAAATGTTTAGAAATAAGAAATATTAAAGAGTTTACTCCCGAGTGTACAATGATTACCCTTAGAATACGTATCAACATAAATTGTATAGTAAATAAACAGTACTTGAACCCTAAACATAGGTAAAAGTCTAGACAAAGTCTAGGTAGAACTAAGATTTACAATGTACTTTTAGAATCGTGAATAACCCTATACAAATGTAAAACTTGTTACACGATAAAGTTAGTATTCATGTTGAAACCTAAGTTAACAAAAAAGTGTTAACATGTCAACAAAACACTCGATTAGGCATAGTAATCTAGTTAGAATTGTTTCGTAAGCACCATATGTGCACACCAACTACTTACTATGTATTTACTGTTTAAACTCGCATTACCTAACGTAAGACCTAAATAATAAGTTTTACTACAAGCCCTGAATGAAACCCTGATCATATTTTGAAATTTACGTGATTTTACCCGGAACTATAAATATCAACAATAAAATTTCCTTATATATGCGAAAGGGAGACAAAATGTATCGGAGAACCTTTGGAGATGTGGTAACCGGACTACACTTTTTGGATTAGATCCTTCTAGAACTTTTAGACAAGGTTAGCGCTATATGCAAGATAGAGAGGTTACTTAAATGCACTTAAATTAGACAAGAAAAAGATATGTTTTCTCTCGTAAAAAAGTTACTCGCTCACCGCGTGAGTCGTATACACAGCGTTTATAATTTGCATATAATCAGTACATTTTTCTCATTTAGTATCGATTCCAGGACAGCAAGTATCTACTAAGTATAGTAGTAGTAGTAGTCAGACAGATGTCACAGTAGTAGGACAGTACCGGGACAGTACCAAGTAAGGCAGATGCCAAGTTGAGATTACCATCAAGTAGTATAACGTCAGGCAGATGCCACAGTAGCGGCTAGTTAGTTACCCCATCGGTAAACAGTAAGGCAGATGCCATAGTAGCGGCTAAGTAAAAATATCAGTGTAGCATCAGGCACCCATTGTCTACGTATATTTGTGTAAATCATCTATGTAATTTAAAAAGTTTGTTAATTATTGTATTCAGACAGATTGTCACAGAAGTGTTAAAGTTCAATAAATAAATCGTTTATATACCAACCATACGGCTTTTCATGACGCCCTTGGCAATCCAGCAAATAAAATAAAGTACGGGAAAAGGGATCTCACGATTCGCGCATTCGTCCTAAGCGGCGTCTTATTACACGAGGTCCCCGGCCGCCCGTACATTTGGTCCTTCGAGCCGGATTATCCAAGATACTGAACGGCCACAGCCATGGTTGGTACCAGATCAACTACCGCAAGAGGTAGATCGCAGAGTCGCGATGGCGACGCACCGCCGCCAGCACCTGCAGACGATCTGGCCACAGATGCCGCCCCAACGGGGAGTACTGCCCCTACAGTAGCACCATCGTCGAGTCGTACTGCCACTGCTACTGAAGCTACCCTAACCTCAGGGTTTACGACTACTACTACCGAAGAGGAAACCGGAACCGATCAAAGACAGGCCCCTGATGACCGAATCGAACGCAGCACCATCAGGGGAAATAAGTCAACAAAGAGTCAACGAGCGCGCCGCATAGCTCTGGCTAAAGAAGAGGTAGCAAGACTGAAACTTGAGCTAGCAATAGCTAGCCTCGCCGTCATAGACCAATCTGAAGAGTCTGAAGGTGACGACGTAGGATCCGTGTCCATCAAATCCACTGCCCGGAGGGTGGACACATGGCTAGACAAGAGTCAGCGCCTGCTTGCTATTTCGAATGAGCCTCATCACCAGCCAGAGCACCGAGAGGTGGAACCGAATTGTAACGCCGCACCTGTTGCGGCACCATATCCATCCGTAGCTACGCATCCAGTCGTGCTCTTGGGCGCAACCTCGGAGACTCAGATGACTCAACAGCAGTCAAAAGTTGACAACGATGAGGGTAATAAAGGAATCCCTCAACACTCTGTACAGGGTAATAAAGGAATCCCTCAGAGACCAGAAGCGCAGATACCGACGGGAATAGAAGCTGCAATCACCCCGTATTCTGCGCAACAGAAAATAGATTTCAGTGAGTTAGCGTCAGCAATCACTATTGCTGTAAAGGCAGGTCAACGCGCAATGCCGTCGCGTTACCGATTCGAATTACCTGCTTTTACTGGCGCGCATCAGGATTGGCTGTCATTCCGAACAGCGTAC
Organism: Achlya flavicornis; assembly: GCA_947623365.1. NCBI lineage: Eukaryota > Metazoa > Arthropoda > Insecta > Lepidoptera > Drepanidae > Achlya > Achlya flavicornis. The sequence goes on from OX392484.1 coordinate 12,350,568, forward strand.
TTCGAGTCAGCAACTGACTTTTCGGAAACCGAGAATATGACCAGACTACGCCGTGCACTTAAAGGACGTGCTAAAGAGGCCGTTGAGAGTCTGCTCATTAATAGTGCCAATCCCACTGAAGTGATGAAAATATTGGAGTCCCGCTTTGGAAGACCGGACTCAATAGCTCTCGCAGAGATGGATCGACTTAGGAACCTGCCACGGTTCACGGATTCATCTAAAGACCTTTGCATACTGTCAAGCAAGGTCACGAATATAGTGGCGACTCTTCGTGCTCTGAATAAGACTACTTACTTATACAATCCAGAGCTGACGAAGGTCACGATCGATAAGCTAACACCGACACTTCGATATAGATGGTTCGATTTCTCCGCCATGCAGCCCAAAGAGGAAGCAGACTTGCTCAAACTCACCCGATTCCTCGAGAGAGAAGTGGAATTATGGGCACCCTACGCTCAAGTAGAGGTCATACCCTCGACTTCACATACAGAGCCAGCTTCGCGCAATCCTTACAAGCGCACTCAACGTACGCTAAACGCTAATGCGAACTGTTATACCCGGGCTTTGTTAGCCTTAAGGCTGCCCTGGCATCCCATCTCCCTTAGTCAGCAGTCTAGTTAGCTAGGTCCATCTTTTGATGGCTAGTCTGCTCAGTCTGTTTTTAGCTTTCAATCCGAGCGGTTGCCTAAAGAATATTATTTTTATATTATAATCCTTGTTCGCGTGTAAATAAATAAAATAGTTTTTTAAAAGGCAATTTTCAATTATCCGTATAACATTTTGGTGGCAGCGGTGGGATCCGGAAATTCCAGTGCCAGGCACCGCTCTACAGACTCGCTCCGTATCCCAAAATCAAGATAAACAGTTTATTAATATCCTAAAAACTTACCTTGTGTTAGTGAATAAAACATAAGTGTTTGTGATATCCTAAACAACTTTATTAGTGTCCTTAAAACTTACCTTGTGTTAGTGAATAAAACATAAGTGTTTGTGATATCCTCGAAGTGACGTCACGAAGATCCTGTCAGACCTTGGAAAAGGTCATTCCTGTGGAAAAGCAAATCAATCGTATCCAGTATCCTGCATTCCTGTGGAAAAGCAAATCAATCGTATCCAGTATCCTGCACTCCTGTGGAAAAGCAAATCAATCGTATCCAGTATCCTGCATTCCTGTGGAAAAGCAAATCAATCGTATCCGGTATCCTGCATTCCTGTGGAAAAACACATTAATCGTATCCAGTATCCAGAATTCAATTCATTCAAGAATCGGCGAGTCGTGCGACGCGCCTTATCTCAACGGAATGTTCCCGGCCGCAGCCGTGTTCTTATCAGTCGCCTACGCACTGTAAGTCTTTGGTCATTGTTTAGTCTAGGCCGAGAAATTAGGGTTCCGTTAAGATATTTATAACATTTTAAATCCTTAAGACATTTATATCATTTTTTTTCAATGTAACTTGTTCTATTAATTCCAATCCAGAAAATAATTATGCCAAAGGCCCCCAAAACGGAGGAAACCAAATTAACAATCGATACCTTAATAATAGAACAAGCTGCAAGTGATAAAACAGTGAAGTCACCTGTTAGTTCTCCCCGCATTACCAGGAAAACTGCTGCGGCTCTCGCAATGGCCGAATTGGAATTAAATATACTGTTCAAATTCATTAAGTCATATGATGGAAGTAGAGAAAGCCTAAATTCATTTCTTGTAAACTGTGATAATGCTTTTGACCTCGCATCAGAAACACACAAGCCAATCTTATTCAAATACATTTTAAGTCAACTAAAAGGAAAAGCGGAAGTCGCCTGTTCCATAAAAGAATTTACTTCATGGGAACAATTAAAAGAATTTTTGAAAACACAATTTTGTGAGAGAAAGCATTATTCACACCTCCTTACCGACCTTCAAGAAAGCAAGCAGGGTCCTCAGGACAACGTAAGCCAGTATGCACTACGAATGGAAACCTACCTTTCACAACTACTAACGGAAATATCTTTATCCAACACCAAGGTCAAGGAGCTATCTGGCCGCACTGCGGCTATGGAGGACCTTGCCCTCCATCATTTTGTTATGGGGCTTCACCCCCGCATCTCAAATATAGTGAGATGCAAATCTCCAAAATCGCTAAATGAAGCAATTAACTTCGCTATTTCAGAAGAGCGTATACAGCAAACGCTGTATAAACGATCAGATGGACGTCAAACGGACCAGAAATCCAATAACTTTGACAAAAGTAAAATCAAAGCTGGTCCTTCCAAACCTTTCTATTCTCAGAAACCATTTAATCCTGTACCACAAGGAGTTTCCAGTGCATTTTGCCGGTACTGTAAAACGGCTGGTCATGACATTTCAGTATGCAAAAAACGCGAATACAACAATAGCCGTTTCAAGTCCCAAACAACTAATCAATACCCTTACAAGCCGTCAGGGTCACATGTCCATTATCTCGAACAACCCGACGAAGAAGTCGGTCATGATGAGGTAGACATTGCGCCACCCGATAATTTAAACGAATAAGAGTCTCGTCACAGTGTCGCCCGAGACAACGTATAAAAGCCGACACTACCTCAAGAAAAAACATTAATCCAAGGGACCACTCGGGTAATCAGCCCCAAATAAGCGCCCAATCCATTTATCAAAGGGACCACTCGGGTAACCAGCCCCAAATAAGCGCCCATTCCATTCATCAAAGGGACCACTCGGGTAACCAGCCCCAAATAAGCGCCCATTCCATTCATCAAAGGGACCACTCGGGTAACCAGCCCCAAATAAGCGCCCAATCCATTCATCCAAGGGACCACTCGGGTAACCAGCCCCAAATAAGCGCCCAATCCATTCATCTAAGGGACCACTCGGGTAACCAGCCCCAAATAAGCGCCCGATCCATTTATCCAAAGGACCACTCAGGTAACCAGCCCCAAATAAGCGTCCAATCCATTCATCCAAGAGCACACTCGGGTAACCAGTCCCAAATAAATGCCCAATCCATTTATCCAAAGGACCACTCAGGTAACCAGCCCCAAATAAGCGTCCAATCCATTCATCCAAGAGCACACTCGGGTAACCAGTCCCAAATAAACGTCCAATCCATTCATCCAAGGGCACACTCGGGTAACCAGTCCCAAACAAGCGCCCAATCCATTTATCCAAAGGACCACTCGGGTAAACAGCCCCAAATAAGCGCCAAATCCATTAACTCCAGGGAACACGTAGGTAATCAGTCCCAAGTAAACATCCAATATCCAAATAGGACCAACCGACAGGGTAACCAGCCCCAAACTGACGGTCACAATACCATGAAACCAATTTCTCGTGACAACGTAAATCCAAAAGTCTCTTCCGTTTCCAAAATAATCAATAAAGAAATCTATGAAGTCAACATAGATACATCAAAGAGGTTGTTACCACATGTATTATTGGATACGCAAGTCTCAGACATCCCGTTATCCTTACTGGTCGATTCAGGTTCTGCTATATGCTTACTAAAACAATCCAGTATTCAGAAAAATCAGAAATTAACTAAAGAATTACTCAAACTTAAAGGTATAGATCCCGGCGATGAACCTACTCAGACCGTAGGTCATTTTCAACTTAAATTAAAAGTAAAAGAAAATAAATCCATTCCCTTCAATTTCCATGTTGTTAAAAACATTAATCTGCCTTATGATGGCATCATAGGCACTGATTTCCTAACCACTTTTGGTTGTAAAATCGATTACACTCATGATATCTTGAAAATAAAAAATCTTGAAATCAAATTACATTTTTCTGAACCTTTCTATGTCATTCCACCTCGTACTGAAGCCGTAATTGAATGCTCCGTTCAAAAGACCAGTCTTAAAGAAGGTATCATTGTAGATCAACATCTGTCTGATAACTTACTAATATCCAATTGCATTGTTAAAATCAAAGATAACAACCGTATCAATTTGACTATTGCCAATACCTCAGAAACCTTTGTAAACGTCAAGACAAATTTGTGTCTTAATATTCAACCTCTGCAATCTATTGCATATCCAATAAATTCGAATGTCCAAGATACATCAAAACGAACTAGCGAAGTAATCAAGTCACTGAAATTAAATCACCTAAATCAAGAAGAAGGGGATGCTCTTATAGAACTTTGCTCCCAATATTCAGATATTTTCCATCTACCCGATGATCAGTTGACTCATACTTCCGCCCTTGATCATCATATTAAGACAAATAATGATATCCCTGTCCATACCAAATCATATAGATTCCCAGAATGCCATAAAAAGGAAGTGGAAACTCAAATTGGCAAAATGCTTGAGCAAAATATTATAGAACCCTCATCTTCTCCATGGAGTTCTCCAATTTGGATAGTACCCAAAAAGGTAGATTCACAAGGCCGACGTAAATGGCGAATTGTAATAGATTACCGGAAACTAAATGACATTACTGTCGGAGAAACATATCCCATTCCACAAATATCGGAAATCCTTGATCAACTAGGAAATAGCAAGTATTTCACAACCCTAGATCTTACTTCCGGTTTTCACCAGATCCTTATTTCTCCCGAAGACGCCCCTAAAACAGCATTCTCTGTACCTCAAGGACATTACCAATTTAATAGAATGCCATTCGGACTCAAAAATGCACCATCCACCTTCCAAAAACTGATGAATAACTGCCTCTCTGGACTTCAAGGCACGCGATGCTTCGTGTACCTTGACGATATAGTTATTTATTCCCACGATTTAGTTTCCCAAATCGATAACCTCAGAGAAGTTTTTGACAGACTCCGTAATTTTAATCTGAAACTCCAACCAGAAAAATGTGAATTCCTACGAAAAGAAGTGGCCTACTTGGGGCATGTCATCAGTGAACAGGGTGTCCAACCAAATCCTGATAAAACCAAAGCCGTGTCCGAGTTCCCTACTCCTGAATGTCCGAAAGATATTAAATCCTTCCTTGGTCTTGTTTCATATTACAGAAGATTCATTCCCGACTTCGCAAAATTAGCCAAACCTCTAACGTCTCTTTTAAAGAAAGACATCCCATTCAAATGGCAGAACGAACAACAACTAGCTTTCGAATCCCTAAAATCCAAACTCGTCTCTGCCCCAATTCTGGCATACCCAGATTTCACACAACCATTTCTCTTGACGTGTGATGCTTCAAATTACGCGATATCAGCGATTTTATCCCAAGGCCCTATAGGACAGGATCGTCCCATCGCATATGCGTCTCGCACCCTTAACAAAGCAGAGTGCAACTATAGTGTCACGGAAAAAGAGTGCCTTGCCGTAATCTTTGGTACCAAAGTGTTCAGACCATATCTGTACGGTCATCGTTTCACAGTCCTAACGGACCATAAACCATTGGAATGGTTATTCAAATGTAAAGATCCAGGATCACGCCTTATACGTTGGCGTTTGAAACTGGAAGAGTTCGAATATGATATTAAGTATAAAAAGGGGAAAATCAATACTAATGCCGATGCTCTATCTCGTTTCCCTGTCAATCCAATTCAACCTGAAAACGTCCCAAAATCTAACCCCAACGTAGAGGAGGAATCCACTCAGGAACTAGACAAAGACCTAATGGACTTATTGATATCACCACCATCGTTTAATCCTGACGAATTAAACCCACTTTCTCCAGACCCTCTTAGTCCTGGTGACGATAACCCACCGTTATCTGAAAACAACTTACCAATTCCAAATCCCCTTAATCTCAACGAAGATATCCTACCCTTACCTGAAACAAACTTACCTTCTAATGTTCCTGAAACAATTAGAGACGAAATTGAAATGACTAATTTACCTGAAAGTATTCCTAAATTAGTACAAACTCCCGACATTCAACCTGACGTTACTCTAACGCCATCCACGAGCCTCTGTCCAGACTTACCAGACGATGACTATCCCACCTTCTTGAAAGCAATATTAAATAAAGATAAAACTTTCAACACAGTCATTCAAGAACATAACGAGGATATAACAAAATCAAAATTTAAAATCATCATATTACCTACTTCCATTGACCTCGACGAATCCAATCCTTTTATACAAAACGTTCTTGACAACTTACCTGACAATTCCGAGATTATCAATAAAGAAAGACCTCTCAATTCTTTCATATCATTTACACAAGGAGGCAAAACATATTATTTTCTTTTCTTCAAAGTATATCACTTTGACAAATCAACCTATGAAGATATTTATAAAAGTCTTAAAGCACTCAGAAACGAATTGGTTGTTAATCTCGATAAAGATATCACTCCAGATATTGCAATAACAGAATTCAAAAATCCATTTGATACTCACCAATTCATAAAAATCTATAATATGTTTCTGTATCTGTTTCATAACACAGAAATCAATATACATATATACAAAGGTAAAATCATATATCCGTCCCTTTCCGAAATTCCGAAAATACTCAAAGAAAACCATGACATTCCAATTGCCGGACATCTCGGCAGTAGTCGCATGCTCAATCGAATCCAAGAAACCTTCTATTGGAAGAATATGCGTAGCGACATCGAAGCCTTTGTAAGGAAATGTCCACAATGCCAGACTAATAAAGCTTTCAGACAAATAAATCGTGCCCCCATGCAGATCACTAGCACATCAACTGAACCTTGTCAACGAATATCTCTCGATATCGTTGGACCGCTACCTGAAGCGGGACCTGCAAAATTAAAATATATATTAACAATACAAGATGATCTTACCAAATTTTCCTCCGCATATCCAATCCGTAGCACCACAGCAGAGGAAACAAGTGAGTGTTTACTCCACTATATATCCATATTCGGTATTCCTAAAATGATCCTCACGGATCAAGGAACCAACTTCACATCCGATCTCTTCAAGAAAACATGTGAATTCCTAAAAATAAAGAACCTCTGGGCTTCTCCATACCACCCACAAACCCAGGGTGCCCTGGAACGAAGTCATTCCACTCTTAAGGAATATCTCAGATCCTATACTAACGAGGAACAAACAAACTGGCCTCGCTATGTATACACAGCCATGCTCACTTACAACACAACAGTTCATTCCACTACTCACTTCACGCCCTATGAACTAATGTTCGGAAGCAAACCAATAATTCCAAATTCTATCTATGACGAATCCCCAGGAGCTACATATCCCGATTATGTCCGTATGCTCCAGAATCGATTAAAATATTCAAGAGAGAAAGCTCTAGATTTCATAAAGAAATCTAAAGAATCCTCTAAGTCCTATTATGATACTCATACTCGTCCAGCCAAATACAAAACTGGCGACTATGTATATTTAAAGAATCATTTGAGAATGCGTAAAGCACTCTCACCCCTTTGGAAGGGTCCCTACAAAATAGTAAAAATAAATGGTAACAATTCACTTACCCTGCTAATTAATCGTCGTCATGTCACTCACCACTACGATCAGGTGAAACCAGCTGACGTCGGAACAAACCTGTAAATAAAGACGATTTTCTTTTATATTAATATCTAAGAAATAATATACTTACCTTGCGATGACACATCCAATGGAACCTGTAAAATAAAATACATAGATTAGTTAATAGAAATAAAATAGGAAAAGAATATAGTAGATAGATAGCTTACCTTAGTTTATCGTTAATGATAATTATTATTTGCAGTTCAGTTCGAGGTCAATCGCATCAGGATTTCATCCAGCCGATTACCTCAAGTTCGGGCCTCTATTATGATTATTTAGGAAAACTTAAAATTAATAATGTTCAGTTAAAAATTGTTATACCAGTAGATATTTCTCATTTTGGTCCACACGTACAAAACATTGAATCCGCTTTAGGAATCACAAGGCGCTTGTGTAATCAAACCAGAGTTATAGAAATAGATGCAGAATGTCACAACTTGTTGCAACCATTAGTAGCTCGATTCCAAGATATGAGTAGAGAGTTTGCATCCATCTCACATCTAGTAGATAACAGAACTAAACGTAGTGCATGGATAGGAGGTATAGGAACAATTTTGAAACAGATTTTTGGCTCCCTAGATGAAGACGATGGGCTTAGATATGATGAAGCGATAACATCTTTGCAAGATAACGAGAAACAGTTGGCTTCACTTATGAAAGAAAACATTTTAGTTACTACATCAATTTTAAAATCTTATAATGACACCTTAATTAAAATAAGAAATAATGAAAATAATCTCAATAACGCTATCGACAAGCTCTCATTAAGTGTTAAAAATATTACCGAAATTACTAACGGACTACAATTACTTGCCAATATTAACGAAATACTTGATATCCTGGAAGCCTCAATTCTCACCCTATCATTTCAGTTAGAAGATATAACAAATGCTGTTCTATTTAGTAGTCAGAATATCTTGCATCCTGCAATAATTACACCAAGTCAATTACATAAAGAGCTTGCCGATAACTACAGACATTTACCTAGCAACCTTGAACTGCCTGTAGCTTTAGATATAAATTCTGTACACTTAATTTTAAATATTTCTAGGTTAATTTGCTATTATACTAATAATAAGATTATATTTGTAATACAAGTGCCGCTGGTCAACACCAGAGAATATGTATTGTTCCATACTATTGCACTCCCCACACCATATAGACCCAAAGAACCAAGTTCATTCAGTCTAATTATACCAGATAATAAATTCATAGCAATGACCAAAGACAAAAGCTATTATTGTATCTTCGACGATCTTGAAATCTGCAAACTTGTGCACCCAGGAAACTTTATTTGCGATATTGAAAACGTGTATTCCACAGACGCAAAACCTACATGTGAAAGTGAACTATTAGCAAAAGTTATTAGTGAAAAGCCATCACAGTGCACAACAAAAATTATATTAGGAAAACTAGACATTTGGAAACCACTGACAAACAATATGTGGATTTACATACAATCGGAACCCAATAAAATTTCAATTGACTGTTTAAACTCTAAATTGTATGAAACTAATATTTTAGGCACAGGTATACTTACTGTCCCAAAGGATTGTATCGGTTACTGTAAAAGCACAACGCTAATACCAAAGTATAACGTTTTAAATATTACCTCACCTATTAATCATATTCCAGATTTCGATTTAATCAATGACAATTGTTGTAACATAGGTAAACTAAATAATGTAGAGAATAGTGTGTCTCCTATTCAACTAAATAACATAAACTTAGATGATTTCAGCTCTGAAAATAAAATTAAAATGAAATCCATCCTAAATGATTTAGATTCTATTGAACATCCGCAAAGCCCGCATATTGTAAAATATGGGACACATTATTCTGTTCTTACGTGTATAATTTTAATCATCATTTTTATATTCTTAGGATATTTAATTTTTAAGAAAATGTGTAAATCTGGCAGCAACCGACCTTTCCAATTTAAGTTCAAGATAAATAAATCATTACCTCAACTTCCTCCCGAAACAGTAAATATGACAGACGGACAAGACCCTGAAATAGAAATGACTAACCCTATCGCCCCACTTAGAACTAGAATTTAACAGAGACTTTGAATCAACCCCAAAGTCTCCTCTTAAAGGGGGAGGTGTTATACCCGGGCTTTGTTAGCCTTAAGGCTGCCCTGGCATCCCATCTCCCTTAGTCAGCAGTCTAGTTAGCTAGGTCCATCTTTTGATGGCTAGTCTGCTCAGTCTGTTTTTAGCTTTCAATCCGAGCGGTTGCCTAAAGAATATTATTTTTATATTATAATCCTTGTTCGCGTGTAAATAAATAAAATAGTTTTTTAAAAGGCAATTTTCAATTATCCGTATAACAGAACGTTGATAGGAAGCCATATAGATGCTGTATATGTGAACGAGAGGGACATTCGCCACCAGATTGCGATAAATTCCGCGATGCCGACATCAACCAAAGATGGGATCTTGCAAAGACGCACCGACTTTGTTTCCGATGTTTGAGATACAGGAACAAAACGCATAATTGCAAGCCGCCCAAATGCGGCGTCAACGAATGCCCATATAGACACCACCACTTGCTCCATTATGAGAAGCAAAGGAATACGAGTGACAGGACAGATAAGACGGAAAAAGTTACGTCGACTTGGCTGCCTGTACAATCGCAGACGTACTTGAAGGTACTGCCTGTACAGATTTCCGGACCGGCGGGAGAAGTCAACACACATGCGTTGTTGGATGATGGGTCAACTGTGACTTTGATCGACGCCGACTTAGCGAACACAGTCGGCGCTTATGGACCCTGCCAACCAATGCACATCGAAGCCATAGGAGGAGCAGAAGTACCTGCTTCGACATCTCAACGCATCGCAATCACCATTAAGGGTGCAACCCAGCCACATAAGATTTACGCACGCACCATTGATAACCTGAGGCTATCGACTCAGACAGTCGCCGATGAAGATCTGGACGACTGCCAACATCTGATCGACATACAGGACGCTTTGAAGTTTGTAGAAGCCAAACCAAAGATACTTGTCGGTCAAGATAACTGGAATTTATTACTAGCCTCAGAGGTACGAAAAGGAAAGAAGAACCAACCAATAGCATCACACACTCCGCTTGGTTGGGTTCTCCATGGTGCGCATACAAGGTCGCTGGGAAAACGCATCGACTTCGTCCATCACTTTACAATGGAGGAAAGTATGGATGCACAATTGAAACATCACTTTGCGATCGAGGCGTTGACGATTACACCTAAGAAGCCGCAGACTGATCCGGAACAACGTGCACTCAAAATACTCGATGAGTGCACAACTCGAACCGAAGACGGACAGTATCAGACGGCGCTCCTATGGAAGAATGATGACATCGCGATGCCATGCAATTACGACAACGCGATGAAGAGGCTTATCACTACCGAGAAGAAGATCGATAGAAATCCAGAGCTGAAGGAAAAGTATGAACAACAGATGACAGCACTTATTGAGAAGGGCTATGCTGAACCGGCTCCACTGGCGAAAACGATTAATAAGACGTGGTACCTACCACATTTCGCAGTGGTGAACCCTATGAAGCCGGGGAAGATTCGAATAGTCCATGATGCTGCAGCAGAAACAAAGGGGGTCTCACTGAACGACCACCTTCTCACGGGTCCTGATTTGCTGCAGTCATTACCGGGGGTCATGATGCGTTTCAGGCAACACCCCATCGCTGTCTCAGCTGACATAGCTGAAATGTTCATGCAAGTTAAGATTCGCCCTGAAGACAGAGACGCGCTAAGATACTTATGGCGCGGAAAGCGTAGACATGGAGAACCCGAAGAATATCGTATGACGTCACTGATCTTCGGCGCCACGAGTTCCCCATCTACAGCGATCTACATTAAAGATCACAATGCGTCGCGATTTAAAGAAACGCATCCTGAAGCCACCGCAGCGATTGTCAACAACCATTATGTTGACGACTATTTGGACAGCTTTCAAACGATTGAAGATGCAGTCAAGACGGCTTCAGAAGTACGCGACATCCATAAGCAAGGTCACTTCGAGTTGCGTCAGTGGACTTCCAATTCAAGTAAAGTCCTAGAAGCATTAGACGATAACGCAACTCCACAGTCGGTTATTGACCTTAGCGACGGTACCAGAACTGAAAGGGTACTAGGATTGATCTGGAAGCCGGGATCAGATGAACTTGCTTTCAATCTGGATCTGGCAAGAATACCACCGGCTATCCTCAACAGCGCAGCCCCGACGAAGAGAGAAGCACTCAAGATTGTGATGTCACTCTTCGATCCACTCGGATTGGCATCACCCGTCACGGTACGAGCAAAGCAGATACTTCAAGAAGTATGGCGCCGTGGTACAGAATGGGATCAAACCCTGGACCCCGACCTAGCACTCCAATGGCTAGACTGGATGGGTCACTTGAAGAGCCTAAAACAAGTCGCTCTACCCCGCTGCTACCTCAACTACAGCAATGCCACGTCACTTCAACTGCACGTATTCGTTGACGCAAGTGAAACTGCATACGCCGCTACGCTCTATTGGCGAGCAGTAACACCAGAAGGACTCGTGAAGATATCGCTTATCATCGCGAAGTCAAGAGTAGCTCCTCTGAAGCTCACTTCGATACCACGTCTGGAGCTGCAAGCTGCCGTAATGGGAAGTCGGATGGCAGCCACTGTAATAGACGAGCACCCCAGGAAACCAGAGTCCAAGACTTTCTGGTCAGATAGTAAGACGGTGCTCACTTGGCTGAAAACGGGATCCAGATCCTACCGACCGTTTGTCGCCCACCGCATCGCGGCTATAGAAGAACATAGTACGCTGAATGAATGGCGCTGGGTGCCTACGAAGCTTAACGTCGCAGACGATGCAACTCGCGACGTCCCGCTTCACTTCAATGGCCAGCATCGATGGTATCAGGGTCCAGAGTTCCTCATGGACGACCCGAGCACCTGGCCAACAGAGAAACCTACACAGAAGGAACTGACTGGTGAAGAGAAGACACTCAACATCACCGAGAAGCGCGAGAAAACGAAGCTGAGCCACGTCATACCTGACGGCGCTCGTTTCTCCAAGTGGGAACGATATCTCCGCGCTACAGCTAGAGTCTTACAGTTCATCAATCTGTGCAGGCGAACAAAACAGCGTGCACATTACAAACGCACGCTGAAGAACACAGAGGCAGATCCGGATTGGAGACGCAAACAGAAGGCGTCAAAACCAAGGCCAACAGTTGCCAAACCCGATGCAACAGCAAGAAGATTCGTGCCATTGGACGCCATCCTTCTGAGAGAAGCCGAGAAACTGCTGGTAAGAGCAAGCCAAGAAGAATCCTTCCCTACAGAGATGGAAGACTTGAAGAACAACAGGGCTGTATCTACCAGCAGTCGTCTGCGCCCAATATCTGTCGCTTTAGTCGACGGAATCATTTTGCTGAGGTCTCGCATCGGAGCTACGAAGAATGTTGACGGCCTCGAGAAGTCTCCACCTGTCCTCGACGGAAATCACATAACAACGAAGCTGTGGATTGAATATACCCACAGACAGCTGCTGCACGCTGGCGTAGAGGCAACAATAAACGAATGTCGCCAATACTATTGGATTCTACGCCTACGTCCAGTCACGAAGATGATGGTCCACCGATGTTTACCATGCCGCATTCGAAGAAATATGCCGTCACAGCCAGCCACAGGAAACCACCCCCCATGCAGACTGGCTCACCACGTCAGGCCCTTTACATACACGGGTCTCGACTATTTCGGCCCGATGTCAGTCACAGTCGGGCGTAGTCGCCAGAAGAGGTATGGGGCACTATTTACCTGCCTCACCACACGGGCGGTTCACCTGGAGCTGGCAGCATCCCTGACGACGGACTCTGCGGTCATGGCCCTGCGAAGGATGATAGCACGGAGAGGATGTCCTACAGAAATCTGGTCAGACAACGGGACAAATTTGCGTGGCGCTGACAAAGAGCTGCGTCAATCCATCGACGCAGCCACTGAAGACGAAGCCACCAAGAGGATGATATCCTGGCGTTTCATTCCGCCAGGAGCTCCGTTCATGGGAGGAGCCTGGGAGCGGCTGGTCCGATCAGTTAAGACCGCCCTCTCAGTGATACTTCAAGAGCAACATCCCCCAGAAGAAGTACTCGCAACTCTATTGGTTGAAGCGGAGTACACAGTCAACAGTCGTCCCCTTACGCACGTGTCTACAGATCCTGAGGATGAAGAAACGCTGACCCCCAACCACTTCCTTCTTGGCGGGTCAGCGCGAGTTCCGGCACCAGGCACCTTCAACGAAAAGGACCTCATCGGCAGAACACACTGGCGAGCTTCACAACATCTTGCCGACCGATTTTGGGCAAGATGGGTGAAAGAATACCTCCCCGATTTGCAATACCGGCGGGAGCCACACGGAAGAGGCGCGGAGATCAAAATTGGAGACGTCGTACTAGTCGCCGACGACAACCTGCCTCGCAACACATGGCCAAGAGGGATCGTCGAAGCAATCTACCCCGGAGCTGATGGCATCGTACGAGCAGTCGACGTGCGCACCCGAAGCGGAACACTACGACGTCCCACGAAGAAGCTGATCATCCTGCCCACCGAGCCAGTAGTCCCTCAACCGGAAATGTCTTCATCGACACCGTAGTCGAAGAACGGCGGGAGAATGTTCGGGACACTTGTTGTGTTCAGGACATTTATTGTTATTTTTTATGATTACGTAATATTTTGTTAAAATTAAAATGTTTAGAAATAAGAAATATTAAAGAGTTTACTCCCGAGTGTACAATGATTACCCTTAGAATACGTATCAACATAAATTGTATAGTAAATAAACAGTACTTGAACCCTAAACATAGGTAAAAGTCTAGACAAAGTCTAGGTAGAACTAAGATTTACAATGTACTTTTAGAATCGTGAATAACCCTATACAAATGTAAAACTTGTTACACGATAAAGTTAGTATTCATGTTGAAACCTAAGTTAACAAAAAAGTGTTAACATGTCAACAAAACACTCGATTAGGCATAGTAATCTAGTTAGAATTGTTTCGTAAGCACCATATGTGCACACCAACTACTTACTATGTATTTACTGTTTAAACTCGCATTACCTAACGTAAGACCTAAATAATAAGTTTTACTACAAGCCCTGAATGAAACCCTGATCATATTTTGAAATTTACGTGATTTTACCCGGAACTATAAATATCAACAATAAAATTTCCTTATATATGCGAAAGGGAGACAAAATGTATCGGAGAACCTTTGGAGATGTGGTAACCGGACTACACTTTTTGGATTAGATCCTTCTAGAACTTTTAGACAAGGTTAGCGCTATATGCAAGATAGAGAGGTTACTTAAATGCACTTAAATTAGACAAGAAAAAGATATGTTTTCTCTCGTAAAAAAGTTACTCGCTCACCGCGTGAGTCGTATACACAGCGTTTATAATTTGCATATAATCAGTACATTTTTCTCATTTAGTATCGATTCCAGGACAGCAAGTATCTACTAAGTATAGTAGTAGTAGTAGTCAGACAGATGTCACAGTAGTAGGACAGTACCGGGACAGTACCAAGTAAGGCAGATGCCAAGTTGAGATTACCATCAAGTAGTATAACGTCAGGCAGATGCCACAGTAGCGGCTAGTTAGTTACCCCATCGGTAAACAGTAAGGCAGATGCCATAGTAGCGGCTAAGTAAAAATATCAGTGTAGCATCAGGCACCCATTGTCTACGTATATTTGTGTAAATCATCTATGTAATTTAAAAAGTTTGTTAATTATTGTATTCAGACAGATTGTCACAGAAGTGTTAAAGTTCAATAAATAAATCGTTTATATACCAACCATACGGCTTTTCATGACGCCCTTGGCAATCCAGCAAATAAAATAAAGTACGGGAAAAGGGATCTCACGATTCGCGCATTCGTCCTAAGCGGCGTCTTATTACACGAGGTCCCCGGCCGCCCGTACAGCGGGTCTCAGATATAACACAAATTATTTTGAAATTCGTGGTTCGTAGCCACGAACATGTGTGTAGCAAAGAAGCTTTAAATTTTACCATCGATAAATAACACTTAAATTTCATGTGGCAGGCAGAAAGGGTCGATCTTTGTCCCAAAAATTATACATTATTTAAAGAACCGGTCAAGTGTGAGCCGAACTCGCGAGTTGAGGGTTCCAGACGTTCTCCGGGAATTGGTTTGTTAGGTTGTCCTGTAAACAATAAGTGTGACCCTATTATTCCATAGTTTTCATTTTTAATTTTACGTGTAGCTGTTCAGGGATATAAGGAAATGCGTTATTTTTCTTTTATTTATATTTGATATTTCTTATAATTTACATCAAATGTTTTTTTGTTGAAGTTACTGGAAGTTGGGTAACCACGCCTGGCTTTCAACCGGGGAGGTACCAATTTTCAAGTTGAATTTGTTTATTTATATTATATCGCTATACGTCCGAGATTGGATCATCCAACTCTAATGAACCAAACTTAAACTTATTTCGTCTATATATTCTAGAAGCTGTGACAGGAAGACACGAAAAAATCCTAAAAGGCTTCATCATTGGAAGCACGGAACCCTAAAAGTCCGCTCAAGTGGTTGTAATGAGTCAATGTTCGCAGTGTAGATAGCAACAGAGTTATTAAAAAAGCCAGCTATCGTTTGTAATTGGCTCCAAGCTCTGGATGAGAGCCAAATGTGTGTGACACAGACCGACCGACGACGTACCTACTTCCGTGGAACTGCACGACTGGTGATCAATGTACTGGGACCATGGACTACAGACAAAAATGTTTTTTTTTTTTACAGCCTGAAAATAAATAGTAAAATGGGTGAACTTAGACTAAAATTAATTTTCTTTTTTTTTTCAGGTTACCTTAGGTTTTAAGAGAGGTAGAGCATAGTGTTTATTCGCTCAAAGAGCAGCTCGACTGGGGAAGTACCTCCACCTTGCAGAATACCACAGCCAAATAACTTTATGTTGTGTAAAGTTGTGTTCCTGCGCGTGAGTAAGGTCGCCAGAGCTCATTGGGGAGGGGGAAGGGTCGGTAACACGTGAGCGATGCTTCGTGTGTTGCAAGCGTCCATATGGCTATGGTAACCGCTTACCATCAGGCGGGCCGTATGCTTGTATACAGACTTAGTCGTATAATTTTTTTTATTAAATACCAATACCTGATAACTGTGATAGACTTATGAAAGTCACACAATTGACCTATGTGGTTTGGAATGCACCAAAAACTCAGCAAGACATTATTTGTGGATGATTATTTTGAACTTTTGTTTGAAATAAGTATAGGTACCTACATTTTCTTTAGCTAGCGGGACCCAAGTGCAGAGAGAAGCTACTACAAGCAATATTTTTGTGTTCCGCCATGAATTTCAACGCGTATGTATGTGTATCTGTATAAAAACTAAAAACGATATAATAAATGAATTTATTTCTTTTCTCTGTGGTAGTTCTAGTGGTCGCACATAAAGCTTTCTATAGATGCCTGGCAACGCGTCAGAAAAATGGGAAACCTTGAACATTTTCTTCTTCGCTTTTCCGATGCAAAATTATTAATTCTAATTAGTTTATGTGAGTTTATTGTTGTTTATTTCAACATGTAAATCCAGTATAATATTTAAATAAAATAATTTTCTTTTATTTAACTTGCAATGTGTGTAGGTATGTATTAACTATTTTTGTTCGGGTGGAGTCTTGCATGTCGAATTTCACCCACTTCCAGTGGTGGGATTGACTTGATATTTGGTGTACATTTGTAAATTGGAAGCAGTAATATAATATAAGTCAATTATTGGAAGACAATGCATTGTACGTACAGTGAACAAAAAGTACAAGCTTCCATTAAAAAATATTTTTTAACAAAAACTTATTGATATTTCAGACGAGGGAGCATGATCATACAGCCTGTATTAAAAAAAAATGGCTGAGATAGACGCCCTCATTCACTCGCTCCCGCGACTAAATAAATCAAATTATAACAATAAACTGAATTTCAGCTAGGTCACGTTAGGTACTCGTTTATCCGTAAACATATATATTTTTAATAAAAATAAATCTTTCGCTTTATAAATAAGATTATTTATGATCTTTAGTAATTTTTCTTTCGTAATTCTGTCGCAGTCGAATCTTGCCAAAATCTCTCTAATACTAGCGAAAGTCATAATAAAGAATCGAAATCTATCGTTTCGTCGTATGAATTAAATTGCATTGGACACGATCCAAAACATTTACAAAGGACTAAGCTTCGCCCACCAATCACTCTTCGCTCACACTCAACTCAATCGCACCATCTCGCAATTGTCGTGTTTATTTGTCGTACTGGGTTTTACAATAAAATTAGCAATTTTAAAGTACAATTCTTGGTAACCTTTGTTTGTCCTATGTTGCATAAACAAATAATTATAAAATTATTGTAACAAGACAGGATATTGAAACGTTCCAAGAACAAGAACATCTCGGATTCCTTTAGCGAAATTATTAGTTGCTTTGCTGTTATTACGAAATTACATAATAATGGTGATCGTATTTGGTCTCCGAGATCTCCCATAACGTTTAGTCGATTAATTTCGGGCGTATGTGTCTCTATGCCTCAGGAGAAGCAGAATATCTAATGAAGATAATCTAATAAATGCACATTTCAATTTATTCGGACAGTGTTCTGTAGAATTATTTAAGATGATGCCCACGGCTACCTTCCACCATCGCAATTCGACGGGGAATCCATCCTCACACATTGAAACCAGAATGGTTTCGAACTGTGCGGTCTCAAAGGAGCTTTTTTCCGCAGACGCTCAGATTCTGGAATAAGCTCCCCGCCGTGTTTTTTCCAATGGAGTACAGCATGGGGTTCTTCAAAAAGGTTTTGAAGAGGTGGTGCAAGCGTCCATAGGCGACGATAACCGCTTACCATCAGGCGGGCCGTATGCTTGTTTTTTATAAAAATAAATATATATTGAACTAGCTGCCCCCCGCGGTTTCACCACCGTTCATACCATAGGCTATCTATACGTGCCAAATTTCATCGTGATTGTTTGAGTACCTAGGGCGTGAAATCGTAACAAACAAACTCACATTTGCATTTAAGACATTAGTAAGGTTTATCTACAAGAAATTCCTGATTTGCCCCTCCGCGCTTCGATGGGGCAAAAGCTGGTTTAATCTACTAGGTACAGTCGAGGACATAAATATGTATACACTTTTTGAAATTCAAAAGCGATTTTCTCGCATTTTTAACATTCAAGTGTTAAAATATTACAAAAATCATAATAGTCTATGTTAGAAGATTCTGCCTGCATAATATCTTATAATTTCAATCAGTAGTTTTAGAGGAAACCGTTGTTGAATTTTACTAAGTGTATACATATTTATGTCCTCGACTGTACATACCTACTACCGATTTTCAGGAACTTTCCTCACCAACCCACCAAAATGTCAGGCAAATCATGTATAAAACTTATATGTCCATACGGCAAACATGTAAACTTACATCAATATTGCACAACATTGAAATTTCTGCATTGCAAAAAAAAGAGGACATTGAGTACTGCATGCGGTCTAATGCCCTAATAATGCGGCCAAACTGGGACTTTAAAAAAATATGGTTTGCCTCAGTTTACTTCTCAATGTTGTCATCACTTTTTTATGACAATCGTTTCAAATTTCGAACGTCCATGAAACCAACTGAATGGAGCCAACTGGTGATGAATGAAGTTCCGAGATTTCCCCGAATACATTGCGTAAGATCCGTTTTTATATACCACAAACTTACGCTCTTATCTCTACTAAATAAAGTACAAAATGGCTTACATCATGAAATATTACACTCGATAATATGGGACACTTGCCAGTTCGGAAAGCCTACGAAACGGTAAATAAATAAACGTGATGCAATTTCACTCAAAGAAATATCTAGAATGATTTCAGGGTTTTTCGAATAACTTTCGAATGAATGTTTGTAGTTTGTTTACAATTTGACAATATTTAAAAACAAATTTAAAGAATTCCATTTTTGAATGCCAGCGCGATGAGTTGATAAGAGGAATCTTATGTACCAATGATAAATATTTGGATCGGGTAGTTTACGAGGCAAAATATACTTTATATCTAGGGTGTACTAGGTATAATATCCATTGAACCAAAACAACAAATATGAAGAACGACAAGGAAGCAAATAGTTACGATAATTACTGTAGTAACTGTCCCCGCAGTTGAATCGCGTTCCCGGGATAAAAAGTAGCTTATGCCCTCCATACAAAGTGCTATCCGCATGACAAACATATCAATCGGTTCAGAGGGTTATTCGTGGTAACAAACAGACAGACAGACGGAGTTAGTTACTGTTACTCCTGCTGATTATAAACACAAACAAGATGATACCTTATATTTATCATAAACTCACGATAGGTATGTGGGTGTGTTGACACAGTCAGTAAATAAATTAACCAAGATATCGGAGACTATCAGCACCTTTCAGCCTGGAGGTCGGCGTCTTCAAACAAGGCCAAGGTACTTGCTGCGCGTCTATCATTATCGCAAGAAACATTATTATGGACTTAATATTAGAATCTATATAGTTTTTAGTGAAATCTTTCGCAGTTGACCATTGAAGCAAGATTGAAGTTATTCGCGCGACACTAGAATTCTAGACTACATGTATCACGTACGGGCAATATTGATGCAAAAATGTCTTAGCAATTTGATATCTTTCTAGTGTTATCTGGTTAAAGGTGGTAAAGAATATAATTCTTTTTCACTAAGAAGTGTGTAATCTAGACACAAAGCCAGTGGCAAAGTATCCAGTGGAGAGACGTGGGCTGATCATAAGTGTAAGAAGTCGCATCAGCGAGACCCTTTCTTTCAGTAATTCTCTTCAAAAATCAAATTCAGTTTCTCTTGGCTAATTCAGAGATATATTTCTTTTTCTGTCTAAACAACAGCATATAAAACGTGCTTTTTCAACCATCACACAGAGATAGAGTACATCCAAAGACAAAATCATAGACCAAACCCCTATCTATAATAGAGTTTTGGTACACTACTATCGCGACACCAAACGTCTACACAAAACCTAAGACACATTTTATATTATTTATTTACTTTAGTGCTGCCATTTTTGTAAAACATAGGTTACACACAGTACAGTTTGGCAAAAAAGAGATTGACGATGTGACAGGTGATACTAATATATGGCGAATATAACTCAGTGGTAGTGACTTCAAATGCCGTGAAGAACCACGTTGATTCGAAACCTATAATTAACTTGAGCTGTCTGTGATGGAAAACATCGTGAGGAATCAAAATAGCATGGTTGTAGGGTACTTTGCAGTACCCGCCTTACTGGCTACCACCCTCAAGTTGAAAATCTGTCGCCAAGCACCTACCGGAATGTTCCTCCTACTTACGAGTTCGTGCTAGGCTTGGCGTGCCACCTTCGTTATCACTTCAAAGATGGGCCATTTTTTGTCGAGAAATAACAAAAACTTATTGGTAAAAAAAATGCACAGCAAAATATTAAGATTAATATTAATACAATATTTATATATATTATCTATATATTTACAAAAAAAAGTAGTATTATGTACAGTATGAGGCACGAGTGGTGAGCACAGATAGGCAGTAGTGGGGGCAAGCTCGCGCATCTACACTTTTGGCCAAATCACAGTAGCCAAATGACACGCAAGAATTCAATAGACGACGAGCATCGACTGACGAACCAATCGTGTGAAGCTCGGTGCTCTCTCATTCCGCCAAACAAACCGAAAAATTAACTACTGCGCAGGTGTCAATCTGTGCTCACGACTCCTGCCCCTTACGTTAGTATATAGTTATCTGGTTTCCATACTACAAGCTAGCTGCTTAGTTTGGGAACAGATAGAAGTGTTTGGAATGTCCCAGGCAAGGATGAAGTCCCAGGATAATATTACCATCGCGAAATTCCAGTCATACACAAAAATGAAAAAAAACGCATTATTATCAGTATTCGCTAACCTCCTCTGATGAACAATTCTTTTTCTGTCACCTTAGTCATCATCTTCACTTGGCCTATGTTCTTGTTTATCCACAGCTGGTGTGTTGCCAGAACACGTCACTGACGCCACAGGAGCATCAGTGGAATATCGCTGGCTTGCTTAAAAATATCCTGCTTCAGTGATTACAAGTATACAAAGATGCGCGTGAGTTTGCGGTGGCTATATTTGAGTGGGATAGTGATTTTTCGTTGCAAAAAGGTTTTATTCTATTTAACGTATGCAATCACCTTTCAAACTGGCTTGTAAAAAAATGATACTAAATACCAAATTAGAAATGACAGAAATGGTTTTCCCTACATTTTTATTGCATTTTTGCAGGGTTGCATTTTTGTATGAAAATATGAATGTATGTTGGAAATAGTTCGTTACCTTAGTAAATCAAACTCTCTACATTATTAAATCTACATTAGTAAATCAAACGTGATTTAAACGGTACTGACCACTTAGATTTTGAGAATCTTGTAGCTCGTATTCGTAAATCGTCCCCGTCTACTGTAATCAAACTGTCCAATAACCTACGTAGGTATATATTTTTTTGTAAGTAATATTTGTTTATCCCCGACTGCAAAACCTTATACTTAAAATTCAAGTAAAAAAAAAATTCAAGTTATATTAAAATTCTATGTATTTAAAAGGTTTATTATTTATTGCTTTTCAGTTTTTTCGGTGGTTTAATTTTTGTTGTTAAAAAGTTTTTATTTTATATTTTTGTGGCTATAATCTACTAATGTTACTTTTATAATGTAATACACACCTCGCCCTTACAATCGGTGAGTGAACAATAATTCACCCCTATTTTCCCACCCTTAGGGTAAGTATTTTCTATCCAAATTTATATGGGAGCAACTTCGAGGTAAACCCTATCAAATAAAAAAATAATTAACAAAATCGGACTACTAAGTTAAAGCTTGATCAAACATTAAAAAAAAAAAAAAAACACGTCGACTTGTAAACCTCCTCCGTTTTTTCGTCGGTTAATAAACCGTCTCATAAACATAAGTGGGCTTAATACTTTTATGCTTCTTAAACAATCGCACAGCGCTTTATTTAGCTGAGCGATTGGCAACCTCAAAGAACGAGCTGGACATCTGGCACCAATAAAGGTTGTCAATTGTTCCTTTTGCTCATCATGTTTATTTTAAGAATACGTACGAGCTGCGTTAAAGACCTAAGATGCTGTAGATATGACATTACTCAATTATTCTTTTATATCAACAAGTTAAAAAGCAAGCAGTCCACCTAATTCTAAATGGGACATTTGCGGTATCTGTAGAATTGCCGATTTGTTGCCATTATGTTGCCGATCTGCAAGAGTTCTTTTATCCCATTTTAAATAATCCAACGTCGTAGCGCTGTGGGGTTATCCGAAATGGGATCCTATTGGTCAGCAATAAGAACGTTGCGTGGTTGTTTCTAGAAAATACACACAGCCTAGATTATTTAGCTTTTTCGTGCCTGAACGCACCGCAACTTATTTGACCTTTCAGAAATCTCCCGATGATTATAACGCTGCTGTAGTATGTAAACGCAACTGAATCCCTATTACTTGCAGACATTGAAAAGGAATCAATAGGTGACTTCTGTGGTTGGAGTTTTTATTGGGGAGGTGTAAGTACCTTGCATTGACAGAGAGCATCCTCTGCGCTGCGCTATGTGTCAATGCCCAGGGACTAAGTACCCAAGGTTTCTTGGTATTCAAGCTGCCTTCTTTTATTGGAGTTTTTAGGGGGGAGGTGTAAGAATCTTGCATTGAGAGAAGATCATTCTCTGGGCAATGCCCAGGGACTGCAATCGTTTCTTGTTGGTAACTATACTAGGTATATTTAAAGGGTGGGTTTGTAGTGCATCTGTCATCCATGGTCGTGACATGACGACCTGCTATGTATTTCTTAAATGTGCTGATAGTCGTCTCCACAACAGAGCAGATCGATTCAAAAAGCTTACGAAAATACATGGATATTTGGTCTAAATAGATGGATTATTCTGAGAAGATACGAGTCAAAAAACATAAGTTTGCTATTTTTTATTTACTTAGTCATGTGTCATGGCAGCCATATTAGCCAGTCTAATTAATGTTCCTTTTCCAAATCCCCTTAGTTCCCCAAGTGTCCGTAATAAATCTCATGGCGCCACCGTCGCGTGAGTCAGCGATCGACGCCGCCCTGGCGTCGCGTGCGCACCGTTTCAGACCATTTTTCAGCTAATTTAGTCTATTTTCAGACTGAAAAAGCTAAGTGATCTGAGCTTGGTGTATCTATCTTAGAGTTTAAAGCTTTAAGCTGAAATTATTTTGTTAGAGTGTGTTATTGTCCTTATTTTATCTAAAGGAAAAAACAGTCTTGCGGATAAAACCAGGGGTAAAATGAAACTAAATTGACGTCACCAGGAGTGTTTACTAAACACTGATCTTGTTTTGACCGCAAACCATTGTGGTCAGTATTGAAAACATGGCTATCTATGATTTTCGTACCAACTTCAGTCGTACATAAATCTGTTAGGTATTAAGCGAAATAATGATAGATTAATTTGTGCAAGGATTGTTCTGCTAGTTATTTGCTAGATTTTGATAGAAATTAAATTTTAAAATAAAAACTGTTTTACAAAAAGCTTAAACCGACTTCAAAGTACACTAAGAAGTAATCAAATTCTGACCTGATGACAATGGGACCAAACGGGAAGTGTACCCTTCCAAACAAAAAATAATTTTCCAAATCGGTTAATAAATGACGGAGTTATGAGGTAACAAACAAAAAAAAACAACTGAAGTGCCAACCTCCTCCTTTTTTAAAGGCGGTTAAAAAAGAGACGTTCGAGAAAAGACATTATAAATAGAGGTTACACCCAAATGAAGTAAAATCCATTACTGCTTACTTAAGAATATTGTGCAGTTTATTATAGCTGCAGGTCTTGACAGTGAAATTTAATTAATGTGGCGTTCACAATAGTCAGTCTGGTCTAGGGTTTCGTTTTTCCCGACCTTTTTCCATTCCCGGGACCCGGGAATCGGGAATTCCCGGGACCCGGGAACGAAACCCTAGTCTGGTCGCAGTGATACAAGCTCTGGAAAGACTGAAACAGCTGTAAATTAATTGTTACTGTATTGTTACTGTAATTTTGTAGATCGCTAATATTCACCCTTGTATCCCTGCTTCGGATGGCACGTGAAGCCGTTGGTCTCTAACTTTTTAACGTAATCCTCAGTTTCCTCTCTGGATAATGACACTAGAGCAATGATTATTCTACCATGTCATCTGTATATACAATAACTGACTGTATGTCCCTCGGTTGTGTTTTTCTCCATAAATAAATTAATATAAGAATTAGGAGCCTTCTAAAATCACAAAAACTTACCATTTTTAACGCCCTTATCAGACGTCAAGCGAACAAAGACGAATATAAAAAAACAAAGGAAACCGGACAGACATAGCCAAAGCCCTTCTTATTATTATTTTTAAATCGATCCAGTTTTGGAGGAGAAAACCGGGGATTACGAAATACTTAGCGATTTCCTCTAATTTAAATAGGTATAATCGGTCCAAGCTGTAGTTGTCTCTATCGCCATCGGGCGGGATAGCCCGGGCACAGCGCGACAGCAAAAGATTATGTTAAAAACCTATTTTCAAATTTGCTGCAGCCATCCTTTCCTCTTAATTGTGCTAGTTGGAGGCCTGCAAGGCGGCTTGAAAACTCCAACAAGGTTGACAACTAACTATACTAGCCTACCTCCACCTATCTGCAGTGTGCACGCGGTAGAGGATCTTCCGGTGCTGAACTAAAGGTGGCATAAATGGCTAGACTGCTTATAAAAAAACATATCAAGTGCGAATACGAGTCGCGCCGTGTGGGTTCATGGGTTCCGTACAAACTGAATAACTAAAATAATATAGTAGGATATAATTTACACAAATCGTAAATACTATATCATTCGTAAACAATTTAATATCACAGCGTGTAAACCAGATTTATCTGAGTGAACCGGTTTCAATGAAAAGCTTGTTTTCAGTCGGTGACTCACTTTGGATAATAGTTTACAGACTGTCACAACTTACGTTACGGGTAAATACAAATGACAAAACCGCAGCAGATAGAACTTTACCTACATAGCTACATTTATGTAATAACAGGCCTAATCGGAGATATAAACTGGTTACTACTGGATTCAACTGGATGTATTACGCATGCAATTATGTTGATTTTTACTACCTATATTATTGAAATTCAAATACATACGATACGACCGGTTTTTAGGGTTCCGTAGCCAAATGGCAAAAAACGGAACCCTTATAGATTCGTCATGTCTGTCTGTCCGTGTATGTCACAGCCATTTATTTCCGAAACTATAAGAACTATAATGTTGAAACTTGGTAAGTAGATCAGATGTATTCTGTGAACCGCATTAAGATTTTTACACAAAAATTGAAAAAAAACCATAAATTTTGGGGGTTCCCCATACTTAGAACTGAAACTCACATTTTTTTTTTTCATCAAACCCATAAGTGTGGGGTGTCTATGGATAGGTCTTCAAAAATGATATTGAGGTTTCTAATATCATTTTTTTCTAAACTGAATAGTTTGCGCGAGAGACACTTCCAAAGTGGTAAAATGTGTGTCCCCCCCCCTGTAACTTCTAAAATAAGAGAATGATAAATCTATAAAAAATATATGATGTACATTACGGTGCAAACTTCCACTGAAAATTGGTTTGAACGAGATCTAGTAAGTAGTTTTTTTTTAATAGGTCATAAATTGAAATTAATATCAAATACTCAGGTCTATACTACCATTTACTTATATACCTACAGGTTTGTATGGAACCCTCGGTGCGCGAGTCTGACTCGCACTTGGCCGGTTTTATTATAATTGAAGGACCTAAAACACAGATTACAGAATACTCAAACTTGACTTTACCTATTAGTATGGTTATTAGACTGTGCTATTAGGAACCTTTTTTCACGTGGGGTCATCCTCAAAGCCTATGCCCTCGCTCCGATTGCCCACGACTCGAAAGGACCCCGTTTAGTCGCCTTTTACGACATACATGGTAAATTACAAAATAACTTTTTTCATACAAAAGTGGTAAGTAATATGATTTTGTTTTAGCACAAAATACCATGGTAGAAATCTCATGCGGATCGATTCTATTAAATAACTACCTATGCTACGCTTTAATGACCATGTTCACTGCCCATATCTACCTGAGAGAAGCGCTCGTGGTGTAGCATGATAAGCCGTTTTTAATCAATCGCTACCACCATCGTGGTCGGTAGTTGCATGGGTGACCGCCTAGTAGTATTTCAAATCGAGCGTTTCCGTGCTTCGGAAGGCACGTAAAGCAGTTGGTCCCGCCCGGTTATCACTTAATCTAGTTGGAGGCCTTCTAGGTGGCTTGAAAACTCCAACAGTAGGTTGACCACTAGCCTACCTCCACCGATCCTCAGTGGGCACGCGTGGTGGAGTATCTGCCCGTTCCCTTTCACCGTGATTTGTGAAAGGAGGCCTGTGCTCAGCAGTGGGATATTCGACAGATGATGATGATGATCTACCTGAGCTAAAAAGAGACATATTGGCGGCTGATTGATAACCGTGTAGTATCCCCTTTAGCTACTATTATATCCAGCCAGATACAGAGTAGATCTTATTAAAAACTAAATTCCAATTATTTTTAAATTGTTCCACGCACGACTTTCTTTTGAATGATTGAACCTGACCTAATTAAACATACCCCACCCTATTGAGAATGTAACAAAATATCGTGTCTACCCTACAATTCTCCGTCTACGTGTCTACCCACACATTGTCCATTAAAGTGCGTGACCCCGTGCGAAGCGGGAACACAATACGTGACGTCTGTATGGGGTTGGTACCCCCTACTATCTATGGTATTTTTACGAACTGACTTCACTTATTGCATATTTTATAATGATTGTAGATGGTATACTGGCTCTTCTTAGGCCTGAGTTTTCAATCGCAAATAGGTAAACCTCGGATTAGCTATTCCTTTGATGGGATGAGTCTAAAAAAACTGTCCAAAGTTGATTGAAGAATCAGCCTTAAATCAATGCCTGACTAGCCCATTTACGTAATTTAGGGTCAAGAAGGGGCATTTATTAAAACTAATACAGCTACCATTGGTTCTGAATTCAACTCAAGAACCGGCAAGAAAGTCAGCAGTGTGGTTCTTAATTTTTTGGAGATTCTTACTATAACGCCTATTCTTTTGACAAAAGACTTTAAAAAAAAAATTGGTTCCTCAAATTATATCGCAAACGCCAACAAAATCGAACAAAAACGAACAAATTAAAAAAGAACACCATTTCGGACACGTGACAATCACCCGAGTTATAACGGTAGCGGGCGTCCTGGAGACCGAGGGCGGAGGCGCCGCGACGGCGCGCCGCTCCCGGCGCCTCGGCGCCTCCCGGCCCGTCCCGACATCTATATACCTACTTCGTATTGTAGCATGTAGGTAAGTTTATTATCGGTGTTATAAGCTTTACGAGGACCCTAGTGGTTGATAGGTATTCAATTTTACTAGGTTTCGGCCTGCTGTTTCAGTTTGAGGATATTATCAAATCTATGGACCGTCGCGATGCGTCGGGCCTTCCACAGATTTAAATTCTGAGCCTTTCGTGCTATCGCTATTTTTTTTTGCCGCTACCTAAATTCGAATTCAAATTCAGAAAGTATTTATTCAATTTAGGCCCTGATAAGGCACTTATGAACGTTAACAAATGACTCCACACCGGTTCCAAATACAACTTGAACTGAGAAGACTAATAGTTTTAAAGGCTAACCGACAAATTCTGATATTTGGCGAAAACTTTTGACAGCTTTCGTTTCGTTCTTGCGATGCAGATGCAGTTTGAGGTGGTACTTCGAACCGGTGTCATTTTTAATAACGTTCATTAGGGCCTAAATTGAATAAGTACCTACTTTTTGTATTAATTCAATACACGGGCGCTTACTGATTATTCATGGCTTCGATTTATTTCACTATGTGGCAAGCAGCTCAACTGCAGACTACTGAGTGTGTATATCAACAATCATCGAACAACATAAATAAATAATTAATTCAGAAAAACTTGCCAGCCGTAAAACAGATCGTTAAAACTATAAAACCGTTTTTACATAAATACATTAAATCTGCACGTGATATACATTATTATCTCTACACTACAATAAAGGAGCCTCGTACATTACATCTGAAACTATGTAGGTATGTATATAGGGTGACTGGTAATTAGTAAACGATACTTAGACACATGATTGTACTCATGATAACAAACAACTATCACAAAGAAACAAATAGGGATAAATAACTAAATTAAATAAAAGCTGATGGTGTATTCTTATTCTAAGTAAATAAAAAAATAATGTTTCTTTGGGAAAGTTGTTGTTATCTTAGTATGTACAATCATGTGTCTAAGTATCGTTTATTAATCATCCTGTATAACGCAGGCATTCAATATGGAAGGGTGGAACGACTACGGAGGATGAAGTATGGTTCTGGAACTGCACTGCCGGTCTTGTAACCTTCTTCTTCCTTCAAGACCTGGCCCCATTTACTTGGGGTCGGCTGGTCTTATCCACATCTTCTGTTTACTACGGTTTTGCACCTAGTCTTTGTTCAATTGAACAACTCAATAATTTTTCAACCGTTGCCGCGTCCTCATCCAATTGGCTCGGTGGTCTTCCGCGCGAGCGTTTCATCACTGGCGATCCTGTAATATTAAAAGGATTTGTCGAGCATTGTGAGGTCTTGCCTTATCGTGGAGCAATAATGGCGAAGATCGATTGACGAGTCAGGCTTGTTTCTCTGAAAGTTTCGCTATATTCCGCTCTCACTAGACTCTCCCAACAGACTACAAGATTCTGCAAGGAAGGTGAAATAGGCGTATTCAGATATGTCCCCTTGCTATAAAACTTCCCCTAACAAATAAGAGGATTAATTATGGAGTTCACCACGCCACCGTACCGGGTGTGGGTGCACTGTTGACTTCTTGTTAGTATTTGACTTCTCTGGTATTCAGTGTGCTGAATCCGAGCACAGAAAAAGGTGCTTTAATATCAAAGAAGAATAATTCTTTAAAAGGAAAGGCACAAAGGTTTTTCCCAAAAGTACTATATGTTCAGGTTCACCAGCATTTTAATTGTATGTTTTTTAAACCGGCTATTGTATTCCTCAACAGTAAAGCAAGCGCTCGATTTCTCACTCAGGAACCTTATAGGTAGCTTACGATAGTGCAAGTATTTTCAAATGAGGATCGGTAATTCCGGAGATTATTCATTTTAAACCCGTTGGCTCGCAGTTGGGCTGCGCGGCCTATAACATTTGAAAAAAAAAATAGATTTCGAGGAACTGCGATATAATACTTATAGGACTAAAATCGCATCAGGCGATCGCCGTACGAAGCCTCGTGACAAGCTAATACACTCCCTAAAATAAGCATAAGGCCCCCTAAAAAGGAAGCTAACGCAATTCATTTTTCGAATTTAAATCAGATCTTATGCAATTCATCAATTCCAAATCTTTTAATGAATTGAATTGGATATAATGAGTAACTATTTTACCTAAAAATATTGGAATCACTTAGGATCTGCCGAGAATTCTAAAAAATGAATTGCGTAGCAATATTGATTTAGCTTTCTTTTTAGCCCCCAAGTACCCCGCAAGCGTCTACCGGGTACGGCACACCCTGGAGGCTTACTCCCGAAACTGATTCGAATTTGATTTTGTTTTTAATTCGATTTCGTTTCTGATTTGAAATTGATCCAAAATCGTACTCCCGAGCAAATTCGAATTGTAAACAGAGATCGACTTACGTTCGAGTGTTATCAGCGTCGTTAACTGTATCCGGAACATTACGTCATCATCAAGTGCTATTTGTCTTTGGTTAAATACTTTTATGCAGTTGAACATTTTTGCTATTCTGCCATTTTCTTACATGATATACTAATATGCTATTGGTTTTAATACACATGTCTGGTTAAAAATTAAAACATCATCATATTTCAATAATATTTTGGTATAGGTACAGAGTGACCATATACAATACGAACAACGTGCGAATGGCGCGGTCGGTGTCAAATTTCAAAATGTTGATAGCTAACTTCAACTTATAATAATAGGTGCGCTTGCTTCTACAAGTACAAAGTTATTGTTAGTTTTAATATTTTGATAAACGTGTGTTAATAGGTACAAGTTTTAATTGAAGTGATGAATGAAATTGATGATTTTAGTGTGAGTTTGTGATAATATTGGTAATATTTCAGAGTGCATCTAAATAATTATTATAAAATACGCCAAATCATGGGCCAAGGTAAGAGCAACACAGAGAACACTAGTGATAACGTAAACACTTAAGCACACCGAATACAGATGTAGTGCATTGCCTTGTTTGGTTAAATAAAAATATCACTCCATTATTTGGTCATTTCCTAACTTATTCCTCGTCGTACGCATGTCTATTCGGTTCGCTTGTTCAAGAACATTGAAAAACATCGCAATGCGAGCCATAATAGCGACGAATTTTAAGCAATATAACAATAAATCAAACTAAACAATCTCACTCGAACCAAACAAAGTAACTATTTTGCTATCGTGTAATTTGACGTTTAGTTTCGATCCTACGACTCGATACATAACTGTTATCGAGAGTGGAGAGTAAGGATTATTCGATCCCAGTTCGATCCTAACGAATATTACGATCGAAGTTAGTTCCAATTAGAGCCACCGCACGATCGTGCGCTCGTGTTGAATTCAAGAGTACGGATAGGCATTAGATTCGAATGAAACTCGATTGATTCAGAACTCGAAGCTGTCGGGAGTAAGCCCCCTGGGTAGGATGTTCCATATTAATTCTCGATTGACCAAGGCACCGGTATCGCACGCTATTGTTATGCGCAAGACCATCTGTCACGTACATAAAATGTAAATTTGCGCAGGTTTATTATCGAATAGACGTTAAACTCGCAACTATCTACTGCTATAAGATCGTTACGGTATGTTTACCATGCAACAAGTATCTTTTGAGAGATCCTAAAGTGTGATAATTTCAAAGAATAAACAGGTAGTAGGAGAGCCTCAAGAACCGATGTTTTGGAATGATCATTTTTGGAATGTAATGGAAGAATTTAATTAACGTAACTTAATAAGTTTTAAGAGGTAGAGCATTTTTCGCTTAAAGCAGTTCGGTTGGAGAAGTACTTCCGCCTTACAGAACCTTATAAGTAGAATACCTACCGGTGTTGCGATAGTCTATCTAGGCTACGGTTTTCGATTGACGGCAAGGTTCCCAGAAGGCTGGCAGCGTTTCCTCTTTGGATAGCCAAGCTGAGGCGTTGGCGGAAAAAGCTCCCCACCCGCTGGTCTCCAGATGCCCCGATCACATGACAAAGTGCGAGACAATCGGCGAGTTTTTTTTTCGTAAATGATATTATCCTTTTTCTTACTTATCTTTCATTGACACGCGGGACTCTTGCGACGCCATTGTTGCTACAGTCATAGATGATACACTATACTGGCTACAGTAGTACCCAACTAATATGGCTTACCGATGTACCTGCGCAGAAGATACATTTTCAAAGCGCGGGAAATGCTATTGGTGATTTTTGCGCCATGTGTGCGGAGGGGCGTGACTTGCGAGTGAGACGGAACTAACAGGTGCAGTGTATTGTGAACCTTATAGTAGTGATCTAAGGTTGATTGTAAGTTTTAAGCATTCTTTCGTTAATCTTCGGGCCATACTTTCTTTTCTGTGCGAACAAAGATTCACGACGCGCCTTATATCAGTTGGGTACTACTCTGTACTTCTCACTTCAGGATGTTCATTGACGTGTGGTCAAACTAAGATGATAAAACTTTTTATGGTATGACATTAAACGTAGGTAACGTTACCTGTTCTATTAAGTATTATGTGGTATCGTTTACGTGCGAGTAGCCTATCGCAAATCCTCATCTATCTATAAGATCTTTTTGAACAAGGCTGGCAAAAACCCGACTAAAGCCATTATAGGGAATTGTTTAAGATTTTATATTACCTTCTTCCAGTTTTAGGCTTTTGTAATACAGCTTTCGATTAATAAACCGGTTTTATTGAGAGTTTAGATATTTTGGTGATTCGGGTAGGTGAAAGGAATTTCTCAAAATATCATCCCTCCACTATCAAGCGTAAATCTATTATTTCGCGTCGGTCTTCGGTTATATACGGTTTTTAAAAGGCTTTTTCGACATTTTCGTCCCGAAAGACAAAGATAAAACTGGTAACATCACATAGGTATTGGTGCCGATTCTGTTGTAAATCGCACTAAACTAATATTAGTCACATCACATCTCTTTCTAGCGAACATTATTGAAAAAGGATAGACTATATTAAAAGCTGTCAAATTCATCTTTGCCGTCTTATTTTGCGTGTATTTAGGCGTAACCGCGATAGATGGCGACTAAAATATGTAAAACAAGCATTGGACTCATTTAACAGGACTTCTTACATCCTTTTCTTATGTTATTTGTTAGAAAGAGACATAGTGAGATTAAAATTAGTTTAGTTGTAAAAAACAGAATCAGGACCATTGTTTGTTATCTACCAAATTATAAAGTTTCATGGTTTGACAGATTGATAATCTTCCGTGAAAGACGCAATAGATTTTTAAATCTACAATCTAAATACTCTAAGCTTCTAAATAAACGAATCTGCTAGGTTTGTCTGTCTATAATAAATTAAGAGAAACACTCATAATCACGTGGATCTATGTAAAATACTGTCTGTATTATATGTG
The DNA here is from genome assembly GCA_947623365.1 of Achlya flavicornis. Classification (NCBI taxonomy): domain Eukaryota; kingdom Metazoa; phylum Arthropoda; class Insecta; order Lepidoptera; family Drepanidae; genus Achlya; species Achlya flavicornis. Next base: position 12,383,791 of record OX392484.1, read on the forward strand.
AATTACCTTTGATTAAGGATACATCCAGAATGAGTGTCGAAGCTGTGCACGCGTCGATAAAAATAGACCCTAACTGTTAGAGGCTAAATCAAATAAAAATAAATAAAATTGCAAAATTATGTTTAATATTTCAATTTCTCCCGATTGTAATTGGAATATTTCAACAACTGCTATCATTATGTACGTCACTATGACCAGTGGAATGACGCAGAGGGAGCGTAAAACGTAGCTGTTACGCGCAGCAGCCTATAAAAGTTGGCCTGTTTTATATATTCGTGTAGTATGGCGACGTTCTTTCTAGGTATATTTATTTCTATGTAAATTACATCATTAACATAGATTGCGAACTGTTTTGTACATACACATTTTTTTATTTTAATCACACTGACACGGTTGGCGCGTAGATAGTAATCTGTGAATTGTTATGTTGGAAACGCGTGAGGCGTGTAGTTTCTAGTCAGACCATATGCCATGCTTAATCATAATAGCATCCAAGGATAGCATCCTATATATTTTGTTTTATTGTAACTAGTGTCCATAGAAATAAATATACCTAGAAAGAACGTCGCCATACTACACGAATATACAAAACAGGCCAACTTTTATAGGCTGCTGCGCGTAACAGCTACGTTTTACGCTCCCTCTGCGTCATTCTGCTTGTCATAATGACGTTTATAATGATAGTAGTTGTTAAAATATTCCAATTAAAATCGGGAGAAATTTAAATATTGATCATTATTTTGCATTTTTATTTATTTTTATTTGATTTAGCCTCTAACAGTTAGAGCCTATTTTTATCGACGCGTGCACAACTGCGACACTCTATCTGGATGTATCCTAGTGTCGAAATTATAATTTTTTTTGAAAAAAAAAAAAGCTTTCATTTAAAACTTAGGACTTTTTGTCGGGAACTTGCAGTGTGACGTTGCGTTTTCATTTTTATTTTCATAAATTCGTGTATTTTGATTTTACATATCACCGGAAGTATTTTATCCAATAAAGATCAATCCATGTGCACCAGTGAAGTGAAATGAAATGAAATTGACTTTTCAAGTTGTCTCAAAAAGTCCGTGAAGAGTTTTAGTACCTACAATGACCACCATTGTAGTAAAACATGACTTTTATGGACGTTGACTGACTGAGGACTGAGGACTAATGTGAAAGTGATTTACTGTGACTGGAAACTATAATATAACGGACACTAGCAGAAATAAGGCCAAATTTGGATTTGGTTGCCAAACTTAAAACTAAGAAGAAGTAGAAAATTGACTTAGTTGTTCCTAGGATCTTATGGTGCGTCCATGCTTGGCGAACCGAGCACGAGCCGAGCCTCGAACGAGCACACTGCGAGCACGATTCGCGTAGCGTGGACGGACTTGCGAGCTTCGAACGAGCGCGATTGTCTGTTTTTTCACGAACAAAGGGATTCGCATCGTGCTCGTTGTAGGCTCCTTGTAGGTTCGTTCGTGGCTCGGGTCGTGATCGATTCGCGTAGCATGGGCGCACCATTAGGACTGTGATGGATGAAACTGTCGCGATATGTCGGTCGTCGTTTCGACCCCTTCTCCATTGAACTCAAGGGTGCCATGAGACCAGCCATACTCTTTAACTTATCCTGGTTTTACACAGTACCACAGAATAATTAACAACAGTATGTAATTGCTTTAACTTAATTTTTAATAGAAGAATGGAAAGAACCTTACAATATACAATAACTTGAATTTAACATAAAGATTAACATTTAACATTTAGCATGGGGTTCTTCAAAACGGGTGTGAAGAGATTTCTGCAGGGTCGGCAACGCGCGCGTGATACCCCTGGTGTTGCAAGCGCCCATAGGCTACGGTAACCGCTTACCATCAGGCGGGCCGTATGCTTGTATGCCACCTAAGTGGTATAAATAAAAAAAAAAAAAAAAAAAAAGATAAGTTGATTAGCTAAATATAAAATTAATAGAATGGATACAATACCTATGTTACCAGTAAATATCAAATAATCATAGTCATATTTTCTTGTGTGTCTGCTGGATTATCTTATATATGCTAATAAGTATAAATAAATACCAATTAAGGCACTACAATGTACCTACATGTATTTAGTATTATGTACAAACATAACGTAAAGGAAAATTAATTGTATTTTTCCCCGAGGACGACCGCAAGCCATTGTCTGGGTTATTTACAAAATTATCGTTTCGGTCGAATATTTCGCCACCAGTACGAGGTAAAATAGGTACCTAATGTAATTTGTACAAGGTTCTTTGTTATTTACTAGCAGTAAGTAATTGAGGTAGGTATAAAAACATGTACATCTTTTTTTATAGATACTGACTCTGAAAACGCTAGATAAAACATCTTATGCATTTTTGTTCAGGTAGGTAATGAACTCTTGCGCACCTGAGATGGTTTAGATAAACAACATCTGAAGACCCCAGGTTTTAAATATATCCGTCGCTTTCACAACACAGGTCATATAATTTTTGGGGATGCGAGTTTTATTGGCCGTGTGGCTCCCGGCATAGAATAGGGCCAACCCTTCCAATCCTGAGGGTGTCGTAAAAGAAGACTAAGGGAATACACCAGGGGACGGGCAGCAGCGTCCTTCTGTGATACGTCATCACTACTGCGATCACCAACCCGCCTGCCAAGCGTGGTGATTACGGCATTACCCCTCGAATGATGACAACAAAAACAAAGCAACGGCCCCCAGTCCCCGGCGGCCCCGCTATCCCGGGCTACGGTAGCGGTCACGGTAACGGTGGGGCAGGGGGTGCTAAGAGTCTCCGGCAGAGATCCGGCTACCAACACCGACGACTGGACCTGGTAACATACAATGCACGGACTCTGAGGACTGACGAGAAGCTCATTGAGCTGGAGGAAGAAGTGGACAGGTTGCGCTGGGATATAATGAGATTATCGGAAGTCCGAAGGAGGGAGAGGACCCGATAATCACCTGTCACAGGGTGGTTCAAGAATATAGTGAGGATAGAGTGTCTCACCGAGAGTCGCATACCTGGGGCTCTACCGCGGGTAGGCGATGGGGGACTTTAACGCGAAGCTAGGCATTAGGAATAACGATGAGCTGAGAGTGGGGCAATTTGGTATTAAGCACTGCTTAATACCAGGGGGTAACGGTTGGCCGACTTCATGGAGTTGGAGGGACTCTTTATGATGAACTCCTTCAAAAAGCGGCCGCACAGGAAATGGACATGGAGTAGGCTCGATGGATCTGGACTTTATCGTCAAGACAAAGCGGCAAATCTTCAGTGATGTTTCTGTGATCAACAGGGTTAAGTCCGGCAGAGATCACCAGTTAGTAAGTGGCACACTTAACCTGAACATTAAGGTGGAGAGATGTCGTCTGGTAAAGTTTACGCTCCGACCCCAATCTGCATATATCCAAGACTCTGATAGCTTTCAGCTCGAACTTCATAATCGCTTCCAATGCCTGGATGATTGCGTGACGGAGGACGATACAAACAACAGGCTCGTGGAAACTGTCCATGCGTTAGGATCGAAGTTCTTTAGGACCCACCGCACGAATAAAACCCAAAAACTCTCGGATGAGACTCTCAAACCGTTTGCGACGACATCGTTTAGTTAGAACAACACCGGTTATATTGACCAAAATCATAGGTCCCGACTGAGCTATATGATAGACTATGGGTAGCATTTAGAAAAAATTTTTGGTTTGTACGTCGTGTCAACAATTGAACACTATCAAGGAAAATTAACGAATTTTTATAATAACAAATACAGAGATAAGTATATAAGTTTTCATTTCGTCGAAACCGCAGAACGAATAGCGTACCTACACAAACAACCTATTGCATACAACTTGCAGGAAAAACCCAGTGCCTTCAATTTGTCCTACGACCAATATCACTTGACCTCCTACCCCGCCCCTCTCCATAACCAAATATGGGTATAAAAGAGGAGAGTGTAAGGTTTGTTAGGGGTATAGTTATAGTGGCTTGGAGCTGTTTGCCCAACGCAGCGTTATGTTGCGTGAGAGGTGAAAGTAGACGGATGCATTTGCATTTCTTTGTGTATTCGCACTTTATGTATGGTATGGTAATATATGCTTTACTTTATAGTGTAATTAGTTGTGAGTAGCATGGTGAGATATTTAACTGAAGACATGGTGTAACGAACCCGTAGGAGTCAGCGTATGATGAATTTGTCATATGTAAATTTGAAATATTGCCGATCGCTGTACTAAGCTGGTCGATGATGGAAATTATCACGCAAAGCAGTATCCAAACCTGATAGAGAAAAATGCGTGTCCACTAACCTGGTTCCTGATTTCTGGTGAAGAAGTTTGTCGAGTCCAGTGCGACAGCGGTTCCTGCTATATCGGGTATAATCCACCTTGCACCTCCATATACCTACAACCTTTACCTACAGTTGTAAGATTGATCCTACGATACGACCTTCGTCATGGCATCATCACTATCATCAATCATAATAATCACTACATATTATAAATTAAAGTGCATCGTGGTTATCTGTCCGTCTGTATAGGCTAATCTCAGATTACCGTGGGCATTTTCATTCGTTTTCAGCAATAGAAAAAATCACGAGAAAGTTTTGATATAACAAGTGATTTTAGAGACGTAGAACATAGCGTTTATTCGCTCAAAGATCAGCTCGACTGGGTGAGTACCTCCACCTTACAGAATACCGCAGCCAAATAACTTATTATGTTGTGGTTTTGTGCGTGACTAAGGTTTCCAGCCCTCCTAGACAAGATGGTTATCGACAATCGTCACCGTTAGTAAACGATCAACCTTTGTATGGGATTGTCGACATCCATCTTGTCTAGGGCGGCAGAGCTCATTGGGTAGGAAGGAAAGGCCGGTAACATTTGGCTACAGTAACCGCTTACCATCAGGCCCTGCTTAGACGTATAAAAATATGAAAAGGAAATTTTGTCGAAGAGATACTTTCGCAAAAATCATTCACAGCACCGCCACACTCAGAAAAAGCCGAGGCGGGGTTATTAGTTTTAATTACTATAGTTATAACTACCAACAACAACATCAACTTTGTTTATCAGATTCAAGCACATTATAATCTCATAAGAAATCAGTATAAAATAACATGTTGTTTACAAAGTAAGTGTTATGTAAATGTTGAGTACAGAGAACTGAGGAGGCTCGCCTTGACCCAGCGGAGGTCTGAGGCCACGCCTGAGGTCTATCTGTCGTGACATTATGTGACCTTTACTAGAATTATACCCTCACTCAATTTCATTAAGGTTTGAAATTGAAGATAAATGGTTTTGTCCAAAAACTGGTAAATTTTATGGACACCTGAGGATTTGTTTGTAGCTTTCTAAGGCGTCGTCCTAAATGGCGATGATCGTACGAGCAAACGATGCGATTTCGTCGCACGACGAGATCAAATACACGAAACGCTTTAGAGTCCGACAATCACACTATTATAGGTAAATGCGAAAGCGTGTTTGTTGGTTTGTCCTTCTTTCACCGAGCAACGCATATCTCTACGGAGATCTTGTGTCATAGTGAGAGATAGTTTATGGTCCGGAGAGTGACTTTTTTAGGGTTCCGTAGTCATATAGTTGCGCTATGTCCGTCCGTCTGTCTGTCTGTCTGCGGCTTAGCTCAGAGACTTACCTTCTATAGTAAGCTGTAATTCGGCATGAGTAGGTATACATATTAATCACGCCGAAACAGTGTTAAAACAAAATTTTGAAACAAAAATTACCTCCCCCGACAAGTAAAGTGGGGATTTTTTCCCCTCAACCATGGTTTGGGTTATCATGAACACCATTTCTCGATCCAGGGATCCGTTTGCGTAATATTAAGCTTTAAAGTACAAATTTTTGGTAGAGTCAAGTGCCACCACCCCTGCCAGCTAAACGGTTGTTTTTGGATATTTTAAATATATCACGGCACTAGAATACGTACACTAAGTATAACGAAGTTAAAAGAAAATCTATCACAGCTCAGTATAGGCTTTACAAGTTAACGAATCGACAAATTTATAAAATACTAGCAGTCCCCCGTGTCACCCGTTTACCCGAGAGATATCCTACCCTACCGTTAAGTTTTCTTAAGTTTTCTAATTATCTACGCAACTTTCTTTAAAAAAGAAAAAGTAAGAACCTTCTCCAGAGTATACAATACAAAATTCTTAATTATTTACACAAAAAACACACCATACAAACATAAAATAGACAGTGCAAACAATTCAGGCGGCCGTATCGCGAGTATTAGAAACTTCAAAAAAAGATGGATGAAATCGGTAAAGTCTTTCTCAAGTTATTGCGTGACCAAGGGAAATAAGGATTCATTTTTATATATGGAAGTAAAAACAAAAAACCCGACTGCGTAAAACAAAAATTAACTGAAAAGAGAAAAACAAGCTCTTTAATCGAGAGTTTTGAATGTAACTTAAATTTTATAAGGTATTGTAGTCGGGGACAAACCAATAACCTAAGTATGTGTTTTTTTTTGTAATATTTGTTTATCCCCGACTGCAATACCTTATAAAATTTAAGTTACATTCAAAACTCTCGATTAAAGAGCTTGTTTTTCTCTTTTCAGTTAATTTTTGTTTTACGCAGTCGGGTTTTTTGTTTCTTTTAATAATTTAATTTATTTCAGAATTTTTAGTTTTATACTGAATGGGTTGTAGTATTAGTAAGTAAATGAGCGGTACGGTAAAGTAAAGCTAACAACCAACGCAACTCTGTGAGTTACGTACGGTAACCGCTCATAGTACCTATATATATATACCTACTGTCCTTGCATTAAATGTGGTTTTTTGCAGTTTACGTCAAAATGGTAGCATAAAAGTATTACAATATATACATAAATGGAATGGGCTGTTCACAAGCTTTCATTTGATACCCATATTGTTATGATAACGACATTTTTGTTTTTAATATCCCCCCTCTTTATTTATCCGTAGACGCCATATAAAAATAATATACCCTATGACACTCCCACAGTTCAGACGAATCCAACGACACCTCATATGCTTAAATCCATCAACCCGTTTAGGCTGCAGAGCGTGCCAAAGAAATAGACATACATACATACATACATACATACATACACTCGAAAAACATAACCCTCCTTCCGGGTCAGTCGGGTAACAAGGAAAATTTCGTACAAATTCCGTGTTAAATTCATTCATTCATCATCAGCCTATAATGTCCCACTGCTGAGCACAGGCCTCCTTTCACAAATCAGGGTGAAAGGAAATGGGCACTTCACCACGCACCACCTTTATATATTACTTAGATTAAATTGTTAGTTGTGTATAACAGGTAGTAACTACCTATATATTTTGACGGGTAACTCCGGAACCACACTGCGCGAGGCCCGACACACACCTGGCTCGTTTTAACGCCTAACGAACGCGAGTCAAACCGCAGGAGACAGCTAGTAATTATATTACAATAAAAAAACAAAAATGTATCATAAATAACATTCCATATCACAAAAACAGAAAAATCAACATGTGATGGAATGCGCTACTTTTTTATTTTATCTCTTCAACCTCGTGATATATGAGGTCGTATCAACTCTGGAATGCATTCAAGCTTTTCCTTGACATTATAAATCTTATTACAACGGAGTAGAGTGTAAAATCAAAGATGAACAACAATGTTAGTAGAGGATTAAGGGATTTGCTTTTAGTACAAAGTGAAAAAACGATGTTTGAGTGACTGACACCTGTGTATGAAAGGTTTTAAATGTGATTTATTGATGCTATCAGTAAAAGGCGTGCTAAGATATTTAATCGAAATACCTACTTCTATATCAGTGACCTAATCAAACATGCAATTTAAGTCGAATAACTGCGGCATCCCGCTATACTTTTCATACAAACACTCTGAACTTATTATGGCGTTGTTAAACATTTTTCGTTAGATGTTTTAAGCAAATATGTATCTTGTGCACTATATCTAGGCCTGTATATAGGCAAAAATAAAAAAATGTTTGAAAAATTCAGTAAAATAAATTAAACCACCGAAAAAACTGAAAAGAAAAAAATAATAAACATTTAAAAATATATAGAATTTTGAATAAACCTTGAATTTCATAAGGTTTTGCTTTTCAGTTTTTTCGGTGGTTTATTTTTTTGTTAAAAAGTTTTTATTAGTTTTAGCGATAGAGGTGAGGTGAGAGAAGTGGTGTGGTGCCTCATACCTACTTACTCATGTAAGCATCAAAATGAGTCTTCTCTTCATACTCGTTGAATCAAAAAAATAGGATATCAAAAATATTGTAAAGAATATCAAAAAAATAATCTGATCTCATTCAATGACTCACGGGGTAAAAAAAATATTAGTTGGTTGATAAAAAAAAACATTATTGTTGTGTGACTACTATATGACTAGCCTACCCAATATAATAATAATAATAATATCCTGGGACATTCCTCACACACGGTCATCTGATCCCAAACTAAGCAAAGCTTGTACTATGGAAACCAGATAACTGATATAATACATATACTACTTTTTGTTTGTAAATACATACTTAATATACATAATTACACCCAGACTCAGGACATACAGACATGTTCATGCACACAAATGCATGTCCTGTGTGGGAAACGAACCCACGACCTGCGGCGCTATAGGTTAAGACCCCACGTCTTAACCAACTGCGCCAACTGGCCCGACAAAATCCACATAGATCTTATTATGTTACAAGTACATACAAGGCTGTGATATACGTAAGGGTTTTTTTATTTGACAACAGAACCCTAAAAATCTGGAAAATACAGTGTTTATATGGGTCAACAAAAAACCGCAAGTTTCAAATGTAGGTGAATATCAAATGACGGTTTTATTATATTATTTGTTATGTTTGAAGGATTCTTCTCTGTATTCCAAGAAATGGCGACACATTTAGAACAGAACCAATGCGGTGAGCCAATGGTAATATCAAATTAAATTATTTGTTATTTAAATTATATTTATATTTGAAAGGACATAGATAAATACGATGAATACGATTATGTTAATTATTCTTTATGCAGTTGTTTATTATTGTTAGGTACTTTTTTAATTATTTTTTAATATATTCTAATATATTCTCAAAGATTTTCATAGGGCATCGTGCCTCTACCCAGATGGATAATCCGCCTTACTAAAGCATGACATTTAATTTCACTCCGCTTGAGGGGCTCCCTGAGCAAATCGCTCTCAGTTCGTACTGCGCACGGCTGTCAAATACTGTCAATTCTGGCTTGTTTATTTCATGTTGCCATAGAGGCGACTATCCTTCTGGACGTTTTAAATTCTTTGTATATTCTATACTATTTTACTATTCTAGTTATTTAGATTAGAAGCGCTTAGTTCATTTTTGTTCCGCGAAACACGCTATCTCCGTCTCATGCCACGCGAATATTAGACATAAGTTTGTTTCATCTGACATTGCCATATATTTCTGGCTTCATGCGCCTTCATGAGCCAGCCAGTTCCTTCTAGGCTTATCTTCTGCCATATCATCACAAACCATGGCGAGATCAATCCATATTTTATAATCTCTTAGAACTGGTGCCGATTTTGTTGTAAATCGCACTAAAACTAAAACTAAAATTACGGGTATTTAGAAGTAACCGCGATAGGTGGCGGGCGACTAAATTTATATTGTAAACAAGCATTGAACTAATTTGACAGAACTATTTCTTACATCCTTTTCTGTCAGAAAGAGACATCGTAAACACACACGCGATAACCCGTTCACTACCTAACTAACGTCATTTGCCCATTTACCTACAAAACCTACTTATCTGGTTGACGTATAGGATAATTAATAATTTCCGTAACAAATTGATATTTGTTCTAAATATACCATTATCATTGGCACAGTATAAATAATGGTCACTGGTAGGAATAAGTCGTTTTCGTCCTATTGTAGTGGTAACAATGTGTACCTACATTATGTGAGTCATTATGCCTACTGATAGTCTAATCATATTTTCTGTGTATTTAGCTAAAACCTTCACGGGTTTAAAATAACTAAGAATTTGATATATATACATTTAATTCTGAATTGACGAGAGGTAATTTTAAAATTATTTTCCGCTTTGTAAAGTTCCCTGCCAGATAAAATTATTATTACTAATGGTTCCGAGGTTCCAATATCACTAGTAATACCGAATATTTGTTAGTTTCTAAACCACTGTTATTTATAACATGTTTATAAATAAATAAAAATCGATTGGACCCAATTTTATTTTTATGCCTTTTGCGGTCGATACCATGGGACCGTGGGGGTCCGAAGCTCGCCGTTTTGCTCGCACCTTGTCATCAAAATTGATCGAGACCTCCGGAGACCAGCGGGCGGGGAGCTTTTTCCGCCAACGCGTCAGCTTGGCTATCCAAAGAGGAAACGCTGCCAGCCTTCTGGGAACCTTGCCGTTAATCGGAAGCAGCGGCAGGCTTGAGGAAATTTTCTATATATTGTATTGTGTACGTATTTGTTGTAAATAATGTTAATACTACACTAAATAAATTATATGTTTTACAAATATATATTTCGAATTTTCGCCAGAGGGAATTGCCGAATATTCGCTAATCGACTATTCGCCATAACCACTACTCCAGATAACTCTCTGAATCGTAAAACAATCATACGAGTAACAATCGACAGCAGTGATTATAAAATATTGACGATCTTATCAATAGAATGTACCTACACTATTTATTATTTCCTACAGGGAACACTAAAATACCGTATTAATAATAGACTCACTTCAGATCACAGAATCTGTGAGACTCACGATCAAAATTAATTGTTAAATCATCATCAAATTACACAATAAGTTCTTGATACTCCGGAAACACAATCTATATCGCTCCATTCAATAGTCAAACTAATTCAATCTTGACATTGACTTAAGAGAATAATTTTCAACTTATCCGTTAATATTATTAAAGTACATTTTGTTATGACCTCGGGCCCAATGCCAGACGAATTTGAGCAACTGTGAACGCCAGATCAATTCGTTATGCTGTTGAATGATTTATTAATGACCTTGTTTAGTAGACTTTAAAGCTGAAACTTGCATTGCCATAGTACACTAAACTGCAAACATAAAGATGTTGTTTCAAAAATAGACCTTTTAACTTTTCAAAATAAAATTATTCATTGATCAATGTGCTTGTAATAAACCAACAAAATTTTCTAGTGATTGAAAGAATTAGCCTTTACGACTTTGTAATAAGGTCTTCGTATAATAAAACGTAGGCGTAGAATTTTCCAAATCTGTTAATAAATGAGGGAGTTATGTTATGAATATGAGGTAACAAACATAAAAAAAATACAACCGAAGCGTCACTGCATTTTTACGGTGTCGTTATCGTCTCGTGTGAAAACGGCCTAACAGATACGCGGGCGATACTTCAAGGGACAACTATTAAACACGCTACAAGCTAGCATACACCTACATATTTTAAAAGTAAAAACAAATTGACTCACATATTTTAGTCAGCACCTCGCAGACAGACGGGCGGACGAAAGCTAAAAAACCACTATAAATCATAAGTACATCCAATTATTCATCGTCTCTCATAACGAGAACATATTTCAGATAAAAATAATGATGTGTTGAATGAAATGAATGTATACCTACGTTCTCTCCAAAGAAATTGGTTCTCTCTCACACATTAGGTACTTGAGAGTGCATTTTCCAATTTCAAATATTACATCAATGCCAGAAGTAAATTTCTCATTCAAATTCAAACTTTTATTTACTCATTACCTATATTATGAACGTTACAAATTGACTCTACCATACCTGTGACCCTGTGACACAGATTCTCACATTGAGGGTGGTTGGGTGGTTGTGATCATGTTGATTGTTGATGGTTGGTTGGTAGCCAGTACTAGCCTAATGAACTGGCTCTTAGGTGCAGCTGTTGAGACACATATCGGTAATTGGCGTGGTTAATTGTAATTTTGAGGCATCTGGGACCGTTTCGATAGATTACCCACAATTCTACTACCTTTATCTTTACTCTGTGAGGACTCTACAAATAATACACCATTATCTGATGAAGCGCTCGTGGTGAAGCATGATTAGCCGTTCTTAATCGATCGGCAAAGTTAAGCTACGTCTGTCGTGGTCGGTACCTGGATGGGTGACCGCCTAGTGGTATAAATCGAGCGTTTCCGTGCTTCGGGAGGCACGCAAAGCCGTTGGTCCCGGTTATCACTTAATTGTGATAGTCGTTAAGCAAGTTGGATGAAACCTAGGCGGCTTGAAAAATTCCAACAGTAGGTTGACCACTAGCCTACCCCCACCAATCCGCAGGGGGCACGCGTGGAGGAGTATCGCCCAGTCCCTTTCACCCACATTTGTGAAAGGAGGCCCTTGCTCAGCAGTGGGACATTAAAGGCTGATGATGATGATTATCTGATGACTGACTGGCCCAACTGAATCATTGTATGGACGACCGAGGATATGAGGATGAACGCCACGTCATCATCGAGTGGTGCGATGATGGCTTGGTCTCTTGCTTCCTGCTTTTGTGCTGACAATATCTCTTACAGGTATTCAAATATTATTAGTGTAAGTAAGTTCACAATACTAATGCGTACATGGTATGTAATATTGCACGTGCACTGTAGGCAAAGATAACCGGCCGGTGTAATGGTGCGTCCATGCTTGGCGAACCGAGCACGAGCTGAGCCACGAACGAGCACACTGCGAGCACGATTCGCGTAGCGTGGACGGGCTTGCGAGCCTTGAACGAGCGTGATTATCAGTTTTTTTCAAGTACAAAGGGATTCACATCGTGCTCGTTTTAGGTTCGTTCGTGGCTCGGCTCGTGCTCGATTCGCGTAGCATGGACGCACCATAACAGTGTAACAATCCAAAATGGCCGCCAGCGCCGCAAAGATAATGGTAATGCGACCACATATGGTAACCTGCCCCCCGGATGAATGGCATACGCAGGTGTGCACATTAAATGCTCTTGTCGGTTTGTTGCAGGTCATATTTTCACACGAACTTAAATATACTATTGAATATTGTCATATTTTATAGATGGTTTAGTTAGTTTTTTTTTTTTATATACAATGAGGTCGGTTTACAAGCGTACGGCCCGCCTGATGGTAAACGGTTACCGTAGCCATATGGACGCTTGCAACACACGCGACATCACTCACGCGATGCCGACCTTTCCCAAATGAGCTCTGTCGACCGGCACTCACGCGCACAACATAAAGTTATTTGGCTGCGAGATTCTGCGTTTTTTTAATTTAGCAGTGTTTGAGGCTACATTCTCTACCATGATGTGATCGATGGTGAGTGATGATGTGCCCGAAGGTGGGAAGCACACAATAAAAGGTCTAGAACTGACTAAAATAGTAGAGCTGTCGGAACATTCCGCTAGGTGCTAGGCACAGAGCACGGAATCAAATTACACTTGCGCCCCGATCAAGCTATACATTTCCAGTATAAGCTGATCTCGCATGGTATAGGTCAGCTTATACTAGATAGCTTGATCTGTAGCCGTGTGTACCTTACTCTCAGATTAGAATGTTCTTTCTGTTCACATAACTAGATGTTCCCCGCGGTTCCATTCGTACCGTTTTTGTCTAACCACAGGATAAATAATATACGTCCCTCCCTACAAATCTAACTAAACGACTATGTTCATGAGATTTAGGTATATCGGCGTCAGCGACAGCCAAGCGATACAAACACCACGATTAGAGTTCAGTCGTATCAAGATTCGATGGGCGTAGTGCAGGCAATAAAACAACGTTATACTATCACTTCTTAAAAGTCCCGTATGAGGAGAAGTGATGCAAGAAACTCCTCATGAGTCCCGATAGGTTTATTGTTGTAATTTCACTTCAATTCATGGGTGAAATAGCAACTGCACAGCTTGAAAATTACGAGAATGCGCCTCTGACGCGTCTTTTACTTACTGATCTAAAATGCAATACGCATCCTACTCTCATTAATTTATGACGTGCCAGTATTTCACATTCATTATACAATATACAGTCGTAACGTAACAATAATCATCGGATTATTGTTACGTTACGACTGTATATTGAAGAAGTGTATCTCGAAGAATTTAACCTGTGGGAAATCGTTCCCACAGGTTAAATTCTTCGAGATAGTAACCATAGAGTAACTTGTATACTTGGAGAATAGGAACTCATTTGAAAAGGGTTGTTTTTTTACGTCGAATGTAGTGACGAATGGCGCGCTGGTTAAATTCGAATCCAACAATGAGTTTCGGTGAACGGAAACATCGTGAGGAAAGCATAGCATGGTGTTAGGGTACTTTCCGTACCCGTCTGGCTGGCTCCCATATTTGAAAATCTGCCACCAAGCCCCTACTGGTGTGTTCCGACAGTTGCACATGAGAGCCAGTTCCTTCTAGGATTTATGTCCTTTCCACCTTCGGCCATACCATCACTGACCGTGTGTGATTGTAGAAAGACCATTACATAGTCAAAATTAGATCTAAAATAGCAATGCATTAACCGTTATCAATATTACAACTATGTTTTTAGTTATTATAATTATACATTGGTACATAATACTATATACTACTACTATAATACATAGGTATATGTATGTATACTGTATGCCTACATTTGCAATGGAGAACGATAACTGAATAAACATAGACGTATTTGTTTACGCGCTACATACGATTAGAAAATATATTTTTATGTCAAGGATTTCAGATAACATTAACTCCACATTATACAAACATTCACACGATAATAATAATATTGTAAATTCTGTCTTTGTCTGTATGTCCGTTAGTTCGCAGAGAAATTATAAATAAAATGGCCTGGGGGGCTAAAAAGGAAGCACAGCAATATTGCTAACGGAATTCATTTTTCGAGTTCTCAGCAGATCCTACGTAATTTCAATATATTTGGTAAAATAGTCACTCATCATATATGTACTTACCTACAATTCATTAACAGATCCTATAGCTTTCTTTTTAGCCTAGAAGTGAGCAATTCATTCAAATGCCTTTTTATGTTTGTCCTGTATACAATTAGAAACATTATAGTAAGCATAAACATATATAACAGTAAGCTTTTTGAATATCATATCTTGAATTCATTCTACTTCAAATATAAGCGTATACCTACATTGCCACTTTGCTGAGCCGAGTTACATTACAGGTAAGTATATCAGTTATTTGGTTTCCGAGTACAAGCTCTGCTTAGTTTATGATTATATGACCGTGCGTGATGAATTTCCCAGGTTATTTATTCACTAGCTGTCCCCCGCGGATTCAACTGAGTTCCCGCATTTAAAAACGTGTGTTTTAGTTTATATTTCTAGCTTTTTGTTACCAAAATTTATGACGAATGTTGTGACTCCGTAAAAAGATGTACATTTATCGAATTATCTATTTTAGCTAGTTTTAAGTTTTTAATGCAACAACTACTCATTGTCCTAATAAATAAATAAAAAGTAGCCTATAATACTCGGGGATCAAGTAGCTATCCTATTAGCTCAGAGTATATAAATACTACGTACACATTAGTAAAAGATTTATCAAATTTTCATGAGATTGCCCCCTTGATCCAAACTTACAGAGATTAAGTAAGTAGTAAGAGTATCGATAATCAAGAATAAAATCATTTTTTTTAAACTAGCTTATTATTATAGTCGACCCATATAATCATAAAAAAACATACAACCGAATTGAAAACCTCCTCCTCTTTTTGAAGTCGTTAAAAATAAAAGCTTGAAGCATATTGTTTCAAAGCGTATATTCGAAATAAATTATTATATCTTAAATACAAACAAAGGAATCAAAATGCAATTTCACAACAATTCTGCAATTAGCTGCAATATTAAATAAATAAATATAATAAATAATGAGCCGTTTGGGGTAGAGACTATGGGCCCGTGGGGGCCAGGAGCCCATCGAATTTTTCGCGAGATTTCAAAACGACTGATCGACGCTTCCCGTGACCAGAGGGCTGGCGAATACCTAGGTCAGAGGATTAGCATTGCCATACAGCGTGGCAATGCCGCCAGCGTTCTGGGCACTTTACCCACTGGCAGCGACTTGGAACAGCTATATTTTTTATAAAGGCTATCTCCTCTTTTTTATTTTATTTGTTTTCTCTTTTTCTTTTTTCCTATGTAAATATTCTTTTTGCTATTTTATCTGTAATTTTTTTCATCTAATTTAGATTTAAGGTTTTATTAATTGTTAGGTATGGTTGTTAATGTATATGTACAAAAATAAATCTTGTATCATAAATTTTTAATTCATATAAATAAATAAATATCCCGGGACATTCCTCACACACGGTCATCTGATCCCAAACTAAGCAGAGTTTGTACTATGGAAACCAGATAACTGATATAATACATATACTACTTTTTGTTTGTAAATACATACTTAATATACATAATTACACCCAGACTCAGGACATTCAGACATGTTCATGCACACAAATGCATGTCCTGTGTGGGAATCGAACCCACGACCTGCGGCGCAATAGGTGGAATCTTGATCAGAGTCTTAACCAACTGCGCCAACGGGCTCGTTAAATTTATATTGAATATAAACCAAAGTGGAATCAAACAAACATCTTATTATAAATAATCAAAGCATACCGTTATAACCATTCTTGACCATCTACATCTATGCCTTAGTTATTTGTTTACAGATATGGCACACAATAAAATGCCATTGCCTGTGTGCCGTTAGAGGCTAGAGGCGACATAGTGCAATGCGCGGGCGCATGATTGCGAGTTTATGGAAGCAATCGTGTATCGTGGGAAAGGATGTATTGGAGGATATTTAAGTTATTGCTAGTTGCATAATTTATTAATTAAATAATGATTGCCTGTTTTATTTTGTGAGAAAACATACGATTAAGTAAAGTAGCGCTAAGTGCCCCGTCATTAGGGATGATTTATGCCTAGCTGCTTTTTTTTGTTTTTTTTTTTTTTTACCTAGGATGCCTAGCTGCCTAGGTAAAAAAAATATATTCTAATTAGTCCGTCAGTTAGATTATCAAAAAATATTGGACACGGATTTTATGCTTTACCAAATCTTTAAAAATTTACAATGATAAAGCGAGTCAAACTTCGGAAGTGGGGGCTCGTGATGTAACTTTAGTTAGACTCTAAAGTTTAGACTAAAAAGTGTACTCTAACGTGACGTCACGTGGAACTTCAACACACGATATCTTTGTATTTTTTTGTTTGTTTAACATTCCTTTTCGTTTGTATTAGTTGCTATTTTTGGCCTGAACTAAAGAAACAGAGGGCCAACTACAAGCTCTTAAAACAATATTATTATAGCCTTACTTATCTTTTGTCCTGTTTTAACATCCGACGTCAAAACAGGACAAATGACAAGAAAAGTTATATTATACTAACTTCCGCCCTGCGGATTCACCCGCGTTCCTTGTTCTTTCCCGGGATCTTGTGTTTTCCCGGGATAAAAGTAGCCTATAGCCTTCCTCGATAAATCTACTATCCAACACGAAAAGATTTTTCAATTCGAACCAGTAGTTCCTGAGATTTGTGCGTTCAAACAAACAAACTCTTCAGCTTTATAATATTACTAGCTGTCTCGCGCGGTTTCATTCGCGTTCCCGTGATAAAAAGTAGCCTAAAATACTCGGGGATAATGTAGCTTCCTACTAGTGAAAGAATTTTTCGAATCCGACTGGTAGTTCCAGTTATTAGCCCGTTTAAACAAACAAACGAACGAACAAAAAAAACTCTTCTGCTTTATATTATTATTAGTAAAGTTTATAGTATAGATGTAATAATATTGTTTTAAGAGCTTGTAGTTGGCCCCCAGGACAAAAACCCACAGAGTACCATGGTACCATGGAAGTGCCCGTAGGTAGTTGAAATACCTTACTTTATCCATATCTACCCATACACACAATGCTCTTCAGTCAACTTCTGATAACTCGTTAAAACACTACAACTTCTTTAGAATGCCCTTGTAGTGATATGTTATCGCAAGCTTGTTTCTTTTAAAAGTGCTTTGTTTGATACCTCCAAGGTTGAAATGTACATTTGGAAGATAAACATGTCCAAGTTTTTTTAACGTTTGCCTTTTTTTTATCGGCGACCTGTAAGTTGTTGCCGGCACTATTTACGTTAGCAATATGACCCCTCATATTCCTAATCGATACAAAAAGAAAATCGACTAAAAAGGAAAAGAAAATAAGAAAATCGGCAACAGAAACGATTTTTTTAAATGCTGGTTATTAGACAACTCACTCGCGAGTTTTTTAGGGTATACCGTACCTAAAGGGTCCCAATGGGACCCTGTTACTTATAGCTGCCCGTCCGTCATCAGTCCGTCAGTGGTACACAGTTTTCACAGAATGTGTGTTTCTATTGCCGCTATAACAACAAATAAAAAAATTATGTTGATTTAAAAATAAATGGGCCAAACAAGAAACGTCTTTACGGAACCCTTCGTGTGCGAGTCCGTCTGGCACTTGGGCGATTTTATTTGTAGACTAACAAACTATGTAGTATTAAGCGGGCCTCATGGTAAGTACCGTGCCCTATTATAGATTCATGCAACACCATTGAGTATCACTCACGCGATGCCAATGCCTTACTTGAAGAACCCCATACTTGTAGTCCTGAAACTCATAATCAAAATAAGGAAACTAATAAGGAAAATTAAGTTTTAAATCAATTGTAAGTGAAATAATCCGACACGTGTTATGTTCATGTATAAAAACTACAAAACGTGTGGCACGTATGTTCAATCACAAACAATACCGGATGTGAACGGAGAGTGAATTCTTGTCCGACCGACGTTTCTAGGAAACTGAGTCACGCTCTGTGGAAGTGAACAAATATCTAGTCATAATGTTTTTTCGGATTACCTGGAAAATGGCTGCATGAAAATCAACCTGGGGTTCTATATCGGGCGTATCTTTGGTGGTGTTTATCCAATCAGGCACACGAATGGTCTGCGTCGTACCGCGTCACCAAACGGCAGTAGAACCCGTTGTAAATAAATAAATAAATATAATATTATAAAAAAAAACAATGTAGTAAAGTTTTTCTAAATAGATTTACACTTCAACGCTTGCTTAGGTTATTGATTTGTCCCCGCCTGCAATAACATTCCTCACACACGGCTGGGACATTCCTCACACACGGCTACCTATTCCCAAACTAGGCAGAGCTTCAATTATTATGGATATTATTATATTATAAGTAAAAACATAATTACACCCACATAGTTGAGAATTATTCTCAAATCTGTGATTACACCCAGACCCTCGACATGCAGACATATCCATGCACACAATTTCAAACAAATGCATTTTGTCAAGTATTTTCTATCTATAAATACTTTCATACTTATGGAAAAATGACGATTTAAGCGTTTAGAAGTTATGTTGGAAATAAATTTACAAACTACATGAACTTTGAATACATCACAGATCAAATTACATACATTTCTCGGGCGATCGTATAAAAAATAGCCTACATAAAGCTATAACTTGCAAAGCCTACAGTCTGGCGCTGTTTAGTAACCGCTTCGCTTTGCTAATTAGCCCAACCCCGTTCCACGCAGACTTTTAAACATACCCAGACACACAGACACACAATATAACTACTAGAAGAGTCTCTCGAGCCTCGGAAATAAAGGCCCAAGGTCGAAATGTTGAGGTCATGTCTCGAGAGATTTATTGATGCCATTAATTGAATGTGGGATGTTTTTTTTTAATCGTTGTTGTTACTTTAATTTTGAGGTTATGTTATTTTTAAACCGTTCTCTATCAAGTAGATAATTTAGTTACGGTATAAGGAAGTGAATTAGACTCGGATAATTTGTTTGATGAATCAATTGTTAACAATTATCAATCATTAATGATTGAAGCAGGGTCAAGAGCAAACCTCTCAAGTGGTAAGACCTTAAATTGAGCAAAGTAGTTTTTTGTGTTTTTATATTACCAAGTCGTTTAACAAGCATAAGGCCTATCTGATGGTAAGCGGTCACCCTTGCCGTATGGACACACATACCCCTCAATACCTCCCTAACCAATGACCTCTTAAAATTTTGCTAAATAAAAAAAAATAGAATTCTGTACCCAACGGGCGCATCAAAGAGAATCGCTAATACGTTTTGCAGCGCATTTAGTTTAACTTTTTTCTTTCAGGTTTTCTACAGACCTACTAACCCAGATCCAATACAAAATTGGATAACTAATTTTATACTTTGTGTTCCAGATAATTTTGATAGGATAGGATAGTTTGCACTAAATTAATTTAAAAAGTTATTGTATATTTTTTTAAATTTTGTTATGTAGATAATACTTACCTAGTTATACATATAACATTATATGTGATGTGGAAATAAAATAAATTTCTTTCCTTCCGTCTTTCTTTTAAAAGTTACCTCATCCAGCATTCATTTTATCTTTGCATCGTTATCAATGAACAGTTCAAATAAGAAATAACCACGGAAACAGTTCCGAACAAATCGTTTCATTACGCAAGTCAATATCGACTTATTCACACAGCAATAAGAATTACAATCATTTGTATAGTTTTAATAATTTTCTGGTAAAATGAGGTGTTGTCTATACGTGCTAATGTCAGCTAAATTAAAATCCATGAACAACAGAATTATTGTTTAACAAGTGTATTTTTAGAACACTACAAGAACTTGGGCAATCTGTCTGTAGTTCTGTATTAATACAATAAAGCGGAAGAGTTTTTTGTTCGCTTTTTTAGGGTTCCGTACGTCAAAAACGTAAACGCGAGAAAACCATATTTTGACACACGCTGAAGATGAAGGTACTAAAAAGTAGTACTTACCTATATATACTCAGACTTTTTATTCGTCTTAGAAACGCAGCCCACATAGTGTACCTACCCAATAATTAGGTACTTACCAATGTTTTTTTATTTTTCTATTTTTTTTTAAGCAAATGATGTTTTTTGTTTTATGAATGATTTGTACCTTTTCATTGGGTACATTATAAGTGGGCTGCGTCAGACAAATAAAAAGTCACGGTGTATATCTTCTACACATTCTATACATACATGAAAATAAGTACCTACTACCTATTCATATATTTGATAGATACACGGTTACACGGTCCTTATTTATTTATTTATTTGAAAAGCTAAATTAATAATGTCAATGAAAAGTCAGGGCGTTGAATTAAATTCTTGAATTAAATTCTTGAAAATCGGGCCTTATCTTCAATAACCTTTGAAAATGATAAACGGCAGTACTATACATAAAATTACAATGTTACGTGAAACTACATAGCAAGTACATTTAATCACAGACCGTGACTTTAATTTTAAATTGTTGGACGTAATCGCTTGGACGTTTTCATACAAAGTATCTGTGTGAACTTGGCAAATTATTTCTCACAATATCAACGAGCTTAGACCTAATAAAATACCTTAGGCGTAACTACAATGTGCTATGCAAATAAATAATATGATATATTATGTTTTCTTTTACTATGTAAGTAGTATATTGTCCGTAAATTATTGGATGTTTTTATGTTTTATTAGGTAGATATTATTGTAATTTATTTAGGATTTTTATTTATTCTACAATCTATAGGTACATGCCATTCAAATGTATTTTTTTCTTTCTTGTACCCAAAGGTGGCCTGGATGAAATCATTTGAGCAAACAATAAGGCCGCCTAAGGTCTTATCGCTTTTTGTCTGCGTTTTTTTTACTATGGCCCTACTTTCGACGACAATCTCACTGTGGTCAACGAAAACGTGGCCGATGGTGGTAGGCACACAAAGCCTAGAAGGAACTGGCTCACAAGTACAGCTGTCAGAATACACCGATAGTTCTGAGCTTGAGGGTCGTAGCTAGCCAGGTAAGTACTACAAACTACCACCGTGTCAAAGCCAAAGTCAAAGCCATTTATTAAATTAAGGCTCCAGAAGGGCTTATGAAGGTCACATTTACTGAAGTTACCACCGGTTCGGAACTGGGTCTTCAACTGAGAAGAATCCGGCATGGTTACATTTTTTAAATATTTTTTGGACAATCTGTCTATGTTTGGCTTTTGTTTTTCCAAATAATTAAGAATAAAATGGCCGTGCTATGGCTTCCTCACGATGTCTTCCTTCATCGAAAGCTCAAACTCTTCGTAGGATTCAAACACGGCACCTTCCTCTCGGAATTCCACGATTCGACCACTGAGTTTCATCGCCTTAATTTTTTGTCACGACCTATCATACTTAAAGTTTTATCTTGACTAACATCAGCATCAACAATATAAAAACCATTTATTTCAGTAGCTTTAAACGCTAAGTAACGGAAGCGTTCGACGCCATTAGCAGGTTTGAATGTAAACATAATAGAACAGACAAGGCTGCATCAAAACAATGACGTGTGGTGACGCAATTAACAGCCTCCTCGCCTTGGCCGGAGCCGATCGGATCGTAGTAAACATTTGTTCTTGTCTATTTTTATCCTTGCACACTTGATTAATGGATAAACTACACCTCGCCAACAGATATGTGGCGTTTTATACAAAAATTATTACAAAAAAATATTAACGATTTAGGAACTCTAATCTTACTGTCTACCTAATTAGTTTCAATTTTCATAATCAGCTCACTAACGTCAGATATATAGAGTAACATACACTAGAATAAAACTGCGCTCTGGTTTCTTAGGTCGCCAGTCTCGCCAGAGCTCCATGAGAATAGATAGGACCAGATCCAAAAATAAGATTTCCTTAGCCGTCCATAGATAGCGGGGACTTGAGAACCACCTCCCATTTTGAAGGCGGTAACGTATATCAATGAATGGATTAACTTAGTATTTTTTTAATTTATCTACTTTACAGTTACTTTATTCCAACTGTTTCGCTTTCATAATTATTATAATAAGAATAACACATAATAACCAAACCAAGTTTTCAGTAAATATTTTACAGTAGACTGAACTATATATAACTAACTAAATAGTGCAAAGTTTTTTATTTTAATGTAATGATACTATGTAGATCTAGGTACTAAATAACGAATAAGAGAATATAAGATTGTGGCATTTTCAAAAAAAAAAACACTTGGAAGTTATCATTACTGTTCCGAGTTTTAGGTCAAATTAGGTAACGGTAAGTAAACATTTGTATGAAATCGCACCTATTTCATCACATCAAGCAGTAATGCAGGAAGCATACGACCAGAAGCCGAACAGACTAAGAAGTAGGTATAAGATTTCATCCTCACATAAATAATGCGCGGACACGTTTCACACGAGACTTGATGCTAATTCTGTAGGTGGTGTCGGCAACTTTATGCATGTTTGTTTTCCTCACGTTTTCCTTCATTTTGTTTCCTGTTATATTTAAGTTTTCAATCTCAGTTTTGTCTGAAATAATCGGATTTAAATCACTGTGCTGAGTAAGGTCGTCAGACTCGCCAGAGCTCCGCGAGGATAGATAGGACCAGATAATAATATATAATAAAAAATAAGATTACCTTAGCCCTCAAGCAAATGTTTGCTTAAAAGGAGTTTCCAAAAATATATTGTAACCTAAGATAAGTTATTGGAAATAAATTTATTATTATTTATTATTATTAATTTATTATTATTACTCCATCGAACGGGGACTTTGGCACTGCCCAGAGTGCTGAATGGAAAAGTGGGGCCTCTGGGACCTCTACCATGAGGTTTCTATCGCTATTTGTAATCTACATACACTCGCTAGCGACTACGGTAAATATTTTGTATGACGAGCACCGCCTCTAGTGGACACTTTTGGAAGAATTTCAGTGGGCGTAATGTGTGCGATTGTGATAATAAGCCAGATCAAGGAGCACATGGACGGAGAAATGAGGCTACATAAGGTTTCAAAGAAAAAGTGGGCTATGGTCCTCTGGCTTTTCTAATAACTTTTATCCCACCAAAAACATTTTATGTAAAATGTTGTCAAGACATATGGCTCGCACTGTCAAAAAATTATGAGAGCTTAGGTATGACTCTACATGCCCTTACTCTACAAGCCCTAACTTCGCAAACTCTACGCACCGTAGTCCAAATATGTGGCTTGGCCGTTACCAGCCACGGGACCAACGGCTTTGCGTGCCTTCCGAAGCACGGAATGCCATGTTATTTCGTGACAAAAATGACTAATGCCCGGTTTCAATAAACAAAAAAGAATCGTTTTGCTTACCAATGGTAGATTTTTTATTGCCAAACTGGGCATATATATCATTTCGTAGGCTAATTTTACCTGTGATAGCTACTTCCATATGGGAGGGTCTGCTATGCAAAGCTTTGAGTTCTTTGCTTCATTATTAGTAAAGATATAAGAGTCTTAATTTCAATCGATAACGGTCCGTAAATTATAGGTTAAACTTATAGGTTTAACTTATGGCCAAGTTCACTTGCGACTGTCGAACCGCGCCCGCCGCTGTAGTCGCATTGCAATTTCATCTCATCATCATAGAAATCTCATGTACACAAGGTCCACATTTTAACCGAATATTCGGGAGACTACGAACATGAAATTATTCCCATACGAAAAAAAAAAATGTTACGTATGTTACCAACCTACTTATTTATTAAATAATAAGCTCTTTTAACGGATATTATAAATCAACCAAACACATTGGGGAGCACCCACAATTAGGTCAAATGTAACGAATTTCAATTAACACTATCAACTTTATATCATATACTTTTGGTCTTTGGAATTTGGACTCTATTCTTTTAATAATAAAGCTTCATGCGGCTTTGTGAACTGTATAATAATTTTGTTTTAATATTGCGTGACTCACTACTATTTGCCTTGCCTTGGCCTATAACAATTACTATAAATTATATATCATATCTGCCAGACTATCCCATTTAGGGTGACCATTCTTAAATTTAAAAGTCCTGGGGGCCTACCACAAGCTCTTAAAACAAGGTTAAAATAACCTTATTTGTGTTTTGTCTTGTTTTGACGTTGGATGTCAAAGAGGGACAAAAGACAACTAAGGTTATTTTAACCTTGTTTTAAGAGCTTGTGGTAGGCCCCCTGACCTTTCCAAAAAACGTCCAGACATTTTAGCCATTTTTAGCAACACATGCGATAAATGCTCAGTGTTAGTGAAGGTCGCAGGTTCGAATTCTACAATGAGCTTTTGGTGAAGGAAAACATCGTGTGGAGACCAGAGCACGGTGGTAGGGAAGTTGTAGTTTCTAGAAGGTACTCAACTGGCTTGCTACAAGTATCCTCAAAGTAGTAAAACATCTGTCGCCATCAAGACACCGATGTATACGGACAGCTGCACTTGGAAACCAGAGAGTCTACTCCGAAATCAATACACGATAGTCCTATCATCGTTGTCAGTTGACAACGATTAGTTAATTAGCCGAAAAATTGCACAAGACTCGTCAGCTTTGTTGCAATGGGCTAGATGAGTAAAAAATTCTTTTAATCCGTGATATTGTCATTAATTTATAATCTATTATTTAATTGTACTGTAATTGAATTTGTACGCTTGATAAAAGCATATAATATTGAGTCAACCATGTAAATTAAAAACATCTTTTGAACGTATTTTAACAAATATATACCTACCTAATTTACGAAACTATAAGAACTATACTGTTGAAAATTGGTAAGTAGATGTATTCTGTGAACCGCATTAAGATTTTCACACAAAAATAGAAAAAAAAACAATAAATTTTGGGGGTTCCCCATACTTAGAAATGAAATTCAAAAAAAATTTTTTTCATCGAACCCATGTGTACGTCCCATACGTCTATGGAGAGGTCTTCAAAAATGATATTGAGGTTTCTAATATATTTTTTTTATAAACTGAATAGTTTGCGTGAGAGACACTTCCAAAGTGGTACAATGTGTGTAACTTCTCTAACTGTAACTTCTAAAATAAGAGAATGATAAAACTAAAAAAAAAATATGATGTAACTACATTACCATGCAAACTTCCACCGAAAATTGGTTTGAACGAGATCTAGTAAGTAGTTTTTTTTTAATACGTCATAAATTGAAATTCATATCAAATACTCAGGTCTATACTACCATTTACTTATATACTTACAGGTTTGTACGGAACCCTCGGTGCGCGAGTCTGACTCGCACTTGGCCGGTTTAAATGATTTGGTAAAGCAAAAAATACGTGTACAATATTTTTTGATAATCAAACTGACGGACTACTTAGAATTATTATTTACTAGCTGTCCCCCGCGGTTTCACCCGCGTTCCCGGGATAAAAAGTAGCTTATGTCCTTTTCCATACCATATCTGCTATCTGCATGCCAAATATCATGATGATCCGTTGAGTACTTGAGGCGTGAAGGCGTAACAAACAAACAAACAAATAAACAAACAAACTCACTTTCGCATTTATAATATTAGTTAGGATTTACCCAGGAAACATCTCTATTCTATTGGATAATATTTTGACAACGATTATCGGTACCGTGTATCGTTTTTCGGAGTAGGCCCTCAGTCCCTTTATAGGTTTTATGTCCTTTGCACCTTCGGCCAAATCTTAGCAACCCTCAGCTCTGAGTAAATTATTTTTAAAAAGACAACATGACAATTTCCCTCCTAAGCCGAAAAGGACAAATCGGGATAGAAGGTCAACAAGCCGGATATGTCCGGCCTGGCAATATGGTTACCCTGGTCCCATTCGACTCCTCTAATTTCGGTATTAGCAGCCATTTAAGGTGAACGCACACTTATCCGAGCCGAACGCGTCTCGAACGAAACGAATTTTAGAATTCTGTATAAGATAAGATTAAAAAAGATGTATATGATATGAGAATCATAAGATTTATGAAAGCTTACAACATTCCCCGCGTCGAATCGTCCGAATCTGGATGAGATTTCATATGCAGAATTCTAAAATTCGTTTCGTTCGATGCGTTCGGCTCGGATAAGTGTGCGTTCACTTTTAGTATTTATGTCACACCTTGATATAATTTTCAGGATTATCAAAAAAAAATGAAGAACTTTTCAGTTACCTAAACCACCCTAAACTATACTTTTTCTATTCATAACTTTCAATCTTTTCAAATTTCAATACCTACTGTAAACAGAAGGTAGTGGCTTGAAGCTTTTTTCAATTATAATCAAATCCACAAAAGTTTATCTAAAAGTTTAACCATAGAAAATAATGCTTTTCCATGACTTTACCATATAATAAAATATCTAACAAGCTATGCCCCGCGGTTTGTGATGTTATATAGACTACAATAAGGATACAATATTACCTTCCTCAAGAAATCGGACTGGTAGTTCCTAAAATATACTGGCCAAACGCGCGACGAAATGGCACCAACGCGCTGGCCCTAAAAAATCAGTTTAGGGTCAACGCGACTCACTCAGTCCTCTGCGGTCCGCGGAACAGTTCGCTTGAAATAATATAATACTGAATACTGTGTTTAGGAGTTTAGGGCGATGAAAATATTAACAAACACCATTCACTCAATTAATTATTTATTGACACTGTTCACACTACATTATATGGTATTAAGACTGAAAAACTAATTTAATTGTACGGAGCACTTGTAAATGGTTTGACAGTTGACGTTAGAGAGAGAGAAGAGAGAGACAGATATAATTTAGTATCAGATATACTAAACATACTGTACAGCAATACTACAGTACTATTACTAATACTAGTATAATATTAATCATCATTGACTTATTTATTTTTATTTTCTTGTATGGAGAAAATTTTGCAAAATGTTCCGGTGGGCTCAGTCGGTGGGCCTATCCTTTTTATTATAGCATAATTTTACCTACTTTCTTTTTGAACACTTGTACACAAATAAATATTACATAAAATTGTATTCGTTCATAACCAATATGAAAATATACTTCGTTTTTTATGGAGCTGTCCCGCACTATACATAGTTAGTAACCTCTTAATAATAAGTATATTATTAGCCTTTGGTACCTACTTACACAGATTAATAAATAGTCATTAGAAGGCCTACGTCATTTCATTGATACAAAATTGTCAATAACAAGTTAATTAATTTAAATGTTAAGGTTTTAGTGATTCATAGAGCCATCAAGTAATTGTGATAAATATGTTATTTTAATTATTATTATTATTATTGTATATTACAATATACTTATAATAATTAAAAGTTATTTTTTTATTTTCTGTGCAGGGTATAAAATACTTAGGATTTTTTTTTCATCCCAGGATAGTCTTATTCTTCGTCTTCGTATTATTTTTAAGTTTGGCAACCAAATCCAAATTAGGACTTATTTCTGCCAGTTTCGAGTTACATTATAATTTCTAGTCACGATAAATCACTTTCATTAGTTCTCAGTCAGTCACCGTCCATAAAAGTCATGTTTCACTACAATGGTGGTCATTGTACTAAAACTCTTCACGGAATTTTTGAGACAACTTGAAAAGTCACGATACACAGTGAATACACATAATTCATTTCATTTCACTTCACTGGTGCACATGGATTGATCATTATTGGATAACATACCACCGATAATATGCAATAAAACTCAAAATACCCAAAGAATCATGGCGAGTTCCATACATTGATTTGTGTACAAAAAAATATAAAATTTTAGAGGGTTTTGAATAACGTCCAATATTGAGATTACATTACCAGCAACATGTTAATATACATGAAATATTTTATAAACCCCGCAAAACATTACAAAAACATAACGGTTTTTTTCGCGAATAGTCGCGATTCGCCGGCATGCTATAGAAATTCGCATTTTTATCCCTGGGTTCTATAAATATTTTCTTTCCTTAGGCTCAAGGATCAAGTACCAGATCAAGTATAGTAAGTCAATAACGTCATTCTAACGTCGCTAAAAATCTTTATTTTTTTGTACAAATCTCGCCATGATTCTTTATGAATATAAAACAAAAACGCAACGTCACTCTGCAAGTTGCCGCCAAAAAGTCCTAGGACAGTCTTTACACACGGATATCGGCAGGGCTACTAGGTACCGCTTAAAGAAATGGTATGAGGGTATGACCGTCATTGAACTGGGCTTAATTGTAATCCCATTATCTGAAATTCTATTAACATCAAGACCTCATGCGGGTCATATAGGACGAGTCATTGGACAGATTTCTTGGCTCTTTTGGTACTCACGTGTTCCGTAATAAACTCACCGGCTACGAATAACTCACCGACATTGAATATGCCCTTGATTTTCTTAAAAATGAGGTTTTTGTCAACAAAGATTTATGTTTATTTTAATATTAGCTCTTTCCACTGCATTTCTTCTTCTTCTTATTTTTAATTTTGGCAACCAAGCCCAAATAAGGGCTAATTTCTGCCAGTGTCGAGTTATATTATAGTTTCCAGTCACAATAAATCACTTCACATTATAGTCCTCAGTCAGTCACCGTCCATAAAAGTCATGTTTTACTACAATGGTGGTCATTGTACTAAAACTCTTCACGGACATTTTGAGACAACTTGAAAAGTCACGATACACATAATTCATTTCATTTCACTTTACTGGTGCACATCGATGATCTTTATTGGGTAAAATACCACCAAAAATACACAATAAAACTCAAATTACACAAATTTATGAAAATAAAAATGCTACGTAACTCTGCAAGTTCCCGCCAAAAAGTCCCCACTGCATTTGATATCGTTTCAAAGTCAAAAGAGCCAACATGAAAACGGTGTTGTCTCTTTAAATATGGACACGTTAATTTTTGCCATATGAGGTGATAAAAAAAATTACAAGCACTGTCCATACTAATTAACATTCTTGGCGTAGTATACGAGAAATGGCACAGTAAATTCATTTGAAGTATCTAAATGCTGATTTTTCTATCTATTAAATGATACAGTGCCATTTAAATTAGAGAAAATATTTGCTGAAAACACATCTTTTGTATGTAATTTCGACCTTGGCCTGCATATCTACATAATATAGATACCTACCTATTTACATCCATAGATAATTAATACAGGAACGTTAATTGACCTTCCAGAAAGTGGAAGTTAACCTCGTTAATAAATCTGGTACTTGGTAAGCGTACTTAAGTCTGAAAAGGCTGAAAATTTTCCTAGAAAACATTAAAGTAGCAATAAACGCGTTGTTCAGAACTCTGCCTTGACCTCGTTACAGCAGTCAGGACATTCCGTTCAGTAATTCAATTTAATCATCGTTGCTATATGCGGGATTAGTCTTAGAATAATAAAAGTATGTAGTAAGACAATTTATGGGCCACTTTTTCTTCGAGGCAAGAGCCCCTATTTTTTTTATACAAGCATACGGCCTGCCTGATGGTAAGCGGTTACCGTAGCCATATGGACGCTTGCAACCTTTCACCCCTCCCCGATGGGCTCTGGAGACCTTACTCACATGCAGCCTACATTTATTTGGCTGCGGTATTCTATAAGGTGGACTGGTAGTAAATACTTCCACAGTAGCTGGGTAGCTCTTTGAGCGAATAACCACTATGCTCTAGCTCTCTGTGAGCATAGCTGTTTCAGGACGTATGTATTCTAGATTCGCAGTCCTGGAATTCGATATTTTTATAATGTAGTTATAGGACGCGTGTCCCGTCCGCGAGCCAATGGGATAAGTCACGTGACTGCTGCATACAAAACTCTCTCAAAATCCCGAATTCCACATGCCGAAAAGCAGCGTTTGACTTTTGTGTAGACCTATACTGATGTCGCCTTTCTCCATCTATGTGCCCTTTTACAACTTACCTTCTGATTTTTTACAACAAACTGCTTACAAATATCACGCATAGGTACATTGAACGCGGCCCCCCTTTGGCTGTACACAGAACCAGCAATCGTGTGTTGTACGGGAATTATGAGCATCCGTAGTCCGTACATGTTGCGGCGCATTCCGCCCACACACCGACGATTTTTCGATACCACTTTAATCACCGTAAAAGTAAAATCCTCATAGTAAAAGCCGCCACGTACATGCCGTCCCTTATATTCAAAATCCTCCAAACCTCCACACCTCGACTCGCCCTCAGCGAGCCAGACGACCCAATCCACCTTAGCTCAAATTGCAATTGACAATATCGACCTCACCGCGAGGATGCGCCGGGACGTCCCACCCAGTCTCGTCCCATTTCAGCGGCCCGAGCTGCCATGATCAGTAATCCGAAGGAATTGCATAAGATCTGCTGCCAATTCGAAAATATGAATTCCATTAGCAATGACCCTGGGGATCCTAGGCCAAATATAATAGTGCAAGGTATAGGTAAGCTACATTGAGAAAATATCAGTAGGAACTTATAATTTAACAATTAATAAACATTGGATTACAATAATTGTGATTGCATATAATTGAACATAATTAAGTATGCCGTAAGATTACTCGATATAATTAGCAGTATGTCTGAGGGTTAGTTTTTTTTACTGACTTAGGTCAATAGCTCGACTTAGCACAATGCTGAGTCGAGACCTATTCTTGGCATTACGCGACATTACATTTTTGTTTATTTTTTTTATTTTTAGTTCTGCTTTTTAATTTTATTTTTTATATTTTGTCCTATCATTAATGTAATGTTGTGTGTTGTCCTGAATTAAATCATTTTTCTTTCTTTCTTTCTGACTGAGAACTATATATATTTACTGTTAGGGAAGCCATTTATTTTATGCACTATATTTCTATTCGTGAAGATGCATGGAAATTAGATCAAAACGTGTGTGAACTATCTATAACATGCCAAGTTTCATTAATTGAAATCCATCTTCAGAAAATATCAAAAATCATTCCGTTTACAAGTTAGACCTGTGACATACGGTCGGATAAACAGCAGAGTGACAGCAACAGGACAAAGTTTTGAAATATGACATCCTGCAAATAAAAACCGTTATAAAATAGTGCCACAATAGTAATTTAATAGACGTCATTAGGCATAAATGGTGACGTCACGTGACGTGCATTGGTAAATGCAACCGTAAGCCCTTAAAAAGCAATACTTCTCATGTTTTCCTTAGCCGCATAGGCCGATCCTCCGGTTAAACCCAAACCTCTTTTTGCTTTAGACGTAATTCACAAAACCACAAACATCAGCAAAAGCTTCTTTTTTTTTTCATCCAGAGATGTTAAAAATGTGGTCAAACCAGAGATCCCGGCATCCACATATGTATACTACGTCTGTTCTGGTGAAGTGTATATTTTTGCGTTTCATTGAATTTACGGCCATTTAGTACTGTCCTAAACTGTGTGTACTAATTAATAATATGACCTTTTTTATACTACTAAGTTGGCAAACAAGCATACGGCCCGCCTGGTGGCAAGCGGTAACCGTAGCTTTCGTTGCACAACATTAGTCTTGTTTGCAAATTGCAACGGACATCGATTAAAACTTAGTTGTTAGGCTGAAAGACTTGCCGCCATTGCCTACTATTATTATTTCTTATTAATTTTATCACCATTCGCGTTCACAATAAAGTTGATAACAAACGAGTACACACGGCTACAGATCAAGCTATACATTTCTAGTATAAGCTGACCTCCCATTGTACGGAAATCCTATACAATGCGAGATCAGCTTATACTGGAAATGTATAGCTTGATCAGTAGCCGTGTGTACAAGTAATATACCTTGATTAAAAGTTAATGTAAATCGAGGTTGTCATGCGAGAACAAGAGATTGTACAATGCAGCCCGCCCGACTACCGGGAATGGGGTCACTTCCGAATGGACCACCGGTTTCAACAGCGATTTACGCTACTTTCACATGTATTTTATATGCAATTGGGTTCAGTTTTAACTGTTTTGTAATGGGTGTGATAAGGTATGGCTCGTTTGTTAAATTTACTTTGGACATTGTAGTAATAAAGTTGTTAGGGTGGATTGTAGCTTAAGATTGGCTGGTAGCAGTTATTCAAGAGACAGATTCATAGTATTGTAACGGTTGTAAAATGTAACAAAGTGTGTAGAGGGTGGTAGCCTAGCTCACTTCTATACCCTCATATTGATATGCACGTTATACCATTCTACGTTTTGTTCACTTATCTTATCGTCACACTTACCATGGTGGGATTGTGATCAAATACAAGCTACAAAAAGGTATACGATATTCACAGAAACAAACTGCTCAAATACACACCCCCCCCCCCCCCCAAACACACCCCCACACAGCGTTGCCAGACGTCGCGATGTTGACGGGCCAGTTGGCGCAGTTGGTTAAGACGTTGAGTCCGTTGAGACGTTCCCACATAGGACATGCATTTGTGTGCATGAACATGTCTGTATGTCCTGAGTCTGGGTGTAATTATGTATATTAAGTTTGTATTTACAAACAAAAAGTAGTATATGTATTATATCAGTTATCTGGTTTCCATAGTACAAGCTCTGCTTAGTTTGGGATCAGATGACCGTGTGTGAGGAATGTCCCAGGATATATATTATTATTATTTAAAACAAAAAACCGCTTTGCCCGAAAAAAATACTGCCCCCACATCACTTCCCACTAAATATACACTAAGTACATAATATTTACATTCTAATCGCACTGACAATAAAACTTCAAATTAGACTGAATCGATATGTAATAAGTAAACAACAAATTTAAGCAGACCAGCCCCGACAAGCAGGACCTGCAATATTGCCAATCAAAATCAAAAAGTATTTATGTACTATGAACGTTAACAAAATTACTATACTACATACAATGTATTGCTACACCTTATAAATCCGAGAAGGAAACTCCATCCAAGATATGACTTCAAGGAAATGATAGCCTTATCATTTAAAATCAATACATTATCAATAATAAATTCACGGTAAATTCACATCGTCCTCAATTAAATGGTGGCAAATAACAATCGAAAGCCTTCTCAGAATTGTAGAAGTGTTACGAGTAACTGCTATCAATACATCCTCCAGATATATCGCAACGGATAGTCGTATCGTATCTGATAAGACAAGTGAGGACTTCAAAGACCTATTGCGAAATATTTAATTTGATAAAGATTCCGTGTAACACTTGAGGAAAATTATTTTATTACGGACTGTGAAAGAACTAGAGAACTTTTGAGAGACGTTTATTCGCTCAAAGAGCAGCTCGACTGGGGAAGTACCTCCACCTTACAGAATACCGCAGCCAAATAACTTTATGTTGTGTAAAGTTGTGTTCCTGCGCGTGAGTAAGGTCGCCAGAGCTCATAGTGGAGGGGGGAAAGGTCGGTAATTCTTCTTGTGTTGCAAGCGTCCATATGGCTACGGTAACCGCTTACCATCAGGTGGGCCGTATGCTTGTTTACCGACTAAGATGTATAAAAAAAATAAAAAAAACTATTGTAGGAATTAGCTTGCTTATAACAATAATGCAATAACAAGATAGGCTGGATTCTACGCGATTGAGTTAATCAATAACGAGGTACCTACAAGATTTTATTTCAATTCAATGAAGCGATTTCTATAAAGATCCTAAACTCGGCGAGATCTAATAGGCACGTGTTATGTAGCGAAAAACTTAAACTTGTTAAAGATAAATTTATTATGAGATATAACGCTTTTACAATTATTAAGATAATTATGCTAACACGATAGAGTCAGGAATGGAACTGAGGAAGGGACGAAGGATACAATGTATTTATATTGATACTTATTTACATAGTAATTAACTAAATAGCTTATTTACTAACTAACTTATCGATAACAGTTTGGTACATAGAATTCTGGTGGGAATGGTAAATACAATAATGATATACGTTTATGATTAACTAATTAGATACTACGAATAAGAATGAGTTGATATAACATAACAAATGGGTAGGTAGGTATAACATAACACACGTCTTGACAGCATATATCAATGTCTAAAAGAGACAAACATAGTGCGACCAGAGACGCCCTCTTGTCAAAATGGGCCCCGTATATCTCGACAACTTTAAATAGAAAATTGATTTATTTTAACTTTTTATTTTTTTATATTAAATAGGCTTGCGCCTGATGGTAAGCGAAGATGTAGTCTAGGGTGGACCGCGCGTACCCATAAGATGCCTGTTCACTCTGGCCTTGGATAAACCCATGTTATAAGTGTCTGGAAAGACGTTGTCCGGGAGAGCATTCCACAACTTGGCCGTGCGTATAAGGTAAGAGGAAGCGAATCGCTTGGTACGGCAAGACGGAATGTCGACAACGAAGCGATGGAGACCCCCCCGATGCCTAGTGGTCCGATAGAAGAACGGGGATGGAGGGACAAGATCATGGAGTTCTTTATCGCATTCTCCGTGGAACAATCTATGATCTAAGTAAGTATGGTTAGTGATGTAAGTGCGTACCTAGAATGGAACTGGCTATCGAGTGCAGCTATCGGGTCATATCAGTAGTTCCTACCCTTGAGTAGTGCGCGCTACGGTTTTGGCAAATTAGTACTATTATTAGCGAGTACTAACTACACACCAAACCCCACTTTGATTTGAATACCCCACACCTTTACGTCACCTTGTAAGTACAGAATAATTTTTATCCCAGAAAAACATTAGTTCCCTCAGAAACGCGATTGAAACCGCGAGCAGAAACTAGTTTGTAATAAAAGCAATATATTATAATATCAGGTAGGATTCTGCTAGAAGCAAAAAAGGTTTCTAAGTAAATCCGATATATATCGCTTTGAGAATACCGATATAATACGGCAGTTAGCAAGAACGATTTTAATTACTTAGAAATCGACCAAATGTTGTACTAAATTCGAATAGAACTTTTCTCTTAAATATCCTTGAATGAGGTTATGTTTTATATAAATGTTAGCAACGATCCGATACTTTGTAGCACGGATACAAGAGAAAGCTTCAGCGTTTTGTTAACAAGTTTCCTTGCTGGCTGCGCCCACGCAACGCTGTTAAATATACCAAAACCAGACATCGCAATTATTTTGTTATTCTGCTGTATAACGATTTTGGACGACAATAATAATATGTAGGATAATTTGTTTGAAGCTTGAATTAGAAATATAGGTATGTCTTATGTAGGTGTGGTTCTTTTCGATATGCATGAAGATTCAATTTTGGTTGAAAATTATGAATTTACCTACAAGCTCAGACCAAGAAAAAATTAACGACGGAACGGTCTGTGTTCTTAAATGACGCAAGTAATAGGAAGCCGGCGTTCTTTTTAATACATGACATCACACACATATATATATATACACCATAGGAAGCCGATCGGTTGTCATTCCGCATTGAGACGTTGACAGTGACAATAAGGCTCAGTACCATTTGTGCCTGCTTGGGTCAATTTTACTCCCGCACACGCAGGAAATTTTCGGGTTCACTTAAGGTAAGGTGACTCTCCGTCTTGATTTTTTTATATGTCTATGCCTACAATAAGTAGTTCTTATTGCCTCTCCCTTGAGCCAATAGCCGTGTACGCTCATGACCAGGATTATTCTGTAAGGAACTTATCAATGTTATTTATTATACGGTATATTAACAGGACAAATTGTCATAATTGCGGCACACGAGGAAGGAAAGATTACCGGCTAACTACAGATATCTGAACAACACCATGGTATGCAACACGTACATATAGCGTGTTTTAGGCAATCTGCCTCTGGGACGAGCCATGTCAAAACCGAAGATGTTAAACTTTTCCAGAAAATGCCTTGAAGGTGTCAGGAAACTATCGCTGGAAGTCACTCCTTTGCTGTTCGTATGATATAAGTGGACTGTTTTACAAAAAACTTAAACCGACTTCAAAGTACACTAAGAAGTAATCAAACCCTGATCTGAATGGGACAATGGGACCAAACGCGAAGTGTACCGTGCCAGACAAAAAAATAATTTTCCAAATCGGTTAGTAAATGACGGATATGAGGTAAAAAAAAAACAACCGAATTGAGAACCACGTCCTTTTTTTTAAGACGGTTAAAAATGAGGAAGCAAAACGTACTTGAACGGAAAACGTATAAAAAAATAAACGATATCTACCACAAATGTATGCTGTGCCCATAATACAAATGATAAAGGCTGGGTATTCCCAACTGCGCAGCGTTTAGATATAATTTGTATGGACGGACATCAGTTACTTTATATATAACGTATGTAAATATATAAACTATATGCAGCGTTGACCATTTGTATATTGTAGTAGGTACCTAAGCATTGACTGTAAAAATTAGTGGAAAATTGTATGACAATTTGGTTTAATGCAATGGCGTAGCTAAGTAACCAAAGGCCCTGGGACAAAAAAATAAACTGCGGCCCATGTAGGACCCCAACTAAACTATTTAAAATTTTCATATCAAGCCATCTCGTTTTTACACCTGGAGCAAGACTACACTCACTTAAAACTCGTAGCAGATCCGCCATCTTGTCCGTCATGATAATCCGTATGAATGGTCAAAAGTTTGTTTTAAGCGAAATATTAGGCGCCGATCCCGCAGAGAGAGTTCTAGAGTTCCGAGTTCAGAGTTCTGCATTTCTTATTTTTTCAATAACTCTATTTATAGTTTGTAAGTGGAGTACGAGGGGCCCCCTGAGCTTGGGTGCCCCGGGGCACTGCCCCGTCTGGCCCCTAGGTAGCTACGCCACGTATAAGCTAGATTTCCATTAAAAGATTGTAGTTTTTTTTATGTTTACGCTTGACCGCAATCCTCCTGATGGTAAGAAAAGATGTAGTCTAGGGTGGACCGCGCGTGCCCATAAGATGCCTGTTCACTCTGGCCTTGAATAGACCCTGTTGTAAGTGGCTGGAAACACGTTGTCCGGGAGAGCATTCCACAACTTGGCCGTGCGTATAAGGTAAGAGGAATCGAAACGCTTGGTACGGCAAGATGGAATGTTGACGACGACGCAGTGGAGACCCTCCCGACGCCTAGTAGTCAGATAGAAGAACGGAGAATAAGGGATAAGATTATGGAGTTCTTGATCGCATTGTGCGTGGAACAATTATTTCTCACTGAATTGATGACCTACATATTAATAGGGATAAAATATAGACTGAAAAAGTATATTATTTTTCAGAACATGCGAACATTTCATAAGGACTGCGAAAGGAACATTTTGTGCCCAGTAGACATTTTATGTAGTGAACCCGTATTTTGACATTCGAAATCAGCTCTACGAAGCCAAAAATAAGCAGAAAATTATAGTCATAAAAAGACACAGATAGGTACAAAACAGTTTCAGAAAATTAAGTTTTAATCCAATGATCTCAATAAATAACCCTAAAGAAGATAATATAATAAAGTAATAAGAGTTTAATCCGTGTAAACATTGTGTCGTGTTTACTCTGTGCATTATCTTATCGCTCATTGTATTTTTGTCTCGTTTATGCAAACATTCGCAAGGCGGACGTGACTGGGTTGAGCTGGCATAAAACCAAGATTATAAGAAAACATCGTGAGGAAACCAACCACAGCCACCCAGAGCACGGTGGAAGTGTACTTTGTTGTACCCGCCTGGCTGGCTACCACCCTCAAGTTGAAAATCTGTCGCAAAGCACCTATCGATGTGTTCCGACTGTGGTTCTGGCAAACTAAAATATCTACAATAAAATGCTTTGTCCTTAATGACTGACTGATGGTGATGGATCAATGCACAGCCTAAACCACTGATCGTAGAGACCTGAAACTTTGCATGACGTAGGCATCCGATAAAAAAGGATTTTCCGAAATTGTAATGGGGGCAAACGGGGGCAAATTTTGTATGGGACAACGTGATTCCTTGGTCCAATCTACTTCAAATTTTGCATAAATATTCTTTAACAGAATTCAAGGAAGACGTGTTTCGTATTTTATTGAAACTCATTGCCTAACGTTATTAAAAAGGGGTAGAAACATATTTTAGGGGTCATTTGCATCGAAGTTGAAATCAATAATGCTTATCCGACTGCTGCACCCGACGACCTGGTCACCGCTGGGCACCGCTGGATGCAAGCAGCCCAGAACCGTTCGAAGTGGAAATCAAAGGGGGAGGCCTATGTTCTGCAGTGGACATCCATGGGCTGATATGATGATGATGATGATTTGACATTCCAATTTTTACAGAGTATTGCATTGCACTAAGCTTTTATGTGAGTTTAACTTTGTTTGAATAAAATCGTTTGTAAACATTTTTGTCTGTCTGTTCCGGTTCATAGCTGATGTTATAAGGAATAACTTAGCTACAAACGTACGCGGGTGAAACCGCAAGCGTCTGCTAGTTTTATAATAAAACTAAAACATTTTCGTAAATGATTTTTGCACTTAGGTACGCTAAATTGCACATTAATTTTCTCAAACATTCCTGCTCTCCGTTTACTATCCGGACAAAAATGTTGACTATTCAAAAAACTTGCTAATGACGTCAATGTCAGCTGCCAGATTCAAACTTAATAGCTTAAAAATAGGGATCAATTTTGAACATTACCATTACCACCACCACTTATCCGAATTAACAGACATGGTAACAAATGTGGTTACGTCGGGTGTAACGAACTGTCGGCCCGGGTCGGTCATCACTCTCTCATTGTTAGCTACAACGTATAACACGAGTTCATAATATATGACAGTTTAATCGAAGCGGAGTTTCGGGTCTTTGTAAGTACCAGCTGGGGTACATCGTATTGGAGCTTATACAGGATTATCTTAAGATATCTCCAAGGGTTGAGCATCCAGTATTTTCGAATACAACTTACTTATCTATCGTTTTGTGATGAGATTTGGAGATTTGTGAAGGTGCTGCTTATGGGGGCTGGTCTGCTTAAGTTTGCTATTTATTTACTTATTAAATATTTATTCAGTCTACTTTATAATTTTGCCGCCGCGCAGGGGCACGCAATTGTTTTCAGTGCGATTAGAATGTAAATATTATGTAATGAATCTAAGCCTGTTTTGAAAAGAGTAGGTAATTGCTGAGTTTATTGCCGGCTCTTCTCAGCAAATGCAACCTTCCGAACCGGTATTAGCGTCAGACTTTTCATAAGTGCCTGCGAAGGTCTATTTGAATAAATGATTTTGAATTTGAATTAGAACTTTTTTTCTATCCCGTTCCCAGGATAAAATGTAGCCTACTACATACCTAAATGTAAACTGTAGTACCTTTCCGATGCCATAGCGGTTTGGCCAAATTTCATCACGAAAGGTTCAGAGGTTTAGACGATAAACCGAAACAAACAAACTTACATTCGCATTTATATATTAGTTAAGCCCCGTTAAACGCATACACCGGGGCCGATGGGACTATGTCAATAAGTAAAACATAGGATAGTTTCTCTAACATAAAAACATAAGATCCCTCGAAACGCGGGTATAACAGCGATACGAAAACTAGTAAATACTATACCTACTAAGTTACATTATGATACATGTGTGCAAAGTTGGTAATTACACATGAGGCGGTATTAAGTGCGTGAGCCGAGAGTGTAATGATCAATGCACACGCGTGTCATACGACGTTTTTCAACACACTTGCGAGGAAAAAAACAGACTTGTATTTTGTTTATATATATATATTTTTTGATAATACTTAATCAACCACTCAATGAGAACCTTAACAATTATGACGCGCAGTTTGTTTTTTACAGCGATTCGCTGTCAAACTGTTGTACCATGGTTGTATCCGTTTAAATTAAGAATGCTTCGGCTACACACATGTCAATTGCATTGAGGTACATACTTAACATAATAGGGATTATACTTATCATAAAACTGTGCGGTGATGTACCTAAAGTAAAAAGCACTAGTGCGTAATAAGCTGCATTAAGATACTAAAAACGGTGCATAAAATTTCACTTTATGAGCGAGTGGGTTAAAATAATTTTAGCACAGACATTGGAAACTACATCACAAAATACACCGATGCTAAATGGATTCTATTTTTAAAATGTAAATATTTACGGCCAGCACGCTACTTGGCCTGCTTAGCATCTCTCAATGCCAATCCTAGTGGTTTTGACCATTATGTGCTCACTTCTAAATAGTATGAATAAAGAGTATGAAATATGTCGAAATATTATAGTGATTTTTAAACGACATTAGTTATAATCCATTGAAATATTAAAAAGTTAATGTGCCTTTCGACTTTCTAGTGTTCCTTTTGGCATTGCGAAAGGTCTTTATGCGTTTCTATTTTTCAATCTACTTACCAGCTGAAAGTTGTTTTGAAATAACGTACACACGGCTACTGATCAAACTATACATTTCTAGTATAAGCTGACCTCCCATTGTACGGAAATCCCAGTGGCGTGCATTGGTTTTCGGACTAGGTAGGCAGAAATCATGGCCATACACGCCTGAATATGCCTGTTAGATAGATAGGTAGGTAAGTACCTAATGGTCAGCGTATCATTCGACACACATTTGGTATGTTTCATTAGCAAACAAAATAGATAATAACAGAATAATAGATTCGAATAACAACACCCAGATAGCCAGGTGTATAATAAACATAATATTCTGTGTTAAAATGTCTAAGATTTACCTTTGTTTTGAATCCATGAATGTTTTGGAGTTGGTCTACAGCAAGTTACCTACTATTTTCAACAAACTAAAACTGACTAAAGGACTAATTTATTGATACATTTTGCATTTTCACCACAAAATTTCTTCATTTCACACAGATACAGCCAGCCAAACCATAAACAAACCAACACAAATAAATTGCGAAGTTAGATTTGAGTTGCTCTAATGTTGGTAAACTGTAGTGTTTTTAATTTGGATGGGTTACTTTACTTACAACAGAGTAGGTAAGGTTACTTTTGGTCCATAAATCGTGAATGTCAAATGTCAGTATGCTACGCATAGCAAAAGCGTGATTTATGCTTTCGTCGTATTATCTTAAAGAAGTGTGTGTGTGTGTATGAATAGGCCGAAATCGTTTAGTGTGCGTGAATTTGAAAGGCGAACTTGCGTGTGCCTGCGCGGCAAAGTTTGAAATTTTTATTTAAAATGATTATGTAGTGTAATTGAATCAAAATATTATTTTATTGAATCTTATGAGGTAGGCATTGCTTATTTGCCTATATGGAATGCACACCACTGGGAAATCCTATACAATGCGAGATCGGCTTATACTGTGCATGCACCTACTTGTTCTTGTTATTTTATACCTAAAAAATGTATAAGTACCTACGTTAAGTATAAAAAAAACAGTTTTTTTTTTCACATTAGTCTGCAAGCAATCAAGCACGACCCGGCTGATGTAAAGCGGTTCCGTAGCCCTATACGCCTGCAAAAGAAGTATACTAAAATGAGGGAAGTATTTGGATATTGCTTACCTGGTCCGGCCTCATATGGACTACTGTTGTCATATATGGGCGGGAGCACCTGGATACCAGCTTAGGCCTTTAGACTCGGTTCAGCGACGTGCCATCAGAATTGTTGACGATCCCGAGCTCACAAGCGGTTTAGAGCCCCTCAGTCTGAGGAGAGACTTTGCCTCCTTATGTGTGCTCTACCACTTGTACAATGGACAGTGTTCTAAAGAATTGTTCGACTTGTTGCCCACGGCTACATTCCACCATCGCAACTCTCGCCATCGACGGAGAGTCCATCCTCACACATTGAAACTGTGCGGGCTCAAAGGAGCTTTCTTCCGCGGACGCTCAGATTATGGAATGAGCTCCCCGCCGTGGTTTTCCCAATAGAGTACAGCATGAGGTTCTTCAAAAAGGGCGTGAAGAGATATCTGCAAGGTTGGCAACAGGCGAGTGATAGCCCTCGTGTTGCAAGCGTCCATAGGCTACGGTAACTGCTTACCATCAGGCGGGCCGTATGCTTGTTTGCCACCTTAGTGGTATATAAAAAAACCCTAATCAATCCTAATTGTGTCAATTTCCGCCAAAATAATTGAAACGGATCATACTAACTGGAGTTTCAAGGAATGTCCAACGATTTATCATTATGCCAGAAATTTGGCATAACCATAAATAAGTATTCAACGTAACTTAATTTTTTAGAAAAACGTGTCTTACTGACGGACTGACGAACACGCAAGTGAGGGTTCCGTTTCTTCATCATAAAAGCAGAAGCGGAGTAGGCGTGGGCGTCGTGGGCGAGCGAGAAGCCTCGCGTCTCGAAAGTTCATGCAACTTTGATTATGAAAGATATATTATTATTAGCTATGGAAAGCAGGAATGCGAGAAGAGAACTTTTCTTATAAAACCCACCGGGGAGCTAGTTGTAGTTAGGTAGGGGATCCAGGAAGCCATGCCCGGATCCCCTACCTAGTCATGGCGGACTAGATATGACAAATTAATGTTCAGAGGACTTATTATAAATGCATGTAGATAGCCTATGGTATGGAGAGAAGGACATTAGGACATAGGCTACTTTTAATCCCGGGAAGGCGGGTGAAACCGCGGGGGACAGCTAGTCTACTATATGAATGAAATCAATAAAAATTTGATGCGCCGCCAACTATCTCATGCAAAGAAAGCATGCTAGGTTATGATAGTTGGAAATAGAGGGATGATTTCATGGTTTCGCACTGACGTATCAGGAAATAAAATCTGGATAACGTAAACAATCTAGTTAGGTACAGTACCTACTTAGGTATTTAGTTTTCCCCGTTTTCCTAATAATAGATGTGGAGAACACATGCATACCAAGAACAGCCCCGGGGCGGCAACTTTTGTAATTCTCAAAAAGAATCGAAATAAAAGACATTTTTTGTTTTAGTTATTGGTTGGTAAAAAG
The DNA here is from genome assembly GCA_947623365.1 of Achlya flavicornis. Taxonomy (NCBI): domain Eukaryota; kingdom Metazoa; phylum Arthropoda; class Insecta; order Lepidoptera; family Drepanidae; genus Achlya; species Achlya flavicornis. Next base: position 12,427,361 of record OX392484.1, read on the forward strand.
GCCCACAAAAACAAATCTCACGATTTTGAAGGAAAGGGAGCTATTCATCATCAGCCTATAATATCCCAATGCTGAGCACAGGCCTCCTTTCACAAATCGGGGTGAAGGGAATGGGCAGATACTCCACCACGCGTGCCAACCGCGGATCGGTACTGCTATATAATATTATAAATCCAAAAGTTTGGTGTTGTCATATTCCATCTATTTGCACAATTTCATGTAAATCCGTTCAGTCATTTATGCGTGATCGAGTCGCAAACATCCAAACCTCCCAGATATGCCCACTTTATAAAGACTTGCGCCTACACTGTGTTCTAAACATAAAACTCTTTATGTAATTACTGAAGTTATTTATGGTATAACCGGTAAATAATATTTGGTTACGACTTATGGTGCGACTACATTTTAGTGTCAAACTCCCCCCATCTACCATGCACTGACAATGACTTATGTATCCCATTCTTCGTCGGCTACAATATTTTCGGCGCCGAATGTCGTTGACATTAGCAGCGGCCATATTTCTTTGTCAAACCAAATTATACTGATTTACTTGAATGTGATTCTCTTGTTTTTTAAATTGGCTTGTTATGTTTAATTGCCATGCTTTGTTAATACTTACTTGTTATTTAGAAACAAACATCGTTAGTTTTAAAGTTATTTGTATACAAAGTAACATTAAAGAGTCCATGTATTCATATGGGATGGGAAGAAGAAAAATATCTAAGATTATAGAAGATAGAAGAAAGGACTGAACAACAGATTAAAGAGAGCAATGTGTTACTTTTTACTAACAACGACTGCGATACAAAAGTGATATTAAAATTCTGGTTGCCGTTATTACATTTAGATTCAGATATTATAGAAACAGACATATATACATATAAATCTTTTATTTTTATTGTGTATAGTGTGTGTGATGTGTTTGACCTCTATCAAACACATCACACACACTATCAACATGGTAAGTGACGAAGAAATTGGCTCTCAAGTGCGCCTTACACACCGATAGGTGCTTGGCGACAAATTTTCAACTTGAGGGTGGTAGCCAGCCAGATGAGTACTACAAAGTACCCTACCACCGTGATATGGTTTCTTCAAAAAACTTGTAAACGCACACCCTTTTGTTCGGCCAGTCATGTAATAATAAGAACCTATTTAGGTCTAATTACATAGTTGTCTTATCTAAAATGTAATAAACTGACGAAATTCCAAAACGTGAACAGCTTATTATCTAGAACAATGATAAAACTTCATGTGTAGTATAACATAAAATAATTACTTCCAGGTATGTAACAACAATGAAATTATAATAATCAGTTTATTTATCTACGCAGCTGTGTGCGACGGGCACACACGTGGCATGTGTTTGTTTGTGTCCTCACACGTTCACGCAGTTCTTTGTCCGATAGAACAAAGGCCTGCGCACACGCACTCGATTAATTCACCTAACAGCTTTCAGGGAAAATAAATCGTTATTTATTTTGAGATACGCCTCGCCTACTGCTCATTATTTATTATAGTTAGAAACCATTGTAAAAGTGTTTCTTTTTATTTATTGTAATACTGAATGGAAAATTTAGCTTTGGGAACTGTTAGACATAATTAATTTGAGATGATGGACAATGAGGAGTTTTCTTGTTAAGGTTCAAATTGGTTCGAAATATCAAGAGTTCGACAGGTATTTTGAGCGTATAGATATCAGCCCTGAGCGCCCAGAAGCGGCCCCGAGGAGGACGATGAGTCGACTCATCGTGCGATAGCACAGCGAGGGTGCGTTGGGGGAGGTATCACACTTCCCCAGGACGGGTTATCACAGCACCGCGCGTGGAGGCGCGAGCAGGTACGCGACCACCGTGGGGTTAGGTAGATATCATAAAAAAAGAGATGTGTCTTGCGTGTGATGTGTGTGACCACAGTCACCTTGGTCAGTGAAGATGTGGCCGAAGGTGGTAAGCAAGAACTTATCAATAGGTAATTTGGAGACAGATTTTCAACTTGTACAAAATACCTTACCAGACCACCCGTGCTATGGTTTCCTCACGATGATATTAAATTATTATCTTTTTGCGATTTGCAAAGTAGTCATTGTTTTCAGTAAATTACTTATTGAAATAAAGATAACGTTTTTTTTTTCTATTTGCGGTTTTTATTTACTCCTTATCTATAACAAAAGCCCTTTGTTCTATTTTAAAAGCTTTAGCAATATAATTACATCTAATCATTTTGGTTCCCACTGAGAGTTCCATTTTTAAGTTTGTTCGACTGTATCTATGCTTAGGTATATGTTTTCTTTTTTATTGTTAATTGGACCTTGCTGAGTTTCTTGCCGGATTCTTCTCAGTTGAAGGCCGAGTTCCGAACCGGTGGTAAAATCAGTAAATGTGACCTTCATAAGTGCCCTTCTGTGGCCTAAATTGAATAAATGGCTTTGACGTTGAAGTTTGTAAATAAAAATAGTTGGCAAGTTTCTTTTTTATCCAGGTTGGTTAGTCGATTAAAATATTAAAATCGATAGTAGGTACCTTACCTACCTACTTACATCAAAAACTTATAGTGCGTCCATGCTTGGCGAAACGAGCACGAGCCGAGCTTCGAACGAGCACACTGCGAGCACAATTCGCGTAGCGTGGACGGGCTTGCGAGCCTCGAACGAGCGCGATTGACAGTTTTTTCGCGAACAAAGGGATTCGCAGGCAGTAACACTACGCTTCTACACTATCCTAAGCTGCTACAGCTGTAACCATGTAACTATTTCAATTATTACTTCTGGTCACAAATACTATTTCCAAATGTTCATATTATTCTAATTTTTAAATGTTCAAATTCTCTAATGATAAAATTTTCGAATTCGAATTTTTGAATTCTCTTATGAGGAATGACTAAGATATTCATTCAATTCGATCAGTATTTAGAATCAACTTACATTGTGTGGACATGTTTTTAAAGTGAAATAAAACAAAACCAATAATATATTTAACGAATATGTAATACAGTCAGTCAGTAAAAAAAATGTAATACAGTCATAAGTTTCATTTTCTTTAACTGCATTATCTACTATTTTGAATGCTCTAGAGACGATAGCCCAAGCCTACGTGCGTGACAGCGTCTCGTCTCAACCCCTTCTTGGTGTGATGATATTTTAGCAGGTTAGCCAACACTTAAGTGACCATTAGTGTTGCACATTTAATTGACCTTTCGACCAAATAAAGTACGTTTCCATTTGATTGCGACATGCTTGCATACGTCTTGACGTATTGAGGAAAATTTGTATTATACCTAACATAGATTTCCCTATTGTTTAACCGTTGATGTTGATGTGTTGTGTACGTGAGACGGACGGCGTACACAAACATGAACGTATTTAGTAAGTGCCTACAGTTGCATATTTGTCGGTGTATCATTTTGTAGGAAGCAATGTAATGATGCAATTTATGACGTTGTAGATACAATTTGTCGTCATTAATTAATGTTATTCGTTCATGGTCTTTATACAAAAGGATATCCAAGAAATCTTCATAGTACCTACCCATTCGGCTTGCTAACACTTTTTTGCATCTATATCCATGTGTTATCTATGTGCCTACTGTCAAGACTCATCCAAAAACGTTCAGCTGTTACATACTAAAAGTTGTATACAGTAGTACCCAACTGATATGGCTTACCGATGTACCTGCGTAGAAGATACATTTTCAAAGCGCAGGAAATGCTATCGGTCAGCAGCTGCCATCATTTGCGGTGGGGCGTGACTTGCGAGTGAGACGGAACTAACAGTTGCAGTGTATTATGAACCTTATAATAGTGATCTAAGGTTGATTATAAGTTTAAGCATTCTTTCGTTAATCTTCGGGGCAATACTTTCTTTTCTGTGCGAACGAAGATTCACGACGCGCCTTATCAGTTGGGTTATACTGTACAAAAGTATATCTAGATATAATAATAATCTATGCTAAGTGTTAACACACACATACAAACCTTGCCATTTATAATAATAGTATGATTTTGATTCAGCAAATACAGTTACATATGAAAAGTTACATGATCAAGTGTAATTTAATTATCTAATACGTAAGAATTTCCGGGTTACACCCAACAAAACATTATGAACCATCAAGCAAAACTGTTTAATCATTGCACTTTGGGAGGCGTTCTTACTTATGTATAAGTAAACAATTAAATGAAAGTGTGTCAGGCCAGGACTGCGCAGGTTGCAGCCAAGTTTCCGAGGTAGGCGCGCGCGCAATGTCATGTGAGTGAAATCTGTAGAAAGCGTCGGACACGCCCAGCGCGCGCCTTATACCGAAATATCATTTGCTTACAATAGCTATTGATTTATTTTCTTGGCACAAAAGCTTGCGAAATCAAAGGGTGATTTTGATCGTAACAAAAACTTTAAGAATGATGGCAATGAGTGGATCAATCTGCATACGAATCCGGCCCCAGCGTAGAAGGACAGGAGAGGTCGCTCTATATTTTTACCGTGCTCTAGACACCAGTACTTTTACTTGTACTATTAATTATTCTGTGACGTGGCCAAGGGTTGCCGAAATGGCATTAATTCGAAAAATAATTTCAAGCGAAAAATAAAATTGTCATGGCGCCTTTTGCGAGGGACTAAAGAGAAGAAATAAAGGGCGCTACAAGACAATCTTGCTCTACCCTGATCATGGGCTAGAGTCAGCGCTGACCTTAATACACGTAGCAGTCTATACAGATGTTTTTTTTTACTTACGGAAGTACGGATCCATAGGAGATATGGGGAAACCGTCTTAGGAATTGTTTGAAAAAATATTTTGTTTGACTTCCGGTAAATTCCGCCGTGGTTTTCCCAATGGAGTACAGCATGGGGTTCTTCAAAAAGGGTGTGAAGAGATTTCTTCAGAGTCGGCAACACGCGAGTTATACCCCTGTGTTGCAAGCGTCCATAGGCTACGGTAACCGCTTACCATTAGGCGGGCCGTGTGCTTGTTTGCCACTTAGTGGTATTTTTTTCAGTAATTCTTTTGGTCAAGGCCAAAAAAAATTAAAAGCAATTTTTTTTCTCAAAAAGAACAGTACCTATGACAGTTTCCCCGTATCAGTGGAAGGAGCGAGAAATAATTAAACGGATCACAAAAAAATTGGACTGTTTTACAAAAAACTTAAACCGACTTCAAAGTACACGAAGAAGTAATCAAATCCTAATCTGATGACAATGGGACCAAACGGGAAGTGTACCCTTCCAGACAAAAAAAGAATTTTCCGAATCGGTTCATAAATGACGGAGTTATGAGGTAACAAACATAAAAAAAAAAAAAACATAAAACCGAATTGTGAACCTCCTCCTTTTTTTGAAGTCGGTTAAAAACATACAACCGAATTGAGAATCTCCTCCTTTTTTTGAAGTCGGTTAAAAATATCTAAATAGTAAACTGCCGTTTTATGTTATGAATATAACATAAAATCACATGCACAATTCCGATTCATATGTAAAACAGAGACAGAAGAACAATGGCAGCTACTCACAAATATTATAAATTACACTATTAATTTTATTTAGTGTCGAGTATAATGTCAGTACCTACGTACCTATTATCTGCGAATATTATTACCTATAATTTGGCTAAAACGTTTCATTTTTTTGTCTGTTTCTGTGTTAAATTGGTCAACTATCCTACAGAGGCCGGCAAACAAGTCGACGTAGTGGGGGTAAGTTCGCGCATGTACACTCATGCTCGGCCAATAGCGTGGACGCGTGCCGACAGAATGCCCCCGCGCACCTCTCTTTCCACCAACGACACCTTAAAATCGTCTACTGCGCACTCAAGGTCATGGCTCAAGTTGTTTGCCGGCCACTGTACTTATATATTACCCCCTAATTCATAATCGCTTTTTAACAAAATCAGTGTAATAATGTCCTCCGTCTCACTCTTTCGATCACCAAATGTCACTTGTCAGATAAAGACTTCAGAATTTTAGCTAATCAACGTTTGATAACTTTATTATGAATAAAGGGGTTAGGTACTAGTGGTTCTGCGAACTGTAGACCTCGCGAGTCTCGATAATTATGTAACTTTTTCGTAAATTCCGAAGAACTGACTTAAAAAAAATCCATATAATTTCCGAGCCTGCTCACAATTCATGAGAATCGGTTGAGAAATGGCAGCCGGACATTTGGCCATCTAGAATCTGGATATACGAAAGCATTTTTACCAAGCTTGTATTTTCGGTATTATAATACATTTGTGTGCAGCGTTAACAGCGTAAAGTTTACAGGGCGTCAGATGACTATGCTAAAGGACGAAGCACTTTAAATATTGTAGATAGAAAATTTTGCGGAAATACTTTATTTTATTTGTATAGTATAGGCATAGCCGTGAGAGGTGAGACGTCCTGTATCTTTTGAACTTATAGGCTGCCAAATCAACTTCGATTAAAGTTATTTCAGCGAACTGCATGGGTATGACACCTTCTTGTGATTTATCTGCGCGTGCGATGGCGCGCGGTAGACGGCGCGTCAAATATCTCGGCACGTGCAAACGTTGGAGGTACGCCAGTCGATTCTGAACATCGATTCCAACCCAATCGATTCGTTTCGCCGAAAAATCAATTTTTAAATCGAATCCGATTTGGTTTGCCTTGCACCTTTCAATCGGATATTGATGTTCTAGCCACCCTCAAGTTGCAAATATATCGCCAAGCACCTATTGGTGTGATCTGGCAGCTGCACTTGAAAGCCAGTTTTTTATAGGCCACATTCGGCCGCAACTTCACTTTACACGATGAGATTGAGGTGGGAAACCAATATCTACTCGTAAAATGAATAGTTTATTCACTGAGACTTTGATGTGTGCAATTATCCTTCGCCCATAAAATGAGTGATAATAAAATTCTTGTGACCAAATTCGGCTGCCATTGATGTCATTAATTTCTTATGACATGAAGTCTAAATAAAGATTATCCTTATACTACAACACAGCGGGACAGTTAGTATTATAAATAATAAATGTCCAACAGCTAATTAGATCCATCTCTTGGCACAATGGAACATAACCATTCATAAAATAAACTACATTAATAGATACTCTCCTTAATGAACCCACCTATATTAAATCGGGAGCCATTGTTGCATTCATTAATTCGCCAGCACAATGTTCTAAAGATTTACAATCGTTTCTCATATTCTCCTTTCAAATGTTGTTCATAAAAGAGTCCAAATAGACCAACTAAAGTATGGCCGAGCCAAGAAGTCAAATATGACAAGCAGGCTTCTCTTTTAGCAGCATTATATGCATCTCTTTTTGGCATATGGTGTAACTTGGGCTATCAAGAGGCCAATAAAATGTACTAGTTTACTGGAATACTAACAGATTATTGAAATAAAAACTTGCCTCCCTCCATGCTCTGTGGGTACCTACTCTACACGTTGAAAAACTAAAGACAATAACTGTAAAAAACTAAACTAAATACTTAGACCACGAGCTCCGATTCGATACAAAACGTATATCCGATTGTCAGTTGTGGTCAGTTGATACAATAAGTATCTATTATTAGATGAAATGGAATTAATAGTCCACTAGGGACTAGGGACGACACACCTGCGCACTCGTGTCGTTAACGTGCCCCAACTACCGATCGGACGAAATGAAGGTGACTCTCAGATTCTCAGAATGACAGTGCTGCAGATTGTAGCCAAGTTTGGATTTTCCTTAAAAACTCAACTTTTTCAAGGTTTTATTATCTTTGTGGAATGTAAGCACAAACAGCAGCTATCTTGACTTTAAGTTTGTTGCAAATTGAAATACTGCCTCCGTAGTTCAACGGTAAACTGAGTTATCGGCTGATAGATAAAGCTTTAACCAGAATTGTACCCGCTAGGTTCTTTTATTGTAACAGAGGCGCGTCTTTTCAGTCGGCACTTCCAAACACCATTCCATACATTGTCAACTACACCGTACTTCTTTTATTTCCTCGGCACAATGTCACAACAGATCCGAGTCTTTTTTCACGTGTAATGAGTCACACGCCTACCGAACAGCTCTGCGAGGGCAAACGACCGCACACCGTGTTTTCTTTGGAACAGTTCCAACATCGAAAGCCTGTCTAAACAATATAAAAAATCAATGTTTCAACCGATATCTAGAAACTTTTAATGCGTATTTTGACCAATTAAAAATATTAGTCGAACGTATTATGTAAATAAAGCACATTCAATATAAATACAAGTGTTTGAATAACAGTGGTGCGTATGCGCTGGAGTTTATTGGATAAATACTGTTGTGTTAGTAAATACTGCGATGTTTTTAAAAGAACAATGCGTAGGCCTCGAGGCGAGGAGCTGGATGGCTGCTCCCCAGTGCAGCCACACTGACCCACTTACACCAAACTGATATTGAACAAATGTATACACACCCTGTTTTCGCCACATATTCGGACATCCGGAGAACCGGATTCCGTTTTGGCATCGTTCCTTTAACCTTCAGTTACTGCAGTACAAATATCGAATCTAATGGCCAATAAATAAAAACTCCTTTGAATTGGCCGGTTTTGATGATTTTGGGCATTAAACCAAAATTATCGCTGTTGTTTTTGTTTCGTTATAAAATTCTGCATGTTTTGTCAGATTTTATCGCTTGTTTACGAATTGTCGATGGAAAATTCCAGCCGTTGGAGAGCGCAAATTGGTACATTCATCATCTAACTAAATATGCATTAAGATCTTTTGACTGAAATGGTAGTATTTTAGATGTAATGATTACGTCAAAAATATCGATAAACTCTTATGTATGAAACATATGAATGAGTAACTTTATTATGTAAGTGAAATTAATTATGCAACATGTAATCTATGTAATTCAATGTCAAATGATGTTTACATTACATAAATCTAATTTTACAGTTTTTTGTACCGTCTTAAAACTGTTATTATTGTAATAGACTTTGGGTGGTGCTAAACAGATATCATTTCAAATATAATGTAGTCATTGCATCATAATGTAACGGGCTTATGACAGCTTTTTAAGTCTCCAAAGAGTTAGCCAATGGCTTTTGCAAAAGCAAATGTGTTCTCGACCGTGTTCAAAATATTTACCATTTTGGGAGTCTTTTAGGTACGAGTTGAATTGTCTACCCTACTTTTGCCAAAACTTGATCAGCAAGACTTCTATACTGTCATTGGTTGCTGTTTTGAAATATAATAGGTATATCCCACAAAAGGTGAATAGGTAAATGAAAGTAAATATTAAATGGTATAATAATCTTCATAATTTATTATTTCATCTTTCAAATTTTTTATCATACAATATGTATTCAGTATAAAACAATATTCTTTGTTAAATCGATAGAAATATATTATTTTTAGTATAACTGCTCTTTATCTTTTATAAACTTACAAATTACTGTTAACATTCTGACGAATCTTTTTTGTATAAAAAAATAATACAAATAGACACGTTCGCCGGGCCAGAGCACCTACATCTCTCGCTAATCTCGTGGCACGACGAACTCGCCTCGTAAAGTCTATATAACAATTTAACTTGTTAATGGTATTATAATTACTTACAATAACCTATAATATAAGACAATGGTACAGAACGATTACTGTAGCACATTAAATGGTAACAAAAACAATTAAAACATAGGTATAGGCTTTAGTTTACAAAGCGTAGGCACTCGAGATTGCTACTTCATCCTAATAGTTAATTTATACATTCTCACTAATAAATACGTACGTCTCGCATTCACTCGCACGCGCACGCAACACTCGTTACGACACGCAGGTATGATCCCGACTCCCGTCCCGTGCGTCCACATACATTATTACAAACGGACGGCCTCGCGTTACAAAAGTCACGTCCTCTATATCAAAGAGCACCGGGTCACACACACGAAACATCTTTGAATTGGGGAAAACACTTTGCGCAATGCACTCTATCATTCCATCTCTTACATACATTCGATTCAAGGCACACGACAGAATTCAATCAGTCTCTCGCACAAAGCACATTTAAGTCTCGAAACAACAAGCGAACAGCGACGTTCCGTTTCACGGTGGCGCGCGGCGTCGATACACCATCGTCGATATGAAAAAGTTAACCTTGTGCAACAAAACGTGATTCGGAACGTCCGACTGTTGAACACATGGCCGCTATTCCGCGAGGGCGGCGCAGGCGGAATTTTAATTAGCAGAACATCCGCTCGTGACTCGGTTCGATGCGCTGTTGCCACTTCTACATCACGCTATCTCCTTCCCACATACTGTGTTAGTCCTGTCAAAACTTGTCAGAACGTTTCTCTCTGTCTATTCCATAAATTACGACCGAATGATAATAAGATTCTGTCGGACAGAAAAAATATACACAATAGACGAGACACAATGAACAATGGAAATCCTCGATTCAGCGAGGCGAGTTGGTACGGCAACATCGCTGAAACGGGAAATTCGCCGTATAAGTGGCAACGTCGCTTCAACCTCGTTCGTTCAGTCAGTCTGCAAACGAATGACGTTGCACGATTATCCTTCCTTTCTAGTTTCTACACTATTCTAAATGAGACAACGCAATACTGATACAAGGAAAACAAATCAGTTCTGCAACTTACAACGGAGGCCAAAGCTCGCGGAGTCGCGATTCGCGCTAAGTACCTAGCTACATCCATCGCTAAGTAGTTTCACTAACAACAAACAAACATTCTGGAATCAAGCTTGCCTCGAACGGAGGTCCTGCCCGGACACTGTCATCACTGGCGCCCTAATCTCTCAAACTTAACGATACATCCACAGCATTCTTAATGTAGCGACAATACACCTTCCGTACTTACACACTATTGTCCGTAACTATATATTACACAATAAAATTAAGATCACAAATCGCTTTGTATGCTGCGTCCTAGCGGGCGCGACTAGCATGGAATGTGGCGGAGCGGCGGCTTCGGCGGCGCGATCAGAACGGCGGGTCGATGTGGCAGCCGCCGTGCGCGTGCTCCAGCACTTGCTGCTTCAGCCGGTGCACGTGCTCCTTCAGCTTCACCACCATCTGCGCCAGCTCCACGTTCTCGCCCTTCAGGATCTTCACTTTATCCTCCAACTTTGAGATGCGCTCCAGTTTACGCCGTCTACACTTAGACGCCGCCACTCGGTTTCTTTGCCTTTTGCGTTCTAATTTAATTCTCTCTTGAGAGTCCATGTCTATAGGGGAGAGGGGTGGCGAACTAGCGGCGCTAGGCACCGTCTGGGGCTCGTCTTTGATCACCGATGTGGGGTAACGGTCCACCGGCCTGTCTAGGTCGGCGTACACACGCCGGCCCATCGGCGTCGGCGGCTCCGCGTGATGTAACTTGTCCAACAGCTCCACGAACGGTTGGGCGTAGAGCTCCTGCTCCTCGGTGGGCGGCACGGGCGGGAAGAGCACTGGCGCGCCTGGTGTGGGGGTCGCTGTCGTGTTCATGCTGTTGAGCATAATCAGCTTCTCGAGCTCAGGCGACCCTACGTTGAGCATCAACAGGTCGGGGGAGGAGAGCACCGGCGCTCCGCCGAAGCGCGCTCGCTTCCCGCCGCGCCCCACGTCCAAGGTAAGGGGCCGCTTCAGGTTTTCCACGGGACCGCTGAGGGGATACTGCTCGTCATAGAAAGTGGCCTCCATGCCGTGGCCGGAGTGCCGAACCATGTGTTTGCACCGAATTCCTCGGTATCACTAAACTCACTGCGCGAACTTTGAAAAGTTTCTTATGCGACGACGCACGTCCACTACACACGACGTTCCACTTGTTTCTAAACATTGGTAAGAAACAACCACTGCTTTTATGCCGTGACTCAGATAAGCTATTTTTAGAAATAGCGTGATGAGCTCCGGCTCCCATTGGTCGGAAATGACGCGATATAAAGTGGCGGTGCGTTGTGATTGGTCGTTGGACTCGTAGCATAAGCGCGAGGCCGCACCGGGCTGTTTACGACTTCGGGCGATTACCGAGAATCGACGACACCATATCCATTATACCGAGAATATCGCGCCACATTAACACCAATAAATGCATTTGTTTGTCTACTCGAGAGTTTGTGTACTTACCACATTAATATTTTTATTAACTTAAGATAGGGAGATATTTACGAATGCAAGATTAATCCCTGAGGATCAAGAGTACTTGAGAGACGAGATTGAAACCGCTGAAAAGCTAATTCATAATAAACGTCGAAACGGTCAAGCTTTCTCAATTCTCACTGTATGCATAATGCGTTTCTGACATCTAATATTCGGAATCTCGTAATCTCATTATGATCTTTCGCTAAACTATGCCTATGAAATACTTAACATTCCCGTAAAATTCTCATCGCAATCGGATAAGCCGTTTCCGAAATTTGGTTAATATTAAAGGAGATGTCAGAATTCTCCCGGTGGCCGCACTGGCAGCATAAATATCGTGACAAATTAATCGATCCCTACAAAATAAAAACACATAATTATCTGATTTAGTTAATTAATTCAAATGTATCGTTATTTTGACTTTTTTGGTATTAGATAAAAAAAATAGTTTTACCTATCGAAATTGTGCTTTATTTTTTCTGCGGCTTCACCTGCATGGGTATTGAAATTCCCAAAATCTTCCCAATATTTTTAGAAGCTAACATTTTTCGTTTACAAAACGAAAAATATCTCAACCCAAAACAATATTAAACGTGCATTTTAATTAAACAATTATTTTATTTTAAACATAGATAAATAAATATTTGTGATTTCGAAAATCTGTTACAGTGCCGATTTTAAATAGAAGAAGAAGCAGATAAATATTTAATTCTTGCACGCCATTCGACGCATAAAAAACAGGTACAAAATATAAATACTAATTAATAATAAATAAATCAAGATAAATTTTATTTGACTATAAATTACAATTATTATTTAGGTACGCATTACAACTAATACCCGTAATCTTTACCAAATATATTATTCTGTGTGATAGGTACTAATGTTCTTTAACAATAAAATTAACTAATCAGCTAATCATTATGGTAAGTTAACGATTGAATAATTAAAATCCTTACACGTAATATGTGTAATTAAAAAAATATTATAAATTACATTTATTATCTACATGCGCAAATAGGTAATAATATTTCTTATTTATAAACTGAAAACTAAATTAATTCACAAATAAAAAAAAAAAAAATTGTATTACAAGACAAACAAGCCAACAACCCGCCTGACGGTAAACGGTTGCCAATTACAATAGCAGCCTATAGACACTATTGTATAACAGGTGGAGATTTCGAGATGGCATATTTTCGAAACCTATGTTGGGTTAGTCATGCTGAACAACTTTTACTATGAGACCAGTAGTGAATTGTAAATATTATGTAATGAATCTAAGCCTGTTTTGAAAAGAGTAATTGCTGAGTTTATTGCCGGCTCTTCTCAGCAAATGCAACCTTCCGAACCGGTATTAGAGTCAGACTTTTCATAAGTGCCTGCGAAGGTCTATTTGAATAAATGATTTTGAATTTTGATTTTTTTTTGAATTCTCTTTTCTTACAAAATGTCATAAAATATGCCATCTCAAAATCTCCTCCCAGTATAGGGGGATGAATACTTATAATAAAAGTTACAAATTGACGGAGCACAATGGAGTCGTACATATTTGGGCGAGCCAAGAGGGGCGGGTTGGGCGCGCGGTACAAGAAAATATATGCGGGACGGGGAGCGACGATACTTGCACAAGCGCGAGCGAGTAGGAGATATTGCTATCTCCCTTCCACGCAGATAATGCTACAACGAAATAGAAGGAAAATAAAGTGCACCTAAAATTCCTTTATTTTATGAGGATTCTTATTGTTTGCTTTTATGTCATTGTATTTTTGACCTTCAGTATTATGGAACCACAAAACCGTACCTTAGATTTTTCTAGAGCTATGTAGGTGGTAAATGGATATTAATCTTTATAGGTATATACTTTAAGATACAATGTTGTTTACATTTGATTGCTATGATTATCAATAAAAAAGAAAAATATTATTTTGATGTTTCTTTGTAAGATTGTAAGCTATTTAGACACGTAAAACTAAACCTAATAGCTGTTGGGTATTACCCGCTTTCTTAGGATAATAAGTACCCTAATTCCCTCTCCATATGATAGGCTTCCTGCCAAATTACATCGAGATAAGTTCAGAGGTTTAATCTAGAAAGGGTAACAAACGTTATTTATTTCGATAATAATATTGTGGGAATTTTTGAACTTACTTCATTTACCCATAGCCATATAAAATCTTGGTCTGAGCATTTACCCAAATTAGTGATAGATAATTGTAAACAAAGAAAGGGTTTCTATGAATCCTGGCTTACTGCGTTTCTAGATTTTTTGAACAATCTAATAATTACTGTTACTCGGAATACACATACTCTTTCAATGTTCTTGTAAGTATAGGTATGAAAATGGATCATTGATCTTCTTTATCTATTAATCCTAGTTAAGCCCCAATGCAGATTATTTCAAATTGAATTTCATCTTCCATGCTTACTTTTTACTGCATAAATCCGGTTTGGACTGGTTTTTGAATTATGAAGGTGTTGTAGTTGATTTTTAGGGATCCTTAATTGTTGTGGCAACTTTGTCTGCCCGCCAACAAAATGCATATTATGGTTGGTGGAAAACACAGGCAAAGTCATTGAGCTATTACTACGTATAGATAGAGAAGCTACCATAAGGAAAGGTTATGTCCTATTTTTTAACCAACTTCAAAAAAAGGAGGAGTTTGGAGGGAGTCGACTAAAGTTCTCTTTAGCGCTGAAACAATAATTAGTCGTCTAAGCAGACAGTAGGCAAACAGTAGGTAGAAACACGTATCGCTACCTATCAGAACGCTTTGAGATGTACATATCCCACTTCTGATGTCGGTACAGGAGGCCGATAGTGATCTGTATCCGACATCTTTGATGCGAGCCCCATACATAGATTTGTACAAAAAAATAAAACATTTTAGAGGGTATTTAATCACTTCCAATGTTGAGATTACATTACCAGCAACATGTTAATATACATGAAATATTTTATAAACCCCGCAAAACATAACAACAACATAATGGTTTTGGTCGCAAATAGTCGCGATTCGCCGGCTTGCCATAGAAATTCGCATTATTATCCCGGGGTTCTAAAAATATTTTAAATTGCTCAAGTTGTTCCTTAGGCACTCAGGCACTCAGGCACTTAGCCTCAGACTTATTATAATATTATTCAATACTAGTGCTGCCATCTAGTACCAGGTTTTGCAGATTAGTTTATCCACTCATCAATAGATGGCTACAATATAACAGTAGTTTCACTACTCGCCAATAGATGTCACAAGACCATACTTTTCCATTGACTTATTTTCGTTTTAATACCTTGCCAACAGATGTCATTAGACCATACTTTTCCATGATAACTTATTTTTCTTTTGTTTTTCAGAAACCCGGACACTTTTCTACAGAAAGTTTTAGATATCTATCGTTAGACAGGACAAACCGCGTTATTCTGATAAATCATCACAAATTAGTTCCGATTTCAAATAAACAAATTTTTAGAAAATCGAGACAAATAAAAAAATCTTCTCTAGTATTTTTGTCTACTTATTAAAGTAGAAATTGGTCACCCAAAACTTACTTGAAGAGATAATCTTTGCCTAAAGGCTAAAAGAAACTAGTATAGACCACATGTTTCAATAGAAAATAAAACCGGCCAAGTGCGAGTCAGACTCGCGCACCGAGGGTTCCGTACAAACCTGTAGGTATATAAGTAAATGGTAGTATAGACCTGAGTATTTGATATTAATTTCAATTTATGACCTATTAAAAAAAAACTACGTACTAGATCTCGTTCAAACCAATTTTCAGTGGAAGTTTGCACCGTAATGTACATCATATATTTTTTATAGATTTATCATTCTCTTATTTTAGAAGTTACAGGGGGGGGGACACACATTTTACCACTTTGGAAGTGTCTCTCGCGCAAACTATTCAGTTTAGAAAAAAATGATATTAGAAACCTCAATATCATTTTTGAAGACCTATCCATAGACACCCCACACTTATGGGTATGATGAAAAAAAAATATTTGAGTTTCAGTTCTAAGTATGGGGAACCCCCAAAATTTATTGTTTTTTTTCTATTTTTGTGTAAAAATCTTAATGCGGTTCACAGAATACATCTACTTACCAAGTTTCAACATTATAGTTCTTATAGTTTCGGAAATAAATGGCTGTGACATACACGGACAGACAGACAGACAGACAGACAGACAGACAGACAGACAGACAGACAGACATGACGAATCTATAAGGGTTCCGTTTTTTGCCATTTGGCTACGGAACCCTAAAAAACAACAATGCATAAATGATCTTATTTATTCTTCGAACCTCCCGGCAAAAAACGAGTCATCCATCGCAAACAATTTATTATCTTACTTTATTTACAATATTTAACATAAATTATTTAACAGTAACAGATATAACTCTTATATCTTCGTATGGTTTGTCTGTTTTGGGGTTTGTCTTGACTGTGCCGATGTTCTGGACTACCTCCATGCCGCGGACCACTCGCCCGAACACCGTGTGCTTGTTGTCTAACCATGGCTGAATAAAAAAATAAATAAGTTAGTACTAACTATCAACTAAAAAACATAATACAGACAACAAAAGTCATTAAAAAGTCTCCACATATTGGAACAAGTATATATAAGATCAAATCAAAGGAATTAGACAAAAAATATAATAAAATAATTGGCAATCTTCCTGTTACTGCTTAGGACGATGACTTACTGTAAGGGACGGACCCTCTACATGCCAGCCAGCCTTCTGACTCAAAAAACTTTATAATTTCAACAATAAACGAGCGTGCATGATAAAGGTGAGTTGTTGACAGTCAATATAAAAGCGTGCAAGCAAACATATAAATTAAACACAAAAATAGTGTTAGTTAAGCCATACATTGTCAGCCTTTTACACAAAGAAATCATGGATCGCATTCACTATAGGGTTTCATCGCACCAATACATGCGGTAAGCGAAGCAAGCAATGTAATTTTTAGTGAGTTAGTCTTGCCACAATCTCACCATGGTGAGTGTTGATTGCAGGACATGGTAAGCACACTAAGCATGGCAAGGAACTGGCTCTAGAAACCCATTTAGGATTACTTGAACAAAACTACGTCACAGGCATATAGTAAGAAAATTAGTGATAAATGTTAAAAAGATAGTGACATCTTGTAGGTTCATGCAGAAAATTATGTAACATGCAAAACAAAAACGGGTAAGCGTCCCAGAACATAGGTGTAAAGATTCAAAAACACTCAGATGGTAGCCAATAGACGCTTGTTAGAACAGCAGGGGTACCAATCGCCCGATGCAGACCCTGCAAAAATCTCCTCACTTGAAGAAAGAACCCCATGCTTTACTCCAATAATTGTCATAAATGACATAAAGAGGCAAAAAAAAAGTGATTGTATTATCAAGCGAACACCATGCATTATCAAGCAGCCAGCCACAAAGGTTGATGGACATACCGTAGGAGCCAGGGTGATGAAGAACTGGCTGCCGTTAGTGTTGGGTCCCGCGTTGGCCATGCTCACCGTGTAGGGGCGGTCGTGCTTCAGCTGCGGACGGAACTCGTCACCGAACTCACCCCCCCATATACTCTCGCCGCCTGTGCCGCTGCCTGTATTAAATTTAAGATAGGTTAGCAATAGTCGTAGTAGTTAGCAAAATAGGGTCCGAAACGAGGACATTCGTAGGAGAACGAAAACTACCGATATAGCTCGTAGAGTTAGTAAGCTGAAGTGGCAATGGGCAGGCCACATCGCTCGAAGAACTGATAGCCGATGGGGAAGGAAGGTTCTCGAGTGGCGACCACGTACTGGAAAGCGCCGAGCGGGACGACCTCCAACCAGGTGGACCGACGATCTGGTCAAGATCGCTGGGCACCGCTGGATGCAAGCGGCCCAAAACCGTTCGAAGTGGAAGTTAATGGGGGAGGCCTATGTTCAGCAGTGGACATCCCTAGGCTGATATGATGATGATGATAGCAATAGTACGTATTTTATCATAATTTGTTATCTATACATATAAAAAGACATATCCTGGCCGACTGACTGATCTATCTACGCACTGCCAAAACCGGCAAGAATCCCAGATTTCTTATACTGGGTGGAGATTTCGAGATGGCATATTTTCGAAACCCACGTTGGGTTAGTCATGCTGAAAAACTTTTACTATGGGACCAACACTGAATATCAAAAAATTTTTTTTACTTTTCATACATTATGATCGAGCAAGGTTGACATTTAGGTACTATGTTAAAAAAGTATTGAAAGTTAAAAAAAAAAATACAATTCGCTATAAGTCCCATAGTAAAAGTTGTTCAGCATGACTAATCCAACATAAGTTTCGAAATGCCATCTCAAAATCGCCACCTAATATAATTCTGTAATGTTATGTGTATGTCGGAATTAATGTTTTTTTATTTCTTTTTTTAGTGTGTAAGTACTTGTCCATTCTAATTATAGACAAAATTCTTTTATGTGGAGAGCAAGCAAACTTCAACACGTTCGTTAGGCAACACGATTTAGACCTTTTCTGCACAAGCGTGATATCGGCGAGGCGAATACTAAGCAATGCCTTTTTCAAATAATGCAGTGCATGTGAATTGTGTTTCAGTAGTTATTATTTATAATTTTTTGGTGTTAAGTTTGTGCTAATGTGTTAATATGTTATTAATATTTCTATAATGTGTGTTACGTGAATGGCCACAGATATAGATCTCATACTGGCATATATCCGTGAAGACCTGTTATTGGCTTCCTAATAACTATTCATATTTTTTTATGTTTATTATTGTACAGCTGTTGGTCTTCCTACAATAAATAAGTACCAGTGGGGTCGCCGGTCTGTATCATGAACCCCTTGATGACTCGGTGGAAGATGTGCCCGTTGTAGTACCCGTTGCGCGCGTGCACGCAGAAGTTCTCGACGGAGCGCGGCGCGTCCTTGCCGAACAGCCGCACGTGCACGTCCCCCAGCGACGTGTGCAGGATGGCTTGCTCGTATAACCGTTGGACACCTGGACACATGACACCATATTATACACTATAACCGCCTTCAAAGTACACTAACAAGTAATCAAATCCTGATCTGATGACAATGGGACCAAACGGGAAGTGTTGCTCCAGACCATCGAGGAAATGTCCCTATAGAGTAGTAATACTGAACAATCAAATTCCGAAACTAGTCAGTGATTTGTCACTGAATTTGAACATTAAGGACCACTCGCTGCATCGTGCGTTTGTGACTTGGCCAATGAGAGCGCATGTGTCCTTGACTTAACCAATCAGAGCGCGTTGTCGGCGGTGGGAAATTGGCGGAATATATTTCAACCAAAATGAACGTCATTGCGCTTCTTTGGGTTAATTATTCGATGCTCCAGACAAATATAATATAATGATAATTTTCAAAACGGTTAATAAATGTTGGAGTAATGAGGTAACAAACATTTGAAGTCGGTTAAAAAAACATAGGTTTGTATTAAATAGGATAGAATGGTAAACGTACGGTAACCGCTCATAGTACCTATATACTGTCCTTGCATTAAACATAGTTTTCTGCAGTTTACGTCAAAATAGTACTAATAGTACAATATATACATATATGAAATAGGCTGTTCACAAGCTTTCACTTGATACCCATATTGTTATAATAACGAAATTTTTGTTTTTAATACCCCCCCTCTTTTCCTTCCGGGTCAGTCGGGTAAAAATTACTGTAAGTACAATAGGCGGTCTTATCGCTAAGAAGCGATCTTTCCAGACAACCTTGATGGAGAGGAATTTAGACACGTTATTAGACGGTGGTGTATACTTTTATAACAAAAATAGGTAAATAAATATACATACATACAATTATATAAGTCTTTATATAAATACAATTACTACTACTGCAAAGCCAAAAGGAAGGCATTGTTTTTTATCTTCTACTAGCGGCCCGGTACGTGCTTCGCTACGTATAAAGTGAAATAATAAAAATGTGATAAATGAAGAACCGCTCGACTGATTTAGTGCAAACTTCACATAAACCATCTACTAAATAGTCCGAACAAAGCCTAAACATTCGTTTTGGATAGGTGAGCCCGTTCTTGAGTTATAAAATTACAACGAAAAGTGGCATTGATTTTTATATATATAGATAAATGTATCAGACTATTTTTCTTTTATTGCTATATGAAATGCCGGGTATCTTTTTAAATTGATTAAATATAATAGAATTCACTTGTTTTACTAATAAAGTCAATATGGTACAGTATGAGGCACGATTGGTGAGCACAGATAGGCAGTAGTGGGGGCAAGCACCAGTATAACATTTGGCCAAATCACAGTAGCCAAATGACACGCGAGAATCCAATAGACGACTCACATCGAGTGACGAACCAACCGTGTGCAGCTCAGCGCTCCCCCCGCCTTCATTCCGACAAACAGACCGAAAACTTAACTACTGCGCAGGTGTCAATTTGTGCTAACCACTCGTGCCCCTTACTATACTTTCCTGGGTAAAAAATATATAATTCTACTAGCTGCCCGGCGCGACTTCGTTCGCGTGGTGCTACCCTACTCTATGGTGCTACCCTACCCTACCCTACCCCACCTTACCCTACTCTACCCTACCCTACCCCACCCTACCCTACCCTACGCTACCCTACCCTACCCCACCCTACTTTCTTTGCTTTAAACCTCACGGAGCCCGAGACCTTTCCAACGAATGCAAAACCGTGGAAATCGGTTCGTGCGTTCTGGAGTTATAGCGTCAGGAAGGAAAACCCGACTTATTTTTATATAGTAGATTTAGTCCGACAGTTATATTATCAGAAAATATTGGACCCGTTAAAGATTTGCGTGACGTCACTTTTTTTTGTGAAATGTGACGTCACGCAGAACTTGAGCGGACTATATCTTCATCATTATCTGTTTGATTGACGAAAAAAAAATACGTGTCCAATATTTTTTGATATTCTAACTGACGGACCAAATTTTTTTTTTTAAGAAAGTTGCCAATTATATCCAAAAATTCTCAAGTTTCATTACCTTGTCCTTCCGTAGCAGATATAATATCCTCCTTAGAAGGTTTCTCATTGAAGATATCCCTGTCAGCATCAGGACTCTTGATGTCGTCAGGGCTACGCTGCGTGAACATGTAGAATCTGTTCTTCTTATACGCCGTACAGAATAGCGTGGGGTCCATCTTAACGTTCAGTAACGTTGGATTCTCTGATCCTTCCATTTCGAGGGTAGTCGCCACTTTTGATTGATTGGTTCGACCCTGTAATTATTTATTGTCTATACTTATATTATCTTTACTATAATAATAATATAACATTATAAAGAGGAAAGATTTGATTGTTTGTTTGTTTGCATTGATTAGGCTCCGAAAGTACTGAAACGATTTGAAAAATTATTTCACTGTACGGAAACTACACTATCCCCGGGTGACATAGGCTATATAATATTTTCAAAAAAAATTGGGATCCTTACTAAAACTCCAATAATGTAACCCAAGGTGTAAAAAAATTACCTAAAATATTCATTACATCGCGTGCGCTGCGAAAACTATTGATGATAGAATAAAATAATGTACTACGACTTTGCAGAACACATTATTATTTACAAAAAGTGTCGCGATACCATATGTCTAACTATTAAAGTTATGCCACACTAAGTGTTTTTGTATTTAATTTTTTTTTATTGAAATGCCGCCGCTAGAAAAGTCTCTTTATTTGTGTCTTGGTATTAATCCTTATCATAAT
The DNA here is from genome assembly GCA_947623365.1 of Achlya flavicornis. Lineage (NCBI taxonomy): Eukaryota > Metazoa > Arthropoda > Insecta > Lepidoptera > Drepanidae > Achlya > Achlya flavicornis. The sequence continues at coordinate 12,449,142 of OX392484.1, forward strand.
TGGACTGTTTTACAAAAAACTTAAACCGACTTCAAAGTACACTAAGAAGTAATAAAATCCTGATCTGATGACAATGGGACCAAACGGGAAGTGTACCCTTCCAGACTAAAAAATAATTTTCTAAATCGGTTAATAAATGACGGAGTTATGAGGTAACAAATATAAAAAAAAACAACCGAATTGAGAACCTCCTCCTTTTTTTGAAGTCGGTTAAAAATGTATTGATTTTTTCTTCATATTCAAGACTGCTTCAATACCTTTACATAACTTTTTGAATTATTCAATTCGGACATTCCATTCGAAAGATGTCACGAGTTTAAAAATATAAGTATTAGCAGAAAAAACACGTCACTGGAGGGAATCTCTTGCTTGGCTTGACCGATTCTTATGACATTTTGTGTGTACATTCAGTAAGTCTGAGAATAGGACGTAAACTATTTTTCATACCCATAGGGTAGGGTAGGGTATGGTAGGGTAGCACCACGCGAACGAAGTCGCGCCGCGCAGCTAGTAACCTATAAAGCGCAACAACCAGCGAAGAGAGATCTGGCAAGATTTCTAGATTTAAATCTATAAATCTATATAAATAAATGACAGTTAATATTAAATCTTGTGTCTTACACGTCACAGTGGCATTTGACGCACAGCGTTTCTCCTTAAACACAAAAGTAGTATGTACTGGTAACTAAACTACACGCCTGGCACTGGTAACTTAACTACACGCCTGGCACTGGTAACTACACTACTGGTAGATTAATACCGGTACTGGTAAATTAACTACACGCTTGATACTTAACCACTAGCTGTACTACAACACACCTGGTTCTTAATTCTGGGTCGTAGCTACCGCCGAATCACGGGCCCCCCGGACTACAGAGGCTCCGAACGTGTATAAGCTAAAATTCGTTATAATCTTTACCCTCCATTTGGGCTTCGCTACAGTCAGGGAGAAGGGCCTCCAACAACTTTTGAAACAGGGCCCGTCTAGGGCGAGCTACGCCACTGACTTACTAACTACCTGTACAATACATACCTGGAAGAGCGCCAGATGCAGCGGGCGCAGGTTCTCCGGTTTCCCCAGCACGGCCACACATCGGTTTGTGACCAGGTTGACCACCTTCACGCCCAGCATGGTCGCGTACACCACGAAGTGACCGCTCAGGTCGAACAACACGTTCGCTAGGTGCATCGAGTCTGACTTCTCTAGCTCGCGTTCTGATGCCATTCTGAACAGTTTGTGGCGTGTGAACATGCAGGTATAATAATAATAATCACGCTCAAGATTATGATCTAACCTTTACAAAACAAAATTGGGGACTTTTAGGCGGGAACTTGCAGAGTGACGTTGCGTTTTCATTTTTATTTTCATAAATTTGTGTATTTCGAGTTTTATTGTGTATTTTTGGTGGTATTTTACCCAATCAAGATCATCCATGTGCACCAGTGAAGTGAAATGAATTATGTGTATCGTGACTTTCCAACTTGTCTCAAAAAGTCCGTGAAGAGTTTTAGTACAATGACCACAATTGTAGTAAAACATGACTTTTATGGACGGTGACTGACTGAGGACTATAATGTGAAGTGATTTATTGTGACTGGAAACTATAATATAACTCGACACTGGCAGAAATGAGCCCTCATTTGGGCTTGGTTGCCAAAATTAAAAATAAGAAGAAGAAAGCAAAATTGTAACAAAGGCTTTGTGTTCTTACCACTTTGGGAAATGGCTTTAATGTCCCACTGCTGAGCACAGGCTTCCTTTCACAAATGTGTGTGGGCGGGAATGGGCCGATACTCCACCACGCGTGCTCACTGCGGATCGGTGGAGGTAGGCTAGTGGTCAACCTACTGTTGGAATTTTCAAGCCGCCTAGAAGGCCTCCAACTAGCTTAACGACTATCACAACTAAATGATAACCGGGACCAACGGCTTTACGTGCCTTCCGAAGCACGGAAACGCTTGAGTTGAAATGCCACTAAGCGGTCACCCATCCAGGTACCGACCACGACAGTAGTAGCTTTACCGATCGATTAAGAATGGCTAATTATGCTACACCACAAGCGCTTCTTGCTAGTATAACAAAATAAAGAACCAATATGCAACTAAAGTAAAGCCAATAAGACTGTAAATAAACTTTCAGGGGTTCATAACATTTTTAAAGAAATGATATACAAATTTTAAACTTCCTATTCTTATCGTTATCGTATGTATTATAGAAGAAATAACAACAATAAACACATTTTTTTAAAAATATTTTTTTTAATTTTTTCATCATAAAACCCGGATCAAACCGCAGCGTTCAGCTTGCGTCCGCGTTGGCGTGCAAGTTGGCGAATTTTAAGCAACGTGTTCACATCGACGCGTCCTACAAGTTCGTACACAACATCTGGACGAGTCTCATCATCTGGTGTGATCAGAGCTTAAGTCAAAACAGAAAAAGAGAAGAGAAGAAAAGAGAAAGACAGACGGACGGGGTGACAACATAAGGATTCCTTCTTAACTTTTTGGTTCGGAACCCCAAAAACGAACAATAACGGATTGATAACAACAAAAAAACTTAATTCGTATCACTTTGAACGCAATCCGAACAAATTTTGATAGCTGCTGTACCGACCGCTTTCCTGTATCACGAATCATACAACGACGCTGTCGTCGACCAACTAACGTCATTATTGCATGCGAGAGATAATAATCGCTCGCTATCGTAATGTAACTCAGTAAAGGTCAGGTTGTTTTCATATTTTACTTCGTCTCGTTGGCCTTACTTTTCACTGATTTTTAAGGAAAGTTAATATAAGCCCAAAATTATAAGACACATGTCAGGTTTACCTCCTGCCAAACTCCATGTTGGGAAGCTGCTGCGTCTGGTGCTGCAACTCCTGGAACCGCTGCAGGCTCTCGTCCAGCACCTTGTGCAGTTTCCCTGACAGGAAATGGAACACACGTACCTATTATATCAACAGACAAATGTTCACCTATTATTTAGAATCGACATGCCTTTCAATTATCTCTGGCACGCAGTTCACATCACCTAAAATCCAGTTAGTGTATGTTATTTTTTTATCAGTGGTACCTATGTATGTGCGATTATACAGTGGCACATAGTAAAACAAAATAAAACTACAGTACAGGTACACATCTGTACTGTAATTTTATTATCATTCGTAGATACTGTAATGTTTCTTTTTTATATTCAGGGTTGTAACAGTTTTATATGCTAAACCATTAAACAGTTTGTTCAGAATCGTTTTCTGAATCGACTTAGCTATTTGAAGTTACATAAATCGATTCAGATTCTGAACAAACCGTTCAACGATTTAGCATCCAAATCTGTTACACATTGTAAAATATAGACAAATTTTAAACTTCCTAGTCTTTTAAAAATATTTTTTTTGAATTTTTTCATCATAAAGCCTGGATCAAACCGCAGCGTTCAGCTTGCGTATATTATGGGATATTTAAAGGTTGTGGTGTATAAGTGCTAATTAGGTTGCCGATACAAAAAAAAACACGAGATATTTGAAAATTTGTGTTCATGGTAGTTAAAGATATCTTAAGGGGTGTAAATTTTCAAAGGATTTCAATTTTTTTTTTATTTCATATCCACCCTCTGGTGCCCGCTTATCGTAGACTTTTGGGACATGTTTTATAAGGTATGGGTACATTAAATCCCGTAGTTTGAGTTATGCGTGCATCTCTCTGTCAGTCAGTTTCCCCTTTCATTTATATACATAGATCTTATAGATGTACATATATTTTAAATTTTACTGCTTACCTTTCTATCCAAACTTATAGACGCCATTTTCTTCCCATCCGGCGAAAACGCGAGCGCTGACGGATACGTTTTATTCTTCACAAAATCATACAAATCCGTATTTAATTTAGATTCAAAGGTCACACATCTTGGGAACGCATACTCATGCTTGGGTCCAGTCCAATATTCCACTATCCCGGCCTTGTCTACGGAGACTGCGGTCTCATAGACCGGGTTGTACTTGATTGCGACCACCATGTTCTGATGTAGGCTCTCGAAGGTGTGTAGAGGTCCGCTTGAGGCCTGTGTGCCGTCGAATATGTGGATTTTGTTGCTGTTCTTATCTGATCTGTGGGACACATAATGAATCTTTAATCTCCATATAAATATAAAAAATGGGGTTCAATTAGAAGGGTGTGGACACAAGACATAAATCTAAATAGATGACGTAAGTCCCTCCATCCATATGAAAACAGATGTCTAAAGATCGCTTTGAATTTGTGTACCGGTTGCCTGCTTGTCAACGTACGAACCAAACTTGCTGGTAAGTTAAACAACACAAACCAGTGGTACATACAGACCCAGTAGGAAGTAACAGTAATACTTACATAGCCAGTGCTGATATGGGATCACCTGCAGAATGCACCCACTCCGCACAGTATGGTTCAAACTCAATTGATATCATATTTATCATGTCTGAAATATAAACAGAAACATTATTGATAGTTATTATTCATTCGGAACACACCAATACTAGGTGCTTGGAAACCGCTTTTCAACTTGAATAGATGACAGTCAGCAAGGTGTACAACAAAGAACCCTACCACCATGCTATGGTTTCCTCACAATGTTTTGTTCACTGAAAGTTCTCGAACTTTCTTCTCGAAAACATGACTCATCTGGTTTCCATAGTACAAGCTCTGCTTAGTTTGGGATCAGATGACCGTGTGTGAGGAATGTCCCAGAATATTTATTTATTTAATTTTAACCAACCACGCCAACTGCTCTATATGATCGTAGCAGATACATACCAAAATTAACTACATCAAAAACTTTGACAGTCTTCTCAGGTGATGCCGTGCACAACAGAGTGCCGGTGCTGTTGGTAGCCACGTCGGTGATTGTGGTTAGGTGACATCTGAAGTGCTTCACAAACTCTATGCCTTCTTCCTGAAAACACCGTCAAAGTAGCTAATCACTTTAGTACCATTTCATAATAATTTATTGACTTTCACTTGATAGTTTGTATGGTATGTGAGTGTGTCAACTAAACTCTGTATTTTTCAGGCTGTTTTATTAACTGTAACAAGTGTCTTGCTTGGTGGTTGCAGTTCCTATTTATTCTACATATTTCTCATTATATAAAACTTTTTTTAAGTCTTGGCATCAATATCAGTCTTGTTCGGTCTTATTTTTGTAGATAACCTTATCAAAAATCAAGCTCATTTTGGAGAAACTTGGAGAATCTTGGAAAACTATCTTCTATGAGGTTCTAATTGCAACGTTCACTTCCGACGGAGCAGTGGTTGTGAGTGCAAAGTTTTTTTTGTACTTGTAATTAACACAGTTCTAACCTGTTTCTTCCAGAATTTGAGATGACCATCTTGACTTGCAGTGATGATAAAGTCTGTTTTAGTAACTACAATATGCGTAACGACATCACGATGCATGTAACTCTGCTCATATGTCTCTGATGAAGGTAGGTTTTCAATGTACAGAGATTCAAAATCCAAGACTGAAAGCAATACCAATATGTTAAAATCTATCGAATAGCCAATAATCAAGATATATTTCTTCAAACTAAAGCGAAAAATAAATTAATATTGTAACAAACCTTTACGCTTTTTTGTTTTGGGTTTCACTGCCTCTGAAGGCATCGGCCCTATCCAAGCGTCGCCATCTTCTCCTTCAGAATTATCAGCACTACCAGGCCTTTTCTCTGACGCCATTCTAATATTATTTTACTTAAAAATATCGTTTATTGTAATTTTGTAAACATTGAAGAAACACACATCGACGTCGCGTCAAATAAAATAATGATAGTAAATTTAATACACCAAGAAATTGGGAATCCTTCGAAGTATATAGGTTCTTCCAGAAATAGTCGGCTAACATAGCTAAGTTCTTCACAATCAAACTGTCTACTACAACACTTTCATTGGTCAGATTTTTGTTATTCTATACTATTGGTTGCTAGAGAGATGCGATTGGTTTATTGAAGTTAACCACAGACAAACTCTTTTTGTTTTCATCGCCTTTACGATGATATTTCTTAAATAATATATTTAAGCAAATACAAAGCAAGTTAGTTAATTTATGTTGTTTTATGAAACTGTAGTGCTTTAATATTTAATTTAAAATGATAATTGAAAGAAAAGAAAATTTAAAATTAAGGACGCTTTGTTGAGTCACGTTGGGAGCGTTTAAAAACTTTTTAATTGTTGTTGTCTATGCTTAAAATGTCTTTTACGAATTCGTAGTGATGGTGGCTGGCTTCCTTGCAAACCAAGCGTCATAAATTACATCTAATTTGTAAATCTTCTGATAATTTTGGTCGTTAAACGATCGATACGTTAGTGATTTAAGTGCTCAAGAAGTTTCACAACTAATCGGTAAGTGCAAAGTGCGGCATTAATTGTGAAACCGCGCGCTACCGGTACCTACCTCTACACGTGGTTTGGCTGCTATACGGGCGTACATACAATTACAGATTGCAGTTGTTTTCTCGTAATTATCGTTGAATACAGCCACGACGCATATTCCTGAGTTTCCCCAAGTGTATTCCTGTTATTTTTATGTGAACGCATCGCACTTAGGTTGTTTATTGAACGTGGTCAGTTTGACAATCGGTGACTCGTCTTGTTCTCGACACACATTGAGGTAAATTGTTATGGAATGTGATTTCTCGACGCCTTTGTAAGTATTTATGTATAGATAAAGAGCCTTACATTACGTGCATTTACATGTCGCAATTAGATACAGGAATGTCGCTCAGGTTACTGCCATGTCATTTAATACAGCTTTCTTTTTTTTAGCTTGTAAGTATAAAGCCAATGACGCATCGCTATACTACGAATAGCATGTGGAAAAAAGTACAATATCCATAATAAGTGTCATTAAAAACTTTACTTGTGTTGTTCTAACCAAATAACTGTAACACAAAGAGCTCATGTAGGTAATTCAGTTGAAATAACATACCACATTGCCATCATAATTGGAAAAGTAACTATGTACATATTTTCAAAGTAATTCCATAGGCAGTTGCTGCAATATGACAAGTAAGTCAATTTCACTCCTTACATCTCGAATATAGAGTTTGGAATTGCATAACAAACTTGACAGTATTCTCATTGACTCAACAAACCTGATTGTAAAGTAGAGAAGTCTTGCTAATATGAAAATAGGAGCTTGATTCAGATGTATGTTGAATGTTGCCAATTATCTACTTTTAATAAATTCTTATTAATTTATTTTGCTTTATTTTGATAAATGACCATACCTAACCTTTAGTACCTTATGGTAGGCCGCATGGTCTATTATTATTTAGAAAATTTTATTTTAAGTAATATAATTAAAATTCTAGGATCTACGCATATTTTAATCTAGAAGTGTCTTTGTTCAAGTTATGGAGGTAAAATTTTAAACTAACTAATTATTCATAGTCAAAATTTACAGATTAATGTGCGAAACAATCATTATTATTCTAAGTATGTATTGGCAATTCTTTCTCAGCCAATTACTATAATTGAGTTTGCTAATGGCATTCTCACAGCTTACAATAATGTTATTAGATCTAACCTGTAACCTTACAACACCCATAAATTACATATTTGACATGCAACTGCATCTAAAAACAGCTAAAACTTTAGGCCGTAATGTAATTTTTACTGTAATTTGGTACCTAATGTTACATGATTAGCAACTTTTAATCCAAATATGTGTTTAGTACAGAACAATTACAGTGCATTAAATTGCTGGTGAAATAATTTAATTGAGAATGCTAGAAAATTAGAATCCGAACCAAACTTGATGGCGGCTGTAAAGTGCACTGTGAGCTGGCTTTGCGCAGGTACAGTTATCTCGAATGTACTGCATACATTCGTTTTCGCTATTGCGCAGCGTTCCGTGCCTAATACCACAGCCGCCAATAAGTTTGACTCAGCCTAAGTTAGTTAAGTTTTTGCATAACTTCATCTTTCAGTATTGTTCAAGAAAGTTGGAATTTAATTAAAAAAATTTTTTTATGATAGTTTTTGAAAATTAACACTTTACTTGGTATTTAAAATCTTGAATATGAATCACATATCCCAGTCAACTATTCAACAAATATTGCTCACATTACTTAAACTGACCTTTGATCATGCAATATTGTTTAGACTGATTGATTGTTTATTGCAGTATAAGTGATCCTTTTAAAAAACTGTAAACATAGAAATAAGTGCTTATAAATTAGCAAGGTTATAATAAACAAATAATGCATTTAGAATTCATATGTTAGATTCTGTTCTGTAGAAAACATGACTCATGTAGTACATTATAATGTTGGGTGAAACTTATCAATCACTTGTTGCCACGCTGTGGTCATCCATAGTCCTGGGATGAAAGTTACCTATATTTCTCCATGCCTTGGGAGTTCTTCTTGTCAATTACCTCATAGGTATCCAATCCCCTCCCCACCACTAGTAGGGCCACAAGAATATTTACACATAAAGCATGTGCACCAGTGAAGGAAGACCTGGCTAGCATTTAAAATCCCGGATTATAAATTCCCGCATTTAGAATGGTAACTGAATGACAGATAATATTAAAACTTATGTCTTATACCTACTCCAATGTGGAGTATAAGACACCTGAGGCGGAGCACATAACTCATGGTCAAACTGTACCCGACACTAAAGGACTATAAGAGTTTTGACAGATCGAAACAAGATGGTTTCCCATGTGTGTGGAAAAGTTTTTTTTATTAAGATTTTATAATATTATTTTTAGGGCTTAACAAATAGTATAAATCTAGATTATCTCAAAGAATATAATACCTTCCTACATAATAAATGCTTTATATATATGTTCTATTTCTACTATCTTAATTATCTTGAAATTTTCCATAGTGATATATATATTTTTTTTTTATTGAAGCAGCTATCACATATCATCTCCCTCTAGTCTCCCTCCGTCATCATCATAGGTTTCTCTATCAACACTAGACATATCTAAATATGGTTAGGTATATTTTGAACACTTAAATTTAAAGCATAACCAACTTGATTTGCATGAATTACATCATTATCTAAAAATATTGTCATTTGATGCTTTATCTTTTTGATTTTACTGTTTAAATATTTTATTTATTAATTTATTTACAACTTGGATTTCTTTTCTTCAATATACAGTAAGTAACACATCATTCTAAATTAAGAGTCTTTATTGTTGCTATAAAATACAGTGTTGATTGCTCCTTTCTTTAAAGAGTGAAAAATTCTTGTTTCCATTTACCTTCATTAAGGTGGATGCTCAGCATGAGGCGGGAAATTTGATTTTTTCCAAGTTTTTATTGATTTTCTTACGTTAGTTCAATATGGCTAAATATTTCAAATATTAGCGACCATAGTAATTCATTTGGAATATTGTGGAATTGATTCTTTTTGTTTATAACCATAAGCTCACCGTTTTATTGAATGTTTACATGAACTTTTGTACATTCAGTAAAATAGTCAGTTTTACGGTTTTTAGATGAACTTTCAAATATGGCTTATAGAATACAAAAAACATTCATAACACAATGTGCCAAATGAACCAACACGGTCGCGAATCACTGAAATGTTTAGCCATACGAAAGTAAAAATCAATAAAAACTGAAAAAAAAAAACAATTTCCTGCCTCATGCTGAGCATCCACCTTTAAACTGATGTTCAGCCCCACTAAATATAGTGATGTAATTTTATAAATGACGCATTGAACCGCGTACATTTTACAAGTATGTAAACAAGCTTGCTTGCAAAATCCAATCAAATGTTACTCTTTGTATAAAAAGGTCATTAAACTCATGCATGTACACTGTTTATCATTATTGTTCCAAGTTAATGACTTTCACAGTTACTGCTTTCACTTATCCCCCCTTCTATTAAATGTTTTTATTTACTCTGTGACTCTTTTGTTTGTGCAATGTAATGTTGTTGACCTGAAACAAGTTCTAGTTACAAAGTCCCCCTAGATGACTTGATAGAATATTTTACCACAGATAAATAAATTGTTACACAGTTACTGCTACAATGCAGTGGTTAAAATTAATGTACATAAATATAAGACATAAGGATAAATAATGCAAGGAAAGCTTGTTTATAAAAATATGTTTATGTAATATAAATTTATTTGGACTGGCTTCAAACTGACACAGTTTTATCAATAAGTAGGTAATGATGATAACAGTCTTAGGTGTTGATACAATTAAGAATATCTAAGATAAGTCTTCAATGTTACTTAGCTAAGAACATGCTGACGAGGAGTTACTTGATATTTTTCGTCATCAATTCCGACAATTATTGGTATTACTTCACGCAAACAGCAGAAAATAGTTACGAATCACGAAGTTTAATTTCATTTTTACACGAATACCTCGTTGATTACCTATCGTAGGTAGGTAGGTACTTGCTACTTCTGCAATTGGTCATTCATTGGTCAATATTTCAAAGGCCGGAGAAAGGTGTCGGGCGAACGCTTTCTTTCGCTTTTCGAGGTCGGTTGACACGGAAACTGTATCAACTATTACATTCTTGTTATCGATATCTTCACTGTATTTAGTCTCGCTTGAGTTCTCTATTCATAATAATTGGACTGTTTTACAAAAAAACTTAAACCGACTTCAAAGCACACTAAGAAGTAATCAAATCCTGATCTCATGACAATGGGACCAAACGGGAAGTGTACCCTTCCAGACAAAAAAAGAATTTTCCAAATCGGTTAATAAATGACGGAGTTATGAGGCAAACATACAACCGAATTGAGAACCTCCTCCTTTTTTTGAAGTCGGTTCAAAATAGAGATTTTCCTCAAATGCTTTTTGTCGACTTATCTAAGAAATATTGGTATTCTAATTTTGCTCGCATCTAAGTTCCTTTTTGAACCCTCTCGATAACAATGCGTATGGGCCGCGACTCAATTGACGACGAACTTAAGCAATTTGCCGCGATCTTATCGGGGGCGACGGTTATCAACGTCAGGGTCAACGCGTCACCGGAAATTCTATGTAAATATCTAAGATTTAAGTTATTGGATTGCGCCCCGCTGGTAGGCGGCCGGGGCGAATGACCGTTGGAGGCTCTCTAAATGTCCTTATTGCAAGGTCAAGAGGAGGGTACTACAAGGTGTTCATGACAATGTATTGAATTGGATGAACGAGTTATAGCCGTGGTTATAGACACTTGTCGGTAAAATCAAACAGATTGGTCAAAAGTTACAAGTAGGTGTTAGCTAAGTACTTTGCTGGTTTAATAAACTGCTTTATTAAGCAATCTTAGCATCAAAGTAAAATGTTAATGTCGTACAGTCCGTTCAGTCGGAAAACTCGGTCTCCGGCCCTCGGAAACTTGTTTGGTGTCGTTAATAGGTCACTTCTTGTATACATAAGTACCTAGTAGGTAGGTACGTCTTGTCGACGAATGACGATATTGTGAAAATATCCTTTATCGAATTTTTCCGTTGCATATAAATTACATTTAACATTTTTGATCCTATAATTCCTTTCCCAATTTCCTACACTTTCGATTTGAAAGCGTCGAGCGTTCTACGAGCTAAGGCTTGTTTAATATAACGAAAATTAATACTGTAAAGTCTCAAGAATATATTTTGTTATTTTTTTTTTTGTCCGGATTTGTCTGTCCTTAGGAGAGTAACCACACTTGTCCAAGTACCAAAGATGTTTTAATATTGTTACAGCAATGAGTTCAAGTGTATGCTACAAGTGCAACCGGACGGGTCACTTCGCCCGGGAGTGTACCCAGGGCGGCGGCGGCGGCGGCGGTGTCGTCGGTGCCCGCGACTCCGGCTTCAGCCGTCAGCGCGAAAAGTGCTTCAAGTGCAACCGCACCGGCCACTTCGCAAGAGATTGCAAGGAGGAAGCTGACCGTTGCTACAGGTAATATTTACATGGAGATATATCAGGTTAGAAGCTCCGTTTAGAGGCGAATGATCCCGACCGAACTGAAAAATGGGCTAGGTGTTGGTAAGTAAAGCCTTCCGGGTCAGTCGGGTAAAAAGAACCAGTTTTCAAGTGCAGCTGTCCTTTCCTTTTCACTGCTTGGCTTTCCTAGCTTCGTGCCCGTAGTGCTTGGCTCATTTAAGAATTTATGGAATTATTTTTAATTTCATGGTTTCTATATTAATCCAGGAAATGTTGCTTTGATGTAATAATTCTTCTGTAGTTCACTATTTGCGGGTAGGTTATCACGCAATTAATGAAAAAAACTAAATTTACTAACCAAGGTTTTGTCATATAAATCCGACTTAGGCGGAAAGGAAACTAAAACCCTAAAAATTATCACCTTGCAAAGTTTTCCTCACGATGTTTTCCTTCACCGAAAGAGGTATTATTCAAACCTTCAATCTACGTCATGGCATTCAAAACCACTGAACTAACAAATGGGAGAAAATTAAGGTTTATTGTTATAATTTTGTTAAGCCTACATTACGGCTGCGTTCTGTGTCAATATAGATATTATATAATGCGTGTACGCATGCCCGTACGCCAGTTTTCTACGTTGAGGGTAAACATCAGTTACAAGGCGGGAAATTTGATTTTTTTTGAGTTTTTTTTTTTCATTTGTATAACAATATGGATAATTTTTCAGTGATTAGCGACGGTAGAAGTTCATTTGGCACATTTGGTTTTTGGTATAATATGAGCCTTATTTGAAAATTTCTCACGGTTTCTCTAAAAACCGTAAAACCTACTTGGGAAAAGTACAAAAGTAGTTAATCTTAAACAAAAAGTATCAAGTCCACAATATGCTAAATGAACGCGAATGGTCGCGAATCACTGAAATATCTAACCATATTGTTCAACGAAAGTAAAAAAAAAAAAACTCAAAAAATATAAATTTTCCCGCCTCGTAACTTTATGACACATTTTTAAACTAATTTTCCTATATTCTGTAATAAAATAGGTCAGTCTTTAAATCCGTGAGAAACCGGATACAAGAATGTTTCTAGACACGACTAAGGTTAGGTCAGATGCGTGCGCACATGACTAGTCACGCATTATCGAACATGAATATGTATATCGATAAATACCTAAATTTTTATCGACAAATCTGAGACAACTATGAGAATAACATTTATAGGTAAATTAAAACAATTTCATGCATTGAATTAAAACAATTAAATGAAATGAAAGAATATTGATTGTCTTTATTTACTTTTACCTGATTTAGTTTCAATCAAAGTCCTGTTCGTTCCACTGTAACAAAGTTTACAGTACAATCCAATATTTACTTAAATACAATGGCAGTGAGCGCGACAAGGTCAACTCTGGTAAAAACCACATGTTCAACCTTAACCACAGGTCACTAGTTGCGGCTGATAAATATTAAAATGACTGTGTCCACTCATATTTTATTGAAAGATTTGGCATGTTGAAGTCATGTCAATTGCCTTTAATTATTTGAATATTTGAAGAGGTAATTGTTCAGTAATAAACTGCTAGAATCTATTTATCTAGCTTACATTTAAAATGAGAAACTGACTGTTGACTAATGCACCGACAGCTTATATCGCAGCAGGGCCGTATCGACCGTATCAGAGATACGGGGCCCCGGTCTACAGGGGCCCCGAACGTGTGAAAGCAAAAATCCTAATTTCGCATTAGGTCATTCGCCGCAGTAAGGTAGAAAGCCTCCCCCCCTGGTAAAAGAGGGAGAAAGGAAGGTAGTATGTGTGGTGTGATGTATAATAAGTGTGTTGATCGTATTACAGATGTAACGGCACGGGTCACATAGCGCGCGAGTGCGCGCAGAGCCCGGACGAGCCGTCGTGCTACAACTGCAACAAGACGGGCCACATCGCACGGAACTGCCCCGAGGGCGGGCGCGACAACTCCAACCAGACGTGCTACAACTGCAACAAGTCGGGCCACATCTCGCGCAACTGCCCCGACGGCACCAAGACCTGCTACGTGTGCGGGAAGCCCGGACACATCTCCCGCGACTGCGAAGAGGAGCGGAACTAACGCACGCAAGAGCCGAGCCTCTCCTCTCCTATACAATACAATACCATACCTATATATAACAAATAAAAACTATGTATATTATGATGCCACGCACGGACGATAAGCAAAGGACGCGATACGCGATTCTAGATCGTATCACCACACGACTATGAAATTAATGCAACGGAATTATAAATCAGATGCAGCAGCGGTATTCAGGCGATTGACTGAGGAGTATGATTAAATGTTGACTTGTATATAGGTCTCCCGCCGCGCGAGCGCTCGCCGATAGGATAATGTTTGTTCTGCACGACGCGACGTGAACGAGTTATTGTGTTTTTAAATCATTTAATAATCGTGATTGAACTTGATGAGGTAGCGTTACAGTTTTTAGCATTACAGAGTATATATTTAATATATTTTGTACAGATTTTTTTGTCAAAAGATAAATTGGATGCTGGCGTACCATGAGTTTTGAATGTGAAGAGTGGAGGCCCCGGAGCGACCCGATCCCCCGGACTCTCTTGTTCGTCTAGTTCTAGTTTGTTGCTTGCAGTTAGTGACGCACTCTTACTGCGCTCCGTCGAGTCTCATCTAAACACCCCGTCACTTCGGTGATTTACTTTTATTGTTCAATTCCTTTGTTTATAAGGTCCTGCTAACTAACTTGTGGAGAATTCAGTGGTTAATTAGAATTTCATCAATCTGAACATTTTTTATTTTGTTATCCCTGTAAATGTGCCTGTGTACACTTAAATGTAAATGAGTTACTCAGCTTACATGTCGGAGATATTAAAAATCTTGCCTTATTTACACAAGTTTCCATCTAGCCCTTTACAAATAACATACTATAGATATAACATTTATTTATATTAGCAGAGAACAGTTATAATTTAAAAACTCCCGATTCTAAATTTTGATTTCTATTAAAATCTTATTGACGTAACAAGAGGGCATACCTTATCCTGATGTTGTGCAAGACGAAGCTTACAGAGACAAAATTACTCGGGCTATGTGTAAGATCAGAGAGTAACGTGCGTTTCAGATAACTTGAAAATCGTGTCAACTATTACTCATAATGAATTAATTGATAATATAGAAACTTGCCTACGCGTAGTTATCTGACCTGCGGTACATACATAGCCTGGGTAATTCAGCCTGGTGCCCGCATAAACTATACATACATACAAGCCAACAACGTCTAAAAGTTGTGCTCTGTGAGTCCGAAAACTACCAAAAAACAATGAAATATCCTGAAACATTATTTTCACACGGCCATCTGTATGTGTGTAGTACGAAACCATGTTGCAATCCGTTTGAAACTCCTCAATAGAAATATGATGTGAAAAGCAGTTGGAATGATTACTGTTTGCATAATATGTAGTTACCCGACCGTAAAACAGTTATCAGAAGACCACTATATTATATTTATTTCAAATTCAAACGAATCGCAACAAAGTAGTATGTACATACTAGCTCCGCTGACCCCAAACTAAGCAGAGCTTGTAGGTACTATGGTAATCAGATAAATGACATACTACTTGTAAATAGGTATACAGATATTTACATCCAGGCTCAGAACAGATGTGCTCATGCACACAATATATTGGTCCTATGTAAAGGTGACACCAACATTTTGATTTAAGAATTTAAAAAGGGGGTGTCTGCTATGATATAGCAATTGATTGATTTACAGAACTGTCTACTATTAGATAAACTTAGGTTCATGAATTCCAATCTGGTGGACCCAATTCTCACGCTTTCGACAACGATGCCGCATTAGATAATATTTGACAAAAAACAGGAATGATATCCAGTGGCATAGCTTGCCCAAAACTGGCACAATATTTGTTGGGGGCCCTTCTACCTGACTACTGCGACGCCACGAGTAAAGATTTTTACGAATTTATCCTTACGTTCGGGGCCTCTTTTGCCCGGTGGCCCCGTATCATTAATATCATGGGACAGGACATAATTGATACGGCGGTAGCCAAGCGGTAGCTACGCCCCCCTCTGGGGATGTCTGACAAAATCACAGGTTTAGGTCTATGGTCTAGATATTCTAGAACGTCAATCAGCTTGAGTCGAGTTTTAAGTAGGTAAATATTAAAACAATTTAAATTTGGAACCTGCACCAATGCCATTAGATTTAGTTTCGATTAACACGATATATTTATTTATGACTTGGTCTGAGTTTTGATCTCGTTATCATAGAATAGTAAAGTCCCCGTTTTATAATACAGGCTTTAAGGTATTACCAGACGGCATTACAGATAATTGAAAACTGTTTTACAAAAAACGTTAAATCGACTTCAAAGTAATCAGATCCTGACCAGGGACTCTACCACGTATCTGTGGTGGTAATCGTAACGAACACCATTAATGAATTTCATCCAATCAGGGCCCACGAATGGTCATCGTCGCGTCATACCGAGTCCCAGATAACTGCAGATAACTATATATTAGTCGGAGACGAGTGCGCGTCATTGGATGGTGTTCGCAAAGAATTTAAAACGTCCAGAAGGATAGTCGCCTCTGGCAACATGAAATAAACAAGCCAGAATTGACAGTATTTGACAGCCGTGCGCAGTACGAACTGAGAGCGATTTGCTCAGGGAGCCCCTCAAGCGGAGTGAAATTAAATGTCATGCTTTAGTAAGGCGGATTATCCATCTGGGTAGAGGCACGATGCCCTATGAAAATCTTTGGGTGTTCGTTACGAACCACCAAAGTTACGCGGTAGATCCCTAGTATAGTGTATTATCTATGGTAGAGCCCCTGATGAGAAAGGGACCAAACGGGACGTATACCCTTCCAAAAAAAAAGAATTTTCCAAATCGGTAACTAAATGACGGAGTTCTGAGGTAACAAACATGCAACCGAATTTAAACCTCCTCCTTTTTTCGTCGTCGTTTAAAAAGAAATGAGTACACGTCGCTTTCTCTTCATAACTTTAACGCTGTCTTCCTCTGTTCGGCTAAAGTTAGCAGTTGGCAATACTGGGACTGGGTCTATTGAAAATAAATTACTTTTTGGCGGGAACTTGCAGAGTGACGTTGCGTTTTCATTTATATTTTCATAAATTCGTGTATTTTGAGTTTTATTGCATATTATCGGTGGTATTTTATCCAATAAAGATCAATCCATGTGCACCATGCATGAATTATGTGAATCGTGACTTTACAAGTTGTCTCAAAAAGTCCGTGTAATAATGTAAAGTAATGTACAATCACCACCATTTTACTAAAACTTGACTGGACTGTGACTGATAATGCGGACTATGTGAAAGTTAATGTGCGGACTAGGTATATAAGAGATATTATAAATAAAATGTATGTGACTGAAGGTCTTTGTATCCATGGTCAAGAAAAAAGTAAAAAATATATGTTAATAAATACTGCAAGCGCAGACTGCAAGTAGTAAGTGATTTTGCACTGATTTATTCGACTCTTGAGCGAACTGCGTACTTGTACAGTATATATTTAGTCAATATCTTTAATATTTTGTGATGTCTTGCTGTTCTATTAAGTTCTGTGGGAATAGCAGTCGAAATTCTAGTAACAAAACAAATGGAATCACTTTTCATCGGTAAGTTAAAATAACAATGAATCTATGAAATATTAGATGAATTAACTTATTTTTAATCACAGCTAAAGATATACTGGCTATATCATATGACAAAACATTGCACGCATTGAATGTTGATATATTTTATTTTTGCATCTCAATTTCACTTATTATATTTCTATATGAACATCCTTTCTGTCAGTCAATCAATGATCGCGGCTCCCTCCACTAGTGCTGAGCTTAGATACGAAAATCATTATCGATATTAGCGTAAAATTCTTTCAGTTTATAATGTTGTCTCAGATTATATAATGTACTCTTTGTAATGTTGTATTAATACTGGAATACAGCGAAGATAGATTGGCAATATTTTAATGTGGATGTAAGAAAGAGTATTTAGGTATATTAACGTGTACTACGTTTACTAACTACGTGTGTTTAAATCTTAAAAACACAAATTAATGAAAGGGTTCGAAGATTTTTGTTCGGAACCTGGCATAGTCACAGAGCGCCATGTTTTTTTTTTGTTTTGATACATGTTTTAACTTTACTGACACATAACTATAAAAAAAATACAGGATATATCCGTTATTCTTTAAATGCCTTTGGTTATATGTATTATCCTATTGAATCCAGTCATTTCATATCTTTAAAAATCGTTCTAAAGTGCTATTAAACTGATACTTGCAGGATATATAGTATATAATAAATCAATATAGCTATTCTAGCACTATATAATGCGTACAATTCATAGATGAAACTATCTTAACAACATTGCTTGCTTTTCGTCGTCAGCCCGTTTCATTAGTTTATAGCTCAACTAGCTTCTCGCTACTCATCGGCAGTGGGACTAGTGCCTTACTACCAATTCACAGCGTAGGTACTAAATTATATCGCTTTCCCTCACTGAGTGAGCAAAATATAGACTTTTGCTTACTGATTTTAGAGAACAAATGTGCGCTTTTCGTGCTAGAGAGGTAAAAAGAATAATTTTGAACGCTGAATCTTTATTAATACAAAAGTCTGATACCTTATCTTTTATATTTATAATAAATAATTAATATTATTTTTAGGTTCCCTAACAAGCCGCACATAAAAGAAAAATGGATGCAAGCCTCAGGAAGGGAAAATTGGTTTCCATCAAAGTTTAGCGTTATTTGCTCGCGCCATTTCACAGAAGATTCTTTTCATATTACGAACCATCACCGTCGCTTATTCGATACTGCGATTCCTACACAGTTTTTACCTAAATTAATAAGTTTTATGGTAAATATATAAATTATAAGTTCGACGCTTATCTTTATACTTTGTACTTATTTGGCAATGAGCACTCAACTTTATAACGAAAAATCTCATTTTACAAAATCTTTAGAAGTGTATATTTTTGGAGTGGAACAAACAAACAAATTTCATTTATATTTTCATTTAGCGAAGTCTCATTTTTAATCATAGCAAAGCATATTACGATATATTTTCAATACTAATCTTTGAGTGACCGCACACGCAGCTATAATATATATTTCTGTTACTTCACCAACCTGTACTGGCATTTATATTATAGCTCGGCATATTAAATATATATTATAGCTACGTGTGTGATGGGCTTATGCATAGTTGTAGCAGTAGATATAGAGTACTTTATAGCACCTACCCGCTACACACACCTAGATACACGATACACGCTAGATACACCTTCTGAAACTTCTGACTTAATTATTTCGACAGCTGCACTTGAAAGTACTGAGTTGCCTTTATAGGTTAGCAACACATCGTCAATTACCTACTGACACTATGAAAAAAAATGTATATACTTAATTTAGATATTTTTTCAGGGAAATTTATCTGTAATAGATGTTAAAGTTGAACATGATAGTCCAAAACCGTCATCATCATCAACAAACCTGCCGCTTTCGACAGCACCAACATCTATCAAACAAAGATCTGCTGATCCTGTTACTTCATCACAATTTAATTCGCTGGATAAAAAACGACTCTGCAGGCGTATTTTACAATTGTCAGGAAAAGTTAAACTGAAAAATAGAAGAATAAAGGAACTACGAGATAAACTGCGATATTTTGAAAAGAAAGTAGCATCTTTGAATCAAATCATAAGTGATTTTGCAAGCCATCATCATCAACCTATACCATGAAAATAATATAATCAAAGCTTTAACTTTCGAATGCTTTCCAGATAATCTTGCAATTGGAACAGTTGGGCTACAATTTAAAAATGGATCATTTTAAAACTAGTTTCAAACATTCTGTAACGTACGGGAGCTAATATTTTCATATACTTCGATCCTGTGCAAATGCTCAAATTATTTCGGAACACTCTTGAGTATTATCAAGAGTACAAAATACCAACAAAGTCATATAATATTTTTAAAATTACTCTTGCACTTTACGTGGAAATAATATAGAATACTGATTTTGATCAGCTTTGTCAAAAAAAGTATTAATAAAAACTACGAGACTCGATTCGATTAGTGAATAAGCTATATAATTAATTTCTACAGCGAATAACGTCGTAGATAAGTAATTATATTTAAAAATAAATCTATTTATATTTTGACCTTCTTTGTTTCATTACTTCAATTATGTCTTCATAAATAGCCCCTAAACCACATAGCCTCTTAGCTCAGTGCCGTTGCCAATGACGTGTCAACGTTCGCTGATATAATTTTTATAAACCCTGACTAAAACAAATATCATTATTTTTGACTAAATTAAGAATGTTCTTTGTTTGATTTGTAACTGCGATTTAATTACATGGTTATTTAAGATTATTTTATTAAAAAACACTCCAAAATTTGGATATTTGTGATCACAGTGCTCAAAGATATGGTCTAGGGTGTCGATTAACAATTCTTTCAAAATTTTACTTGTATCACTTAACTACGTGACATGAGTTTTTTTCTTTATCCCAATACTAACGTGAAGTAGGTACCGGGCGAAAGACTAGTCTATACCTGTATACATAACAATACAAAAACTATCGATATCAATACAATATTACGCACGCATCGTCTCGTCTCTAATGAGACGTTTTCTTTCCATAGAGTTTTATGAGTTGGTTGTTTGTCTTATATGCCCAAAGGCAGGCAAAGGTCTGAGCCATACAGCCTTGTCGTATTTCAGTTTTCTCGAATTGTATAAATATAGTCACAAAATAAATCACTTCATATAGTCCGCACTGTCAGTCACCATCCTTAAAAGTCATATTACATTACATCCTTAAACCATACTTCGTATGTTTGTGATATGTACAATGGTGGTAAACTGTACAAAAACTTTACACGTACTTCTTGAGACAACTTGAAAAGTCACGATACATATAATTCATTTAATTTCACTTCACTGGTGCACATGGATGATCTTTATTGGGTAAAATACCACCAAAAATACACAGACATGAGAGGTAGTTTTAGAGATTAGCGAGTTTAAACAAAGAAACTGTTCCGCTTTATTGTATTATTATTATATTACTAGCAGTCTCGCGCGGTTTCACCCGCGTCCCGTGATAAAAAGTAGCCTATAATACTAGGGGAGAATTTTTGCAATCCGACTGGTACTTCCAGAGATTAGCCCGTTTAAACAAACAAACAAACAAAAAACTCTTCCGCTTTATTATAAATATATTAAATAACTTTATTATAGATAATACCTACTAACGAACAATCCGACCCTCCCCGGTGCGACTGCTTGCGGCTTGGTAGGATTCGACCGTTCGGAAAGCTCTACGCACGCTCCGATTGACAGGATGCCGCCGAAAAATACCGACGCGACGTCAGATGCGCCGGGTGATCCTACCGCTACCGACCGGTATTTATAATTATAATAATTAAGTTGGTCCTGCCGCGCTACGCACGTTTCGACGGCAGGACACCCCGCCTCCTAGGAGTCCGACGGTCGGAAGGTGTGTTCAAGTTTAATAGCTAACTTCCTGCTTCCTAGTTAGGATCCTAAAAATAGGAAGGTGTAATACTACTTTAGATACGATTAAGTTTATCAGGCTACATTCCGAATTAAATAATATCGCTCACAGTGCTCACAGCAATAATTTGCGTACCGAGTTAGATATCACGATAATGACAGCTGAGAACTGTAAACAATTCGGAACGCCCGTTATCGCGCTCACAGTATTCAAAACAGAACATTTGAGAATTTAATTAAAATATGAATTAACAATGCGCTAGAACTCCTCATATCTTTTATTAGTTGACTCGCAAAAAGGAATATCCGCTTTTTTTATTATTTTTCTCTCATAAAATCATAAAAAGTATCTTTGCCATATGGAAAACCAAAAATCTTATTAGATTTTTGCCGAAAACACAATAACTAACCGTCACTTTTTGACAGCGCTCACGGTGATATCAGTTTAAGGCATGGTCGGTGTGAGCGCAAGATGGCGCATGTCATGACGTCATCTATGACGTTTCACGGGACATCGTGATCGCGCTCACGCTAATATGGAACGGGTTTAAGCACGCTCAAATCGATTACAGCGATTATATCATTAATTCGGAATGTAGCCTCAGTTGGCATCACTAGCCGGGCGTGGTGTAGTGCGGCTGCGCGACAAACGACAAACGAGTTTTCTGAATGAAGTGAGTAATGAGACGTTGCTAACGTTCTTGTTTATTTTTTTTGAATTAAGTTATTTTTCAATGAATTTCCTACTAACTACATAATCCAACATATTGATAGGCTGTGAAGAGAACTGTTTGTGCAAATGTCGGCGTAATTAGTGCGTTAAACATCACTATAGCGGAGCATTTCCATGGGCGTTAACTCCAGGTTAACTCGATTGTTAAGTTTTTATTAAATTAAAAATAAGGTTAATCAAGTATTATACTACTTGTGCTTGCAAACGGTAGTGGAATTGTTTCTGATAAGAATTTATGAAAATGTTAACTTTTAATTTATTTACGTAGTTTAACGAACTTCCGGAACAATACCACTGTAAATCTTTTGTTAATCTTTTTCGTATCTATAGACCTTTACAGTATTATCCATATAAACCAGAGCTTCCCAAACTTTTTTTTCTCGTAGACCACTTTCAAACTTTTCTGGTTTCGGTGAACCCTACATTTCTACCATATTCCGAAAACTCGTCATAACATTTGAAGATTAGATATATCTATCATAGACCCCCGTTGAGTCCTGTGCACCCATGGGAGTCCACCTGGACCACTTAGGGAATCACAGATTTAAACCACGCCTAAGGCTACTCAGATCAAAATATGAACTTAAAACAGAACTTTATTAATCGGTTTAATATTTTTTTACAGGTCAAAAGACTGAATAATGAATCTCATTTTAGTTTACACAATATTAGCAGCTATATTACAAACATGTTCAACACAAGACTACGTACCTCCACCATACAACAAAGATCCAAACCAACCCAACTCTTCAAATGATTACAGTCAAAATGATCCAAGGTATGATAACCCTTATGACCCTAAGAAGAGGAACCAAAATCAGTTTGATACATCAAGAACACAGTATGATAATGAACAGAGGTTCAATCAGTATGAGAATCGGAATGACCCAGACTATAATCGGAGTCCGTACACTCCAGATAATACTCCGAGACCGGCTTGGGAGTCCAGTCGGACATACAATGCCAGTCCAAGAACTGGTCTGTTGGATCAAGACAGTGTTATCATAAATGAAGCGTAAGTATTTGTATTTAAATTTTTTTAGTTGTGGGGGCTGGTCTGCTTAAGTTTGCTATTTATTTACTTATTAAATATTTATTCAGTCTACTTTGTAATTTTGCCGCCGCGCCGGGGCACGCAATTGTTTTCAGTGCGATTAGAATGTAAATATTATGTAATGAATCTAAGCCTGTTTTGAAAAGAGTAATTGCTGAGTTTATTGCCGGCTCTTCTCAGCAAATGCAACCTTCCGAACCGGTATTAGAGTATTAGAGTCAGACTTTTCATAAGTGCCTGCGAAGGTCTATTTGAATAAATGATTTTGAATTTTGAATTTTAAATAAAATAATCCAATGATATTATCTTCAGCCCAAAAGGCATGAAACCTTATTGGCATACTTACCCTCAGCTGTCTTTCATGTATGTTTTCTTGACAATTAATAAACCTGGTGCCAGTCAATTTAAAAAAAAAACATCGCCTTTTAACAATTTGTTCTTGAACAAATTCAAGAGTAAGCCAAAAAGTGTAGGGTTCTAGGGTTAAGAATACCGTGTAATTTGTATATACAGATTATAACCTAATATATTTTGTTACCAGCACATACTTCATAGTAGCATCCCGCATGGTCCGTCCAGGGCAGATATACAAGATATCAGCAAATATATTGCAAGCCCGTCTTCAGATGACTATCAGGGCATCTATCTCATGTAATGGAGTTGAAATTACCGATGTCAACCAGAGAGTCAAGCAGGGAGTTCCTGAGATATTGAACATGAGGGTAAGTTTCATTGTAATTTTTGTCAAATTTCCTGAACCGGTATCAAATTAGGATAACCAATTAGCCAAAAACTCAGATTTGATTTGAAGCTATTTGGAGCTATAACGTGAAGAGAGTTATAGCAGATAACTTGTTATTTTCTTTCAACTGAAGATCTGATAAAGAAATTCAGACCTATAAAAACTGTTATCTATAGGGCTGATGGTAGATATATAGAATTAATGATTACAAAGAATGATTGAATTAACCTCCTTTAGCTTTAGCAAAAAAAATAAAAAATGTTTCATTCAATACGAATAATAAAGAACATACTACCCAACAGGTCCCAGCTACAACAGTTCCCGGTGATTACAAGCTCCGCGTCGAAGGCTTGTACCTGGACACACCATTCGGAGGGCGAGCCTTCATCAATGAAACTCAACTGACATTCTCCAGACGTTTCATGACCATATTCATTCAGATGGACAAACCGGTGTACATGCAAGGACAGACGGGTTAGTATTTTAATTTTCCCAGTAAAAAATAAGGGTTCTGTTATACCACAATTTCTGTCTCCCGCGGTTTCACCTGCGATCCCGGGCTAAAAGAGGAGCCTATGTCACTCAAGGATTATGTAGAAAGAATTTTCAAGTCAAGGAAAGAAAGAGCGACTTATCTATTCAACTTAAAAACTGTTATTCCTGAATAGGTATGTTTAATTAAATCAATAGTTATCATCATTAACAGATAATAATCAGATGACCCACTAATAAATAAAGTAGTAGCATGACACAAAAAAGTCAGTATTACATTCGGATGTCCGTTAGATTGCGCAACTTTGTGAACGCGTCTTGACGCGCTGCCAAACGTTTGTAGTATTTGGCTCCACTAATCGATCTTATTATTTGTCTACGTTCTATGAGTAGCTGCTGAAATACGCTTTGTTTTTTAGGGTTTCAAATGGACCCTATTAATAAAGGTCATTCACACACTCACTATAATAGCACCTTTAAATCATGTGCGTTAAAGTATATTTTGTAATGACAAGATGAAATGGTGCGTCCATGCTACGCGAATCGAGCACGAGCCGAGCCACGAACGAGCACACTGCGAGCACGATTCGCGTAGCGTGAACAGGCTTGCGAGCCTCGAACGAGCGCGATTGTCAGTTATTTAAGTATTTGTAAGAAAGGGACTCGCATCGTGCTCGTTGTAGGCTCGTTGGTGGCTCGGCTCGTGCTCGATTCGCGTAGCATGGACGCACCAAAATAGTATTAACAACAACGATATGGTATCAACTGTTCAATCCTACATTGGGGTTTTCATATGAATATCAAATATAGCGTAATATTGAAACATCCATGCAATTTTGTTCCGATCGCCTATCGAATCCTCATTCACACCAAATACTTTATTTCCCTTCATGATACAGTTGCCTCATGTCATGTAATTAGTTAAGGAAATTCCAACTTTATTTGCCTACAATAAATGTTTATTTTTCAGTGCGTTTCCGTGTGATCCCAATCAACACTGAGCTGAAAGCGTTCGGCCGAGCGATCGACGTGTTCATACTGGACCCTAACAGACGTATCATGAAGAGATGGCTCTCTAGACAAGTGAGTGACTTTATTACTCTGTGAGCTGTAATAATTCAATCAATATTATCGATGTTTTAAGCTTATCGACAATCCACGCTCGCTGGGCTGCTCACAAAATTTCACGAGTATCGGTTGTGAAATGAGACCTATGGAGGAGAACAGCCGATCTGGACAGACATAAGAAAGCATTTTTGCTTCGCCCGATCGCTCAATAGTGCATTCGTCTTCTTGGCGTTTATTGATTGGAAACTTTGCACAGTTGTTTTTGCCGGTATTATCATAGCATAGTATCCTAGCTGTTAAATAGGTCGAATTATTCATCATATATTATCTGTTATCCAAACAACGCGTATATTGATAGTCAAGTCATAATAACTACTCGCAGCTCTTGTGTCCCATTGTGTCATATGCACGGATCGCTGCCTGTATGTGCATTTATAATGTTCCATTGTCAGGTATTTTCTTTATGTCTTGTGATATGGAATGCTCAATTTTATTGCAAGTTACACTGAGGAATTTACGAGAAATCAGGGTTTTGATTCTTAGTTGGTATACGATGTTATTTTTTGTATATCAAAGAATTGATACACTCAACAACAAGATTTATTGAAACAATTGAATTGAGATCCCGATCTGTCATAGGTCCAGCCGGGCAGCCCTATGACTTGAAGGTTTATTTTTGAGTAGCATAATCTATTCTTGAAACTTGACTTTATCGAGCCTTGCGCATGAGTAAGACGGAGGAATTGATAAGTTTATTGCCGGCTCTTAGCAAAAGCAACTATCCGAACCGTGCGTTTAGACAATAGGCTCTAACCCCCTTATTAATGAATAAGGTGTAAGTCAGTCTTGTATTACCTAGGTATTAAGCCTCATCCCTTTTTAGGGTTCCGTAGCCAAATGGCAAAAAACGGAACCCTTATAGATTCGTCATGTCTGTCTGTCTGTCTGTCTGTCTGTCTGTCTGTCTGTCTGTCTGTCTGTCTGTCTGTCTGTCCGTCCGTATGTCACAGCCATTTATTTCCGAAACTATAAGAACTATAATGTTGAAACTTGGTAAGTAGATGTATTCCGTGAACCGCATTAAGATTTTCACACAAAAATAGAAAAAAAACAATAAATTTTGGGGGTTCCCCATACTTAGAACTGAAACTCAAAATTTTTTTTTTCATCACACCCATAAGTGTGGGGTGTCTATGGATAGGTCTTCAAAAATGATATTGAGGTTTCTAATATCATTTTTTTCTAAACTGAATAGTTTGCGCGACAGACACTTCGAAAGTGGTAAAATGTGTGTCCCCCCCCCTGTAACTTCTAAAATAAGAGAATGATAAATCTATAAAAAATATATGATGTACATTACGGTGCAAACTTCCACCGAAAATTGGTTTGAACGAGATCTAGTAAGTAGTTTATTTTTAATACGTCATAAATTGAAATTAATATCAAATACTCAGGTCTATACTACCATTTACTTATATACCTACAGGTTTGTACGGAACCCTCGGTGCGCGAGTCTCGCACTTGGCCGGTTTTGTTTATATGACATTAGAAAGTGACGGATATATTTTAATCCTAGGTAGGTATCTATACTTGACTTAAACCTTCTTTATTAATAAAAAAATAAATGTTTAAAGGGTAAATGTTTTTTTTTTTTAATTTATTTATTGATTTGTCGACAGAATTACTTAGCTCGTTTACTTTTTCTGTGTTTTTTTTTTTTTTTTAAAATCAGTTCCTTCTAGGCTTTGTGTGCTTACCACTTTCGGCCACATCATCACTTACCATAGTGAGATTGTGGTCAAACACAGACCTATCCGCAGTATTCTTGGCAACAAGACGGGCCAGTTGGCGCAGTTGGTTAAGATTCCACGTATCATGCCACAGGTCGTCGGTTTGATTCCCACACAGGACATGCATTTGTGTGCATGAACATGTCTGTATATCCTAAGTCTGGGTGTAATTATGTATATTAAGTATGTATTTACAAACAAAAAGTAGTATATGTATTAGGTATGTTATCTGCTCTGCTTAGTTTGGGATCAGATGACCGTGTGTGAGGAATGTACAAGGATATTTATTTATATAATGTAATGTCGCCGGACAGAGTAACTTCGGCACAGTGAGCCTGCAGTACCAGATGTCGGACCAGCCGCTGTTCGGCGAGTGGGTGGTGCGCGTGGAGGCGCTGGGCCAGCTCGAGGAGGCGCACTTCCTCGTGGAGGAGTACTACCAGACCAGGTTTGAGGTATGTTATTGTAGCCTTTATTGTTACGACTCTTAGATCCCTTTTTGTATTTGTGTTTTTAACCTGTTTCATGTTGTGTATTTTTTTTACCACCTTTTAGCACCTGTACAATTTTTACAAGCTTTTATTTAAATTGCAAGTTATATTAGTATAGTATAGGAAAGTAACTATTTTCGGGTGGAATCTTGCAAGTCGAATTTCACCCACTTCCAGTGGTTGGATTGACTTGATATTTGTGTACATTAGTATATTGGAAGACAATGCAAGTACAGTCAACAAAAAAATCTGTCACCAAAAAAAGCTTGTATTAGAAATGAAATTTCAAACAAAAACTTGTAATTTATAAGGCAGACATAAAACGTAGCCTGTATTAATCAATCCGATGCAAAAAAAAATACCTTTAGTTTTTCCAAAATGGGAAACTTTTTCAATTTTTCTTTACGTAAAAACCTTATTGGAACTTTTACGAACGTTTAAAAGATTCTGTCCAGCGTTCTCAAGTGATGCGTTTACCTCTATTCATAACTAAATATTGAATTCCGACATACGATCCAGTTCCTGTATATACTCGCGTATTACATAATACTTTGACTTGGTTAAGATGTCACTGTGTGTGTGAGTTAGACTCCCAACCCAGGACATACATTTGTGGGCATGAACAATATGAACATGTCTGCATGTCATGACAAGCTCTGCTTAGTTTGGGATCCGGGGCTCTACCGCGTAACTTTGGTGGTAATCGTATCGAATAACATTAATGAATTTCATCCAATCAGGGCCCACGAATGTTCATCGTCGCGTCATACCGCGTGCGCGTCGTTGGATGAAATAATTAATGGTGTTCGTTACGATTACCACCAAAGTTACAAGAGAGAGTTACGCGGTAGAGCCCCAGATAGTGTGTGATATTTATTTATCTCATTCCAATACGATAGGTAAACTTAACAATGCCAGCATTCTTCTTCAACACGGAGCCGTACATCCACGGTCGTATAATGGCGAACTACACGTCGGGCGCGCCGGTCCGCGGCAACCTCACGCTGAAGGCGACCATCCGGCCGATCCCGCACTACCGCCCGCACTACTACACGCAGGGGCAGTTCAACAATAGAGGACAATACGCCGCCACTCATTATGGGAACAGTCAGTATACTAGAGGTGAGTTATCACCGGTTTCACCCGCCTAAAAATTTGCCTATGTCCTTCTCCATGTCATAGGCTATCCTTTCATCGCGATCTATTAGTTTTTGAGTGATTCTTGAAGAAGCAAACAGACAAAGAAAATTTAAGCAGCTGTATGGGATGTATATAACTTTTTTGATTATATGTGCCTATGTAGATTCCATTAGTTTTATCCTATGTTTTTGTGACGAAATTGATTAAAAACAAGTACAACACTTTTTGTATAAAAAAATATCAATTTTTATTAAACGATCATATCTTTGTAACCTTTAGTTGTGGGATGTTAAAATTTTGGATGTTATGCTCCGACTAGCTTGGTGGGTTCTGGGGCAGCAGCAGGCTATAAATGGGCGCCACGCACTTTTGGCCTAAAGTGCGAAAAGGTTGAAATAAAAAAAAAAATTTTTCAAAACAGTAAGTAGGTATATTATCAACACAAAAACAAAAATAAAATAGATATTAGAATAATTTGCTCTTCACTTAATTGTATTACAGTTGAATGGGTACTTAAGTTAATAACTGCTTAAGTATAACAACCTTATATAAACTTTAAATTGTAGCTAGTGGAAAATTAAAGTTAGCTTATTTCCGATGAAATTATCAATATGACATGAGTTGTTTGATAATAAGATAACATGAGTAGCGTTCACCTGATAATTTTTGTCCCTGTAGGATGACCAAGGTAGATAACCACTTTCTGTTGTTTAAATCAATTTCAATTACTCGATGTTGTTGACAAGAATAGTAGTTGTAGCGTAGGATAAGCTCAGCTCTCACTCAGCCTCATGCCAGGTTGAAACACCTCAAGTCAAATTTCATCCCAAGCAAAGCGACCGAACACATGTCTGAAATATGCAGAAAAAGAAAGAAAATAAGCTTGCAATGACTGATTGTTATTGAACTAGGCCTGCACTAAAGCTTAGAAACGGATGGAAACCATAAGGAGCATTGCACATGGTGACATGACACGTGGCTTGGGTACCTATATGATACCTAAGAACATAACCAATGCAAACTTACTCGGTCGCTGAAGATACTATATTATTACTAATCCTTTCTGCAAAATACATAGGCGTAGCCTATTCTCAAGTCTTTCTTCTATCTGTAACAAACAATCAAAACGCCATGAGAACACTTGCATCACATTGCACAGAAGCCACTTTGAAATCTTGTTAATATGTAACAATTACAATGCTTACCAACCTGAAATAATAATGCAGATAAGCAAAATGACACTATACGTCAATTAAAGTGAAAATCTCACAAAAATACTCATATAACGAA
The DNA here is from genome assembly GCA_947623365.1 of Achlya flavicornis. NCBI lineage: Eukaryota > Metazoa > Arthropoda > Insecta > Lepidoptera > Drepanidae > Achlya > Achlya flavicornis. Next base: position 12,479,394 of record OX392484.1, read on the forward strand.
CAATTTCAAAAAGACAAATCCAGACAATCCAGTCTAGTTGAGCTCCAATCTCAAAAAAGAATAAAATGGCTTCTTCCAGTTAGTCAAGGGTCTACCTCCTCAGTAATCGATATCGATGAACATCCCATAGCAAATTTTCAATATAGGTCTAGAATATTTAAATGAAAAATACCATATTTTCAATGATTTTCCACTCAAAATTAACATACCTACTTATCATGACTTTCTAAGTTGAAAGCAACAAAAACTGAAGAAATTTTAGTTGGAATTAATCCAAATTAGACTGAAATCAGAAAAATATTGATACATCATTTACAATAATCGATGATTACATTATCGACCCGACCCCATCTTTCTGGTATAAGAAAACGTACAATTGATTGTCTCATTACAATCATTTTAACAAATTAATCACCCTATTTTGTGCCATTTCATGTTATAATTTAAATAATAATTAATGATATTAAACAATTCATTAAAATTTCCTTTTTTTAATAAATTCCTAAGCATTTCAAAGTATAAGTAATTATGTTTTCTGTTTCCGGTCCAGCCATGCTACTTTTTAATGTTCCTATCCACAGAGGCAAAGGTCAACTTTGCAAACATCCTTTATCAAAATAAAGTAAATTAAGTTATAATTCTAAATTGATTGAAAATTAGTTTAATTATTTATTTAATATTTCTATAACTCAAACATTGAAAGAAATTGATTTTGAAAAGTATGTTGTATTCATATGTAATACCTTTTATTACCACGCCATCTAGCAGAGAAAATTAAAGACGTAAAGCCAATATCCAATAATAACATGAAATAACACAAGATGGTGCTATGAAACGTGTATCTGAAAATGCAACGTTACATCTTCATTACTATAATGTAATTACAATTATTATAACGGGTGGAGATTTCGAGATGGCATATTGACTATAAAATTTTGTGCACTTAAAACCTTTTATTAAGGATACACCCAAATTGAGTGTCGATGCTGTGGACGCGAAAAAACCCTAACTGTTAGGGGCTAAATGAAATTTAAAAATAAAACAAAATAATGTTTAATATGTAAATTTCTCCCGATTTTAATTGGAATATTTCAACAACTGCTATCATTATGAATGTCACTATGACAAGCAGAATAACGCAGAGGGAGCGTATAACGTAGCTTTTAAGCGCAGCAGCCTATAAAAGTTGGCCTGTTTTATATATTCGTGTAGTATGGCGACGTTCTTTCTAGGTATATTTATTTCTATGCTTAAAACATTCCAATAAGCCAAAAATACGTCAATTTCCCAGTTACCCCCAATGGCCCCAATCCAATTAAAATTCAAATTATTTGTTCTCTTAGAGCTTCGCAGGCACTTACGAAGTCTGACTGTAATACCGGTTCGGAAGATTGCATTTTCCTAGATGAGCCGGCAATATCAGATATTATTCTTTTCAAAACAAGCTCAAATTCATTACATCATAGCGGGCTTTCCACTAACGTTCTTTCCCACCGGAATCTTAAATCGTTACGCTAGTGGATTCGCATTAGCGAGAAAGTATGAAGGTATTAAATAAAGGTGGAGGCACTTCCCCAGTCGAGTTGCTCTTTGAGCGAATAAACGCTACGCTCTACCGCTCTTAAAATAATAATAATTCATAATACAAAATTACGGACATTCCTCATAAAAGTCAACAATCCCCAAGAAATTACAGGTTTTACATTCTGATCGCACAAAGTAAACTCATCGATCATCAAACTTATGCTTCATCATCATCAGCCTATAATGTCCCACTGCTGAGCGCAGGCCTCCTTTCACAAATCAGGGTGAAAGGGAATGGGCAGATACTCCACCACGCGTGCCCACTGCGGATCGGTGGAGGTAGGCTAGTGGCCAACCTACTGTTGGAATTTTTCAAGCCGCCTAGGAGGCATCCAACTAGCTTAACGACTATCACAATTAAGTGATAACCGGGACCAACGGCTTTACGTGCCTTCCGAAGCACGGAAACGCTCGATTTGAAATACCACTAGGCGGTCAACCATCCAGGTACCGACCAACCAAGACAGACGTAGCTTAACTTTCCGATCGATTAAGAACGGCTAATCATGCTACACCACGAGCGCTTCAAACTTATGCTTATTGCCGTGAAAATGTTGATAATTTACAAACCCCTTGCCTTTTCTGCTACTTATAACGTTTTATATCCCCAGTGCGACCAAACTACAACCAATACCTATACAACGAGAGCGGGTACCAACAACACGAGTATGGGGGCGAGGTGGACGAGTTTGGACGTCGCCCGGACCACCGGCTACTGCCCGGACAACCCAACCAGCTGGACCAGCCCGACTGGTGGTACGACAAGGAGAAGGTCGTCACCAGGATGTTTAACTTTGTGAGTGCATATAATATATGGAGATTTCGAGATGACATATTTTCGAAACCTATGTTGGGTTAGTCATGCTGAACAACTTTTACTATGGGACCAGCAGTGGCAGTGTTTCCTTTTTGGATGGCCAAGCTACTTCGTCGAATTGAATAGAAATATGTATTTAAATGCTTAAGCCAAATTTTGAGTCAAAAAAAATGTTTGTTAACGTTCTCATTGTGTGGTTGATTATTATCAAAAATCTACTTAAAAAAATACAAGTATATTTTTTTTTCCTCGTTAGTGTGTTGAAAAACGTCGTATGACACGCGTGTGCATTGATTATTACACACTCGGCTCACTTATCGCTCAATTAACCAACTTTGCGCACACGTATCATAATGTACTATTATCTAATGGTGCCGTCCATCCTTGTCGAACCGAGCACGAGCCGAGCCACGAACGTTCCTACAACGAGCACAAGGCGAATCCCTTTGTACGTGAAAAAACTGACAATCGCGCTCGTTCGAGGCTCGCGAGCCCGTCCACGCTACGCGAATCGTGCTCGCACTGTGCTCGTTTGAGCCTCGGCTCGTGCTTGGTTCGCTAAGCATGGACGCACCATTAGATAAGCCAAATGTGCTGCAAATAAACTAATAAATGTATGTTTGTTACCAGGACGAGAAGTACCCGTTCTGGATGCCGAAGCCTGACGCGACCCAGTACGCGATACAGAACAACAACAACCAGAACCCCAACTACAACACGTACACCACCACTTCCAACACCTACAACTACTACAACACGTATTACGACCAGCTGCCTTACTTGAGATTTGTAAGTACAATTTTGTAAAACTATTCCTGAGTTTCCTTCAAAACTAATCTCTAGATCTAGGTCTCTAAGTCAGTCGTTTATTTACTCCATACTTCCGTGATTGACTCGCCTAGCTTACTCAAGGTATATATGTACCAAATTACAACATATTCGTCCAGTAGCTGTCAAGAGTTTTAAGAGAGGTAGAGCATAGCGTTTATTCGCTCAAAGAGCAGCTCGACTGGGGAAGTACCTCCACCTTACAGATTATCGCAGCCAAATAACTTTATGTTGTGTAAAGTTGTGTTCCTGCGCGTGAGTAAGGTCGCCAGAGCTCATAAAAATTCAAAATTCAAAATTCAAAATCATTTATTCAGATAGACCTTCGCAGGCACTTATGAAAAGTCTGACTCTAATACTCTAATACCGGTTCGGAAGGTTGCATTTGCTGAGAAGAGCCGGCAATAAACTCAGCAATTACTCTTTTCAAAACAGGCTTAGATTAATTACATAATATTTACATTCTAATCGCACTGAAAACAATTGCGTGCCCCGGCGCGGCGGCAAAATTACAAGGTAGACTGAAAAAATATTTAATAAGTAAATAAATAGCAAACTTAAGCAGACCAGCCCCCACAAGCAGCACCTGTTCACAAGTATGACGCGTGTGGCAGCCATCGCCCTCCTCGCCATATTGGAGGGAAGTGAGCGACCCGTCACACGACGCCGCATAGGGGAGGGGGGAAAGGTCGGTAACGCGTAAGCGATGCTTCGTGTGTTGCAAAAGTCCATATGGCTACGGTAACCGCTTACCATCACGTGGGCCGTATGCTTATCAAAAAATCTAGTCCAAGAAATACCTACAAGTCTGTTCTCACAAGTGTGTTGAAAAACGTCGTATGACACGCGTGTGCATTGATCTTAAATTTTGAGATGGAAGCTTAATACCGCCTCGTCTGTAATAACCAACTTTGCACACATGTATCATAATGTACTATTAAAGGGGGCACCCATACAAGCAACGTTTTTACGGAACCCTTCATATGCGACTACGACTCGCAATAGGCCGGTTATTTTAATGCAAGCTGCAGAATGTAAGCTGGTTTCCAGGGTTAATAGCTCAAACACTGAAACAAAATAAATGCAACGATTTTCATCAAAATCATACATCACTTTCATTGTAAGAATTCCCTTTCAATATTCAAGGACAAAACCTATTCCCGAACCCTTTATCTAACAAAATTTATTTGTCGAACAGTTCAACGGCACATACAACTTCAGATACCCGATGTCAGAGCTGGCGCAACTGGTGCCGACCCTGGATGGCGTGGAGGTGATCATAACGGCCTCTGTGGGAGACCCCTTCCTGGATGAGGTGATCGAGGGGTACAGCATCGCGAGGATCTTCAACTCCTCGCTGGCAGTCTCCTTCCTTGGCGGCTCGCCGCAAGTCTTCAAGCCGGCTATGCCTTTCGATGTTTATGTAAGTTTCTGGCTCCTTCCTCTTCTTTTTTTTTTTTGAAAAAATAAATTGTTATGGAAACTTATAATCTTATTTCAATATCATTGTTTTTTTGTTGAGTTTTCAGGGTTATTATTTTATTTTTAAATTTTAATAGCACAACAAAACTCGGAAATAGGGAGTAAAACATGCAGAAGGAGACTTAAAAATTCACAGATGAACAACACAAAAAGATAAAACAGGTCACCAATTAGTCTATTGGTAAAACTATAAGAAAAAAAACTTAAACCGACTTCAAAGTACTCTAAGAAGTAATCAAATCTTGATCTGATGACAATGGGACCAATCGGGAAGTGTACCCTTCCAAACAAAAAAATAATTTTCCAAATCGGTGAATAAATGACGTAGTTAAACACGACGTAACAAACATTGAAAAAAACAACCGAATTGCGTTCCTTTTTTTGAAATAGGTTAAAAAGTCTAAATCAAGACATCTTATATTGTTAAATGATCTGCAAGCTCGTATAAGAAATGAGTTCAGTCTATAGCTTATGTTAATGGGGAATGTGCAATAAGTTTGGATCTCTGATGTTCCTAGGTCATACACGTACCTATTTGCTCTGAGGAGAGAGAGATACATTACCAATTGCAATTCTAAGCAGATATAGTATATCAGCTAGTTTTCTACGCATATAGAGAAGGAGAATATAGAGATACGTCTCAGAAAAAGTTTCTAGTTATTTTCAAGACGCGTGGCGTAGTGTAGGTTTCGTATTGTTCATACTTGGGATGCATATAGGAATAACTTCAATAACTGCGAACGAAAGTACAATATCATAAGTTTTAATGTTTTAATTGTTTGTCATGAACAAAGATTGAGAACAAGAGAGGACCGAGCATTGAACCTTGAGGAACTCTCTACATACTTTATATGGAACGTTGAACCTTTGAAAACAACTGCTTGCTATCTTTTTCTTATGTATGAAGAAACCCATCTGAGCAAGATTCCCCGAATCCTTTACGGATGGGGTTTACGTAAAAGGATAACGTGGTCTATACTGTCAAAAGCTTTGCTATAGTTAGTATGAACCATATCGACCTTCGATGGCTCAGCGAGAAAATCTGTACATAAAATTAAATAAGAGTCCATGGATCTCTAATAAACTCATGTTGATATTCAAGTGTTCCCTCATTTCCTCAAATAACGATAATATACAATAATTTTGTTTTCAAGACTCTAACGTTTTTAAGCCATTTTTATTAATTGGATCTTCTCCAAGATCAAGCGAGCGTTTTAACTGAATAATAAAGTAAGGGGAAAACTAATGCTCTTTGCACAGTAAACAACAAAAGTTATCAGGGACGGTCTTCCAATATGCTTCAAGGACCATTTAGTAGAGAGAGATTTCTTAACATTAACGCATCCCTCGCGAGGGCTAGACGTTGTAACCTATGCTGAAATAAACTAACGATGGGTATTTGTGTTGTCACCAGATGGTGGTATCTTACCACGATGGTTCTCGTCTTCCGTCATGGCAAGCATCAGGAGTTTCCCTGCAAGTGTCAGTGCAGGTGGAGGGTCGAGGCGGCGCGGTGGAGACTCAGCGACCCACGCTGGTGCCGGGACAAGACGCCGTGTGGCACCTCAAGCTGGACCTGTACAAGCTGCTCAGTGAGTAGACTACACTACACTACAGTAGGGTAGTGTGATAGTGACGTCATGGCAAGCAAATGTCAGGCGTATCCTTGCAAGCAAGCAATTCAAATGGTAGATTGGAGAGAGGTAACATTTGTGGTGCTTTTCAGATCAAAGCATGTTTGCATTTTAAAAACACACAGCACAGCATAGGGTTTTTTAAAAAGGGTGTGAAGAGATTTTTGCCGCGTCGGCAACGAGTGATACCCTGTTGTTGCAAGCTGTTGCGGTGCAAAGGCGGGCCACTCGTATCGGTGACGATCCCATACTCACTGGCGGTTTAGAACATCTTAACCTTCGGAGAGATATAGGCTTACTCTGTGTGTTCTACCGCCTGTATAATGGGGAGTGTTCTCGAGAACTTTTTGACCTGGTGTTATCATCACCTTTCTGCCACCGCACCGTTTGCCGGAAATGTGGGGTTCATCCCCAGATCCTCGAGGCGTCTCGATCGTCCACACAACGTTTTAGTCGGACGGTCGGTTTTAGTCTTACTGCGGACCATTAGGATGTGGAATGAGCTCCCCATTACGGTGTTCACTCAGCGCTACGATATGGGGTTTTTCAAAAAGGCGTAAAAAGAGCTCTACAAGGTCGGCAACACATTGGCAAACCCCCTGGAATTGCAAATGTGCATAGGCCGCGGTGACCGCTTACCATCAGGTGGCCGTATGCTATTTTGGTACCTTAGCAAAAAATCCTATTTATACCACTGAATGTTTGAACAGAACTCCAAAACGACCCGAACTACCGCGACGTCCTGAACGGTATAACTGGCGTGAGGCTGAGCGCGCAGCTGGTGGACGCGGTGGGGGGGCGCGCCGCAGCCGACATGCGCTTTGTGGCGCACTACAGCGAGAACAATCAACACATACGCATCTCAACCAGCACCACTGATGCTAGAGTAAGTATCCTATGGTACCTGATCCTAGTCTTCTCAGTTCAAGTTATATTTGGAACCGGTGTAGAGTCTTTTGTTAACGTTCATAAGTGCCTTATCAGGGCCTAAATTGAATAAATCCTTTTTGAATTTACCACTCTCTAATTCGATCCAACAGCGAGCTGTTTTTTTTTTATCAAAGGATATCGAGAATGCATGTAAAAAAATGACAGTATACTACTCATAGCAAAAGCGTGATTTATGCTTTCGTCGTATTATCTTAAAGAAGTGTGTGTGCGTGAATTTGAGAGGTGAACTCGCGAGTTTTTAAATTTCGTATTGAATGTTAGGTTAGAATGTTTATTACAAATAATAAGGTATGTAGTTTAATTGAATCAAAATATTATTTTTTTGAATCTTATGAGGTAGGCATTGCTTAACTGCCTATATGGAATGCACGCCACTGAATTGAAGATGTTACAATGTATATGGTAGTCTCACTATTTTATGCCTTTATCAAGCGTACACATTTTCATGAATAGCACAATAATACCTATAACATACACTAATTACTATAAGGTACGATTTCCAGCAGATAAACAAATTCATTAATTAATTAACAGACAATGAAATACTGATGAGAGACAGATGAACCGCACCTGATAAGTGATGATGTGGCCGAAGTTGGTAATCACAAAAAGCCTAGAAGGAACTAGCTCTCGAGTGCAGCTGTCGGAACCGATATGTGCTTGGCGACAGATTTTCAACTTGAGGGTGGTAGCCAGCCAGGCGGGTACTACAAAGTACCCTGCCACCGTGCTATGGTTGCCTTAGGATGTGTTTCCTTCAGCGAAAGCTCATGTAGTATCGAACCCGGGACCTTTTTAGGGTTCCGTAGCCAAATGGCAAAAAACGGAACCCTTATAGATTCGTCATGTCTGTCTGTCTGTCTGTCTGTCCGTGTATGTCACAGCCATTTATTTCCGAAACTATAAGAACTATAATGTTGAAACTTGGTAAGTAGATGTATTCTGTGAACCGCATTAAGATTTTTACACAAAAATAGAAAAAAAAACAATAAATTTTGGGGGTTCCCCATACTTAGAACTGAAACTCAAATTTTTCAAACCCATAAGTGTGGGGTGTCTATGGATAGGTCTTCAAAAATGATATTGAGGTTTCTAATATCATTTTTTTCTAAACTGAATAGTTTGCGCGAGAGACACTTCCAAAGTGGTAAAAAGTGTGTCCCCCCCCCCTGTAACTTCTAAAATAAGAGAATGATAAATCTATAAAAAATATGATGTACATTACGGTGCAAACTTCCACCGAAAATTGGTTTGAACGAGATCTAGTAAGTAGTTTTTTTTTAATAGATCATAAATTGAAATTAATATCAAATACTCAGGTCTATACTACCATTTACTTATATACCTACAGGTTTGTACGGAACCCTCGGTGCGCGAGTCTGACTCGCACTTGGCCGGTTTTTTCAGTATCCGACGTTACTAACACCTCTGAGCTATCTTCGCAAAAAAATATTCGATATTCAAATCTTTTTTTTTTTATTTGCATTGTGTATTTTTTGGCTCGGGCAATAATATCAGGGCCAGCATTTGAATTGCCATTTGCAATAAATATTGCTAACACCCAGGTCGGCGAGTACGTGATCTTCCACGTGCAGAGCAACTTCTATATGGAGTCATTCAACTACGTGGTCATGTCCAAGGGTATCATCCTCACCAGTTCACAAGAAATTATGAAGGTAAGCAGTTTTAACGTCTCGTGTTTGTTCATAGACAATAATGACTATGCTCCTAAACTATCATCCTCAATCGGGAAAAAATCCTAATCCTAACTTAATATTATAAATGCGAAAGTGAGTTTGATTGTTTGTTACGCCTTCACGCCTCAACTACTCAATGGATCATCATGAAATTTGGCATGCAGATAGCCTATGGTATGGAAAAGGACATAGGCTACTTTATTATCCCGGGAACGCGGGTGAAACCGCGGGGGACAGCTATATTTAATAATCGTCGGTCGCCGCGTAATTCGATTTATTTAAGCTCCGCTTCTGCCAAAAGTTCCACGTGAGCTCAAAGTTTTTTTTATTTTTTTTTATTAAAAAATATAATTTGAATGCATGACCTATTGGTGTATCTTTTTACTTTGCCGTTCATCGGTCGAAGCCGTCAATAAATGTTATCATTTTGTTTTGATTTGATGCAAATTATGCGTCGACTCGGGCTATGTCTAGTAAACAATGGAAATAATTCCCAACAATAGATTAGTTAAGTTCAAAAAATTGATGAAAATAAATTAGTATTTTCTTAAAAATAGCCTCTTTCCTTTATTTTACCATTCAATATTTCCCGGAGGTTTATTTTTGCATTTTTTGTATATTATTTTTATATTTCTCTGGTATACAATAAATATTTATAAATCTATCTATACCGGGTGGAGATTTCGAGATGGCATATTTTCGAAACCTATGAGCAACTTTTACTATGAGACCAACACAGTATTCTCATTTTTTTTAACTTTTCATACAAAACGTCAAGCTTTATGTTTAACTTTATGTTGTGTAAAGTTGTGTTCCTGCGCGTGAGTAAGAGCTCATAGGGGAGGGGGGAAAGGTCGGTAACGCGTGAGCGATGCTTCTTGTCTTGCAAGCGTCCATATGGCCACGGTAACCGCTCACCATCAGGCGGGCCGTATGCTTGTTTACCGACTTAGTAGTATAAAAAAAAAAGCTTTCTCGGTCATAATGTATAAAAATATGCCATCTCGAAATGTACACCCGGTATAGTGAATGTAAGGTAATGTTTGTGTTGTGTTGTATTGTATTGTTGTACAGGAGGGTGTAGTAACGTTCGCGGTGTCGGTGTCGGCGGAGATGGCGCCCGTGGCGACGGTGGTGGCGTGGAGCACGCAGCGCCGCGGCCTCGTGCTCGCCGACTCGCTCACCTTCCCCGTCAACGGCGTCTCCAGGAACAATGTAACTATACACTACACTACACTACACTACGTTTACGACGGTGGTGGCGTGGAGCACGCAGCGCCGCGGCCTCGTGCTCGCCGACTCGCTCACCTTCCCCGTCAACGGCGTCTCCAGGAACAATGTAACTATACACTACACTACACTACACTACGTTTACGACGGTGGTGGCGTGGAGCACGCAGCGCCGCGGCCTCGTGCTCGCCGACTCGCTCACCTTCCCCGTCAACGGCGTCTCCAGGAACAATGTAACTATACACTACACTACACTACACTACGTTTACGACGGTGGTGGCGTGGAGCACGCAGCGCCGCGGCCTCGTGCTCGCCGACTCGCTCACCTTCCCCGTCAACGGCGTCTCCAGGAACAATGTAACTATACACTACACTACACTACACTACGTTTACGACGGTGGTGGCGTGGAGCACGCAGCGCCGCGGCCTCGTGCTCGCCGACTCGCTCACCTTCCCCGTCAACGGCGTCTCCAGGAACAATGTAACTATACACTACACTACACTACACTACGTTTACGACGGTGGTGGCGTGGAGCACGCAGCGCCGCGGCCTCGTGCTCGCCGACTCGCTCACCTTCCCCGTCAACGGCGTCTCCAGGAACAATGTAACTATACACTACACTACACTACACTACGTTTACGACGGTGGTGGCGTGGAGCACGCAGCGCCGCGGCCTCGTGCTCGCCGACTCGCTCACCTTCCCCGTCAACGGCGTCTCCAGGAACAATGTAACTATACACTACACTACACTACACTACGTTTACGACGGTGGTGGCGTGGAGCACGCAGCGCCGCGGCCTCGTGCTCGCCGACTCGCTCACCTTCCCCGTCAACGGCGTCTCCAGGAACAATGTAACTATACACTACACTACACTACACTACGTTTACGACGGTGGTGGCGTGGAGCACGCAGCGCCGCGGCCTCGTGCTCGCCGACTCGCTCACCTTCCCCGTCAACGGCGTCTCCAGGAACAATGTAACTATACACTACACTACACTACACTACGTTTACGACGGTGGTGGCGTGGAGCACGCAGCGCCGCGGTCTTGTGCTCGCCGACTCGCTCACCTTCCCCGTCAACGGCGTCTCCAGGAACAATGTAACTATACACTACACTACACTACACTACGTTTACGACGGTGGTGGCGTGGAGCACGCAGCGCCGCGGTCTTGTGCTCGCCGACTCGCTCACCTTCCCCGTCAACGGCGTCTCCAGGAACAATGTAACTATACACTACACTACACTACACTACGTTTACGACGGTGGTGGCGTGGAGCACGCAGCGCCGCGGTCTTGTGCTCGCCGACTCGCTCACCTTCCCCGTCAACGGCGTCTCCAGGAACAATGTAACTATACACTACACTACACTACACTACGTTTACGACGGTGGTGGCGTGGAGCACGCAGCGCCGCGGTCTTGTGCTCGCCGACTCGCTCACCTTCCCCGTCAACGGCGTCTCCAGGAACAATGTAACTATACACTACACTACACTACACTACGTTTACGACGGTGGTGGCGTGGAGCACGCAGCGCCGCGGTCTTGTGCTCGCCGACTCGCTCACCTTCCCCGTCAACGGCGTCTCCAGGAACAATGTAACTATACACTACACTACACTACACTACGTTTACGACGGTGGTGGCGTGGAGCACGCAGCGCCGCGGTCTTGTGCTCGCCGACTCGCTCACCTTCCCCGTCAACGGCGTCTCCAGGAACAATGTAACTATACACTACACTACACTACGTTTACGACGGTGGTGGCGTGGAGCACGCAGCGCCGCGGTCTTGTGCTCGCCGACTCGCTCACCTTCCCCGTCAACGGCGTCTCCAGGAACAATGTAACTATACACTACACTACACTACACTACGTTTACGACGGTGGTGGCGTGGAGCACGCAGCGCCGCGGTCTTGTGCTCGCCGACTCGCTCACCTTCCCCGTCAACGGCGTCTCCAGGAACAATGTAACTATACACTACACTACACTACGTTTACGACGGTGGTGGCGTGGAGCACGCAGCGCCGCGGTCTTGTGCTCGCCGACTCGCTCACCTTCCCCGTCAACGGCGTCTCCAGGAACAATGTAACTATACACTACACTACACTACACTACGTTTACGACGGTGGTGGCGTGGAGCACGCAGCGCCGCGGTCTTGCGCTCGCCGACTCGCTCACCTTCCCCGTCAACGGCGTCTCCAGGAACAATGTAACTATACACTACACTACACTACGTTTACGACGGTGGTGGCGTGGAGCACGCAGCGCCGCGGTCTTGCGCTCGCCGACTCGCTCACCTTCCCCGTCAACGGCGTCTCCAGGAACAATGTAACTATACACTACACTACACTACACTACGTTTACGACGGTGGTGGCGTGGAGCACGCAGCGCCGCGGTCTTGTGCTCGCCGACTCGCTCACCTTCCCCGTCAACGGCGTCTCCAGGAACAATGTAACTATACACTACACTACACTACACTACGTTTACGACGGTGGTGGCGTGGAGCACGCAGCGCCGCGGTCTTGTGCTCGCCGACTCGCTCACCTTCCCCGTCAACGGCGTCTCCAGGAACAATGTAACTATACACTACACTACACTACACTACGTTTACGACGGTGGTGGCGTGGAGCACGCAGCGCCGCGGTCTTGTGCTCGCCGACTCGCTCACCTTCCCCGTCAACGGCGTCTCCAGGAACAATGTAACTATACACTACACTACACTACACTACGTTTACGACGGTGGTGGCGTGGAGCACGCAGCGCCGCGGTCTTGTGCTCGCCGACTCGCTCACCTTCCCCGTCAACGGCGTCTCCAGGAACAATGTAACTATACACTACACTACACTACACTACGTTTACGACGGTGGTGGCGTGGAGCACGCAGCGCCGCGGTCTTGTGCTCGCCGACTCGCTCACCTTCCCCGTCAACGGCGTCTCCAGGAACAATGTAACTATACACTACACTACACTACACTACGTTTACGACGGTGGTGGCGTGGAGCACGCAGCGCCGCGGTCTTGTGCTCGCCGACTCGCTCACCTTCCCCGTCAACGGCGTCTCCAGGAATAATGTAACTATACACTACACTACACTACACTACGTTTACGACGGTGGTGGCGTGGAGCACGCAGCGCCGCGGTCTTGTGCTCGCCGACTCGCTCACCTTCCCCGTCAACGGCGTCTCCAGGAACAATGTAACTATACACTACACTACACTACACTACGTTTACGACGGTGGTGGCGTGGAGCACGCAGCGCCGCGGTCTTGTGCTCGCCGACTCGCTCACCTTCCCCGTCAACGGCGTCTCCAGGAACAATGTAACTATACACTACACTACACTACACTACGTTTACGACGGTGGTGGCGTGGAGCACGCAGCGCCGCGGTCTTGTGCTCGCCGACTCGCTCACCTTCCCCGTCAACGGCGTCTCCAGGAACAATGTAACTATACACTACACTACACTACACTACGTTTACGACGGTGGTGGCGTGGAGCACGCAGCGCCGCGGTCTTGTGCTCGCCGACTCGCTCACCTTCCCCGTCAACGGCGTCTCCAGGAACAATGTAACTATACACTACACTACACTACACTACGTTTACGACGGTGGTGGCGTGGAGCACGCAGCGCCGCGGTCTTGTGCTCGCCGACTCGCTCACCTTCCCCGTCAACGGCGTCTCCAGGAACAATGTAACTATACACTACACTACACTACGTTTACGACGGTGGTGGCGTGGAGCACGCAGCGCCGCGGTCTTGTGCTCGCCGACTCGCTCACCTTCCCCGTCAACGGCGTCTCCAGGAACAATGTAACTATACACTACACTACACTACACTACGTTTACGACGGTGGTGGCGTGGAGCACGCAGCGCCGCGGTCTTGTGCTCGCCGACTCGCTCACCTTCCCCGTCAACGGCGTCTCCAGGAACAATGTAACTATACACTACACTACACTACGTTTACGACGGTGGTGGCGTGGAGCACGCAGCGCCGCGGTCTTGTGCTCGCCGACTCGCTCACCTTCCCCGTCAACGGCGTCTCCAGGAACAATGTAACTATACACTACACTACACTACACTACGTTTACGACGGTGGTGGCGTGGAGCACGCAGCGCCGCGGTCTTGCGCTCGCCGACTCGCTCACCTTCCCCGTCAACGGCGTCTCCAGGAACAATGTAACTATACACTACACTACACTACGTTTACGACGGTGGTGGCGTGGAGCACGCAGCGCCGCGGTCTTGTGCTCGCCGACTCGCTCACCTTCCCCGTCAACGGCGTCTCCAGGAACAATGTAACTATACACTACACTACGTTTACGACGGTGGTGGCGTGGAGCACGCAGCGCCGCGGTCTTGTGCTCGCCGACTCGCTCACCTTCCCCGTCAACGGCGTCTCCAGGAACAATGTAACTATACACTACACTACACTACACTACGTTTACGACGGTGGTGGCGTGGAGCACGCAGCGCCGCGGTCTTGTGCTCGCCGACTCGCTCACCTTCCCCGTCAACGGCGTCTCCAGGAACAATGTAACTATACACTACACTACACTACACTACGTTTACGACGGTGGTGGCGTGGAGCACGCAGCGCCGCGGTCTTGTGCTCGCCGACTCGCTCACCTTCCCCGTCAACGGCGTCTCCAGGAACAATGTAACTATACACTACACTACACTACACTACGTTTACGACGGTGGTGGCGTGGAGCACGCAGCGCCGCGGTCTTGTGCTCGCCGACTCGCTCACCTTCCCCGTCAACGGCGTCTCCAGGAACAATGTAACTATACACTACACTACACTACACTACGTTTACGACGGTGGTGGCGTGGAGCACGCAGCGCCGCGGTCTTGTGCTCGCCGACTCGCTCACCTTCCCCGTCAACGGCGTCTCCAGGAACAATGTAACTATACACTACACTACACTACACTACGTTTACGACGGTGGTGGCGTGGAGCACGCAGCGCCGCGGTCTTGTGCTCGCCGACTCGCTCACCTTCCCCGTCAACGGCGTCTCCAGGAACAATGTAACTATACACTACACTACACTACACTACGTTTACGACGGTGGTGGCGTGGAGCACGCAGCGCCGCGGTCTTGTGCTCGCCGACTCGCTCACCTTCCCCGTCAACGGCGTCTCCAGGAACAATGTAACTATACACTACACTACACTACGTTTACGACGGTGGTGGCGTGGAGCACGCAGCGCCGCGGTCTTGTGCTCGCCGACTCGCTCACCTTCCCCGTCAACGGCGTCTCCAGGAACAATGTAACTATACACTACACTACACTACGTTTACGACGGTGGTGGCGTGGAGCACGCAGCGCCGCGGTCTTGTGCTCGCCGACTCGCTCACCTTCCCCGTCAACGGCGTCTCCAGGAACAATGTAACTATACACTACACTACACTAATCTACGTTTACGACGGTGGTGGCGTGGAGCACGCAGCGCCGCGGTCTTGCGCTCGCCGACTCGCTCACCTTCCCCGTCAACGGCGTCTCCAGGAACAATGTAACTATACACTACACTACACTACGTTTACGACGGTGGTGGCGTGGAGCACGCAGCGCCGCGGTCTTGCGCTCGCCGACTCGCTCACCTTCCCCGTCAACGGCGTCTCCAGGAACAATGTAACTATACACTACACTACACTACACTACGTTTACGACGGTGGTGGCGTGGAGCACGCAGCGCCGCGGTCTTGTGCTCGCCGACTCGCTCACCTTCCCCGTCAACGGCGTCTCCAGGAACAATGTAACTATACACTACACTACACTACACTACGTTTACGACGGTGGTGGCGTGGAGCACGCAGCGCCGCGGTCTTGTGCTCGCCGACTCGCTCACCTTCCCCGTCAACGGCGTCTCCAGGAACAATGTAACTATACACTACACTACACTACACTACGTTTACGACGGTGGTGGCGTGGAGCACGCAGCGCCGCGGTCTTGTGCTCGCCGACTCGCTCACCTTCCCCGTCAACGGCGTCTCCAGGAACAATGTAACTATACACTACACTACACTACACTACGTTTACGACGGTGGTGGCGTGGAGCACGCAGCGCCGCGGTCTTGTGCTCGCCGACTCGCTCACCTTCCCCGTCAACGGCGTCTCCAGGAACAATGTAACTATACACTACACTACACTACACTACGTTTACGACGGTGGTGGCGTGGAGCACGCAGCGCCGCGGTCTTGTGCTCGCCGACTCGCTCACCTTCCCCGTCAACGGCGTCTCCAGGAACAATGTAACTATACACTACACTACACTACACTACGTTTACGACGGTGGTGGCGTGGAGCACGCAGCGCCGCGGTCTTGTGCTCGCCGACTCGCTCACCTTCCCCGTCAACGGCGTCTCCAGGAATAATGTAACTATACACTACACTACACTACACTACGTTTACGACGGTGGTGGCGTGGAGCACGCAGCGCCGCGGTCTTGTGCTCGCCGACTCGCTCACCTTCCCCGTCAACGGCGTCTCCAGGAACAATGTAACTATACACTACACTACACTACACTACGTTTACGACGGTGGTGGCGTGGAGCACGCAGCGCCGCGGCCTCGTGCTCGCCGACTCGCTCACCTTCCCCGTCAACGGCGTCTCCAGGAACAATGTAACTATACACTACACTACACTACACTACGTTTACGACGGTGGTGGCGTGGAGCACGCAGCGCCGCGGCCTCGTGCTCGCCGACTCGCTCACCTTCCCCGTCAACGGCGTCTCCAGGAACAATGTAACTATACACTACACTACACTACACTACGTTTACGACGGTGGTGGCGTGGAGCACGCAGCGCCGCGGCCTCGTGCTCGCCGACTCGCTCACCTTCCCCGTCAACGGCGTCTCCAGGAACAATGTAACTATACACTACACTACACTACGTTTACGACGGTGGTGGCGTGGAGCACGCAGCGCCGCGGCCTCGTGCTCGCCGACTCGCTCACCTTCCCCGTCAACGGCGTCTCCAGGAACAATGTAACTATACACTACACTACACTACACTACGTTTACGACGGTGGTGGCGTGGAGCACGCAGCGCCGCGGCCTCGTGCTCGCCGACTCGCTCACCTTCCCCGTCAACGGCGTCTCCAGGAACAATGTAACTATACACTACACTACACTACGTTTACGACGGTGGTGGCGTGGAGCACGCAGCGCCGCGGCCTCGTGCTCGCCGACTCGCTCACCTTCCCCGTCAACGGCGTCTCCAGGAACAATGTAACTATACACTACACTACACTACACTACGTTTACGACGGTGGTGGCGTGGAGCACGCAGCGCCGCGGTCTTGTGCTCGCCGACTCGCTCACCTTCCCCGTCAACGGCGTCTCCAGGAACAATGTAACTATACACTACACTATACTACACTACGTTTACGACGGTGGTGGCGTGGAGCACGCAGCGCCGCGGTCTTGTGCTCGCCGACTCGCTCACCTTCCCCGTCAACGGCGTCTCCAGGAACAATGTAACTATACACTACACTACACTACACTACGTTTACGACGGTGGTGGCGTGGAGCACGCAGCGCCGCGGTCTTGTGCTCGCCGACTCGCTCACCTTCCCCGTCAACGGCGTCTCCAGGAACAATGTAACTATACACTACACTACACTACACTACGTTTACGACGGTGGTGGCGTGGAGCACGCAGCGCCGCGGTCTTGTGCTCGCCGACTCGCTCACCTTCCCCGTCAACGGCGTCTCCAGGAACAATGTAACTATACACTACACTACACTACACTACGTTTACGACGGTGGTGGCGTGGAGCACGCAGCGCCGCGGTCTTGTGCTCGCCGACTCGCTCACCTTCCCCGTCAACGGCGTCTCCAGGAACAATGTAACTATACACTACACTACACTACACTACGTTTACGACGGTGGTGGCGTGGAGCACGCAGCGCCGCGGCCTTGTGCTCGCCGACTCGCTCACCTTCCCCGTCAACGGCGTCTCCAGGAACAATGTAACTATACACTACACTACACTACGTTTACGACGGTGGTGGCGTGGAGCACGCAGCGCCGCGGTCTTGTGCTCGCCGACTCGCTCACCTTCCCCGTCAACGGCGTCTCCAGGAACAATGTAACTATACACTACACTACACTACACTACGTTTACGACGGTGGTGGCGTGGAGCACGCAGCGCCGCGGTCTTGTGCTCGCCGACTCGCTCACCTTCCCCGTCAACGGCGTCTCCAGGAACAATGTAACTATACACTACACTACACTACACTACGTTTACGACGGTGGTGGCGTGGAGCACGCAGCGCCGCGGTCTTGTGCTCGCCGACTCGCTCACCTTCCCCGTCAACGGCGTCTCCAGGAACAATGTAACTATACACTACACTACACTACACTACGTTTACGACGGTGGTGGCGTGGAGCACGCAGCGCCGCGGTCTTGTGCTCGCCGACTCGCTCACCTTCCCCGTCAACGGCGTCTCCAGGAACAATGTAACTATACACTACACTACACTACACTACACTACACTACACTACGTTTACGACGGTGGTGGCGTGGAGCACGCAGCGCCGCGGTCTTGTGCTCGCCGACTCGCTCACCTTCCCCGTCAACGGCGTCTCCAGGAACAATGTAACTATACACTACACTACACTACACTACGTTTACGACGGTGGTGGCGTGGAGCACGCAGCGCCGCGGTCTTGTGCTCGCCGACTCGCTCACCTTCCCCGTCAACGGCGTCTCCAGGAACAATGTAACTATACACTACACTACACTACACTACGTTTACGACGGTGGTGGCGTGGAGCACGCAGCGCCGCGGTCTTGTGCTCGCCGACTCGCTCACCTTCCCCGTCAACGGCGTCTCCAGAACAATGTAACTATACACTACACTACACTACACTACGTTTACGACGGTGGTGGCGTGGAGCACGCAGCGCCGCGGTCTTGTGCTCGCCGACTCGCTCACCTTCCCCGTCAACGGCGTCTCCAGGAACAATGTAACTATACACTACACTACGTTTACGACGGTGGTGGCGTGGAGCACGCAGCGCCGCGGTCTTGTGCTCGCCGACTCGCTCACCTTCCCCGTCAACGGCGTCTCCAGGAACAATGTAACTATACACTACACTACACTACACTACGTTTACGACGGTGGTGGCGTGGAGCACGCAGCGCCGCGGTCTTGTGCTCGCCGACTCGCTCACCTTCCCCGTCAACGGCGTCTCCAGGAACAATGTAACTATACACTACACTACACTACACTACGTTTACGACGGTGGTGGCGTGGAGCACGCAGCGCCGCGGTCTTGTGCTCGCCGACTCGCTCACCTTCCCCGTCAACGGCGTCTCCAGGAACAATGTAACTATACACTACACTACGTTTACGACGGTGGTGGCGTGGAGCACGCAGCGCCGCGGTCTTGTGCTCGCCGACTCGCTCACCTTCCCCGTCAACGGCGTCTCCAGGAACAATGTAACTATACACTACACTACACTACGTTTACGACGGTGGTGGCGTGGAGCACGCAGCGCCGCGGTCTTGTGCTCGCCGACTCGCTCACCTTCCCCGTCAACGGCGTCTCCAGGAACAATGTAAACATACTACACTACGTTTACGTTACACTACACTTTTTAGTAAAACACCCTACACTGTTATACTACTCACTACACTACACTATACTACACTACACACTATACTACACAATTCATAACACACCACACTACACCACAGCACATACTACACTACACACAACACTACGCTATACTACACTACACACTATACTACACACTACAAAATTTATAAAATACCACACTATACTACACTACACACTTTTCTACACAGTACACTACACACGTTACGACATACTACACTACACACGACACTACACTACACACTACACAATTTATAACAAACCAAACTACACTACTCTATACACTTTACTACACAGTACACTACACACGTTACGACACACTACACTACACACGTTACGATACACTACACTACACACTTAAATACACACTTAACTATACACTAAACAACACACTATACACTGAACAACACATATACTACACACTAATCGCATTTGTTTCGGTTTGATTATCGGCTGAGGGAATGAAATTATCTTTTGGGATCAGTTTCACTTATCCTTACTTACTACTTATTTTGTTCCGTACAGTTCACGGTGTTGATAAACAACCGCAAACATCGCACCGGGGCCCGAGTGGAGGTAGCCATCTACGGCGAGCCTGGCTCTTACGTGGGCCTCTCCGGCATAGACGACGCTTTCTACACCATGCAGGCGGGGAACGAACTCACATACGCTAAGGTAACATAAAAAAAAAAAAACAAACACATTATACGGGTGGATACGAAAATAAATGAAACCACGTAAAGAACTCAAAATCGATTAAATTTTAGCATGGGACCAACTACGAAATCGCAAACAAAATTACAGCTTTTAATAAATTTTTGCCGAGTAGATTTTTTTTTTTTTATTTGGTCTACAAAACTGGGTACAATCAATATCATGCTTCAAAATTGGTAAAATTAGTAAAGGTTAGATCGAACGATTGAACCCTTCTATGCGTAGACACAGCATGCAAAATTTATAAAAAGAAATGTACCTTTTGTATGAAGAGCAGTATTTCTTTTAGCGTTTTCGAAGTTGGTCCCATAGTAAAACTTGATCGTATACATGAGTACTTTACGTGGTTTCATTTATTGTCGTAACCACCCGGTATATACACTTTTCTTACACTGTTCTAGTTTTAGTTAAATAAAACTCACTTGTTGTGTACAGGTGATATCAAAAATGTCTCACTTCGACGAGTCAACGAACGGTACATTCGCGTACACATGGCGCTCGCACTTCGGCGACGCGGACGAACTGGTTTACTTCCCCTCCGCTACCTTCGGCATCGACGCTAATAGGACTTTTGAGTGAGTGTTATTTTATTTATCACTAACTGTGCCCCGTGGATTCACCCGAGATAGCACGATGTTATGAAATATACCATTATATGTAAAACAGATACGCCGGACTGATAGTGCTGAGTGACGTGCCGGTTACCCGTCGGTACACCGTTTGCAACGCGTCGCTCGACCTCGGCGAGTGTCTGGAGGGCAGCTGCTACCCGCTCTCACGACGATGCGACGGCGTGTCCGACTGTCCCGATCATACTGATGAGACTGGATGTAAGTATGGAGTGGACGAGGGAGGTGGTGTGGTACACTCCCGTCCCTCCAGTGACAGTGACAACACGTCGCGACCACCTCGGCGAGTGTCTGTCTGATTGATTCATAATAATATACGGCTTACTCATCATTTCTTTGGACAATGACGTTGAATGCTTCTTTTATAGTCCGTCTCGATCCCGAGGGAACTGTGATACCGCTCACGCCGCACTCGCTGTGCCGACTATGATGAGTCGTAACCATATCGACCTATCGTCCTCCTTAGAGTCACTTCTGTGCGCGGCGGGCCCCCGCCCCGTATTCCACCACTCCAAAGGTCCCCGGTTTAGACACCTTTTAGGAGGGCCACGACGAGGCACGACCCCGCCCAAATGTCGTCGTTGTCTCCGTACGGGACAAGCCTTCTCCCGGTCCCGCTCAGCAGCACATTACGGTCTCACATAAGGAGGCTATGGGACACCAATGGCAGGGAGAGATTCCGCCCGACCCGTTAGAAGCTTCAGTAACTTTGACCTTTGATCTCGTCGACTAGGATACGCCACTTTAGTTCCCACACAGTTCAAAAGAGTTCCATCTTGTTCCATCTGCATTCATGCCTCGAAGACCATCAGGACTGGTCCGATGAAGCGTTTACGCGCCACATTGCGAATGCGATAAGTCGCTCCTGCCGTTTGATCGCCTCTTCTGGGTCGCTCAACCCCTGACGCGATGCAGATCTGAGGCTCTACCGCGTAACTTTGGTGGTAATCGTAACGAACACCATTAATTAATTTCATCCAATCAGGGCCCACGCATGGTAATCGTTGCGTGGTGACGCATGCGCGTCATTGGTTGAAATAATTAATGGTGTTCGTTACGATTACCAGCAAAGTTAAGCGGTAGAGCCCTTGGTCATAGACCTTCAAATTAAAGTCCACCAGAATGTCACGTGGTAGAAAACGAGCCAGAACTATTGCCGCCCCATGTGACTGAAATACTTACCCTATCTACACACGCATAGAATCCAAAACGAATCAATATTTAATGGTCTTTATTACCAGGTGAACATGACGATCAATTCGAGTTGAGCCACTTCCGCAAGTTCCGGTTCAACCGGGTGCAGCGGCAGTACGACAACGTGTGGGTGTGGCGGGATGTCAACATCGGCCCGCACGGACGTTACGTGTTCAACGTGGACGTGCCACAGGTACGTGGGGGGGGGAGGAGGGGGGATTTTGTGTTAAATATCTTAAAAAAATAATTATATCTAATTTTTGCTTCCGGATAATGATCGGTTTGTAAACAGCTAGTGATGCCATACTAGCGACCTGCCCCGGCTTCGCACGGGTGCAATGTCGTGTGGTGTCGAGCCCGTCTTGGCCTGCCCGTTCACGGTATCGCGAATACTGTTTCTTGCTAATTTTAAATCTGTTATATCTTTTAAAATATAAATTATAATGATTTTCTGTAAAGCGCTAACTTTATCTACACTAAATGCCCGTCTTAACTAATTTATTTAAGGATTTATAAGGATTAATATTATATGGGTCAAAATATCTTTGAAAAATTACCCACAAAAAAAAACTCCTATCGCATGAAAATGGTTACTGTGGGTTATCCATTGGATATAGATATATACCATCACGGACTTTTTTGTAGATATTTTTAAGATACACAATTCCGTAGTACCTCAGAGTAGATAAATACTACGTACAAGTAGTACATTGTTTTGATATATCTCGTATAGTTTAGTCAGCTTAAGCTAAAACGAAAAAATTCTATGTGTTTACGAAACATTGACTTTTTATATGTTCTGTATATATAACATGGATTTATTCCGTCTTACTAATAAAAATATGGAACACGGTTGTTTAACAGCTGTATAGTTATGCAGTGTGCAAGCCTTACACAGTTGCTATACACTCCCTTTACTAATAATCAGTGTGTAAGCGTTGTATAGTTATCTATTTGTTAAAACAAAAACGACTGGCAACTTTTTAGGAACGTTTTGAAACTAAAACTATCTAACTTCAAAATACGGGAGAAAATATGGGGAAAAATGTGTAAACACCAAAAGATACTGAAAAATAATTATATAAAATATTAATAATATCATAAAAATCAGGTTTCTTTTTCTTAAGACTATTTTTATTTTAATAATTAAACAATAAAATTACTTTTTAAAAGCTTCAAATAGCTAATGGTGGTTTTGAACGAAACTGTCTTGTGCTTATGGCTACAGTAGCCATTTAACCAAAGAAGAAGAAGAAAGAAGAACGTCATTGTCAAATTACAAATGTTACGTCAACAAACGAAGCAAATGGCTGTGCCAATGACTTCATAACTAAGGACACCTACCGGAACATTTTGCATAAAGTTATCAAAATCAAATAAATTGTAAATTTTTGTTTTATTTTATCCATAACTCCAGTATAAAACACAAGCCTTTCACTACGCAACTAGGCATTTTTATGGCAATTATAAGCAAACAATGAACGAATGTACTGTTCCGTGGACCGCAGTATGACCGCAGTCGACTGAATCGCGTTGGCCCTAAAATGAATTTTAGGGCCAGCGCGTTGGTGTCATTTTGTTGCGCGGTTGGCCTGGTCCTTAGTAAATGGACACAACACTTGATTGTCAGACACAGCTGATCTATTGAAATCCGCCTTAATGTTCTTATACAAACACTAAACAAGGGTCCTGGCCCGTGTAAGCCCTGTGTAAATTTCCTAGGTAACTAAAACACGTGTATACAGGCTTTGTGTCGAAAATGTTTTTATTAGTAGCAATTATCCTATAACAGATGTGTACACCGCGTGTAACTTTTTATTAGTAAGGCTGTTAATGTTCTGTATATATAACATGGATTTATTATATATATAAACCTTCCTGAGAAAATTATCTAACTGATAGTGAACCGCATCAAAATCCGTCGCGTGGTTTAGAAGGAGTTAGCGGACAGACAGACAGACGTAGCGGAAAGCGACTTTATTTTATACTATACTGGGTGGAATTTCGAGATGGCATATTTTCGAAACCTATGTTGGGTTAGTCGTGCTGAACAACTTTTACTATGGGACCAACATGGAAATCTCAAAAAAAAAAAAAAAAATCATACATTATGACGGGGCAGGTTGATATTCACTATGAAAAGTAAATTTTTCTTTTTAGAATACACGATTTATAGTGAGAAGAGTTATAGTGATGTGCAACTATGTCATAGTACTAATGACACTCCGTCTTACTAATAAAAATATGGAACACGGTTGTTTAACAGCTGTATAGTTATGCAGTGTGCAAGCCTTACACAGTTGCTATACACTCCCTTTACTAATAATCAGTGTGTAAGCGTTGTATAGTTATCTATTTGTTAAAACAAAAACGACTGGCAACTTTTTAGGAACGTTTTGAAACTAAAACTATCTAACTTTAGAATACGGGAGAAAATATGGGGAAAAATGTGAAAACACCAAAAGATACTGAAAAATAATTATATAAAATATTAATCATATCATAAAAATCAGGTTTCTTTTTCTTAAGACTATTTTTATTTTAATAATTAAACAATAAAATTACTTTTAAAAAGCTTCAAATAGCTAATGGTGGCTTTGAACGAAACTGTCTTGTGCTTATGGCTACAGTAGCCATTTAACCAAAGAAGAAGAAGAAAGAAGAACGTCATTGTCAAATTACAAATGTTACGTCAACAAACGAAGCAAATGGCTGTGCCAATGACTATAAATCTAAGGATACACCTACCGGAACATTTTGCATAAAGTTATCAAAATCAAATAAATTGTAAATTTTTGTTTTATTTTATCCATAACTCCAGTATAAAACACAAGCCTTTCACTACGCAGCTAGGCATTTTTATGGCAATTATAAGCAAACAATGAACGAATGAACTGTTCCGTGGGCCGCAGTCGACTGAGTCGCGTTGGCCCTAAAATGACTTTTTAGGGCCAGCGCGTTGTTGTCATTTTGTTGCGCGGTTGGCCTGGTTCGTAGTAAATGGACACAACACTTGATTGTCAGACACAGCTGATCTATTGAAATCCGCCATAATGTTCTTATACAAACACTAAACAAGGGTCCTGGCCCGTGTAAGCCCTGCGTAAATTTCCTAGGTAACTAAAACACGTGTATACAGGCTTTGTGTCAAAAATGTTTTTATTAGTAGCAATTATCCTATAACAGATGTGTACACCGCGTGTAACTTTTTATTAGTAAGGCTGACTGTATTTTAAACTATATTGTATTCCTCTATATATCTCTATGAGCCCCGTAAGTTAAGATATAATTATGAACATTATTATAATGTCCACAGGCACCGGCTCACTGGACGGTATCAGCGTTCAGCATGTCTCCTTCCCGCGGGCTGGGGATGATCACCGCACCAATACATGTATGTATTAGTATTACAAATAAGCTCCAGAGGGGCTACCTCGTCTATCTGTGTCAAGTTTTATCCCAAAGTATCTTTTAGGTTTTTTTATTCGCGCGGGATATAAATCCTTTCAAAATTCATCGCCAGTTTTTCGAATCCGACTGGCAGTTCCAGAGATTAGCGCGTTTAAATAAATAAAATTATTAATTACTGGTTGCGCCCCGCGTTTTCACCCACATACCCGAGGAATATATTGCTTTCCCAGGATTAAAAGTAATCCAGAATATATTATATCAGTGTGCCAAATTTCATCCAAATCGTTCAGTTGTTGAAGCGTGATTGTGTAACAAACATCCATCCAAACTTTAATAAAAAAAAGCGGCCAAGTGTAAGCCGGACTCGACCATGAAGGGTTCCGTAGCAGTAAGTAACATAATATAAAAGTTCTTGTAGTTCGTTGTAACTTTGAGCGATGTTTTAATAATAGTGTAATTTGAATTGTTTGAATGATTAATGAATTGTTTGAAGGTAAATTGCAGTTTATGATTTATGACGTATTAAAAAAAACTACTGACTAGATCTCGTTCAAACCAATGTTCGGTGGAAGTTTGCATGGTAATGTACATCATATATTTTTTTTTAGTTTTATCATTCTCTTATTTTAGAAGTTACAGGGGGGGACACACATTTTACCACTTTGGATGTGTCTTTTGCGCAACTATTCAGTTTAGAATTATATTAGAAATCTCAATATCATTTTTGAAGACCTATCCATAGTTACCCCAAACATATGGGTTTGATGAAAAAAAATTGTTGAGTTTCAGTTCTAAGTATGGGGATTACCTCCAAAATTTATTGTTTTTTTTCTTTTTTTGTGTGAAAATCTTAATGCGGTTCACAGAATACATCTACTTACCAAGTTTCAACAGTATAGTTCTTATAGTTTCGGAAAAAAGTGGCTGTGACATACGGACGGACAGACATGACGAATCCATAAGAGTTCCATTTTTTGCCATTTTGCTACGGAACCCTAAAAAGCGAGATTATAGTGAGATGATATTAATTTGTCCATTTGTTTCCAGTACGTGGGCATCCTGCCGTTCTTCATCAAGGTGGAGGGTCCGGAGTCGTGTCGGCAGGGCGAGCAGGTGGGGCTGCGCGTGGTGGTGTTCAACTACCAGCCGCAGGACATCGAGGCCGTCGTCGTGCTGCACGCCTCGCCCGACTACAAGTTTGTGCACGTCGAGGAGAACGGCATTGTGAGCACAACACTTACTTAATACTCTAGATGACAAAAAAAAAATGTCCGTCGTTACATTATCAAAAAATATTAGACACGTATTTTTTCTTTTGTCAATTAAACAAAAAAGTACGAAGATATCGTGTGTGTTTAACTTTGACTCGCTTTATCTGTGTAAAGTTTTAATGACTTGGTAAAGCAAAAAATACGTGTCAATTTTTTTTAATTTTTTTATTTAAGCTTATTTGTATAGTGACGGAATGACAACGTTCGTCAGTTTTCAACTTGATTCGTTCAGACCTTTTGATTACATTTTGAAACTGAATAAACTAAGATGGAGAAAATAATGGTTTCAAAGTTCAAAATTATTCAGATCAAATTGTTTTGACTGTTTATCATGTCAACAAGATTAGTTAATTTAGGTATTTCAAATAATTCTCGTAGAATTATGAATCTTTCCCATAAGTAATTTTGTTTTTAGATATAGTTTTATTTAATATTTATTTTACGTCATATAAAAAAGATACTTGGGACTATCTTAAAGCCATAAGTTTGACGAGATTTGAAGATAAATAGCCATATTTTAGTATACATGTATTGTAATGACAGGATTCAGAGTACGTTAAATAAAAAGTGGACTGTATTATATGTGAGGGTTTGATGCTAGGCAAAGGAACAAATAAATCGCCCTCTGGCAATGGTTCCTAAAAATGCTTGTGATTTGAGGCTGCGTCGCCTCTCGTTGCCGTCCCATGCTCGCCCATCGAGCTGATGGTGCTCGCACACTGCGAGTGTTAGTGGTGGTGTGACGCCCGCCCGACCTGCCCATCCCTATATGTTAAGCCGGTTCTTTACAAGTTATATATATTTATAAAATAATGCCGTCACTTTCCATCAGCAAATTGTAAGAAGAACCAACTTTTGAGCCATAACTAATCCATTGAATCGATATGTTCACCACTAGGTCCGTTCATACAATCCACGCACGTCGTTCGGCGAGCACCAGTTCTTCGTGTACATAGTGTCGGGCGACGCGGCCACCGTGCACGTGCCGGTGGTGGCCACACGACTGGGCGAGGTGCACGTGCGCCTGCACGCCTCCACGCTCATGGGGCAGCACCAGTACACAAAGACTATACGGGTTGAGGTATGTTATATATACAAGTGCTGGTGGTGGCCACACGACTGGGCGAGGTGCACGTGCGCCTGCACGCCTCCACGCTCATGGGGCAGCACCAGTACACAAAGACTATACGGGTTGAGGTATGTTATATATACAAGTGCTGGTGGTGGCCACACGACTGGGCGAGGTGCACGTGCGCCTGCACGCCTCCACGCTCATGGGGCAGCACCAGTACACAAAGACTATACGGGTTGAGGTATGTTATATATACAAGTGCTGGTGGTGGCCACACGACTGGGCGAGGTGCACGTGCGCCTGCACGCCTCCACGCTCATGGGGCAGCACCAGTACACAAAGACTATACGGGTTGAGGTATGTTATATATACAAGTGCTGGTGGTGGCCACACGACTGGGCGAGGTGCACGTGCGCCTGCACGCCTCCACGCTCATGGGGCAGCACCAGTACACAAAGACTATACGGGTTGAGGTATGTTATATATACAAGTGCTGGTGGTGGCCACACGACTGGGCGAGGTGCACGTGCGCCTGCACGCCTCCACGCTCATGGGGCAGCACCAGTACACAAAGACTATACGGGTTGAGGTATGTTATATACACTAGTGCCGGTGGTGGCCACACGACTGGGCGAGGTGCACGTGCGCCTGCACGCCTCCACGCTCATGGGGCAGCACCAGTACACAAAGACTATACGGGTTGAGGTATGTTATATACACTAGTGCCGGTGGTGGCCACACGACTGGGCGAGGTGCACGTGCGCCTGCACGCCTCCACGCTCATGGGGCAGCACCAGTACACCAAGACTATATGGGTCGGCAACCACCAGTTATCCAAAGGGGTAAGGCACAATGGTACTTCCCGTTTGAAATTCGGGGTAGCTCGTGCTTAGAAGAATATTATTGGCACCTATTGCGCCGCAGGTCGTGGGTTCGATTCCCGCACAGGACATGCATTTGTGTGCATGAACATGTCTGTATGTCCTGAGTCTGGGTGTAATCATGTATATTAAGTATGTATGTACAAACAAAAAGTAGTATATGTATTATATCAGTTATCTGGTTTCCATAGTACAAGCTCTGCTTAGTTTGGGATCAGATAACTGTGTGTGAGGAATGTCCCAGGATATTTATTATTTAATTTCGCCCCACAGGCCGACGGTCTACCCCAATACCGTCATCAGTCAGTCCTGCTCGACTTATCGAACAGAGCGTACGTGTTCCAATACATGCACGTGAACGTGACGGAGACTCCGATCATTCCGTACGAAGTGGACCGCTACTACGTGTTCGGGTCCAACAAGGCACGGATATCCATCGTCGGAGACGTCGTCGGACCGCTGTTCCCCACTATGCCTGTTAACGCTACTAGCTTACTCGACTTGCCTATGGTAAGTGTTCACGCCAACCGAATTAAACTAACTAACGTAACTAAATAGGGAAGGCACAGAGATATATTCCTTTCCTTTACGCACTATTGCGATCCCAATATGACCATCTCTGTCCCTCCATCCCCGTGCGCCTACGGCGCGCAACCTCTGCTGGAAGAAATCAGTGTGAAGAAATACACCGAAAAAAAGAGACACGCGCAAGAGTGAAAATAAGTGAAATTAAATCAAAAAAATTGATACAATTGATATAATTTTCTGTGTACATATTTTTCTTTTTAATGTTAATTATTATTTTTCCATTTGTTTTGTTAGTTAATTAGTTGTAGTTATAATTATGTTAGTTTTATCTTGTTAGTATTTGTTTTCATACAATAAATTATTCAATTCAAATTCAAAATATATTTATTCAATTTAGGCCCTGATAAGGTACTTATGAACGTTAACAAATGACTCTACAGCGGTTCCAAATACAACTTGAACTAAGAAGATTCCGGCAATAAACTCAGCAAGTCTTTTTTTCTTTTTAAATGTGTACTTATAAGTATAACAACTTACAATTTTTGCAGGACTCGGCAGAACAGAACATGTTCAGTTTCGCGGCGAACATGTACCTCACACTGTACATGCGGTTGATCAACCAACGCAACCGCACGCTGGAGCGCGACGCGTTCTACCACATGAACATACTCTACCAGCGGCAGCTCTCCTTCATGAAGCCTGATGGATCCTTCAGTCTGTTTAGGAGTGATTGGTGAGTGGTTGGTTAAGATTCCACCTATCGCGCCGCAGGTCGTTTGAGTTCATGAACATGTCTGTATATCCTGAGTCTGGGTGTAATTATGTATATTAAGTATGTATTTACAAACAAAAAATAGTATTTGTATTACATCAGTTATCTGATTTCCATAGTACAAGCTTGCTTAGTTTGGGATCAGATGACCGTATGTGAGGAATGTCCCAGGATATTTATTTATTTATTTACATGCGGTTGATCAATTAGCCAGCCAGCAACAGTTCCAGTAAATTTATAAAATTACCAGCATAATGCTATGGCCATTAAGGTCTGTGGGTACATACTATTTTTTTACGTCATCTATCAGAAAGCGGTGAGGACTTCCTCAGGTACAGACTGTCTATGAAAAGTTTAAGCACAAAAACAAACTCAAAAATTCATAATAAATTTTTGTTTCCAAGTTTATTGAATTAAAATCATAACCAACGTGCACTCAACCATCTCACGTCATTTGCTAATATAATTATAAAACTAGCTAACACCTGCGTGCTCGGGATAAAGTAGCATATATCCTTCTCCATACCATAGGCTATCTGCATGCCAAATTTCATGATGATCCGCTGAGTAGTTGAGGTGTGAAGGCGTAACAAACAAACGAAACTCACTTTCGCATTAATAATATTTGTTAGGATTTACTCTTTAGCGATCTTTGCGCCTAGTACCAAAGAACGTAAGGAACTTAATTCAATAATATTGTCAATACAGGAACCAATCTGCATCGAGCGTGTGGCTCACATCATTCTGCGCCAAGATATTCCAAGATGCTTCATTCAACGAATGGGAGAACTTCATCTATATTGATCCCGACGTAAGTAACAATCTTTTCTATTTTTATTCGGATTTGACTAAACGTAAACAAAGAGGCAGTGACCGTAAACCTTTTTATTGAATTAACAGGTTATAAACATATTTTTTGAAGCCGGATTACATAATGGCACCTTGCATACAAAAGTTACATAAATTTTAGGCTACATTCCGAATTAAATAATATCGCTCACAGTGCTCACAGCAATAATTTGCGTACCGAGTTAGATATCACGATAATGACAGCTGAGAACTGTAAACAATTCGGAACGCCCGTTATCGCGCTCACAGTATTCAAAACAGAACATTTGAGAATTTAATTAAAATATGAATTAACAATGCGCTAGAACTCCTCATATCTTTTATTAGTTGACTCGCAAAAAGGAATATCCGCTTTTTTTATTTTTTTTCTCTCATAAAATCATAAAAAGTATCTTTGCCATATGGAAAACCAAAAATCTTATTAGATTTTTGCCGAAAACACAATAACTAACCGTCACTTTTTGACAGCGCTCACGGTGATATCAGTTTAGGGCATGGTCGGTGTGAGCGCAATATGGCGCATGTCAGGACGTCATCTATGACGTTTCACGGGACATCGTGATCGCGCTCACGCTAATATGGAACGGGTTTAAGCACGCTCAAATCGATTACAGCGATTATATCATTAATTCGGAATGTAGCCTTAATGACCTTTCGGTGTACAAAAGGTCCTGTTTTGTGTATTTTTTTTTACTATTTTAATTACAATTATTTGTAGCTTTTCTGTGTATAGTTAATCTGCTTCTTACTTGCCACATAAGTTACTTTACTTGTTTTATCAAACCGTAGCAGTCTGTGGGGTGACTTTGTAGTACCCACCTCAATTTGAAAATCTGTCGCCAAGCACCTTCCAATGTATTCCGGCTGTTGCACTTCAAAGCCCTTTAAAGCTTTGGAAATGTCGACAACTCAATAAGGGGTACCCATCGCCTATTAATTGTAAAAAAAATACCATCTAAATTAATATTTATTCCATTCCCCTCTAAAAAGCTTATTTTATTCACTGGAAATAATGAATAAAATGCAGTTTTGATCACTATTGTGGTGTTTGAATTTAGAACAAACCAATATATTCGACCTCCATCTCAATGCTATACAACCTTCTTGCGAAAAAATATTCGATACAAACTCCTTGTGCTCAGAATACTCGACATACAAAGTCAATAATAATAAGAAAGAGATTCCTTCACTCGTGAATCATTTATGAAATCGGCCCTTTATTCACTAATTATATAATACACTTTTCTAATTAAGTGAGGTAGGGCATAGCGTTTATTCGCTCAAAGATCAGCTCGACTGGGTGCGTACCTCTACCTTACAGAATACCGCACACAAATAACTGTATTTTGTGTTCCTGCGCGTGAGTGCCGTGCGACAGAGTTCGTTCAATTGGGGAGGCGGTGAGCGTCGATAACGCGTGTGTTACATGGCTACTAACCACATACAGTAGTATCCAACTGCTTACCGATGTACCTGCGCAGAAGACACATTTTCAAAGCGCGGGAAATGCTATATGTGTGCGGAGGGGCGGGACTTGCGAGTGACACGGAACTAACAGCTGCACTGTATTATGAACCTTATAGTAGTGATCTTAGGTTTAAGCATTCTTTCGTTAATCTTCGGGCCATACTTTCTTTTCTGTGCGAACGAAGATTCACGACGCGCCTTATCAGTTGGGTACTACTGTACCATTAGGCGGGCAGTAAGCTTGTCGTATAAAAAAATGTTTTGGTGCAGGTAATATCAATGGCAGTGTCATGGGTGCTCGAACACCAGACACCACAGGGCGCCTTCTACGAGGTGACGTGGTTGCCCAACAGGAACGACAACTCCACCATAGTGGTGCCCAAGAACAGCACGCTCTATCAGAACTCCCTCAGACACGCCGGCTGGAACTATCCCGATGCAACAGAGGTACCATACAACAATTCTATATATCTTTCTGGATATCTTTAGAAAACAATAAAATACAAAAAGACATGAAAAAAAATAAAGCATCCCATCGCTGAAGCGATTTCTACCAGGAGTATGACCTTTGATATTTATATTAGTTGCATGTGAAATGTATTTTTGAGTCCAATATTTTGAATGCAAAACGAGGAGTCATGTAAATTGTTTGTTGCAGCGAGGCGATTCCATAATAATGCAGCGCAATATCACCCTTACGGCTCAAGTGGTCATCACGCTGGAAACTGTCAAGAATCTCAAGGATATAGGCCTACGAGAGGTGAGTTATATATCCTAAATAGTCCGTCAGATTCAATAGACTACGATTTGTTGAGCGACGTACAATACGGCTACTATCATAGTCGCTCGGTTATTTCACACACCGTTTGTCACTCGCCATTGAGCCAGTGAGGCATTGGCAGTGAGTCTAGATGTGTCCAAGGCGTTCGATCAGATCTGACACCAGGGTCTTCTCACTTAGTTACCCTTACGGATACGGGCTTCCCGAGGATCTTGCAAATGCGTCGCCAGCTTTCTGTCCAGCAGATTCATACGGTAGCTGCTCCGACAGCATGGACATAAATGCCGGCTCTGTTCCTGCTTCATCAATGATATGCTGCTATGGAAGGCTATGAATTGCTATGTCGACGACAGTACACGGGCCGAAATATCCCTCAATGCTAAGCTGGCATCCAAAAAGCTCGGGATAGCTCAACAGAGCGAGGCAGAACTTCACCGTCTGGCATCACATGGAGTAATGCTGTCATCATTGGGAGCATCTGGATACCAGCTTGGGCCTTTAAACTCTGTTCAGCGACGTCCCATTGGAATTGTCGACGATCCCGAGGTCACAAGTGGTTTAGCGTCCCTCAGTCTGAGGAGAGACTGCCTCCTTATGTGTGTTCTACCGCTTGTACAACGGACAGTGTTCTGTAGAATTGTTTGACCTGATTTCCACGGCTACCTTCTACCATTGCAACTCTCATCATCGTTGGGAGTTAATGCTCACCACATTGAACTCAAAATGTGAGGTTTCAGAGGAGCTTCCTACCATTTTCGCTCAGGCTGTGGAATGAGCTCCCCGCCGTGGTTTTCCCGAGGGGTTATAGCATGGGGTTTTTCAAAAAGGGTGTAAAGATATTTTTGCAGAGTCGGCAACGCGCGAGTGATACCCCTGGTGTTGCAAGTTTCTATAGGCTGCGGTTACCATTTAGGATCAGGTCGGCCATATACTAGTTTACCACAAGTACACAGATTAATATAATGTGTATGCGCAGGGTCTGAGCGCGCGCGTGGTGCAAGCCCAGAAGCGCGGCATCTCGTGGCTGGAGCAGCACCTGAAGCTGCTGGAGGAGTGGGGCGAGCCGTACGCGCTGGCGCTCGTCGCGCACGCGCTCACCTTCAGCAAGGCGCCCAGCTCCGAGCACGCCTACCGCCTGCTGCACCGCCGGAGGAGGGACGAGGGTACCGTACCGTACCATACCATACCATACCACTCACACTTACACTGTAGGCTCACCTTCAGCAAGGCGCCCAGCTCCGAGCACGCCTACCGCCTGCTGCACCGCCGGAGGAGGGACGAGGGTACCGTACCGTACCATACCATACCATACCACTCACACTTACACTGTAGGCTCACCTTCAGCAAGGCGCCCAGCTCCGAGCACGCCTACCGCCTGCTGCACCGCCGGAGGAGGGACGAGGGTACCGTACCGTACCATACCATACCATACCACTCACACTTACACTGTAGGCTCACCTTCAGCAAGGCGCCCAGCTCCGAGCACGCCTACCGCCTGCTGCACCGCCGGAGGAGGGACGAGGGTACCGTACCGTACCATACCATACCATACCACTCACACTTACACTGTAGGCTCACCTTCAGCAAGGCGCCCAGCTCCGAGCACGCCTACCGCCTGCTGCACCGCCGGAGGAGGGACGAGGGTACCGTACCGTACCATACCATACCATACCATACCATACCATACCATACCATACCATACCATACCACTCACACTTACACTGTAGGCTCACCTTCAGCAAGGCGCCCAGCTCCGAGCACGCCTACCGCCTGCTGCACCGCCGGAGGAGGGACGAGGGTACCGTACCGTACCATACCATACCATACCACTCACACTTACACTGTAGGCTCACCTTCAGCAAGGCGCCCAGCTCCGAGCACGCCTACCGCCTGCTGCACCGCCGGAGGAGGGACGAGGGTACCGTACCGTACCATACCATACCATACCATACCATACCATACCATACCACTCCGAGCACGCCTACCGCCTGCTGCACCGCCGGAGGAGGGACGAGGGTACCGTACCGTACCATACCATACCATACCATACCATACCATACCATACCATACCATACCATACCACTCACACTTACACTGTAGGCTCACCTTCAGCAAGGCGCCCAGCTCCGAGCACGCCTACCGCCTGCTGCACCGCCGGAGGAGGGACGAGGGTACCGTACCGTACCATACCATACCATACCATACCATACCATACCACTCACACTTACACTGTAGGCTCACCTTCAGCAAGGCGCCCAGCTCCGAGCACGCCTACCGCCTGCTGCACCGCCGGAGGAGGGACGAGGGTACCGTACCGTACCATACCATACCATACCATACCATACCATACCATACCATACCATACCATACCATACCACTCACACTTACACTGTAGGCTCACCTTCAGCAAGGCGCCCAGCTCCGAGCACGCCTACCGCCTGCTGCACCGCCGGAGGAGGGACGAGGGTACCGTACCGTACCATACCATACCATACCATACCATACCATACCATACCATACCATACCATACCATACCACTCACACTTACACTGTAGGCTCACCTTCAGCAAGGCGCCCAGCTCCGAGCACGCCTACCGCCTGCTGCACCGCCGGAGGAGGGACGAGGGTACCGTACCGTACCATACCATACCATACCATACCATACCATACCATACCATACCATACCACTCACACTTACACTGTAGGCTCACCTTCAGCAAGGCGCCCAGCTCCGAGCACGCCTACCGCCTGCTGCACCGCCGGAGGAGGGACGAGGGTACCGTACCGTACCATACCATACCATACCATACCATACCATACCATACCACTCACACTTACACTGTAGGCTCACCTTCAGCAAGGCGCCCAGCTCCGAGCACGCCTACCGCCTGCTGCACCGCCGGAGGAGGGACGAGGGTACCGTACCGTACCATACCATACCATACCATACCATACCATACCATACCATACCATACCACTCACACTTACACTGTAGGCTCACCTTCAGCAAGGCGCCCAGCTCCGAGCACGCCTACCGCCTGCTGCACCGCCGGAGGAGGGACGAGGGTACCGTACCGTACCATACCATACCATACCATACCATACCATACCATACCATACCATACCACTCACACTTACACTGTAGGCTCACCTTCAGCAAGGCGCCCAGCTCCGAGCACGCCTACCGCCTGCTGCACCGCCGGAGGAGGGACGAGGGTACCGTACCGTACCATACCATACCATACCATACCATACCATACCATACCATACCATACCATACCATACCATACCATA
Organism: Achlya flavicornis; assembly: GCA_947623365.1. Classification (NCBI taxonomy): domain Eukaryota; kingdom Metazoa; phylum Arthropoda; class Insecta; order Lepidoptera; family Drepanidae; genus Achlya; species Achlya flavicornis. The sequence goes on from OX392484.1 coordinate 12,516,115, forward strand.
CCACTCACACTTACACTGTAGGCTCACCTTCAGCAAGGCGCCCAGCTCCGAGCACGCCTACCGCCTGCTGCACCGCCGGAGGAGGGACGAGGGTACCGTACCGTACCATACCATACCATACCATACCATACCATACCATACCACTCACACTTACACTGTAGGCTCACCTTCAGCAAGGCGCCCAGCTCCGAGCACGCCTACCGCCTGCTGCACCGCCGGAGGAGGGACGAGGGTACCGTACCGTACCATACCATACCATACCATACCATACCATACCATACCATACCACTCACACTTACACTGTAGGCTCACCTTCAGCAAGGCGCCCAGCTCCGAGCACGCCTACCGCCTGCTGCACCGCCGGAGGAGGGACGAGGGTACCGTACCGTACCATACCATACCATACCATACCATACCATACCATACCATACCATACCACTCACACTTACACTGTAGGCTCACCTTCAGCAAGGCGCCCAGCTCCGAGCACGCCTACCGCCTGCTGCACCGCCGGAGGAGGGACGAGGGTACCGTACCGTACCATACCATACCATACCACTCACACTTACACTGTAGGCTCACCTTCAGCAAGGCGCCCAGCTCCGAGCACGCCTACCGCCTGCTGCACCGCCGGAGGAGGGACGAGGGTACCGTACCGTACCATACCATACCATACCACTCACACTTACACTGTAGGCTCACCTTCAGCAAGGCGCCCAGCTCCGAGCACGCCTACCGCCTGCTGCACCGCCGGAGGAGGGACGAGGGTACCGTACCGTACCATACCATACCATACCACTCACACTTACACTGTAGGCTCACCTTCAGCAAGGCGCCCAGCTCCGAGCACGCCTACCGCCTGCTGCACCGCCGGAGGAGGGACGAGGGTACCGTACCGTACCATACCATACCATACCACTCACACTTACACTGTAGGCTCACCTTCAGCAAGGCGCCCAGCTCCGAGCACGCCTACCGCCTGCTGCACCGCCGGAGGAGGGACGAGGGTACCGTACCGTACCATACCATACCATACCACTCACACTTACACTGTAGGCTCACCTTCAGCAAGGCGCCCAGCTCCGAGCACGCCTACCGCCTGCTGCACCGCCGGAGGAGGGACGAGGGTACCGTACCATACCATACCATACCATACCACTCACAGTTTAGACTCTGAGCTTCAGCCACGAGATGCATGTGGTGCAAGCCTCGCACCACATCTCGTGGCTGAAGCACTACCTGAGAATGAACGAAGGTAACAACACTAACAGTCACCCACTACTTATAACTGTTTATGTATAGTTTGTAAATGCCGATAGCAATTGCTCAAAAATTAAGAAAAAGCTCCTAAGACCCATTTTCGCGTGGTTTTAACCCTTAAGGTTAACCTAACCCTACCCTCACAGATTTCGAGATGGTACATTTTGGGAAACCTGTTTGGTTAGTATGCACGGGAGAAACTCTAAAATCTCGTTTTTTCTTCAACTTCTCATACATTATGATCGAGCAAGGTCGACCTTGGTATGAAAAGTATATAATTTTTTTGGATTTCAGTGTTGTTCTCATAGTAAAATTTGTTCAGCATGACTAACCTAACATACCTAGGAGGTTTGGAAATATGTCACCTCGAAATCTCCACCCGGTATAGTTAGACAGTCCAAAAAGTATAAATATAATGTAAACTGAATTTCATCACATTAAAATCAAACTGTTCTCATCCAGGCGGTCTAGTGTACTGGGGTAAGGAGCCAGTCCCGCAGCCACCATACAAGATGGAGAACCAGAAGCCGTTCCTGCTGCCGCGCCTGCCGTACAAGTACGACTCCAACAACATCGCGGCCACCGCGTACGCGCTACTAGCCTGCATGGACCACCAGGACAACAACGAGCCTATTGTCATGTGGCTCAACTCGCAGAGGCTGAGGGATGGAGGCTGGGCTTCTACACAGGTGAGAAAAAAAAGAAAGCCTTGCTGAGTTCCTTGCCGGAGTCTTCTCAGTTTTAAGTATTTCGAACCGGTGGTAAATTCAACTGTATGTACAGTATGAGGCACGAGTGGTGAGCACAGATAGGTGGTAGTGGGGGCAAACTCGCGCATGTACACTTTTGGCCAAATGACACGCAAGAATCCAATAGACGACTCACATCGAGTGACGAACCAAACGTGTGCAGCTCGCCGCTCCCCCGCCTTCATTCCGACAAACAGACCGACAAATTAACTAGTGCGCAGGTGTCAATCTGTGCTCACCACTCGTGCCCCTTACTATACCAACTTAGAATTCATAAGTGCCTTACCAGGGCCTAAACTAAATAAATGACTTTTATTTTGATTGTCTGCTCCATAGTTCAGTGTGACAACCTTTTTCATTATTAAGACAACTTTTTTATGGTTTGATATAGGTATATTAATTTATCGGAACCTTTTACATCAAGTTTCATCTCGCAGAAAACTATTCTAAGAATATCGTATTACCAGTATTTATCTACTCTGAGGTATTACACACAATCTTCTATATATATAAAAATGAATTGCTGTTCGTTAGTCTCGCTAAAACTCGAGAACGGCTGGACCGATTTGTCTAATTTTATGTTTGAACTATTCGTGGAAGTCCGGGGAAGGTTTAAATGTAGGGTAGGGTATTACGCGAACGAAGTCGCGCCGGGCAGCTAGTATTATTATATTTACATTATATTTAGTATACACACGAGAGAGGTAGAAAATAACTTGGTATCCTGTAAGGTAGTAAGGTCGCCAGAGCTCATTGGGGTGGGGGGAATGGTCGGTTGCAAGTCCCCATATGGTTACGGTAACTGCTTACCATTAGACGGGTCGGAAGCTTGTTTACCGACTTATTATATGTATCTTCGTAAAATCATAATTAATGCGCGCATCGTTTGAACAGTGCGCCATCCACCAACAATAAATATGGAGAACTAGCTGTCCCGCGCGGTTTCACCCGCATTCTCGAGGAAACGTATGTTTTCACATGATAAAAAGTATCCTATGTGTTAATCCAGAATACATTCTATCTGGGTACCAAATTTCATCCAAATCCTTTCGGTAGTTTTTGCTTGAAAGAGTAACAAACATACATACACACAAACTTTCGCGTTTGGATTTCGATTAGGTTTGCGCCATACTAAAAACTATGCTATATGAATGAATGAACATTGTTTGTAGGACACATACATAGCGCTGCGCGCGCTGATCGAGTACACGAACCGCAAGCGGCTGCGTGACGTCAGCTCGCTCACCGTGACCGTGGACGCAGTAGCGCTGGATGGCGCCACCCGGACACTGCGCGTCATGAACGACAACCTCGCCGTCATGCAGAGTATCGACGTAAGTTACATTCAATTAATACCCTGGGATATTCTTCACACATACATATATAGTAAAAAATGCAATATTATAATAATTCCACCATACCCATTTTTACGCAGAACCACAAGACGCCGGGAATTTTTTTCACCCGTACGTTGTTGACATACCGAAAATACGGACACAGCGTTTTGCATCCTCATTTATAATGCGGACAGCAAAGGAGTGAAACTTGCTTCCGGCGTCTGTGTTTCCTGACGCTTACAATCTAGGAACTTTCAAGGCCAGAGTGAATAGGTTTCTTCTGGGTAAGCGTGTTTCATCTTAGGCTTCGTCATCGCCCCTTATGGGCGGGTCAGTGGCCAAACGCAAGCCCATTTAATAAAACAAAAAAAAAAAGTTACATGCTTAAAATTTAACCTATTTTTTTCTCAGATAGGGCCCTTTTGGTAAAGGCCTCCTCCATTCCTTTCCACTCGTTCCTATCCAGTGCAAATTCCATCCCTTTGATGCTTGCCGTATCTTTCACTTCGTCAGCCCGGCTTTCCTTAGGGCGCCCTCTTCCTCTGTTACCCTGTGGCCCTGACCAAGAAGTGACACGTTTTGTCCACCTCTTATCCGTTAAACGTGACGTAACACACACGACTATCTGATGCCAAATAAAGCAGTGTACGACTATATTTCGTATTTCGTAATTTTGAAATTCGAAACACCGATCGAATGTATTGCGAATGTTTATGAGTTCGAAAACGAAAAACTCTAGTTCGAATGTTCATGAGTTCGTACGTTAGTGCGATAAGTAAATAAGTTTCTTCGAAAGTATGCCATTGCGTAAAACTTTAGTTCGAAAGGTTTTCATCGCGAAGTTAAAATAAAAACCGGCCAAGAGTCTGAATCTGACTCGCGCACTCAAGACTGTTTTGTTTAGCCTCGCTCGAGCGCATGGACAGAGAGCTGTTTGTCTGTACTGTGAGACTTCTTTGGGACTAAGCGCTCGATACCACTCAGCCTCACCATGGCCCGGCCTAGCCGCGCGAATTTTTTCCCGAGGCAATCTTCGCGCGGCTATCGCCCTAGGCAGCTTCGCGAGACAGCTTGCTCAGACAGCACGCGGCTATTAGTGTGTCAAGAGAAAAACGAATGTGTCAAAAATGTGTATTTGTTAAATTACAATAAAAAGGAAGGACATTTTTTGCACCCCAGATCCCAGAAGCGTGGGGTACAGTGAAGGTGACGGCGCGCGGCGCGGGGTACGCAATCCTGCAGATGTCGGTGCAGTACAACGTGGACATCCCGCGCTTCCAGACCGCGCCGCCCGTGCCCGCCTTCCAGCTGCACTCCTCGCAACACTACTACGGCAGGAATCAGTCGCACATACACTTCCAGGGTTGTGCCAGGTATGTCATGTCACACATCACACGGCCACATGTCGATGTCGATGTCGGTGCAGTACAACGTGGACATCCCGCGCTTCCAGACCGCGCCGCCCGGACCTACTACCTACCTACCTTACTCTTAGCTCACAAAGGACTTTAGTGTTTTCTAACATAGGCTTGAGAGGAAAGGATGGCTGCAAGAAATTTGAAAAATAGGTATTGTATTGCTGTCGCGCTGTGCCCGAGCTATCCCGCCCGAGGGCGATAGAGACAAACGCAGCTTGTACCGATTATACCTATTCAAATTAGACGAAATCGCTATTTCGTAATCCCCGGTATTCTCCTCCAAAACTGGATCGATTAAAAAAAAAAACATAATAAGGAGGGCTTTGGCTGTCTGTCGGTTTTCCTTTGTTGTTTTATATTCGTCAAATTTGTTCGCTGGACGCCTAATAAGAGCGTTAAAAATGGTAAGTTTTTGTGATTTTAGAAGGCTCCTAATTCTTATGATAATTAATTAATTTATGGAGAAAAACACTACCGAGGGACATACAGTGGTACCTACAGATTGCATGGTACAATAATCATTTCTCTAGTGTCATTATGCAGAGAGGAAACTGAGGATTATGTTTGTATTGAACAAACGCCACCAGCAGTTTTATAGGTTTTTTTTTTTTTTAATGTTTGTTTTGTAAGGTAGTAGTACTAGTAACAGGCCCCTTAGAAAAGATGGTTGTCGACAATCGTCATCGTTAGTAAACGAACAAACTTTGTATGGGATTCACATTTCAAATCGAAATATCACGTGATTTTTAACAATCTCTTATGTGAATCCCATACAAAGACTAACGACGATTGTCGATAACCATCTTGTCTACTGGCCCTGATAATAATCGTATCTTTTTATTAGGTTCACAAAACTGGACGATACACACAAATATAAACAATGATTTGATTAAAAAAAAACATTTTACGATATTCTAGATCTGAACACAACATGCTTAAATAAGAGCTTAATCTATCCCACCATCAACAATATACCTAATAAACAAAAAAATACAAATTACAAACAATATTATAACAAGTTAATTATAATTTTTTAAGCTTTTATTTAACTTGCAATGTATGTATATATGTATGTATGTTTGTTCGGGTAGAATCTTGCAAGTCGAATTTCACCCACTTGCAGTGGTCGGATTTACTTGATATATGGTATACATTAATATATTGGAAGACAATGGAAGTACAGTCACCAAAAAAGCTTGTTTTTTTTTTAAACTTATTTTATATCATTATTATTTAGCTGGCATCTAACGTCGGAGTCTGAGCGGTCGGGCATGGCGGTGCTAGAGGTGGGCGTGCCCACGGGCTACATGATCCAGCAGCAGCGGCTGGACCGGTACGTGCTGTCGCGGCAGGTGCCCACGCTGCAGCGCGCCAAGTACCTGCCCACCAAGATGCTCTTCTACTTCGACTATGTATGTATACTTATATCACCCACAGATCAATAAGCCTCGAGACGACATATAAACAAGGTTTTGTTCAGTGGCGTAGAAGAGGTCGGGGCGTTCCGCTCTGGGTGCCACCTTTTTGGGTTGACACCCGACTGTGAAAAATTAACATAGGTACACAAATCTTATGTACGACATTGTTGATATTAAAAAGAGTATTAAAAATATGGAGAAAAAATTGTTTATTGCTAATTTGGAATATAATTAAAATGAGTTAAGAGTTAAGCGAACAGATTAGTTGTCACCACTGGGGACCGAAGAGCTGGCAGCTTCTTCGCACAACGCATCAGCATTGCGATACAGCGAGGAAATGCTGCCAGCATCTTCGGAACAATGCCGAAGGGGCCTAATTTTATAAATTTATTTTAAACTCTTTTGTAATTTTACCTAATATGTACATAATATTTTAGTAAATAAACCAACGTTCACTATTAAAATGATAGTGAATTGATATGATATGCTGATGATATTATTACGAGTACGCGCCCGCCGCGGTATGGGTCGAAACTTGTACTTCACTGATTGATGGATTTGGTGAATTGATTTAGTGAATGACGCGTTAAATGCTGATGTTAGTAATTATGCACGGTTGCAAGAGATGAGAGGACCCGGGCGAGAGATGAAGAAGAAAGAAAAAATATATTTTGTGTGACGTCTTCATGAAAACGGTTTTTTTTGCCATAAATTAGTCATTAAAATACAGGTACTTCGCCTTATATATTAAAGAAACTGGAGTCATAATGTAGAAAAATCTGCCTGTGTTTGACCACAATCTCACCATGGTAAGTGATGATGTGGCCGAAGGTGGTAAGCACACAAAGCCTAGAAGGAACTGGCTCTCAAGTGCTGTTGTCGGAACACACGATAGGTGCTTGGCGACAGATTTTCAACTTGAGTGTAGTAGCCAGCCAGACGGGTACTACAAAGTACCCTACCACCGTGCTATGGTTTCCTCACGATGTTTTCCTTCACCGAAAGCTCATTGTATTGTTTTTCATATATGACGTAAAATGGAGACTCGGAAGTGTTTTAATTGATCAGCGGAGCGCCTCTTATGCAGTACTAGAGCTGGATACTACTGGCAGAAGGCCGACTTAAGAACTGATGGTAACTTGAGTAGCTTTGACCTTCATACGAGCCCTGCTAGGACCTATAAATTGAATAAATGGCGTTGACTTAGCTTGATGATCGCGGGACTAATTAGTGTCTGTAATGTTACCATACCTTTTTAAGTTTTTTATTCGAAGAAATAACAACAGCATCTCAAGCAATAAATCTGTGCTGGAAGTACCACATGGCTCCATACTTGTACTTGTTTTGTACACTTTATACATATCCGACTTTTCACAAAACTCGGGGTTTGAATCGTGACCTCCGCTGATGACACGGATTTACTTGCTAAAGTAAATGCTCAATGTAGCTTGAATGAAAACGGTTAAAAAGTCTTAAAAATGCCGACTGCAAGAGAACCCGAACGAACTCGGGGGACAGAGTTTGTTATCCCTAGAACATACAACAAAATGTTGGCGATGATCCGTGAAAGGTTGGACTGTCCTTTCATTCCACCAATGCCGGAGAAAAAGCTTAGATTTAATATATTATTATTATAATTATGTTTATTTAGTATGTATTATCTAAGATTTTGTATTATTTTGATGGCAATGGGTGTAAATTACCTGATTAAATGAATTTATTATATTAAAACTCTTTTTGCAGTCGTATAATAATATTATAATTTGTCAGTTGGAGAAGGAGCCGACTTGCGTGAACTTCACGATCGAGCGATGGTTCCCGGTGGCCAACATGTCGCGCTACCTGCCCATGCGGGTCTACGACTACTACGCTCCAGGTCACTATTTACATTATTATATTTATTTCATAACTTCTGTCCTTCCGCCCTGCGTTTCCCGAGATGGAAGTACCATATGTATACCACTAATGTAGCAAACAAGAAAACGGCCCACCTGAAGGTAAGTGGTTACCGTAGCCTTTGGTCGTTTGCAACACCAGGGTTTGTATCACTCGGCCGTTGCTGACCCTGCAGAAATCTCTACATCCTTTTTGAAGAACCCATGCTGTACTCAGCGTGGGGTTCTTCGGAAGGGAGGTGATAGCGATAGGCCTGTAATTCTTCGGGTCTGATCAGTCCCAATTTTTTGGGCGCACTTGGTACTATTCCATCGTGAGTATGCCAGGCTCCGAACAAAAACCTTCGAAGCAATTTCAATCAATAAAATAAATATCCCGGGACATCTCACACACGGTCATCTGATGCCAAACTAAGCAGAGCTTGTACCATGGAAACCAGATAACTGATATACTACTTTTATGTTTGTAAATACATACTTAATAATTACACCCAGACTCAGACATACAGACATGTTCATGCACACAAATGCATGTCCTGTGCGTGAATCGAACACACGACCTGCGGCACGATAGGTGGAGTTAACCAACTGCGCCAACTGGCCTGTCAAGATTTATTTCTATAACATAAGTAATATTTCAGAACGGTTCAACGAGACGATGATCGACGCTCTGCCGACATACCTTCTGAACATTTGCGAGGTGTGCGGCTCCTCGCAGTGCCCCTACTGCGCCATCTACAACGCGGCCCTCCTCTCCGCCGCCGCCCTCCCCCTCCCCCTACTCGTCGCCACCCTCCTTCTCTCACTCACAAGGTACTTACTACCGCTCCACTTCATATCCTAGTACCCATAACATACTCTACTGACAATCAATGCAGAACATTATTCAAAACTAAGGAAAATTAACTGTCTGGGTGAACATGTCGAGAGATATAAATATAGATAGACATCTCTTTATTTGTAATACCAAAAAGCAGTAGTATTTTTATCATGAAATATATAAAATTGGGATGATTCAGTTAGATTATCAAAAAATATTGTACACGTATTTTTTGCTTTACCAAATCATTAAATAATGACAAAGATAAAGCGAGTCAAAGTTCGGGAGTGGGGGCTCGTGACGTCACTTTGAGTAAAAAGTGTACTATAACGTGACGTCACGCGGAACTTCAACACACGATACCTTCGGAATTGATTGTTTAATTGACAAAAGAAAAAATACGTGTCTAATATTTTTTTGATAATGTAAAAGACTGACTAAATAGATTTTTTTAGTCTAATAGCCCAAAGCAATCTAAAAAGCCTTACTACTGCATCTAATTACTGAGTCTGCTTTATACCTATCTCTTTCTATTTGTATTAACAAAACAAAGATGGAGATAAAATCTGTCGTTGAATTGTAATCGACGACTCCGATTTCGGTATGAGTTTACTTTTACTAGGATACCTAGATGACGTCATTAATATAGTGAATATGCATTTTCTGGACAAGCTTGCTACATTTTCGATCTCCTCATTACTCGACGGCCAAGCCCTTTTAACTTAAAAAAAAATATACAAATGTCCCTTATCAAAACAAAGTGTCTAAAATAGATTTTGTTAATCGATATTAAACCTTATGCAAGATTCAAAATCAATTGTTATCTTGAATTTTTGATCGATGTTCTTTAATATTGACCCTAAAACAATTGAATTTGGAATTTAGGTTATGGCAACTATGATCCTTAGTGTGTCTATGATTAGGGTTCAAAATGATATCTATAAGTTTAAGCTACTTTTTATTTTATGTATATATTCAATTATTGAAAGTAGTTTTATCAAAATCAAATGTGACAATATTAGAATGAAAATTGATATTTTTATTTTATGTATCATTTTGTTATTAACCACCGTTTAGATTAGTTATAATTAACATACAAATTGTATACATTGCTTTTTAAGATTGATTTGTAAGCTTTTTATATGCGAATATTCTAAAAAGGCCCAGTAATATTGAAAAAAAAAAAACAATGTTGAGTAATTTCGGATCTGTTACCAATACGCTCCGATTCCTAATTTTGAAAGTTTTTCCATTCCATTATAGAATAGTAGTATTAGTTAGTGTTCATTTTAGTATTAACAAGGTGCTGATTCTGTTGTTTACAACTAAACTAATTTAGTCTCTTTCTAACAAAGAACATAAGAAAAGGATGTAAGAAATGTAGTCTGTCAAATTAGTCCAATTGCTTTTTTTTAACATATATTTCCCCCAAATGAATACTGTAGTGACTAATTTGACAGCAATGTTTGTAAGAAATTGACGTGATGTGATTTAAATTAGTTCGATTTACAACAGAATCGGCGCCATTGTGAACTGCTTTTATAAATATGCATTTGTAAGTATATTTTACATTGGTAACGTAACTATGTAGTTCACTGCAATTTTAAAGTAGAATTTTAGGTTTCTTCCCTTCATTATACACTCTTATGGTTCTTTTATGTGAAACTTCTTATATAATCTCATCTGCCAGTCTTATTTCTTGGTGCTGTAAGCTTTTATTACTTTCTCATTTAGTACTTTTGTCACAACACAACTCCTGAACTTAGTTATCAGTCTTCAGTGTATACTCAGTGGGAAAATGTAACAGAATGTTTGAGCCACTTAGTGACATATCTAAAACAAATATTTTTAATATAAAGAAAGTATAAAAAATCTAAATTGCATAAAATGCTTCCTTGCCTTAAGATACAAAATATTGAATATCTAATGTAATGTCAATTTCTATGTAAATAATCAGAAAATATAATTAATTTTAGGCGATAATCATATCATTTATATTGAAAGTATTAAAATCAGCGCAATAACAAAAATTGGCTCAATAAAATGCCTTATTAGAGAATGACAATATTATATGAAATAAATTATGTACTTTATACTTTTAAATGAAATCAGAATGTATTTGGATATGATTTTGTATACATTATATACAAACTATTTGTAATTATTTAGAATAGAATATTGAACATAAGTTTTTCATGTGTAGGTGAGAGTTAGTATCTATTTATTATTATTTTTTATCAACTGCATTGCAGTACTAAACGGCATCACACTATTTAACTAAAACATTTTATAGCTGAATGAAAAAATAATATAACAAAGTGCTCCGGCAATCTTTATGTTGTAGCTAAATGGTATTATCTTCTCAAGAAACTTAAGTATTCTGTGGACTTAATAAATCACCAAAACTTAAAGAAATAAGTATTATGATGAAAGTTCCCACAGAATTTTGTCGTAATGTAACTTTATGTACAAAACATGACCGTCCAAATTATACCATTTGGTAATAATAAATTAATGAAGCAGCTTCTACTTCTAAAATGATATTGAATGAATAATGAATCTCATTTCTATACCCTAAGCATGTTACTTAAGTAGTTTCCGTCCAAATTTACCATGACTGATTTTTGTTTACATTTTTAACATTTATGTATTTACTTGTGTGTAATATTTGTCTAAGTTGTTACATGAAGCATGTCGGCGATTAGTGTTGAAGAGTTGTGAATCATTATTAACTCTTCATAGATTTATTTCCAAATAAAAACTTTATGTAAAAATGTTGTTTAATTTTTTAGGGTATATCCTTCCTTATACTTTCTATTTCTATTGACGGGCTATCTCTTTAGCAAAGTTCTGTTTGCTGCCAGAATTTATGGTATGTAAATCAAAAATTTATACTATCCTAAGTAGGCATCAATATGTCTATGGATGTTACCATGATTTAATGCCAGTCAATAGAAAATAATTAATCCTAATAATCATGGTTAAAAAGTGAAAACAAATTGTGCTTCATCATCATCATCATCATCGGCCTATAATGTCCCACTGCTGAGCACAGGCCTCCTTTCACAAATCAGGGTGAAAGGGAATGGGCAGATACTCCACCACGCGTGCCTACTGCGGGTCGGTGGAGGTAGGCTAGTGGTCAACCTACTGTTGGAATTTTTCAAGCCGCCTATGAGGCATCCAACTAGCTTAACGACTATCACAATTAAGTGATAACCGGGACCAACGGCTTTACGTGCCTTCCGAAGCACGGAAACGCTCGATTTGAAATACCACTAGGCGGTCACCCATCCAGGTACCAACCAAGACAGACGTAGCTCAGCTTTGCCGATCGATTAAGAACGGCTAATTATGCTACACCACGAGCGCTTCAATTGAATGAATTGTGCTTAATTAAATCAAATTAACATATTTTTTATTCAAATAGTGAATTGTCAGACTTTAATGAAAGTATATTGTCCCCATAACATATTGCCATAGAAATAAATATACCTAGAAAGAACGTCGCCATACTACACAAATATATAAAACAGGCCAACTTTTATAGGCTGCTGGGCATAACAGCTACGTTTTACGCCCCCTTTGCGTCATTCTTCTTGTCATAGTGACGTTCATAACAATAGTAGTTGTTGAAATATTCCAATTAAAATCGGGAGAAATTTAAATATTGAACATTATTTTGCATTTTTATTTGATTTAGCCACTAGCAGTTAGGGGTTATTTTTATCGACGCGTGCACAGCTGCGACACTATCTGGATGTATCCTTAATCAAACCATATTGCTTTATAAATAAGTTCATCATTTTAATAGATGTCAGAAATAGATTCTATTATATTAATAGTTGATCGATGTTTAAATAATACTGAGGAAATCTCATTATAAAGGTGTTTTTTTTAATAATAAATATCCTGGGACATTCCAAACACACTGTCGGATCCCAAACCAAGCAGCTAGTACTATGGAAACCAAATAACTGATACTTACTGACTACTTATTGTTTGTAAATACATACTATATAATTATACACCCAGACTCAGGACATATGCAGACAAATGCATGTCCTGGGCAAATCAAACCCAGAACCTGTAGTGTGATAGGTGGATTCTTAACAAACCACACCTACTTGCCCATTTTGCTATATAATAATAAATGAAATTGACAAAGTGTTTGTATGCAGCAACTCGTCATTGAGGATATTAAACAAGAATAATGTTTCTACAGTATTTATTGACTAAATATTCCTTGACAATTATATCACTGTTTATAAATACCTACTAATAAAATTATTATAAAACTTTACGTAGCTATTGCCTTTTCTTTACTTGCTTAGCTTTAGAAGTAGGTGCTTTATTGGTAGCACCGCCGCTAAACAGTGTAGTTATCATTTCCGACATTTCAGGCATTTCTGACATCTTTGTAAAGTTGGTTATTTGCTTCAAGTCCTCTTTTGTTTCGGGATCATTCATCATTTTTGGTAAGATCATAATCAGAAGGAGCGGCAACACCATCATGATGACCATAGGGTTGAACAGGAAATCTGTTAGCCTCCATTGTTCCCGGACTTGGAAGTATCGGAATTTGGAGAGTGCTTTCATACGTAGAGGATAAGGTACTTGTATGACTTCTGATGTTATTATGTGATTCACTTTCCTGGCTCGGTACTTGCCTTTGGAGTTTATTTCGACCCTCACTGGCTCGTACATATAGTCTGGATGAATGATTTCTAGGATATATGACCCTGATACCACGTTATGAATGACGAATGTTCCGTCATCTCTCACAAAGCCGATGTATTCGCCACCGTTTACATGAACTCTCGTGTCCACCTGCCAGTTCCAAGAACTCGCATCTTCTTCGGGTGGGAATACTCTACCTTCGATCACATATTTGTTGTTTCCTGTATCTTTTTCAATGGCCGTATTACCTGCGCATAATATGTTGCCAAACGTACTGATTGTAATGAATAATAAAAATAGTTGAACCATTGCTATATTTTATTCGTTACTACTTCGATAATTAGATTTCAACTTAATTTTATCCACTGAATAATATTTTACAAAACAATAAGAATTCAATCGAATCGAATAAGAATTCTATTCCTGAAATGAATTCCTTCCGGATAAAAACTAACTTTAACTTGTGACATTGACAAGTCGTTGCAGTGTTGCCAACTCGGATTTAAAAAAAGGCGTAGGCCAGATAAAAAAAAAAGTAGAATTATTAATAAAAATATATATTTATAAATTTTGCCTGATGAATTAATAATTTAAATAAATTGTACAGCAAGACATTCGTTTTAGTCAGTTTTACGTACCTTTTCATTTCATAAAAAAAATATCTACGAACTTTTCATGCAAGTTTTAAATAGCTCTTTTCTTCAATTCAAGTCAATGAGAAGTTTTCTTGTAGGTATTTAAAGAGTTGCTGCAAAATAACTAGGTGGCGCTGTCATCACCAAATTGAATTGTCAAATCAAAATATGCTGTCACATAACTTTAGTGTTGCCACATAGGCCAACAACGGAAGGTGTCCATCCTTATTAATTCAAAATCGACAATTGAAAAAAAAATATACAGATTTCTTTTATTAAGTGTTAATTGATATTAATGGCAACCATGAACATGATTAAAAGAAACCAAATTTCAGAGGAGCAAAACTTAATTTTCGTTGCTTTTTGGTAACAGCCTGTTTTTTTTCGTCCGAAATTAGTAATAAGAGGCAGCAACACTGGTATGAGTGGATGTTTGTTTCCGTTGTTTTTGTTGTTTGTTTTGTTGTTTTTTTGATTATTTGTTTCTATCATTGTTTTGATATTCGTTGGAAATCCACCCTTGTTGCTCTTATCCACTGTGACCTTAGTGATTCATCAGTTGGAAATGTAAGACGTCCCTTATTGGTACACACGGCTACAGATCAAGCTATACATTTCCAGTATAAGCTGATCTCGCGTTGTATAGGATTTCCGTACTATGGGAGGTCAGCTTATACTAGAAATGTATAGCTTGATCGGTAGCCGTGTGTACAATTCACAACTGCACAAACACGCATTTTCAATAGTTTTCAAATCATTCAAATCTAAGCTAAATTTCACAAAAGTTTTGAACAAAACACACATGATAGTGACATAATACTAGTTACAGACTTGGCCTTGTCTCCTACGTAATAATAAAAATAGGAGTCCGACATTGGAACGTCTGTTACCAGTATAAAGCCAAATAGTTATGGGCTGCGTTCAGTAACTACGCCGTGTGATCGCCCGAAGATCATCGTAGCGTTCAGTAACAGTTCAATAACATGTGTAGTAACTGAACGCACCCATGAAGTTACATAGTTTTTTTTTTTATTGAACTGACAGCAAGATAGTTCGTTTCAGTCAAATTAACGCCATCTATTGAGACTTAAAGAAAAGAAAATTAAATACCTACAAGAAAACTTCTCATTAAACTGAGCAGAAAGCTGAAAAATATAGCAATCAAACAAATCGAAATATTTTTGATTAAGTGGATGTTTTTTTTTTTTTTTTTTTTATACCACTTAGGTGGCAAACAAGCATACCGCCCGCCTGATGGTAAGCGGTTACCGTAGCCTATGGACGCTTGCAACACCAGGGGTATCACGCGCGCGTTGCCGACCCTGCAGAAATCTCTTCACACCCCTTTTGAAGAACCCCATGCTGTACTCCATTGGGAAAACCACGGCGGGGAGCTCATTCCATAGTCTGAGCGTCCGCGGAAGGAAGCTCCTTTGAGCCCGCACAGTACGAAACAATTCAGGTTTCAATATGTGAGGATGGACTCCCCGTCGATGGCGAGAGTTGCGATGGTAGAAAGTAGCCGTGGGCATCATCTTAAACAATTCTTCAGAACACCGTCCGTTGTACAAGCGGTAGAACACACATAAGGAGGCAAAGTCTCTCCTCAGACTGAGGGGCTCTAAACCGCTTGTGAGCTCGGGATCGTCGACAATTCTGATGGCACGTCGTTGAACCGAGTCTAAAGGATCAAGCTGGTATCCAGGTGCCCCCGCCCATAGATGACAGCAGTACTCCATATGAGGCCGGACTTGCGACTTGTAAAGTTGCAGCCTTTGCCCCGATGTGAAGTACTGCCTCGCTCTGTTGAGCACTCCGAGCTTTTTGGATGCCAGCTTAACCTTGTCTTCTAAGTGACTTCGGAACAAAACGTCGCTAGAAATGTCGACGCCAAGGATCCCGATGCTTTTGCTGATGTTCAGGGACGTGTTCTGGAACTGTGGAGCCACAGCAAATGGGGTTTTCTTAGCGGTGAACGCGCAGGCTTGAGTCTTAGTGGGGTTGAAATGGACTAGGTTTAGTCTGCCCCAATCGGAGACACTAGTTAGTGTACTCTCGATTTCAGACAACAGCCGTTCGCGGCTTTCCTCCACCTCGGAACGAGGGATATTAGCACGGCCCGTGTAATAAGCGTCCCCTGTACTGTCGTCTGCATAACAATGAACGCCGTCAATAGACAGCATATCATTGATATGCAGTAGGAACAGTGTTGGGGACAGCACAGAGCCTTGCGGGACGCCGGCATTTATGTCCATGCTGTCGGAGCAGCTACCGTCAACGACGGCTCTTATGCATCTGCTGGACAGAAAGCTGGCAACCCATTTGCATAATCCCTCGGGAAGCCCGTATGCTGGTAACTTCGTTAGAAAACCCCGGTGCCAGACCCGATCGAACGCCTTCGCCACATCTAGGCTTACTGCCAATGCCTCACCTTGACTCTCGATGGCGAGTGACCAACGGTGCGTGAGATACACAAGGAGGTCACCAGCTGAGCGACTGTGGCGAAAGCCATATTGTCGGTCGCTCAACAAATCGTGATCCTCCAGGTATCTCAAAAGCTGCGTGTTGATCACTCGCTCCATGACTTTGGAGAGAAGGGAGGTGATGGCGATAGGCCTGTAATTCGTCGGGTCCGATCTGTCACCCTTTTTGGGCACTGGGTGCACATGGGCAGTCTTCCACGAAGACGGGACTTCCTTTTTGGTGTAGGAAAGCGCGAAAAGGCGCGTTAGTACTGGACACAATTCAGGAGCACACCGCTTCAGCACCACTGCCGGTATGCCGTCTGGCCCACTCGACTTATGGATGTCCAGAGAAAGCAATTCCCGCCGGACCTCCCGTTGGGTAATGCTTATCTCTGGCATGGAGCTATCACACCGCGGAATGGTAGGCGGTGTGGCGCCACCATCATCCAAAGTCGAGTTCGAGGCAAAGAGAGAGCCTAAAAGGTCAGCCTTCTCTTTAGCACTATGGGCCAAGTTCCCGTCCGGCTTACGTAGTACAAAGGGACAAAGTGCAGTGTTTTTCGCCGAGAGTAGTGGACAGGTGATGCGGTTTGTTGGTGCGGCAGCCGGAAGGGCCCCCGGTCCCCCCATGATACAGTCGGCCGGGTCCACTCCGGTCTCCTCCTCCGGAGCATATGTATGAGCATTTTTTATCGAGGAAGGCTTTAAGCTATATAAAATCACGCTGCGACTAATAGGAGCAAAGCATCAGTGCAAATGTTGCAAAAACGGGGAAAATTATTCATATAGGGTAGGGTAGGGTAGGTTGATAGTAGGTAGGTGTAGCGACATCTATCAGCCATCTATCAGTAACACTGAGATAGTTCACACACGGAAAAGATAGATGGCGTGGCGCCACATTATCCTGCATCGCGCGCCTAAATCCTGCATCGCGCTGGCGAAGTTTTCTCGAGAATCTGCATATATACAACTGTCCGACATGTACAGTTGGACCGCGGTCCCCAGGCACGATGACCCAGCCTGGCGGAAGATCTTCCCTTTTAAATGGAGGTGTCATCCACCTTGCACCTCCATATAGGTATCACCACAGGGTAAGGTAGCACCACGCGAACGAAGTCGCGCTGGGCAGCTAGACATAAAATAAAATAAATAAAATATATGTTAGTTTTAGGTTCAAAAAGATAAACGCAGACCATGTTTCAAAAATAATTGATAAGCTTGACTGCAACAAGTCACCAGGATCAGATAAAATTAGAGTATGTGACTTAAAACAAATTAAAAGTAGTATAAGTCCTGTTTTGGCCCATTTTATAAATATGTGTATGAAAAAAGGTGTATATCCGGAACAATTAAAAGTATCAGTAATCCGTCCAATATTCAAGCAAGGCTCCCATGCCGAATACACTAATTACAGACCTATAGCTATATTAAGTACTATTAACAAAATTGTTGAAAAAGTAGTAGTATCACAGATCTATACCTTTCTAGAAAATAACAATATTTTAGGCGGAGTACAACACGGTTTTCGGCCAGAAAGAAGCACTGCTACAGCTTTGGCAAAATTTAATGATGATGTCAATAATTGTTTAAATAGCAAGCACTTAGTAGTTGCTATATTTATAGATTTTAAAAAAGCTTTCGACACCTTGGATCATGGTGGCCTGTTGCAAGCTATGAATGAATGTGGAATTCGGGGGCCCATTAACAATTGGTTCAAAGCATATTTAGAAAATAGATTTTTGAAAGTATATGTAAGTGGAGTAGAAAGCGAGTGCAGAAAGATAAAATATGGCGTACCGACCGGTTCAGTATATGGTCCATTAGGATATATTATGCATGTGAACAGCATGCAAAACGTTATTAAACATTGTCGGATGTATATGTATGCTGATGACACTTGTCTCTTATATAGTGGTACTGATGTGGGCATTATAGAGGAAAAAATGCAGGAGGATTTTGATAATATTGTAACGTGGGCTCATGATAATGGCATAATCATAAATATAAATAAGACTAAATATATGAAAATTTGTTCACCTTATAGTAAATTTAAAGACTCCAACATATGTATAAAAGGTCATACTGAGTGCTTCCATAATAAAAAGAATGATTGTAAATGCAGAAATTTAGAAATAGTTACATCCTATAGATATCTCGGGCTACTCATAGATAATAATTTCAATTGGAATCTTCATATAGAAAATGTATGCAATAGATTAAGATCAATGCTCGGCAAATTTTACCATCTTAAACATGTACTTAGTAGGAACTTCATGTATATACTGTACTATGCAATGGTTGACTCAACGCTGAGCTACGGACTAGGAAGCTATGGATTGACTTTCAATACTCATTTAGATAAAATAAAAAGTCTGCAGATAAGATTCTTAAAATATTTAGTTGATAAAAAGTTAAAAAGTCATTAAATAAAAACTACAATAAATTGTTTGGATTATGTAAAATATTAAGTGTACATGAAAAAGTTAAATCTTCAATATTATTAGAACAATATGACATAGAGGATAACAAGAAGGAAAAAGAATATAGCTTTCAAGCCCGTGGGTCAAATAGACCAAGGTATGTAATACCCAGAGTATGCAATTATTATGGTAGGCGTACGAGACGTTGGATAACTCCAACACTGTTTAATCAATTGCCACATGATTTATTTGATGGTGTTAAATGTAGGATTCAAATTAAACGTAGAATTAAAATGTTTTTGTTGCAACAATATTAGCGGGATTATTATAAATTTAGGTACCAATGTTATGTTATTTTTAGCTTAAACGAACGAGGGCTGTTCTGTCGACAAATCGTTCTGCGATTTGACAGAATATTATTTTTTGTAAACTATGTAATTAAGTGTGAGTAAATAAATTAAAAAAAAAAAAAAAAAAAAAAATATTTATATACCTAGCACACAAGTAAAAAGCACTAGTGAGTGCGTAATAAGCTGCATTAAATAAGATACTAAAAACGGTGCAATAAATGCCACTTTACGAGCAAGTGCGTTGAAAAAATTATGATGTAAAAAAATCTTATATTAAAAAGCTGCGCTTTTTGCTAGTTCTTTTATGTCCTACTCTGAATCAAATCCTCAAAACCAAGGGGATGAGTCTAGGGTAATAGTGGCAGTAGCAAAGTATTAAAATAAAACAAAATAATTCAGAAAAATAAACATTTGTACTATGAATCAGCCCGCATTAAAAGAATACGAAGTACTAATAACTAAACGCAAAATCCGGGTCCATTAGGTGGTTCAGCGTGGACTCCTCGCCTGTTCATCCGACACGTGTGCTCCTCCAAGCGTGAACGAACTTCATTAGTCACAGTAATGGCCTTCGCTTTGTAGTCCACGCCGGTCCAAAGTCGCTCGGCAACTGCGCTAGTGCGAGGCCATGTTCTGTAGGAAAATTTGTATTAAAACAGTCAAATGCCAAACAGAAATCTACGTGGTTCTCAGTTAAATACCATTCCCCAATACCCTTAGATTATGCCAAGAAGTTTGCCGGGATCTCGTTAGCCTCAATTTTATACCTAATGGCTTTGATTTAAAAACGTGGAACCTTCTTATCTATCTTATATCTAGTTTCAGTCTAGCTCCCGTTCGTTATTCGGAGCAACCCGGCCGGGGAAATACCTTATCGCTACCATACTACCCTGTGTAGACCTAGCGACTCATGAATTCTGGAAAAGTAGAAGCAAGATCGTGTGCACGGAACCCTCAGGGCGAGTCCTACTTGCACTTGGCCGGATTTTATACATGTTACTAAAATATTTTTTCACAAGAACACACGTTAAGACACACGTCTTATTTGATATATTTATTTAGTATGTTCTTTAGGGTTCCGTACCCGAGGGCGCCCATACAACAAAGTTCTTTTTTTGGTATTTTGTTTTCATAGCACAATGAGTTAGTTAATAATGTACGGAACCCTCCGTTTCCGAGTCCGACTCGCACTTGGCCGGTTTTTAATTATTAACTTACCTACTAATAAAATTGGTATCATCAGCCATTTCCCCCCACATACAGGCCTCGCCCCCCACAATATTATGGAACATCGTATCGTCCTGGATTCTATTGTACACCATTTGTCGAGGGTCAGCTTTATAGAAAACCTCCCAGCCGTCTTTGAGGTAGTCCAGGTACCAGGACGATGAGAACAGGAGACGGTGGCCGGATGATAGAATCTGATAGAATAAAGGTCAACACTCAGTATATCAGCACAGCTACGCCACGGCAAATACCTTGCCATGCAAGTGAGGCCTTTATATCGTATGCGTTTATTTTTTATTTTTTTTATACCTCTGAGGTTGCAAACAAGCATACGGCCCGCCTGATGGTAAGCGGTTACCGTAGCCTATGGACACTTGCAACACCAGGGGTGTCACTCGCGCGTTGCCGACCCTGCAGACATCTCTTCAAACCCTTTTTGAAGAACCCCATGCTGTACTCCATTGGAAAAACCACGGCAGGGAGCTCATTCCACAGTCTGAGCGTTAAAGTAAATTTTACTATGACTAGATAAAATAGTAGACGGCTCGCGGCGCACGCACTTGCCGCTACGCGCCACTAGACCTGCTGACCACACGCGTCCAGCGAGCGGCCCGCTCCCTTGCTGATAGAATAAAGAACCACGCTACATTATCCCCGAGTATTATAGGATACTTTTTATCCCGAAAACGCGGGTGAATCCGCGGGAGACAACTAGTACTTTATAATGGTAAAATATATATACAGGGTGGACATTTAAAATCTATAACAGGGGCTCAAGGGGGCAGCTACCTTAGGGTTGAAACCTCGTGGAAATGTTAGCATTAAAAGATTTCGAAACAAAGTGCAGTCGGCGACTAAACGGTGATTTTTCGAAAAAAAATACTAGTGGATCTGTCGACCTCGTGAGTCGTGAGTCTCGGATAATTATATGGAATGAAGAGTTTTCTTATGAGACCTCTATGCTAAAATACCTGTCAAACTGTTGTTGATTCGAACCAATTTGAACCTTAACCTGCACGATTTGACACTTTCTGTTCCGTAATTTGACAGGTATTTTGAGCATAGAGCTATCATTAGGAACTCTTTCCCTAAATTATAAAAAAATCCATATAATTACCGAACTGCTCACATAACTTCACGAGAATCGGTTGAGAACTGCGACCTGTAGAGGAGAACAGCCGGACATCCGGTCACAGATTACTAAATATTTACTAATCCGGTCATCTGGACACACATACAAACGCCCAAGCTGCCCAAACTGAAACTGAGACGCTCCGCGCTCGTTCGGTCTATTTATCTATTAGCAAGAAATGTAGGTAGGTATATCAAACATACCTAGAATACCTACCTCACAGATTACATACAGATCAAAAGGCAGATGGAGCGCGCGGAACACGAGAGTGAGGTCAAAAAAGCAAATACAAATTGAAAAACATACCAGGGCTGCGTTCAGTAACAACGCCGTGTGATCGCCCGACGATCATCGTACCGTTCAGTAACAGTTCAATAGTATGTGGTGCGATCGGCGGACGTCGTCCGACGATCGCACCACTACGCACCGGTCGCCCGGTGTGTAGTTACTGAACGCAGCCCTGGTATTCGCATTTGAATTTGTATTTGCTTTGTTTAGAAAACTTTATTTAACGAAAAACACTTTCTTTTTAATCAACTTTGTTTAAACATAGCAAATACAAATTCATATTCTGTAATCTGTGACCTACCTTTATCATCTCTTCAATCCATTGATATTTCCACACTTGAATCAATGTTTCATTGGATAATGGAACGTTCTCGTCGAACACTTCCTGGAATCAATAGATAACACATGATATGGAAATGTAGGCTACTGACTGCGTGCGATAAAGGGCATGTCGTACGTACTTTTGACACAGTTAGCTTAAGGTGAACGCACACTTATCCGAGCCGAATGCGCCAAACGCATCGAACGAAACAAATTTTAGAATTGTGTATATGAAATCTTATGAAAGCTCGCACACTTGCCCGCGTCGAATCGCCCAAATCTGGAAGAACCCCAGAAATCCTAGACGAATTCGGATGACGTCATCAGATTCGGCGCGGCTTATGCGGTCGACTCGACCGATGCGCTCGCATCGCATCGCATTCAGGACGTTAGGCATTTCATTACGGAGTAACTAGTAACTAATCTGTGATCGCATTCTATCAGTCGCGTAGCAACACGCGAGTTGTTTATAAATATTGTGCGACAGGCGTAAAGGAAATAGAAATGATTTCTTCGGTTCCGTCGATTCTTTCGTTGCGGATATGTGTGCGAGCCCTCCTTGACTTCGATTCGTTCGCCGCGTTCGGCTCAAGTGTATTAAGTGTGCGTCCACCTTTATATTTACTAGCCCTTCCATGCGTGGGTAGGTAGTATGTACCTACCAAAATCTACTATTCATATTCGCCACGGAATAAATGTATTGGCTTGAGGCACATCAAAGTTTCCATAATTACTTATGGAAACTTTGATGTGAAAAAAATTTAAAGGCATCTTTACAGATGCCTTTAAATTTTTTGGAGAATCGATAGTTAATGATCAGTTTCATAATTGCATTCTTTGTTATACAGGGTGGGCCAGAAAGAATTGCGAATTTGAAAAAATGATTAAAAAAAAACTTAGTACAATTCACATATAAATTTTTATTTTTATAAAAATTTACATCTGGGAAATTCATTTCTTAAAAATAACGTCATCCAGGTGTGCACCATCCCGCTGCAAACATTCTTCGAATCTGAACCTCAAATTGGTAAAAACTCGCTGGCACATTGCACGGGGAATAGCTGCCATTTCTTCCTGGATATTGGTCTTCAACTGGTTAATCGTGGCTGGGTTATTGGAGTAGACTCTACTTTTTAGGTATCCCCACAAAAAAAAGTCCAGTGGCGTTAGATCCGGACTTCTAGGAGGCCATGCAATGTCACCTCGGCGCGATATCAGTTTCCCAGCAAACATCTCGTTTACGACCGCCAAAGAGGCATTAGCTGTATGGCATGTCGCGCCATCTTGTTGAAACCATGTCGCACGATTATAGGCTAGACTAAATTTCCGGGAACCGAGCTACTTAACCCCACCACCCGCGCAGTCCCCTCTCTAAAGCTTCAAACGCAAGAGTGTTTTTAAAATCGTACGCCTTTCTGGCCCACCCTGTATTACCTAATTTAAAAAGGCTGGTATTTAATTGCAAATCACAAAATCTTGTACATATAAAAAATACTGATTGCACATTACACGGCAAAATAGTTACATCAAAATATTATTATTATAAATTAAAGCTTTTTAAAAAATGCCTCTAATTATTACTAGCGCTACTTTATTTTGAATTACCTTAAAGCAGGGGTCGGCAACCTTTTGGCAGGCAAGGGCCACAAGGTGGCAGAATAAACTAAAGGCGGGCCGCACTTGTGATATTAATCCTAGATTCATGGGATTCGTGGGGTCATGACTCCCCCTGGGCATAGGCCGTCCTGGCAAAACACCTGGCAGCCTCTCCCCCCCTTATCTCGGATTCGAATTCAATATCTGTCTCTATATTGTCATAAAGACTCTTCTTGTCAGAGTTCTTTTTGAATGTCTAGAACTAGAACACCTAGTGCAGGTGGTTATTCCCTGAATGTCACTATTATTTATCAAATTTTGTCGACGAATATTAGATCATAGCAATAAAATAACAAATTTAGATGGTCGTAGGTTCAAAATATATAACGGTTCTTAGATGGCCCTTTTAGAACAAGCTAGTCCTGGCAAATTCGTTATATCACAATAACTAGAACACCTTGCCAAGATCTGCTAACTTGCATAACTTGTTAGTAATTTGTTAAAATTTATCGCTGAAAATCCGATTTTGTTGGTTCTTTAAGCTAGATCCACACTATACGGTCGATCGCGGTTCGTTCATGCATTTGTTTTGATATTTATAACTTATTAACAAAACATTCACGGGCCGCAAGTAAGACGGGCCGCGTGTTGCCGACCGCTGCCTTAAAGAATCGAGTATTGTGCACAAACTTAAGATCTTCTAGCGCTCGCCGGCCGCTGCCATAGTAAAAATAAATAAATTGACGACGGATAAGATTTTTGATATTTATTGATTCTATTTTAGGGGTAGAACCCTTGACATTGACACTGGAGTTTGAATAGTGTAGAACTATTTTTCGGAGTAGAACTTTGACATTGACACTGGTTTGGAGAAGATTATTAAAGATGCGAAGGCGAAATAATTCGATATGCGGCATGTTTAATGATAAATATTAAGTAAATAAAAAAGGTGTATTTATAAATACGATACTTACTTGCCATACGATCGGCACAGATCTGTTTCCTAGCAATGGGATTACTCTATTCATAAACAGGCTGTGCAATTGGTTTATAGTTATTTTGTGCTTTTTCGTGTACGCTTGAAGCTCTGGGTTAGATTTCCTGTTCGTTTGAGAAATTGTAAACATTAACCAAATTCATTCAATAATTATGTATATTTTATAATGCTATTTTTGTCGCAGAACCAAGCGCTTATTCATCGCCAGATAATTGGAAAAAAAACCTGTTTTGGGTTTGTATTTTCAACCTGTGCTTTACCGCTGTACTTGACTTAGTTCTCTAAGTTATTCTCGCTCTTGGTCATACATAATACACAAGCATATAAAACGCTTACCAGCAGTCTGCCTGGACTTCATCGCCTCCAATATGGAAATATTGGTCTGGAAACAATGCCTGCACCTCCCTGAACAGTTGAATGAGCAACTTGTATGTGAAGTCACTGATGGGGTTCATGGGGCCCAGGGCCACCACTTGGCCATCCTCGTAGCATTTTGTCAGAATGTTGTGGAATGACTCCCCCCATGAGCGGGTATGTCCTGTTTATAACAAAATAAAAAACCTAGTCGAATTGAGAACCTCCTCCCTTTTTGAAGTCGGTTAATTACAAAATTAATGGCATATACTTTACGTAGTTACATGGTACATATATTATTTTGTATTTGTTTTATCTAATTAATCGTAGGTAAGTATAATTTAATCATTAATGTAATAATACTGTTGATATCATGTTGACAGCTCGGTTAACTAAAGCTGGCACGTTCAACATTTACACGTTCCGCTTGTGTAGTGTCTGTGAATATGCGCGCGGCGTCACGTCGCACTGCATGCGCATCATGAAAAGTCTGTCCGTCTCTCTCTCGCGCGGTCAAGTTTATGAGTATGAAGGACACAATCTGTTATTATTTTGCTTTTGCTAAATGCTCATAAATATCGAGTGGTATTTTTTACATTCATCAGCTTGAATTGACTGACTGATTAGAAACAATAATGTAATAAAACATTCTTTATCATGAAATTGCACGTGTGAGTACTTTGAACGTGCCAGCTTTATTTAATCGACATGTATGTACTATAATTATTTCGCCATTTTAAAGTAACGTTTGCTATAAATAAATACAAAATCAAAGTTGACGGGCCAGCTGGCGCGGTTGGTTATAACTCTGGTATGATTCCACCTATCGCGCCGCAGGTCGTGGTTTAGATTCCCACACAGGACATGCATTTGTGTGCATGGACATGTCTGTATGTCCGGTGTCTGGGTGTAATTATGTATATTAAGAATTTACAAAAAAAAAGTTGTATATTTTATTTTATTTTTTTATTTATTGTATATAGGCCCACAGTCCACATCTCACTATGGTAAGTGATGATGTGGTCGATGGTGGTAAGCACACAAAGCCTTGAAGGAACTGGCTCTCAAGTGCAGCTGTCGGAGCACACCGATAGGTGCTTGGCGACAGATTTTCAACTTGAGGTTGGGGGTAACACCGTGCTATGGTTTCCTCACGATGTTTTCCTTCACCGAAAGCGCAAGCTCATTGTAGGATTCGAACCCGGGACTTTCGTCTCGGTATCCGACGTCACTACCACTGAGCTATTATCGCCTTAAAATTATATCAGAGATCTGGTTTCCATAGTACAAGCTCTGCTTAGTCTGGGATCAGATGACCGTGTGTGAGGAATTTCCCAGGATATATATTATTATTAAAAGTTGCAGAGACGCGGCGAAATACCCATTTTGAGAAAAGTTGTTCGACCTAGATGTAGCCTTTTCGATAACCATTATAAACATTGATTGCCCTTTGTTATTGATAACAATTTGTCCTGGTTACGATTCACCAATTAATTTAATTTATTTCTATATGTTACACAACTAAGACTTATGTAGGTTCTAACTAGCTGTCCCCCGCGGTTTCACCCGCGTTCCGGGGATAAAAGTACCCTATGACCTTCTCCATACCATAGGCTATAAATTTCATGACGATCCGTTGAGTAGTTGAGGCGTGAAGTCCTAACAAACAAACAAACTCACTTTCGCATTTATAATATTAAGTTAGTATGTAACAAAAAAATGCGCCCCCTGGTGTTCGCTTCCAAATAGGTAAATTACCTAAGTATGCAATGCAGTTGAATGTACGTCATATTAAGTAAATAATCTAAGTAAAGGAGTTTGTATAGGAGCTAGTAATGTTACCTGGCACGTCAAATTCCGGTATTACACGAATACCGCGGTCCCTCGCGTACTGGATCACGGTTTTGATATTGTCCGCTGTGTAAACCAAGTTTGGATGATATGCACCTTTCCGACTGTGAATAAACAAATGCTTTTCGTGACCAATTTTTTGCCAACCGCCTTATCGTAATGTTATGCCCGTTAACTTCCTTAATAAATGGGCTAAACAACCCAAACATTGTTATTAAAATCGAACAGGAAGTTCCTGAAATTAGCGTTGCCAAACATACCATCTCTATTAGGGCATGCAATACCGGAGGGTTTTCAGTTCCGGAACTAAGTTACGATATTGGGCACTCAATTCCGGAATTCCGGAACTGGCAACTATTTAACGGTTTTTCGTTTCTGGGAATAGTTTTGAATCAATAAAGTTTTATTGATCAGCCTTGTAAACAATTTAAGCCACATTTGACTTTTAATCACTTGAGCTTTATAGCGGTGCTCATTTATAGTAAGTGACATCTAAAATTAAATAATTTTTACATTAGTTCTCACTTAATATAGAATATTGATATTTATATATTTATGGAATAGTGTTTTTTTCGTAAATAGAATAATAAACAAAATCAGAATTTTTTATTTGGCAATAAAATGTGATTAAATCAACTACTAACTTAGGTACTTATAATAAAATTTGCATAATAAACAACATCAGAAGATTAATAATTGGCAATAAACTGAGTTCAAAACAACATGTTACAACTATATCAGCTCTGTAAAGCGTCGCATCACTATTAGTGACGGCATAATGAGAGTACAGCCAATTTTTTGACATCCAAGCTATAATGAATGTCTCTCAATGTTTGAATTTCATCTTTGGAAAAGGATATTGGTGATTTCCAGTCTATTAGAGCTTTAAGAATACACGAATATAATAAGTTGTGTCGCCCCGGGTGTAAAGTTCCGCTGTAGTTAGATTGGTGCGTACAGAAAAAAATATTAAAATATCACTCAATGTGTAAAATTTATGAATACCGGAATTACGATATTAACTAGTCCCAATTCCGGAACTGAAATATCGGATATTTGTTCCGAGATTCCGGAGTTACGGGATTCCGGAATCCCGTAATCTCTATAGCATTCTTAAATTAGTTACAATTTTTACAAACGGCAAACGGGTTTTTTCCTAATGAATTATTTTAAAGAAAATCGACAATGGTTACTAATTATTTGGTGCGTTATATTTAGCTGTTGCAACTAATCGAAAAAGGCTCGTCGAATCGGATTTACCGCCGCTTTATTCTACTGCGGTACTTACAGCAGGTGTATATTCCGTAAAACAAACTCAACAAATTTAGTCTCTAAATATAGGAAAAGGATAGGCATCATAAAAAAATGATCGTCTAATAATTGCAATTGGTGTCACGTGAATTTAGTCACCCAAGAAGAGTCATGACTATTTTCCATATATTACCTAGATATCTTCTATCCTTTTCAATAATTTTTGTAAGAAAGAGATGTGTGATATTTTAGTTAATTGATGATTTGTAACAGAATTAGCACCCTTACATTACCAATGAATCCAAACCTAAAATAAAAGGTTAACTTACCTCAGGTCAGGAAACATTTCGCTCTGATAAGGGAAACTCTGATCATCCACAATGTGCCAGTGGAGGACGTTCATCTTGTTCACCTCCATGGCGTCCAGGGTCCGCAGAATGTTGGACACCGATATGTAATGCCTCCCTGTGTCGATCAACAAGCCTCGATGCTTGTATTTGGGATAATCTACGATTTCAGTGGCTTTTATATGAAGGACCTGGAAATGGTATTCTGGATTATACACCTTCATTACTTAAGCATCTTAAGGGCCATTCTTTATTTATGAAAGGGTCACGAGATGGAGTGGGGAGGGTTAAAAAATCTATATTTTACAAGTCGGAATGTGCGTATTACCAATAAAGGATAAATGATGGATATAGTAAATTAGGGGCAACTCTATAAGGGTGTAGCACAGTTTCACAGCACTGAACTTGTCTGGGTGCCTAGACAAGATGGTTGTCGACAATCGTCATCGTTAGTAAACGATCAACCTTTGTATGGGATTGACATTTCAAATCGAAATATCACGTGATTTTTAACAATCTCTTATGTCAATCCCATGCAAAGGTTGATCGTTTAGTAACGATGACGATTGTCGACAACCATCTTGTCTAGGGGGGCAGGCTATAACCGCAGCTCGGCTAGACGGCTACTCGATGCGGTTGCTGCACCCCCGACCTCCTTGAATAGTGACTTACTTAAATGTAACCTTGCTGAGTTTCTTGCCTGTTCTTCTCAGTTTAAGGCCTAACTGGTGGTAACTTCAATAGCTTTGACCTTCATGAGTGCCTTACTTAGTCCTAAATTGAATAAATGCTTTTGACTTTAACTGTGTTTGGTAAATAAATTAACTTATTTGCTTATTATTTATTTATAACTCGACTACGAACAGGGTGCGCGATCTGATTAGGTCTGGGTAACCCGGCTCTTCTAGAAATACTGCTCCCGAAATTGACATCGTCACGTTTCTATCCCAGCTCAAGCGACATATTACCTACTTACATTAAAAACATCGGACACGTAAAATAGTTGCAGCCAAGATTCCAAGCCACGTAAGATGCCCCAAACTGACGCGCTGGTCAGCTGAGATGTGGCACTGACGGTAAGATTATCTGCAAATATAGTTGGAAACTGCGCATGGATTTGGTTTACTTGGAGGAAACATACAACAGATAAGAAACAACCTTCCGACCAGTATATTGAGGTCATTATAAAACTTGAACGCACTTGATTTAAAGGCGACACTTGGATGGCAAGTTTTAGCCGAGGCGTAGCGGTGCTTCATTGAAATCCAATTAGGTATCTCAAGTTAAGCTACCACCGTCGTGGTCGGTACATGCATGGGTGACCGCCTAGTGGTATTTCAAATCGAGCGTTTCTGTGTTTCGGAAGGCACGTAAGCCGTTGGTCCCGGTTATCGCTTAATTGTGATCGTCGTTAAGCTAGTTGGTCGCCTTCTAGGCGGCTTGAAAACTCCAACAGTAGGTTGACCACTAGCCTACCTCCACCGATCCGCAGTGGGCAAGCGTGGTGGAGTATCTACCCATTCCCTTTCTTTCACCCTGATTTGTGAAAGGAGGCCTGTTCTCAGCAGTGGGACATTGTAGGCTCATGATGATGATGATGATCTGCAGTTCTGACCTCATGCGGGTCACCGGATGAGTCAATGGATAGCTTTCTTGACTCGTTTGATATTCACGTGTTTAATAAATACAACGTGGTACTTTTGATATCCCATAACTCTTGGGTATTAATGAATGAAAGGCAAATAAATTAGTTATCAAATTAGGTAAAAAAAAAATTTTCATACAAAATAATTCGGAATAGTCACTATTTATATAAAACATCTGTACGTGAAATATGACAACGTCAATTTTTTAGGTATGTATGAAAATGATTTACCCGTCCTTTAGGCTGCTTTCCCACCAGATATGTGCTATGCACCAATGCTGCGAAGATATAATAGCTAAGCTGTGAAACTATGCGACCGTTTCCACTGATACTAAGCTATGTAGCGGTGCGAGTAAGATGTGCTATGAACTATGAAGATGCGCCGCCGCAAAGTAGCTGAGCGAGGTACATGCGCAGCTCGAGCTATGCGATGTATAACTTATTGGAAGCAAAAAGCAGAGTATCTACAGGAGGTACTCTGTTCTGCACATAGCTACACCACTCGCGACCATCCATACCACGCATCCATAGCACACATCCATAGTAACCGCTGACCCGCCGGCGCTGCCTGTATCTACAGCGTTAGCGCCTTCTATGAAGCCCACGCCTGAAACGGCTGATGATGACGGTTTCGTGAAGGTGCAAAGAAAGCGCCGGACAGCCAACAAGAACCGTTGCGGCACGCGACCGGTCGAGTCCAACTCAATCATACGTGCCGCGAAGCCTAACACTCCGGTGTACATCTCCCGCCTTCACTACACCACTAAGGCGGAGGACATTGTGGAGTACGTACGCCAAAAAACCAAGTACACGCCGAGGGTGCAGCTGCTGGAATCGAGCCGCAACGTCAACTTCAAGGCGTTCGTGTTGCGAGTTCCAACATGTATTCTGCACCTCATGGAAGAGGACTTTTGGCCGCAGGACGTGGTATTCCGTCGGTTTCGCGGACTAGTACCACACGTTCGCGCTAAGACATAGTGCTTTTAGTGTTTACTAACATAGGCTTAAGTGTTTATATTAACAAAAAATGTTTTATTATAATATTTATGTTAGCTGGTAAGGTATATATCTATGGGCCCTAGTAGCCTGAAATAAACGAATTATTATTATTATTATTATTATAGTACGCATCTTTCCATATAAAAAACATATCTTAGTTGAATCCGTTTCCACCAGTGCTAAGCTGTGTGCACCAATGAATATGATTGGTGGATATCAAACGCATCCATAGCAACGTAGCATAGCACATCTCTGGTGGAAAAGCAGCCTAAGGGTAAACATCAGTTACGAGGCGGGAAATTTGTTTTTTTTCGAGTTTTTATTTTTTTCTTCGTAGAACAATATGGATAGATGTTTCAGTGAAGCGACATTAGAAGTTAATTTGGCACATTGTGTAATGAATAATTTTTGTATAATATGAGCCATATTTGAACATTTCTCACGGTTTCTCTAAAAACCGTAAAACTTGGAAATGTACAAACATAGTTAATTTTAAATAAAAAGTATCAATTCTTGAATATGTTAAATTAACTACTATGGTCGCGAATCACTGAAATATCTAACCATATTGTTCTAAGATGGTAGAAAAAAGAAAAAAAAAATCGAAAAATTCTAATTATAGTAAGGGGCACGAGTCGTGAGCACAAATTGACACCTGCTCAGTAGTAAATTTTTCGGTCTGTTTGTCTGAATGAAGCAGGGGGGAGCCCCGAGCTGCACACGATTGGTTCGTCAGTCGATGCTCGTCGTTTATTGGATTCTCGCGTGTCATTTGGCTACTGTGATTTGGCCAAAAGCACAAATGCGCGAGCTTGCCCCCACTACTGCCTATCTGTGCTCACCATTCGTGCCTCATACTGTACCTTGTAACAGATGTTTAACCTTAATAATGAAACTTAACTAAACTACTGCGTAAGTTTGGCAACGTCGCAAAATAAAGATTCGTCATACCTACGTCGTTATCACGTGTTCTCGGAATTTTGTAGGTATTAAGTATTTTTAGTTTTATAACTCTTAAGCCCATTACAGACGTAGCTATAATATATATTAATATGAAACATAGCAAAGCATATTACGATATATTTTCAATACTAATCTTTGAGCGACCGCACACGCAGTTATAATATATATTTCTGTTACTTCACCAACTTGTACTGGCATTTATATTATAGCTCGGCTTATTAATATATATTATAGCTACGTCTGTGATGGGCTTAAAGCTTATGTTTATAACCTTAAAAGTTATGGGACATCAAAAGGAACACGTTGCATAATATAACAAGTTGACCGGGTGAACTTCGTACCACCATTATTTATTCCCTTTTTTTAACCGACTTCAAAAAAAGGAGGAGGTTCTCAATTCGAATGTTAATAAAAAAAAATGTATGTTCGGGCATAACTCCGTCGTATACGGACGGATTTTAATTTTTTTTTTTGTTTGAAAGGGGTTTATTCCGAAATGGTCCCATATAAATTTCATATAGATCTGATGATGAGTTAAGGAGACAGACAACGGAAATGTTAAAAAATGTAAGCAAATTAACCGCGATTGCTGCTATCGCATAAATATGCATTGTTTACGTAGGGCTTTATACGCAAAAGTTATTTACGATTTAAGTTTTCACTCAACGTTAATCTTAGACTAGTTTTGTAATACTTGTGTATTTTCTATTATTTCTTAGTTATGAGACTCACGATAATTGACATTTTATTTTATTCTTTTTACAGATGTAAGTGTTATTACATTGAAGAGAATTAAAAAAGAAGGTGCGGTGAACGAAGGGGTCTGGAGGACTCCAGGTAAAAAACGACCTCACCCTTCAAAAGTGTCTAACTTAGATAGTTTCGATATGGATGTTATTCGTAATAAAATAAACGAATTTTACATTGTGAGGAAACAAGTACCAACATTAAGATCTTTGTTGGTAGAGTTAAAAGAAAGTACCTATAGAATTTGGTGGATGTCGTGAAACTCTATGAAACATATATAGAAAATATTTCGCTGACTTCAAAACAGTGTCAGATAAGAGTTATTTCTTACTTTTTAGTGTAATTTGAAGGCGGTTTTTTTTTGTTAAAAATTTAATTTAAACCACCTTTATTGTGAATTAGAGCGAACAAAACAAAAAAAAATATTGAAATCGGTCAAGCCATTTTTGATTTTTACCTAGTTTTAGATTTAGACTAACGAATAGCAATTGATTTTTATATTAATATAGATTGCATTTCAGAAAATGGAATGAAGCTTATTACCATTGACTTACGCGGTAGCCCCGCAGATAATTATAATTTCAAATTCAAATTCAAAATCTTTATTTGCAATACAGGTACATATAAAAGGTGGTACAAGTTAAAAGGTAGGTATCACTGTATTCGCCATGTGTGGCGTGCAAGTTGTCGCTGCCGACAATAAAATAATTAATAAAAATAAATAATTTCAAACCATATTATGTTCAAACCTACAAATAATAAAATCTTAGGTTCAAACTGTAGCCTTTTTTATAAACTGTTTCCTGACTCTTGCAATCTAGGGACTTTCAAGGCCAGAGTGAATATATTTCTTTTATTTTCGTAGCTCGAACTCTACATCAATCATACTTACAACTTTCATCCATATCTAAGTGTGGATATTCCTCGCAGGGCTTCGTCAAATTAATCTCCAGGGATTTAATGGAGCGCCCATAGTGAGGGTCTCGACACTTGCTCATGTACCACTCACTCCATATGTCTTTAGGACTAAACTCGTTTAACTGATACGTGTACCGTGCCACAGCTTCAGTGAGGATCTCGCAGTTTTGATTTGTTATCTGTAAGCATCGAACAATTAACACAAAGAAGCGCAATAACGTTCATTTTGTTTGAAATCCATTCCGCCAATTTCTCACCACTGACAATGGACTCTGATTGGCTAAGTCAAGGACACATGCACTCTGATTGGCCAAGTCAAGGACACATGCACTCTGATTGGCCAATTCA
The DNA here is from genome assembly GCA_947623365.1 of Achlya flavicornis. Classification (NCBI taxonomy): domain Eukaryota; kingdom Metazoa; phylum Arthropoda; class Insecta; order Lepidoptera; family Drepanidae; genus Achlya; species Achlya flavicornis. The sequence continues at coordinate 12,550,546 of OX392484.1, forward strand.
AGGACACATGCACTCTGATTGGCCAACAAAGTCACAACAATGTCATTTGGCTGTGCGGTATTCTGAATGGTGGAGTTGTTCTTTAATCTGAGGGTGGAGGTACAATATAATACTTACTTCCCCAGTCGAGTCCATTGAGCGAATAAACCACGAAACAGAAAAAACAAGAAACGCTACGCTCTCTAACTATCTCTCTCTAAAACCTTAAATAATAAAAATAAACTTAACTCACTTACCGAAGTAGTAAATTCCAAACGCCGAAAAGAATAAAATGTTTCGCTTGTATTCTGAACTTGCGGCTTAGGCCACACTTCACCTTTGGTTGGCGGGTACTTGGGACCCGGCACTGCTCTGTATGAAAACACAAAACAAGGAGAAAGTATACAAATTAATAATGTATACAGCAACATTCTCACGTAGTGTATGTAAACAACATCTATGAATATAATAATAGTGGTCGTCTAGTGAACAAGGCGGCTTGCGTCGCTTGACTGACCGCTCTAGTTGAGTAGGTAATTATTTAAATGCTGTAATCGCTGTAATACGGCTGTAATAGGTTCATGGTTGTAATAAAGCAAATAGTTTGGTTTTAAATAGTTGGTATACAATCTCAAACACCATTTTCTTTGTTTTGATATAATGATAATTTTTATCACGAAAAATAAAAGGATTTAACTTTAATATTCTTATATAAATAGGAAATAATCAATACTGTCAATTACTATTAGTATTGTCTTTTGGTTGCTATTGGATATCCTTTCAAATGTCATTTAATAGGAATAAAAAAATCGAATACGTTTCGTGCTGGCCAGGATATACGGATATATATATATATATTTCAATTATTAGATCCATGATATCAATGCCGCTGATATCCAGCGATAGGATATTCCTCTGCTTCCTTCTTCCGCACAGTACCTATGTGACTATTTAAAATTTAATGTGTACCTAAGGAGGACTCCCAGTCGTTGGCGAGAAGTGCGATGGTAGAGGTAAGCATTAGGTCAATCAATAATTCTTCAGAATACTGTCCGTTGTATAAGCAGTAGAACACACATAAGGAGGCAGTCTCTCCTCAGATTAAAGGCCCTAAACCGCTTGTGAGCTCGGGATCTGATGGCACTTCCCTGAACCAAGTCTAAACGTCCCATCTGATATCCAAGTGCTCCCGAACACAGATGACAGCGGTACTCCATATGGAGCCTTAATTGCAATTTATAAAGTTTTAGTCTTTGACTGATGAGATGTACCTACTGCTTCGCTCTTTTATTCACACCGAGTTGTTTGGATACCAGTTTGATGTTATCTTCTAGATGATAAGTATCCCGATGCTCTACAATTCTACATGATGTTTTGGGACGTGTTCTGGAAGTGTGGAGCCCCAGAAAATGGGGTTTTCTTAGCGGTGAACGCGCAGGCTTGTTGCGGAGTGGGTTGAAATGGACTAGGTTTGGTTAGGGTAAGTACTTTCGATTTCAGACACAATCGTTCGCGTATTTCCTGCACAGTGGAACGAGGGATATTTGCAGGGTCCGTGTAATTAGCGTCCCAGGGTGCCTAGACAAGATGGTTGTCGACAATCGTCAGTAAACGATCAACCTTTGTATGGGATTGATATTTTGTATCGAAATATCACATGATTTTTAACAATCTCATATGTCAGTCCCATACAAAGGTTGATAGTTTAGAAACGATGACGATTGTCGACAACCATATTGTCTAGGGGGCAGTGGCGTAGCTAGGTAACCAAAGGCACTGGGGCAAGAAATAAACTAGGGCCCATGTAGGGCCCCAACTAAACTTAAAATTTTCATATCAAGCCATCTAGTTTTTACACCTCGAGCAAGACTACACTTCACACATTAAAAAAGACATATCGTAGCATGTTCCGCCATCTTGTCCGTCATGATAATCAGTATGAAGGGTCAACAACTGTTTGTTTTTATGCGAAATATTAGGCTCCGATTCCACAGAGAGAGTTCTAGAGTTCCGCGTTCAGAGTTCTGCGTTTATTTTTTATCAATAGCTCTATTTATAGTTTGTAAGTCAGAGTCCGAGGGGCCCCGGAGCACTGCCCCGTCTAGCCCCTAGGTAGCCACTGCTAGGGGGGCTGTACTGTCACAGTACTGTCGTCGACAATAGACAGAAAATCATTGATAATCAAAATCAAAAAGTTAAAGTCGCTTATGAACGTTAAATTGGTACATACAGTTGAATTTACCACCGGTTCGAAATACATTTAAACTGAGAAGACTCCGGCAAGAAACTCAGCATGGCTTTTTTTTTTTCTGTCGTGGAAGACCTTTTCATATTACAGTTTCTTTCCAAATACACCAAATATACAATATACCATATAATTATTATGCTTATTCCTTTGATTAAGGATACAACCAGATAGAGTGTCGCAGCTGTGCACGCGTCGATAAAAATACGCTCTAACTGTTAGAGGCTAAATCAAATAAAAATGCAAAATAATGATCAATATTTAAATTTCTCCCGATTTTAATTGGAATATTTTAACAACTACTATCATTATGAACGTCATTATGACAAGCAGAATGACGCAGAGGGAGCGTAAAACGTAGCTGTTACGCGCAGCAGCCTATAAAAGTTGGCCTGTTTTGTATATTAGTGTAGTATGGCGACGTTCTTTCTAGGTATATTTATTTCTATGGCTTATTCATACAATTGTCACTTAGCCAGGGGGGATGCAAGTGCAGAGAGAAGCTACTACAACCATATATTCTTGTCTTCCACGTAATGAGCCACCTTATAGTAGGCTTTGTCAATTAACCTCTGCTTTATGAAATCTTTGAATTTATTATAAGACATTTTAGCTACTTCATGTGGGATTTTATTATAGAATCGAACGCAATTTCCGTGAAAAGACTTATTAACTTTAGATATGCAGGAGGAACAGTGTTGGGTCCTAGGGGATAACATGGAGCCTTGCGGGACGCCAGCGTTAATGTCGATGCTATCAGAGCAACTAGCGTCAACGAATTCCCCATTATTTTTATCGAGCTCTTCGTAGCTCTTCGCATCCTTTTAAGGTCTTGGTTGTAGCATTTTCCACATATCTCCTGGCAGTTCTGGGTATTGGCACTCTTCAAGTGGTACCGTCTGTAGAACGCTCCAACAGAAACCACGATGTGGTAAAAGCATTGGGTATTCGGCAGGCCCTAGGCCACTAGGCCCCAGATTGTACTTATACTTTTCACGGACTTTTTGAGACAACCTGAAAAGTCACGATACACGTAACTCCACAGTGTAATTCAGATTTAGTGCGGGAACTTGCAGAGTTATTGATCCGTCCATAAAAGTCATGTTTTACTACAATGGTGGTCATTGTACTAAAATTCTTCACGGACTTTTTGAGACAACTTTTAAAGTCACGATACACATAATTAATTTCATTTCACTTTTTTTTTATTTTTTTTTTTATACCACTAAGGTGGCAAACAAGCATACGGCCCGCCTGATGGTAAGCGGTTACCGTAGCCTATGGACGCTTGCAACACCAGGGGTATCACTCGCGCGTTGCCGACCCTAAAACTTCACTGGTGCACATGGATTAAGTAATCTTTATTGGATAAAATACCACCGACAATATGCAATAAAACTCAAAATACACGAATTTATGAAAATAAAAGCGAAAACGCAACGTCGCTCTGCAAGTTCCCGCCAAAAAGTCCCTATTGGAATCTTCAAACTTATTATTTTCAGATTATGATAGGCATGTTAACCATAGACGAGAAGTTTGTGTCAATCTAAGATTGTCATTCGGGAAAAACCGGTTTCGTTTTATCGATTTTTGAATGTAACGAACAGCCGTTCGATTAACAGTTGCCAAACCCTATTGAAATGCCTTGCCTTCCTTGTTTGTCTATGATTTTTTGTAAACAATTCTTGTTTGATTGAACATGCATGTGCATTTTGTGTTTAGTGTTTACGATAATTTGTGATAACATTAACAACATGTTAATTTCTTAGATAAAACTATAATATAGTTGTAGAAAATGTCTGGATACCTGGAGGTGAAGTATCCGTTCAAATCAAACCTGGGGTTGAATCCTTTCAAGGTATTTCTCGCTGTTATACTTTTGCACTTTTGAGATAGCTGTATGTTTGAGACTAATTAATTCTTTTTGGCAGACATGGAAGAGACAGTGGTGTATATTGAGACCGAGCCCTACATGTTCCGGTGGGTCGCTGGCTGTTTATTGCAGCGAGGCGGGCGCCGCAGCGGGATCGGTTGACCTACCATCAGGTTGCATGGTGCGAAGGGCGAAGTCTCGCACACGGCCGCACACCTTCGCAGTCTTCTCAGCCGAAGAGCCGCGGAAACCTCGTGTGCTCCTCGCGGCCCCCACGCTACAAGACGCACACATTTGGATGGAGAAAATCAGGGCTCTGTTAAACGGCACTAAGTTCTTAGGTATGTACCTACCTACCTTCATTTGTAGACAAAAAGTTCAATATAGGGTCATTACTCAGCAAAAATGATTTTTGTTTGGTAACAATTTGTGAGTCACATGTTTTCCTAATACACTGAGATATTTTTGAAAACAAACTTTAAAAAGAAAAGTGGAAAGTACAATCATCTATCATATGTTCCCAGTTTGAAATGTGGGAAAATTGCAGGGTGCTAACTAATCCTTACTGCCTTACTAATATTATAAATGCGAAAGTGAGTTTGTTTGTACTACTCAACGGATCATCATGAAATTTGGCATTCAGATAGCCTATGGTATGGAGAAGGACATAGAATACTTTTTATCCTGGGACCGCAGGTGAAACCGCGGGGGAAAGCTAGTTTTAAATAATTGACTAAATCTTTCCAATGAGTGTACAATCAGATACAAATAAATCTTGATGTCTTCAATAATAGCAATTCAATTAAAGCAAAGCATGAGTAACCAGCAAATGGAGACCTGGCTAGCATTGAAATCACTATGAAACAGTAACTAAATGACAGATATCATTAAAATTTGTGTCTTATATGCCACAGTGGTGTTTTTTTTTTTTATACAACTTAGTCGGTAAACTAGCATACGGCCCACCTGATGGTAAGCGGTTACCGTAGCCATATGGACGCTTGCAACACACGAAGCATCGCTCATGCGTTATCGACCTTTCCCCCCTCCCCTATGAGCGTATAGCCCACTTTGGCCATGATTCTTCTTAAACACCACCGTGGGGTGTTTAAGAAGCTACATTAGTGTTAAGTTCTTTTCTCTTGTTTCTCTCATAATTCTCTTGGCGGCCGCACTATAGGTTAATGCACCCATATCAACATTTTGTTGCAGGAAATAATAAAATATGATATTTGATTATACTAAATTTTGATTCATTGGTGAATGATGATGAGTTTCCACCAGCATACAAAGTACCTTCAGTCAACATAGAATGAATTGTCGAAAGTAGCCAAAGAACAAACATGGCTTGCATATCCAATGTAAAAAAAAACAATGTACCTATTATCTGTCTATATATTCTTTTCAGTGTTTCCCTATTTAAAAAGTCAAGCGTACATTGCCTTTATCAGCCTATGAGTACTCCATGGTCGAAATTTGCATATGCACCTGTGACGTCCATACATTCAATGCAAATGTATTCCATTTAAAATTGTAATGCAACACAAACAATGCCAAATGTTTATTGTTTCATTTTTATTCTTTAACTACCTTTAGTTGAGCCCCGTGGTTTGACACGCGTACCCGAGGGATATGTTGTTTTGCTGGGATAAAAAGTACTCTTATGTGTTGATCCAGAACATATTCTATCAGTGTGTCAAATTTCATCCAAATCTGTTCAGTTGTTGAAGCATGATTGATTAACATACATCCATCCAAACTTTCGCATTTTTAATATTAGTGAGAAGAGATTGTGTTTTGTAATTCATGGAAAATTGATTTTACTATTTTATTTATTTATTGTAAAAAAGTGTTTTCTTGTCTTGATATCAGTAGATATAATTTAACATAAAAAAATGTAGTAAAATAGAGGGGCAGAATAAGGCTGGAGTGGTGAAAAATATTGGAGTCATGTTTAGGGTTCCCTACCTCTGGCTGTCTGTCAGTGAGCTGTATCTCGTGAACCGTAATAGGTAGTAGTTTAAATGTTCACAGAATGTGTATTTCTATAACAACAAATAATAAAAATTAAAAGGAGTCCCATACATGAAACATCTTTGGAAACCTTTGTGTGCTAGTCTGACTCACACTTTGCTGGTTTTTTCTTTGCAATATGTTCTTATATCTCTAGATGAGTTCTTACCTCTAGCATGTGTCCAAATGTAATTACATACTGTATAATTATTTTATAATAGCTATATTCCATAGGAAATCGTTATAGATAAAATAGTTGCCATTTTATGTTGTGGTTTGCCACAGCTTAGAACATTAAGTGGTAGTTTAGTTGAATGTTTTTCATATTTCATTCATTCAAAAATTTGAAAATCCTCATTAAATTCATGTAACTTTACTAAACATTTCATTTGGCTGAGTGTTTTCTTGAGGATATCTTTGTAATCATTTTATTCAAGTATTTATGAGGAGCTATAAATAATAGAAAAAAATATACTGCTATCTTCATTAGATAACTGTATTAAAATTTATAGGCTATTTCACTTGCATCTAAATACACTCCTCAATAAAGTTGTGCCTTGCTTACTGACATGCACTTTAATTAAGGTGGATTCTCAGCATGAGGCGGGAATTTGATTATTTTTCAAGTATTGTTTTTTACCTTCGTAGAACAATATGGCTATATATTGCAGTGATTAGCGACTGTAGTAATTTATACTTTTTGTTTATAATGAACATGAACTATTTTTGTATATTCATTCAGTAAAAATATGGCTCATATGGTCCAATGAACCAATATGGTCGCAAATATTTAGCCATTTTCGGCCTCATGCTGAGCATCCACCTTGAATAAAATTTTGCCTTATACAAAGGTACCCTCATATGCTTGCATCATCATCATCATCATCTTTCCAGGCACGGAGGCGTTGCTCAAAGACTCATACTCTGTGAGCGTCATCACTACAGAGTTGGCCCGTAAGTGCGGCCTCAGCGGCGCGGACGGCGTCCTCACTCTGTCCTCCAACGGCCTCTTGCTATCTCGCTCGCACAAACACTCCACCTTCCTCCAATGGAAACACATCAGTGATGTCCTACTGACCAATGAGAGTGCAGATAAGAGTAGGATGTGCTGTCTTAGTGTTGATAGGTTGGTTTGAATTTATTTATTGGTATTTAAATAAACAGAACTTTTTGTACTTATTATCAGATACAGCGTAAGTGATGCATGTAGGGTTGCCATCTCTAAAATCTGGCAACCATGACAAGAAGCGTGAAAGCCCCGGATTTTGGAACTAGGAACCTTGATTTTTAATTACTCAGTAAATTAAAAAATAGTTTGATTGTTGTTTGAAAACTTTTAAGTCCAGACAAAAAATTAAACCCCGCCCGGACACTCCCAGGACGCCCTCTAAACTGGGACAAAACCGGGGAAATCCGGACGGATGGCAACCCTAGATGCATGAAACTGTTTATTACACCAAAGTGGTGTACTGTGTAATTTTTTTTTTATAGATTTCGAAAGCTGATGTAATTCGTAGCTGGCAGTGCATGTTTGGTCAAATGTAATTATATTTATCCAGTGATGCTTACCAAATACTAAGCCCCCCTTCCATAATTGCTTTATAACTAAATAGTGTCCTCTGTCTCACTCTTTCGATCACCATACGTCACGTGGCAGATAAAGACTTCGGAATTTAAGCTTTTTTTCTTTTAATATTGGACTTTGTGTGAAATAAAATTTATTGGTTGTTAATTACAGCAAACAAACGTAGTATGTTTTTCCGCATTCATTTCAATTTAATTCAATGTATGGCGAAATTTTACCACAAAACAGAAATTACTTACCTATCCAATCTTTCCATCAAAGATTATTATTGTTCTAATTGTAGAAGTCGGTGTTATTACCGGAAATTAAATCATGCAACTAAAACTTGAACTAATTTGTCTAGTATACTATTAATTGAATGAGTAAAATAAACTCATTTGTTTTTTGCAATTATTAATTCTCTATATAGGTAATAAGTAAACGATACTTAGACACATGATTGTACTCATGATAACAAACAACTTTTCCAAAGAAACAAATAGGGAAAAAAAATAACTAAATAACATAAAAGAAACAAATTCATGAAATACATTCATAATCTAACGCTTAGGGGTCCTGAATGAATCCATGGTGTCAGTGTTCTTTACTACTTACTTAAAAAACACCTGGGGGCCAACTACAAGCTCTTAAAACAATATTATTATAACCTTATTTGTCTTTTGTGCTGTTTTGACGCCGGATGTCAAAGAGGGACAAAAGACAAATAAGGTTATTTTAAGCTTGTTTTAAAAGAGCTTGTGGTAGGCCCCCTGTATGTGCCATCAATATTTTTCATATTAACACATCAAATAATTATGTCATACATCTTGTTTACTAAACAAAGTGACTAATTTATTTTCTTCCTACAAAAATAGATGAGCGCAGTGTCACATACTTTCCTACAATGTGAATATTTATTTTATTTTAATGGAAAGCTTTCTATCTACCAGGCATTAACACAAAGTATTACACAATGGCTGATTTTTCAATCGTCAGATAAGCGATATCTGGTTGTTAATTTGATATTAGAACAATTTTTGCATAGACTTATCATAGGACTAACTAATCCGAGGTTTATCTAGCGATCGAAAAATCAGTCCTACGTAAATTATGATACCAATTAAATAACGAGTTTTCAACAGTAATTCATGTAGCAAATATGTAGTGGGACAGATTAACGTGTAATACGGAACAAATTATATATATTTTTGTGGTTTTCCCAATGGAGTACAGCATGGGTTTCTTCAAAAAGGGTGTGGAAAGATTTCTTCAGGGTCGGCACCGCGCGAGTAATACCCCTGGTGTTGCAAGCGTCCATAGGCTACGGTAACCGCTGACCATCAGGCGGGCCGTAAGCTTATTTACCAACATAGCTAAAAAAAATATATATTATTATTTTCAATCAATGTGGCCTGCCTGAGAATCTGATAGTTCGATCATCGTTTTCAAAATTAGCCAATAGAATTGCACAAATTTTACGACTCGTCAGCTTTGCTGCACGGCGATTGGTTAATATTTAAGAACGATGATATGAATATCGTGATTCGATTTTCGGAGAAGGCTCTCTCTTATGCCCTACCTCTCTTTCTACCTTTACAACATGTAACAGATTAAGATGCTTAACCGTTAAACGGTTTGTTCAGAATCGTTTTCTTAACATTGGAGATTCGGAACAAACCGTTCAACGATTTAACATCCAAATCTGTTACACGTTGTATATTTGTGTTCCCGGTGCAGCGAGTACAACGGGGGCGGCGAGTTGAAGCTGTCGTCGCCGCTGGTGAACGAGCTGGCGACGTCGCTGCGGGAAGCTCTCTACGACTCCACCAAACACATCAAGCTCAGCAAGAGCGAGGGGGATCTGCGATCTCCTAGCTGTACTGATACTAATTTAGGTATGTTTATTTATTGTATGCAGTTGTGTGCAATCACAGGTGAGGACGGTATCCGGATGGAGGTATTTAAACTCGAGTCTTGCTTTGAAAGGCACGTAAAGCCGTTGGTTCCGGCTAACTTGCACGATCACTAATCTGCACATAAAGAAAAAAGAAAAAGAAAAGTTAGAAAAAAGATTTATTCAAGACAAACACAACATAACATTAATTATAGTACAAAATATAACAATGGAATTAAAAAACAGAACAGAATATAAAAACTAAACCCAAAACGACAATACATACTACAATACATAATACACTATGTTTATCACATTACTAGCTGTCCCCCGCGGTTTCACCCGCGTTCCCGGCCTATGTCCTTCTCCATACCATAGACTATCTGCATGCCAAATTTCATGATGATCCGTTGAGTTGGTGAAGCGTGAAGGCGTAACAAACAAACGCACTTTCGCATTTATAATATTAGTTAAGATTCCTTCTAATTAGTCAGTCCATTCTTATGGACGAATGCAAAAATATACCAATCTATATTTATGAGCCATTTATTCAATTTAGGCCCCAGAAGGGCACTTATGAAGGTCACATTTACTGATGTTACCACCGGTTCGGAACTCGGCGTTCAACTGAGAAGAATCCGGCAAGAAACTCAGCAAGGTTACATTTTTAAATATTTTTTGGACTATCTGACTATGTTTGGCCTTTTTTTCAAATTATTCAAGAGAGAAAACATATACCTAATCATAGATACAGACGAAATCAAAATTATTACTGTCTCATTCATACTCATAAGCTTGACCGCGCACGAGAGAGACGGACAGACTTTTCATGTTGCGCATGCAGTGCGACGTCACGCCGGTGCTTATTCACAGACACTACACAAGCGTAACGTGTAAATGTGTTGAACGTGCCGGCTTTAGTTAACCGACCTGTATTATAGAACGAGCTTAAGAATAGATCGTGTTATTCGAAAATAAACCTTATGTCATTGGTGCATGTTCCAAATTCAATTGTTTTAACCTCGAATGACAACTTGACTTGAGTATTGATTGACATTCAAGAATACGCGCCACAATGACGTCATCGAATACATCGATAGGGGATTCACGTAATCCTGACGTAATTTCCTAATGATTTTTAAATCGGTAAGAGTCGTCATAACGTCATTAATAATTCATAAATCAAATGTGAGTTTAAAAACGATGTGTTGTTGTGTGGTTGCAGGTGAAGTGCGTCGCAGCTGGTACAGCGGTCCGGCTGAGGTCTCCCTGGACGATATAGACCTCGTCATGTCTAAGGTATGTCACATTATTAATTTTGAACTTCTGTACCTACCTGGGTGACAAAGCTTTGCTCCCAGGGGTGTGAGACCTAGTTAGATCGATTTTTCGCCCCGAAAAACTTCTATACAACAAATTTCGATGCAAAACATATTCAAAATATAGCTTTTTTAGTAGGATAGGATTGATAAAAATATGTTTCACTGTAATTTCGTACCTTCCGTCTAAGTAGAAAGTAAGTTTAATTAGGAATATTCATAGGTTTAATACAGACACCGTAAAGTTGTATATATTAAACAAAAAACTCAACGCTTTATTATATTAATATGGATTATGTGCATTTCATTTGTACAACTGTTATATTACAATACAATCCTACATTTAGAGCGCAAAATAATCAAAATTGGAAATATTTATCCTTGGTAGTAAGACGGGAGTGTTACCAGACTTATAAGCCTGGAAAAATGTGTTTTTTTTTTGCAGGAGTTGTCTTGAACTTGATGTTGTGACATAAAATAAATAAATATCCTGGGACATTCCTCACACACGGTCATCTGATCCCAAACTAAGCACAGCTTGTACTATGGAAACCAGATAACTGACTGATATAATACATATACTACTTTTTGTTTGTAAATACATACTTAAGAGCAGTCAGCTCACCATACTTTTCATACAAAAGCTCTGTACTTATGATGGCGTTTTTAAACACTTTTCGTTAGATGTTTTAAACAAATTGGTATCTTGTGAACTATATCTAGCAGTATAACTAGGCGAAAATAAAAAAAAGTGTGAAACAAATTCAGTAAAAGCCTCCGAAAAACAGCGGTTTTGCACAAATTTTACCTGAACTTTGGCCATATCTAATGTACCTATAAATTGTAAAAGTAAAGAAAACAGCTCTAAACAATGCTTGCAAATGTATTGGAGATTCTAAATAACTAACTTTTTTTTCACAATCTTGTAAGATTACATCACAGGAAGTATGGGCCTGGAACAAGTTTTATGATATGCGAAATCATGAATGACGACCTAGCGAAGCGGCCGCGAGTGATCAGTGGAATTTACCAACTGATAACCGATGGCTCTGATGGTGTCTCTCTTTTTTCGCAGTCAAACATTACGTTGGATGAAAGTACAAGCTTTTAGGCTACGCTTGCGTTGAAGTTGCGTATATATATGTATAATAGAAAGCTACTTTTTATCCCGGGAACGCGGGTAAAACCGCGGGGGACAGGTAGTGTACAATATGTTGTATTGTGTTGTGTAGGAATGTAAGCGTCTCCCGCGCACAGTGCTGTCGCGCTGCGTCGCCGCCGGGGACCTGGCCCCGGGGCCCCCGGGGCCCCACCCCGCGCCCGCCGCCGCCACCGGGGCCCTGCCGCCCGGGGCCCCGCCACGCCCCGTCTCCGAGTTTGACGACAGGTAACTAACCTTAGTTAGATAGTTATATCCTAACTAATATTATAAATGCGAATGTGAGTTTGTTTGTTACGCCTTCACTTTTATCCCTGGAACGCGGGTGAAACCGCAGGGGACAACTAGTTTAAAATATAATAGTTTAGTACATTTTATTATGAAGGTAGGTAAAAGGACTTTTTGTTTGATAACGATAGCGAGCTTAAGCTTTCGGTGAAGGAAATCATAACACGGTGATGGGGTACTTTGTAGTACCCTTCTGCCTGGCTACTGACTGATATATTAACATAAATAATTGGACTGATTTACAAAAAACTTAAACCGACTTCAAAGTACACTAAAAAGTAATCAAATCCTGATCTGATGACAATGGGACCAAACGGGAAGTGTACCCTTCCATTCAAAAAAATAATTTTCCAAATTAGTTAATAAATGACGGAGTTATGAGGTAACAAACACAAAAAAAAAAAGAAATACCGAATTGAGAACCTCCTCCTTTTTTTGAAGATTTTTTTTTCTAAAATAATGTTTTTGTTGTCAGTATGTGCGACCGCAGATCCCTGATATCGATCGCGTCGGGCATCTACGAGGAGATCCCGGACCTGCCCGCACGACACGCCAACACCGACACCAACACCAACACCGTCACCAACACCAACACCAACACCGTCACCAACACCGACGCACTCTACTGTAAGATGTCCCATCAGATGCCTATTGCTATGGTTAAGGTACGTAACACATCAACACAATACATCTAAACTATCACTGACTGACTAAGAAAACAGGCAAAATTTTTGAAATTAAGAAAAAATATGACGGGCCGGCTGGCGTGGTTGGTTAAGACTCTGAGAAGAAATTCATTAATGGTGTTCGTTACGTTTACCACCAAAGTTACGCGGTAGAGCCCCTGGTTAAGATTACACCTATCGTGGTAGCTCGATTCCCATACAGGTCATGCATTTGTGTGCATGAATATGTCTGTATGTCCTGAGTCTGGGTGTAATTATGTATATTAACTTAAGTATGTATTTAGTTGTCGATGGAGCAGTCGAGTATTACAAATGCACAAAAATGCATGTCCTGTGTGGGAATCGAACCCACGACCTGCGGCGCGATAGGTGATTTCTGAGAGAGGTAGAGCATAGCGTTTATTCGCTCAAAGAGGAGCTCGACTGGAGAAGTACCTCCACCTTACAGAATACCGCAGACAAATAACTTTATGTTGTGTAAAGTTGTGTTCCTGCGCGTGAGTAAGGGGAAAGGTCGGTAGCGCGTGAGCGATACTTCTTGTGTTGCAACCGTCCATATGGCTACGATAATCGCTCACCATCAGGTGGGCCGTATGCTTGTTTACCGACTGAGTTGTATAAAAAAAAAAACTGGCGGTGAATGGACCTGCCCGTGAAGTCTAGGAACGATAAGTGACTGTATAGGTGTCGGTGCAGGTCGGTGTCGGTCCGTGTGTTGGTGTGGAGGAGCCGATGTATGAGTGCGTGTCGGAATGTCTGCACCGAGGAGTGTCTGCCGGACACATCGCGACCTCACACCCGCCCCCACTGCCGCCTCGACTGCCGTTCGGGTAAGTTTTACCCTCCACCAACTTGTCAAATATCACACACCGTAAGCTAGATTTAGAAATGAATAATTGAAAACTGTCTTACAATACACTTTAACCGACTTAAGTATCATCATCATCATATCAGCCTAGGGATGTCCACTGCTGAACATAGGCCTCCCCCATTAACTTCCACTTTCAACGGTTTTTGAGCCGCATTTCATTTCATTTCATTCACTTTCAACGGTTTTTGAGCCGCTTGCATCCAACGGAGCCCAGCGATTTTGACCAGATCGTCAGTCCACCTGGTGGGAGGTCGTCCAGCTCGTGGTCGCCATTAGAGAACCTTCCTTCCCCATCGGCTATCAGTTCTTCGAGCGATGTGGCCTGCCCATTGCCACTTCAGCTTACTAACTTTACGAGCTATATCGGTAGTTTTCGTTCTCCTACGAATGTCCTCGTTTCGGACCCTGTCACGTAGAGAGATTCCGAGCATAGCTCGTTCCATAGCGCGCTGAGTGACTCTGAGCTTATTTATTCGGCCAGCAGTCTGTTCCATATGTCATCACTGGGCCAGTAGACAAGATGGTTATCGACAATCGTCATCGTTAGTAAACGATCAACCTTTGTATGGGTTTGACATTTCAAATCGAAATATCACGTGAGTTTCAACAATCTCTAATGTCAATTCCATACAAAGGTTGATCGTTTACTAACGATGACGATTGTCGATAACCATCTTGTCTAGGGGGGCTGGTAACACGCACTGTTTGAAGACCTTTGTCTTCAGACTCTGAGGTATTTTAGACGTGAAGATGTGCCGGAGCTTTCCCCCGACTTAGGTGTACTAAGAAGTAATCAAATCCTGATCTGATGAACAAAAAATAATGTTCTATATTGGTTAATAAATTACGGGAGTTCTGAGTTAAACAAAATACAACCGAATTGAGAACCTCCTCCTTTTTTAACCGACTTGAAAAAAATCAGGAGGTACTCAATTCGGTGGCATATTTTGGAAACATCTTTTTTTACGGGAAGTGTAAGCCTACACTTTCCGTTTGGTCCCATTGTCATGAGGTCAGGATTTGATTACTTTTTAGTGTACTTTGAAGTCTGTTTAAGTTTTTTCTAAAACAGTTATCTTTAACTAATTGGCTCCCGGTTAAAAATATAACAATGACATCAATAATAGGACGCGCGTACCTCGCGGGAACCGACGGTTAAATAACCATAATTTTTAACTTACAGTACAACAAAGTTAGGTTCGTCGTGGAACTGCCGCGCGACAGAGACGGGTGTGACGCGGCACTCGTCGCTCGGCTCGCTGCCGCGGTGTTGCCACACCAACAACTACTGCAAGACCAACACGCTGCCCAAGCTCGATAAGAGGCAACCCTTCAGTGTCTTCAGGTACCTTATTTTGCACCTAGAAACTCCATATCTAGGGCCTTATGAAAGATAAAGCTAGTACTGGTAGTTCTATCTATCTGGCAAGCAGCATTGAATAAGAAACTATGTATTATCAGTGGACAACAAACTCCTCATTTACAACTCCATTTTGAAGCCTATCTGGACTGGTCCCCAATTGTGGGGAGTAGCCAGTAAAAGTAACATCACCTGCCTTCAAAGAGTGCAAAACAGTATATTGAGAGCCATTGTCAATGCGCCATGGTTCACTAAGAACGAAGATGTTCATGAAAATCTAAACATGCCGACAGTTGACAGCATTGATTAAGAATCGGCAATAAATTCAGAAACATACGCTGGGTCTTTTGTATGAAAGGCTATTTTTTTGGGTCTCTGCTGTCTGTCCGTCCGTCCGTCTGTCTGTCTGTATCTCGTGAGCCCTAATAGGTCGACCATCTAGTGTATTTGTTTTGCCGCAATAACAATAAATAATAAAAATTAATGGAACATACAAGAAACGTCTATACGGAACCCTTCGTGTGCGTGTCCGACTCGCACTTAGCCGGTTTTTGGGTAGGTTAGGATGTAGGTAAGTAGGACACCACGCGACGACGAACAACGAAGTCGTGCCGGACAGCTAGTAACAAATACTTTTATATTTACAGGAAAAGACTCAAAAGCGACTCCCGTATCGCATCACCGAAATCTGAAACCTCAAAAGAGAACAAAGACGTTGAAACTAAAAAGAAGAAGTTCGACTTCACGCCCACCCGCGACATATTCAAGAGCTTCAAGGTGAACCGCAAAATGAAAAACCTTAAGATATCCAGCGGGAACCTTTCCAAAGGCGAGACCAAAAGTTGCGAATTCTTAGATGAAACCGAACATGTCACCTCCAATCGTTGTTCAAAGTCTGTTGAATGCCTCGAAAACAACGACGAGTACATCGATGATTTCGACGCGGATCTATCGATAGAATTCAACGACGATGCCATCGCAGCACTATCATTACCACAGGAAATTGTTGATCTGATTCTAGGACGGGATCAGATCAATAAGATACGTTTAAAAGATCAAACTGAGAGTGATTACATGCCAATGTCGCCCTTAGTACCACCGCCTATGGAACATCACTACATTGTTATGTCGCCGCGGACCAAATTAGCTTGAAGACTAGTCGCTAGTGTAGGGGTAAGTTGTCGATGTAAGATTTTTATCGATGTTTTATATTTTAATATTGTCGATTAATGATTATAGTCAAGGATTCCGTCTATAATGTAACTGTTTGTTGTCGATAAACTACTGACCGTCTGTAAGAACATAGACATATATTAATGACTTATGACCAAATTAAGCGCTACTTAATTTTTTTTAGTTAATCCCATACAAACATAATGACTTAATTACAACTACATACCGACCGCGGCAATGTATGAAACCAGGGCCAGTAGACAAGATGGTTATCGACAATCGTCATCGACAGTAAACGATCAACCTTTGTATGGGATTGACATAAGAGATTGTTAAAAATCACGTGATATTTCGATTTGAAATGTCAATCCCATACAAAGGTTGATCGTTTACTGTCGATGACGATTGTCGATAACCATCTTGTCTACTGGCCCTGGTCTGTGTACGAGAAGTCCGATGTATGTGTTAGGGTCCACCCAGACCGGCTCGGTGAGAAGAGCATATTTTGATACGCGTTTAAAAATAGATTTTAGAATCATTGAAATAAGGTTTATTTTTACTGGAGAGCATTAAATGTTCGCACAATTTTGTTTCTATGAAAACAAGCAACCAAACAGCAAAAGTAACTACCATCTCTAATATAATTTACAATACATAATTATTTTGCCGCCGACATTAGGTGCCGATTCTGTTGTAAATCGCACTAAACAAAATTTTAGTCACATCACATCTCTCTCTTACAAACATTATTGAAAAAGGATAGAACATATTTATAGCTGTCAAATTAGTCTTTGCCGTCTTCATTTGCGGGTATTTAGACGTAACCGCGATAAATGGCGAATAAATTTATATTGAAAACAAGCATTGGACTAATTTGACAGGACTAAATTTCTTACATCCTTTTCTTATGTTCTTTGTTAGAAAGAGACATAGTGAGACGAAAGTATTTTAGTTGTAAACAACATAATCAGCAACAATAGCTACATACACAGAAACTAAAATTCAATATGCACACATATAAGGTCCTAATAAATTAGTGAATTTCCTCTTGAGGGATGAATGTATAATACTAATTTATTAGGACCTTATACTGGGTGGAGATTTCGAGATGGCATATTTTCGATACCTATGTTGGATTAGTCATGCTGAACAACTTTTACTATGGGCAAAATAAAAAAAAAACAAACTTCAAAATCATTTATTCAAATAGACCTTCGCAGGCACTTATGAAAAGTCTGACTCTAATACTCTAATACCGGTTCGGAGGGTTGCATTTGCTGAGAAGAGCAGGCAATAAACTCAGCAATTACTCTTTTCAAAACAAGCTTAGATTCATTACATAATATTTACATTCTAATCGCACTGACAACAATTGCATGCCTGGACCAACGCTGAATTCTCAATTTTTTTTTACTTTTCATACATTATGATCGAGCAAGGTTGAAATTTTGTAAGTAAAGTTTAAAAAAAAAAAAAATTCACTACTGTTCTCATAGTAAAAGTTGTTCAGCATGACTAACCCAACATAGATTTCGAAAATATGCCATTTCGAAATTTCCCCCTGTTATAATCATCTCTTAGAGCGTGAAGTGTCAATTGAATTCCGAGGTGTGGTAAGTCCGACTGATCATTCTGTAATGCTATTACATATTCTATGTCACTAAAATATGAGTGGCGTTAAAGTATTGGTCATTAGACGGTTTAATAATAAGGATGTTTATTTCTATCGATAAAACGACAGTGAAATATATCCATGTGGATAAATTCGATATACTTTTTACTATGTTTTTGATACAAGTTTGATTTAAGGGCACGTATTGTATCTATAAAAGTATTTCATCGAACAAATTGATCGATGTCGGTAAAAAAAGATGTTTCGTTACTTATCGACTATTGTTATTTGCTAGTGTTTTTTATTTATGCTAAAATCGATGAACTCCATCGATAGACAAACCTGTGACTTTATCGATACTCTCGATATAATGGACGAGTGAGATAGAAACATATTTATTTAGAACTGAAACTGCTCCATACGGTACATACTTGACATACTAGGTACATAATTGTTTAACTAGGAATTCCGAAAGAATCGCGGGGGTGAGATGAATATGAAACCTTGTAACTGTGTTAATTTACAAACACTACTCCATTAAACTTAAGGTGAGTTTACAACGAGACAAAACGCTGCGAGCACTTTTTAAAATAGCAATACAATATAGAACTTCATTTAAAAAGCTAAAGCTCTGATCAAAACAATGCGGTCAGGTGACGTGCACGGTGGCGACCACTGCGCGTGCAAAACCTATTCACACTGAAACGCGTTCGCCAAACGTTCACCATTACTATGCTGTACAATACAGCTAGTGAAATTAAAGAAGATTTACTTCTGTCAGCTATTATTGAAGACGGAAAAAGACAAAAGTATTAGGTACATCACGATCACAATATGTTGGCCCCTTAGATCTGCAGTTCCCCATAGCTGTATGCCGTAACTCCAGATTGGCTTTAATATAGCTTTGTATAGGAGCACCTTGTTTTCAAGGCGTAGTTGTGACTTCCGATTGAGCAACCAGTATATATTGCGAAGTTTAATGCCTAATTGCTTCCGTTTGGCAAATATATGCTTGCGCCACGTCAAACGCCGATCTAAGTGTATCCCTAGGTATTTGACACTATCCACCTGGGGTATTTGTACGCCATTCAATGTGACAGGTGGACATGTCTCCCTTCTCAGAGTAAACGTGACATTGACTGACTTTGTTTCATTCGCCTTGATGCGCCATTTTCTTAACCATACTGAGATTTCAGTGAGACAGCTTTGTAAGAGTTCAGATGCTGTGTCTGGGTCAGGATGTGTGGTAAGCACTGCAGTGTCATCGGCAAAGGTACTAAATGTGGCCAAGTCATTGGTAGGTAGGTCAGCAGTGTGCAGTAAGTATAGTGTGGGTCCGAGAACGCTACCTTGAGGCACACCAGCTTGTATTGAGCATAGTTCTGACAGTGTTTCACCACTTTTGACAAGAAATTTGCGCTCAGTTAGATATGACTTTAAAGTTAGGTAAATTTGAGCAGGAAATGCCTTCTTTACTTTGAATAAAAGTCCCTCATGCCACACACGATCAAAGGCCTGTGAAATGTCTAGAAATGTTGCTGCGCAGTACTTTTTTCTTCGAAGGCTTGGTTTATTTTTTCCACAAGGCGATGCACTTGCTCTATTGTCCCATGCTTTTGTCTAAAGCCAAATTGGCGATCATGTATAAGTCTCTTTTCCTTAATAGTTGGCATTAACCTAGAAATCATATTTTTTTCAAGCAGCTTTGGCGGAATCGTTTGAAGACTTATAGGTCTGTAGGATTTTGGATCTTCAGCTCGATGTGAACACGTGGCTACAAGTTCGTACACAACATCTGGGGCCCAAGTCCGCTATTACACTTGTGTTCCAATGAACTATCAGTGGTGTCAAAATTGACACATTTTACAGTTTTGGTAGTCTACTAACACAATAGCGTTATAATGGCGCCATAATAGCTTTCCGATGATTTTCCACTGAAACTACAATCGTCCAAAAATTATCATTTAGTTGTCAGTTTTGACAGTTTTTCTACCAAAATTATTTTCGTCCAATAAGAATAAGTAGACGGCGCACATCGGCTCAATGATAATGGTACCGTTTCAGTGTGACATTTTAGCAGACTTGGCTCCCTGTTCGCCGCCGCGGACGCAAGCTGAACGCGTTGGTTTGATCAGAGCTTCAAAAGTAATAAAATGCTGTGTTGCTATCTTAAAAAAGCATTTTATCGTCTGACACTGTCAGATTAAAGACTGCATACTGACAGTATATTATGTATGTATTATGTGGAGCAGATAGCTTAGGCATCTTATATTGATGTTTGCAACTCAATAATAAGGCTTATGTCGTTTTACACTAAATTGATTTCTAATTGGCTTTTTACCGCCGATGTTTACTAACGGGACGTCACTATTGTGATGACTTACATGTCTAACTCATATGACGAGAACATATGGGTTCATAAAAAACGTATACCGTTCTGGTACATAAAAATATCTACTTAAATTCTATGGTTTTAAACATGAGAACATAGATAATGATTTCACTATAAAACTTCCTTATGGTGATGGAGAAATCGATGGCGTTAGTAAAAGCATCATGAAATAGGGTTACATTGTATATTTTTCTCAATACACGTGAAAATAATACTGGAATTTGCAGAACGAACGCCATCTATTTGTAATCCATATGCAATGATGGTTCGAAATGCATTATCTCACGTGTATAATGTTCTTATACACGCCTGCAATATTTCCTTGTTATTTAGCTTAAACTTGGCCTATATACGGCCTTAATTAATTATACAATTTTAGGCAAATACTAATAAATTGTCCTAATAATCTCGATTATCATAATAAAATAGGTAGCGAAGATTTTTGTATCGTGATATTTTGAGGAATAGGAATGGTTCAACTATGCTAGGTCACTGCCAAATAGTATTAGGTTAGGCATAATAGAGATACAGCCCGTGTCCCAAAAATAACATTGACTGTCTGAATTCAATGTTCTCTGGTTCTCGTATGGCGTCAAGAATCCGCGGGCACGGTATCTTTGGTGGTCATCGTAATGAAAAACATTAATTAATTTCATCCAAAGACGCGGTACACTCCTGTTAAGACTACTTAGATTGTATATAGTGGCTACCTTACCCACACTTAAGCATAAACGTCTGGGACACTATTCGGTCACAGACTTACCGAGCAGACAAAATGCCCCTCCCCTGCAACTGACCAGAAATAACCACCACGAGTCCACCAATAGTCGAGCACTACCAAAAGGTGGTGGGCCACTCGACTCTCGTGGCACCCTAGTCCAAACAGCCGGAACCTTGGTTCCAGCTGCGACTCCCATCTGTCCGTATATCTCATGGGTATCTACGGCTAGGGAGATGACGGATGAAGACCGTGGCCCGTCATTGGATCTTATTCATTAATGATGTTCATTACGATGACCACAAAGAAACGCGATAGCCCCACCGCTCCAGAAAATTACTCTAAAATTGTGAGTAAAAGTACTGCAAATCAAATGTTTAGGCCTGGTTTTTCAATAGATTCAGATAAACTATCAGGCTGTTTTGAAATTAGGTCAATTTAGTATTAGTAATTGTATTAACTGTCTGAGTAGCTCATCTGAGGTTTATCTAGCAATCGAAAAATGGGCCCAATTCGTTCAAGTTAAAATGTCAAATGGTGTTGAAAAAATATATTGTTGCAAAGCAATGTTTGTTTTAATGCAATCAATAATCACCTTTATAAATATTTTAAAAAACTATATTGGCTATCTATCCATCTATCTAAATAGAATCTGGATTTAAAAAAATATGAAAATCATAATAAAAAGTTGAGAAAGTGAAATCAATCAATCATCCACTGTTCACACGAAAGGTATTGCATATACAGTAGTACCTAATCCCGCGGCTCCACCCGCATGGTTATTCTTTTCTCTGACTTCGAACGCCCGGGCGCGCCCGTTAACCGACAAAACCACATCATAAATTCATTGAAAAAAAGACGTTTCGTTTTATAATATGTAAGTACGATTTATCAAGACACGGGCTGTTCTTATAAGAATGAAAGGAATGAATTACATCATCATGTCTTAAAAACTAAAGACTGAAGGACAAGACTCGAGTATTTTGGACTATTTTTAAAGTCATTGAAAAGACTTAAATAGAAACTATTATTTTAAGTTATTATTATTATGTCGGCTAAGCGAGCTTGTTTGGTGTGGGTAATTTAATTAATAAAACAGACTGGGTTTCACGATGATTCCGTATTTCTTATTCTACTTAATAATCTTTTTAGTAACTAGGTCGGCCTCATACAACCAATCATAATCTTGAGGGCATCGAAATAGTATTACCCTAGAATAAGGGTAAAAACGGCCGAAGAAATAAGACCACGGTGACGCTATTTCAGTTTCAGTAGGTCAACGTTTAAACGTAGAACATTCATTCATGAGTGACATAATTTTGTTTTATTGTGTTTCCAAGCGGCCACTTTCACGATGTTGTCTTGTACGTAACCCTTAATCTAGACAGAAGATAATATATCGATGCTTGAGGGTTTAAATTATTTGTATGGAGACTGGCATACCTATCTAGAAAAATACAAGATAACTTGGCCATTGATAAAGCAAGTTTCAATCGATATCAAATAACTGTATAAAACTGTTCTGTTAAAAATTCACCTTTTAAAAGCGGCTACGTATGATGGCTCTACTGACAGCCCATATACCTGAGTCAGGGAGACACCCTCATGTCATAATTTCCAGCATAATTAACAAGTTTAATTTGTAATTTTCCTATTTATTCATCTAAGGTCCGAAATAATAAACGTAAAGCAAAACAAATGCGACCAAGATATGAATATAGGAACTTCAATGAACTGTCACTTGAAAAATATGGTTTGCAATGAACACAATTTTGCGTTACATTTTTTTTTTTTTTTTCAGCATTAAGGTATTACAAAATCTATTGTTCTTTTTTTGTTACTCAATATGGCTGATATTCTTATTTTGATCGCATAGTAAGCTGATATTGCATCAATTGAATTTGTATCTTGCTTCTAGGACATAAGGTTTATTTTCGATTAACACAATTAATTCTTGATACTTTATATTTTCGCTGTAATATGGATCTAACTAAAAGAACACTGCTCGTGTGACGCGGTCCACCTTAATCTTGTATACGGCTTGTTTTGCGCTAATGTGTTGTGATATTTAAAATAAATAAAAACAACTTGTTATTTATAATATAACTTATGTATAAGCTTCATGGCTTCTGTTGATTTTGTCGACTTCTATCGAGTGTGTTGGTTACAAATGTTTGATGTATGTTTGCACTAATATTTGTATGTGAACAAGCATCGTCAGATGTTTGTGTAATTAGTCAAACTAGGCAGTATTTAGCTGATCTGATATTTAAAATATATTTAGCATTTTTCATTGGTACACGCGTTCACAGTTTATAAAATTGCGTTTTAATTTTCTATCGAATCGAGTAGGTATTTGATGTTATTTTTTGCAAACCGCACTTCTTTTAAATAGAATTCGAAATCTCGCCTGCACATTATCACGAATAAAAGAGGTAAATTGTGTTGCCATATTTTTATTGGCATTTTTTTACGTGCGATTTTCATCTCTTTTTTTCTAGTGGTAAATCGTTAACTATAAAATAATCAGTTTAAACTTTGGATGTCGTGTATCAGTTGTCTAATTTAGAATAATTATGGTCGCCATTTTTGTACACGCCTTGACCTATTTATAAGTTAGTTGTGTAGGTATTTAATATTCCTCATTTACTCTCACATTAATCTAATTTCATGCTCTCTGTATTGTATCTACTGCAAACTATGTAATGATTTGCCTTTTGAGCGTCACAGACTTAAGTAACGTGATAACAGTACACGAACACAATTTTCTGAGTATAGGCGGTTTTTTTTTTTTTTAGAGAATTATGTATCTTACTCTTGATCCTTGATGCCTAAGGACTATAACCTGAGGTATATTAGAACCCCATACTAAAAATATGATAAGTTAATAATTGTACAACGGTTTAAAACTGCTTTTTATTATGGTGTTTATACGCGGTTTTTATAAAATATCTCATGTAAATTATCATTTTGCTGGCGTTGTAATTTCAACGTTGGAAAACTCTAAAATTCTTTTCATTTGTAAAATTTTACATATCTCACCAATATTCTTTTAAAACGTGCAATAAAGTTATTAATAACAATATTAGGGCTTTCGACGACTGACGTTTAGTGTGTCTATGGACGCTAAGGCTCTGGCGCTCAAAAGATTTAAAGTGTTTTTGTAGCTGTTTCATCACAATGTGTTACCAAACCTGTACTGATTTTCCACTATTTAAGTTATTTTTTAAGCGAGAGCTCAAGAATGGTCAAAATTCCTTTTGTTATGTAAAAGACAGTATTTTTATATTATACTTATTGGTTGACAGCTAGCGTGGTGTTTGTATGGACCACGTTGTTTTTTTGGTTTAATTAGTTTAATTTATTTCGCTGCGAGGTGTTGCTAAGGTATAACTGCATTGTTTCCTGCAAATAAAGTTTGTATATGTATTGATTTCGTTTTATTTTACGAAATGATAGGTGATGGGACCCTCAGATGTTTTAAACATAGTATAACGGCATCAATGAGCTGATCGCAATTATTCTACACTAGCTTTTTGCCCGCGGCTTCGCTCGCGTAGACTATAAGATTTGTTCGCGTAATAAACGCTAAGATATTAATTTCGTGAAGATTCCTAATTGTTCGTGTGAACTCTGTGGCCAATGCGATGATGGGAGCGCGGCGCGGCGACAGCTGGTGGAGGACCACGTGCTCCCAGCCATCAATCATCAATCAGCCAGGACTTTGCTTTTTAAATGAGTAATTTTAATCTTTTATATAAAGCCGGCCAAGCTCAAGACTTAGTCTCACTCGCGCACCGAGGGCTCTGACCTTCCTTGGACGTATATTTATTGGATTGAGCCATCACTGTTGTTTAAAACCGGACCGCATAATTAAGTTTGTTTGTGAAGGAATTTGGATGATATTGAAAAAACTGTGCTAGTTAGAAACATTGTTTTATTTTTCCTATACTTTTTCCAGATTTTTCGCATTGCGAACCTCGGAGATTGGCATTATTCATCAACAGTCAAAAAGTCTTAAAAAATAATAGAAACATGTTTTAAAATGTACAAATAAAGCCCTTTACCATGATACCACACTTAAATTTGTAGCCCTGCTTTGAAATTTCAGGGCCCACTCGGTTCACCTTTACAACCGTAAAAGTAAAAAAATATATATTTGCAATAAGGTTGGGTATGCAATATTTAAAACTATTCCAAATTTTAAATCAACAGCATTACTGGTTGTTGAAATATACCTACCGCTGTAACAGTCGAACAGACAGACTAACTGGCGCCATAAGGGTTTCATTATTAGCTTTTTAGTTCGGAACCCAAATAAAAACGAAATACCAGTCACTAATAACGATATCTCAAGCACTATACTAAAAATTAGTGGCAAAGTAGATGCCTCATAGAGTAGGTATAGGCTACACGTTAAGAAAGGATTTCCCGAAACGTAACCACTTGAAAGAGAAATTGGACTCTGAATTGGACTGCAAGCAGGTTCTCTCGTTACTAATTTGGAGCAGCCCGAGCAGGGAGGTTCCTCCCCCTTACATCGCAGTTGTTTTCCTGCGGTGAGTAAGGTCGCCAGAGCTGGGTGTAGGGGACCAGTATGTAGTAGGCACCAAATAATACCTACCGCTGCCGGCACAGCGTCTCCTCTCAACCTTCAAACACTTTTTCAAGAAGGGTGTAGAGAGAGATTCGATAAAGCGTGAGTGATACCCCTGGTGTTGCAAGCGTCAATAGGCTAACTGCTGGCCATCAGACGTACAGCAAGTTTTTTATTTGTCCTGTCTTCGTCGTAAGTGTAACTATTTATATGCCCTATATATGCCTATGGCTACCAGTATGGTACTTTTGTCGATCAGGCTGGCCACCATACATACTATGGTGCGTAAAAAGCACAGGCAGGATTCCGCTCCACTCCGACTTTAATGACATCATTCATAGGGCTCTTGCCAGAGGTCTCGTGTCAGCTATTCGTGTATCGAGTGGCTTGAAGCGTAACGATGATAAGAGGTCCATCTGACATTAATGTCCTGGAGCTCATTGTATTTTTCGCGACATATCGAGGCGTCTGATTGACGGTTCCTATAGCCAAAGGGCTGACGAATACTCCAGCTAGAAGATAAGCTTCACCATACAAAGTTGCCGCCGCCTGCAAAGTTTGGGCACACTACCAACTGGCAGCAAATTAGATCAGCTATATTCTCTTTATGAACTGCTGGTCTCTTTTTTTTTATTTGTGTTCTGTTTGTTTTCTATTTCCCACTTAGTCTGTCAAGCAATTTCATCATATCTGAATTGTTCATGGTCGTTTTTGAGAAATCGATGAACATACATGAAAAAAGAACATACGCGTCCAACTTACAGTTTCCTCCTTATTTTTTGAGTCGGTTAAAAATAGGATGCCTTTTATCACGGGAGAGTTCCCGCGAGGGTGGTACAGTGGGAATTAGGCATGGCATAAATCACAAGTAGCAGGTGATAAAGAATATGATTCTGTTTTCATATGTCACATCTGTTACCGTCCATGACATAGCCTGTTACATGTTATAAAGAATATTTAAGAATATAAATAAAATGTATGCGACTGAAGGACTTTGTATCCATGGTCATGAACAAATTTAAAAAAAAAAAAACTTTATCATTGATTAGCTTTTAAGAGTATTCAAAAATAAACCTTAAATCAAGTGACATAAAGTGTTAACTTCTTTAACATGTTATGTAGCAGGATAGAAAAATATTTTTTTGCTACGAAAGTATATATAATTTGCATCAGTGATAATTTGACACTTGCGTGCGATACTCGCACATGATTTTGTGAAAAATACCGTCGATCAGCATCGATGACGTAGGTTACAAATCATTGCAAATCATATATCGCAAGTGAAATCATGCTATAAAAAATAATAATATCATCAAATGAGAATTCCTTTAAAGTAGCAATAATTTCCATGCCTAGTGGGAATAGTTACTCGACCCAGAGCTATGCCATATGTAGGCAAAGAACTTTAAATGAGAACACATCGTGAAGTTTTACAGGTTCGATTCTTACTTAGGTAGGTAAGCCTTTTTCATAAGTTCGTCGATGCAGCTGTACTTATTTGTAGCTTTTTTTTTGTAGTGAACAAAACTAAATGGTCAAACGGGAGAGCGCTGATGGCTCTCATCTACCAAAAATTTCATTGAAATCATTGATCCTGTCATAAAATTGTGAGAACGAAACCATAGTGCGATTCAGGAAAAAGACAACGCCATCTAGTAGTTCTCTCCCTCTGTGTCTGTGCCGTGAGACGGCCTGTAAATAAATAAATTGAGATATCTTTTTTTCCCGTGAGCCGATTTTGATGAAACAAAGCCTAGTTGAAGCGCCAAGCAACGCTCAATCACTCTGTGGAAACAGCATGCAAATCCGTTCAGTGGATTCGAAGATTATCCTGTTCAAACAGACAAACAGACAGACAGAAAGACAGACAGACAGACAATTTTTTTTTTAATCGTATTTATGTATTGTGTTAGTCATTCTACATCACCCCCAATCAGTTTTTGGTAATTATATTCAATGTACAGACACGACTTTTCTACAGTTTTATTATATGTATAGATATAGATATTGCGCCAGCTCCACACCTCTAAAGCGCTTCAGTATCTGACCTTAAAGCTCAAAGGAGTGACCAATCTTAGAGGGCAAGGATGAAAAGGTTAGGTGTTCATTTTAGAGCCAGATAAATCACCACCTGACGACACCAGTGTCGTCAGGTCGAGTTCTGACTGAATGATGTATCGGATAGGTACCGCTGATGAGGCACGGGGTCACCTCTCCCGATCTGGTTTATCAATTATGTGAATAATTTGATTGAGTTGAGCAGCACGCCGCGCGCCAGTAGGGCTCTGGTTGGTTGATAGACATGTCAACAACCTGAGCTACGTCGATGATATGGTCATTAGTCCTTCAATGTTTTGAGGTAAACAACAACAGTCAAAATAGTCCACAACTTTGAACCCGGCAAAACTATATACCTATACCTGGCGTGACAATGACCTAGAATTCGATCTAAGTATCTTCAACATATTTTAAGGCTACATTCAGGTCTAAAAGATGATGCATTTGAGTGACAATCTGTTAAGGTTTTTTTTATATGATGATGGGCGCCGCTGGTCGTGGGTTCGATTCCCACACAGGAGATGCATTTGTGTGCAGGAACATGTCTATATGTCCTGAGTCTGGGTGTAATTATGTATATTAAGTATGTATTTACAAACAAAAAGTAGTATGTATATGTATTATATCAGTTATCTGGTTTCCATAGTACAAGCTCTGCTTAGTTTGGGATCAGATGACCGTGTGTGAGGAATGTCCCAGGATATTCATTTATTATTATTAAAGCCACCCAGAGAATTGTAAAGATTCTAGTTTCAATTTAAAGCATTTCTTGTGGTTTTTTTATGACAACTGCTTTTTGGTGTCGAATACATACGCACAAAGGTGATATTAAAAAATAAACAATCCAAGTTGTGTCAAATACTTTATTTTACTGTAAACCTGCTCACACTACCTAACAAAATCATAATCAAATCAATCACAATAAACGTTAACCCTTATACATTATGCAGTTGCTTAATCTTACAAAACATTGCAGCGATATTTTATTGCATAGGCAAGCAAAGATATTTCAATACTCACAGCAGCTTTTTATATGAACATGCTGGTTTATGACCTCAATCTCACCATGGTTGGAAAATGTGGCCTACTGTGATATACATAAACCCCCTTACTCATAAAGCGCTATTTAACTAATATACTGATTAAATGGTCAAGTAAATAATGTCACATTATTTGACAATGACAATAGAGTGACGTTATTTACGTGACACTTTAAACAGTATATTATTTAATAACGTTTTATGAGGGGGAAAGCTCAGAAGGTGCTTGGCGACAACTTACAACTTAAAAATAACATTTATGTAGGAAATTTGGCTTTCCCTCGTGGCATAGCCGTGAGGAGCCCTGTATATATAAAATAATATTATGTACGTTATTTAATAGTATTATTGCAACACCAAAGTTTGCTAGAGAAGATATTTATTATATTGTATAAGTACGAGATCTCATACCAATACTATTTTAATATTAAATAATACAAATGTGCGTAGAGATCTTTTATTCTTAGGGTAGCGTAGCGTTCAGTAATATGTGGTCACATGTGTATTAACTGAACGCACCCCTACGACCCTTTTATCTTATTTCGTCATGCTAAGCAATACAGCTCCCTCCCCCTTAATTGCAAACGTATTTTATGAACGGCCCCTGTAACTTTACATTAATGATATTTTTTTTTACTTATCTTACTAATACCTAATCCTTGATTTTTTATATTTTGAGTATCAGGGCTTTTTAAACTCAAGACATGCGCTCAACGCTATTCAGTAATGTATGTTTTTTTACTGTTAAGTATGAGATAAATTTTATACTTAATTTTTTTATTGTCAGCCATACTTGACTTGAGTGCGCACTACAAATACATTTTATAAAAGAAATATAATTAATAAAGCGTATAATCATAAAAAAACAATATTCTAATCCTATGTGTAAATAATTTTCATTAAAATTTCAGTTCAATATAAAAAATAGCCTACCTCAGAAATATCACGTATTCATTACAACATAAAATTAAATGCATTATGTTGCCCGCATAAACAATTCTAGTATACAAATAAATGTTCATAAATGCTGATAGCTTCATTTCAGATTAAAAACTTAAATATCGAGATAAAAATCATGTATTTAATCATTTATCTTCCCTTCTTTTATTTCCTTTTCAATAAAGTAATTAATAAGTACCACAAATAAATTATTATAAATTCGAAACAAAGAGAGATGCTATTTATTATGCTTCAATTTTAATTATTGTATTCAGGTTATTCTTATAACTAGCTCCAAAAATTAAATGCATTCGTTTCTTATCCTTTATCTCCTATTAATAAATCAGTGATAGATCTTGCGAGATACCATCAATTACGTAATTCAGTAAAAAAATATACGATACAAATATTATAATTATGATATTAATATTTGCATTTAGTTCTTACTGAGTTCTATGCATCGAATCGTTCATTTTGTTTGATATCTATTCCGACAATTCCCCAACACTGACAATGCGCCCTGATTGGCTAAGTCAAGGACACACTGAGCATTTAGATGCAGTGATTGGTCCTTACTGTTATTAGTAAGTGCAAAAGCACTTATTTTAGTTGCGGAATTGGCAATTTTTTTGCTCGGTATTACTGCTTTAAAGTGTTTTTTCTCGATTACTTATTGCCGGCCCTTCTCTGCCATTGAGCTAATATTACTAGGTATAGAGAAGACGCCACACGTCATAACTATGTTGTTGTAGAACGATGAACGAAACGCATAAGGGCTATGAAAGTCACGGTGTTTGCGAGAAAAATACTTCTAAAAGCGTTCTGATAGCTCTACGTGTTATTATCTGCTTAGACGAATAATTATTGTTTCAACGGTAAGGAGAACTTTAGTTGTCCCTAAAAAAATGGGACATAACCTTTGCTTATGATAGCTTCTCTATACGTAGTAATAATAGCTCAATGTTATCAGCAGAACTTATTTTCGGAACTGTGATTTATTCTGACACTTCATTAGGTGTCTGTGAAGGCTTATTTTAACAAAAATACTTAATTTCATCATTGCATCTAAATCTATGTTTACGGTGCTTACTACCTCATTTGTTCCCCTCAGTTCTTTGCATTAATTCACTCTCTATCCCGCTTAATCATAAGTTAACTCTTTAACATTCACCGTGGCAAATCATCAAATAATATTAAACTATTGACAAAAAAAAACTACTTATTTAAATGTTGCTCTACTGGTAGAAATTACTGGATTGTTTGTTCAGTTATTACGTTTTTATTAAAACTAGCTCGCGGTTTCAACCGCGTGCGTTGTTGGTACATTAATTATTTTACTAAAATAAAAGTCGCCTAAGTGCCTTATTATAACATCAGCTATCTCTACCAGTGAAAGTCCCTTCAAAATTGTCCAGCCTTTTCGGAGATTAGCCGCGGAACAACAGACAAAAAAAACTGTTTTATTGGTAAGTACCGTTTATAAGACAGGTAAGTGCCGTATAAACTTTCATATTTGCATTTAGTAAAAAGCTATTATTATTAGAATTTTATGGAATAGCTATAATCCTTACCTACAGTGCTTTGCAAAGCCTCTTTTTGGGTTTATCAGAAACCTTACCAGCCTGCGCACTAAGGGTCAGTTCAGAGATAGAATATATAACTTTATTTACTACACAAAAAGGTGCACATTACAGTGAGACAATTCGTGACTAGACAAAATCCAAATTCTCTCCTGTAATGTGTACCTTTTAGTTTACTAAAGTTATATATTCTATTGTTATTTTAAAAAGTGCGCGCCGCGTTACGTCTCGGTGTGAGTTGACCATAAGACAACGAAATTTTAAAATCCGAAGAATGGTATAGGAACTTATAAGCCTATATAAACATGTATATAATGGTCTGTAACTATTCACCATATTTGATTGTTAGTTTTGATTGAAGCGCTCGTGGCGTAGCATGATTAGCTGTTCTTAATCGATCGGCAAAGTTAAGCTA
Organism: Achlya flavicornis; assembly: GCA_947623365.1. Taxonomy (NCBI): domain Eukaryota; kingdom Metazoa; phylum Arthropoda; class Insecta; order Lepidoptera; family Drepanidae; genus Achlya; species Achlya flavicornis. The sequence continues at coordinate 12,582,321 of OX392484.1, forward strand.
CGTCTGTCGTGGTCGGTACCTGGATGGGTGACCGCCTAGTGGTATTTCAAATCGAGCGTTTCCGTGCTTCGGAAGGCACGTGAAGTCGTTGGTCCCGGTTATCACTTAATTGTGATAGTCGTTAAGCTAGTTGGATGCCTCCAAGGCGGCTTGAAAAATTCCAACAGTAGGTTGACCACTAGCCCACCTCCACCGATCCGCAGTGGGCACGCGTGGTGGAGTATCGCCCAGTCTCTTTCACCCTCATTTGTGAAAGGAGGCCTGTTCTCAGCAGTGGGACATTATAGGCTGATGATGATGATGATTGTTAGTTTAATACAGTGAATATAAAATGGTGCCGTGATGCATTTTAAATACTTTCCGATATTTCACATTGACTAGATATATGTACTTGTAAAATTATGTATGTACCGTCTAACTAACTTACACACATTGGTTAATTCTGAAAAACTTTCTCACATTTTTGAAACTGGAACCTTCGTCTGAGGTAGAAATAATATTTTAATTATTTCAGTACAAATGTATACAAAAACATTACGATTACAATTGCAATAAAAAACCTTGAGATGTTTTTTTTTTCGACTGTACTATCCTATCAAGTCGTGAAATATGTCCTAACACATAAGGCGAGATTCCCTATAATATTTATATTTAAACGATTATTTCCCTTCATATGTATAGGTATATTGTAACTTAAAAGCTGCAAAAATACGCCTATTAACTATAATAATAACGTTCAAAATACCATACCGATGATAATTCAAGAATATTTCAGTATTATGGAAAGCTTTTAACGCAAGCCAAAATTGACGAGATTAAAACTATTGAATTAGAATCCTATATATATGGTATAAGGGTTATTATCTACATACATACATATTCTTAAGACTTGACTAGTCTTGGATTCTCATGTATAAAGGGTTGTACAGACAGACGCGGCCGCGGCGGGTAGTTATAAATGTTCACACCAGATCGCTCACCGCTACCGCCTGTGTATGAATACCTGGTCCCTGCGGTAGCGGTGGCGTTTGTAATCGCTACCGCAATTTGCGTCTGTCTGAACGACCCTTAATACAGATAGACTTGAATGTCATTGAAGCTATGGTTCAAGATTTAGAATTCGCCATTATAATCTTACTTTGGCGATAGTTATATCAGATAATTTCCCATTCGCTATCTAAATGCTCATCGGGTGATAGCATTCGAGAACCATTAAACCCGTTCGATTTTAAATCTAATTTTAATTCCATACTTTCTAAATTCCAATTATTCGGCATTTTTACTACTTTCGGTACTAAGTCCATAGGATTAGATGTCACCGGTTGTGTATTTATTTGTATTTTAACCGGTTTTTGTTCGGTTATATCAGGTTTTCCGTCGGTTATCTCCGGTTTTATTTCGATGTGTTTATATGTCGGTGCGAAGACGTCGACGTTGTCAATGGTGTCGGCGGGCGCATTTACACCGTTAATACTGAGGGACTCGAGGTTCAGCATCTTGGCAAGTATCTTCTCCTTCTCTTCTATTTGCCGTTCTAGAAGTTCATCGTTTTGCTGCGGTTCGTTTCTGGAATCATGTTATGAATAATATTGTAGTAACTTGAGGCGAAGTCGCTCAGAATGATAGTATAAACTGTAAAACAATATCCACCACAGGTTTTTAGGTTATTTTTAGTGCAAAGATAAGATTGGTGCCGATTCTTCTGTAAATCGCACTAAACAATTTTTTTATCACACCACATCTCTTTCTTACAAACATGATTGAAAAAGGATAGAACATATTTAAGGCTGTCAAATTAGTCTTTGCCGTTTTAATTTGCGGGTTAATTTTGATGGCGACTAAATTTATGTTGAAAACAACCAATTGGACGAATTTGACAGGACTAAATTAGAAAATAACCATTTCAAAAACATACATACCCGGTAACACTGACGCTCATAACACACGGAGTGGTGTAACTGACGCTATCCGGCTTCCTGACGGGGGTCGAGAACCTCGGCGTACTCCCCCCCGACCCTCCCTCCCTTCTCCTATTCCTGCGACTACTATGTATCAGCTCTGCATCATATTTCTTCTCCATTATACTATTATACAGCTTTAACTTCCTTTGTAACTCTTCAGATTTCGCCTTCCTAATCTCCTCGACGTCGCTTGATACGTCTTTGAACTCGTTCACAATTGATTCTAAAACGTTATCGGATAGATCGCGCGGGAGGTGTTTAATGGGAGGTAATTCGAAGCATTCCTCCGCGCTGGCTACTGGGCCTGTCTCAATGATTTCATTCTTAGTGAACATGGATATGGGTTGTTCTAGGACGCTGGTGATGTATGGTACAGTCTGGTCGATGTGTGTGAGGTCGCGGACTGTGTTCACCGCCTGCTGTATCGATGTTAGTGACTTTGTCATCAGGTTCAGTGCCTCTTCTGTTTGGGAGAGAATTGTGTGATGATTTTATTGGTATGATTTGATGAGAAGCCGATTAAGAAACAAGTTGAAACAACAAGCTTTCTTTTGGATCTAAAAAGTGATAGCTCAGTGACGTCGAAGGTCACGAGTTCGAATCCTACAATGAGTTTGTTTGAGCTTGTAAATCTGTCGCCGAGCACTTACTGGCGTGTGCCAACAGCTGCACTTGATAGCTAAGACTTCTTGGCTGTGCTTACCACCTTCGGCCACATCATCACCACAACGGTGAGATTGTGGTAAAAAAAAACATTTCATCGAAAATGTACGAAGACATTTTAATACTTAAGACTTTTTATTATCTACTACATTATTTAAGAAAAAATTACTGATGCTGATAATGTATCATTCTAAAGGTGAACGCACACTTATCCGAGCCGAACGCGCCGAACGCATCGAACGAAACGAATTTTAGAATTCTGTATATGAAGTCTTATGAAAGCTCGCACACTTGCCCGCGTCGAATCGTCCGAATCTGGAAGAACCCCAATAATTCTAGACGAATTCGGATGACGCCATCACATTCGGCGCGGATTATGCGGTCGAGTCGACTCGATTCCATCAGTTGCGACAGGCGTAAAGGAAATAGAAATGATTTCTTCGGCGCGGTCGATTCTTTCGGTGCGAGCCCTCCTTGACTTCGATTCGTTCGCTGCGTTCGGCTCTGATAAGTGTGCGTCCACCTTTAATCCCCACTCTTCTTTACTGTACGTTATGTAAAATCTATACCTAGCAAATTTAACTGTCTGTTCGTCTATCCATTTTCCTTTGACTTTGACACTTTGTCTGTTCACTTTGTAAACTGTATTGTTAGAGCAACACAATTCAGTCAGTTTCACAATTAATTATTACTTATAATTTTCAATAATTCTCGTTCCACTTTTGTACACATATTTTTGGTAACAATTTAATTTAGATTTCGAGAGACAATTAGCTTGACCACCATAAACAAATTTATTTAACTATAATAGGGCCCTTCCTAATAGGTCACTTTTGACAGCCCTTAAACATCCATGTGTCAAAAAGAGACAAACATAGTGCGGCAAGGAGAGACAGTAGACACCCTCTTGTCAAATATGACTTCTTACCATGGCCTAATAATAGTCATTAATTTGATTCCTAAACTAATATTATAAATGCGAAAGTGAGTTTGTTTGTTTGTTACGCCTTCACGCCTCAACTACTCAACGGATCATCATGAAATTCGGCTTGCAGATAGCCTATGGTATGGAGAAGGTCATAGGCTACTTTTATTCCGGGAACGCGGGTGAAACCGCGGGGGACAGCTAGTAAAAATAAAAATTACACAAGTCGTGTAAAATAGAAGATATTAATCAGAAAAATAATAATATTATGTTATCAGTGACTCGTGAAACGCGGAACACTATATTAATTATTATGATAATGATAATAACAGGTATAGAAGCGACATCAAACAGAGCCATTGCTCACAAGAACACAAAGCAAGCGGGAAACGACATGAGCGATAAAAAGAAATAAAAATGCATAAATCACTTGTGCAAAATGTATATTCATTCATTGGTAACAATGGCCATGCTGACACCGACTCGATATTATATAACTAATTTCGGGAAAACTGTACCGGATATTTGTATGGTTCCATGACAGAACTGTATGCATGAGGGTACGTTAAACACGTATTTAGTAGTAAATTTTAGAGTTAATAGGAATTGGGACTATATGATAGTGTAATTTTATTACTCATGGTTAGTGTATCAGCTTTTTTGTTTATTATTCTTGTGGATGAACTATTAATATTCTGGCGAAAAAAAAAAATATGTAGCGGTTATGCAATGCCAAATTTTGACATAAGCGTGCCATGCAAACTTAGTATCGTATTTTTTTATAAAACCAACATTTAAAAATATCGATAAATCGCAACCAATCAAATCGATAGAGGACATCACTACGAACAAAAAAAAACATAAAGTGTCACGTTACCATCATATTTAAGATTCAATTTTCAAAAATCAAATATTCGATACAGCTTTCTTACATGAAACAATAATTGGCATAACAAAAAATAAATAATAATACAGCGGTCAAACATCTCACTACTAAGGGTACCTAAGAGCAGTTACTAGTGTTGCTATTACATCATTAAAGTCATTAAAAAGTTATCGCAAACACTATAAATGACTTAGATACATATACACAAGCTTTTCGAGCGCAAATAAGATATAAAATATAAATAACACTAAAAAGAAAAGAAATGTAATTACTAAAACAAAACCCTGTTAAAAAGGTACTAAATAAATGGTAAATCAATCTACATCATTTTGATTAAGATCTGAGGCCTGCCACCAGGGCGTCGAGACGTATTTCATTAGGTGGGATTTAAAATGAAAATAAGTATTTACTTTTATGCTATAATACATTTCAACTAGCATGAGTTCTGTGACATAAAATATGGATGTTTATGATTCATATTGCATCCCACCCAATTCGCCTACTATACAGCTGGAAAGAGACATATCAGTAAGGACCTTAATTATGGGTTGAAGCCACGATAAATGGTCTTTAGATACTATGGCTTATACTTTAACAGATCTAGCGAGAAAACGGAAATTTTCGGTAAAAATATATATTATTTGCTTGATCAAAACACTCTACGAAGCCAAGTTAGGTTGGGTACTAGAAATGTCACAATACATTTCCCATACAGTTTGTTAAGAAGATACAACTAACATTATTTATTTCAAAATCTCTCAAAAAGTATGCGATAGTCTCCTAGGACCATATTTGCGTGGCTTCAACCCTTGACTAAGGTCCTTACTGTTCTGTCAACAATTTTTTGCATACCTAATATTATAAATGCGAAAGTGAGTTTGTTTTTTAGTTACACCTTCACGCCTCAACTACTCAACGGATCATCATGAAATTTGGCATGCAGATAGCCTATGGTATGGAGAAGGACATAGACTTTTTATCCCGGAAACGCGGGTGAAACCGCGGGGGACAGCTAGTTTACTATAAATCTGCGTCATTAGCAGAGCCGAGGTGCGTCGAATCGAATCACACTCGAGCATGATGTATTTTAACTCCCAATTCAAATCGGTTTAGCGCGATTATTCCTAGACATCACATTCAAGAAATAAGCTTGTAAAATATTGTTACAAAGCGTCAATCATAAGTTAACTATATTTTTTATAAATTAAGTACATCGCGATTTTTACTACCGTAATTTGGAATGATTTAAGTATTTTGTCATAAATTTTAAGACTCTTGAGGGTCTGCAGTCTCACGGTAGAGATTTAGAGTCAGAAGCGTGCCCAGCAAGTAGGTGCAGTGCACTAACCTGTCGAGCTCCTACTTTAGCTTGAGACTTGAATTTCTTCGACTTAGTCGCGTAAATGGAAGTCGTATCCGCTAACCGACTGGGAGCCCCTTTAGAGTACGTTCACATGACACGCGATGACCGTGCGTTTTATGCTAAGAACTAACCGCGCGTAAAACGCTTATCATCTGAACGTACTCTTAGGGTTAGCTCACACCGAGACGCGAAGCGACTCAGGGTGAGAGTTCGTCTTGAGGCGTATTCGAATTATCTCTTAAATGTGTGCCTTTTTGTGTAGTAAAAGAATCTATATTATATGGCTATTTTAAAAAGTGCGCGCCGTGTCGCTTCTCGATGTGAACTGACCCTTAGCTTCACAAACTCGTTTAGACGACTTGTCGATTATTAAGTCTCGTACCGTTTATTGTTACATACATTAATTAACATTAGTAGATTTATAGTTCTAATATATAATTTTAGAATTAATTTTAGTCCACAACCGAAAATTTATAAAAATAATTAAAAAGCGAAAAGCCTGATAAATCTACAGCACACTCAGTCAGTAATTATACTACGATTAATATATTATTGTCTCTACGCTTATTCTTTCTAAGAATTGAAAAAAGATACATTGGTCTTATTTTGGTATCAGTTTAAGGCACTTTATAACGTTTTAATTCTACTTAAAACTAAATATGTTATTTAATATAATCTCTAAGGTTACTTACAATGTGTTTTTTTAAGTAATTAGTTAATTTCTTTAAAAATTTATCAAAGATGTTTAATAATTAAACTAAAATTAAAAAAAAACTAGGGTTTTAATTATGCCACATTCGCAGCTTCTGTTTGTGTGTTGAATATGTTTTGTTAAAAATATCATTTAGAATGTTAATATTATGTAATGAATCTAAGCTTGTTTTGAAAAGATTAATTGCTGAGTTTATTGTCGGCTCTTCTCAGCAAATGCAACCTTCCGAATCGGTATTAGAGTATTAGATTGAGACTTTTCATCAGTTCCTGCGAAGGTCTATTTGAATAAATGATTTTAATTTCGAATTTTATCATTTTTAATAAAAACTTTTTTTGGTGACTGTACTTTTTGTTGACTGTACTTGCATTGTCTCCCAATATACTAATGTATACCAAATATCAAGACAATTCGACCACTGGAAGTGGGTGAAATTCGACTTACAAGATTTGACCCGAAAATACATTGCAAGTTAATCAAAAGCTTGTAAAAAAGAGCGCGTGCAACTCAGTACACGTGACAAAAGTGAAATTATAGTTCTCTCTTTCACTCTGACAAGTACTCCGTCTCTCTCGCCCAAACCTCGTCTCTTTCTAATATAAACTAAGTGTGGGTTACGTATAGCGTGTTTTAGTATCAGATTCGTTTCAAATGAAACATTGCACTCCAAATCCGTCTTGAAATTTAAGAGAGGTAGAGCATAGCGTTTTTCGCTCAAAGATCAGCTCGACTGGGTGCGTAACTGCGTACCTCCACCTTACAGAATACCGCACACAAATAACTGTATGTTGTGTTCCTGCGCGTGAGTGCCGCAAGACAGAGCTAATTGGGGAGTCCATATGGCTACGGTAACCGCTTACCATCATTCGGGCCGTATGCTTATTTACCGACTTATTCATATAAAACACGCAACGCGTAAATTTCACTCCAAAAAGTTAAAATACCCCAAAAGAATTTAGTTGCATATGGGGCTTATATGATGCTGCGAATGTGCCAAAATTTATCTGTATTGTGTATGTACAGGTTGATTATTTTAACACGTATACTTAAGGTTAAACATCAGTACCGAGGCGGGAAATTTGATTTTTTTTCGAGTTTTTATTGTTTTTTACCTTCGTAGAACATTGTAGGATCGAATGGCACTTATTATTATTATATGGCTTACTTTCCTATCTAAATTATGATTATTAATAATCTAACATTAAGTTTCCTATGATTGACTGCTTTAATACCTTTAAGGATATATTTTAAATATTAATTCCGTCTTAACACAGTCTAAAAACACTTATTAATACCCAACATATACTCAACTTACTACGTGTAAATACATACTCAATGGCAAAGGACGGATCAATTATGTAATACTCGTTTCATAACAATATGGATGAAAGATAATTTTCATGTCATTGAAATGTCAAAGTGACAGTTTACTTCAATACTCACACATGCTTTTTAAATATTTCATGTATTTGAAGATACATTTTTAAAGTACATACTCAAGCTCATCTAAGTACTAATAATACAGAGTGTTCCTCTCAAGTTGTATGAATAAAAAAAAATGAAAATATTTCATGACAATTTTGATTAATAGAACACTCTGTATAAGCGAATGTAGAACTTAAAATAAAAATCTAATGAGATGTATTCAGAAACGGAACATTTTAGTAAATCGTGCAAATAATCCTTTTCTGAATCTCAATATTTATTCATCATACCTGTAAATCATTTTGAAGGACTTGCAACGTCTATTATTTGATGATTTTATTTTGTAATATGGCAACATCGATCGTAAATAAAACCTGATATTAAAGAGAAGAATGAAATTACTATGAAGGTTCATAGTAATTTCTTTCTTTCTTATATGTTTAATGGCAGTGTTAATTTTGCTACAATTACAGCTTCAAATCTGAATTGAATTCGACATTTCCTTTTTAATAGTTTAGCAACTTACGCAACCTAGATAATTCAGTTTACCGTGATTTTGCTATTCCACATTTTTTTTTTACCCTTTTGCATGTTTTTTATATTAAAAATTAATATTAACCCAATGTATGTACAAAAATAAACAGTGAGCCTTTGTTTTGATCTTGGCGTAAAAGTTGGCATCAATAAGGTGTTCTGAGCGATTGCCACGGTTGTCCTGTTTAGGGCGATTACGTATATTTAGACTGTAAAACGTTTTATGGAAGATTTTTTATCAATTCATATATGAATCTGCAACTGTAGCCCAATTAGCACCCCAGATTTCAATACAGCAAATAACATAAAGAATCATGGCGAGATTTGTACAAAAAAAAAAAAGTTTTTAGAGACGTTGAAATTACGTTATTATTGATCCTTGGTGCCTATGGAATAACTTGAGTCATTTAAAATATTTTTAGATCCCCGGGATAAAAATGCGACATTCTATGCCATGCCGGCGAATCGCGACCAACCATTATGTTGTTGTTATGTTTTGCGGGGTTCATAAAATATTTCAAGTATGTATGTTGCTGGTAATGTAATCTCAACATTGGAAGTGTTTTTTTTTTACAAATTATTGTATAGATCTCTAGATGCAGCGTGCTATATTGCTAGTAATAGGTTCAAGATGAAGTGTGGTGATTATTAGTAGAGAACAAACCTGTGGCCATCGCGGCGGGCTCGGGCGCGTGCGCCAGCCGCACCAGCGACCGCGGGCCCTCCAGCACGAACACCTCCTCCTTGTTCACACTCACCGATAGGATCCTGTTGGAGGTCAACTTATATTGGATTATGGACTTACAGATACCGACTTAGATAGCCTATGGTGCGTTTTTTTTTTTTTTTCAAATTCTCTAAATGTCGATTGCAGTTACTCAAAAAGTAAAGAATGGTTTCCTAAGACCATATTCAGGTAGTTTTTCTTTAATGACCCATCTAAAATTATCCACCTATCTTATATGTATCCTATTGCCCTAGGTTGCCAGGAAGAAATCGCTTCAGCGATAAGGCCGCCTCAATTGTTTACACTTTTTATTTTATTTTGTTATTTTTTGTATTGTGTGTTTTTTTGTGTAAATAATAAAGAATGTTGTATTCTATTGTATTATAAAATTTCCACTCTCTTTCTCACTCGAACCCGGGACTTTCGTCTCGGTATCCGACGTCACTACCACTGAGCCATCATCACCTTAGCTATAAAATAAATTAAAAAGTATCTCATTTGAATAATTCTTTTAGCATCAAATAACCGGTGAAATTGCGAAATATACCTATCATTTAAATAAAAGTGAAGTAATTACCTCCTAAGTTCACGTACGACAGCGACGGCGGTGAGTGAAGTGGGGTCGAGTATATAAAGGGTGCGGTCATCATGGGCCGCGAGGAACTGGTCCCGGAACACGTGCAGCCGCCCCAGACTTGCCTCACTCTCCCCGGAGTCACTCTCCGGACTGGGCGCGCGGCGGTGCGACGGGTTCAGAAGCTCCGCTATCGTCAACGGGTTCGATATCGCGTCCTATTTGATAAACGAGTGGATTTAATAACAAAACTATATCCGATATATTATTTAAAACAGATGTTAACTCATAAATCTATACTGGAAACAGTAATGGCCCTAGAATTGAACCCTGAGGTACTCCTATATTAATTTAAAAGCGCTTGGATGTTTTCCCACTTACTGTCATCTTTTGTTGACAATAAGTTTAATAAGAATAATCATGAGCATGAGCAGTCCTACAAATACCATAAGAATCTAACTTTAGGAGCAGAGTATGGTGATCAACGCAGTCAAAGGCCTTGGATAGGTCACACAAAATTACAATTGCATCTTGTGAATTCTCCCAAGCTTCATATATGTGAACGCACACTTATCCGAGCCGAACGCATCGATCGTAACGAATTTTAGAATTCTGTATATAAAGTCTTATGAAAGCTCGCACACTCGCCCGCGTCGAATTGTCCTTAAATTCGTTTCCTTCGATGCGTTCGGCTCGGATAAGTGTGCGTTCACCTTAAACGTGCCGTAGAATTTTAGTTTTCTAGTATAAACAGCATTTAAATTTTGAAGACCTGGAAACCCTTGCAACTAGCCAAGACGAAACCGGTAAAGGTACTCTTCTGTCACCCGTGATCAGTGTACTGATGCAAGCAGCCGAATCCGTCATCTCGGGTCCTGAAGACCGGGGATGTATCTTACAGAGCAGGAGAGACGTACCTTAAAGAGCAGAGTCTGAAGCACCTCTCCCTTAGTATCGGCGCGCCACAGCCGGAGGCCGGGGCGCGCGCAGTACGCGGCCGGCGCTCCGCCGCGCGCGTACGAGTACTGGAACACCGCGCCCAGCGGACACAGGCTGCCAACAATATATCTACCACGTTAGGTATGATAGATCGACATTTATAGTACAGTCGAGGACATAAATATGTATACACTTTTTGAAATTCTAAAGTGATTTTCTCGCATGTTTAACGTTTAAGTGTTAAACTATTACACAAATCCTAATAGTATATGTTAGAAGATTCTGCCTTTATAATATCTCATAATTTCAATCAGTAGTTTAAGAGGAAACCGTTGTTGAATTTTACTAATTGTATACATATTTATGTCCTCGACTGTACAGCGACCACCTAAGTAGACTATAAAAATAAATATCCTGGGACATTCCTCACACACGGTCATCTGATCCCAAACTAAGCAGAGCTTGTACTATGGAAACCAGATAACTGATATTATACATATACTATCTTTTGTATTTAAATACATACTTAATATACATAATCACACCCAGGCTCAGGACATAGACTCAGGACATACAGACATGTTCATGCACACGAATGCATGTACTATGTGGGAATCGAACCCACGACCATACAACCTATTCCCAAAAAGAGTGTGTGTAGTGCGGCAAGACACCCTATGTCGAATGTGGCTTCTGAGCTTTGCGTTAGTTTAAATCTTTATTTTAAAGGTATACATGTATAATTAAGGGATATATAATAAGGACTAATATATAATAAACGAAAATGTTCATCAAATTCAATCAGCGGCAATCATTGTATGAATGTTTTGTAATTTTTTATTTTTGTTTATTTGAGGTAATATAGGGGTATGGTTATAGGCGCTTTTGTATAGTCTTTCTGAGTACTGTACAGAGCAGTACAAGAAGATGAACAGTATAGATATAGTACAGGTGCAGTACAGTACAGGTGTAGTACAGTACAGGTGCAGTACAGTACAGGTGCAGTACAGTACAGGTGCAGTACAGTACAGGTGCAGTAGCACAGTACATACCTCTTCCTGTCCTTCTTGCCGAGCTGGTTGACGTGCCACTTGGCGTCGCGGCGCTCGCACACGATGCTGCGGTACACGCTCGACACTAGCAGCGTGCTCTGACAGTAGCTCATCTGTACTATCTCATGCTGTTCGTTCACTATCTCCATTGATTTGCATAGGTGCTGGAAACATTTTGAGACGGTGAACACAGCCTGTCATCCTTGGGTAGCAATCTCGAAAGGCTGATCGACAAGGGCATCATAAGAACTAGACTTAGCTAAGCCTAGTCTAGACCACTAATCTTATAACCATGAAATTTGTTAGGTGAATTATTTCTTCTCACAGCGTAAGTTTGTAAGAAAGTATTTCCGGAAATTCAACAACTATTTATGTATTCGTTTACAAATATACGGACTAAAATTAAATGTTACTCTCGTTATTTGATACGTATAAAGTAGCGATAACCCTTTTTAAAAGATATTTATTTTCACATTTAGTCGTAGTGTCTGACATGACGAACGGAAAAGTTGATAAAAATGTGAGGATATTGCACTTTCAAGATAGCAATGTTTACATAAACTGTTTTTAATTAACAACACTGCATTCAAGAACTATGAATTCAAGAATCATGGTTACGTAATTTGTTTTACACATGAAATCCTATCCTATCTTACTACTATTAGAAATGCGAAGCTATACGACCCAACTTCGTAATCGCCGTACCATGCCTTCGATTAACAAATAGTACTCACCATGTAAAAGTCAATTTCAGTCATGATGATGACACCATTCTTGTCTCCAGAAAAGAGTCGCATCCCATTTTTAGACCACTCTATTGCTGTTATTTTACTTTTGTGAAGATCGCCTATTGTGTACCTAAGTATAACATAAAATGTTCTCTTAGGTACTTAAATAATACACACTGTGTAATGTACACCTTATTCCTTCATGTTAAAGAATATTATAGAAAAAATCATCTTATTGCATTAAAATTTGGTTTATATATTTGGGAAAAAGACAATGCAAATATTAAGATAAAAAGAGTTAGTCGGACTCGCACATGAAGGGTTCCGTTAAAACGTTTCTTATGTGCCCTTTAATTTTATATTATTGGTAATCATAGCGGCTATAGAAATACACATTCTGTGAAAAATTCAACGCTCCATCTACCTATTACGGTTCATGAAATACAGCTGACAGACGGACGTATAGCGGAGGCTTAGTAATAGGGTCCCGTTGGCACCCTTTTGGTACAGAACTCTAAAAATCAGTAGTTTCTTGTTTGATCGTACAGATTTTTATAAAGCAAATATTTGCTGCACCAGCGATTTCATAAAAACTAATTTTAACAACCCACCTCTCAACCTTAGGCTCAACTTTGGGTTTGAATGTGTCAGGAATATTCTCTGGGTGCTCCTTGGGTATCTGAAACACTGTGACTTGCCCCGCGGCGTTGCCCGCGCCGACCATGTAGTCTACTGTGCTCACTATCTTCACAAATGTGATTGGTGTGTTTGATGCCTGCAATGACAAATTTTTAGTTATAGATTTTATATTTTTTATAGGCTTGTGTTTGACCGCAATGTCGCTAGACTCAGTGATGATATGGCTAACTGGTGGTAGGCACACAAAGAGAACTACGGGAACACACCAGAAAGTGCTAGGCTACAGATTTTCTACTTGAGGGTAATAGCCAGGCAGGATTAAGTACACATATTTCCTTATACAGAATGTCATGTAAATAAAAGTTCAAAAGATTATTGGATTTGCATGAAGCTTGGCACATAGATAGATTACATAAGAGATATTTTTTATCCCCGAAAAACATAAGATACCTCAGGAATGCAGGTGAAATTGATAATTGATTGATTGATTGATTTATAAGAATGCTTATATAAAAACTGTTTATTTTATAATTTTGAAGGTGCAAATACTCCAACAGATATATATAACTGCCGCTATTGATGATAATTGAAGCGCTTTTGGTGTTGTATGCTTAGCTGTTCTTAATCAATTGCCAAAGTTAAACTGCCACTGGTGCGGCCTGTCCCTGGATGGGTGACCGCCTAGTGGTATTTCAACTCAAGTGTTTTCCATGCTTCTGAAGGCACTAGCTGTTGGTTGCGTTTGTCACTTAATTGTGACAGTTGTTAAGGTAGATCAGAGGTCCCCACTTTTGTTTCTCATGGGCCTCCTCCAAAATTTTCTGGTTTCGGTGGACCCCCTACTGCTACATTTCTACCATATTCCATACAAAAATTGAAGTTTAGATCAAATGTAGACCCCGTCGAGTCTCCCGTGTACCCCTGGGGGTAACCTGGACCACTTTGAGAATCACTGAGCTAGATGAAGGGCTCCACCTATCTGCACTGGGCATGCGTGGTGGAGTATCTGCCCATTCCCTTGTCTCAGGAGGCCTGTGCTCAGCAGTGGGACATTATAGGCTGATGATGATGATTGAGTAAATGGATTTTTTTTCTGTGCTAATTGCATTCCGTCTTAAGACTATGAGCAGATATGTTAAGAGGTTGTTCACATTTAAAGGGTATTCCCCAGTGGGAAGACCCTTTTTATTTTACCACTGTGCTTCCAAATCTTTATATCATGGCTTTTAAGGCATTTACAGTACATCATTTTTGTGAGATTGTTGTCGGTTGGAGACAGATTGTTATACCTCCTACTTGAATGTTTTGATTTTTAGTGCCTCATGTATTTAAGTGTTAGTGACAAACCATGGTGCACTAGAAATTGTCCTCAGAAAACCATTTTTCCATCTTTGCGTGATACATATAGGTACTTGAGTTGCCTAATAAGTGATTAGTGGACTAATGAGTATGGAAACTACCATTTCTTCTCCAAGATAAGTATTGATAAGTTTAGGTATGGTGCACACCAACTGATAAACATGTTTACTTGTCAGTGGTATTATTGAAACAGTTATTTCTATATTTATGTAACTTGTTTTTATTCTCTACTTAGAGTATGTTTTTGTAAATATGCAAAACCTTTGTGATGCATTAAAAACATCTAAATTGATGTAAATAATAATCCATTTTTATACCTACCCAAAAAAAAATTGTATTCGGGATTCATGTATGTATGTTCTTTTATTCCAATTCAACTTCTTAATTCTTGAATGGAGAACTCTTCTTCCAGGTGATACAGGGCATGCTGTTTACACGTGTTGTGACATAATGTAAAAATGGATTTTTATCGAAACAGGCTGTACATAAGATATTACTTTTTCTTTATTTACTGTGGTTGATGAATATTATTTTGCTATAAGATGTGGCTTAATAATTATAGAAAGTACAGACTGAGTCAAACTTATTGGCAGCTGTGATATTAGGCGCGGAACGCGCAGTAGCAAAAACGAAGGTATGCGGTACATTCGAGTGGACTGAACCTGGGCAAAGCCGACTCGCAGCGCACTTCACAGCCACCATTAAGTTTGGTTCGGATTCTAGCAGGATGGTACAAGAATAAAATGCATAGAAAAACATTATGTTATCTTATCTGTTAATAATATTTACTTTATTTTATCTCTTTAATTTATTTAATCTCTCTCTTTTTTTTATCTCTTTAAACACAAAAACAATTATAATTTAATTAGGTAGGTAGGGTAGTAGTACCTTTAATTTTCAAATCCAGCTATTATGAGCACAGCAGATGTGCCAATTTACAAATAATCTCAAACTTTATTTTCCATATGGCGAAACTATCAAAAATCAATATACACATAAATTATAATAATCAGATTTTAGAACAGAACATAATTTCACATAGATACTGCACATTTATATTGGAAGAAACCTTGAAATATATAGAAATCACGCCTGCGGGCAGTAAATCTAGGACAAACTTATGTAAATGTAAAGAATTACCTCGCATCTCAGCCTTTGGATATTCCCTTTTTTCCGGTCGTACCAGTACACCAGGCCGACGTTCGTGCCAAGAGCGAGATATTCACTCACGGCATCAACACACGTTAAACATAATTCACTAGAAAAGATACCAGTCTGTATTCTTGGAGGAATTAAATTCAAAATATGCGAACATGGTGTCCATTCTCTCACGAAACCTTCCTCCGCGCCACCGGACACTTCCATTTTTGTGGGAGAATAGTTTTATTATGATAATACAGAAAAATTTAAGTACTCAAATGCATTATTTTGAAAGGGTAAACGTAATTAATTCTCGCAAAATTTTATACGAAAGGTACGAAAGCCTCAATCCATTCCCTCCCCGTAAGTTATTTTGACATAAAGGGAATTCACTCAAATACAGAGTTAGCCAACATAACAACCAAACATGACCGAATATGATACAGCAGTGGAGAATACCGGTTTATTTAAAAATGTTATTGAAAACCGTTAATTTCGTAACCATGCCATAAATGATTTTGAATGAAGAAGAAGCTTATTTTATTTTAACATCAAAGGAAAACTAACATAAGGTACATAAGTTACATAATAAGCTATACATAAGCTTAGATATTTACAGTAAAAGTTCTTATCACAATAATAGGAATTTTGTAAAATAAAAGCTCAATAAGTCTGTAAGAGCAAGAACTCTTCGCCGTCCCTATAAAAGGCTCAGAGAATCCAATAAGGGAAAAACGAGAAGAAACAATATCTTTGACTTATCCGTAGATCTACGAATTTTAGATCTTGTCGTCCGTAGACACGAACTTAACGATGAAACCACGAACCTAAAGTACTCATAAATACGAAAAACTTTTACTCACTTTTACTATGACACCAACCTAAAATGTATGAAACAGGTGTTTTTTATGCGATTTCGAAGTTGTATTTATGAGTAATTTCCACTTAACGTGGTTTCATTTACTGTCGTATCCAACCACTCATAAACGATAACAACATGGATAATTATATCCCATGCATCATCATCATCAGCTTATAATGTCCCACTGCTGAGAACAGGCCTCCTTTCACAAATAAGGGTGAAAGGGAATGGGCAGATAATCCACCACGCGTGCCCACTGCGGATTGGTGGAGGTAGGCTAGTGGTCAACCTACTTTTGGAATTTTTCAAGCCGCCTAGGAGGCATCCAACTAGCTTAACGACTATCACAATTAAGTGATAACCGGGACCAACGGCTTTACGTGCCTTCCGAAGCATGGAAACGCTCGATTTGAAATACCACTAGACGGTCACCCATCCAGGTACAATAATAATAATAATAATAAGATGAGATGGACTCAGTCTAGGAACGAGAACGTCATGCGCGCATATTACGGGTCTACAGAGGGGGGAACTAACCTCACCGCGTACCGTGCTAGGATGCTGTCTCTGTTTCAGGAACTAGAACCAACCGTCAACGTTTCGGCCCAACGACTGTCGGATCAGGTGCGGGTCATCCAACGCAATCATAGGTTGGATGATGCCGCACTTGATAGGCTGCGCTCAGAGGTGCTGAGCAACCATATCGTCTCAACTTCGGCACAAACCGCGGCACAAGCATCTATTGATGCAATCCCGCCGCGGTCCAATCATCGTGTTGAAGAGGAGGCTGATAGGGTTGCCACAGTAAGTAGCCAGTGCAACGTCCGATTGAGGAGCGCTCTGGAGGATGCGTTTCGCGAGTATAGGTACACTTCGACCCAACTTAGACCCCGATTACCACGCCTGCCTATGCACAACAAAAATAAGGCGCTGGTGTGTGCCTTGGACTCGCAGCTTAATTTTTTTTTTGAAAGCAGTGAGGACCTCGTCGATACACACTCGATCCTGTATTGCGCGGCTGTAGCGGCATGTCGTTTAGCCAACGTCAAGTTCCCAAAAAATGACGAAGCTACACGACCAAAACCAGCCGTACCAGCCTGGCAATGCAGGATCGAGCGTCGTATCGATGACGCCAGGGTACTCATCGGTAAATTATACTGCTTCAGGGAGGGCAATACACGACCACGAGTGATGCGCTTTGTGAGGCGGGCATTCTCGGGGACTGAAATCAGTCCTCCAGAATACATTTCCCGTGTCACAGAGCGCATCGACTTCCTGAAGCAGAAAGTTTGTGCATGGGCGAGCCGTATTCGGCGGTATAAGCGGCGGGTTGACCGATACACGCAAAATCGCATGTTCCAGAGCGATGAGAGGTGGGTGTATAGAGCTTGGGAGCGACCAGAACAAAGTGTGACAGATGTGTGCCGCCCGGATGATGCCGCCACGAGTGCATTCTGGCGCAGCATCTGGTCAGTGCCCGTCTGTCACACTGAGGCTGGCTGGATACGGGATGTCAGGCGAGTGTGTGAAACTATACCAGAAATGGAAAAAGTAGAAATTACACCATTAGACGTAGCTAGAGCAGTCCGTCCGTTACCGAATTGGAAATCACCGGGACCGGACGGACTGCACAACTTTTGGCTCAAATGGCTAAGTAGTTCACACACTTGCCTGGCATCTCAGTTCCAGTCATCCTTAGAGTCTGGGGCGCTACCCCAGTTTCTAACAACAGGCGTTACCCACCTGCTCTATAAGTCAGGTAGTCCCGCGGAACCCAAGAATTATAGACCGATCACATGTTTGTCGACGGTTTATAAACTTCTTACATCCATTTTGAGAGCAAAAATTAACACTCACATTGAAAATAATTCAATTATATCTGCCTCTCAAAATGGATGTAGGAATGGGTCCCGTGGTACTAAGGAGCTACTCCTCATTGACATGGCCATAAGCCAACAGGTTCGTCGATCCCGCAAGGATCTGTCTACATGCTGGATAGATTATAAGAAGGCCTACGACTCAGTGCCACATACATGGCTCATGAGGGTGCTGGAGTTGTACAAGATTGATGCAACTCTACGCACCTTCCTTGAGTCATGTATGGGACAATGGAGGACGGTCCTTCGCTATCCGGGATGTCGACAGATCCAGGGGAATGATGAACCTGTATGGATTAAACGGGGAATATTCCAGGGCGACAGTTTGAGTCCACTTTGGTTCTGCTTGGCCCTGAATCCTCTAAGCACACTGCTAGAGGATTCAGGTCTAGGCTATCGGTTGAGGAGAGGTGGTCAAGTCATATCTCACCTCCTCTACATGGATGACCTGAAACTCTTTGCCCCCAAGAAATTACAACTGATGGAGCTACTGAAGGTAACTGAAACATTCAGTAGCGCCATCAGGATGGAATTTGGTGTGGACAAATGTGCAGTTATGCATGTAAAGCGAGGGGAGATTATGGAATCCGATGGAACTCAACTCTCGGATTCCATACAACTTAAATCCCTCTCCTCATCCGAAAGCTACAAGTATTTGGGTATGTCGGAAGCGTTAGGCATCAACGTTGCTGACATGAAGCAATCGTTGAAGGAGCGCTTCTTTGGTCGCCTGAGGAAGGTATTAATTAGTCTCCTTTCAGGCGGAAACAAGGTGCGCGCCTTCAACGGTTGGGTCATGCCGGTTTTGATGTACTCTTTCGGCATACTCAAATGGACTCAGACTGAACTTGACGCCCTGGATAGAAGGGTCCGTACACTGCTGACCGCTAATCGGATGCATCACCCACGATCATCGGTGATGAGACTGTACATCCCGCGGAAGTGCGGGGGTCGAGGCTTTTTAAATGCTAAGACCCTTCACAACCGCGAGGTGTGCAGCCTCAGGGAATATTTTTTCAAAGCCGAAGTGGGTATGCACCGTGATGTGGTGGCAGTGGACAAGGGGCTTACCCCGCTCTCCATGGCTAAAGAGAACTGGCGCAAACCTGTGATACTTACCACGGATAACCGCAGGGAGATATGGCAAAGCAAGGAGCTTCACGGACGCTTCTATCGGGCTCTTCACGAGCCCGGTGTAGATTTCTTAGCGTCCGTATCCTGGCTACGTTTTGGTGACCTCTTCGGGGAAACGGAAGGTTTTGTCTGTGCAATTATGGACGAAGTTATCTTGACGAATAACTACCGGAGACATATCATGAAGGACGGGACGGTTGACGTGTGTCGGGCATGCCACCGTCCGGGTGAGTCCATTAGACATATTATCTCTGGTTGTTCTCGTCTGGCTAACGGCGAATACTTGCACAGACATAACCAAGTGGCCAGGATTATTCACCAGCAACTTGCTTTGAAATATAACCTTGTGGATGCTGAGGTACCGTATTACAAGTATGTGCCCGACCCAGTTCTCGAAAATGACCATGTCACGTTGTACTGGGATCGGTCTATCATTACTGACAGGACTATTGTTGCCAATAAGCCTGACATAGTAGTGATAGACCGATTAGCAAGCCGCGCAATGATAGTCGATGTTACCGTTCCGCATGACGAGAACCTCGTGAAAGCTGAGAAAGAGAAACAAATAAAGTATCTCGACTTAGCACACGAGGTTGTCGACATGTGGAATGTGAGCTCGGCTATCATTGTGCCGATTGTCGTAACGGCCAATGGCCTGATGGCCGAAAGCCTCGACCAACATCTCTCGAGGCTCTCGTTAGGCGGTTGGATCAAGAGCCTGATTCAGAAGGCAGTACTCCTCGACACGGCTCGTATTGTGAGGAGGTTCCTGTCTCTGCAGCCCTAACCACCGGTAGCTTGGACCTTGCTCCCGACACCGGCGGAAAACTTTTCTATTTTTTATATTTTTAAATGTTTTTATTTTATTATTTTTATAAAAATATTTAAAAATGAATTAAATATGTAAAAATTATAAATAAACGAAATAATAATAATAATAATAAAATATATTTTTAAGACAAAAAACTAAATAAAGAGATAATAATAATAATAATTTATTTATTTCTTCAAATATGGTACACAAGATGTCATATTAATTGAGATGTTCAGCATATTCTACCTGTTCCAGGTGTAGAAATATTAGTAAGCATGATTATCAAATTATTATTAAACGAAACAAAACACAAAATATAAGAAATCAAATTAAGGAATTACCTACAAAAAAAAAAAAAAAACAATGTCAATAGCCAGCATCAATAAAAATTTAAATAATAATAATCAAAGGGTAAATTAGCACAAATTAAATTAAATTTTATATTCGAAAAATTCCTGCAATGAATAAAAACACATGTCAATTAACCAATCGAAAAGTCTCGCTTTAAATTTTTGAAAAGGTAATGATCTAATGTCTTTTGATAATTTATTATAAATTCTTATTGCCATACAATGGACATTTTTACAGTATACATTTAATCTTTGATTTGGCACATATATTTTATACAAGTCTCTGCTGTTTTTTTTATTTAAAACAACATCATGAAGTGGGAAAAGTGAGGAATTCTTTTTTACAAATAAGCATATGTCAAAAATATACAGACATGGGAGCGGTAAAATTTTTAACTCTTTAAATATTGGTTTACAGTGTGCAAGGTATTCCGATCCATTTAGTGCCCTTGTACATTTCTTTTGGGTTTTAAATACTCTGTTAATATCTACAGAGTTACCCCATATAATAAGTCCGTAACGAATTACAGATGAGACATAACCATGATATGTGGACAGGGCAATTTCCCTTGAAACTAGGATTCTTAACCGCCGAAGCGCAAACACGAATCTATCCAATTTTGTACAAATTGTATTTA
This sequence comes from Achlya flavicornis, assembly GCA_947623365.1. NCBI lineage: Eukaryota > Metazoa > Arthropoda > Insecta > Lepidoptera > Drepanidae > Achlya > Achlya flavicornis. Next base: position 12,603,623 of record OX392484.1, read on the forward strand.
TGTGTTCTTTCCAGTTTAAGTTTTTATCAATGGATATGCCCAAAAATACAGTAGAATCAGCCTGTTGTATATGTTCATCTTTATATTTGATTTTAGAGGTCTCATTGCTATTATTTTTAAAGTTGTATGGTTGAAATTTAATTAATTTAGTTTTATTAATATTAACGTTTAGGTTATTATCATCAAGCCATTTAATTGTATTATTAATTTCATCATTAGTTATAGATTCTAATTCATTTTTATTTTTTGATTTAATTATTAATGTAGTATCATCGGCAAATAGTATACAGTCTTGTTTAAGTATTTTTGGTAGGTCGTTTATATATAATAAAAATAAAAGTGGTCCTAGGACACTACCCTGTGGGACGCCGCAGCTATTAATTTTTAATGATGATTCAAAAGTACCTTTTGTATCTCCAACTATCTTTGTTATTTGTGTACGTTGTCGCCGTCCACTTAAGTAGCTCTCGAGCCAATCATTTACTTTGCCTCTAAGTCCATATTTTTGTGTTTTGCAGAGTAGACGCTTATGACTTACAAAATCGAAGGCTTTGCTCATGTCTAGAAATACAGACATTACTGCCATTTTGTTATTTAATGATTCTGTAATTTGTTTAACCAATGAGAAGCAAGCCATAGTAGTGGAACTGTTTTTCTTAAAACCAAATTGATTTTCAATCAAAATGTTATTTTTTACCAAAAATTTATCAATTTTTAGGAGCATTGCCTTTTCAAAAATTTTGGATCGACGAATTTTGTTCGAATTTACCGACCACGATAGACGTAGCTTAACTTTGCCGATCGATTAAGAACGGCTAATCATGCTACACCACGAGCGCTTCCCATGCATACATATCCTAAATTATTTCATTGACAGATAACTAACCAGATAACATTTACTACTTTTTGTTTGTACATACTTAATAGACATAATTACACCCAGACTCAGGTCATACATGTCCTCTGTGGGAATCGAACCCACGACCTGCGGCGTGCGTTGTAGGTGGAATCTTAACCATCTGGCCCATCAAATGACTTTAGTACTACGTTTGTGTGGGCAATTCATCCTCCACAGGTATCTTAATACAGAATCTTTAACAAGATTGCTTTTTTACAAAGTGCAATAACATAATAACTGCTATAATTTGGAAGCAAAGGAGGAGTACCTATTTTAAATTATTAAATTCAAAATGATACAAAAAAAAACGTGTGGCACTCGGAGACTGCCGCGGTAAAGCTATTGCATTTGAGAATTTAAACTATACGTGTGTGTGTATATATTAAATAAACTAACTGCCCGGCACGACTTCGTTCGCGTCTACCCTACCCTACCCTACCCTACCCTACCCTACCCTACCCTACCCTACCCTACCCTACCCTACCCTACCCTACCCTACCCTACCCTACCCTACCCTACCCTACCCTACCCTACCCTACCCTACCCTACCCTACCCTACCCTACCCTACCCTACCCTACCCTACCCTACCCTATCCTACCCTACATAAGAAAAAAAAACAAAATTTCATAAGAATCGGTCAAGCCGTTTTTTACAAACACTGAGGTCTGAGCCACACGCAAAGAGATTACTCCCGTACGGCCCGTACCCCAGTGACGTGATTTTTCTGCTAATACTTATATTTTTAAACTCGTGATATCTATTGAATGGAATGTCCGAATTGAATAATTCAAAATGTTATGTTAAGGTATTGAAGCAGTCTTGAATATGAAGTAATTTATTTTGATAAGGATTAATACCAAAATACAAATAAAGAGCCTTTTCTAGCAGCGGCAATTCAATTAAATTTTTAAAATAGTAAAACACTTATTGTGGCTTAACTATAATAGTTAGACATATGGTATCGCGACACTTTTTGTAAACAATAATGTGTTCTACAAAGTCGTAGTACATTATTTTATTCTATCATCAATAGTTTTCGCAGCGCACGCGATGTAATGAATATTTTAGGTAATTTTTTTACACCTTGGGTTACATTATTAGAGTTTTAGTAAGGATCCCTAATTTTTTTGAAAATATAATATAGCCTATGTCAGCCGGGGATAGTATAACTTCCCAACAGTGAAAGAATTTTTCAAATCGGTTCAGTACTTTCGAAGCCTATTCAATGCAAACAGTATCACCGCTGTGCTGTGCTGTGTGGGGGGGTCATGAGGGTCATGACCCCCCCCCCTGGGGCTCGGCCGTCTAGGTCAACCAGAGGTTTTTTTTTTCTATTTTTAACTCAAAACTCCTGGGGTTGGGCCCCACGGATTTGATTCAATGTCTGTCACTATTTTGCTATAAATTTGCAAATTTTTCAACAAATTTCATATTTTGTCTGTCCCTAATTCAAAAGTTATCATGGATTTTTGTTACCACAGGGTCACTTTTGAATCTCTAGAACTAAAACACCTAGTGCTGGTGGTTATTCACAGAATTTGTCACTATTATTTGTCCAATTTTGTCGTCGTATATCTAATAAAAGGTTCTTAGATGGCCATGTCAGTACAGGCTCGTCTCTAGGTAGGTACTTTGGTTCTTGAGATACCTTTAGAAACATCTAAAAACATTTCGAGCCAGGCAGCGAAAAAATCAGATATTTGTGACAACATTATATTAATATGATATAATTATGATCTAAATTGCCATCGCCATAAGGCGTTTCAGAGTTCGGTGAACATAAAAAAAAGAAAAAAAATACAAACAGTCGAACATAGACCCTCCTCCTTTTTTGAAGTCGGCTAAAAATCAAAATCACTAGCACGTATCACACTCTTGATTGTGTTATCAATAGGTTCTGTGATCACATGAGTAATGGAAATGAATTTTTCGCGCTGCGCGGCCCGTCTTTTCTGTAGGACGTAATCACTACATAGGTACAACTAATGGACCGATTTTGAAAATCCTTGCAACTTTACTCTATTTTCGTGTGAATCTGCGGGTAACAGCCATAGTATTGTGTATTTTGAAACCCATCCAAGCTGGATCCCTGGATAAGTGTGTGACCCCCCCTGACCTGAAGGCTGGATCCGCCCTTGTGTCCAACAAATCTAAAGGGATTTTTCCTCGATGTGTGTGATACCGTGAAAGTAATAATGATCAATAAAAATTTACTAAGATGAAACTTTAATTGGTTTTCCACGTATTCAAGTGCTTATTTTTAGTTTACAATTTTAAATACAGCAGCAAATTCAGTACAGCTCTACGGATTTTTACATATCTGATTTGGCAACACTGTACTACGTATAGAAGTGCCAACGTAATAAAACAAACTGTACACTTGTCATTTTTTTGTCAAAGTGGGGCCGTAAGCGAAAGCCATATCAGCACGGATTTTGGACAATATTTTGAGCAAAATGGCTGATTCCGCTGCGGAAATTCCTATAAACATTGAAGAAACTGTTAGAGAAACATTAAAAAATGTTACTGATAAACCCCCAACGAGTATCGAGGGTGTCGCGATCGCCTACTTGAGTCTTGTGATTATGGCTATTTTACCGATATTCTTTGGGTCTTTTAGGTCAGTGAAGTATCTGAAAGAGCAAAAGGTGAGTACGAGAACATTTCCATGTAGTTTTATGTGAATTTTATCACATCTTGTTTGATTGATACGAGCTCCAATAGGGATGTCACACGTACGTCTCCGTGGCATGTTCGGCTTACACGTAAATAAAGTTAATTGTTCACGAACATGTCACCGCAAAATGAGTTACTTGTTTCTGGCAAATAAATAATTTTTGAACATATGACTAAGTGGTTTAACAAATTGATTATAAATTCAGATTTTATTCCTTTATCAACTTTCTTTTTCCTTCAATATGTAGGTAGTAATTTTATCTTGTACTAGCTGTTCCCCGCGGTTTCATGCGCATCTTTTTTTTTCGTGCCTTCTACAAAGAAAAAAACTATTAGAAAACTTTAAAAAAAAAGATGGATGAAATCTGTAAAGTCATTCTCAAGTTATGACCAAGGGAAATAGGGATTAATTTTTATGTATACAGATATGTGATTAATACTATCCAACACAGATTACGGAAACTTTATTTAACGAAAAACACTCTTATTAATAAACTTTGTTTAACATAGCAAATACCAAATTCAAAAGTGAATACCAGGTGTGTGTTTTTCAATTTGTTACACTGTATTAGGGATGCAATGAATACTATTATTCACATTTGCTGAATATTGTTATCTTTTATGAATATTCATATTCGCAGAATATTATTTCAACTATTCATGTAGGCATAGTATTTTCTTTTCATTATTTTTTTGAATGAAACAGAATGCAAGCTTGATGCAAAATTAATCCGCTTGAGGGTTGATTTTGATAACTGCTTCTCCCAATGACACCTTGTGGTTTATGATGTGCATGCATCTGTCAATTTCTCCATTTATATATATGAACATAGTTTACACATTATATACAATTAAATAAGATATATTCAGAATATTATTTTTGCTAACCCTGACCTTAAAATCCTGCTGCCTGCCTGATGATTGTCCGTAACCGCTTATATAATGAACACTACATTATGTCTTTTATTTCTTATAATTTCATACTTTATTTAATGCCATAAAGAAATATATAATAGTGAATCGAGTTGAATATATCAGCCATGAGGACTAAAATTTGTCAGTCATGAGGACTACAATTTATCAGTCATGAGGACTACCATTTTTTCAGTCATGAGGACTACAATTTATCAGACACGAGGACTAGAATTTATCAGTCATGAGGACTACCATTTTTTCAGTCATGAGGACTACAATTTATCAGTCATGAGGACTACCATTTTTTCAGTCACGAGGTCTACATTTTTTATTAATATAACTTGATAATAGTGAGTGCAAGTTTAATATTAAGTACAATGAGTACTTTGAATTGTTGCGAAATAGTACATGAATGTTTAAATCATTATTCACTTGAATATTCAACTGGTTATTCAAGAATTTTAATTGAAACTCATTATGATGCTAGAAGATATGACTGCAGTTTGTACATTAATTAAACCTAGAACTTCTTTTTCAAAACTGTGTCTACATAGATACAGGTATAGCAAACCTAAGGCAGACCAAGAAATAGTGGGCACCGCATAAAAATATCATCACATGAAGTATTATTTGGCAACTAATTTGCAACAATACATGTCATATTAAAATGTCTATAAACATTAAACTATTATAGTTATTGCAGTATAAAATGTTAATGTATGTGGTTGCCAAAATCTCTTCAATGAACAAAAAAAACATTTACATTACAATACATCAATAATGTAATTTGAATGGTTTTTTCCCTAATCTACTGATTAGGGAACAAAAACCTGATAGTGATGAGGCTAAGATTGCTTGTTGGTACATCATGGTGACATTGAAGATTTCTTTGATAAAAATGTAACTACACACTAACGGTCTTACTCATAAACGGTATTTAACTATTCCTACTGATTAAATTGAAGTGCTCATGGTGTAGCATGATAAGCCGTTCTTAATTGATCGGCAAGTTATTCACTAAATACACTAAATCAGTTTATTAGTTAAATAACGTTTTATGAGTAAGGGGGTAAATCTACAAAATCACTTCTTAAAATGGACATTTCTAATTCTGAATGTCAAAGGGATGTGAAAATCTCTCAAAGAGACAGTGAAAATAATCATCCCTAAATAAGCATTCAGAGTGGATAGTTCAGACAAAGTAACAAAATATTGTTTTTTATTCCCCCTCTCTTTTTTATTCCTAGGGATTATTAAAATAATATACCCTATACCACTCCACAGATAGTAACCTAGTAAGCAGTTACTACAATTTTAGTAACCTCATGATTAAATCCATCAAGCAGTTTAGGCATGGGTTAACATAATAACATGTTGTTAGCTGAAAGTATAAATAATGAAATATGCATGACAAAATTCCTATGTAAATCCTAATCCTAACTAATATTATAAATGCAAAAGTGACTTTGTTTTGTTTGTTGCGTCTTCACGCCCCAACTACTATACATATCATCATGAAATTTGGCATGCAGATAGCCTATGGTATGGAGAAGGACATAGGCTACTTTTTATCCTGGGAATGTGGGTGAAAGTGCGGGGGACAGCTAGTATAAAATGTTTTTACACCTGATTGCAGCAATAAACATGTTAAATATATTAACATTTTTACAGGAGTCTGGTGAACGCGCAGAGACCATGTCAAACAAGGATGCGCTGATGTTCCCTCTGATAGCATCATGCGCGCTCTTCGGTCTCTATGTATTCTTCCAATTCTTCTCCAAGGAGTACATCAACCTACTTCTCACTGGATACTTCTTCTTCCTTGGAGTACTTGCACTGAGCCATCTACTTAGGTATGTGAATTTTAAACTTTCAATCCCAAGATCAACCATATGTTTTTACCAGATACATAAACTTAATTTACCAAATCAGTATCCTAACACCAATTGTTTCTGTAGAAATCTCAAGAAGGACTGGTCCGAATTTGAAAATTTACTAACCAATAGAGAGCTACTCTATTCCGAAGTTACATAGACTATGCAGGTGAAACCGCGGGGAGCAGGATTGTATTGTTTTGGAACTGTGTACCCCTGACTAGAAGGCTCTCCTGAAGGCTGGATCTGCTACTCCTGAATTCAATATACCTATAGGAAAGTTATAAATGATTAAAAATCCACAGCAGTTTACACTATTAAAATTATTCTTACAGTTGTTACATACTGCTAATTACGGATATACTTTTTATGGATTATACATGCATTCGTAGAGTAAATAAATAAATATCAGGATCAGGAGGGATAATAAATAGAGTGGAAGAGAAAATAAAATAAAATCAATCTTAATTAAATACTAATGTATATGTATGTGTGGGGGTGTGCGTGTGGGTGTGTATGTGTGAGTGCGTGTGTGGGTGGGGGTGTATAGTTAGATAGTAAGTTTAATTTATTAATCTCCCTTGCAGCCCAATAATATCGTTCATGGTCCCGGCTTCGGTTCCCAACGAGCCGTACCACATACACTTCACGCGCGGCGACCGCGACACGCGCACTGACATCATCAACTACAAGTTCACGTCCTATGACGTCATATGTCTGCTCATCTCCCTGTGCCTTGGCGGTTGGTACCTGTTTAAAAAGGTTTGATTACTATTTATCTTCTATACCAGGGCTTCCCAAACTGTGCGTCGCGACGCCCCGGGGTGCCGCCGTATTATCCCAGGGGCGATCTAAATAGGGTGTGTGACTGTGTCGATGCGACCGGAGGGATGCGGCGGGAGTGGGCGGCGAGTACTTTTTCTTTTTCAAAAATTTGATGCTATTTGAAGTTTTTCTGACAACTTGTTATTAGGCTAGAACTACAACTAGTAGGTAAAGTTTGGGAAGCCCTGTTCTATACTATACTTATATAATAAAGCTGAAGTTGTTTTAGTGAACACGCTACAGGAACTACCAGTCTGATTAAAAAAAAAAAAACACAGATGGGAAGCTGCATTGTCCCCGAGTGCTATATGCTACTTTTCATCAGGGAACGCGGGGAAACCGCGGGAGACAGCTAGTTTTCAAATATTTTTTTTTATCTAACAAAAAAAGTTGATATATCAATGAATTCTTTCCAATATATTTTATTAAAAAAAAGTGTGCGCTATGCGAGACTCGGTTAGCTCTCACTAGAATTAGGCCCGACATCCACCAATGTGAAGGAGCGGAGATATGTGTTTTCATACAAATCACTGAGCAGACTTTGCTTAGTAGGCATTCACTCTATAATGACGTCATACCATACAAGCTCCCGTACGCAAAAAGCACTTCAAAAGTTGCACAGTATTATAAGTGAGGAAGCTGTCTCCATAAACTTAACAAAACATCTATTCCAGCACTGGATCGCCAACAACCTCTTCGGCATTGCGTTCGCTATCAATGGCGTGGAACTGCTCCATCTGAACAATGTGGTGACTGGATGCATCCTGCTGTGCGGTCTCTTCTTGTACGACATCTTCTGGGTGTTTGGCACCAATGTCATGGTCACCGTTGCCAAGTCATTTGAAGCTCCTATTAAACGTAAGTGAATTAACCTCTAGGTTTGCCATTCACATGAAATTGAAAAGCTTTTTAGGGTTCTGTAGCCAAATGGAAAAAAACGGAACCCTTATAGATTCGTCATGTCTGTCTGTCTGTCTGCCCGGCGTATGTCACAGCCACTTTTTTCCGAAACTATAAGAACTATAATGTTGAAACTTGGTAAGTACATGTATTCTGTGAACCAGATTCATACAACACCCATACTTAGAACTGAAACATATTTTTTTTTTAAATATAACCCAAAGTTTGGGGTGTCTATGGATATATCTTCAAAAATGATATTGAGGTTTCTAATATCACTTTTTTCTAAACTGAATAGTTTGTGCGAGAGACACTTCCAAAGTGGTAAAATGAATGTGGCCCCTGTAACTTCTAAAATAAGAGAATGATAAATCTATAAAAAATATATGATGTATATTACGATGCAAACTTCCACCGAAAATTGGTTTGAACGAGATCTAATAAGTAGTTTTTTTTAATACGTCATAAATTGAAATTCATATCAAATACTCAGGTCTATACTACCATTTACTTATATACCTACAGGTTTGTACGGAACCCTTGGTGCGCGAGTCTGACCCGCACTTGTTTTCAATATTATTTTGTAGGCCATGTTTGACTACAATTTGACCATAGTAAGTAATGATTCCGCTGCAGTTGGTAAGCAGACAAAGCCTAGAAGGAACTGGCTCTCAAGTGCAGCTGTCGGAAAATACCCTGAAATTAATTATGAAAATATGTAAAACAGATAACATTTTATTACATAACATCCTATTCATGATATTTAACTTTTCTAATTATTTAAACTATGGGCTAACAAAATTGCCTACTCTTTGGTTATTTAGTATTCATAATCAGTGACGGATTAAGACAACTCGATGCCCTAAGCAATCCACGCCTGTGGGCCCCCCTATCTGTATGTCAACTAGAATCGGTCTTTAAACCTTTACCGCCTAAAAAAAATAGTTTTTTGTAAAATAAGATGATGAAAACAAAAAACCAAAGCATAATTTAATATTCCGCCCGTACAAACTTATAAACATACTTGACGTGAAGTGTAGTAAAAGCTTGTAACAATACCTATCTACATAGTATATGTATGTATCTACATACATTTTAAGGCGATGATAGCTCAGTGGTAGTGACGTCGGATACCGAGACGAAGGTCCCGGGTTCGAATCCTACAATGAGCTTGAGTTTTCGGTGAAGGAAAACATCGTGAGGAAACCAAAGCACGGTGGTAGGGTACTTTGTAGTACCCGTCTGGCTGGCTACCACCCTCAAGTTGAAAATCTGTCGCCAAGCACCTATCGGTGTGTTCCGTCAGCTGCACTTGAGAGCCAGTTCCTTCTAGGCTTTGTGTGCTTACCACCTTCGACCACATCACCACTTACCATAGTGAGATTGGATAAGGAAATTAAGAAAGTTGCGAGGGTAGGTTAGTTAGGGTAGGGTAGGGTAGTAGGTAGTAAGTAGGGTAGGGTAAGGTAGTGGTAGGGTAGGGTAGGTTAGGGTATAGGTTAGTAGGACACCACGCGAACGAAGTCGTGCCGGGCAGCTAGTTCGCTTATAAATTAAAGAAACACGCCCGACCGCTAGGTATCGGTAGTCGTCTTTCGGTAGGTATCATTTAACGCGCGTGTCATTGACCTCTCAAACTAATTTACCTACCTAGAAAAAACTATTTCGGAGCTTGCAGAAACCTTTACATTACACCAAAAACCATTTTTATGTAAAATGTTGCCAAGACATATGGCTCGCACTGTCAAAAAGTTATCAGATCTCATGTAGAGCCAAGCCACATATATGTGATTCCATATATACATACAGGTGAAGCTAATAAAAGCGTGTTGAAAAAAAAAGTCAGGCGGGCCGTATGCTTGTTTGCCAGCTAAGTGGTATAAAAAAAAAAGTTAAGATATAAAACTATAGACCAACATTTATTTTTTTGCATGTCACTATTTGCTTTAATTAGAGCTCTTAAAATGTCGCACAAAGTATGTTTTATATGACCATGTTCATATTTTCTTCTCATCTCATTTTACTTTATATACAACCTCATTGTATAATTTAAGAAAGCCTATTTTCTACTTTTTATCCGCCGTCAAGTCTTCGCCTAACAATAAATTCAGTTACCAAAAAAAAAAAACAATGCCAGTTTAAATTAAAACAACTGCTACTTTCTACTTAAAATGATCCTTCACTTTAGCTGCTAACCTATTATTTTTAGTACCTCCTTAAATTTTTTATAAATCCCAAATTCAGATTAATTTGTCGCCGCGTTAAATACATGCCGTAAATAAATAGCAAACTTAAGCAGACCAGCCCCCACAAGCAGCACCTGGCGCTACTTTCAAGCTTCCCCTTATACTAATTTGTTATGTTATCCCCTACATTGTAGTGGTATTCCCGCAAGACCTGCTGGTGAACGGGTTGAACGCGAGCAACTTCGCGATGTTGGGTCTGGGCGACATCGTGGTGCCCGGCATCTTCATCGCCCTGCTGCTGCGCTTCGACAAGAGTCTCAAACGGAACTCGGACTTCTATTTCAGGTAATCTTTATACATATACAACGTGTAATGAAAAGGTAATGAACATCCGTGAAGACTACATCAGGTACAGTCGAGGACATAAATATGTATACACTTTTTGAAATTCAAAAGCAATTTTCTCGCATGTTTAACATTTAAGTGTTAAACTTAGATTCTGCCTTTATAATATCTCATAATTTCAATCAGTAGTTTAAGAGGAAACCGTTGTTGAATTTTACTAAGTGTATACATATTTATGTCCTCCACTGTACAAGACTGTAAACTAGGGTGTTTATGTCCAGAAACGCTGTAACATGGAGTTTCTGAGTTATTTGCAAAGAAAGATCGATGTTTGACAACTTCAATAACCATGAAAAAAAACTCATTAAATGTTTTTATATGGTGCTAGAATGGCTCGATTGATTTATTATATATCAAAATACAAGTTTGAACTTTTTCAAAATCGGCCTCTAGACTCATTTGAACATTTTTCTTTATCACATTTTAGGATTTGGCCATCCATCCTCACTTTAATCATTCAAAATGTAATATGACAATCAATTCCCGTGCCCTAATCTCGTAAAAAATCTAAAATGGCTCGACCGATTTGAATATTTTTTGTTGTTGTTTTTAAACAACTTTAAAAAAGGAGGTTCTAAATTCAGTTGTATATTTTTTTTATGTTTGTTACCTCATAACTTCGTCATTTATTAACCGATTTTGAAAATTATTTTTTTGTTTGGAAGGTTACACTTCCCGTTTGGTACCATTGTCATCAGATTAGGATTACTACAGGTACAGTCGAAGACAAAGATATGTATACACTTATAATTATAAAAAATAAGTAATCATAAAAAGCTCCATTAATTTGTACTCATCCAAATGCTCAAAAATATGTAAACAATATACAAAACATAAATATGTACCCGACACGATCATAAATTTGTACATATTAGATAAAACAAAAATATGTATTCCCTATAAGATGCATAAAATTGTTACCACTCAATGTGCCAAAAATATGTACACAGCCATCTGAGCAATGATGACACAAACATTCATTGATATATATATGTAGTATCGCTGCACACATGATTAAATATTTACGTTCTATGATGTCTTTAGACCAGGTCATGACGTCATTTGCGTGTCATTTGTTTCTTAAATTTCACTTTTTATTTGAATATACTTTTCAATGTCAGTCGTCAGATTCAATTAAGGGTCAGTTCACACCGAAACGCGATGCAACGCGGCAAGCTTATATAGCAATAGAATATAGATCTTTAAAAAGTGTTTGCCATGTTAAACTTTTCAGATACTGGTCCGATTGCTCTCAAAATGGATATTTGAGAGACATTGGGATCACAAAACAAGAATCTTTTCTCAAAATGTTGAAAAACTGTCCGCCATGTTGAACTTTTTAGATACTGGTCCGATTGCTCTCGAAATAAATATTTGTGAGACCTAGGAATCACAAAACAAGAATCTTTTCTCAAATTTTGAAAAATTTTTGTTTCTTCTTCTGAAAAGATTCTTGTTTTGTGACCCAAAGGTCTCTTAAATATCGAATTTGAGAGCAATCGGACCAGTATCTAAAAAGTTCAACATGGCGGACACTTTTTCGACATTTTGGGAAAAGATTCTGGTTTTGTGACCCCAAGGTCTCTCAAATATCGAATTTGAAAGCAATCGGACCAGTATCTATAAAGTTCAACATGGCGGACACTTTTTCGACATTTTGAGAAAAGATTCTTGTTTTGTGACCCCAAGGTCTCCCAAATATCGAATTGGAGAGCAATCGGACCAGTATCTAAAAAGTTCAACATGGCGGACACTTTTTCGACATTTTGAGAAAAGATTCTTGTTTTATGACCCCTAGGTCTCTCAAATATCGATTTTGAGAGCAATCGGACCAGTATCTAAAAAGTTCAACATGGCGGACACTTATTCAACATTTTGAGAAAAGATTCTTGTTTTGTGATCCCAAGGACTCACAAATATCGATTTTGAGAGCAATCGTACCAGTATCTAAAAAGTTCAACATACGGACACTTTTTCAACATTTTGAGAAAAGATTTTCCAACAACTCCAAACACGGCTAGGATATGTTGCTCCGCTATAGAGTTCCAGTGCCCACCCTCCTACTCCATCATCAGACCCTGAAAACCATATATGGTAAAAGTTATCTCATGATAAATCCAACAACCCCAAACACGGCTAGGATACGTTGATCCGCTATGGAGTTCCATCCAGTGCCCACCCTCCTACTCCATCATCAGACCCTAAAAACCTTATATGGTCAAAGTTCATCTCACGACAATCCCAACAACCCCAAACACAGCTAGGATACGTTGCTCCGTTATGGAGTTCCAGTCTCCACCCTCCTACTCCATCATCAGAAGCTAAAACCATATATGGTCAAAGTTATCTCATTACAATTCCAACAACCCCAAACACGGCTAGGATAAGTTGCTCCGTTATGAAGTTCTAATGCCCACCCTCCTTCTCCATCATCAGACCCTGAAAACCATATATGGTAAAAGTTTATCTCACGACAATTCCAACAACCCCAAACACGGCTAGGATAAGTTGCTCCGTTATGAAGTTCCAGTGTCCACCCTCCTACTCCATCATCAGACCCTGAAAACCATATTAAAGTTCATTTCACGACAATTCCAACAACCCCAAACACAGCTGGGATACGTTGCTCCGTTATGGAGTTCCAGTCTCCACCCTCCTACTCCATCATCAGACCCTGAAAACCATATATGGTCAAAGTTTATCTCATGACAATTCCAACAATCCCAAACATGGCTTCGGCTACGTATCTAATTCAAAATATTTGAGATAATAATCATGAATAAATATTTCACGACGAATTGTTGAAATTGCACAGTGAGTGCCCTGTTACATGGAGAGACAATAAGTTTACCTTTCTCAACGACTTGATCACTTAATGCGGTAGGCGACGTTGCCAGCCAGCTTGCGCACGAGCTGACAACACCGCGAGCGCGAAACTACCAACGTGTCCGCACGCAAAATTATTGATTTTTTTCAAAACTTTTTTCAAGTACCTACCGTTTTCAATGAAATTCCATGAAGGCCTTGACTGCAATGAGTTTACATATTTTTGACTATCTATAATGTTGAATACATATTTATGATATTTTGATTGTTCACAAATTTATGATTTGATACATGGATATATATTATTGAACTTGTTATTTACATACATAATTGTCCAACAGTGTATACTTATTTTTGAGCTTTTGGGTGTTCCCATATCTATGATTATGTGAACGGCTACTTTTTATGAGGCTTGGTGGTGTATACTTATTTTTGTCCTCGACTGTACCTACTTTGAAGTCGGTTTAAGTTTTTTGTAAAACAGTTTATGTTCGCCCCAACACCCTCATCAACACCGTCGAACTATAAGCGACTGCGCTCGATTCGGTGCTACAATTGATTGTTGTAATCCAGGGCAACATTCTCTGCGTACATCCTGGGCCTGCTGGCGACGATCCTGGTGATGCACGTGTTCAAGCACGCGCAGCCAGCTCTACTGTACTTAGTACCAGCCTGTCTCGGGACGCCGCTCTCACTGGCGCTGCTCAGAGGGGACATGAACGCGCTCTTCAAGTGAGTACATCCTGCCGCTGCCTCTCCTACCTACTTACCTGGTGATGCACGTGTTCAAGCACGCGCAGCCAGCTCTACTGTACTTAGTACCAGCCTGTCTCGGGACGCCGCTCTCACTGGCGCTGCTCAGAGGGGACATGAACGCGCTCTTCAAGTGAGTACATCCTGCCGCTGCCTCTCCTACCTACTTACCTGGTGATGCACGTGTTCAAGCACGCGCAGCCAGCTCTACTGTACTTAGTACCAGCCTGTCTCGGGACGCCGCTCTCACTGGCGCTGCTCAGAGGGGACATGAACGCGCTCTTCAAGTGAGTACATCCTGCCGCTGCCTCTCCTACCTACTTACCTGGTGATGCACGTGTTCAAGCACGCGCAGCCAGCTCTACTGTACTTAGTACCAGCCTCAAGTATAAAATCTGTGTCTGTACCAGTGTGCCAGAACAGCTGCACTCGAGAGACAGTTCGCTCTTTTAAGATATTTGTTCTTCACGCCCATCATTAATAAACATGGTTGAGGCAACACACAAACCTACTGTAAAAAATACTTCATCATTCGGTGCCTCATTTCTGAGGATCGTGGTCACTTGAACCCCTTAAACGGACAATTTGTCTCCATCGATTCCAGTCCGAAATAGCTCCCACCACCTGGTAGAACTTAGAGGCCACTATTTGAGGTGGCTTCTATCTCTTGCCTTCGGTATTGCCAACAATTACCTTCCTCTTTCACACTATCTGGCCAAAATACCAAAAAATGTTAAAATACATTAATTTATCTATTTTCTTCCACAGTTACGAAGACCAGCCGGCTGAAGTGGAAGCAGACAAATCGAAAAAGTCTGAATAAGCTCAACCCGGTCACTTCCATGCACAAAGAATAGCACACCTTGTGTTAAGTACATACTTATTATTTTTCTAAATCACTCCACAAATGTGAGGGACCATGGCTATAGAACAATTGAAAGCCATTTTTAATTTGATACTTAATTTATGCATTTTAAGGTTCACAATGTGTTGCCGAGGGATATTCCATTATAGAAAGCGACTGTTATTGACTTAACAATATCTTGTAAACACATGAGATGGAATGCATTGTTTTTTTTTAATATTGTAACTGAATTAAGATTGTCTATATTGTTATCGAATCAAAATAATTGTGCCACGTATTTTATGGATGGTGCCTGACGTATTTTGCTTCCTCATAGGATCTTCCAATTGGGTTTATAATGTAAAATTAGATTTAACGCAATGGTTGTTTCACATTAAATAAAATTTATAATTTAAACTGGCAACACTGACCGGTTAATTGTTTATTTAGGGCTATCCAACCTGATTTGAAATTGTAACATACCGCGAAATGAATTCAAGTCAGTTTGTTAGAAACTAACAGAATTTTTGTATTATGTATTTATAATTTTTTTTTTCTGTTCAAAACTATGTTAAGAAATTTTTTATTGCATTTTTGTATATATTTTTGTTCTCTTTTTTTTAGAAAGCGAAATAAAATTTAGACTATTAAGTTTATTGTATTTGTTGACTTATACTGTTTCTTTTTGTATTCATTTCAAAAGTTACCAACCGTTCAGTAATCGCTGTTGTTAAATAAACGTGAAAAATATTATATTTAAGTACAATATAAAATAAATTAATTAATACAAGAATTTGAATTATTAGTTCACCTTTACATATTTGGCATTAATAAATACACAAAAATACAGGGTATTCAATGTAGCACGTGTTTTACAACGACCCATATCTTCGTAATTTTTACGTATTATGTCATTAATTTACAGCATCATTATTTCATTATACAATATTTTCTATGTTCAAAATCAAAAATTATTTATTCAATTTAGGCCCTGATAAGGCTCTTGTGAACGTTAACAAATGACTCTACGCCGGTTCCAAATACAACTTGAAATGAGAAGACTCCGGCAAGAAACTCAGCAAGTATTTTTTTTTTAAATGTTCTTGTTACAACAAACAAAATTTATGTAGATATATTTTTATTTATAAACCCTAATCCGGTACATTCGATGATATTCTGATCGCCATCGGGTCGCACAGTGAACTTCGTCTGAAATCAATAAATATTACAATTGATATAATTCTAATGTGAAGGCAAGTAAAACCGGGGGCTCGGATAGTAATAAAATGGAAGCATTATTATAACTAGTGAACCGTAGTGGTCGAAATCGACAGCTTTTTTTTAAGTTGGATAAATTCTCTGCAAGTATTTATATAAAAATATCTTGAATTTGTATGTATATATCATTATTATATACATTATAAATCCTATGTAATATTATAAATGCGAAAGTGAGTTTGTTTGTTACGCCTTCACGCACAACTACTCAACGGATCATCATGAAATTTGGCATGCAGATAGCCTATGGTATGGAGAAGGACATAGGCTACCTTTTATCCCGGGTGAAACCGCGGGGGACAGCTAGTTATTATATAAACATATAAGCCTTGTGCACTTCTCCATATAAACTTTAACTATGCCAAATCACCAGGCAGGTGAACCCGGGGGCTTAGCCAGTGATTATTATATTTTACCTTGGCAATTAATTCAGCTACATGTATGGCCGTCTTGGTGTGGAGAGTTATATCACCGGCTCGCACCGCCGACGGACCGTCTGCTAACGCCATGTATATTATCACTTGATCCTGACATGGAACAAACAATACATTAGTATCAGTAGGTTTTTATGTATTCAAAACATAATAAATAGTTGTATTAAAAAATACAAAAAACGAATTGACAGATGAGACGATAACGACGATTTAGCGGACCATACATTTCTAAGGATAATTGTATTTTCTGGCTCTCGTCCTTGAGTGAAGCAGGATTACTAGAAGTTGCCGACGATTGAAATATGGACACATGGTGGACGTGTAATCGCTAAAATTAATATTCGTACAATAGTATCCAACTGATATGGCTTACCGATGTACCTGCGCAGAAGATACATTTTCAAAGCGCGGGATATGCTATTGGTCGGCAGCTGCCGCCATGTGTGCGGAGGGACGTCACTTGCGACTGAGACGGAACTAACAGCTGCACTGTATTATGAACTATATAGTAGTGCTCTAAGGTTGATTGTAAGTTTTACGCATTCTTTCGTTAATCTTCAGGCCATAATTTCTTTTCTGTGCGAACGAAGATTCACGACGCGCCTTATCAGTTGGGTACTAATGTAACTACCGTGAAGGTGCGGTGTCTCTCGTGTGAAAACGAGCGTTTGCCATGTCGTCTCTCGTCACTACAAAATTGTGTCGTAATCGTAGTAGACAAGACGGTTATCGATCGACAATCGTTATCGTTAGTAAACAATGAACCTTTGTATGGGATTGACATAAAGAGATTGTTAAAAATAACGTGATATTTCGATTTGAAATGTATTATATTATATCCCATAGTGAAAAGCCGGCTTCAAAAAACTTTGATCTGAATAATTTTGAACTTAGATAACGAACAGTTAAAACATGATTTTCGCTAACTCCGTGTATTCTGTCTATTCACTTTCAAAAGGTAATGAACGAATCAAGTTCTAAACTGACGAACCTTTTCACTCCATCACTGTACTGTCAAAAAATGCCTATTAGATCTTGCCGACTTTACTTACATTATAAGTAATCAACAAAAGTTTATAAGTGTTAAAAATAATATTAGGTAACCTGTATATGATTGTCGACACAAGCGCCACTGAGCAGCACCGAGTTGAGTTCGTCAGCGGCGTGCCGCCCCACTAGTGCGGGTTCGAGTCCGCGCCGCCCCAGTCCCGACCCTCCTAGCACACATCCTGACGATAACTCGCATACCAAACTGGAAAATTTATCAATTCTATTTGAGGTATTTTATACACCTATCGCTGACTTTCCGTTTTCACGCTGAAATAGACAACCTAAGCTGCGTCATCTGTCGATACAGATGACGCAGCTGATGTTTTTTTAAGCTTGATATATTTGCACTGATTCCTGTAGAACTGTATTTTCTATGGTAAGTATACTATTCGAAATCAAAAAGTCATATATTCAGTTTAGGCCCTGGGGCTCTACCGCGTAACTCAGTGGTGGCATAAGGCGTGGGCGACGTGGGCCACCGCCATCGAGGAACAATCCCTTACGAGTAGTAATACCGAGCAATCCGATTCCGAAACAAGTCAGTGATTTGTCACTGATTTTGATCAGTAAGGACCAATCACTGCATCGTGTGTTCTTGACTTGGCCAATCAGAGCGCATGTGACCTTGTCTTAGCCAATCAGAGCGCATTATCGATGGTGGGAAATTGGCGGAATATATTGCAAGCAAAATTAACGTCATTGCGCTTCTTTGGGTTAGTTGTTCGATGTATTAGTCAAACTATCGTTAAATATGTCAATGTCTGTCTCCTCATATAAGCTATTGTAAAAATTGCACACTCTGACTATGTAAGGATTTTGACGATACTTAAATATTTATGTTGGTATGTACTTACACTATACCATTGCAGTTATCGGGTGCATAATGTTGTTCTTCCTTGTAACAGTCGATATTAACGTTGCCGTGATGTTGCAACAACTGTTTAGCCCCGTCTGCTATTTGATACGCGAGCTACAAATAAAAACATACCAGTTAAAAAAAAAAAATACCGCAGCCAAATAACTTTATGTTGTGTAAAGTTGTGTTCCTGCGCGTGAGTAAGGTCGCCAGAGCTCATTGGGGAGGGGGAAGGGTCGGTAACGCGTGAGCGACGATTTGTGTGCCGCAAGCGTCCATATGGCTACGGTAACCGCTCACCATCAGGCGGGCCGTATGCTAGTTTAAAGACTAACCCCCTACTCATAAAACGTTATTTAATTAATATACTGTTTAAAGGGTCACGTAAATAAAGTCACTCTATTGTCATTGTCAAATAATGTGACGTTATTTACGTGACCATTTAAACAGTATATTAGTTATATAGCGCTTTATGAGTAAGGGGGTTAGTCGATAAAAAAAAGACTATTACATCATAAATTCTGTTTGAAATACATGTAATTTATCAACTATCATATGTTTTAGTTTTTAATTTAGGGCTAATCACTGGAACTATAGTAAGAGGCACGAGTGGTGAGCACAGATAGACACCTGCGCACTAGTTAATTTGTCGGTCTGTTTGTCGGAATGAAGCAGGGGGGAGCGGTGAGCTGCACACGGTTGGTTCGTCAGTCGATGTGAGTCGTCTATTGGATTCTCGCGTGTCATTTGGCTACTGTGATTTGACCAAAATATACATGCGCGTGCTTGCCCCCACTACTGCCTATCTATGCTCACCACTCGTGCCTCAGACAGTACCAGTCGGTTTCAAAAAAATATTTCACTAACAGGAAGCTACATTATCCCCGAGTATCATAAGGCTACTTTTACTAATAATGTTGACTTGCAAATGACACTTGCAGTTGAGTCTTGTGATAAACGATCAAACATTTCCAACCTGATATTATTTTTTTACCACTAAGGTGGCAATCAAGCATACTCGCCTGATGGTAAGCAGTTACCGTAGCCTATGGACGTTTGAAACAATAGGGGTATCACTCGCGCGTTGCCGACCCTGATATTGACTTTGTCTAGCCTTAACCTTATTTTAAAAGAATATTCACATAGATCGCAGGTAGTTGTCTGACTCCAAGAAACAGTTCCCTTTTACTTTGTGTGCTTACCAACTGGTCAAACACTGTCCTATACATAGTAAAATAGCGTACCTTGACAGGCAAAGAGCCAGCAACGAAACTCCATCCATATATCTTATCGACAGTTCCACGCTCCGTGAGGTTTATACTTTTGAACCGCTGCACTGGTGTTATATCTACTGTGACGCGACCACCGCCTTTAGGGAAGTAGCTGGAAACAAGCGTTCAAGGTCGTTGAAAGCGTCAATAGGTGCTTATATACTACCTAGGCTAGATTCTTGAAAAAGTTTCATTTAGATCGTCATTTAGGTACAGTCTCACAAACTTATTATTTGGCCCAGTGAGAGTCAATGTTATCTCATTTGGATGGAGCAAACAATCAATAATGTAGTGCTTAAATTCTCTTTGACCAATGGCGATTGACATTTCAAAATGGCGTCGTTACTTTGTTAGTTCCTCTTTTGACCACCGGGCCAGAAGTTTGTGGGACTATAATACACTATCAGAAAATATGGTGGGTTTAAGTTTCGCGTGACGTCACGTCGTGGTACACTTTATACTCAAAACTGATGGGCAAATTTTTTTTACCATCCTTTTCATGATATTCTTACCCCCTCCGATGCACTTCAAAATCAAAGTAAGCTCCAAATGTCCTAAGGGCGGGGCGGAACACCTCGGTCATGTAGTCGATCTGCGGCGCCATGTCCGCGTTTGTGCCGCCTCTCAGGTCCAGCGAGACAGGCGCGTCCGCCACCAACCCGCACGGCAGGGCCACTTGGAGCAAGAGACTTATTGACCTGGGTAACACCTAATTCATCATCATCTGCCTGCCCTGTTCCCAATCACTTGGGGTCGGCGCAATATGTACACTTCCATTCGTCTCTACCATCCGTCCATCGAACAATTAACCCAAAGAAGCGTAATGATGCCTCGTGTGTTAGTGTCCATATTGTAACCACTTAGATGGACCATATGCTTGTTTACCGAATTCATCATATAAAAAACAAAAGAAATTCGGTTACATACATTTTTCAAATATTTTTGGACAATCTTGAGAATTTATTAGAAACAGATACAGTCACTGTTGCTTTTGATTTGTGTTTCAGTGTAATTAACATATATTTCCACAGTTAATTATTAAAATAAATGATATTAACTACCCTGCAGTATGAGTGTCAGCAACATAGCGACCTCCCCTGATCTTCCCTGGTGAGAACTCTATCTCTGTGGAACCTATAGTAGCACCCTTTAGCTGGCCTTGGCACATCTCTGCTACTAGTTGTAAACCTGAAAAACATCACATATTTTGCCAAAGAATACAGTTGGCTGTGTCAGAGCCACATACAACCCAACTGGTTAATATGTATGACACAGGCTATATTATTTAAGTTTTTTGAAAATAATTTCTGGTTCATCTAAGTTCACTAATTTCAGCTTGCTAGTAACTCCTACCTTAACCTGACTCTAATAGCTCAGTGGTAGATGTTCAATGCCAAGTTGAAGGTCCCGGGTTCGAAGCCATCACACATCATGAGGAAACTATATCCACACCACTTACCATGGTAAGATTGCAGTCTAACACAGGCCTATACAAAAAGAACCTACGACCTAAACTGCATAAATAGCAAAGGTGTTAATTTTGTATATATCTTTTAGTATAATAATATAGACTTTTAAAAAGAAAAAATATAGATTTAAGTATAAGACTGGCCAGTTGGCGTGGCTTATTAAGATTCCAGTTTTCACCTATCACGCCGCAAGTTGGGGGTGATCATGTCTGCATGTCCTGAGTCAGGGTGTACTATGTATATTTTTTTTTTTTGTTGTCAATTTCGCGACTTGGCAATCTGTGATTGTTTTCACAATGAGCCATTACGTTGTCCATATTTAAAATTTCACAATACAGAGAGCTGGCTCCAGTGAGCTCTCTCATATGTTGTCTTCAAATCTGTGAGCCAAACAAGGGACACTGTGTCTTTTAAGTCGAGAGTGTTTAACGCTTCCTGTGCCTTCCAGCTTTAGAGCCAATTCATTGGCATGGCTCGAGAGTCGAGCTTGGTAGTTCTTGCTGAATTTAGCAATCTCCTGTTTAACAGTGTTAATATTCAAATCCATGTGTATGTATTTGTTACTTATAAAATACGGTATGTCTAACATTGTTCTTAGTGTTTTACTTTGGAACCTCTCGAGTATTTCCAGGTTACTGTTGCTGGCTGTGCCCCACAGCTGGATACCATAGGTCCATATAGGCTTAAGGATTGTCTTATATACTGTAATTTTACTAGCTGGGGATAATCTTGATTTGCGTCCAGTCAACCAGTACATGGCCCTAAAAGTTGAGTCGAGTTGTTTGCGCTTGCTCCAAATATGTTTCTGCCAAGTAAGGCGGCGATCCAAGTGCATGCCCAGATATTTTGCACTTTCAGCTTGTGGAATTTCCATGTTATGTAGCTTGATCGGTGGACATGTCTGTCTTCTGAGGGTAAATGTTACATGTAGAGATTTGCTTTGGTTTACCTTGATACGCCATTTGTCAAGCCACACTTCAACCTCTGACAAATGGGTTTGAAGATTTGTAGATGCTGTCGCTGGGTTGACGTGCACTGATAGTAGTGCTGTATCATCGGCGTATGTGGCCGTTGTGGTCTTTTCGTGTGTAGGCAAGTCGGCAGTGAAGATTAGGTAGAGTATGGGCCCCAATATACTTCCTTGCGGTACCCCTGATGAGATTTCGCACATTTGTGATGTTTCATTATTGTGCTTGACTTCAAGGCACCTCATGCTCAGATAAGACCTCAGTACATGATAGAAGGAATGTGGAATAAGATTTTTTAATTTATGTGTGTGCCATACTTTATCAAATGCTTGGCTGATATCGAGGAATGCTGCAGAGCAATATTGCTTATTTTCTAGCGTGCGGTTGATTGTATCAGTAAGACGATGTATCTGCTTGATTGTGCCGTGTTGTTCGCGGAACCCAAACTGATGGGATGGAAGTATTTCCTGTAAGTGTGGTCGCATTCTATTCAGAAGAATTTTCTCAAGAAGCTTACCTAGCACAGGAAGAAGGCTGATGGGCCTATAAGAGCTCGCTTCCTGGGCTGGCTTCCCAGGTTTAGGTATCATAATAACCTGTGCAAGTTTCCATTGGTTGGGAAAGATTGAAAGTCTTAGACAGGCGTTGAACATTACTGTGAGGAGTAGGATACCATTTCTTGGTAAGTGTTTCAAAAGTGTATCATCAATTTGATCGTACCCTGGTGATTTATTTTTTGGTAATTCATCACCTCACGTCGCACCTCTCTCGGACTAGCACTTTTCAACGGGAGGCACATTTGAAGCGGCGTGTTTAGATACTTCAGAACTTCCTCATCATGTTCAGGATAAATACTTGGGTGTGGTTGAAAAACTGTTTGGAGATATTCTGCATACACTGTTACTTTTTCATGGTCGGATCTAGCCCAGGAGCCATCATGAGATCTGATAGGTGGTATTTGGTTTTTTGGTCTTTTCAGCTTCTTTGTGGCTCTCCACAGTGAATAGTTTGTATCTTTATTTGGTGTCAGACCTACTAAGTAAGTTTGGATGTTGTCATCAGTTAATTTGTCTATCATTCGTTTCAGGTCTTCTGAATCTTTGTTGAATTTTCTTTTGTCATTCGGATAGCCAGTATTGTGACACAGACTATGTATATTGAATATATATTTACAAACAAAAAAGTTGTATATGTAGTATATTGGATGTCTGGTTTCCATAGTACATGCTTAGTTTGGGATCAGATGACCATGTGTAAGGAATGTCTCAAGATATTTATTCATTCTTAATACCTTTTAAATGTTGTGCAGCTAACCCTGGTTTACTTCGACCAGCTCTTATTTTAGTAACTCTCACGGGTATACCCAATATGGCACTTAGTGAAATTGATATCCGTAGTATTTGACCACCCTGTAATATTTTTATAAAAATTATTATGGAAAAACTAATAAACATCAGCCTGTCTTTGGCCTCGTGAGAAAGTGTGAGCGTGTGTTTGTTAAACGACTGATCAGATTAGTGAGGCATATACGATTAACCAACAACTACTCTTCAGGGAATTCTTAGAATGAACAGGTAAGAGGAAATTTTGGTAGAGTTTTAAGTCGTAGAAGATAAAACATCAAGGAAAACAAAATTGTGTATTAAAACCATGAAAATGTTATTTTAGCATCAACTTACACCTTCCAAAATACTTCCATCGATGTCCAAGTATTGGGACATTATTAAACCCCAATGCCACAGACCACTATAGGGGATACGGGGGATACTACGTATCCCAATGCAGTCCAAAACAATGTTTCGAAAAGTCCGCTTGCTCGATAATCAAAAGTTCCAGCCAGCCGCACAGCGGTCCGTCAAACAAACAGTCCACAGATCACTAAACTAAACACTATGCACAGAGTCATGTTGTTGTTGTTTGTCTTATATGCCCAAAGGCAGGCAAAGGTCTGAGCCATACAGCCTTGTCTTATTTAAATTTTCTCGAGTTGAACAATATAGTAACAAAATAAATCACTTAATATAAGTCCGCACTGTCAGTCACCGTCCTTAAAAGTCATGTTTAAGTAAGTGGTAAAGGAAACTTGATAATGCTTCTCATCGAATTGAATTCGCCGAGAGTCTTACGTTAGGGTAACCATGATTTAAAAAATATAAAATAGCAGTGATAATTATGTAATCTCTTTTATTCTGTGCACCTAGGTAACTAAACACATATCAGGTTGGCAAGTTATTATTAAATAAATAAATATCCTGAGACATTCCTCTAAAAACTCAGGAAGACATAGAAAAAGCTGTTGAGAATCTAAATCAGAGCATCCAAGAAGCTGCCTGGAGTCCCAGAGTATATAAATACTACGTACAACTGGAGTTCAACACCAACCAGAGCAAAGACTATTCGCAACAATAGTTATCCACTGATAATTAGAGAAAAAATCAAGGAGAGACGTAAACTTCGGAGCATTTGGCACTCATCACGAGATCCTATCGACAAAAGAAACTTCAACCGCGGTTCGAGACAACTCAAATCTATTACCAAGGAAAGGGAAAATGCGACGTTACAAAAGCACCTGAAAAGCCTAACTCCTAATGCTAACTCTGACTATTCCCTATGGAAAGCAACGCGGACTCTTCGTAGACCATGTCAGCAAGTCCCTCCAATAAAAAATAGAGATGGAAAATGGGCTAGAAGAAATCAGGAAAAGGCAGACCTCTTTGCTGAACATCTCACAAATGTCTTTCAACCAAATGGCAGTAATGAGGATTCAAAGTTAATCGAAAAAGATATACAGGATTTCCTTGAATCCAGCTACCATTTATCTCCTCCAATTAAAAGCACATCACCAATGAAGAATATGAGGATACTATCCCGTATTCCTGTCTTATTATGGGAGCACAATAAAATACGTCTTACGTGAACCAAGTTTAATCGGGAACAGAATTAAAATGTTTCCACAGTACCCACTATAACATTAAGAAATATAACGTCTAACCCACATATATTACACAAGAGAGGTCAGATACCTAATAAATAACCTTAAAAACAAAAAGCACCGGGATACGACCTCATAACTGGAAGTACACTAAAGGAACTAACACACAAGCCTATTATCCTTGTTACAGCTATTTTCAATGCTATATTAAGGACGAGCTTCTATCCTGGGCAATGGAAGATAGCTCAAATAATCCTTATACTGAAACCAGGTAAACCTCCAAGCGAAGTTGCGTCATACAGACCAATAAGCCTCTTACCAGTCTTTTCAAAGCTATTTGAGAGGATGCTACTGAAACGATTGAATCCTAGTTTAGATAATGTGATCCCTGACCACCAATTCGGGTTCCGTGAACAACATGCAACCGTCGAACAAGTCCACAGAACGGTGAACACAATATCACAAGCCCTTGAACGGAAGCAATTTTGCACAGCTGCATTCCTGGACATCAGTCAGGCCTTTGACAAGGTTTGGCACGAAGGACTTCTGTACAAATTAAAATGTCACCTCCCGCACAATATCTATGCCATTCTTAAGTCATATTTAACTGATAGATGCTTTGAAGTGAAATTTCAAGAGGCGACATCTTCTCTTTGTAGCATACAATCTGGTATACCTCAGGGGTCGGTTCTCGGGCCCGTGCTCTATTTGATCTTCACAGCAGACTTACCCACCTCTGTCAATACTACAACTAGCACGTTCGCGGATGACACTGTCATATTAGCTACCCATAACAACGAGATTGTAGCCTCCGAGTACCTACAGAAAAGCCTCGATCAGATGAGCAAATGGTACCAAACATGGCGAATAAAGGTTAACGCTGACAAATCGACTCAAGTCACATTTACCCTGAGGAGACCAATATGCCCACCTTTTTTTTTTTTTTTTTTTTTTTTTTTTTTTTTTTTTTTTTTTTTTACTTTGTATAGTTTTGTGATTGACCACAATCTCACCATGGTAAGTGATGATGTGGTCGAAGGTGGTAAGCACACAAAGCCTAGAAGGAACTGGCTCTCAAGTGCAGCTGTCGGAACACACCGACAGGTGCTTGGCGACAGATTTTCAACTTGAGGGTGGTAGCCAGCCAGACGGGTACTACAAAGTACCCTACCACCGTGCCATGGTTTCCTCACGATGTTTTCCTTCACCGAAAGCTCAAGCTCATTGTAGGATTCGAACCCGGGACCTTCGTCTCGGTATCCGACGTCACTACCACTGAGCTATCATCGCCTTAAACCTTAAACCTGTTTCCCTAGATGGATATCCAATACCACAAACTGAGGATGCTAAGTACTTGGGATTGTATTTGGATAGAAGGCTTACGTGGCATAAACACATATGGACTAAAAGGAAGCAACTGGACACAAAAGTTAGAAACATGTACTGGTTATTGGGTAAACAGTCACAACTATCAGTGGAAAGTAAGCTAATCCTATACAAATCCATTCTAAAACCGGTTTGGAATTACGCAATACAACTTTGGGGTACTGCTGCCAACTCAAATATAGATATCATTGAAAGATTCCAAACCAAAATTATTTGAATGATATTTAAAATACCATGGAACGTCAGCAATAAATACATGTACCAGGATTTGAAAATACCTACAGTCAGAGAGGAAATCGTGGATTATTATGAAAGATATATCTACAGACTTTCAAATCATCCAAACAAAATGGCCAATGCCCTTACATCTACGGAAGACATCTCGTTCACTAGACTGAAACGGCATAGTGTAACAAGCCTACACAACCGATTTCAATAGAATCAGCCAACTGATGAGGAACGAGGTTATTGGATCTCTCTCAACACATGACGCCTAATCCAGCGAAAGCAGCCAAAAATGTCGTTCATTGCATTTGAGACTGCAGATAACAACAAAATAAAATGGACATAAGAGAAAAAAAAAACGCCTTAACTAGGTTACAGAGTAACATTTATTAAAGATGCTATTCCCTTACCCCAGGGAATTTTTGGTAGCCCCGGTTGTGGCGTTAAAGGATTTTTTGCATTAAAAAAAATCAAAGGGTTGCACTCCGGGAGTGCCGGCAGAAGTGAAAACTTGAATATTAACGTTGTGCATTTTTGATATTTTGGAATGTTTAGGGAATAATTTTGCACGAATTGCTTTAATTATCAGTGTAAAAGTAATATTATTTATGTGGTAAAATACAATATTCATTTATTGCGCTATCGTACAGAAACATGACAATTTATATTACATTAAAAAAATTACACTTCAGATTAGTTCAGATCTATTTGGCACGCTGTTCAAACAACACAAATACACACGAACATTCGCGCAAGCGCCCTGCGCCGCCTAAACGAATCATCAGGCGCAGGCATACATTTTTGCCGCACGGTAGAAAGAGAGGGGGATATTTCCTCTCCTACGCCGCGCCGATCTACTCTCCCTCCGTCTTACGAAATTTCAATCAGATCACGTGTCCTGACGCGAGCGTCTTACGAATTTTCGACCAGGGGCACAAGTCTGCTATTTCAATTGTGTTCCAATGAACTTTCAGTGGTGTCAAAATTGTGACATTTTAAAGTTTTGGTAGTCTACTTACTAACAGAATAGTGTCATTATGGCACAATTTTGACACCTCTGACAGATCATTGGAACACAATTGAAATAGCAGACTTGGGCTCCTGGTCACGTGTCCCGACGCGAGTTTAACATTTTTTACCCATCACAAAAAATTTGCACAACGCGGCTAAAGAAGTTTTCACTTCAAAAAATTCGCCTTATATTCTCATCCTGTCAGAGGCTCATTAAATGTATTTTTTATAACACCATTATTCTGTACAGTTTATGCAATACATTATTTCTGATTATGATTCTGAATACCATGAGGAATGTTAGAGCTTCGTAAACCGGATTTTGGCTCACACCCAAATAAAGCCCTAAAAGGTGATTTTCCTAGAATTCTATGAAATGACGTATTTTTACTGTATTGCACAAAAAAACATCCAGTAGCCCATTTGGTAGAATTATTTTCTCGCATCCAAGCCCGAAGCATGTTCTCAACGTCTTGATTACTCCGTTCAACACTTCCTTGGGTCTGTGGATGATGCGGAGTGCCGTGAATTATTTTGCATTCAGGCCACACTTTTACCATTTCTTCTATTATTTTTGCTGTAAATTCTCGCCCATTATCACTCTGCAATATATATGGTGCTCCAAATTCTAAAAATATTTTTAACAGTTCAAATGCAACCTCACTTGCCTGTTTAGAATGAAGTGGTCTTAAGTGAAGAAACTTGGTAGCGTGATCTTGGTAGTTAAGAATCCATTTAAATTGACCATCTGGAGATGATTGCAAATCTATCATGTCAATTTGTCCCCGCTCATTAAAATCATTCGATATTATAGGTTCAGTTACAATCCCTTTTTTTTGTATGTTACGCTTAGATTCGCAGATAGGACACAGTGATACAAATAAATCAATTGCTTTTCTCACAATAATAAATCTGTCTTTGATTTTGTACTGAATTTTATCACGACCACCATGGTCGCAATCTTTGTGAATACCTAAAAGTAAATCATAATACTCCTCCATAGGTATAATAAGAACCGTTGGGCTGTCAGTGCAGTTCTTTTTCATAATAAGGTATTCTATTCCAGAAATATTCATTAAATCGTATTTTCTATACCAATAATATTCCTCACGAGTCCGTCGAATGCCAGTTTCCATGGACACTTTAGCACTTTTTACGTACCGGCTAACCTCCATAATTTTTTCACGTGTCCACGGCTTTTTCACAGTTCCCGTATGTGAATCATAATAGTTATTTAATTTCGTGTAGAAAATGTCTTTGAAGTTATTTGTTTCCTGCGAAAAACACATTTGTTCACCTTTTTTTTCAGAAACACTTGCACATGCACTACTTGACGCCATTGTTATTGTTTTGGCTAACGGCACAAAAAATATACTAACTTGTTGTTTTACCATTTGCCGGGGTATTTTGTAAACGGTGTTCAAATCGTCGTTTGTGTTACACGGCATTTTACGTAATGACAAGGCATTTTACAACTTGCCTTCGGCATTTTGCAAAACAGCGAGCGTTCGTGAAATGCCGAGGCAATTTGTAAAATGCCGAATTATACAATCTGCCGACGACAGATTGTATAGGTCGTAGGTCAGCGTTGCCAACTCTACGTCTATTTACGTAGATCTTCGTATTTTGGGCCTTTCCTACAAACCTACGAACTTCAGTCCAAGAATCTATGTATTTTTATTAAATTTTATAATTTTTTACAATAACGTCACTTGCCTGTTTCTCGATTCATTAGGCTGAATCTCGGCTCTGATCATAATTTCCAGTACCTTTGCGAAAAAAAAGTTTATAAACTTTTCGTTTCATACCAACGAAAATTCGCCTCGCCACTAGTCGCCACACAACAAGACAAATTGTACATACCGTAGAGCTGTGTGACTCCGACTCATCTCTCATGTGAGTGTAATTGAAATAAATTGTTCAACAAAACATTCGTTTTATTCAGATTCACCTACATGAACATCTCCATTTCATTAAAAATAAAAGTACGTTGATTTACGAACTTTCTATAAGTACCTAGGTTTCCAAGTTTTACTAATTCTACATAATTTTCTAATCTACGCCTTTTTTAAATCCGAGTTGGCAGCACTGTCCTAGGTATAGCACGTAGAGTGAACGGTATAGCAGGTATAGTTAGGAGGTATTTCTTTTTAGAGATGTCGGAAGTGTCAAAAATCAACGATATATCTCGATGTATCGATATTTATTAAAATATCGATATATTGGTAATTTTCAAAAGAATTTGCGTTTGTAAAATTTGTTTTGTTTTTTTTTGTTTTTGTTGTTGTTTGTGTATTTAGCTTAATATGTAATACCAATAGTAAATTTTATATAAAATGTACAAAGATCAAACAAATGTAAATCAAAAAAATCTCAATACATACAATGCAAACATACTAGTCAATAGTCATAAATAAATAAATAAATAAAAAATTAATGCAAAGACGATAGATTTGTATGCTATTAATAGATAAAATTTCAACCGCCAGATGTCGTGACCCAATTGGTCAGTTCCCAATACAATTACTTTTTTCTTTTCGGTCCTATCCTTTACGGTTTTGAATTCTAGTGACTTAAGTTAGTTAAATCGAAATTAAATTATTAAAAGAAACAAAAAACCTGACTGCGTAAAACAAAAAATAACTGAAAAGAGAAAAACAAGCTCTCCAGTTTCCTGTCATAAAGTGTTATAGCGATTTACCGGCCCATGCGTACTCGGTGTCAAGTGTCACTATTGTTTTTGTTACCTATGAATTTGAATTATTTATTATTATATTTTTTTTTGAAATATTTGTTTATCCCCGACTGCAATACTATATAACATTCAAGTTATATTCAAAATTCTATAGATTAAAGAGCTTGTTTTTCTCTTTTCATTTATTTTTTGTTTTACGCAGGCGGGTTTTTTGTTTCTTTTAATAATTTTAATTATTTCAGACTTCTTAACTACTGTACTGTTCTTGCATTATCGGTTTTTTTTGCAGTTTACTTCATAAAGGTAGCATAAAAGTATTATGACATATACAAATATGGAATGGGCTGTTTACAAGCATTAATTTGATACCCATATTGTTGTAATAACGATTTTTTTGTTTTTAATACCCTCCTCTTTTTTATTCTTAGATACCATATAAAAATAGCATAACCTATGTCACTCCCCCAGTTAAGGCGAATCTAACGACACCTCATATGTTTAAATCCATCAAGCCGTTTAGGCTGCAGAGCGTGCCAAAGAAATAGACCTACATACATACACTCGAAAAACATAACCCTCCTTCCGGGTCAGTCGGGTAAAAATATATCGTTATGATACAATTTTCGATATTGAATATTTTGTATGGATATATCGGATCATAATATATCGGCTTAAAATATCGATGCATCGAATTTTTCAACAAAACAAAACAACTCTACTTGTCAATCTACTATCTACAGTTTGTGACCATAGAATACTATCCAATCCATCTAGGGATGTGAGATTAATGGAAATGAATCAATTAAATAAAAATCGATTTTCCTTTATTCAATATTAATCGGTTTGTCAAAAATCGATTTTAATCAAAATAAATAATCGATTTCTACGAAAAAATCGTTTTTCTTCTATTATTTAAAAATCTACATGCTTTTCATATTCCATACCTAATAAATTCATATTAACAATTTATCAGAATAAACATGAAATAAAATATAATATAAAAAAAAAATACCAATTAAAAACTAAAAATCGAAGCGAATGTTCCTTTAAAATTTCAAGGTAAGGAATAATGAAAACAAATATCATTATTAATACAAATTTTCAGTACCATTAAACGTGTTAGTATAATAAAAATGAAATGATGTGCATCCCAACAAAATGACAACCTTACTGTCTCAAAAACTAAAATGTAAACCAAATAAAAATAATAATGCAATAAATGTCCAGTACTATTTTTCAATTGACTAGTTTTAAAATAAAATACTTAAAACGATAGTTAAAAAACTACGTTGTGGTCTCAAAAACTAAAATATAAAACAAATCTTTCGTTAATCTTCAAGTTTAAACTATAAAAAATAAATGAGACGTTTTCTTTACATAGGGTTTTATAGAGTTTTGTACAAATTTGAACCTTAACGATACACAACATTAGTACACGATTTGACAGGTATTATCAACCAAATTTATGGAAAGAAAACGTCTCATTATTGTCGCAAGTGTCCAATCCTATTTTACATTTGACTAGTATTAAAATAAAATCATCCATCGCATAGATGGCGCTGTTTATGAAAATCTATTTAAACGTGTAATTTACATAATCAACTTATTAAAAATCGATTAATATTACTATAAAAATCGATTATTAGAAAATAATAATTGATCTAAATAAAAATCGATTGTTTTTTAACATCCTACTACCATCACGGCATCACTGCTTGTGGTGGTTGTTTGTTGAACTTTGTTGGTGTGTGTGTGTGGATCGCGAATTTTGCGAAATCCCAAAATTGCGTATTCCTTTCCTTGGCTGTGGCTGATTGTTTGAATGAAAACAGAGACATTAATTTCCTCATTTTTATTGCTGATGAAGCAACGGCATTAATTTGATGGCATTTTGATATTTTATAGTGGGTCTCCCACTAAAACGGGAGAATGCTAAGAAAACCTGGATTTCCTGTGGCCAACTGCAGTATCAAAATGGTATTTACTATATCTTTCACATAATTCATTCATCTATTCTTCCTTATTTTATATTCATCATTCTTTTAGTCACATGTCTTTCAAGGAATGCCCCTACCAAAACAAATGGTTTACCTACCCTTAGATCACGGTAAGTAACTGCAGCCAAAGAGGTATAGGTACTGCAGCACTGTACAGTGCTACATTCGGTCAGAGAGTAGCCTTAAGGGTTTTCTTTTTATTAATAGTGAAAGACAATTATTATGTTAACCTAAGGAACTGAGTTTTCCTGTTCAAAGCTGTTTAATTGTATAAATTTACCTCTGTGTATTCTCTTTTTACCTAAAGGTGCATCCACACCACAGTTAACTTTTGAAGAGCAACATGGTAACATTAGGTACAGTATGAGGCATGAGTGGTGAGCACAGATAGGCAGTAGTGGGGGCAAGCTCGCACATGTACACTTTTGGCCAAATCACAGTAGCTTAATGACACACAAGAATCCAATAGATGACGAGCATTGACTGATGAACCAATTGTGTGCAGATCTACGATTTCCCCTTCTTCATTCTGCCAAACAGACGAAAAATCAACTATGCAACTATGTGTCAATCTGTGCTCATAACTCATGCCCCTTACTATAACTTACCTAATGTTGCACAGTGTTGCTCCAGTGTTGATTCACAAAAGTGACTATGGTGTGGATTAGGGTTTCGTTCCCGGGTCCCGGGAATTCCCGAAGAACGAGGAAATACGTCGTTCCCGAAGTCGGGATTTTTTTTGCGATTTCCCGGGAATTCCCGGGAATTTCTTTATGAGATTGAATGTTCTAAAAGATCTGCAAATATTGTTCAAAATTAACAAAAAACATTGAAACACAAATATGTTGCATACATTCTTAAAACAAATGTCTAAATCCACCGAAATCGAACGAACTGAACTACAAGCTTAAGAGAAATCGCTGAAAGGAACTGTAGGAAGTGTGTATTATCGGAGATAAAGTTTTTTCTTTGAAAAATTTCAAGTTCTCCAAACATACACATAAAGATTTTTTTTTGTAACCTATCAAATGTCAAGTAAATTACGTAATTTAATTTAATTACCTATTTATGTCTCACAAACTCATGAAGAAAATTTAAAATAATCATATCAATCAACAGGTCATAGTTACTATGGGTAGTTTCTTAACTGCCGATTAAAAACTCTGAATGAGCTTAATTTAGAATAAAATGAAAGTTACATTAATATTTTTTTAAATGTGCATCTTAGCAGCTTTGCTTAGTTTGGGATCAGATGACCGTGTGTGAGGAATGTCCCAGGATATTCATTATTTAGCGTTTTTTTATTGAAAAATTTCAATATTGCCGAAAATGCATATTTTTTTTAATAATAAATATTATAATTTTTACCGATCAAAAGTCAATTAAAATACATCATCATCATCATATCAGTATAAGGATGTCCACTGCTGAACATAGGCCTCCCCATTAACTTCCACTTCGAACGATTTTGGGCCACTTGCATCCAGCGGCGCAAATGCAGCGACTCTGACCAGGTCGTCGATCCACCTGGTGGGAGGTCGTCCCGCACGGGGCGCTTTCCCGTACGTGGTCGCCACTCGGGTCGTCTTTGAGCGATGTGGCCTGCTATCACTTCAGCTTACTATCTCTACGAGCTATATCGGTAATTTTTGTTCTCCTACGAATGTCGTCATCTCCCTGTCTCGTACAGAAATTCCGAGCTTAGCACGTTCCATGTGAATTTTAAATTTTTTTTTCAACACATCCTCGTTATGTGAAATTTATTGCACCGTTTTTAGTTTCATAATGTAGCTTATTACGCACTAGTTCTTTTTACTTTACATTACCGCACAGTTTTATGATAGGTGTAAGTGTGTGCAAGTTGTATTTGGAACCGGTGTAGAGTAATTTGTTAACGTTCATAAGTGCCTTATCAGGGCCTAAATTGAATAAATGCTTTTTGAATTTTAATTTGAATCCCGATTATGTTAAGTTTGTAACTCAATGCAATTGATATGTGCGTAGATGAAACATTCTTTATTAAACGGGTAAAACAGTTTCGCTGTCAAAAAAAAAACTTTGCGCCATATTTGTTGACGTTCTCATTGACTATTATCAAAAAATCAAATTCAATTTCAAATTCAATTCAAAAAAGTGTTGAAAAACGTCGTATGATACGCGTGTGCATTGATTATTACACAAATATAACAACTTTTCAAAATTTCGGGAATCGGGAATTCCCGGGAAGTCATTTTTTTCATTCCCGGGTCCCGGGAATGGAAAAAGGTCGGGAAAAACGAAACCCTAGTGTGGATGCACCTTTACTTAGCTTACTATCTTATTTCCAAATTATTCTGTTATCCCCAGCCGGACAGCTCATCGCTCGCAGAGGCAGTGGTATATGAGGATGACAATGAGCAGCAGCAGCGACGGCAGCACCTTATTAACTTTGGACACTCACAATGGGGCTTCAATAATTGGAACTGGAGTGTGACCAAGCAGGAATTAGGTTTGTATCATGCTGTAAGCATGCATTTAATGGTATGGGAGAGATGATGGCTAACCTACAATGGGAAGTAACTACAGTAGTACCCAACTGATAAGGCGCGTCGTGAATCTTCGTTCGCACAGCAAAGAAAGTATGGCCCGAAGATTAACGAAAGAATGCTTAAAACTTACAATCAACCTTAGATCACTCTACTGTAAGGTTCATCATACACTGCAGCACACATGGCGGCAGCTGCCGACCAATAGCATTTCCCGCTCTTTGAAATGTATCTTCTGCGCAGGTACATCGGTAAGCCATATCAGTTGGGTACTGCTGTATTAGCAGCCTTAATTTCATCACTTACTATAACAGCACCACTCTGCCTCAGCAAGAACTTGCCATCCAAGTAAGGGCTATATAAATTTCATAATGACAAGATGAAATAGCTGTAACTGCAACACAAACCGTCAACTATTTTATGGAGTGGTGCTGTCATAGTGAGTTTAACCTTTAAACCATTGGTTTGCGTATGGGATGCACATCCTATAACTTCATATGAAACACACTACTATGATAGCTGTCTATCATCATCATAAGCCTATAATGTCCCACTGCTGAAGACAGGCCTCCTTTCACAAATCAGGGTGAAAGGGAATAGGCAGATACTCCACCACGCGCACTGCAGATCGGTGGAGGTAGGCTAGTGGTTAACCTACTGTTGGAGTTTTCAAGCCGCCTAGAAGGCCTCGAACAAGCTTAACGACTATCACAATTATGCGATAACCGGGACCAATAGCTTTACGTGCCTTCCGAAGCACGGAAACGCTCGATTTGAAATACCACTAGGTGGTCACCCCTCCAGTTACCGACCACGACGGTGGTAGCTTAACTTACCGATCGATTAAGAATGGCTTATCATGCTACACCACGAGCTTCTATCATATGGCTCAGTAAAAAGGCCTCATTGGACACCCATTGGGTACTGAAAGAGGACTAAATACATGTTTATGGCTATCCATCCAGCTTGCATAGAGATTTTTTTAATTATTATATTATTGTAATTTCCAGATTTCGTGGATTTCTCAAACGGCAAGTACTGCGCGGGTGTGGTGGCATTCGTCTCTGTGACAGTGAAGAGCTTCGACATCCACCGCGAGAACATCGGCTATGCCACCTCTGTTGCCACTAATAAGGGGCTTGCCATTTATAAGTCTAGAAAGGTATATGATTTATGTATTAATAATTTATTATCATGCACCCGCAGGCTAGGTTAGGCCATTCCATCTCAAGGAATTTAGATTATTACATATAAAATGTACTGTTTATAGGCTTGTTCATTGTTGATCACAATGTTATGGCAAGTAATAATGTGTCTAGTCTCCGATAAAAAAAAAACATCTTCGGTTTGAATCTTTCGGTTCGTGCTGAATTTCTGGACGAAACCGAAGCTTGTTATTTTTAGCAAGCGCCGATATTGAAGAAACTTACGAATGCGCAGAAAATCATTTTTATTTTTGACAATTTAATTTCGATCTTTTTGTTATTTTTTTATTCGACTATAAACGGTATAGTCGGTAAACAAGCATACATTTTTTTTTAATCACCTCGTTAAGTTGTTTATAATAAATATACAGTCAGCATATACATTTTTTGGTTGATTTTACTATATTTTTAAGTAAAAACAAATGAATTACAAAAGATCCTATAGTATAGGTAATATGTGTATATGTGTTGTCAGACTATTAAAGTAACTCAATTATTTGACAGGTTGCAGTAACAAACGCCCTCCGCGAAACCCTACTAAGCTTCGGCGGTACCGTCGCCACAGAGCTCCTGGAACTCCTCGAGACGCACAAAGGCGAGTTCACCGCCGCCACACCCGCCGACCAGCAGGAGAACAACCAGATCATACCAAATAAGCAGGAGCCAAGGAATTATATGAGGAAGGAGAGCGAGGGGTCTCCGGCGAACAGCGTGAAGATTATGAACCCACCGGGTGCCGTGCCAGTGGCCAAAGCGCACCCCATGCCGGTGAACCTGCCCCCCGCCGCCAACCGGCCCCCGCTGGTGGGGGCCAGCGGCGCCGGCCAGCGCCCCCCGCCGCCCACCCCGGTCCCCCCCGTGGCCCCCCGCCCCGGCTCCAACGTAAGTTTCGTGTTGCAGCCCGTGGTGGGCGCGCCCCCTCGGCTGGCGCCCCCCGCGCCCCCCGCGCCCCCGCCGCCCCCCGCCCACCTGTTCCCCAACTACTACAACTACGAGTACTCGGCGGGGCCGTGGCACTTCACCTACGAGCCGTACGACCGGCACCACGGTAACGTTAATCTCAATTTCAATATACCGCCGAAGAATCTGGTGATGAACGGGCGCGCCGAGTGTCGCAACTCGGGGGCGGAGGGCGAGCCGCTGCACTATGGGCCCCCGCAGCCCGCCCAGGGTTGTTGGATCAAGCCGACTATATTCTACGACGGGTTCTGGACGGAGCAGAAGGTGAAGAAGTGGGTCGCGGAGCAGGTGGAGAAGCAGTTCCCGGAGGACGCGCGCCGGCCCGCATCTCCCGCCGCCGCCCACGACGGGCCCGCCCATAAGTGACATGGTATCTGTTCATGTTATTTTAGACCTCAACCCGCTCCGTTGGTCTGCCTGGGTCGTACGAACTCTATGACGTAGCCGGGGCTTGCCAGTATTGCCATAAGTTTGCCGTGCACGCTCCACATTCGAGCCTTTAGTTTATAGGTGATCTCAAGGGTAGGGCAATCTCCAAAAAAATCATTAGATTAAATATTATATCGGTGGGTCGCAAGGATATTGACTTTAGTATTTAGGGGGATGTAACATTCAAAAGATTGAGAAACGATGGGTTTGGGTAGTTTATTTATATTAGACGTAGTAGGTAGGTTTATAATCTCAAAAATGATGAAATATTTTTTAACGATTTTTTCGAAGTTATGGTGTTTATTAGTCGCAGAGCGGCTCGGTCCGTGACTTCTGTTTATTTAGTAGAAGTCGGATGTTTCTAGCGTCTATAGGTGTCTCTATTGGATGTATTATATTGATGCATGTTTAACTAATTATAAGTAGGTACTCGCTCATTGGTATATTTGAGTGAGCAAGGTCACCCACATTGATTTTAGTACAAGTATGAAATTTACACAAAGTAGATGTTTCAGTAAAGATTTTCTCTTCTTTATTGTCAATTTAATGCTGTGTATTTGGTATTTAAAAGGTTAAAAAGTCAGCATTTGGAAAACCATTGAATTGCTGCTTACAATGGACAAGTTCATTCACTTATGTATGAAGTTTGAAAGAAATGTTAACGGCTCAAATGGCATAATTGAAAATTGGCACATTTAAAATCATACCACAAAATCTTTGTTGACACCTCTCTTGAAGATAATTTCGTGCTTAGACTAATTTCTATGCTGGT
Source organism: Achlya flavicornis (assembly GCA_947623365.1). Lineage (NCBI taxonomy): Eukaryota > Metazoa > Arthropoda > Insecta > Lepidoptera > Drepanidae > Achlya > Achlya flavicornis. The sequence goes on from OX392484.1 coordinate 12,642,189, forward strand.
CAGAGTATAATTTGTATATCTGATATCTGAGCAGGTTTTTTTTACAATTTTCTCTCATTATTATATTAGGATGGTTGTTTAGTATGTATTTATGATATGATAACATATGCATGGAATTGCCAAGTGTAAGGTATTTATGTAGTTTCTAATGGAAATGTGTGAACTTCAGTACCTACATGTTTTTATGTAATAAATTGTTTGAAATTTCAACATGTTTGATTCAATATTTAGTTTGTTTTGCCTTTTTTGTTTTATGCCTCTAAAGAAAATATTATAAAGGGATAGGTAGAATGCATTAATATATAATTAACTATACTCGTCAAAGTGAATTAAGGCCCTGGAAAGCCACTTATGAAGATCAAAAGCTACTGAAGTTACCACTTGAGTTAGGTAGCTAAATTTTTTCTCACAAATGTTAGAATTATATTTATCGCTGAGTTATTCTTTAAAAGAAACATGCTTCTAAATACATGCACATTGAATTCAAAGTGGTCTAAATAATTGTCTCAAAGTCGGGCCCCGACTTCAAATTTATCACAGAACAGATCTTCGAATGGTTCCTTCTTTAAAAGGGACTTTGAACTGTGGTGACAAGTGGTCACATTACTAGCATATCTTTAAAAGATAATTTCGAAAACTATAACAATGGTGTTGATTCTGTTTTTACTAAACTAATTTTAATCTCACTATGTCTCTTTCTAACAAAGAACATAAGAAAAGGATGTAAGAAATTTAGTCCTGTCAAATTAGTCCAATGCTTGTTCTTAATTAAATTTAGACTCCATCTATCGCGGTTACGCCAAATACCCGGAAAATAAGACGGCAAAGATTAATTGATAGCTTTAAATATATAAGGTCCTAATAAATTAAGGATAGATAAATAAATAAATATATATATAAATAGGATTTTTTATTTTTTTTCCCTAGGATTATTTTTCTAATATTATTTTTTGATTCCTAATGACCTATACATTCATCCCTCAAGAGGAAGTTCACTAATTTATTAGGACCTTATATTCTATCCTTTTTCAATGATTTTGGTAAGAAAGAGATGAGATGTGACTAAAATTAGTTTGGTGCGATTTACCACAGAATCGGCACCAATGCAAAATGATTCTTATTTCGCAAAAGATAAATTTCACAATGCAAATCCCTCGCAAACATACCCAAAGTGATAATTACTAAACAGGAAGTGGTGAAGAGTGGCTTCGAAGGGCTGAGCGAGGAGGAGGCTCGGGCCGAACGGAAGCGTCGCCAGCGCGTCGCGCAGGAGGAGTTTCGACTGAAACAACTTATGAAGCATCAAAATGGTACGGATTAGTATTACCTACTCCTAAACGTCGCGTGTCGTATGTATTGTCCGACCGAAGGGCGATTTCTGTAAGTTTAATAACTCTAAGAGATTCAGTTACTTTTAGCCTATGATTTTTTTTACCCGACTACTTAAAATTACCCTGCAACTTGTCAAAAAATAAACTCTCGATCATTCGTAACAGTATATTCAATATCGACGCTTGCTTTCATTGGATTCGGTTAAAACTTCGACACATTTTGGACGAAGCTGATGAAGCTTCGGTCGGACACTAGGTAGGGGTCATCCACCTATAGTCCTTGGCAAGGCAAGTAACTTGATCTATGACCCTAATCACGAATATTGAGCTAAATATTTAACCCCTGATAATATTATTATTCATAATTGAATCCAGTATTTCAGAAACATTCCAGTGCAGCAAAGTGCGGGAACTTTTAATAAATTTAAATAATTCCTGTAAACTTTTTCAGGGACTTGTTGGTTGGTTATGATTGTTTCAATAATTGTAATGGCAACCATTTTTTTTAATAACAGTGTGTGGCCAATGTTTGGCGATCAAGTGGCTTGTCAAGTACTTTATCGGTAGGAATTTAAAAGGTACCTTATACTTATTAGGTGTTAGGTTACGGTTAAATTAAGTAATTTTAGGGATAAAGATATTTTTCTGTATTCTGTGACGTGATTATAATTTGGAAAATTCGTTTGATATTTTTTACTGAAAGAATAAATGATTTGATTTGATAATTAAAAAAATCAATACAACTTTTTTGGTCCATCAATGTGTTAGGTACTTTAAATGATGATTTGCACTTGTTTTTCTTATATTAAAATTGACTTACTACGTTTATGTATTTATATGCTTTTATTATTAAATTTGGTTTTGTTTTGGACATACCTTCTTTTTTTTCTTCGCCCTCTACTGCACAATCTAATTCAAATTTAAGTGACGTCTGTATAAAAGAAATATACGAGCTAAGCTTCGTAAGCTTAGCTCGTATTTTACTTCTTTTTTTTTTCAATGATTAGCTGGAAGCTGTCATTAGCTTCCGGCTAATCTTCGAAACGGCTGGACCGATTTTGACGGGATTTTCACTGGGAGATAGGTGATGTTATTAGGAGTGGCACGCAATTGTTGCCACTGCGATTAGAATGTAAATGTTATGAAATGAATATCAGCTTGTTTTGAAAATAAAAAATTGCTGAGTTTATTGCCGGCTCTTCTCAGCAATTCGAAACCGGTATTAGAGTCAGTATTTAAAATTAAACACATTGAACAAAACATTACAATAGGGTAACCTCAGCGATTGCAGTGTAGTGTAACCTATCAGAAAAATCTCAAGTAGTTTGTTGTACGCGTCTTTTTTCTACACCCTATACATCATTGTCGTACACAGAATTAAAAGAATCTTCACAGCTAGGTTGTACACAAAGTATATTGTCAACAGATGACAAGAGCGAGTTGAGTAAAAACTGTAGCTCATTCGACAAGCTGCTCATGGACATACCGACACAAGACATTGTCATAGAGGAGACTGGGGACACAGTGGATACTGGCAAGAGGAAGTCCCCCGCTCCAGTGGGCACTGCGGCGAAACGACGCAGCAGTATCAGTAGACTTGATATAGTACAGGCTGGTCGCCCTGAATAGGAGACGATGTCTGGCAATTGGCTTAAGTAAATTGAATTACTTTTATATTTATAAGAATGATTTTAAGTTTAATAATTAATTATACTTGTCACAATATTCTCAAAAAAAATATTAATTCGTAATAAACATTATTAAACTATCATATTATTTCAAATTTTAATTTTGATACAAAAAGTGTTTATTAGCTTAAAATTACCTACTTTATTAAACTGAAGAAAAATAAGAAAACCGGCCAAGTGCGAGTCAGACTCGCGCACCGAGGGTTCCGTACAAACCTGTAGGTATATAAGTAAATGGTAGTATAGACCTGAGTATTTGATATTAATTTCAATTTATGACCTATTAAAAAAAAAACTACTTACTAGATCTCGTTCAAACCAATTTTCAGTGGAAGTTTGCACCGTAATGTACATCATATATTTTTTATAGATTTATCATTCTCTTATTTTAGAAGTTACAGGGGGGGGGACACACATTTTACCACTTTGGAAGTGTCTCTCGCGCAAACTATTCAGTTTAGAAAAAAATGATATTAGAAACCTCAATATCATTTTTGAAGACCTATCCATAGACACCCCACACTTATGGGTTTGATGAAAAAAAAAAAATTGAGTTTCAGTTCTAAGTATGGGGAACCCCCAAAATTTATTGTTTTTTTTCTATTTTTGTGTAAAAATCTTAATGCGGTTCACAGAATACATCTACTTACCAAGTTTCAACATTATAGTTCTTATAGTTTCGGAAATAAATGGCTGTGACATACACGGACAGACAGACATGACGAATCTATAAGGGTTCCGTTTTTTGCCATTTGGCTACGGAACCCTAAAAAAAGGATGGCAAATATGGCAAAGTTTATATCCATTGGGCAAATGTCACGAGAAGCTTCAATAATGCAATAATTTATAATAATATTCAATAATTAATAATAAACAAAAACGAATCGTTTTGCTTACCAATGGTAGGTTTTTTATTGCCAAACTGGGCATATAGATCATTTCTTTAGTTAATTTTACCTGTGATAGCTACTTCAATAAGGGCAAAGCTTTGAGGTATTTGCTTCATTATTAGTAAAGATATAAGAGTCTTAATTTTAACCGATAACGGTCCGTAAATTATAGAAATCTGCCATAAGTCGATAGGAGTGCTCTTTGCTCAAACGATGGCTCTCCAATAATAACTATAACTATATAATGATAAATACTACGTGTTTCCACTCTTACCCATCTTTAAATTCCCCAAATATACTGTACAGGCAAAAAATAAAAACACAAATTAGCGAAATCATTTTTATTATAATCACTAACAAGTTCTTACACGAAAATATTTACACGAACTGAAAATACTAAACATACAAATACCGCTAAGTTATTGTACTCAGGTAAATTAAGAGAAATAAGAACACCTCACTTAGGATAAACGAACTAAACAAAATGTTATCTTATAACATAAACCTTAAGAACTAAATTAAAATTGACTCCCATATATTTTTAATCATAAATGTAATGCGGCTTAATTGCGAAGAAAAAAAGAAAACAACCCAAAGCGCATACTGCAATAAAGTTCAAAATCAAATAAGGCTTTGTTGTATCCCAGATAAATGTTCATTGTAGCCTTTTTAGCAATAAGGTATCTGGTCCATCACTATGTGCTTATTTAGCTAAAATAGATCTTATTTTGATGTAATACAGTAAAATATAGCATAGTATATATATTGATATAAATCATACCTGTAAAAAATTGCGCATAATACGTCACACTTTAGGAGTACATTCATAATTACATACATACTCCTATTCGACCGCTACGATCATCTATATTCGTGTAATATAATCGAATAGCAAAATTCGCCAAAATTTTCACTAGAATACATCCATTAATGAAGAACAGGGGCCCAATTTTCGCGCTTTTGAAATCATATTCGCATTCCACATTTGTCGAAAAACATAGCAAATACCTTGGATTACATATCGACCGTTATCCGCCATGTTTTTCAAAAACGACAATGACGAAAGTGCGAAAATCGGGGGCCTGAATTCTTGCGTTTTTAACATCGATGGCCCAGAGCCATCTTTAATTCAAATAGTTTACATAGGCGAATATTCGAAACTCGATTCAGTGCGGCCAGTAGGTAGTCTAGATTTATTGAAGTCATACATCATTCTTTCATATTATAATGGCAGTGATGAGTCTGAGACTGGATCATGTATGGAGACAAACGTGAGAACATGAAGGGCTTAAAAGCCGTCCATTGAAAACCGAGTCTTATTTTAATGAGTACAAGTTATCATATTAAAAAAATAAAGGATTGATGTCAGTAAGTCCATATACTGTATAGTTATATATATGTATAATATTTCCATTATTAGGTCCAACTGTTTTTCGAAACTAGTCCGGTTAGATTTCTATGTAAAGAAGTAAACGATTCTCTGAATTTGGTATAAGAAATGATTGCGTTTTAAAATTAAAGCTTTCATTATAATAATTGGTAGTGTAAAAATAAGACAGATTTAAAGAATCATGGCGAGATTTGTCAATTTATGGATCTCGACATGATTCTTTATATTATACAATGAACTAACTAAAATCTACGCACTACGCAAACGTAGGTGTACTATACTACATACATTTCGACTATATACAGATACAATGTATATGTTATGATATAGTAGATAAGATATACGCTGTTACATTTCTTTATCTCAAACACCATTAAAATTAGTCATACCAAATTAGTAGCTTTTTCATACCGAACACTATTCAATATATTTGGGACTTTCCAAAGAAAATCGTTAAATATCTATACTATCAATAAGAAATGGCGTCCCATATTTTATTTAGGATCAGATAGCGCTGTTGAATAATATCCCAGGATATATAAAACATTAAATATGTAGTTAATTAGTAATCTGATCGCCATATTATAAGTTCTGACTTTAGGCTTAGATTGCCGTGTGTTTTAGGATATTATTTATTAATAAAAAAAGGTTATATTGATACCAGAATAGTCGTATAAAGGTTATTAATTTATTTTTGGTATATATATAATTATAGTGATATACAAATATAGTTATATGTTTGAATAAAAATTGCAATGTAAATAAAATTAATTTCAAGTTTTTTTATATTATATGATTGTTTTATCAAGACTATTACATCACGCAAGAGTATACATATTGTATAGAGAACTAGATTATATACTTTATAATTCTAATAGTTCATGTAGTTTGATGTAATGATATTATAAGTAAATGAGGTAGATAAGTTACCTACAAACATTTGAACTTCACAAATGGCACACTAACGCACACATAATAATGTAATGTTACACTATGTTAGATGACACGTGGAAGTAGGACGGCATGTCTTAATTGTCTGGAGCGAAAGAGACACGTATATGTTGCTGTTTATACTCGAGATACATCAGATTTCCTTTGACGCCGACGCGACTCTGATTTCAAGTGAGCTAAGACAATTTTAACGTGCCATTCGCGGAGCGCTTACAACCTATCTACTTTTTTACTTATAATATCATTGCTTATAGATTTTAGTCTTCAATATAGCTATGCTAAACAAATAATACGTTCTCAAACCTTATAAGTATGTCCCAAGAAAAGTCCACAATACAACTATATAAGTTATATAGTATAAAATATTATATAACACAGTTAAATACAGTTTCATATGTATGTTAATAGTTATATTACATTTAAATCTATGGCACTAGACAATATGCCATAGGAACTATTATGTCGGATTCTTTGAAATTGCCGTGCCTTTTTTCTAAAGGTGTTAGCACACGGCAGCGATGGGACAGTAAACAACCAGTCACGACACATTTGACTATAATCCTGTAAGGTTTAATACAAGGAAGTGTCCTTTCGATATCCGCTGTGTGCTTACCTTTACGCCCTGTCAACGTAATAAATGACACTAACAGTAGGTAAACTATAGTAGAATAAAAATAAAAGCGTAAGGATATCGGGGGGCTACAAGACTACGTTAAAGTTGTAAATACAGTAACTAAGTAATCTATGAAATTGTGTCGTGTGTATGTCGCCGTAGACCGCGTTATCTATACAAATAAATAAAATTGAAGTCTGTCTGTAATGTCCAAATAACAGCTTTTTACTAAATGCATATATGAAAGAACATATATGTATACACAAAAAATGTATCAGTCTGTTCCGGCTAATCTCCGAAATGGCTGGACCGATTTTAATGGGACTTTTACTGTTAGATAGCTGATGCTATATCTTATATATTTGAAAAGCGCTTATCCCTCACAATCGAACAACGTTTGTTCTAACAAACGTTGTTCAGACCATGGTCTAATAACATTCTATAACAAAAAAAATACGTCATTGGTTTTTGAGTATTTTTTGACAAAATAAAGTTTAAAAAGTCGGGATTATCGTTACTCCTTACTACCCAGACACCGCGCTTGCACTTCAAAGTAGTTGTTTCAGGTGTGGGAATCCGCGGCTGCCTGACTTTTTGTTTTTTTCTGTTTTGTGGTTTTTTCAAAAACCAATGACTTTTTTTTTCATTTGATGTTATAGAATGTTAGTAGACCACGGTCTGAACAACGTTTGTTCTAGCGTTAAAACTATTAAAAGTCACCGTGTATACAGTGGCCGGCAAACAACTTGAGCCATGACCTTGAGTGCGCAGTAGACGATTTTAAGGTGTCGTTGGTGGAAAGAGAGGTGCGCGGGGGCATTCTGTCGGCACGCGTCCACGCTATTGGCCGAGCATGAGTGTACATGCGCGAACTTACCCCCACTACTAGACTTTGGCTCAACTTGTTTGCCGGCCTCTGTAGCTCTAATGAAGCGATCCTATTTGTGAGCTAGCCATGTTCCTCGCTACTCATCTCTGGTGGTTATCCTAAGTGTGAGTGACATTTTAGTTTTTTACCATTAGCCCCTTTTGTTTGTCAAAATTCGTCATATATCACTTATCTAGTAATTTCAGACTAAATCACTATATTTATTAATATAAGCGATAAACTGCTTTCCTCAATCCTACGGCAACATAATAAGGATTTACTAGTGCGAAGAACTCAGTACACATAATAAATCTTGAACGGATTGCAATGTCTCTTGTCCTATCGATCCGGAATAAAAGAGAAGTGACATGGCTATCATGAAATTAATTTCAACATTTGATACGGAGAACTATTTAGGATGTTACATTATGTTTGTGTACACGGAGCAGTGTTGGCCATTCTTTAGTACAGGACTAGATTTATATATTTATTTACTTAAGCTAGGGCTGCCAGAAATGTTGTAACGTCAACCCTGGGGAGCTAATTTCAACGAAATGTTTTTTTTGGTATGAATTCGGGACCGTCAATGTTAATCATCTGCTATATCGAGAACCAATGCACAATTTTGATATAGTTTTTACAGTTACCTAAGGAGTTTCAAGGAAGATTTAAGGCTATTTGGCGCTATGACTAAAGGGAGCGCAGGGACCGTGTTAGTGTACATGTCGGTTAACTAAAACTGGCACGTTCTACACATTTACACGTCGCGCTTGTGTAGTGTCTGTGAATAAGCGCGCTGTGTGACGTCACACTGCATGCGCAACATGAACACTCTCCGTCTCTCTCTCGCGCGGTCACAGACGGAGACAGTTATTGTTTTGCTTTTGCTTCATAAATATAGAGTGGTCTTTTCTTGCATTCGTCCATTAGAATTGACTGACTAATTAGAAGCAATAATGTAATAAATCATACTGTAATCATAAATATAAAAAAAAACCTACGTGTGTGTGAGTAAAATCAGTACTGGCCCACAGGCACAAATGGTACTGAGCCTTATTGTCACTGTCAACGTCTCAATACGGAATGACAACCGATCGGCTTCCTATGGTGTATATGTGTGTGTGAGGCCATGTATTTACAACAACGCCGTCTTCCTATTAATTGCGTCACTTAAGAACACAGACCGTTCAATCTTTAATTTTTCTTGATTCACAGTCTCAGACTGTATCGTGAAATTGTATAAGTGTGAGTATATTAACGTGCCAGTTTTAGTTAACCGATCTTTAACAAGTCACGAGTTGAAAATAAACTAGTGTTTAAATAATTCGTGCGTTTATGACCAACACTACTTCGTAATATAAATGCTTTGCTACACGTTCGCATGTGGTGATGGATAGTTGTTTAAAATAATATACTTAGTTAAATTCTACATTAGTGGAAGTTCACAGAACACTTAATACCGTCATAGCCGTAACGTATGATTCCACCTTCTTGTGCTTCGATGACTACCTGTAACAATAATAATATCTTCTATTATTAAAAAATAAAAATATTTAAATTCAACCACTCTAAATCTCACGCGGAGCAAGACTTTGGCGTAGATACAGAATTGAAATGTGTTAGATATAACAACGAAATCCGCCACCGCGGTCTCCACCAGCAGGTACAGACACTTGAACTGAGTAGGATTGAGTAGAGGGTGGTGGGTGGGGCACAAGTTACCTGTGGGGCACTAGACGGGCACCTCCTCGGCCTCCTTCTCGCGCTGGCGCACCGCCACCGCGGTCTCCACCAGCAGGTACAGGCACTTGAACTGAGTAGGATTGAGTAGAGGGTGGTGGGTGGGGCACAAGTTACCTGTGGGGCACTAGACGGGCACCTCCTCGGCCTCCTTCTCGCGCTGGCGCACCGCCACCGCGGTCTCCACCAGCAGGTACAGACACTTGAACTGAGCAGGATTGAGTAGAGGGTGGTGGGTGGGGCACAAGTTACCTGTGGGGCACTAGACGGGCACCTCCTCGGCCTCCTTCTCGCGCTGGCGCACCGCCACCGCGGTCTCCACCAGCAGGTACAGACACTTGAACTGAGCAGGATTGAGTAGAGGGTGGTGGGTGGGGCACAAGTTACCTGTGGGGCACTAGACGGGCACCTCCTCGGCCTCCTTCTCGCGCTGGCGCACCGCCACCGCGGTCTCCAGCAGCAGGTACAGACACTTGAACTGAGCAGGATTGAGTAGAGGGTGGTGGGTGGGGCACAAGTTACCTGTGGGGCACTAGACGGGCACCTCCTCGGCCTCCTTCTCGCGCTGGCGCACCGCCACCGCGGTCTCCACCAGCAGGTACAGACACTTGAACTGAGCAGGATTGAGTAGAGGGTGGTGGGTGGGGCACAAGTTACCTGTGGGGCACTAGACGGGCACCTCCTCGGCCTCCTTCTCGCGCTGGCGCACCGCCACCGCGGTCTCCACCAGCAGGTACAGACACTTGAACTGAGCAGGATTGAGTAGAGGGTGGTGGGTGGGGCACAAGTTACCTGTGGGGCACTAGACGGGCACCTCCTCGGCCTCCTTCTCGCGCTGGCGCACCGCCACCGCGGTCTCCACCAGCAGGTACAGACACTTGAACTGAGCAGGATTGAGTAGAGGGTGGTGGGTGGGGCACAAGTTACCTGTGGGGCACTAGACGGGCACCTCCTCGGCCTCCTTCTCGCGCTGGCGCACCGCCACCGCGGTCTCCACCAGCAGGTACAGACACTTGAACTGAGCAGGATTGAGTAGAGGGTGGTGGGTGGGGCACAAGTTACCTGTGGGGCACTAGACGGGCACCTCCTCGGCCTCCTTCTCGCGCTGGCGCACCGCCACCGCGGTCTCCACCAGCAGGTACAGACACTTGAACTGAGCAGGATTGAGTAGAGGGTGGTGGGTGGGGCACAAGTTACCTGTGGGGCACTAGACGGGCACCTCCTCGGCCTCCTTCTCGCGCTGGCGCACCGCCACCGCGGTCTCCACCAGCAGGTACAGACACTTGAACTGAGCAGGATTGAGTAGAGGGTGGTGGGTGGGGCACAAGTTACCTGTGGGGCACTAGACGGGCACCTCCTCGGCCTCCTTCTCGCGCTGGCGCACCGCCACCGCGGTCTCCACCAGCAGGTACAGACACTTGAACTGAGCAGGATTGAGTAGAGGGTGGTGGGTGGGGCACAAGTTACCTGTGGGGCACTAGACGGGCACCTCCTCGGCCTCCTTCTCGCGCTGGCGCACCGCCACCGCGGTCTCCACCAGCAGGTACAGACACTTGAACTGAGCAGGATTGAGTAGAGGGTGGTGGGTGGGGCACAAGTTACCTGTGGGGCACTAGACGGGCACCTCCTCGGCCTCCTTCTCGCGCTGGCGCACCGCCACCGCGGTCTCCACCAGCAGGTACAGACACTTGAACTTGTCGCGCTCGCCCTCACCACTACCACTGCCTTGGGGCACCACCTGCATAGCAAACAAGTACAATAAGTACCCTGGAACATTCTTCACACACAGCTATCTGATTCCAAACTAAGCAGAGCTTGTAAGTGTAAACAATTTAAGTGAACCTTTATAATGTATGATACACAATGTCTACTACTAGATATACCTACTTCAGGAAGGCGCTGGTGTCTGTGATACAGTAATTTGTTACTAGTACAGATACTGACGTGACCCTTAAAGATGCATTATGAGTACCATTGTATGTCAATTAATTGTGTCTATTTAATGTACCTAACAATGGTGAAATAAATTATTATTATTAATGGAAACCAGATAACTGATATAGATATGCTACGTTTTATTTGTAAATACATCTATGGTGAAAATTTAAGATGGAGCCGGACTATAGGCCACTTGTCTTCGAACCACATTGGTAAAACTAAGGTAGCAAAAAATCATACGGCCCGCCTGATGGTAAGCAGTTACCGTAGCCTATGGACGCTTGCAACACCAGGGGGGTATCACTCGCGCGTTGCCGACCCTGCAGAAATCTCTTCACCCCTTAAAAAGTTAAATTAAAATTAAGTTCGGTTTTATTTTTAGCTGAAACTTGTTATTTAGTGAGAATGGTATTTACCTGCAGCCTGCGACGCAGCGGGTGCGGCAACTGCGGCAGGTGCGCCAGCTGCGGGTGCCAGCCGCCCTGCCCCTTGCCGGAGCCGGATCCGCCCTGCCCCCTACCGGATCCCGAGCCGGATCCGCCGCCCGCGCCCGACCCGGAGCCCCCCGCAGCTGCCTCACCCTCCTCCCCCTCCTCGCACTCTGATGTACGCACTGTCACCACTGCTGCTGTCCTGGAAACAATTGTATGTATTTATTTATCTAATACTATAAACAGGTAGGCTATTTCAGGATCTATTGATCTAATTCTGGAAATTCTTTCTACATTAACGCCGGGAACGCGGGGGACAGTTAGTTCTTATGTAAATGAAGATACAATCTGCTTGACATATGCAAAATCGGTCGGTTAAATTCGGTCCAGCCGTTTTGAAGTTAAGCCAAACAAACAAACAGAAAAAATATAGATATACTACAGGTCGGTTGACTAAAGCTGGCACGTTCACATGTCTGAATTGCAATATTACGGTACAGTACCCCGAGTGTAAAGAAGTGACATTAATGAACGCTTACTATGTGTTTTGTATGGGAGAAATTAGTACCATAGTATTCCGCTAGAGGCGCTGTGTCAGTTCTAATAATAATAAAAATTGCTTTATTCAGAAACAATATAGTAGGTACATACATTAGGTATAACTTATAAGTAGGTAAGTATATTTATTTTTTATTTTTTAACATTTAGTGAGTTCTAACCCCTCAAACTAGGATTCCCTGTGCTATGGAGGGCTAGGTCATCTCGTCTTATATAATACTTACTAAGAGAGAAGTCTAGTAAACGCAAACGCATTAGTTTGACGTTTACTAACGTCAATTCTCTACACCCGGGTTGTAACCCGGGTGTAGTACTATAGTATGTTTTATTACATTATTGCTTCTAATCAGTCAGTCAAATCTAATGGACGAATGCAAAAACACTTCATATTTATTAGTAGTAAAAGCAAAACAATAACTGTCTCCGTCTGTGACCACGCGAGAGAGAGACGGACAGAGTATTCATAGTGCGCATGCAGTGTGACGTCACACAGCGCGCTTATTCACAGACACTACACAAGCGCGACGTGTAAATGTGTTGAACGTGCCAGCTTTAGTTAACCGACCTGTATGTACAGTAACCGGCATCAGTCGTGAGCACAGATTGACCCCCGCGCAGTTTGTCGGTCTGTTTGTCGGAATGAAGGCGGGGGGAGCGGCGAGCTGCACACGATTGGTTCGTCAGTCGATGTGAGTCGTCTATTGGATTCTCGCGTGTCATTTGGCTACTGTGATTTGGCCAAAAGTGTATATGCGCGAGCTTGCCCCCACTACTGCCTATCTATGCTCACCACTCCTGCCTTATACTGTTCTTTCATATGTATTTAGTAAAAAAGCTTTTTTTTTATACTACTTAGGTAGCAAACAAGCATGCGGCCCGCCTGATGGTAAGCGGTTACCGTAGCCTATGGACGCTTGCAACACCAGGGGTGTCACTCGCGCGTTGCCGACCCTGCAGAATCTCTTCACCCAATTTTTGAAAAACCCCATGCTGTACTCTATAGGGGAAACCACGGCGGGAAAATATTATTTAGACATTACAAACAGACATTTATATTTTATTAGTATAGATTAATAATGAGCAGTTACCCTCTAGCGGCAGGATGCAGCTCCCGATCCTCAGGGCCGTACCGTATGACGGACTGCCACACGGAGGGGTCGTACTTCACCTCCTCCTCACTGACGGCGCTGGAGGAGTACTCCTCGTCCCCGTCCTGGTCCGCCATGTCATCGCCCTCGCCCTCGCCCTCGCTCTGGTACACCAGCAGACCCTCCGTGTACTCGCCCTCGGCGGCGCGTTCCGGGTCGTTCTGTCGTATTTAAAGGTTGATAAGTTATGATATTCTATGACATTCTTTACCATCCATCATTACCTTTGGACAAAGTACATTTCGTTGCGTTTGCGCGAATAGAAACGCTACAAAATGCATGAGTTTGACATTTGGTTACGCTAGGATCTAGCGTATCCTTTTGCCAATCTCATACATTTTCTAGTGTGTCTATTCGCACAAACGCAACGAAATGTACTTTTTCTAGAGGTACTGATCAGTTAGCGGCTTGATGTTGACCAGAAAACTTAATTTTCTTCTGGGACCATAAGAGATGCGGTAAAACTGTCTTAGAAAAATATCTGGACAGCAGAAGTTAATGGTAAAATATTTTTTCATTTAATAGGATTTGTCATGGCATGGCTTAGTTAGGTAAACATGTGATTTTACGTGAATATGGTACCTACTGGTCATAGACCCAAGAGAAATTTTGCTTTGTCTAAGTCAGAGATTTTCATAGGGCATCGTGCCTCTAGTCTAAGTATAGTTAGATATTAAGCATGACGTTCTTTTGGAAATTCTTTGTTATAGCCCGGCTATACGCTCCGTCTTGCTTGCAAGCATGACTGTACACAGTTTGCGTTAGTTAGACTGTGCGTATGGACGACTCAACGCGCAACGGTACCTCGTGCATGCCAGGAACGTTGATATATGAAGATTGGCATGCACAGTTTTGGTTTGAATAGTTTTGACTTGAGCGTGTGGCCGGTCATTCAAGCCGCGTTTTAGTAATGTCAGTGTGAGTGCACAGTGTTCTTTTTTGTACAGTAATTTTTACAGTTTTGAACTGCGCATGCAAGACGGAAGATGTAGCCGGGGTATTAAAGTGTAAAAAATGGGGATGGAACTTTATATAGGATTTGCGCCCAGGGGCCCAAGTCTGCTATTTCAATTGTGTTCCAATGATCTTTCAGTAGTATCAAAATTGTGCTATAATGACACTATTCTGTTAGTAAGTAGACTATCAAAACTGTAAAATGTCACAATTTTGACACCACTGAAAGTTCATTGGGACACAATTGAAATAGCAGACTTGGCCTGGTTTCATGTTCACTACAATGTGACCAGTATGGACGTGTCAAGTAGTATAGTGTAGTCCATACCGTGTGCGCGGGCGAGTCATCGATGATGAAACTGACCTCGCCCTCGGCGCCGTCCCAGGAGGCAAGCACGAGTCCCCCCGCGCCCCCCGCGCCCCCCCCGCCGCCCGCCGCGCCCTCTCCCTCTCCCGCGCCCCCCGCGCCCTCGCCCGGCTGCTTGCGCCCGCGCCGCGAGATCGTGTAGTGCAGCGGGTCGTGCCCCTCGCGCCGGATCATCTCCGGCAGGATGCGCCGTCGGGCGTTTATGAACCAGTTGCATACCTGCCACCAAATTAAATGGACACTTACACATCTCTGCAGTTAACCCAAAGACGTTCATTTTGCTTTAAATCTATTCCGCCATTTCCCACCACCGACAATGTGCTCTGATTGGCCAAGTCAAGGACACACGATGCAGTGATTGATCCTTACTGTTCAAAATCACTGAGTTGCGGAATTTGTTCAGGTTGACAAGCAGGCAGACGGGCCACCTGATGGTAAGTGGTCACCGCCGCCTATGGACATTTGCAATACCAGGGGGACCTTGTAGAGCTCTTTTTACGCCTTTTTTGAAGAACCCCATATCGTAGCGCTGAGGAAAAACCGTAATGGGGAGCTCATTCCACATCCTAATGGTCCGCAGTAAGAACGTCCGACTAAAACGTTGTGTGGACGATCGAGGCAGCTCGAGGATGTGAAGATGAACTCCACATCTCCGGCGAGCAGTGCGATGGTAGAAATGTGATGGTGGCACCAGATCAAAAAGTTCACGAGAACACTCCCCATTATACAGGCGGTAGAATACACAGAGTGAGCCTATATCTCTCCGAAGACTAAGAGGTTACTCGGTATTACTACTAGTTACACCCCTCTGCGAACTTTGCGGGGAACGTAATGGCCTGATGGTATTGGGGCCTATCGAGCAATGGCTTCACCGTACCACAGAGGATTGTACCGTACGCTGCGTGTACGTGTTTCAAAGTGTACATAACAAAATGTTACAACTATGAGACTGGAAATGAGAATGCCATTTTTTTTAAGACAGCGACATCTCATTGTTTGTATGAAAACAAATTTCATCTTTTTACAGGAAATTTGTGGATACATTTCTCTAAGCGAAGATCTTAATATTTATTAGCTGTTGAACCAATCTAGCAGTGAAAAAATGTACTACAAAAAATTCATCGTCATCATCACAGTGTCACTGCTGAGCACAGGCCTCCTTTCACAAATAATGAAAAACAAATGACAAAAAATTACTCACTTGCAAAACGGTCAAATTAGCCTCCTGACTGAGCGTGACCTTCTCAGCGTCACTGGGATACGCGTTGTACCTGTGCTCGTAGAGCCACCTCTTCAGTATCTTGACGGAGTGCTTGGGCAGGTTGCCGCGGCGCTTGCGTATGGACACGATGCCCGGCGGCGGCGCTGCATGGCCGTGAACTAAGCTCACGCGCCGGGACCGGTCCGCCTCGCCGTCTGTACCGCTCTCGTTCTCGTCTGTAGATGACGTTGATGGGAAACGGTCTCGTACCACTGTAAATGAGGGTTCTTGTTATTATAGGTATATATTACCCCTACTGAAATCGTAAATTTATTGTTTAAACTTGGGTGGTTTCTGAAATTAGTGCGTTCAGTACCCTGAGTGAGTGTAAAGAATTGACGTTTGTAAACGCTTACTAATTAGTTTGCGTTTACGACACTTCTCTATAGGAATTGGCACAGCGCCTCAAGTGGAATACTCATGGTACTAATTTCTTCCATACTGTATAGTTAACGCAAACTAATTAGTAAGCGTTTACAAACGTCAATTCTTTACACTCGGGGTACAAATATCTTACACACAAACGTTCAGCTTCATATTATTAGTATAGATTATCTCTGTCTAAGGGATAAGTGAGTCTCGCAAGAAATTCTTGTTCCTGATATGGTAATGACCTACCAAGCTGTGTGCACGACCTTAGTGTGATGAAGGCCTACACACGTCTATTCATAGTAAAAAGAAATGACTCCTCGCCGTGGAGTTTTAGTATGGGATTCTTCAAGAGGGCTTCGAAGAGATTTATGTAGGTTCTATGGCAAAGTCGGCAACGCTCATTTTTAACCGACTTAAAAAAAAGGAGGAGGTTCTCAATTCGGTTGTATTTTTTTTTGTTACCTCATAACTCCGTCATTTATCAACCGATTTGGAAAATTCTTTTTTTATCTGGAAGGGTACACTTCCCGTTTGGTCCCATTGACATCAGATCAGGATTTGATTACTTCTTAGTGTACTTTGAAGTCGGTTTAAGTTTTTTGTAAAACAGTCCAATTATTGTAAACGTCTATTGGCTATGGCAAACGCTTAGGTACCTTCAGGCCAATCGCATGCTTGTTTGCTTGCTGCCTTAGTAGAAAGAAAATAGGTTACGTTATTTAATTTGATCTAGTTAAAATGCAACGGGGTCGGATTCTAGTGCCAACGACGCACGTTTCGATAAATTGTTTGTTTACAATCGAATCAGCAACGTTCGTGCATTACTATTTAGGTATTATACCTATAATCCTGACTATCGTAAACAATATTACAAAAGCGAATGTGAGTTTGTTGGTATGCAGATAGCCCGAGATAGCCTATGGTATGGAGAAGGACATAAGCTACTTTTTATCACGGGAAATCGCGGGGGACAGCTAGTATAAATTATTGTACAGTTATATAAATACGACAATCATTTGCATTATTTAACAATACAAAAGCAATGTTCGACTTCTTGGAATTCGCAATGGAAATTATAGTACCTAGTTCTTTTTATTTTATTGTTAACAAAACCATTGTTTCTAAACCTGGGAGTCACAAATGTGTCCAAAACATGAGAGCGTTTTCAAAAGATTATCCTAACCTAACTAATATAATAGATGTGAAAGTGAGTTGATGTGTGGCAGGCAGCCCTGTTGCTATCGCTTGCATTGACGAAATATTGCGTGCACTAGTTGTAAAAAGCGACGACGTTTGTAGAATCAGGTCGCGATTGTTTACGCAAATTGTGTGCACTGCTTACACGTGTTCTGTCACCCAGGATACACCCGTGAGGAAAGTTTTAACCATTGAAATTGTGTAATAATTCAATGGATGTTCTTGCTGGTCTCGCCATATCTCTTTCTATCAAAGAATATAAGAAAAGTCCTGTCAAATTAGTGCAATTGCCTGTTTTCATCGTGAATATCTTAATTATCTTACAAGATCAAGATAGCTCAGTGGTAGTGACGTCGGATGCCGAGACGAAGGTCCCGGGTTCGAATCGTACAAAGCGCTTTCGGTGAAAGAAAACACCGTGAGGAAACCTCAGCACGGTGGTAGGGTACTTTGTAGTAACCACCAAGCTGGCTACCCTCATGTTGGAACTCCGTCACCAAGCACCTATCGGTGTGTTCCGACAGCAGCACTTGAGAGCCAGTTTCTTTCTTAGCTTAGTGTGTTTACTTGCTTCAGCCACACCATCACTTACCATGGTAAGATTGCGGTAAAACACAGGAATTATAAAAAAAACAATGTGCATTATATCTTACAAGTGTCTGTGTGTCCGTTAGAGTGCTTTTAACACGAGAATCACAACACGTATTTTGATGCGGTTTAAACAGCTGGCAATACCACAAGAGCATTGACCTTCCTTCAGAGGTGTAGGCTATGTATTGTGAACGCGGTTAGAGTTGGAGCACATCAGAATAGTTCTAACAAAAATATCAAATGGCTTTTTAATAATGTATACAGCCAGCTATATCTTATTAATTCTACATTTAATTTATTTACCATAATTTACCGGTTTATGCGGTGACAACAACTGCATTATACATATACCATCTGGTACTGAATAATTTGGTAGGTATACAAATACGTAGTATGACGTATATTGGTGACTCGTGACGTAGTTCCAACTCACACCCTACGTAGGTACCTATCAATACGAAAGTTTGTATGTTTAAACATATCCCGATGCAGGTAAAACCAGGCGGCTATTTATAATAATAAAAAAAAACATAAATGCCAACACTATAAATAAATTTGAGCGAGTAACGTGGAAATGTAAGGGTGGTGAGGTGTCGGGGTGGTGTGGGGTGTCAATCGATCGGGGTTGACGACCGGCCCGGGGTGACGCAGTACCCCGCTAACCAAGGGCATTTGTATTTACAACACAATTCTATTTAGTGTAATTTCCCATATCCCCGATTTTCTAATATGCTTCTGTTTTTAAGTGTTTTCGTATCTTCTGTACCATTGGATTGAAACTTTAGTGAGTAGTTAAGAGCGGGTTCTAGAAGGTTTCGGACACATTATTCTATTATTTATTAAGCTTAAGAGTTTGTATTGTATGGTTGTTAATGTCTCAGGAAGTGGCGCAGCTGGCGGACCCTGTATCAAACCCTTCTCCCTGACTGCGGCGAAACTAAATGGAGGGTAGTATTTTTTCTTAATAATTTTGGATTACTCACGTTCGCGGCCCCTTTAGCCCAGGGCCCCGTATCATTGATACTGCGGTAGTTACGCCCCTGCTCAGGAACTAACAGTAGGATTTGCAAAATTATGTTTTGATTTGTTGAGGTAGGTCGAACAATTAACACAAAAAAAGCGCAATGACGTTTTCATTTTGTTTGATATCTATTCCGCCAATTCCCCACCAGACACAATGCGCTCTGATTGGCTAAGTCAAGGACACACTGAACATTTAGATGCAGTGATTGGTCGGTACTGTTATTATCCACTGTAAAGGCATTTACTGGTTGCAGAATTTTGCATTCCTACTACTCTCTAAAGGGAGTTTCTGACATAAAATAGGAGTTTAAAAGAAACTAGGACATACAATAGGAGGAGAGAGAAGATATTTAAAAAAATTAACCTTGCTGAGTTTCTTGCCTGTTCTTCTCAGTTGAAGGTCGACTTACGAACTGGCGGTAACTTCAGTAGCTTTGACCTTCATAGGTGCCCTTCTAGGGCCTAAATTGAATAAATGGCTTTGACTTTGAGTTGGATAGCACGCGGGGCATTAGCTAAGTAGGTACTATAATAAAGCTGAAGAGTTTGTATTCTTGAGTATCATATTCTTTACTTGAGTATCTTGTAATTTGAGTTCAGTGTTTCAGGAACTACTTAACATTCCATTTTTTTTTTGCGATATATACAAGTAGGGTTGCCAGGTCGCCAAACCTAATAGCCGGACAGACCAGCCAGTTTGGCCGGACATTTGGGTAGAAAGGCCGGTCACACTACATTATTGAGGACTTTGTTTCAGTATTAATAGGTACGACATTTTTTTTTATGTAAAATCAAGCTTTTTTGTTAAATTCTAGTGAAATAATAAATAAAATCGAATGCCAAAACAGGCTTAGGTAGGTACTTCAGTCAAATAGTCATCAGTCAAAATTAAATTCTTTTATCTTGCGCTCGGCCAAGCTCGGCGCTCGCTCGTTAAATGTAAAAAGTGACTCTACGGTAAAAAGCCTAACAAAAGCCGGACACCGTTTATTTTGGCCGGACACGCAATCAAAAAGCCTACCAATGTCCGGCTTTATCCAGACGCCTGGCAACGCTAGATACACGTTTGTTGAGGTAGGCAGGGTAGGCTACATCACGCTAGAGCGGTTATAACTGCGAGGCACAGCTAGTACCTAGGTAGGAACTAGCATGGGTACAAGGTACATTATTATTCACAACACCTACGTACCAAACCTTAATTTGGAGCATTCATATTAAACAGATGTATAGAACAATAGTCTTCATAAATACTGGTAAGGCTTATTTGTATACTACTAATCGTGTATGTAGGTTTGTCACTTGTAGCCAGTAGCCCGAGTGTAAAGAATTTACGTTTGTTTCGTAAACGCAAACTACTGTGGCAAACTATTTAGTTTGCGTTTACGACACTTCTTTATAGGAATTGGCACAGCGCCTCTAGCGGAATACTCATGGTACTAATTTCTCCCATACAAAATAGTTAACGCAACGCAAGCGAATTAGTAAGCGTTTATTAACGTCAATTCTTTACACTCGGGGTACAGAACTAGCTTAGTGTCGTTTCGACACGTTTGTAACAAAATCTCAGTAGGTACTAGACGCGGCTAGATGGAAAATTGAAAATTCCTAACAAAAAGCTCGATTTCCATATCACATTCCAGTATCATATATCCGCGTCTGTCTGTCTGTTTGAACGCGATAAACTCAAAAATTATTGAACGGATTTTCATACGGTTTTTACTAATAGACGGAGTGATTCATGAGGAAGGTTTAAGTGTGTAATTTATTAAATTTATTAAGGTTTGGCTGAATAATGACGATGTTTGTTGGAGATGTCGGAAAAAAATCATGCGAAGCCGGGGCGGATCACTAGAGTAGGTATTACTTGTCTACATTATAAAACTCTTATAATGAACTTTTCAAAGAAAGTAGGTAATATAATATAGGTATAACCGGGCATACAATGTGTGTCAACGTCAACAATGGACAGGGTCAAGTAACATTGCAACCTGTATGTACATATGTACTGTACAACCAATCTAATGTTATATTCAAGAGTTCAGTTTCTACTTTAGTTAAGTAACTATAGTTAATAAAATATAGCTTGATAACTGTGACATTAGTGATATGAAAATAAACCTTATGCACCTTATTACAAAACATGGTTTAAAGGAAAACCAGGTTTTAAAACAGCCTCGTCCCTTTTTATTATATGACGTTAGAAAGTGACCAAATGACAGTAAAACCTGGCTTTACTTTAAACCATGTTTTGTAATAAGGGGGTATGGCTTTAGCATAAGGTTCATCTGCATCATCCGCAGGTGCTTTTAAGTCAATTATTCCAGAATAAAAGATAAACCGACTAATCGTCAAACACTCCGTTCAAGAAAAAAAAAAAAAACCGCCCCGTTCACGGGTGTCCGCTGGTACCTATAAGTATAAGATGATAATGGTGATGGTATAAGTTTTCGTCGGATGGGATAAAGAATCATGGCGAGATTTGTACACAAAAAAAAAACTTTTATAGACGATGAAATGACGTTATTATTGATCCTTTGTGCCTAAGGAATAACTTGAGGGATTTAAAATATTTTTAGATCCCCGGGATAAAAATGCGACATTCTATGCCATGCCGGCGAATCGCGACCAAAACCATTATGTTTTTGTTATGTTTTGCGGGGTTTATAAATTATTTCAAGTATATTAATATGTAATGTAATCTCAACATTGGAAGTGATTCAAAACTCTCTAAAATGTTTTATTTTTTTGTACAAATAAATTTTTTGATCTCGCCATGATTCTCTTAGCGACGTTTTTAGGTCGCTAAACTTTATCCTGCTGTCAGATTGACAGCTGTTAGTTGTTTTTCATCGGCAAATTGATTTTTCATGATCCGGTACATTTTTACTATGTAATAATTTCGAGATCACAAGCGTAATCCTAACTTCACGGAGAATCCATATTAGTCAAATTCATTTGACAGCTAACATAGATTGAACTATGACTCCGTTCAGCGAACCCTCGCTACCTACGCTAGTATAATTTCCGGCTAAAATTTGTCGGCTTACTTAAACGTACACACGGCTACAGATCAAGCTATACATTTCCAATATGAGCTGACCTCTCATTGTACCGAAATCCTATACAATGCGAGCTCAGCTTATACTGGAAATGTATAGCTTGATCTGTAGCCGTGTGTACCCCTGGGGTAGGCAGTTTAGTATAAAAAGGTCTCGACTGAATTCCCTTATCGATTATGCGAATTTTTATTCGCAAATCATTGAATGAAAATCTAACACATTGTGAATGCGTTGACCTGACTCGTTAAACAGATGTAAGCGGTGGTGTAAGCGAGGACTTTGTACCTACCATGTACAGTCAGCGTCAAAAGTAAGTACCTACCACCACCTTCCAAAATACCGCAGCCAAATAACTGAATGTTGCAATCACAGATTACAGAATACTTCAGATCGAGCGCGCGGAACACGGGCGTGAGGCCAACACACCAAATACAGATTCAAAAGTAAATACAAACTTGAGTCAGTACGAAACAAGGCTTCGTATTGTAAGTACGTCACTAGTGGCAAAATTGTTCTTAAAAATTATGCCGTCCTGCATTTTGAAATATTGTAAAAACTGTTCCCAAAAACAAAAAAAGGAAGACGGAATGTCGTTTCATAGGTAATTATAGATATTTTCACTTATTTGTATTTTTTTTTCGTGTATTTGTCACTGATCACTAGGAACACAAAACCTCAACAAAAATCAGTTGGTGTTGCTAGGTTACATCGAAAGTATTTTCCTTGAAGTCGTGGTATTATGGAGCCTTGTAAGATCGATCGATTTAACAAAAATAAATAGGCAAGAGAAATTTATTGGTACCATATGAAAAAATAAATGGCGCTTATAGTTTATGTGAACGGGCTGAATATTATAATTTATTTGAATTGATGATGACCCTGATTCCAAACGCCATTTTTTGAATGCATCCGAATAGAACCGAAAAAAATAAAAAGGAATCCTTATGTTGTGACTCCGTCCGTCTGTCCGTCTATCACAGCGTTACATTTCAGCAACCACTAATGATTTTGGTATTGAAGATAAGTTTTAAATATTGCTTACTCAAACATATTGAATATGAAACATGTTTTTTTGTATAAGGTGCCGAAATTATGTATTCGAATTATGATGGAAAAAATTTAAAAAAAAAAACGTAATAGTGGAGTAGAGTAGGTTAGGGTATAGAGTAGGGCACCACGCAAACAAGTCGAGCCGATATGGCAGAAAAACGTTTGTCAGGTCAGCTAGTAAAATATAAAATATCATTTTATTAAAAATACATACATTTTATTGAGTTTAATAAAAATAGTAATAGAAAAATATATATTAATATAAGATTTCATTATATAGCAAAATTAGAAACGAATGCTAGAGTTAAAGGTGACAAAAGGCAATATTTTAAGAAGTTAGTGCAGAATAAAGGCTGTTAAACTCAATTTCACATAGGATTTCTTCTCAGCAAATGCAACCTTCCGAACCGGTATTAGAGTATTAGAGTCAGACTTTTCATAAGTGCCTGCGAAGGTCTATTTGAATAAATGATTTTGAATTTGAATTTGAAGGATGAGTCGTCAAGGTCATTGGGCTTTTTACCAATATCTTGTGTAATTCCATTTGATTACTCTGAAATAGTACTCTCAATATTTCATGAAACCTCGCTCTATAATAGTATAGTATTCCTTTATTATATCGAAATGAACATTAATCATTGAGAAATCTAATAAAATACCATGTGTCACCGAAGTCATGCTATTTGAAATTCACTATAATGTATGTTACCTATTTCTATTTTAATAAATGATGACATCTCTGTATTAATTTCTTTTTTTTCTTAATTGAACTTGGCAAATTCTTTATTTTTTAACATGGATTATTAGTATAATACTGGTAATTTGGTCATATTTTTATTGACTTAATCCATTCTCAAATCACAAGCCTTTTCAGAATTTATTTATTTGAAAGTATAGTTTTAAGTTGATAATAACTATCCAATAAAACCATGGGAGTTTTTTCTTCATTATCCTGGCAGCCCTACACGCAGCCTGGCAGCCCTAAATGCAGCCTGGCATCCCTAAACGCACACTGTCACACGTGTTCCTACAGTGCTCTCACGCACACATAGCTAAATACGAGCCTCACAGTGCTTGTCCCGTACATTACATCTGAGTATTCTGTAATCTGTGGTTGCAATGTTGAGTTACTGCGCATGAGTAAGGTTGCCAGAGCACATCGGGGAGAAAGAGGGTTGGTAACGCGTGAGTGATGCCCCTGTTATTGTAGTGTAGACGTCTATCCTTATACCTAGGCTACGGTAAGCGCTGACCATCAGGCGGGCCGTGGTTTATTGCTACTTTGGTTGAAAATGTATGAAAACTGTGAATCGCGTAATGTGATACGGTACTAAAGTGATCAGCTATATTTGACGCTGACTGTACCTACCTAGCTAGCAAAACTGCTGATTTTGTTATTCGGAAATGGATGAATTGTCTTTTTGTGTAGGTACCTAAGTAATCTGATAATTTTATTCATATTTCCCACTAAGTACCTTTTCACCCGCGACTCCGCTTGCGAAGACTAAACAAAATAACTATAAAACAGCTTAAACTTTTTATGATTTATTTGAAACGTAACTTACTTAGGTAGTACCTACTTGCCAAACATTTTTGTCAGGACGAGTTTGTACAAAAAGAACAGTAGTAGGTACTTCGTTCTGGATTAACATACTTATAGGGTTATAGGATACTTTCTATCCCAGGAAAACATAGATACCTATACATGCCTCCAGTACCCGGGGAAAACGAAAATAAGAAATTCTATGTTATTACGATGGTCTTCCCGTATTTCAAATGTCCAAAGGCTACGGTAACCGCTTACCCAGGCGGGTCGTATGCTTGTTTGCTGTCTTACTACTGCCGTTCTCCGAGATGTCAATTAGAATTTTATGACAGATTAAAGTATCTCTATCTTTGTTTATTGAATAGCTATAGAAAGGGACAGGAAGAGATTTTGACGTCTCTGAGTACGGCAGTTATCAGTATACAAAAGGTAACAAGTTACACAGATAAAACGACTGCAGGAATGTATTTCCTCAAACAATAATGGTTCAAAGACAATGCACTCAGATATCTTGGAAGACAGGAGACTTCTGCTCTCGACGCATAACGTTTCAGATAACAATCAATGGTAAGATAATGTGAATCCGGCTGTGTTGCCTGCCATGCCACACACGTTATCAACTCTATTGTGAATTCTTAGAGTTGATTATCCAATGATCTAAGAGTTTGTTTACAATAGACAATTTACTGAATAGGTACTCATATTAGAACCAATTTTAATGTTACTGTAGGCTGTGCTGTAGGTCTATTATGAGGAGATGAGATGATAGCTCAGCGGTAGTGACGTTGGATGCCGAGACGAAGGTTCCGGGTTCCAATCCTACATTGAGCTTGAGCTTTTGGTGAAGGAAAACATTGTGAGGAAACCATAGCACGGTGGTGGTAACCAAGCACCTAGCGGTGTGTTCCGACAGCTGCACTTGGGAGCCAGTTCCTTCTAAGCTTTATGTGCTTGCCACCTTCGGCCACATCATCACATACCTTGGTGAGATTGTGGTCAACACAACGTCAAGGCCTATTTGAATGAATAAATTATTTCATTTCATTTCTTATACACAGTGAATGAAAATGGTATACCGCATACACCATAATTTGGTGATGGGACTGTTCCCATGAGAAACGCAAACTTTCAGGTACCTATCTGGTAAGCAAGTATACAAACAGCAAAGTAACCTTAGAACAAAAGCTAAAAGATCTTTACAACTTCTGACCATCTGTGAATAATAATAAATGAACACAGTCATCTGATCCCAAACCAAGTAAGTAAACAAAAGATAAGAAACTTTATGGTTTAATGAAGGAGTCTTTGTCGGTTCCAATATTTGTATGGGGTTTCTGGAATTTATTACAAAGAACTCATATTTAAAAGTAGTTGCTATACCCCTAATTGGCGTTATATCGGCAGTCACTATTGCCAATTAAACTAAACTAATAACTATTGCCTTTAACTAGATGCACCTGTGTGAACCTGGAACCCGACTTCAAGATATCGGGTTTTTTTTTTTTGCATATGTTAGTACTCCGTATGTACCTGTTTGTACCAACTTTTTTTTCGTTTGTACCTCAAGGGGTTTGGAGGTACGGGGGGTTGAAAAATGCTCAGAACCCGACTTCAAGATATCGGGGTTTTTTTTTTTGCATATGTTAGTACTCCGTATGTACCTGTTTGTACCAACTTTTTTTTCGTTTGTACCTCAAGGGGTTCGGAAATACAGGACTTTAAAAAACCTGATCCCTAATATCGGAATCTCGGCCATTTTTTGAGATAATCAAAATCTGCCAGCGGGGTTGGATTCACCATCGTTTGTACCCGTTTGTACCATCTTTCTTTTCGTTTGTACCTCAAGGGGTTCGGAAATACAAGACTTTAAAAAACCGGTTCCCTAATATCGGAATCTCGGGCATTTTTTGAGATAATCAAAATCTGCAAGCGGGGTTGGATTCACCGTCGTTTGTACCCGTTTGTACCATCTTTCTTTTCGTTTGTACCTCAAGGGGATCGGAAAAACAGGACTTTAAAAAACCTGATCCCTAATATCGGAATCTCGGCCATTTTTTGAGATTATCAAAATCTGCCAGCGGGGTTGGATTCACCATCGTTTGTACCCGTTTGTACCATCTTTCTTTTCGTTTGTACCTCAAGGGGTTCGGAAATACAAGACTTTAAAAAACCCGTTCCCTAATATCGGAATCTCGGGCATTTTTTGAGATAATCAAAATCTGCAAGCGGGGTTGGATTCACCGTCGTTTGTACCCGTTTGTACCATCTTTCTTTTCGTTTGTACCTCAAGGGGTTCGGAAAAACAGGACTTTAAAAAACCTGATCCCTAATATCGGAATCTCGGCCATTTTTTGAGATTATCAAAATCTGCCAGCGGGGTTGGATTCACCATCGTTTGTACCCGTTTGTACCATCTTTCTTTTCGTTTGTACCTCAAGGGGTTCGGAAATACAAGACTTTAAAAAACCCGTTCCCTAATATCGGAATCTCGGGCATTTTTTGAGATAATCAAAATCTGCCAGCGGGGTTGGATTCACCATCGTTTGTACCCGTTTGTACCATTTTTCTTTTCGTTTGTACCTCAAGGGGTTCGGAAATACAAGACTTTAAAAAACCCGTTCCCTAATATCGGAATCTCGGGCATTTTTTGAGATAATCAAAATCTGCAAGCGGGGTTGGATTCACCATCGTTTGTACCCGTTTGTACCATCTTTCTTTTCGTTTGTACCTCAAGGGGTTCGGAAATACAAGACTTTAAAAAACCCGTTCCCTAATATCGGAATCTCGGGCATTTTTTGAGATAATCAAAATCTGCAAGCGGGGTTGGATTCACCGTCGTTTGTACCTGTTTGTACCATCTTTCTTTTCGTTTGTACCTCAAGGGGTTCGGAAATACAGAACTTTAAAAAACCCGTTCCCTAATATCGGAATCTCGGGCATTTTTTGAGATAATCAAAATCTGCCAGCGGGGTTGGATTCACCATCGTTTGTACCCGTTTGTACCATCTTTCTTTTCGTTTGTACCTCAAGGGGTTCGGAAATACAAGACTTTAAAAAACCTGTTCCCTAATATCGGAATCTCGGGCATTTTTTGATATAATCAAAATCTGCCAGCGGGGTTGGATTCACCGTCGTTTGTACCCGTTTGTACCATTTTTCTTTTCGTTTGTACCTCAAGGGGTTCGGAAATACAGAACTTTAAAAAAACTTGTTCCCTAATATCGGAATCTCGGGCATTTTTTGAGATAATCAAAATCTGCAAGCGGGGTTGGATTCACCGTCGTTTGTACCCGTTTGTACCATCTTACTTTTCGTTTGTACCTCAAGGGGTTCGGAAATACAGGACTTTAAAAAACCTGATCCCTAATATCGGAATCTCAGCCATTTTTTGAGATAATCAAAATCAGCCAGCGGGGTTCGATTCACCATCGTTTGTACCCGTTTGTACCATCTTTCTTTTCGTTTGTACCTCAAGGGGTTCGGAAATACAGGACTTTAAAAAACCTGATCCCTAATATCGGAATCTCAGCCATTTTTTGAGATAATCAAAATCAGCCAGCGGGGTTCGATTCACCATCGTTTGTACCCGTTTGTACCATCTTTCTTTTCGTTTGTACCTCAAGGGGTTCGGAAATACAAGACTTTAAAAAACCCGTTCCCTAATATCGGAATCTCGGGAATTTTTTGAGATAATCAAAATCTGCAAGCGGG
Source organism: Achlya flavicornis (assembly GCA_947623365.1). NCBI lineage: Eukaryota > Metazoa > Arthropoda > Insecta > Lepidoptera > Drepanidae > Achlya > Achlya flavicornis. The sequence continues at coordinate 12,670,866 of OX392484.1, forward strand.
GTTGGATTCACCGTCGTTTGTACCCGTTTGTACCATCTTTCTTTTCGTTTGTACCTCAAGGGGTTCGGAAATACAAGACTTTAAAAAACCCGTTCCCTAATATCGGAATCTCGGGCATTTTTTGAGATAATCAAAATCTGCAAGCGGGGTTGGATTCACCGTCGTTTGTACCCGTTTGTACCATCTTTCTTTTCGTTTGTACCTCAAGGGGTTCGGAAATACAAGACTTTAAAAAACCCGTTCCCTAATATCGGAATCTCGGGCATTTTTTGAGATAATCAAAATCTGCAAGCGGGGTTGGATTCACCGTCGTTTGTACCCGTTTGTAACATCTTTCTTTTCGTTTGTACCTCAAGGGGTTCGGAAATACAGGACTTTAAAAAACCCGTTCCCTAATATCGGAATCTCGGGCATTTTTTGAGATAATCAAAATCTGCCAGCGGGGTTGGATTCACCGTCGTTTGTACCCGTTTGTACCATTTTTCTTTTCGTTTGTACCTCAAGGGGTTCGGAAATACAGAACTTTAAAAAAACTTGTTCCCTAATATCGGAATCTCGGGCATTTTTTGAGATAATCAAAATCTGCAAGCGGGGTTGGATTCACCATCGTTTGTGCCCGTTTGTACCATCTTTCTTTTCGTTTGTACCTCAAGGGGTTCGGAAATACAGGACTTTAAAAAACCCGTTCCCTAATATCGGAATCTCGGGCATTTTTTGAGATAATCAAAATCTGCCAGCGGGGTTGGATTCACCATCGTTTGTACCCGTTTGTACCATCTTTCTTTTTGTTTGTACCTCAAGGGGTTCGGAAATACAGGACTTTAAAAAACCTGATCCCTAATATCGGAATCTCGGGCATTTTTTGAGATAATCAAAATCTGCCAGCGGGGTTGGATTCACCATCGTTTGTACCCGTTTGTACCATTTTTCTTTTCGTTTGTACCTCAAGGGGTTCGGAAATACAGAACTTTAAAAAAACTTGTTCCCTAATATCGGAATCTCGGGCATTTTTTGAGATAATCAAAATCTGCAAGCGGGGTTGGATTCACCGTCGTTTGTACCCGTTTGTACCATCTTTCTTTTTGTTTGTACCTCAAGGGGTTCGGAAATACAAGACTTTAAACAACTTGTTCCCTAATATCGGAATCTCGGGCATTTTTTGAGATAATCAAAATCTGCAAGCGGGGTTAGATTCACCGTCGTTTGTACCCGTTTGTACCATCTTTCTTTTCGTTTGTACCTCAAGGGGTTCGAAAATACAAGACTTTAAAAAACCCGTTCCCTAATATCGTAATCTCGGGCATTTTTTGAGATAATCAAAATCTGCAAGCGGGGTTGGATTCACCGTCGTTTGTACCCGTTTGTACCATCTTTCTTTTCATATGTACCTCGAGGGGTTCGGAAATACAGGACTTTCAAAAACTGTTCCCTAGTATCGATAACTAGTATCGGTATCTCGGGCATTTTTTGAGATAATCAAAATCTGCAAGCAGGGTTGGCTTCACCGTCGTTTGTACCAACTTTCTTTTCGTTTGTACCTCAAGGGGTTCGGAAATAACTTTCAAAAACTGTTACCTAGTATCGGTAACTAGTATCGGTATCTCGGGCATTTTTTGAGATAATCAAAATCTGCAAGCAGGGTTGGATTCACCGTCGTTTGTACCCGTTTGTACCAACTTTCTTTTCGTTTGTACCTCAAGGGATTAGGAAATACAGGACTTTCAAAAACCTAGTATCGGTAACGAGTATCGGTATCTTAGGCATTTTTTGAGATATTCAAAATCTGTAAGCAGGGTTGGCTTCAGCGTCGTTTGTACCCGTTTGTACCAACTTTCTTTTCGTTTGTACCTCAAGGGATTGGGAAATACAGGACTTTCAAAAACCTAGTATCGGTAACGAGTATCGGTATCTCGGGCATTTTTTGAGATAATCAAAATCTGCAAGCAGGGTTGGATTCACCGTCGTTTGTACCCGTTTGTACCAACTTTCTTTTCGTTTGTACCTCAAGGGGTTCGGAAATACAGAACTTTAATAAAACCTGTTCCCTTATATCGGAATCTCGGGCGTCTTGTATTTCCGAACCCCTTGAGGTACAAACGAAAAGAAAGATGTTACAAACGGGTACAAACGACAAATCCAACCTCGCTTGCAGATTTTGATTATCTCAAAAAATGCCCGAGATTCCGATATTAGGGAACGGGTTTTTTAAAGTCTTGTATTTCCGAACCCCTTGAGGTACAAACGAAAAGAAAGATGGTACAAACGGGTACAAACGATGGTGAATCCAACCCCGCTGGCAGATTTTGATTATCTCAAAAAATGGCCGAGATTCCGATATTAGGGATCAGGTTTTTTAAAGTCCTGTATTTCCGAACCCCTTGACGTACAAACGAAAAGAAAGATGGTACAAACGGGTACAAACGACGGTGAATCCAACCCCGCTTGCAGATTTTGATTATCTCAAAAAATGCCCGAGATTCCGATATTAGGGAACCGGTTTTTTAAAGTCTTGTATTTCCGAACCCCTTGAGGTACAAACGAAAAGAAAGATGGTACAAACGGGTACAAACGACGGTGAATCCAACCCCGCTTGCAGATTTTGATTATCTCAAAAAATGCCCGAGATTCCGATATTAGGGATCAGGTTTTTTAAAGTCCTGTATTTCCGAACCCCTTGAGGTACAAACGAAAAGAAAGATGGTAAAAACGGGTACAAACGACGGTGAATCCAACCCCGCTTGCAGATTTTGATTATCTCAAAAAATGCCCGAGATTCCGATATTAGGGAACGGGTTTTTTAAAGTTCTGTATTTCCGAACCCCTTGAGGTACAAACGAAAAGAAAGATGGTACAAACGGGTACAAACGATGGTGAATCCAACCCCGCTGGCAGATTTTGATTATCTCAAAAAATGCCCGAGATTCCGATATTAGGGAACGGGTTTTTTAAAGTCTTGTATTTCCGAACCCCTTGAGGTACAAACGAAAAGAAAAATGGTACAAACGGGTACAAACGATGGTGAATCCAACCCCGCTGGCAGATTTTGATTATCTCAAAAAATGCCCGAGATTCCGATATTAGGGATCAGGTTTTTTAAAGTCTTGTATTTCCGAACCCCTTGAGGTACAAACGAAAAGAAAGATGGTACAAACGGATACAAACGATGGTGAATCCAACCCCGCTGGCAGATTTTGATAATCTCAAAAAATGGCCGAGATTCCGATATTAGGGATCAGGTTTTTTAAAGTCCTGTATTTCCGAACCCCTTGAGGTACAAACGAAAAGAAAGATGGTACAAACGGGTACAAACGACGGTGAATCCAACCCCGCTTGCAGATTTTGATTATCTCAAAAAATGCCCGAGATTCCGATATTAGGGAACGGGTTTTTTAAAGTTCTGTATTTCCGAACCCCTTGAGGTACAAACGAAAAGAAAGATGGTACAAACGGGTACAAACGACGGTGAATCCAACCCCGCTTGCAGATTTTGATTATCTCAAAAAATGCCCGAGATTCCGATATTAGGGAACGGGTTTTTTAAAGTCTTGTATTTCCGAACCCCTTGAGGTACAAACGAAAAGAAAAATGGTACAAGCGGGTACAAACGATGGTGAATCCAACCCCGCTGGCAGATTTTGATTATCTCAAAAAATGCCCGAGATTCCGATATTAGGGATCAGGTTTTTTAAAGTCCTGTATTTCCGAACCCCTTGAGGTACAAACGAAAAGAAAGATGGTACAAACGGGTACAAACGATGGTGAATCCAACCCCGCTGGCAGATTTTGATTATCTCAAAAAATGCCCGAGATTCCGATATTAGGGAACAGGTTTTTTAAAGTCCTGTATTTCCGAACCCCTTGAGGTACAAACGAAAAAAAAGTTGGTACAAACAGGTACATATGGAGTACTAACATATGCAAAAAAAAAAACCCGATATCTTGAAGTCGGGTTCTGAGCATTTTTCAACCCCCCCGTATCTCCGAACCCCTTGAGGTACAAACGAAAAAAAAGTTGGTACAAACAGGTACATACGGAGTACTAACATATGCAAAAAAAAAACCCCGATATCTTGAAGTCGGGTTCTGAGCATTTTTCAACCCCCCGTATCTCCGAACCCCTTGAGGTACAAACGAAAAAAAAGTTGGTACAAACAGGTACATACGGAGTACAAACATATGCAAAAAAAAAAAAACCCGATATCTTGAAGTCGGGTTCTGAGCATTTTTCAACCCCCCGTATCTCCGAACCCCTTGAGGTACAAACGAAAAAAAAGTTGGTACAAACAGGTACATACGGAGTACTAACATATGCAAAAAAAAAAAACCCGATATCTTGAAGTCGGGTTCCAGGTTCACACAGGTACTAGATGCTTAAATAAAACCTCACAATGCTGGTTCTAAAGCTCAATTATTTTATGTTTGATAGAAAGAGTTTGATTGCCTTGATGGTCAAGCTGTGTAAGAATCAGCATAAAATAAGATGATTTCATCTAATCAGGGCCCACAAATGGTCTTCATTGTACTGCATCATTGGATGAAATCTTTAATGGTGTTTGTTACAATTACCATCAAAGATACGCATTAGCCCTTAACCCGGTAGGATGAACAAGGGGCAAATGACATTATTTTGCTTAAAAATTATCAGTGGCCTGACATTGGTTTAATGTGCCTCAATTATGCCTCAATACAACAAAAACATGTTTTATTATATACTTTTTCTTGTTACTTCAAGGGCTCCACTACAGTCAACACTCACTTTGCAATATTTTTATGTGTAATATTTGCACATTTTTTATTTATAATTTAGGAGTGTAATCTGAACTAATATTAAAAATGTGAAAGTGCGTTTGTTTGTTTTTTACACCTTCACGCCTCAACTATTCAATGGATCATCATGAAATTTGGCATGCAGATAGCCTATGGTATGGAAAAGGACATAGGCTGCTTTTTATCCCGGGAACGCGGGTGACACCATGGGGGACAGCTAGTATTTTTTTTTTTTTTTATGTCTTTACCATATGGAATGTAGATGTTCTGTAGAATCTAATCTATGTCAGTTTCAGGGAGCAATGAAGACATCAGAAGACGAAGATACTAGTTTTCTATTACTGTTAGGCGCACATATATACATTTGACATGAAATTTGTTTAGCAAAACTTTTTGCTAATAGTTTCCGAATGCTTTCAAAGCAGCCATCATCACATTGACAGAGCCAGGGTCGTCACTTACCAGTAATGTACCATGAGTTTTATACACAAACTAGCAACTATCGTGAATATTATGTATGATGAGCACCGCCTCTAGTGGACACTTTTGGAAGCATTTCATACAAAATGTTTCACCATAGTCGCTAGCGAGTGTAGATTACGTTAGTGTAGAAAACTCATGGTAGAGGTACCTACTGTTTTCATATGTGCTCAAATGATAATTCATATGCAGGGTTGATGTAACTCATGCATTCTAAAATAAGCAGGCTTTATAATTTTGTAAATACATATCCTGATCCAAGATTTATGAAGGACTATGCATCAACAAAACCTAATAAACTCAACCCCATTTAATCTCTTCTCTCTCGGATCTCGGGTCTGAATCTCAGGTTTGGCTTAATTTTAATCTGTATGGCGGGTTTGTAAGTGCCCGAGAGCATGAATGCAACAAAGCACACATCATGCATGACACATTGGGACCTCTGCACAATATGAGGGTACTGAACTAAGTAATGAAAAACCTCTGTCTACCTATTTGAGCGAATTTAAGAAGTTAAGAATTTTTACCTCAACTGTACTCATGAATATCAACAAAGCGATAGTGGCGCCGCCTAGCGTGGCGCGTGATTGAACTGAAATTGAATGGATGTCAGCCATCTTGTGAGGCTTGACCGCTGTCATTTTACTGTCATTGCGACACTTGCGACATTTTACAAAAGTCAGCCAGAATCCAATAACAACAACAAACAAAAACGGGGGAAATAATTCCCGCAACAACATTACCCTCAAATTAACAACTACGTCATGGGAAACCATAATATTATGGCTCCCAAGACGTTTATCGATCGGGGTGCGCGGGGGGACGTTACGTAGCAAATGGACGATCTAAAAATAGCTCAAACACGTGCCAATTTCGCACTATTTAACTGCTACAGTTTGTCTTATGTAATTTTTGGCATATTATCATCGACTCATGACAGAATTAGGCCTGTCACAGGTTATATTTAGCCTATAAAACTGATTTCATTACACTATGCAGGGCATTCGTTTTCAATGTGGCGCATTGGCGCCATTTTCTTTTCCGAGATATCGCCCTGTTAGGTGACGTAACAGACCTAAATGCACAGCACTCGTTTGATATTTAGGTCAAAACATCGCCCTAACTTATTTTTAACCATATTTTTCCCCGAGAAAAGCTATGTTTTTGTATAAATGTCACCTTGACATGTTATGATGTCAATTTGACATGCATGGCGGAAACGTGGCGTCGTTTTGATTTTGGACCGGCTCACCTCCAGGCGACGTCGAGTGTTGTCTGTTGGCTACGCGGATGTCTCGAATAATTTCCCGGGTCAGAGTCAGTGTCCTCCCATCACGATGCTGCTGAAACGCCATTTCGGGCCGGTCGCGTTGATCTTGTGATAGACCGGCCGTAGGAGGTAACATCGTTGTTCACTCAATCCATGCGAATACGTCTTTCACACTATTACATTAGTCACTAGAAACACCTATTTTGTTCTCCGGGTATCAAACACCTGGAGATAAATCAATTGAAACGATAAAATCCAAAATAATCCGTCACAACTACGCACACCAAAAGGAACAGACAGAGCGCGACTGTCGAACGGGGGACGGCGGGAAGCGAGCGCTACAGCGCCGCCGCGCCGCGGACCTTGTTCTTCCTACGAGAAATCATATTGTTATCTCGCTCACATAGCAACGCTTCAATGACAGATGCTAGTGAAATGTCAAAACAAAGCGTGGGCTGTTTAAAATGTCAAATAACCATATTACAACCGTTTTCATAATTGCGCCCTCTGACGCAATTGTCTCACACTAGACGAAAAATGGGCACAGAAATGGCACAGAATTATTTTCTTCATAGGTATTTAATTCATAGCTGATTTTCGGTGTTCATTGAATTATTCTATGGCATAGAATCTATGCAAAATGTGAGTTTGAATAACCATTCAAACTCACATTTTGCATAGATTGATATTGATAGACAATGCCAATATAACGCTATGTAGATAAATATATATTTAGGTTTTTTTTTTTTTTTTTTTTTCTAAGTCGGTAAACAAGCATACGGCCCGCCTGATGGTAAGCGGTTACCGTAGCCATATGGACGCTTGCAACACAATAAGCATCGCTAACGCGTTACCGACCTTTCTCCCGTCCCCTATGAGCTCAGGCGACCTTACTCACGCGCAGGAACACAACTTTACACAACATAAAGTTATTTGGCTGCGGTATTCTGTAAGGTGGAGGTAGGGATTGCAATCCGGATACTTCGAAATCCGAAAATGACTGAAAAATCCGGATTTTAGGGTCCTATTATAAATCCGAATATTGAGAATAAAATCCGGTTTTTTCGAATTTTAATCTTAATTGATAATAATTGATGTTTAACTAAAAAATTTCATTAAATATCCAGTACATTTAGGTCAGTATTACTCTGAAATCTATGCACCGCTCGGCTCACACGCGGCTAGCTGCTACCGCTCATCCATCTAGCTAATAGTTAAGTCGGCCAGTGAGTCTTAGATGGAGGCGATGCGCGCGTGGCGCGAGTAACAACTCTTTGCACAACGTAATATCAAGAATGATAGTTCTATATAGTCGGGTTACCGCTGAAAGCATTTTGTACATCGGCTGATCTCAGTTTTTTTTTACTTTTGAAAGGGTCTGACACACCCGCTTTCTAAGCAAGCTTCCTTCATATGAAATCTCTGGTGGTTTGTGCGCTTGGATTTCCAATTTCCTGAGCGAACGGTCTATTCACGTAGTCATAGACGGTTGTTCGTCGGACCTTTTCGCAATCAATTCCAGAGAGATCAGATTCAGTTCTCTCTGCAACCTTATTTCTGCTGCATATTAACGATCTGGTGAAGCCCGGTATCTTTGGGTACGTAGACGATAGCACCGTTGTCATAGATCCAATTGTTGCGAGAGGCCATGGTAGAGCGTTTGAACGTAACATTACAGGCAGTCTCCGATTGGAGCAATGCCAATCTGGTCACTTTTAATGCCACCATGACGCAGGTGTGTCTTTTCACCACCAAACGAGCCCTTTCCACCAGGCTCTCGCCCTCGACTCAATAAACCGCCGAGCCAGATGACTCATCGAATATGAGACTAATTATGACGAAACTCACGAGGCTCGACCATCGAAGAAAGGTTGCTTGCCTTATCAGTTTTGTACAGGATATATTTTTGAGAGTGTGTGCAGGAATTGCTCAACCTTATTAATAATAATAATAATAATTTATTCAGTATAAAAAAGCATATTACATTTAACACATTATTCAAGACCTAACATTTACAGAACTGAAAATACATTTATTAAAATTTAAATAATGTGTAGCTACGGGCAGCTAAGCTAGGCATGAAGCCTGTGTTATAGCCACCCGTACCCTACCCTTTTTTAAGCGAACAGTGTTTTAATAGATAAAATGGGTATAACCGATATGTAAATGTAGGTATATATAATATATATGTATATATATAATTTATACTATTATTTATTTATTTATTAAAGAAAGACAAGATTAAATTATATAATGTAAATATGAATCTAAAAGTGTGTGTATGTATAACTGTATGTGGGTGTGTGTGTGTGAGAGTGTGTGTCTGCTAACTGCCTATCCGCCCTGCCCTACGATAGCAATAATCTTGGATTAAGTTATTCCAACCACCATCCCTATTTTTACTCCGAACCACAAGACACGGGGAATTTTTTTCTTTTGTATCCTCAATTATAATGCGGACAGCAAGGGAGTGGAACTTGCTTCCGGCGACTGTAGTTCCTGACTCTTAGAATCTAGGGACTTTCACGACCAGAATGATTAGGTTCCATTTGGGATAGCGTGCTCCACCTTAGGCTTCGTCATTATCCTTTATAGACGGCTTAGTAGCCAAATACAAGCCCATTTTTTTTTAAATATTACTTGCAGTTTAATTTAATTTTTATTCAAAAGCAAGCAATGGAAATACAATAAAATAGAACATCTCTCTTCAAACTACTAATAATTAAGCATAAACTACGCGTACAGTTTAGAATTACAAATTATTGCAAAAAAATACAAAAATCCGAAAAATCCGGATAATCCGGATTTATATGTGATGATAAAGTTTGAATCCGGATTTGAAAAAAATCCGGTTTTTGCAATCCCTAGGTGGAGGTACTTCCCCAGTCGAGCTGCTCTTTGAGCGAATAAACGCTACGCTCTACCTCTCTCCAAATTATTATGTACTTAGCGATAGGCTATAATAATAGGGGGAGTAGGGGCAGATTGATGCGATTCTTTTTGACATAAAAACAGTATCAAGATACCTAAACTATTATTAAAAAATAAACGATACGAATGCGTCCTATGTTTATCTAACTGACATTTATAGAAATATTTTCAACTTAATTTTCTAAGGAAAAAAAAGTTATAAATAACCTAGTTTAGCAAATTCGGTATTCGTATCAAACTGCCCCATATGCGGGGTACTAGGGAATGCAAACCGGTTTCACCGAAAACCGAAAAACCGGTTATTCGGTACGGTTTTGACCAACCAAAAAAACCGGTTTTACATGGCACCAAAACCGGTTTTTCGATTATTTTCGGTTTACTTTCAATGTTTGGAAAAACTTACAAAGGAAGATTTGCCGCCTTTTTGTAAACTGAGTGCAATGCATTGAGTATTTTTGTGATGAACTGAAGTGTGTTGATGTGTATTGTGTTGAGCTGGTAAGAAAATAACTTATAATAATGATTGTTTTTATGATTTTTTTTTTTTTTTTTTTTTATACCACTTAGGTGGCAAACAAGCATACGGCCCGCCTGATGGTAAGCGGTTACCGTAGCCTATGGACGCTTAAAACATAACGGTTATCCCTCGCACGTTGCCAAGCCTCAAACTTTTTGAAGCGGGGAGCTCATTCCTCAGCCTGAGCGTCCGCGATAGGAAGCTTCTTTGAAACCGCACAGTACGATGGTAGAAGGTAACTGGGCATCAGGTCAAACAATTCTTCAGAATACAGTCCGTTGGAAAAGAAATAGAACACACATAAGAAGGCAGTCTCTCCTCAGACTAAGGGGCTTTAAAACAGTTGTGAGCTCGGGATCGTCGACAATTATAACAGCACGTCGCTGAACTGAGTCTAAATACCAAAGCTGGTATCCAGGTGCCCACAGAAGACAGCATTACTCCACTTGGGCCGGACTTTTTTGTATACCTTGTAGATGATTTTGGAACAGAACGTCGCTACAAATATTAACGCGACGGATCCCAATGCTTTTCGTGATGTTGAGGGACATGTTCTAGAAATGAGGAGCCACAGAAAGTAGACTTTTCGCAACGGTGAATGCGCAGGCTTGCGTGTGACTTAGTGGGGTTGAAATAGACTAGGTTTAGTCAACCCCAATCGGAGTCACTAGTTTGTGTACTCTCGATTTAATACAAGTACTTCGCGCCTTTTCTCCAATATAGAACGAGGGATATTTGGACGGCTCGTGTAATGAGCGTCCCCTGTAATTTCATCTGCATAGCAATGAATGCTAGCAATAGAGAGTATATCATTAATATGCTGGTGGAACAGTGTTGGGGATAAGCCAGAGCCTTGCGGGATGCCAGCATTAATGTCATGCTATCCGAGTAACTACTGTCAACGAAGGCTCTTATGTATGCCAAACAGCAAGCTGACTGATTGGTGTTATTTTTTAACCATCTGCACGACAACAATTTATCTAAGTAAAACATTCGTATAATCATAATCACGTTTTTGTGTACACGCAAGTTGCTGTGGCGCTACTATATGACATGTTCATAATATTACGTGTGAAATTAATACTATAACATACGAAACATAATTCAATAAATGTTTATATAAGTACTTTTACTGATTTATTTTTTAACATAAAGTATATATCATAGCAATTAAAAACCAAGCAAATGTGATATGTTTTTATGATTTCATTCGTTGTAAAATATAATCAAAAGGAAAGGAACCGTGTAGTCTATATAAACGAGTATCTGATGAAGATGAATTTACAAAGTTAAATAAACTATTATTTCCATCAATTTGATGAAAAAGAGATGGATGGATTGTGTGAAAGATTATATTATTAAGAAAGGAGTGAAAGTTGGTATAACGGATAGAATAGACGAATGGAAGAAGCGTACATATTGCGCCGACCACAAATGGTTGGGAACAGGGCAGGCAGATGGTGATGATGAATTTTAGTTTTCTTTTATACTCTCTTCATTAACTTTAACCGACTATAATTCCTCAGTTTGCGATTTTTAAATCTTAGGCATGGTTATTACCTATAATTCGAGCTATAGAAATAACGTGGAAAAAAAACGAGCGAACATTAAAAAAACCGGTTTTAAAACCGGTTAACCGGTTTTACCTCTCCATAACCGAAAAAAAAAACCGGTTTTCATTTTGCCACGGTTTTGCATTCCCTACGGGGTACATGGCTGGGGCATTTAGATTCAAACACTTATATAAAAGTCTTCAGGAACAAAACAAAATTACTTCTTGACTATAGTAAATCAGTCTTCAAAAATGATTTTAATATGCTGTACATATTAATACCTCTAATGTGGGGCACATTGATACCATATCAATGTTCCCCCTAGGTTGTAGCATCAATCTGCACCATACCGTTATTTTAAAGCATCACAGGAAAACACCAAGAACTTATAAAAAAAAAACTGTATACCAAGTTTTGTAGCCACGATTGTCCGAAACTTGTCTTGAGACGTCGAGCCATCGTCGAGCACAAACCGCTGGCTGACAGCGGCCGTGATACTGTCGCCGTCTGATTAGTTGCAATGATACCTACGTATGTTTGTATCGACGAGCTTAGCTACGTTCAGTAAAAAAAATTATAACAACCCCTAGGGTATTCAACTAGTTAAACATAACGGTAAGTGTACATATCTGTATTGATTGAGAGCTATTCCCCCATATACTTAGGCTTTGTGCTCCTACTTGCCACTTTTACTACATTGCATCCATCACTTACTATGGTTGAAGACCGCCTATCAATAGTACAATAATAGGTGTGGGATACAGTATATTTTATACTCGCATTTTTCGCGATTGGTTAAGTAAGACTGGTTAAGATTCCACCTATCGCGCCGCAAGTCGTGGGTTCGATTCCCACACAGGACATGCATTCTTGTGCATGGATGTCTGTATGTCCTGAGTCTGGGTGTAATTATGTATATTAAGTATGTATTTACAAACAAAAAGTAGTATATGTATTAGGTATATCACTTATCTGGTTTCCATAGTACAAGCTCTGCTTAGTTTGATCTCAGAGTAGATAAATACTACGTACGTTTGATGCATCCGCCTATATGAACCTACTCTAAGATCAGTTCCCAAATTCTATTACCTAGTTAAGTAGTTAGGAACTTTACATTTAACATAACATTAATAAATATTATTATTTTTAAAGATCTATTAATAGGTACTAGGTAAGTTGTAGGTACATAGGTATAAATTCTAAATCTATGAATAGAAAAACTATATCTTTGATTAAGGATACAGTCATCCAGATTGAGTGTCGAAGCTGTGCACGCGTCGATAAAAATAGGCCCTAACTGTTAGGGGCTAAATCAAATAAAAATAAATAAAATTGCAAAATTATGTTTAATATTTCAATTTCTCCCGATTGTAATTTGAATATTTCTACAACTGCTATCATTATGTACGTCACTATGACCAGTAGAATGACGCAGAGGGAGCGCAAAGTAGTTGTTACGCGCAGCAGCCTATAAAAGTTGGCCTGTTATATATGTTCGTGTAGTATGGCGACGTTCTTTCTAGGTATATTTATTTCTATGAACTATATATAGAAAAACTAAGTGAGAAGCATATCTCATATAAAAAAAACTAAAATAGGTATTCTTAGTAATGAAAAAGGAGATAATAATAAGAAACTATTTTATATTTGGACGGATTTATTAATATGCGTCAATGAAGTAAAAAAAAAACATTTAAATAATTATTATAACTAACGACAATGAACAAAACATTTACACGAATATTATTTACACAATATCAAACTAAAGTAATGGGTTGATTGGCTTCTGTTGCAGCGATTCGATGAGGTGCTTGTAGACTAGTTCAGGGGCCTTGCGAGAGAACTGGAAGTCCATGTGACTGAAGTGCGTCTCTGGTACTTTGTATGCCTCCTTCACGTTGGGAAGCTCCAACTGCAGTCTCTCAACATCCTCGGGGTGGGCCAACCAATCCTCCTCGCTGTAGTACAGGGTTACAGGGACGCGGACCTCTTCCATTTTGTATTTCGGCGCCAGGGGCTCACCATATATGGCCTGGTTGATCACCGGACCGAAGTCATATTTCCTGAACTCATGAGACGCGACAGCTTGGGCGTATTGCTTGAACATCCTTGTAGATGCACCAGCCGGTAAATGACCCATGATCACTGGGATGAGGTTGATATCTAAATCTTGAACGTTGACACCAGACATGACGAAGTTCACGTTCGAACATACGTTCTTGCATCCGATTTCGTTTTCGCACATAGCTCCGCCCAAACTGTTAATCGTCTCCATCTTAGGGTTGAAAACGCCGTGACCGAGCTGGTGGCTGAAACGTTCGTAGAACTTGCTGGTCGGGGCAATCATCTTGAGAAGTGGGCTGCGGGCGTGGGTCATATACACGAGAGGAGATAGTGCGTGCATATCGATGATCTTATCATTGTATTCGGGACGAGCGGCAGCCAAAGCAAAGAAGGTGGTTGTTCCCTGCGCGAAGCCGACGTAGTGAAGCTTCTGCTGGTTGGTCTGCTCCAAAACGAAGTCGATCATAGCCGGAAGGTCGTGGAGAGCGACTTCGTCGTTGCTGAACTCCCAGAAGTCGGCGAGAGCGGGGTGCTTACTGGTGTGGCGGCGGGAGTATTTGTTACCGCGGGCGTTGCCGAGCCAGACGTCATAGCCTGCGTCAGATAGTAAGTAAGCGAGAGACTTGCCGGGGCCCATCAACAACCAGTCGTCGGCGCTACCTTCAATACCGTGCATCAAAAACACGACTTTCCTCTCAGATACGTCAGTGGGCTGCATTTTCGGTGAGATATGGAAAAGCGTGAGGAAATAACCATCGTCTGTCTTGATTGTGTATTCTTCTACTGGGTATTGGTATTTCTTCAGGAGCTCAGTAGCGTTGAGATAGACATCCTCGTTTTCTTTCTCGACGGCAACTGTGTACATATCGTGGAACGTGGTTTTTTCTTCCGGGGTGGCGTGTTTCATGGCCTTCTGGGCGTCGCTGAAAATCATCTCGATGTCGTCTATGGTGATGGGATTGTTGGGTGATACGGCCATCTGCAAGTTTTTCCAAACGAGGGCATCGCCGAACTGGGGCAGGACTTCTTCCTCTTGTCTGGTCACTACAGGGTAACCAGGCGATTTTTGCTTCTTGTTGCTATGAGCTGGCACAACGTTCTTCTGCTTCTTGTTTATTTGACTCGTTTGTTTGGACTCACGAGCGATACTGTCCTTAGATTCTTTAGAGTAGTTGTTCTTGGAATCTTGGGAGTAGCTTTTCTTGGAGTCTTGAGAGTAGTTATTCTTGGAATCTTGGGTGTAGCTTTTCATGGATTCTTGAGAGTAGTTATTCTTGGATTCTTGCGAGTAGTTGTTCTGAGATTCTTCCGAGTGGCTCTTCTTGGATTTTTGCACCTTAGAACGGGAAGTTGAGGGGTATTTTTGGCTCTTAGTTCTCTGGCTTTCCTTGAACTCGTCGTAGGTCATGTAGTTCGGCTGCTGGTATTGCACGTCATACTGCGGCTGCTGGTACTCGCTGATGTACGCCTGAGGTTGGATGATGAGCCTTTCAATTGCCTCAGGGTACTGTTGTGGTCTTGTGAAGATACGAGCCGTGGTGTACTGGGCGAGTGCCAGGCAGAACACTAGGTAGACTGCCTTCATGTTGGCGATTTGTGTATGGAAAATGAATCCGCGGATAGTATTTATATGAAAATTCTTGTGAACTCAGCATTGTAGCGCGTAGCGTTGGAACAGTGTGCGTAATTGCACTATAGACAAAATTATTGTAACGAGGTCGTGATTATTATCTACTAATGATGTAATTAAAAAAGTTGGTTTGTTTGTTGGTGCAGATTATTTTTTTGTTGTTTTCGTTTTTACCGTGAAAAAGCATTTATTTGGGTAATATCTTTTACATTTAACTTATTTACGCCCTTTCCTAAATTTGTATGGATAAAATATATATTACTTATATAATACATATACAATTAATTACTGATCCTGATTCGTGATGACTAATTCATCGACGGAGAGCCTAAACCACTGGGGTACAAACTTGAAATATTGCACACAGGTTCCTTTTATAACATAGATAAATCCAAAAACCCCTTCGTTTTTGGAAATTAAACTTATAAGGGGCGAAAAGAGGGGATTCTGCTTGTATAAAACATATTCCTTGACTTTATATACTTGAGACGTAGCACGATTACTTACCCAAATAAATAATAAAGATAATCATTATTAGTTTTTCGAAACTACCCCTAATAGGGGGTTTAGGGGTTGTTAAAGTTTGTATGGAAGAAACCTAAAACGCGGTCTGATTAACTTGAAACTATGAACCTACATTGGACAGAAAATAAAGAAACACTTTTTTTGGGTTCCTCGAAAATCGACCCCTAACGGGGAAAAAGGGGTAATTATGTTTTATAGCTAGGTATTCCTAAGTAGGTAAAGAAGCTGGGGCGGATGTAAGCGTGGGCGAAAAGCTAATATAAAAACATCTTTTTCGTATGATTGGAATGCCTTTTTGATTATTACAGCAACAATTTACGGCGATAGCACATTTGCTCGTTTGTCTGTTAGTTTTTTAATTAATTCAGTCAATGGAATTTTAATGGTTGATTTATCGTTCTGCCTCTTTTTCTCCCAGAAAGAATCTGTAGGTATAATATTTCTTTGAACAGGTCACCTGAACTTTCTTAGGTAAAAGTATAGTTGAATTTTGGTTTTCGTTCCTTCTCCATCAAAATGTGGGTCCTGGTCTTGCTATTTATACTATTATTGTTGCTATTTCAGTCAGACGTGAGGGTCCAGGTGAGGTCCAGGTGTGACGGCAATAATGGCAAGGAATTCAATTTTATGTTTCATTGGTAGTCTATGTTTAATTTAATAACTAGACATACTGAGGATATAAAATGTTGATAGGTTAATTCATAATTTTTCCTAAACCCAAGTAAAGCAGAAATCAATGAAAAAAAAATGTTAAAAAAACATAAAGATGAGTTCTGCCCTAAAAGGGCTGTAATTTATTATAGCTTAACCGGAATTTGAATTTCCGTATTTCATACGCAATAATTATAAAATAACCGAGCGGACCCGCGTGTGAGTACTTGTTAATTTATTTACATTGTAATCACACAGAAACTTCCAAACACTGGAAATATTTGCACAGGATAATGTTAGAGAATTATTGTAAGTAATAAAATGGTGGTAGGTTAACGTGGTGGTGGGCTATAGTACGGGGTAGGTACTTGATTCTTTACGAAACGTAGGTAAGTTGGAAACATGTATAAAAAAATCAGGCCGGAGTGTCGCTTTTTACGAAGTGAAGCACCCCAAGTAAACCGGGCCGTCTCGTAAATACAAGCCCCACAAGTATACCATAGTAAGCCGATTGCTGTGGTCGATTGGTTGTCATTTCGCATTGAGACGTGGACAGTGACAATAAGGCTCAGTATCACTTGCGCGTGCTTGGGCTAGTACTGATTTTACTCACTCATACATAGGAAATATAGTGCTTCACTTTCTTATATGACAGTGCTCCGTCCATTTTTAAGAGAGGTAGAGCATAGCGTTTATTCGCTCAAAGAGCAGCTCGACTGGGGAAGTACCTCCACCTTACAGAATACCGCAGCCAAATAACTTTAGGTTGTGTAAAGTTGTGTTCCTGCGCGTGAGTAAGGTCACCCTCATTGGGGAGGGGGGAAAGGTCGGTAACGCGTGAGCGATGCTTCGTGTGTTGCAAGCGTCCAATGGCTACGGTAACTGCTTACCATCAGGCGGGCCGTATGCTTGTTACGCAGTTACTTAGTCGTATAAAAAAAAAAAAAAAACATGGTCGGAAAGCGCTAAAGTAAGTATATATTTGTCTTGATGCCATATGCCATACGTATCAACTGTGATTTTCTTAATTTCATCATAATGGTTGGTTGTGCCACAGTGGTTGTGCCTTCGAGAGGTACAGTGCGGTCTCCGAGAGAATGCGTTTCTGACACCTGTTAATATTGGGCTATTTTCGGAAACGGTTAATCCTATTGCGATAGGACTTTCACATTCACAGGATGGTTCAGTATTTTCTTAGCCATAGCTCAGTGAAAGTCCCATCATAATCAGATTAGCCGTTTCCGTGTTTTGGCCAGTATAAACAGTTCCCCGAGTGTAAAGAATTGACGTTTATAAACGCGTTTGCGATTCCGCTAGAGGCGCTGTGTCAATTCCTATAGAGAAGTGTCGTAAACGCAAACGCATTAGAAAGTTAACTTACGTCAATTCTTTACACTCGTGGTACAGGTGTCAGAAACGCATTATCCTGGCGGCCGCACTGTAGCAGACCAAACATTCGCATTCCGTATATGAAAATTTGCCAAATTCGATGATGGAGTACCCTAAACCCCCTATTAGGGGATGTTTTGAGGAACTAATAATGAGAATATTTACTATTTATTTAGGTAAGTAAGTACTACTTATATAAACCTAAGGAATAAGATTTTTCATACAAACAAAAAAAAACCCCCCTTTTCACACCAATTTTGATTTAATTTCCAAAAAACCCTTAGTTTTTTATGCCGACCTTATAAAAGGAACCTATGTGCAAAATATCAAGTTGCAGCCCCAGCGGCATAAGCTCTGCGTTGATGAATGAGTCAGTCGGTCAGTCAACCAGGACAAGTAATTAAATATGTACCTACCTATAGATAGATAGCAGCACTAGGCTCTGTGTGCTTACAGCTTCGGCCACATCATCAAGTAACCCAAAGAAGCACAATGACGATCGTTTTGTTTGAAATCTATTCCGCCAATTCCCCACCACTGACCATGCGCTCTGATTGGCTAAGTCACGGACAACATGCGCTCTGATTGGCCATGGCAACGACACGCTAGACATTTACCCCCTTACTCATAAAACGTTACTTAACTAATATACTGTTAAAGGGTCACGTAAATAACGTCACTCTATTTTCATTGTCAAATAATGTGACTTTATTTACGTGACCATTTAAACAGTAGGTATATTAGTTAAATAGCGCTTTATGAGTAAGGGGGTTAGATTGCAGTGATTAGTCGGTACTGTTATTACTTGCAAAAGCACTTGCCTACTAGTTGGGGAATTTGATTGCTAGGTATTACTACTTTCCTCGAAGTAGTTATTTGATAAAGAAGTTTGATTTAATATGCACCTACACGTTAGCGGTGTAATTAATATGGGAAAACAGTTCCAAAGTTCGATCTCAATTTTGATTATGCAATTTTGTTAAGAGGAAAGAATGGCTGCAAGAAATTTTTAAAATAGGTTTTTAACGTATTCTATTACTGCTGCGCTGTGCCCGAGCTATCCCGCCCGAGGGCGATAGAGACAACTACAGCTTGGACCGATTATACCTATTAAAATTACACGAAATCGCTATTTCGTAATCCCCGGTTTTCTCCTCCAAAACCTGTGTCAAAAACTGGATCGATAAAAAAAAAGCAAGAATCATAATAAGAAGGGCTTTGTCTGTCAGTTTTCCTTTGTTTTTTTATATTCCTAAAATTTGTTCGCTGGACGCCAAATAAGAGCGTTAAAATTGGTAAGTTTTTGTGATTTTAGAAGGCTCACTAATTTTTATAATAATTTATTTATGAAGAAAAACACAACTGAGGGACATACAGTGGTACCTACAGATTGTATGATAAAATAATCATTGCTCTAGTGTCATTATCTGACTGCACCAGACAGTCTGCTAACAGAGAAAGATGGCGGGAGATCGTGCGGAGAGCCGTGTCCGCCTCTATCACCGATGTGGACGCCTCAACGTGACCACGACCGCTCTGCCAAGAGCGAAACGACAGAGAAGAAAGTGTCATTATCCAGAGAGGACACTGAGGATTACGTTTGTATGGAACAAACGCCACCAGCATTTCCTCTTAAGTATGTACTTACTTATTATAATAGTCATATGAACATAATTTATGTGTGTACAATAGGTATCGTAATCAGTTGACTCGCAGTTTCTGGAATTGTTTGTTTTTCGTAAGTACTTAGGAATAAAAGTCGCGTCCCATCTTCAAAACAGCGGATCAAAGTTCATCTTAAATTAAATTAAACTACCTGTCTCCCGCGGTTTCACCCGCGTTCCCAAGGAAACAATTCCCAAAACAGGACTTTTTAATTTTTCCAAATCTAAATCTAGGCACGACTATGGAGAAAGGTTTCTAATTATCCCAGGGTCACTTACCGACAGATGCAGCAGTTTTTTGCAAACAACTGAAAAGGCAGCTGTTGGAAAAAACAGTTTTCAACAATGGAGTGTATATCAGCAAAATAAATGATAAGAGATACCGAACCACACGGTAATGTCTGGACATAGTAAAATAAAAGTTTTTGGTGGTAACCGTGTGCGTACCTAGGTACCTATCCAATTTCAATACAGAAAAAAATTATATATCCAAAAAGTACCTCTAAACAACAAAGCGCTCGTGAAGCGCTCGTGGTGTAGCATGATAGCCGTTCTCAATCGATCGGCAAAGTTAAGCTACGTCTGTCGTGGTCGGTACCTGGATGGGTGACCGCCTAGTGGTATTTCAAATCGAGCGTTTCCGTGCTTCGGAAGGCACGTAAAGCCGTTGGTCCCGGTTATCACTTAATTGTGATAGTCGTTAAGCTAGTTGGATGCCTTCTAGGCGGCTTGAGAACTCCAATAGTAGGTTGACCACTAGCCTACCTCCACCAATCCGCAGTGGGCACGCGTGGTGGAGTATCGCCCAGTCCCTTTCACCCTCATTTGTGTGCAGGAAGCCTGTGCTCAGCAGTGGGACAATATAGGCTGATGATGATGATGAAAAACAACAAAAAAAAACACATATAAATACTTATAATTATTTAATTAGTTGCTTGTTGGGGTCATAAGGTCCCTCTCTATCAGCATAAAGCTGCACTGCTCATAAAGCAATGGAACCAGTGATATGAAAATACCAAGAAACCAAGTAGGTACCTATATAAGTCAATGAGTGCAACGCTTTATTTTATTATAGGTACATTTTCAGACACGAAATATAATTACTAGTAGGCATTTTTGATTATAGAAACTATATTACTTATAGCTAAGGGTCGTCCATTAATCACGTGAGGTTTTTTAGACCACCTCCCCTCCTGCTGATATATGGTGAGGTTTTAGGCTACCCCTCCCCCCTACCAAAATCACGTGTATTTTTTAACCGGCCTGAAAAACAAGTAAATATAATCAAAAAATGTTTTATTAAATAGAACCACCTTGTTTTCCTGTACCCAAAGGTTGACTGGAAGAGATCGCTTTAGCGATAAGGCGGCCTATATTGTATAACTTCCTTTAATTTGTGTTGTTATTATCATGTGTTCTATGTAAGTGTATACAATAAAGAATATTTCATTCATTCATTTTCACCATGGGTTTACTTGGCTGTCGGAGTAGACAAGCACATGTTCCTCAGCAGTTAGCACCACTTAATGCTAGAAGATTTAATTCATTCTCATCCAGTCACTCGGCATCATCGCAGACCCCTGAAGTGAGTTCCACACCTTAAGCAAGCAAGTGCAATTTTCGATTTTATTGGGTGTTTAGATTGGCGTGGGCGCATCAATAAAAATACACGTGATATGCCTCAAGCAAGATGCAACCCCATGCCGTGATTAATCGTGATATTATTCGAACCCCCTCCCCCCTATTTGGGACTCACGTGATTAATGGACGACCCCCCTCGAATATGTACCTATTACCCTTGGTACTCTCCTTATAATCCTTTATAGGTGCCAGATACTCTGATTAATAAGCCGCCTAAGAAACTAATCACGTTGATAATTGCACCATGTTTTCTACATATTTCAGTGGTTTTTCTAAACTCACCCCTAGCCGCACTTTCCCAACAAAACGGGGCAAGAACGGCAGTTGCAAAAATTGAGTTGTAAATGGCAACTTTTTTACATTTTGTCATAATTATAAAGTACAGAACGTTAAAAATATAATGGTACTAAATGCGACAGTTTTCCAGTGGTAACACAGGTTCCAGAAAAGATTAAAATTCAAAAATGGGATATGTGATGTGCGGCATTCTTTTACAGGTCAGGGGTTCTAAACCATTTATTAAGATATTGATAAAAGCGAATTGAGATTACCTTAGTTTGCCATGTATTGTGTCGAGGTAAAAATAAACAACATATTTTATTGTATATTAATATCATATTAATAATGCCCATTGTCACCACGTAAATCGAACATATACACATTGTGTTTTTTCAGTGTCTGCGGTTAGAACCGTCGGTCTTCCTAAACTGTCTGACTTCTGACCCCTTCTTCACTTATATGATCGTACAATGTTTTTCTTGATACTTGGAAACGCCTGTTAGCGGCACAGTGTCAATTTTTCATTTTTAATAGCTGCCAAAGCTTCTCGTAATGTTTCCACATTCCAATTTGGTCCATCTTTTTTCCAGATATAATTTCGCACCATTGTATGGTTTACCGTGGTTAAACTAAAACAAAAAATCAATGGTTGAGAATCCCTGTATTTGGGCAAGTGCGGCGTGGTGCCGCACTTGCCTAAAGTATCATAGCCGCACTTTCCCGAACACTGCTATTTTAGGATACCTATATTTAATATCGAGTTGATAATTCAAAGAAATACTTACATACGATACGGCAAATAAACGATTTTCTGCCGCCGCACTTTCCCCATCGCCGCACTTCCCCGTAGTAGGTACCTTACCGTGAAAACGAGAAAATAAACTCGAACCGTAGTATACAGGTATTGAAAAGTACACAATACCAGTCAGTTTGAACGGAGGAAATAGGAAAACAACAAACTAAATTCCAATCGTAGGTGTCCCTATATAAAATCCGCGTAATTGAGTATTCAATAAATAGTTATAAACAAATATAATTATTGACGTTCCATGAATAATTACGATTAATTCATCTCCCCATTTGAACCGACAATAACTTAAATAGACATAGGTATTGAATAGTTAACGCGAATTGACGTACAACTATGCGAATGTGTATCCGCAAAAAACAATCCACATCGCCAAGGTCTGTGTGATGCGAGAAACGACCAGTTATCTGTTCGAACAACTTGCGGTAGCTCGTGCCGATATGATTAAAAAGTTGTTGACAATATTCGCGATACTCAATTTGTCCTGCAATGGACAGATCGCGGACTACTTTTTCCCAGAGCTAGTGAAGACTACGCGAAGTATCACTGATGGCATAACGAAACATCCAATTGTAACATTCGCAACACAGACTACTGGAGACATCCTTGCTGCTGCCGTTAATACTATCTCCCAAGTCTCTTTCGCTGTATCACGGACGTTCGAACTTTCTATCCCTTTCGATCTACCCACACTTGTTAGCAACAGCAATACAGTCGACGTCATCGATAACGTGATTGCTGATTTCAACGCCGGAATTGGCAATGAGGACGCCTGGATGAGCATCGCACAGATCATCCCCAAATACGGATACCCTTTAGAACAATACGATGTTGAAACTGACGATGGGTACATCTTAGCGCTTTACAGGATACCTAGCAATGGATCAGCTGTTTTCCTCATGCATGGCCTGACGGGAAGCGCAGATGATTATGTTATAGCTGGACCTGGTAATGGGCTAGCTTATCTTCTGGCTGATGAAGGGTTCGATGTGTGGATGGGCAACGCGCGCGGCAACAAGCACTCCCGTCGTCACACCAACCTGTCACCATCTGATGCTGCCTTCTGGGATTTCTCGTGGCATGAAATCGGTGTTAGCGACCTCCCAGCTATGATCGACCGTATTCTAAAAAAGACGAAGAAGAGAAATCTCATATACATTGGCCATTCTCAAGGCTCAACTACGTTCTTCGTTATGGCATCGGAAAGACCGGAATATAATAAGAAGATATCTCTAATGGTAGCGTTGTCTCCGGTAGCTTTCATGTCCAACGTGAGATCTCCGATTGTAAGGCTGCTGGCTCCGGGGACCCCCGTCATTCATACATTCTTGAAGAGTTTTGGTTTGTACGAGTTCCTTCCTGATGACACTATTATGCGCACTTTAAAGTTATTGATGTGTGGGACAGGGCCATTATCTGAAATACTGTGCAGCAATGTGATGTTCCTTTTAACGGGTTTCGGTTATGAACAGCTTAATGTGACTAATTTGCCAGTGTTATATGGACATGTACCTTCAGGGGCTTCTGCTAAGCAATTTGCGCATTATGGACAGGAAGTAGTGTCGGGTGAGTTCAGGAAATTTGACTATGGGACGACGGAGAATTTGAAGAAGTATGGCAAGGAGGTACCACCCAGTTATGATTTGAATAAGATAGTAGCTCCTGTATCCTTATTTTACAGTGATGCTGATTGGTTGGCCCACCCTACTGATGTCGACGAATTGTACAATCGGCTAAATAATACCGTCGACATTCATAAAGTGGCATGTGAACAATTTAACCACATTGATTTTTTATGGTCGAAAGATTTCAAATTGTTGATTTACACTAGGTTACAAAAACTACTGGTTTTATTTGAGAATAAATGACATACATAGTACAGAAATGTTAAGTATATGACATCACAGCACAACTAATCATAATTCAGTTTTTTATACGTAGTATTGTAAACAAACCTATCCAAACATATCTTGTTAAAAGTTCCGGTACCTACTTACCTACTTCTAATTTATGTGGTTCACGAAATGGGCATTTCGATTGACTGTTATAAATATCGATTAGAGACAGCTGAGTTCCCTTATGTCACTTTTTAACAAAGAGCATAATAAAATGATGTAAGAAATTTAGTCATGTCAAATTAGTCCAATGCTTGTTAGGGTTCCGTAGCCAAATGGCAAAAAACGGAACCCTTATAGATTCGTCATGTCTGTCTGTCTGTCTGTCCGTATGTCACAGCCATTTATTTCCGAAACTATAAGAGCTATAATGTTGAAACTTGGTAAGTAGATGTATTCTGTGAACCGCATTAAGATTTTCACACAAAAATAGAAAAAAAACAAAAAAAATTGGGGGTTACCCATACTTAGAACTGAAACTCAAAAAAATTTTTTTCATCACACCCATAAGTGTGGGGTGTCTATGGATAGGTCTTCAAAAATTAAAATGATATTGTGGTTTCTAATATCATTTTTTTCTAAACTGAATAGTTTGCGCGAGAGACACTTCCAAAGTGGTAAAATGTGTGTCCCCCCCCCTGTAACTTCTAAAATAAGAGGATGATAAATCTATAAAAAATATATGATGTACATTACGGTGCAAACTACCAACGAAAATTGGTTTGAACGAGATCTAGTAAGTAGTTTTTTTTTAATACGTCATATATTGAAATTAATATCAAATACTCAGGTCTGTACTACTATTTACTTATATACCTACAGGTTTGTACGGAACCCTCGGTGCGCGAGTCTGACTCGCACTTGGCCGGTTTTTTTTTTTAATATAAATCTATCGTGGTTACGCCTAAATACACAAATACACGCAAAATAAGACGGCAAAGATTAATTTGGCAGCTTTAAATATATTCAATCCTTTTCTAATAATGTTCGTAAGAAAGAGATGTAGGTATGTGACTAAAATTAGTTTAGTGCGATTTACACAAGAATCCGCAATTTAATTCGTTATAATTGTATACGAATGCTGTGATCTCCTGTAACTGAAGATGCATATAGAACTTATGGCATGTGTATTATTATACTATTATTAGTGTAATTATTTATGTTGGAGTTCCTTAATAAATAAATAAGTGAAAGGCTGATTAAGGATACATCCAGATAGAGTGTCAAAGCTATGCACGCGTCGAAAAATAGCCCCTAACTGTTAGGGGTTAAATCAAATAAAAATAAATAAAATTGCAAATTAATGTTTAATATTTAAATTTCTCCTGATTATACTTAATTGGAATATTTCACCAACTGCTATCATTTTGAACATCACTATGACAAGCAGAATGACGCAGAGGGAGCGTAACACGTGAATTACCACTAGGCGGTCACCGATCAGGTACCGACCACGACGGTGGTAGCTTAACTTTCTGATCGATTAAGAACGGCTTATCATGCTACACCACGAGCGCTTATACCTATACTATTATTTTATAGGTTGGATACCTACCTAGGTACCATGTAAAATATTAGACATCATAAAGTAAGGTATAGATATGTACCTACTTATATATCAGTGTAGGTTCTGTGTGAAGAGATTTTTTCATTCAGAAATGCGTGAGTCTTACCCCTGATATTACAAGCTAACCGCTTACCATCACGCAGGCGAGACGCATGCAAAGGTAAGTAACCTATAAGAAACAATGAAAACGGCAATCTATGATTTTAAACCTGATTTGAATTTAAAACAAGATCCGTGAACAAATAGGTATACTTAGCTAAATATACTTATAATACTTAAGACAATACTTTACGTAGGTAAACATATCACGTGTTATTATGCGCAGGAAATTAAAATTGTGATCGAGCATAAAATACTGCTGCATCATTGAATTGTGCATTAAAAATGTACTTCTTTAGTTGACTATTTGTAATGGCGTGACAATAGCAAGATCAGCGAATAATGATTCAGAGTTCAGTAAGAAAATTACTAAACGGTAAGAGTACTAGCTGTTGTGCAGAGTTGTGCTTTGTTGTAACTACTTACTTATATGTATATACTTATCCTGCTAAACTATACTATACTAACTGTCCCCTGCGGTTTCCCGGTATATAAAGAATGAGCCGTTATTTACCTAAGATAGTTGTTATCTGGGGAAAACGTAAGATCCTCAATATGTAGCCAGTTGAAATTTTCCCCGTTTATTTTTTTCAATATTACTTACTTAGGTATTTGTTTATAACACCCCCCGTTTTCACACTTTATTTTATGTCCTCTCCATCCAAAGGTTGCCTGTTAGAGATCACTTTTAGTGATAAGGCCGCCCATTGTAACACTTTCTTTTTAGGGTTCCGTAGCCAAATGGCAAAAAACGGAACCCTTATAGATTCGTCATGTCTGTCTGTCTGTCTGTCTGTCTGTCTATCCGTCCGTAGGTATGTCACAGCCACTTTTTTCCGAATCTATAAGAACTATAATGTTGAAACTTGGTACGTAGATGTCCGAATCCCACGAATTTTATTTACCTACTTATTTGATGATATCTGAATAAATCAGAGCATCGCATCCTTAGTACAGCGTCACCTAGTGTGCGATATCTGTACTCCGAGAACCCGAGTGTAAAGAATTAACGTACCTCAGCCTCAGAGTATATAAATACTACGTACAACCTCAGCTATTGCATTTGGTGCCTCTCCTTCAATTTGAACCTTAAACCCTATGCTCAAACCCGTACAATGATTCTCTGTCTACTTTCAAACCCAACTCAGTTGAAAGGTAATTATACTGAAAACGCTAATTATATTTCCCATTCAGTGCTAGAGATGGCGTTAGTATAGTAATTTAATATTTATTAATCTTGCATAATATGAAAAATAATTTATGCCAAAATCGAAAAGAGGGCTCGTTTGTTATTCCGCGAAATAAGAATCCTATCTGTTAATCCAGAACAAATTTTTTTATACGATCAAGTTTGCATTAAGCATAAGGCCCGCCTGATGGTAAGCGGTTACCGTTGCCATATGGACGCTTGCAACACACGAAGCATCGCTCACGCGTTACCGACCTTTCCCCCCTCCTCTATGAGCTCTACTCTATGTACCTTACTCACGCGCAGGATCACAATTTTACACAACATAAATATATTTGGCTGCGGTATTCTGTAACTCAGAGTAGATAAATACTGTCTGTAAGGTGGAGGTACTTCCCCAATCGAGCTGCTCTTTGAGCGACGTAACAAACATCTTCATATTCATACAAAATTTTACATTTATGATATTTGTAGGATAGCTGTATGATTTCGTATACAAATATTGATTTTATAGTCTTAAGTTACTATAAGTACTCAATACTTTCAGATCTCAGCCCCTATTGAGATCGCTTTGAACAGTGTGTCTTGATTTGGACTTTTGGTTCATCAACCAAACTGGCATAGCATAAAAGTTCTTTATAAATTAAGCTAGAATCCTCTTTATTGTATCCTAGCCGCTGAGTGTACTTTATAAAAAAAATCCTATTCATTTAGGAGGCTCAAGTGGTAGTGGGAGATGGGGGGAACACTAAGTCAGTTCCACTTTCAACTATCATGGGAGTAGCACAGGGTTCATCGGTATCAAATATATTATTCTCACTTTTATTGAACGACCTTCCAGACTCTGTGGATACTGGCGAAATATTCGTGTATGCAGATGACGTAGCATCAGTCATCTGTTCCCCAACTATAGACCTGCTCGAGCGGCGAGTGAATGAAGCAGCAAACCAAATAGCTACGTGGTTTAAGCTCAACGGCCTGGTACTCAATACCCAAAAGACCAACTTCATGCAGTTCTCGTTAGCTGGACAACGGTATAGAAGACTGTGTGTACAGATTGATGGCGTGACCTTAGAGCAGGTGGAATCCACTATATTTCTAGGGTTCCAGATGGACAGAGGTCTGACGTGGAGCTCGCACATAGATAAACTGTGTGCGAGATTAGGTAGTGCGTGCTATGCGCTCTGTCGACTTTCGCGTTTAGTTTCCACTGATTTAGTACGAGCTTCTTACTTTGCGACCGTACACTCGCTGCTTCAGTATGGGGTGGAGCTTTGGGGACGTGCTGCGGACAGGGAACGCGTTTTCCGCATGCAAAAGCGCGCTGTTCGAGCAATAGCACAGGTGTCGCAGGCAACTTCAGCCAGACCCTACTTCATTTCCCTTAGCATTATTACGCTGCCTTGTATTCTAATATACCAGGTTGCTGTATATGTTAGGGAAAATATAGCTAATTTTAAAAAACAAGGAGCGCACGGAATTAATTCTCGCAGAGCTCAGAAGCTCGCCGCTGTCAGGCACAGACTGGCTAAATCTGACAGACTGGCCCACATCATGGGTCCAGCGGTATACAACCGCTTACCTGACTCGGTTCTCCGTACAAATACGTTATTATCATTCAAATCTTCCCTGAAACGTTGGCTCGCTGAGAAAGCGTTTTATAGCGTAGAAGAATTTTTGACATAGTGGCATAAATCTATTATAATTTAAATTTGAAATTATGTAATGAAATGTATAAATTATGACTTGTAATCTTAAATATTACTAATAAATATGTTTATCTGTTTATCTGTTCTTATGTGAAATGAGTTCTGTCAGTAGTGTGTTAGCAATGTGTAGCAAGTTGTGATGTCTGATATGCCCAGCCAGCTGGTGCATGTACCTAAAGTTTCTTTGCCTTTACTAAGCCCTGAGAAGTCTAAAGTAGTTTTTCTTTTTTATACTAAACTTCTAAGTCGGTTAATAAGCGTTGTACAGCCAGCATGTATTACGGAGTATGTTGATAAATATCTGTCAATGGCCCTGATTCTGATCTCACTATGACTCTTTCTAATAGAGAACATAAGAAAAGGATGTAAGAAAAGTCCTGTCAAATTAGTCCAAAGCTTGTTTTCAATATAGGTAAGTTTAGTCGCCATCCATCGCGGTTACGCCTAATCTAAATACACGCAAAATAAGACGGCAACGATTAATTTGACAGCTTTAAATGTATTCTATCCTTTTTCAATCATGTTCGTAAGAAAGAGTTGTGATGTGCAAATGCAACCTTCCGTACCGGTATTAGGGTCAGACTTTTCATAAGTGCCTGTGAAGGTCTATTTGAATAAATGATTTTGAATGTGACTAAAATAGTTTAGTGCGATTTACAACAGAATCAACACCAATGACAGTCACTATTCCATTTATAAGGGTATCTGGATTTGACTTATTTGGTTATTTAATGATAACAAAAGTGTTTGTTGTAATTACTTTATTACATAATGAAACTTATATTAAGATAATTTGAAACTTTGTAGACATTAAATAATATGTACAGCTACGAAACCTGAAACAATAACAATCAATTATAAATTATAATACAAAAAATAATATTTAGGTAACAATTTTTAAGGAGATGATGGTGATAATCAGTTGACTGGAAGTTACTGGAATTCTATTTTTTTTTCATAATTTGTTACAGGATGTACATCCCATCTGCAAGCCACCGAGTAAAACATTCTAGGCAGCTGCACTTGAGAGCATTCTCAGTGCTCATTTTATGTTAGCCGTATTATTGTTTTAATCCATGGATTAAAACAATAATATGACACCATGGGATGTAGGAAGGTACATGTACCTTCCTACATCCCATGGTGGTGCTTAAGGAGAACTGCGGCTAATGTAAGGTATACACCACTATGGCACATAAGACAAGGTTTAATATTATCTGTTATTAAGTTACGGCTCCATAGAGATTTTAATGCTAGCGAGGTCCCTCTATGCTGGTAACAAGTGCTTTATGGATTAACATTGGATTCTATTACTATTCTAAATGTGACATAATATGTGACTATAGGTTATGACTAAGCAGAGCTTGTATTATAGCAATCACATAACTGATATTATTACCAAATTGGCTAGCACTGCTGGTTCTCAACTGGGATAATATAAACCATTGAATCCTACACTATCCGGTGTACTTTTGAAACATAACAGTTTATTCAAAGCACAAGGTGAAACTCAATAAAAAGTTCAAATTAATATTACATTTAGATTTTATGACATATTTTATAATCTTAACTTCCTACTTTTGCTAAAAGTCCAAGTTATTGGTTTTTAAAGTGAAAGTTACAGTATTTTAGTATGGGGTGTCCCAGCACCCCAGTGCAGGGTTTTAGGGTTAACTATTCTACTTTCAAAATATACTTACACAGGTATTTTAACAAGTGGAAATGGAACTGTAAACAAAGTCAAGAAACGAAACCCAACTACTTTGCATTAAAAATGTGATAGTTACCTTCATTTCGAGCTGTTGGCATTGATGTAGTGGTAGAGGATAACCAGTAGGAAGATGGATACTCCTAGAATGTTGGAGAACACCGCCAATTGGATATCTGTGATCATGATGACAATCTCTGAAAAAACATTAACAGACCATTATCAACTCTTCTCTCACTGAACCAGACATGAATTTGTAAAATAATATTTGCGTCCAGTTATTCCTGGATGAGTAAATAAGTTTTGTCATCGGTTTTCGTGTAAAACACCGCACGTTTAGTAGATGTTTCCAATACAGTTTTCAATGTAGTTTTCATATTTATAACATTCAATGTTTATAACATTTCAACTACAATTTAATTTTGCATTAAGATGATAACTTATTAGAACTAACAGTATTTACATAATTAACTTACATTATTTTAGTAAATATGAATAGGTTCGATGCCGCAACTTAACCACAAAACAATATAACTTAGCAAACAGGCAGGTATTGTACAATTTGTACACGTCAGTCTGTCTGTCAATTTTTTTATTTATTTTTATTATTTGTTCATGACCATGGATACAAAGTCCTTCAGTCACACACATTTTATTTATAAGGTGCGTTCGAATTGGGATACGGTAGCAAAAAAAACAGTCAAAAATGCTAAAAACGATCACATCTGGCGTTCGATTTGGAAAGTTGTGGGCGAAATTGGCGTTTTGACCAACGTATTGACCTGTTTTCGTTCACCATCATTTTACTCCCACCTCCGAGGCAGGGTCTTTTGTGATCATATTTTGACATCTTTGAATCTGACAGATAAGTTTTGGAAAATTCAAACGGGAAGCGAAAATTATAATTTGTATGCTAAAATTTGATGTAAATACTAACAGGCAAGAGAAGAATTTGTCAGATTAACTTTGTTAATAGATTAACTGAAGGAAAAGGGTAGATTGAGACAAGTGACAACCAGGCGATGAGTATGCTGAGCAAAAGGTTGCAAAATTGCACAACAAAACTGTTGAAATTTTCCAATTCGAACGCATAAACAAAAATGCCCATTTTGAAACTGTTAAAAACGACATCACCCCAATTTGAACGCACCTATATTTGTCATTCAGACAGTGACAGTAATTCGTTCGTTTCGTCAGTCAAGTTGTCAAACAAAATTTTGCGTTATCCGGTTTTCAATTTGTGCGAGTTTGTCAAAATTACACAATAAAAATATTAACTAGTCGTGTTTAATCTAACGGATTACTACATGTCATTATTAATTTAAGCTAATATGTACTTCTCTTCTGCTAGCTCACGTTTGCTGCTATATGAAGCTAGCAGTTGGGATTTAAAAAAGTCTTACGGGTGTTATGATGGTGTTTTGAGAGATATATCATGGAGCGATGATAGTAAATATATATTGCAGGTAAGAACAAATCCTCTGCGATAAAATAGTCATATTGGACATAACTTACTCTAGGGCTTTGTCTTTTTATAGTTACTAACGGTTAACTAATTTCAAGGTATTTGTTTTTGGGTAATTCTTTGCATATGAAATCTTAAAATGTATCTATGTTGATTCTTGTGACTACATTGTTTTTTTATTGACTTTACTAAAATATAATGAAAGAAAACATTTAAACCATGGACCTGTGCCATGGACATACAAAAAAATCAGGACAGATCATCGCTTTATAAGAATGTACAATATTTCCTATGTATGTGTGAGTAAAATTAGGGCTGGCTGAAGCAGGCACAACTGCACAAGTGATATCACTGTCACTCTCACTGCGAAATGACAATTGATCCGCATACCATGGTGTTCACGAACTGGGTGCTTCATTTCGTTTAAGGTGACACACCTTCCTGATTTTTTTATATGTCCATGGCTTCAATGTTTATTTAGAAAAAAGATTTACAACCCCAAGATAATTAAATTATTCTAAAATAAAATTTATAAAAAATGTACTAATTATATTTTACATTACATTTATAGGTGAATTCCAAAGGAGTAGTGGAAATATTGAGCCCTGCAGACCATGATGTTCGCAGCTTACAACATGTCCCATTGAAAGACACATGGTCCGCCAGCTTCCACCGTGATGGCCATCGCAACATTGCAATTGGTACGAAAAGTGGCAATGTTATGATATGGGACACAAAAAATAAGAACATTATTAAGACATTCCCTACACCTTCACAGCAATCTTGCGTTAATTATGTCAGTTACAATGCTAAAAATACAACTGTGGCAGCAGCAATGCAAAATGGCGAAATAATTATATACGGACTGGTTTCCAATATTCCTGTATTGACAGTAAAATTAACTTGCTCCAGGAGTATATCCTCATTGAAATTCCATCATGATTCAAGATCTCTCCTTGGCTTAGCTACCGATGAAGGTCATGTAGTTCTCCGTGATATAACAACAAACAAAGACAAAGGTTTCTTTGAAAATGTACATGCCTCACCAGTCAGTGACATTGCTTTTTCTTTAATAAACAAAGATGTGATGCTTTCTAGTGGTTATGATAAAATCACACATGTCTATGACATCCGAATGCAAAATGTAGTATCAACCATCAGGACATCTTATACACTGACTTCTCTTGCCATAAACCCCGAAAATCAAGTTGCACTGGGAACTAAAAATGGTTTAGTTCTCATCTACGATTTGAAGGACATGTCAAGCCCCTTCAAAGTTCTCAAAGGTCATGAGGAGGAAGTTCGAAGAGTTGCCTTCCAACCCTTTAGAAAAAAGCTATTTTCAGCTGATACCAGTCTCAGAGAAGACACCGAAATAAACTTCACTAATCGCAATACTAACTCACCAGTCCGAAATAGGAATTCTGATATGTTCTATATCTCAGAAACACCACCGAAGAGTAGTCTTGAATCACCTGCTGGGGATAGTAAAGCGGACTCATTTCTCGTTATGATGGGTCTTGATAAGACGCAAAATGAATTTGATGATGATGGAAATAAAAGTATTGAATATGAAAGGAGAACTGAGAGAGACGAAATGAGATACCGTCAGTTGGACGCAGAAAAAAATATTAGCAAAGTATCAACACCCATAAATAGGACCGCTGAATATCTTGTTTTTCCATCACCGTTGACTACAAATGGGGTTCCAGAGAGTAGTAGAGGATCGAACATCGATATATTGAATCTCAAGCAATCTATTCCTACCCTACACAGTGCTACAAATTTGGAAAGCAAAGCTGTGGAGGAACTCAAAGATTTTATAAAACTGAAGCTTACTGATGTTGCCGATGACAATAGAAACTATTTCTTACATGTAATGATGGCCCTTACGAAGCAAAAGCTATATTTAGAGAAGCAATTGGCCGGGATGAGCGGGCAAGTAGAGAATTTAATTCACAACCAGACTGCTTTAGTTGAAACAAACAGGAAACTTGCGTTGGAAATTGATCAGTTGAAAGAGAGACAAAACATTTTATAATTTATTTATTTTTAATCTGTATTATACTGCTTGTCTGTTTCTTGCATTATATTATAAAGGACTGTTAACTTGTTAAAATAACTCACATAATGGTTAAAAGCATGTATGTAATCTCAATAATAGGTGTAATATTAATAAAACGCAAAAATTGAAAAATTTATTTTAAAATTACAATGAACTTGTGAAATAATGCCCCAAACTAGTGTATTCACGGTAAATTTGATTAATTAGTGTATACAATTTTGAACTTTATTATATAACAATTTAAGGTTTAGATTCTCTTGTTCATTAAAACCGCAACCAGAAAAATATGGTCACTACTTGGAGAATTACGAAAAGTATAATAATTTTTCTGGTTGAAATTCAGGTAACCTGGAGAACCAGAATTTTCAGCATTCCTATAAATAAGTGCCAAATCTATTTTTATTTATACAAAATTGTTAAGACTATGTTTTGCATAACATAAAAAAGCTTAAAGGTAAGCCATCGAGAGGAGATAAAATATGTAAACAACCGACCTCTACTGAGTAACATTACAATAGCGAGCGATCATTATCTCTCGCATGCAATAGACGTCAGTTGGTCGACGACCGACAGCTGTCGTTGTGTGATTCGTGGTAAAGGTGTCAACATAATTTCTTTAAATATTTTTTTTAAGTTTGTTTACTTTCTTTATCTCGTCTCGTTGGAAGATCATTCGTTTTCTCCAAAAGATATTTGTGTGAACTTCCAAAAATATATGTCAAATTGCCAGTATTTTGTTTTGTATGAATGAAAAGTGGACAATAATTATCAATTATTAATTGATATCAACTTTTATATTGTAATAAAAAGTTCGATGTAAAAAGTTGAAAATCGGTAATGCTGTGAATGTTATATTTTGTTGTTAATTTTTTCACCTTTTTTATAGATGGAATAGTAGACGTGAATTACACACAAATAAAAATAACTAATTTTATTTTCGTGTTTAATTTGTAGTTATTTATAAGCTGAAAATTATGTGTTTATATGTTGGTTTGAATATAAACACAAAAAAAACCATACACGATACTTTCTTTTTGACAAGATAAAATTTTCTTCTATCAATCGGTTAGTCGGCCAAAGTCATAATCGGCACATATCTAAAATTTTTGAACCATTGGCCAACAATATCTGTGATAAAACGGAACACCTCCCTTGGGCTGCTTTTCCACTAGATATGTGCTATGCAGCTATGTTGCGAGGATGAATAGCTAAGCTGTGCGAGTAAGATGTTTTATGAAGATGCGCCACCGCAAAGTAGCTGCGCGAGGAAGATGCACAGCTCGAGCTATGCGATGTATCGATAGTAGGGAAGCGGCAGGGGGGCGCGGTGTGGGGAGTGGCGCTCACGCATCCATAGCACACATCCATAGCACGCATCCATAGCACGTATCCATAGCACTCATCCTTCCATATAAAAAACATATCTTAGTTGAATCCGTTTCCAACAGTGCTAAGCTATGTGCACCAATGAATTATGATTGGTGGATATCAAACGCATCCACAGCAACGTAGCATAGCGCATCTCTGGTGGAAAAGCAGCCTTAAGCTCCGACTTCCTCGGCATTGACCATCTCAAGTGGTGCGCCTAGCGGAGATGGTATCTCGGTGCTAGAACTCGCGATGGTCAGGGGCAAACCCGGTCTAGCATTCAGTTTATTGGGTGATTTCCAAAAGTGGTTACAATTCTTTGACTACCTATGGAAGCCATAATAATATTATGGCACGTTATTCAGCACCTGAGTAAAGCCCAATTAGCCGTTTCCTCACCATGTTTCCTTCACCGAAGGCTCATTATGCCCACGACCTTCATCACTTCGTGCGGCTTGAAGAGTAGGTATCTATCAATTTAGTTTTGTGCAACTTTTTAACGAGCAGGTTCGATCCGAATAGAAAACTATTTAAAACGCCCTTGTGACAAGCGGCCGTTAAAAATAGTGCACGATAATGTCACTTCTTGCGCGTTCTAATTACAAAGTGCAAACAAATGACGGTACCCAAACATTGTTATGACGTTTACAAAGACACAACAATAAAATCGAGGGAGAAAAATATTTAATGCTAGAAAAAAAAATATTCCATAACAGTTATTATGCACCGAAATTAGTGAGTCAAGTTTACCATGAAGACAGCCAATATGACGAGTCACAAGAATCAAGTGTACAGTGTAGGGAATTATCTGATGACTGGCAAAGTGCTCGGCAAGGGGCACTTTGCCAGAGTTGAGGAGGCCACACATAGAATTATTGGTAAAAAGGTAAGATCAGTTATATTTATGTAGGAAAAGTTACAGACCAAGATCCAATCACTAAACGAGCTCACAAGCGGTTTGGAGCCCCTCAGTCCGAGGAGAGACTTTGCCTCCTTATGTGTGTTCTACTGCTTGTACAACGGAGTGTTCTAAAGAATTGTTCGACTTGATGCCCACGGCTCCATCGCAACTCTCGCCAACGACGGACGGGGAGTCAATCCCCACACATTGAAACCAGAATTGTTTTGAACTTCGCGGGCTAAAAGGAGTTTTCTTCCTCGGACAGTGGAATGAGCTCCCCGCCATGGTTTTCCCAATGGAGTACAACATGGAGAACCCCATGAAAAGGGTGTGAAGAGATTTCTGCAGGGTCGGCAACGCGCGAGTGATACCTCTGGTGTTGCAAGCGTCCATAGGATACGGTTACCGCTTACCATCAGGCGGGCCGTATGCTTGTTTACCGACTTAGTTGTATAAAAAAAAAAAAAAAACTGTAGGTATGTTGTGGATAATCCTACAACTGTTATACAGTGTTTATAATGAAGGGGCGGTACGTAATATTTCAGGTTGCAATTAAGATAATCGATTTGACATGCATAAAAGAGGAATACGCGCGACGCAACCTGCATCGCGAACCAAGGGTGATGGCCAAGCTGCGGCACCCGTGTATCGCCGCGCTCTATGAGACTATGATGGTATGGATCTGTCTATGAATCAATACAATTACAGAATTCTTGAAAGGTGGTTTAACTAACTCTCCAGCATTT
This sequence comes from Achlya flavicornis, assembly GCA_947623365.1. NCBI lineage: Eukaryota > Metazoa > Arthropoda > Insecta > Lepidoptera > Drepanidae > Achlya > Achlya flavicornis. The sequence goes on from OX392484.1 coordinate 12,707,747, forward strand.
CGGTATTTACGAAAGTCGAAGTTACAGAAGTTACCAGCGGTTCGGAAGTGAGCTTCAAACTGAAACAAATTCGGAAAGAAACTCGACAAAGTTCCATAAATTGTTCACTGCTTGTTGTTTTTTTTTTATTCAAATGTGTTAACTTCAATGATTTGCTACAAACGCAAGCTATAGGGCCGTGAAGCAAACGAGTTGATTGAAGACCACATCTTGGCCCTCGTAACGTGGGACCACCCCAGCCTCAAAAAGGTAGCTGGATTGGTCTGCATGCAGTACCTCTACCATGAGTTTTCTACACTAACGTAATCTACAGTCGCTAGCGACTACGGTGAAACATTTTGTATGAAAAGCTTCCAAAAGTATCCACTAGAGGCGGTGCTCGTTATACAACATATTCGCCGTAGTCGCTAGCGTGTGTAGATTACGTTAGTGTAGAAAACTCATGGTAGATGTACAGAAATCGGACTGAATAACGTAGGTACTTAGTACTTTGGGAAATGACTACGTCCAGCAGTTAAGTAGGTACTAGAAGCTGATGATTATGATGTCCCTCCAACTACATTAGAAGGTATTTGTCTCCCTTGCCGTTATGGCCGTCGCCAAGCACCTATCGGTATTCCGGCAGCTGGACTTAAAGCGACGGTGGCCTCTACCACCAGGTGGACAGCCTATTGCCTATGAGTTAAGTGAGTGGTCTTTGTCAGCACGGGCCGCGGCTGTACGTGGTGATGGAGGCGGCGGGTGGCGGCGACCTGTGCGCTCACGTGCTGGGCGCGCGGGCCCGCGGACATGTGTCCGGCCACGCGCCCGGACACCCACCCGTACACGTGTCCGGCCACCCGTCCGGACACGCGCGCGGCCTGCCCGAGCACGCCGCGCGCGCGCTCGCCGCGCAGCTCGTGTCCGCCGTCCGACATATGCATGCCAGAGGTGTTGTACACAGGTATTTACACCATGTAAATTTTTTTTTGGTATCTTTTGTTTTTGACCGTAATCTAATCGTAAGTGGTGATGCTGTGGCCAATGGTGGTAAGCATGGAACTAAGTCTCAAGTGGACACACCAGTAGTTGAGGGTAGTAGCCACACCCACCTACTACTCTCTACCACCGTGCTATATGTTTTCCTTCACTTAAATGTGCTGTAAGAGTGCGCAGTCGGCGCTGTAAGCCGGTGACGTCGGTGTAAAATCTGGGTAGCAAAACATAATAAAAAAATATATTTATTTTTAGGGATTTGAAAATGGAAAACATAATGTTGGACAGCACTAAGCAGTTCATAAAAATTGTTGGTGAGTTTATTACCGAGGTACATACCTAGCTTAGTATTGTAATATAAATTAATTTAGTTAATTGTTTTGTATTGTATTGTATATACTTAATCAAGCGTCATTACCACTGATGCTAACGTGTTATAGATTTATAGCTAGGGTAGCGTTGCAGTTCACTGCATTCGTTAATAGCCCGGTATCGGATTGATCCTTATTGAATAAAATAACACCGATATATGCAAACTCAAAATACACTATGAAATTAAGAACGGAAACGCAACGTCACTCTTCAAGTTCCCGCCAAAAAGTTCCAATTGTCATTGAGATTTGACAGCTGTAGTTAGTGTTACCAGCAAAGTCGGGGCACGCAATTGTTTTCAGTGCGATTACAATGTACCTAAATGTTATGTAATGAATATAAGCTTGTTTTGAAAAGAGTAATTGCTGAGTTTATTGCCGGCTCTTCTCAGCAAATGCAAAATTCCGAACCGGTATTAGAGTCAGACTTTTCATAAGTGCCTGCGTCTATTTGAATAAATGATTTTGAAATTTGATGTGCCAAAAATGAGCCAAAACGGGAGAATATAAAGTTTTATTTTAAAGGATTATATTTTTTCACTAGGTACCTATGACTTATTTTGTACCGAACTCAGGTCGTACGTAGCTACCGCCGTATCAGCGGTATTAAAGATATGGGGCCCCGAACGTGTGTAAGCAAAAATTCGTAAAAATTCTATCCTCCATTTAGGGTTCCGCAACTATGATACAGTGCCAGTTTAGGGCAAGCTACGCCTATAACCGGGCTGAAAATTTATTTTTGTAGATTTCGGTCTTTCGAACATGTGGAGCGCGGGCGGCGCGCTGCGCACCCCGTGCGGCTCGCTGGAGTACGCCGCGCCCGAGCTGTTCGTCGACGGCCGCCGGTACGGGCCCGAGGTCGACTTGTGGAGTATGTGAGTATCTAGCTAACATCCTCACACATTCTCTCAACAAAAAACGGTCCGCAATATCATGTCTCTGTCGGGCAGTGGGGAAGGTGTCTCATGAAAAAAAAAACAGCTTTTTTTTTAAATAGACGTTTTGTTTTACTCGCAGCAGAAAGCCACACTACGCCACTGTGCCGACTTAAAATGTGTACCTAATACTGAACTGTCTATAGCTACAGTAATCGGCAAACTTCTTGGCATAAAACGTACTCTCTTTTGTGGCGGGTTGCGTGGGGCGAGCTTGTCGCTCGGAGCTGGCGCGCGATTAGTTCATCGGTCGACCCGTGCGTGTGTGCCGGCGCATACTGTGCCCAAGTTCTGTCAAGAAGTAGAACGTGTAGTATAGTGTTGTGTTGTATTGTTGCAGCGGTGTGATAGTGTACGGCATGGTGACAGGCGGGCTGCCGTTCAGCGGCGGCGAGGACAGCGCGTCGCGCGCGCGGCTGCGCGCCGCCATCTCGCGCGGCCTCACGCGCACGCAGCGCGCCGCGCTCGCCGCGCTCTCCACCGGTCAGTGCCGGTCACCGCACAACACCACACACACGACTCACTAGTGTGTGTGGCGGCGACATCGAACAATTACTCAGCTCAAAGAAGCGCAATTATGTTAATTTTGTTTGAAATTTAATTAATTAAACAGAAGAAATTAATTTATGAGAGCATAGCGTGTATTCGCTCAAAGAGCAGCTCGACTGGGGAAGTACCTCACAGAATACCGCAGCCAAATAACTTTATGTTGTGTAAAGTTGTGTTCCTGCGTGTGAGTAAGGTCGCCAGAGCTCATAGGGGAGGGGGGAAAGGTCGGTAACGCGTGAGCGATGCTGCGTGTGTTGCAAGCGTCCATATGGCTACGGTAACCGCTTACTATCAGGCGGGCCGTATGCTTGTTTACCGACACAGTCATATAAAAAAAAAAAAACACACCACTGACAGTACGCTCTGATTGGCTAAGTCAAGAACACGCGATGCAGTAATTAGTCAGATTGCTCGGTATTTACTACTCTAAAGGGATTTTTCCTCGACGGTGCTCGTATATTCAAAGAATTTGAAATGTTCAAAACTTTCCTACAAAGCTATAAGAGCGGCCTTCAAATAAGGCGCTGCAGTGGTGCCGCATTGGGTGTGACTAGTCCTATTCGATCCTATTTTGTCGCTCAATAGCAGAATAGCAGATATTGTCGGTACCAGTTTCAAAAGCTATATAATACTAGTTCGCGTGCTGCTACCCTACCCTACCCTATCTAAACCATCCAGGGAGTTAATTCTACTGTACTGCATTGTACTGTGTGGCGCTGTAGTCGATAATATAACCTATAGATAGATACCGACTGCAGCGCCATCTGTCGGGCTGATTTGTGAATCTAAACCATCCAGGGCGCCACCCAAACGCATATAAAAAATTAATTCAAATAGGTCCAGCCGTTTAGGAGTGCAGTAGAATTTTATATATAAAGACTAGCTGCCCTGCACGACTTCATTCGCGTGGTGTCATAACCTATACCCTAACCTACCACTACCCCTACCCTACCCTATTTAAACCATCCAGGGCGCCACCCAAACGCATACAAAAAAAAACAGTCAAATCGGTCCAGCCGTTTAGGAGGAGTTCTGTGACATACACACGTGCAGTAGAATTTTATATATAAAGATAGACATTGTCGGTGGTCCTGTCAGGATTTATTCTGATATTCTCTTCTAAAAAAACGATTGTAAAGAGATGTTATTCTACCAGAATGCAAGTCATTCATCCAGCAGCTACTGGAACCCAATGTGGAGACAAGAATGAAGATCGATGAGGCGGCGCGACATCGCTGGGTCAAGCGACCTGGGATGCGGATGAAGACCCATCCACTTGCCTGCGTGGAATCTAAGATTAATAGGGAGGTAACTGCACCTTTGATACATATTAGATGCTTATGGGTCCGTTCACATTCACGCAGACTGGCTGGGAGAGAAGAGTATATTTTGATACGCGTTTACAAATAGAGTTTAGCATCATTGAAATAAGGTTTATTTTTATGAAGGCCGCGTAATCAATTGCATCGTCAATTCGTCTCGTTGTTTATATTCATCGAACAATTAACCCAAAGAAGCGTAATGACGTCGATTTTGCTTGCAATCTATTCCGCCAATTTGCCACCATCGAGAATGCGCTCTGATTGGCTAAAACACGGACTCATGCGCTCTGATTGGCCAAGTCAAGAACACACGATGCAGTGATTGGTCCTTACTGTTCAAAATCAGTGACAAATCACTGACTAGTTTCGGAATCGGATTGCTCGGTATTACTACTCTAAGGGATTGTTCCTCGATGTTTATATTGAACTTGTTACGATATTGATTGATTAGAGTCTGCTATAAAAAGGTTAGAGTAAGAGAATACCTATTCAAATAAATTGACGGGCCAGTTGGCGCAGTTGGTTAAGACGTGGAGTCTTAAACTATAGCGCCGTAGGTCGTGGGTTCGATTCCCACACAGGACATGCATTTGTGTGCATGAACATGTCTGTATGTCCTGAGTTTGGGTGTAATTATGTATATTAAGTATTTATTTACAAACAAAAAGTAGTATATGTATTATATCAGTTATCTGGTTTCCATAGTACAAGCTCTGCTTAGTTTGGGATCAGATGACCGTGTGTGAGGAATGTCCCAGGATATTTATTTATTATTTATTTAATTTGAACCGGTCAACCGGTTGATTTTGCTTACAAAAAAAGAAAGAATCCCAAATTGAGATTACATTATCAGCAACATAAGGACTGGCGGCATTAAAACTCAATTTACCTTTGATATCCCCAGATATTCAGGCAGATATCAGAGCTTTGCGGTCAAAATATAATAGACGTAGTTGCTCAAATCAAAGCGGATCCATTCGGCGCTACCGCCGGCATATACAACATTAAAACCCACCTACATCAGATACAACCGGCGCCCGGCGTGGACCTGCTCTGGTCAAACTCCATCCAGGAGCCCCGGCCCGCCTCCCCGCCGGAATATCATGCCAAATACGAACTAGAATGCCCAATGCCATCCAGCAGTAAATTGACACCAAACAAACTCAAAATTACTGACACACCAATACTAACGCGATCCGCTCAAACAATTTCTTCCGCACCGAAAAAGATAACCAGAGAAGTGAAAATCCCAATGAAACTCGAACTAGACAGATCGAAGCCAAGGCTACCGGAGAATCAGAGCATTTCGACGCCGAATAGACCTATGAGCAGTTTTATTAAAAAGCCGGTTTACAAAGTGTACGACAGCGGGGATTGTGGGCTCGATCGAAGGTTGCCGAGCATCAACGAACATTCCAACACGGACGTGAATGATAAGAAAGCCAGGAGCAAGATGGTGAGGGCCCCGTGCGTCAGGAAGGTGAACCTCGAAGAAGAGAGGCCTGTGAGGCAGAACAGCTGCCCGAATAAAACTGCCGACAAACGACCCGAGTTTTACAGGAGGGCTGGTGATGGAATACCGAAGTAAGTGTTATAGTCTGTCAATTCTTGATTTTCGCAGCGAATTTTTATGGATAATATCGAGGGTTTTCAATTTAATATCAAATTGACCAATAACTTTTTGGGATAGTAATCTCTTTCTCTGTGGGTATTTTAATTCGTAAACAAGGTGCTGATTCTATTGTTTACAATTGAACTAATTTTGTTTCACTATATCTCTTTCTAACAAAGAACATACGAAAAGGATGTAAGAAAATTAGTCTGTCAAATTAGTCCAAATGCTTGTTTTCAACATAAAAGTCGCCATTCGTTACGTCTATTTACCTGCAAATTAAAGCGGCAAAGACTAATTTGACAGCTTTAAATATGTTCTATCCTTTTTCAATAATGTTCGTAAGAAAGAGATGTGATGTGACTAAAATTAGTTTAGTGCGATTTACAACAGAATCGGCACCATTATTGCCAACATACTGCTGTTCCAGCAGAAAGGCGAGTGCTTAACACCTTTGGCCACGTCTTAATTCCCTACCCCATAATTTGATAAAGTTTCCTATTGAACAGTTGGCGAGCGAGTGGAGTCATAAACACGCCCCCCACAAGGATTCTGTTGCAGAATCATGCGACGTCAATCAAGAGGGCTTCATTGGGGTAAGTATTTGTTATTATTGCAGCTTTTTCAGGACGCTTCAAAACTAATCTAAAGTTTAAGTAGTTATCAACAACAACGCGATTCTATCAATGCAGGCTTTAATAATGTTTTAATATTTGTTTACAGAAATATCCTGAGTCCACACTCATCTTCAAACAGCCAATGCAAAAGTGAGAGGACCATGCCAGTAAGTGTTTTGTTGCGAATTGAAAATTGTATAATGACAAAAAAAGACAGAAAATTTTAATTCTAAGGCTGCATTCCGAATTGTAGCTATAACCGCTGAAATCGATGTGAGCGTGCTTAAACCCGTACCGAATTGGTTGGAGCCCTCTCACGATGTCCCGTGAAACGTCATAGATGACGTCATGACATGCGCCATATTGCGCTCACACCGACCATGCTCTAAACTGATATCACCGTGAGCGCTGTCAAAAGTTACGGGTAATAATTGTTTTCGTCAAAAATCTAATAAGATTCTTGGTTTTCTATTTGGCAAATATACTTTTTTTGATTTTATGAGAGAAAAATAATAAAAAAAACGGATATTCCATTTTGCGAGTCAACTTATAAAAGATCTAAGGAGTCCTAGCGCATTTTTAATTCAGATTTTAATTAAATTATCAAATGTTCTGTTTTGAATACTGTGAGCGCGTTCACTAGCGTTCCGAATTGTTGACAGTTCTCAGCTGTCATTAACGTGATATCTAACTCGGTACGCAAATTATTGCTGTGAGCGCTATGAGCGATATTATCCAATTCGGAATGTAGCCTAAATGAGCTACTTTTGCCATTGATCTGCTAAGGGTCAGTTCACACCGAGACGCGACGCGAAGTCATTCTCACTAAAATTTGTACCTTTTTGGGTAGTAAATAACGTTCTATATTGTATTGCTATTTCAAAACTTGTGATCATAATTCCACTTCTGGGTCCGTTCACACAGACCCGCTGGGAGAGAAGAGCATATTTTGATACGCGTTTAAAAATAGAGTTTAGCATCGTTGTAATAAGGTTTATTTTTATGAAGGCCGCGCTGCGCAGCGCGAATCAACTGCATCGTCACTTTGCGTCGCGTCTCGGCGTGAACTACCCTAAGTTGCACTTCCTTTAGCAATAAGGTTTTTTTTCGTCGAAAGGTAGTTGTTTGAATGAGTTATGAAGTTGAGTTGACAAGAGTTATTTCTCGATAGGTCGGGTGGTTCTCGTCAAGAAGTGTCAACAAGGAGACATCGACGCATTTGCAACGGCTGAGGAGAACCATTCCCATGAAATAAAGAAGTTCAACGTCGCCATTAATAATTGAGAATTTTCGGTTGCATTCGTTTTTCCACGCCATATTGTAATATTAAGTGAATAAAAAAGTTTTAAACAATTGTACAAGGCAATCCGACGTGCATCGTATTTGGACGTTTTTTGATACGTTTGTATAAAAAAATAATAGTGTTTGTTAGTTAAATATTTTATTAAAATATTAAAACTATTTTGTACGAAAATACTCTTGAATTACATAGTGTGAAAATAGTAAAGCGACGTAGAAAATCTTAAATACAAAGAATTATGTTATCTACAACGCAAGTGAAACCGCGTTATAAACTTAGCTATAAAAATGGAAAAAATCGCGGTCGGTGGAGGGAAAGTACCTTAAACGATAATGCCGGCAATATTTTTAGAAAGATTCCTTTATTTAGAAAAAAAAGTTTAACTGCAATCAGAGCCGATGTATAAGCCGGGAATCGAACAGACGAACAGAAAGGATAAGGTCAATTTATGAGAAAAAAAACAGGCAAGGAACTCAGCAAGGTAACATTTTCGAAATATTTTTGGACATTCTGACTATATTGACTATCAATTCATTGGGAATCTAAAGAATAATCTGAAATATCGGTGTATTCTCATATATCTTTGAATGCGAAATCTGTTATGGTACAGTAGTACCACTACACTAGTAGCACATTATATGGCATTTTTAATGTCATAAGACGTTAGGCAATAGCTCAAATCAAATGATACTGTGTTCACCCATTAAGGCTAATTACGCATAGAAAGGTGCCTGTCTGAGCGTAAGTAGCCTTAGTGCATCATTATGCATGTTAATTGTTCCGATAAGTCAAGGGTACAGAGGGCCAATATTATTATAACCCTTCTTGTCTTTTGTCCTTCTTTGACATCCGACGTCAAAACAGGACAAAAGATTAAGGTTATTATAATAATATTGTTTTAAGAGCTTGTGGTTGGCCCTCAGGTGAAGCATTATACTTATTTTATACTAAGGATTGTTTTTTTTTTAATTAGATTTCCTAGCATTAAGGCACTTTCCCTCCACCGCTTTCTCACGTCATTTGGTTCCTTAGGATTCAATAATCTAGCAAGTTTACTAATAATATAACATAAACAATTATAGTAACGAATCGGTCCTGTATAACAGGTCAGTTGGCGAGGTTAGATACTGAATGATACGCCTAGGTCGTGGGTTCGATTCCCGTTTATGACAAACATTTGTATGCGTGAAGATTCTCACACTCGATCAATTTTGAAGCTTTAGCTCGATTCGAAGTACCCTAGATTTATGATGAACACTTATTCAGTGCTGACTGCAGAGAGTCCTCAATATTATATCTTGGAAAAATAAACTTAAAAAATTTGGAATACTTACAGCTTTGCGTATATTCTGAATTAAAAATTACCTTTGAGATCCTACTGCTTTTAAAATATCAAAACTAGGAATCGTATACGTATATTTCCATTCCATTAAAAAAAAAACTATACAAAAGATTTTGATTTGTTACATTTTGATCGATGAAAAAAAAAAAAAAAACTATCTAAATGTTGACATCTATTTGCCTTGTTGTCTAAACTAATTTGATTTATTTGTTTTTTTTTTTTTTTTTTTTTTTTTTATACCACTTAGGTGGCAAACAAGCATACGGCCCGCCTTCTTACATATACGAATAGTTTTGACAAGTGAGAGCTTTTTTAGCTTAGCTTGCTCCGCCTATACGAAACCTTAAATGAGCTTCCTTATATGTAGTGGGTAGGCTAGGGTGTGTAATGTGTATGTGTGTATGTGTCAGTGATAGGGCATGTGTTGCGGGTTGGCCATGGTGGCCATGCGCATGTAGGTGGTGTGCGGCCGCGCCAGCGGCGGGCAGTCCCCGGCCAAGCGCTCGTTCTTGAACACCGCCACGCACTTCCACTGGTTCAGGTATTGCACTGGAGACAACATATTCATATAAATATATCTTCAAAAAGGGCGTCAAGAGATTTCTTCAGGGTCGGCAACGCGCGAGTGATACCCCTGGTGTTGCAAGCGTCCATAGGCTACGGTAACTGCTTACCATCAGGCGGGCCGTATGCTTGTTTGCCAACTTAGTGGTATAAAAAAAAAAAACTATTATAATAGTACATACTACATAGCTAGATGGATTCTTCGAAATGAAAAAATTGCGAAAAAATATTCAAACATTTCTCAGAAATATCAACCTAGCTTCATCAAAATGAAAAAGAACTGCATGTTTTCGAATTTTTCAGTCTGTTCTGTTCAGTCGAATGGATAAATATCGCAGTGTCATAAGAATAGGTTATGATTTTAGATTCAATAAAGGATTTCTTATACATCATTAATGTGAATTAAGAACAGAGTAGGTCCAAAGACGCTACCCTGTGGAACCCCATAGGTAAGAAGTTCTTTGCTGCTATAATTTCTAATTTTACCAATTTGGGATCCGATTACTGATGTAATTTTGAAACAAGTTAAACCATTACCCTTTAATTCCAATTCGTTCCAGTTTTTTGAGTAGAACAGGAACATAGACAGTGTCGAACGCTTTTGACAAATCAAGAAAAATACAAACGTCTTCAGCGGGGTTATTTTAAAACGCTCGGATTCGGAATCGGGAGCGGAATCGGAAACCTTCATCGAAAAGATCCGATAGCGGAAAGTTGGAGTGCGTTTACAAAGTTTGTTTTTAATAATGGTAGGAAATGGTATACCTAAACTTAAATTAAAAGTAAAATCGAAATGCTTACGGATTTTCATTGTTGAAAGGCCTCATTTAAACACTCATATCAATTGCATAAAGACAGATACTTGTTATTTTTTATATTTTAGATTTTAGGTCTAAATTGTGTTAATAAACATAAAAAATGGTTTTCTAGTGTTATCGAACTTCGGAAACTGACTGATAGGTCGAAGTAATTGTTGTTTATAATATTCGCAAAAGTCAGGCAAAGGTTTGAGCCATACAGCCTAATCGTATTTGAGTTATACCTAAGTTGTAGTCACAAAATAAATCACTTTCATATAGTACGCACTGTCAGTCACAGTCCATAAACGTCATGTGTTAGTAAAATAGTGGTCAATAAACTAAAACTTCTCACGGACTTTTTGAGACAACTTGAAGTCACGATACACATAATTTATTTAATTTCCCTTCATTGGTGCGCGTGGATTGATCTTTATAGAATAAAACACCACAGATAATACGCAATTAAACTCGAAATACATGAATTTTTAAAAATAAAACGAAAACGCAACGTCACTTTGCAAGTTCCCGCCACAAAGCCCTCTATGTCAAAGTATTTTTTTTCAGTACATTCATGGAGAGTATAATAAAACAAATATTTTATGTTTTTACTTGAATCAAATTTTTTTTTTAAATTTTAATTTGCAAATAGATAATTTGCAATAGATTTTATGATTACGTAGATCTTTTAGTGGTAGTGAATCTAGCATCCAACATGAGTAACGGTATTGAGTAGTGACCAATATGTTTTAGTTCCTACGAAGTTTGAGTAAGTATGTTGCTATTACTTTTACCGCAGACCTTTCTCATTCATTATTTACTTAAAATAGGGGCAAACACACTCAGTTTAGTACCAACTAACCTTTATATAAGTTTAAATAATGCGTTTATATTAAATAATGGTCAAAAACAAACATTAAATAAAATTCGGAAAGAATTCCGCCAGCTAAAAGCTATCGGAAACTTTTCGATGAATCGGATTGATATTTCCGTCAAGAAACGTCAAACTATTCGAATTCGGAAATTAAAATAGCAATGAGCGCTTTAACCTATCATGCAGAATATATTTATTTTAGTTAAGGTATTATTTGTAACACTTAAATTGTACTATTATCATACTATGTTAAATAAATATTGATGTTCTTATAGTTTTGATAGTCTTTTAATGTGCAAATATACATTTTCATTATTATTTTATCATGTCGGAAACTCATCTCGGAAGTTTCCGATTTCCGATTCCGATGACGAATCCGACCTATTTAAAATAACCCCGCAGATTACTGTTATTGTTAGTCTTGTAACACCCAGGTATTAAGATAGGCCCAGCCCTTTTTGTTTATATGACATTAGAAAGTGACGGATATATTTTAAACCTAGATACTATACTTGACTCCTCTAGACTAGACTATTCTATACTATAGTAGAGTAGAGTAGAGAGATACAACTAACTCTTCCAGAGCCTGACGCAGCAGTCGTCCCCCGAGGAGGCTAGGAGGGTCCCGGTGAGGTTCCACGAGACGCGCCACACGCACGAGTAGTGTTCCTCGAACGCGGCCATCACTTCTGTCTTGAACCTGATACAACCACCTGATCCCGGGGCCGTCGCGTTTGATTCCCTGAAAATTTATTTTACTACAAGCTTTCTCCTATTATATCCCTGCTAAACCTAGTCAATTTCAACCCCACTAAGACTCAAGCTTGCGCGTTCACCGCTAAGAAAACCCCATTTGCTGTGGCTCCACAATTCCAGAACACGTCTCAAAACATCAGTAAAAGCATCGGGAATATATGGACTACTTGTTTCTTTAGACTCGGTTCCACGTGCCATCAGAATTGTAGACGATCCCGGGCTCACAAGCGGTTTAAAGCCCCTCAGTCAGAGGAGAGACTTTTACCTCCTTATGTGTGTTTTACCACTTGTACTATAATACCTTCCACCATCGTCGGGGAGTCGATCCTCAGACATTGAAATACTGTGCGGTCTCAGAGGAGCTTCCTTCCGCGGACGTTCAAACTGTGAAATGAGCTCCCCGCCGTAGTATTCCCAAAGGAGTACAGCATGGGGTTCTTTAAAAAGGTTGTGATAAGATTTCTGCAGGGTCGGCATTACGCGAGTGATACCCATTCTATTTCGAATCAGTTTTTTAATCTCGTAATTATGAGTACAAGGTTTTAATGGACAGAAAAAATGGAAAAGTTTTTTTTTTTTTTTTTTTTTTTTTTACTGTGTATAGGCCTGTGTTTGACCACAATCTCACTATGGTAAGTGATGATGTGGTCGAAGGTGGTAAGCACACAAAGCCTAGAAGGAACTGGCTCTCAAGTGCAGCTGACGGAACACACCGATAGGTGCTTGGCGACAGATTTTCAACTTGAGGGTGGTAGCCAGGATACCCAGTTACCCAGGATTTGGAAAAACTGAAAGTGCTTTTTTTTTATGGGAGTTTTATAAGATTCGTATACTATGGTATATTGATAGACAATGCAAACAGTGAACAAAAAGTACAGTCACCAAAAAAAGCTTGTATTAAAAAGGTTTTTTTTAACAAAAATCTTATTAATATAAAATCATTGCATTGCATTATAATATCTTGTCTTTATCGAGTAGTACCTACTTCCAGTGTTCCGCTCCGTCGAGTGCAAAATTCATGCTTAATCTATAGCTCCTCCCCAGTCTCTCTTTATGAGTACTAGGTACTCATAAAGAGAGACTGGGGAGGAGTAAGTTATCTAGGGGACCACAATAGATCCCAATAGGTCGAAGTGTCCTGACTGACCTATACACAACCCAACCCGCTGGGGTCACAAACTTGAAATTTTGCACGCAGGTCATTTGGACCAATATTTGCAAGACAGCCTGTTTTTTTTTTTTATACCACTTAGGTGGCAAACAAGCATACGGCCCGCCTGATGGTAAGCGGTTACCGTAGCCTATGGACGCTTGCAACACCAGGGGTTGCCGACCCTGCAGAAATCTATAGATATAGTATAATACTCATAAGTATAACTCACGCAAGAGGCTCAATCTTGATGATCCTGACGTCTTTAGTGGCGACAGCGAGGAGGTGGAATGAGCGTCCCAAGTTCGGAGCGAACGCTATATCGTTCACAGGTTCCTGCACAGAGGCCAAGCACTCTGTCCTTGTCCATCGTCGCGATGTTTCGCTGTACCTGACAGAGATAGATGATGCATATTAGTATTTGTCTGTAGACCATCGTATCTCAACTTTATTAGTTCAATATCCAAAAAATAAAACGTATTTAAATCGGTTCACCCATTAAAGATTTAAGGTAGGACAGACAGACACACAGACAGACTTTCACGTCAAACTTATAACAACCGTCTTTTTGCGTTGGGGGTTAAAAATAAGAGTCGGTATACTTTCAACCCCCTTTATTTATGACTAGCTGTTCCCCGCGGTTTCACCCGCGTTCCCTGGATAAAAAGTAGCATAGGTATATCCTTCTTCATACCATAGGCTATATGCATGCCAAATTTCATGATGATCTGTTTAGTAGTTGAGGCGTGAAGGCGTAAACAAACAAACTCACTTTCACATTTATGATATTGATTAGGATTTAAACCAAGCTTTAGTTTATTTTAATTTTGTTATAATAGGAATTTTCGTATTACCATAGGTCATACTCGTTTCGTCACCATATATGGTTCTTATATTGATGAGATTGCGACCCCTTGGGATCGGGTCAAATTGCAACTCTACTTTAATAGGAGAAAAACTATTATTACTCAACGTAGTTTTATGTGAACCAACACAATTCTTTGTCCATTATTAAAAGAATCATGGCGAGCTCCATACATTGATTTGTACAAAAAAATTAAACATTTTAGAGAGTATTGAATCACTTCCAATGTTGAGATTACATTACCAGCAACATGTTAATATACATGAAATATTTCATAAACCCCGCAAAACATAACAACAACACAATGGTTTTGGTCGCGAATAGTCGCGATTCGCCGGCATGCCATAGAAATTCGCATTTTTATCCCGGGGTTCTAAAAATATTTTAAATGGCTCCTTAGGCACCAAGGATCAATTATAACGTCATTCCAACGTCTCTAAAAATCTTTATTTTTTTGTACAAATCTCGCCATGATCCTTTCTTTTTGGCGTTTAAAACTACCTACTAAAGAAAACATAACAATAAGGTTTATCTGTTAATCAGGGGTTGTTTCAAAATTGTATTAATAGACAATGTATAAAATAAATCGCAGTTTCAGTAAACAAAAGGTATATAATCCACAGTTAAACTTGAAAGGAGCATATAGGAGTAAGGGTCATCTCATACCAAGACATGACACGGATACACATTTCAGTGAGAGAATTCGAATTCGCCTCGCGCCATCGCGCTGCACCTACGTTAAGACGATACGTGTCACGAATTCTCTCACTGAAACTTTTAAATAAAGTTCTATATAGATTCGATTCCTGAAAAATTCTATTAAGTCCCTCATTTACATCATCAAAAAATTGTTCAATAGTTTTTGATAACTACTTTGACTTAGAACTTTATTACTATTTAACCAGGAAATATCTCTATTGTATCGTTATCTTAAAAAGTGCGCGCCACAGTCCCGTGTCGGTGTGAACTGACCCTAACTGAATGTGTGTTACTTACTCGTATATGAACACTTTTCCATTATTGGCGGTGTTTTTGTCGGACTGCACTGTGGCGGCGGCGGCGGTCGTGTTGGGCTCGTCGCTGCCCACCGCCAGCATCGGGGGGTTCACTGCCCTGACCATACACATACATACACTCACAGTCAACGGCATTGACTTTGGCCCAAGCTCGAAATTTTATACAAAACAGGTGTTTGTCTAAATTTTTTTTTTTTTTTTAATCTACTTTAATATTAGCTTTTTGCACTGCATTCTCTCTTGAAGAAAGACGCCTTCGTGGTGACCTCATTGAGACCTTCAAAATCCTCACGGGAAACTGTAACCTTCCTCACTTACGAGATATATTTGTAATGAATGTGTGTGCCAAATCTTCCTGTGGGCATCACTACAAAATCAATCGTGCACTATCTAAATCAAACACTTCACACCACTTTCATAGTAATAGAGTGGTCTGGAACTGGAACCGAATACCTGAGGATGTGGTATCTGCTACATCAATAAACAGTTTTAAAAACAATAAGATTCTGGACAAAGATCAAAAATCTTGAAAAGTGAACTATGTATAAGTGCGGAGTGACTTTCAACACTGTGTGAAATAGACACATCAGCGTACAAGCTGCTCGTCTATAAATGAGCCAGCTTGCAGACGGTGTTGTAATTTTAGACGTGAAAACGTCTTTTTTTGGTGTTACAAAAATATCAATTATCTTCATACAAAAATTAACACTGTCGATACTAATTAACATTTTTGGCGTATACGAAATATGACATAGTAAATTTTCTATTTTTAAATTATACCGAATACAGTGCCTTAAATCAGCAATAAAGAAGAGAAAATCTTTACTGAAAACAATTATTTATTATGAAATTTGAGCTGCGGCCAAATTCTATGCCCGTCAGTGTATTGAATAACTGACCACTTGCTAAATACCCAGCATGTGTTGAGTTCTAATGTCATATAACTACAAATCGGCTTTTGTCTTTTACTTGCTTGCGTGATTTTGTCTCTTGCGATATTTCATGATTGAAGATCAGGAAAAAGGGTCTCGACCATAGAGTAGAAATATTAATAGAGTGATAGAGTGATAGCGTAGTAGAAGCGCTCGTGGTGTAGCATGCTTAGCCGTTCTTAATCGATCGGCGAAGTTAAGCTACGTCTGTCGTGGTCGGTACCTGGATGGGTGACCGCCTACTGGTATTTCAAATCGAGCGTTTCCGTGCTTCGGAAGGCACGTAAAGCTGTTGGGCCCGGTTATCACTTAATTGTGATAGTCGTTAAGCTAGTTGGATGCCTCCTAGGCGGCTTGAAAAAAATTCCAACAGTAGGTTGACCACTAGCCTACCTCCACCAATCCGCAGTGGGCATGCGTGGTGGAGTATCTGCCCATTCCCTTTCACCCTCATTTGTGAAAGGAGGCCTGTGCTCAGCAGTGGGACATTATAGGCTGATGATGATGATGATAGCGTTAACAACACTACCTTAGAGCTTAAAAACCCGAAATTGGTATTCATTATAATATGTATTTTACTTGTTCAAAGTGCTCAGAACCATACTCTAGTCCATTCGCTCTATAATATATAATAACTTTATGAGTAATTCTATTAAAAATTATCTTGCAATCATTATCTCTTATTTAGTCGTTCAAACTACAAACGCGCAGTTAGTTTCAAGGCAGCGTTGCACATACCCGTGCTCACGGCACATTAGGGTTTCGTTCCCGGGTCCCGGGAATCGGGAATTCCCGGGAAATACGTCGTTCCCGAAGTCGGGTATTTTTTTGCGATTTCCCGGGAATTCCCGGGAATTTCTTTATGAGATTGAATGCTCTAAAACACTTGCAAATATTGGTCAAAATTAACGAAAAACCTTTGAAACACAAAGATGTTGCATAAATTCTTAAAACAAATGTCTACATCTACCGAAATCGAACGAACTGAACAACAAGCTTAAGAGAAATCGCTGAAATTAACTGTATGAAGTGTGTATTTACGGAGATAACGTATTTTCTTTTAAAAACATTAAGTCTCCGAAAATACTTTTTTTTTTTTTGTATTTAAAGTAAAGTAAAAGGCGTAATTTAAATTAACAACCTATTTTTGTGTCTCACAAACACAATTAGAAAATTTAAAATCTAAACTGCCGATTTAAGAGAAAAACTGTGAATGAGCTTAATTTTGAAGAAAATTTAAGTCAATTATCAGCGTATTTGTATTGAAAAATTTCAATATTGCCGAAAATGCATATTTTTTAAAATAATTATTTTATTATTTTGACCTATCAAAACATATCATCATATCAGCCTAAGGGTGTCCACTGCTGAACATAGGCTATTATAAGAGAACTGAACATTATAAGAGAGGTAGAGCTATGCTCTACCTCTCTTATTCGCTATATTCGCTTCTCTCGTTTATTCGCTCAAAGAGCAGCTCGACTGAGGAAGTACCTCCACCTTACAGAATACCTCAGCCAAATAACTTTATGTTGTGTAAAGTTGTGTTCCTGCACGTGGGTAAGGTCGCCAGAGCTCATAGGAGGGGGGAAAAGTCGGTAACGCGTGAGCGATGCTTCGTGTGTCGCAAGCATCCATATGGCTACGGTAACCGCTTACCATCAGGCGGGCCGTATGCTTGTTTACCGACGTAGTCATATAAAAAAAAAATAGGCCTCCCCATTAACTTCCAATTCGAAAGATTATGGGCCGCTTGCATCTAGCGGCGCTCAGCGACTCTGACCAGGTCGTCGATTAGCCTGGTCGTCCCGCACGGCGCTTTCCTGTACGTGGTCGCCACACACGTCGTCTTAGAGCGATGTGGCCTGCCCATTGCTATCACTTCAGCTTACTATCTCTTCAAACTATATCGGTAATTTTCGTTCTCCCACAAATGCCGTCGTTTCCCTGTCTCGTAGAGTAATTCCGAGCACTCGTAGCTCGTTTCTTGTGAATTGGTAATTATTTTTTGTCAACACGGTTGCTCGTAAAGTGATATTTATTGCACCGTTTTTAGTATCATAATATTCATAATGTAGCTTATTACGCACTAGTGCTTTTTATTTTACATTACCGCACATTTTTATGATAGGTATAAACCCAATTATGTTAAGTTTGTAACTCAATGCAATTGATATGTGCGTAGACGAAGCATTCTTAATTTAAACATGTAAAACAGTTTCGTTGTCAAAACAAAACTTGCGCGTCATATTTGTTGACGTTCTCATTGACTATTATCAAAAACCTACTTAAAAAAATAACATTTTATTATTTTTCCGCACAAGTGTGTTGAAAAATTTCGTATGACACGCGTGTGCGTTGATTGTCGTTACACTCTTGGGTTCCTTTTCGCTTAATATATACCGCCTCGTATGTGATTACCAACTTTGCACACATGTCTCATAATCATAATGTACTATTATCTACTTCTGAGACAAAAAAATGCTAATTTAATTAAATTACGTGTTTTACTTGACTTTTATACGTTAAAATAACATAACTAACAACTTTTCAAAATTTCCCGGGAATCGGGAATTCCCGGGAAATCATTTTTTTCATTCCCGGGTTCCGGGAATGGAAAAAGGTCGGGAAAAACGAAACCCTACGGCACATATTCTAGTATAGTCACTCTATTAATATTCTATCTATGACGGCCAGCCGGCGCGGTTGGTTAAGACTCTGGTCAAGATTCCACCTACCGCGCCGCTGGTCGTGGGTTCGATTCCCACACAGGACATGCATTTGTGTGCATGAACACGTCTGTATGTCCTGAGTCTGGGTGTAAATATGTATATGAAGTATGTATTTACAAACAAAAAGTAGTATATGTATTATATCAGTTATCTGGTTTCCATAGTACAAGCTCTGCTTAGTATGGGATCAGATGACCATGTGTGAGGAATGTCCCAGGATATTTATCTATTTATTTATCTGTCTAGACAGACGGCTAGATAGACTGACGAATGGTCATCAAATTGATACTATATGGGTTCTGATTTTCGTTATGAGATATAACATGTTTATAATTACCTTGACAACAAAGAAGGGTTCCAGGACAGACAACTAATAGACACTTTGGTTGGTATTTCATGCTGCAACGTCCACTGCGCTAGGTTCATTACATCGGGAGCTTCATATATTCTGTAATACATTAATAGTTATCACTTTTTGAATTAAATGCTTATCGCTTATCTACAAAAAACAGTAACTAACCTAATTATACCATCAGCGGAACACGTAACAAGTAAAAGACCTAAATGTTTTGGACCAAATTTAACATCGGTAACTGACGTCCGTGAATCAACTAGATTTGACCGCTTCAACCATGTTCTGAGACCTTTTTCTGATCCTGATGAGGTGGTGTCCCCTGAAACAAACATTTGAATATTTGATAAGGGAATTATTCGGGTTAGAAGGAATTGAGGTTAGTGTGACGAAACAATTTTGGTATGAGAGTAGAGATTCACCATTTTTACTAATTATTTGTGTCATTTTTATTTTTACAGTTAGTTCGTTTTATTGTCAATTTATCACCAAACTCACTGTTTTATTTGTTAAAACCTTAGTTATAAAGTCCCATGATACAAGCATCTTATCATGCTTAGTTTGGGCCTTGCCAGTAACCTTTGTCAAACTACTGTCCAGTTAAAGTGTTCTTATGTTATTTTTATCTATACATTGTAAATCTGTTCTGGCAATAAAATATTTATTATTATTATTATTACCTGTAAAAATATTGAATTGAAACACACTTTTTTTTGCCATACCCAACTTATTAAATTAATTTGCTGGACTCTTTGAAAACCCTTCTTTTTGAAACTATTGAATTAAAATTCTAAAGAAATATATTTTTGTGCCTAGTTGTTTAGCAGAAAAACAAGATTTGAATGATTAGCGTTACACCTACTACGTTATACTTGTTATTAGGTGCTGATTGTGGGGGCTGGTGTACTTTAATTTTGAAATTTACTTATAATAATTGTGTCTACTTTGTAGTTTCTGTGCTGGGACACAATTATTGTCAGTGAGATTAGAATGGATATGTTATGTAATGAATGTAAGCTTGTTTTGAAAAGGGTAATTGCTGAGTTTATTTCCAGCTCTTCTAAATTATGAACCATACCAACTTCCTCCCATATAGCTGCTGTCCGATCAAAGGAACATGTTGCAATGACCTGGCCGAACTCAGGATGTGCCCATGTGACTTTCCAGACAGAGCCATGGTGGGCTTTCCAACTGCCTGTCAGCCTCCATCCACCCCGTCCATCTGAATCCCATACCTGCAAAATGTATGACGAGTGTTTTACAGATATGAAAATATTACAAGTTTTTGTAGCAGGAATTTGGGTTTAATGTAATAAAAATTCGACTGAAGGTGACTCAAGTTTAGTAGTACCACTGGCTGGTATTGTTTTTGAAGTCTTAAAAATTTGCCATATCAGTTGTTGATCATGTGTGAAGAATTGACTAGTACATTATTAAACTTTTCATTCACTTCTCATTATAATATTTAAAATCAGAAGTATCTTCAAACTCGCTTTTTACACTACATTTTGAATATTCCTTTATACGCAACATTTTTGTCTTCTAAAGAATTTACATGTAAGAACATGAGTGTTATTAAATTATGATATGACAATTCTCAGAATTATATAAAGCATAAGTTGTATGCGATAGTTTATCGTTTCACGTATAAACAACACAAAAAGGTCAAAAATTTACATTGAAATTGAGGGGTAGTTTGGACTGCGAGCCCAGAGATGTACAGGGATACTTTGATATTCCCAACAACCCGCAGGCCTGAGGTAAATAAAACGTCCAGGTCGACATTAACTAGCCCATAATAATGTGAAATTTACGGAAGAACATACCTTTACGTATTGGTCACTGGAACATGTAGCCATTCTTTCCCCGTAAAAGTCATAGGCGACATCGTGTATGAGGTCTTTGTGATCAGCGAAAATAGTTTGCGACTCAAACAAGTTGGTTACCGTTAATTCCCCCATATTTCTTTATTTATTGATAAATTATTTTACGGCTTTTGAAAACCTAACATAACCCTCTTTGCATGTCTGTCTGACACATGCACTACAGTGTTGCCAACTATAAAACCAAACCAAATAACGAGGGAAAGGCCCTCCGTCAATAAAATCCTTCAAACATTGGTGCCGATTCTGTTGTTGTAAATCGCACTAAACTAATTTTAGTCACATCTTATCTCTTTCTTAGGAACATTCGGGAACATTATTGAAAAAGGATATTATAGAAGATATTTAATGCTTGAAAACAAGCATTGGACTAATTTAACAGGACTAATTTTCTTACATCCTTTTCTTATGTTCGTTGATAAAAAGAGACATGGCCCTGATTCTATTGTTTACAACTAAAGTAATTTTAATCTCACTATGTATCTTTCTTACAAAGAACATAAGAAAAGGATGTAAGAAAATTAGTCCTGTCACATTAGTCCAATGCTTGTTTTCAATATAAATTAAGTCGCCATCTATCGCGGTTACGCCTAAATACACGCAAAATAAGACGGCAAAGATTAATTTGACAGCTTTAAATATCTTCTATCCTTTTTCAATAATGTTCGTAAGAAAGAGATGAGATGTGACTAAAATTAGTTTAGTGCGATTTACAGCAGAATCGGCACCACAGTGAGATTAAAATTAGTATAGTTGTAAAAGCCTCCTAAAACCTGGGTTTGACAAAACTCAGCTTAAATGTTCTTTTGTAATTAATAATATTCTTTGGTAATGGAGTGTAGATAGGTATAAGGAACACAAACTCAAATCAAAAGTGTCAAACATCCAAAAGCTGTTTAAAATGTGTTTAAAGCACAGCACAGGTTTAAAGGTGGGAATAAAACTGGAAAAACTTTACATGGCTATAGTCCCACAAACTTATCTGGCCCGGTGAGTGTCGCTGTTATCGCATTATCTTTTACTAATGGCGATTGACATTTATTGTTATTTACTGTTTGTCGAGTTATATTCAGAGACTTAGTAGAGATACTAACGCAAGTTATATTACAATTTCACAATCACAATAAATCACTTGTACTCCTCATTGTCAGTCACCTTCCATAAGTCATGTATGTAAATATAACTTATACTTACAAAATATAAAAATAAGTCCCAATAAGAGGGATTTGGTTGCCAAAAAACAAAAAAAAAATTATTTTATGTTTTTTTTTTGAGAGCTTAACTTTACAGAAACTGAGATACTTCAGCCTCGTAGTTTTAGCCGCGTCTCCTGGGCTGCGTTCAGTAACAACGCCGTGTGATCGCCCGACGATTATGATAGCGTTCAGTAACAGTTCAATAGTATGTGGTGCGATCGTCGGACGACGTCGGACGATCGCACCGGTCACACGGTGTGTAGTTACTGAACACAGCCCTGGATGAAAGTGCACTCCTGTATATTCCTATACCAGTACCAAATTTCATGAAAATACATTCCATATGGCGTTACGGAGCAATAACAAATAGCAAACTCCGCATGCTTCGCATTAATATTATCAGGATAATAGGATTTCTTAACTAATCGTGAATAAAAAACTTATTTATTTGTCCATGAACAGTATTTATTTAAAATTAATCAATAAAATTTGATACAAAACTGTAATGATACAGAAGGATGTTATGTTATGCACTATATACTTACTAAAAAAATAATAAAAAAAACTATCCTTATAATGTAAATAACAAATAAAATATAAGGATCCTCTTTGGTAAACACATACAACAACCCACACTACTTCGTATGGCAATTTGTTATTTATAGAAAAAAATCTGTTCATTTTAGGTTTTGAACTAGGTTCAGTCAACAACATAAGTAGGTGTAGTAAGGGGCACTAGTCGTGAGCACAGCTTGACACCTGCGCAGTGACGTGTGACGTTCCCTCTGTTTGTCGGAATTGGCTACTTGACAGTTATAATGAAAAAATATGAAATATGTTAGATATGATAGCTAATAGGTTAACAATAATTACACAATATGTTTTTTGCATAATAATAATTTTTTAATATTTTATTTTAGGAAATAAAAAGTGAGTTTTTTTATCTGTGGATTACAAGAACCGAAACGCGGGCGGCCGGGATTGAGCATCTATGGTTTCTTTGTGAGGTTTGTGACGTCAAATTTAACTAAAGGTGTGAAACTCATCAAAAATACGCGAGCTGCATAACAGCTCACGGCTCAGGTGTGTTCAATGACTCAGCTCGCAGATCGGCTGAATTTGTACCTATAGTCCACGATAAGCGCGCACGCTCACTGCGTATCGGCTCGATTCGACGCGCGGTACGCGTTACATCGTGGACTATAGGTACAAATTGAGCTGATCTGCGAGCTGAGTCATTGAACCGGCTCACACACCTGAGCCGTGAGCTGTTATGCTGCTCGCGTATTATTGTTTAGTTACACACCTCT
The DNA here is from genome assembly GCA_947623365.1 of Achlya flavicornis. Taxonomy (NCBI): domain Eukaryota; kingdom Metazoa; phylum Arthropoda; class Insecta; order Lepidoptera; family Drepanidae; genus Achlya; species Achlya flavicornis. The sequence goes on from OX392484.1 coordinate 12,731,197, forward strand.
AGTTTTGTTTATAGTGATGTGACGTCACACCTGACAAATGTCACGTGACCGGGTGTTTTTGCGCGAATTTCAAATGAAATGTTAAAAAAAAATTTTTTTTCCTTGTGAATAACATTTTTTTGATAAAAAGATAATTGTAAGAGGTATAAAATACACGTATGTAAATTTTAAAATATGTTTCCGAAAACTGTCAAGTAGCCAATTAAGGCGGGGGGAGCGGCGAGCTGCACACGGTTGGTTCGTCAGTCGATGTGAGTCGTCTATTGGATTCTCGCGTGTCATTTGGTTGTGATTTGGCCAAAAGTGTACATGCGCGTGCTTGCCCCCACTACTGTCTATCTGTGCTCACCACTCGTGCCTCATACTATACTTACAGTGCCACCAACTAATCTGTTCAGGAACTAAAGTTCTCGCTTGAAAATGTTAGCCAATGTTAAGTTGCAATATTGTCGATGGTGGCGCCGCCCTCGCATGTACAGTCGCGGACTGAAAATGTTTATCACATTTCAAACTCAATTCCATCTCATACCGCGCGTAATAAGGTCTAATATGTCATATCAACAAGCATACATACATGTTGAAATTGTGAAATGTTGTCAAGTATCGAACATAGCAAAAAGGCTGTCAATGACAATCAAAATGTGTTTTTTTTATTATATTGTGATATTTGTTATTCGAACTCAGTACTTATTTTAACACCTCTTTGAATCAATCAAATAAAATTCACGTCTATCAATAGTAGTTTTGTTTGTTTCCGGTCAACCTTATGAAACCGAAATGTGCACGCGATTATAGACCGTAAGGTGGTGAACATTTTTTGTGTACAGATAAATTGGTGGGACTGTATACTTACCATTATAACTATCGATTATATGGAATTTTGGAATTATTAAACAGGTTTTGTAAATGTGTGTCTACAAAAACCTACATAATATGTATCATAGATAATTTAAATGTAGATTTGAGAATGTGGAAGTGGTGTAGTTGGAAGAGCGGGATCTCCTAACACAAGCAAATCTTTGCTTAAAAGGAGTTTCCTAAAAATGATTGTAACCTAAGATAAGTTATTGGAAATAAATGTATTTATTTATTTATTCCTTAGGCACCAAGGATCAATAATAACGTCATATCAACGTCTCTAAAAATCTTTATTTTTTTTGTACAAATCTCGCCATGATTCTTTGGATAAATATACAACTAAACAATAAACAATTTAATATTTTACATAAAAAAGTCAAAACGTTTCTTTTTGGTTTTCCTACTGCTGGTATTCAGTTTGCAAAAATCGATTCAAAATTCGTCCAAACTACTCTTGTAACGAATTTCTGATCACAAACCACCTTGTCGCTCAACCTTGTATCCCCAGTTATAGCAACAGGTACCCCTGCAGTTTGAAATGCCTTGACTAAAGGTATAAACGACACAAGAAAATAAATTCCATTGAATATCACCCCGTTACCACTTACAACCGACTTTAAAAACGGCACGCTCTTCATAAACCTCTCGGCATAAACAATACCAACAGGAATATCCATACATACACACATGTTATCTTTGGACACACAAATTTCATCAGAATCCCAATTCACTAACGCATTTTGTAAGGTCCATAAAGGGGAAACATCTATTTCGTTTTCGTGTTCCGATATGAATTTTTCTAAAGTCGTCAACATAACTTCACGTCGCTTTTCTAAACTGAGACTGATCCACGACTTATGTGCACCGACAATATCATAGTCAGAAATGTTGATTGCATTATGTTCTATCATTAAAATTCTAGAGTATATCGCTTGGGACACTTTAGGCGGTCCATAGAACCTACCAAAGTCGTTAATCCAAACAATGGGTACCGGAGTGTTGAACGCTACCTCATTCGCTTCAGATATATGATTGGACCATAACGACAAATAAGGAACATTGTAAGATTTTATTAGAGAAATCAGCTCTTTTGTCGTTCTATAAGCTTCGATGAAAATAAGTCGTGGGTCTGGTTTGGCCGACGGTTCGGGACCTGCGTGGTCCATCAGCAGTAGTTTCTCGTCGTATGCTAAAAGGTTGGCGCATGATTTTTGAAATATTATTGATAGTTCTGTTGGCTTTGTATTTTTCAAACCACATTTCCATTCGACGACTTTCTTGAAGTCGTCATAAATGCATTCTTGGACAAGAATACGGCGTATCCTCCACGGTGACTGAAATAAGAACAAGTTCAAACACTTAGTTCTATACTTTTTCAGCTTATGCCTAACGATTCAATCGGACGGTCCTAGAAACTAATGGTTCTGTAACACAATACGCCTGTACTGTGCTGTTAACTGTAAAGAATTGACGTTAAGAGTGCGTACAAAGCAAAATAACGTAATAATTGAAATTGACCCAAGTAAATAATATTTAAATGAAAAAATAATTTTATATGGTTATTTTCATGATATATGGGCCATTCGACGAGTCTGGTAAAGATTCCACCTATTGCGCCGCAGGTCGTGGGTTCGATTCCCGCACAGGACATGCATTTGTGGGCATGAACATGTATGTATGTCCTGAGTCTGGGTGTAATTATGTATATTAAGTATGTATTTACAAACAAAAAGTAGTATATGTATTATATCAGTTATCTGGTTTCCATAGTACAAGCTCTGCTTAGTTTGGGATCAGATGACCGTGTGTGAGGAATGTCCCAGGATATTTATTTATTATTTTATTATATATATTTATATGCAAGGGTTCGAATGAAAATTCCTTGATAGAAATAAATCACAAAGATACCTCTAATATTAATTAATTTTCGATTTTATTCGTTCATGGTGTATCAAATTTAGACAAAAATTCGATAAATATAATTGGACTGTTGTACAAAAAACTTAAACCGACTTCAAAGTATACTAAGAAGTAATCAAATCCTGATCTGATGACAATGGGACCTAACGGGAAGTGTACCCTTCCAGACAAAAAAAAGAATTTTGCAAATCGGTTATATCGGTTAATCGGTATAAAAAAAAAAACAGCCGAATTGAGAACCTCCTCATTTTTTTGAAGTCGGTTAAAATCAGTAATGTATAACCGAGGGCTGACACTAATGATTTTTTAAAATATTCTATACTTTACGAGTTATTTAGATTAGAAGCGCTTAATTCATTTGTGTTCCGCGAAACACGCTATCTCCATCTCATGCCACGCGAATATTAGACATAAGTTTGTTTCATTTGACATTCGCATTTTTTTCTGGCTTTATGCGCGCTCTTAATAAACGCTTAGCTTACTATACTACACTATAAAATTAGTACCATGAGTATTCCGCTAGAGGCGCTGTGCCAATTCCTATAGAGAAGTGTCGTAAACGAAAACGCTTTTGTAAGCGTTTACTAAGCTCAATTTTTTACACTAGGGGTACTGTTATTACAAATGTCCACAGGCGATGATCACTTAATAAAACCTCAGAGTAGATAAATACTAGCGTAAAACGCTTTCTATCGCGTTTCTGTTCACGACATACAAATTGGCACAGCGCCTCTCGCGGTATACTCTTGAACTAATTTGGCGTTTGGTGACATTAATACTTTTTACTTACTTTTGGTACATATGGATGCAATTGAAAACGAGTTCTAGACTTTAAAAAAAATTGCTTCTATAATAACAAAAAGGAGTATTATTCTGACTCACCCTCGTTGTTGTGGTGAGGAAGACATCTACAGCAGAATCTAAATCAGCTTTTTCGGTTATTACTCCGGTAGAACCTGGATAAATTGAAATTAATATGTGTTTTAAACCAAACTTAGGGAGAATACTCAAATGTTAACTTTCTTCATGAGAAATAAGTATTGACTGGTAATTAGTAAACGATACTTAGACACATGATTGTACTCATGATAACAAACAACTTTCCCAAAGAAACAAATAGGGACAAATAAATAAATTAAATAAAAGCTGGTGGCAAACAAGCATACCGCCCGCCTGATGGTAAGCAGTTACCGTAGCCTATGGACGCTTGTAACACCAGGGGTATCACTCCCGCGTTGCCGACCCTGAAGAAATCTCTTCACGCCCTTTTTGAAGAACCCCATGCTGTACTCCATTGGGAAAACCACGGCGGGGAGCTCATTCCACAGTCTGAGCGTCCGCGGAAGAAAGCTCCTTTGAGCCCGCACAGTACGAAACAATTCTGGTTTCAATGGGTGGCTAGTGGCTAGTGAGGCTAGTGGTGAACCTACTGTTGGAATTTTCAAGCTGCCTAGGAGGCCTCCAACTATCTTTTATCTCTAAATCTTACAAAAAGATAGCCTTAATAAATAGCCTTACCCATCATACGCTCAATATTTGCTTTGGGATTCCCTTGGTGTATATTCTCTGGAATATTTTCCATAAACACAAAATTGATTCCATTTAATCTGAAACATATAACAGTATATTCATTATCATTTTAAATGTGTTTGTTAGCTTGTTTGAGTCAGGTACACAAATATATATATTTTTTTAATTTATACAGTAAAAAAATGCAAATTGCTCCTATTACAGACAAATCAGGATTTTGGTCACATATGAAGTAAAAAATACGAATCTGTATATAAACAAGCGGAAATTTTATAATTTATTTTAATCGATGTTCACATAATCTAATAATTAATAAAATCTTCATACCCAACTTCACGGCATAGTTTAGTGAACAAATGACAAACAACTGCAGTTTCTTTGGTTGCTAAAATAAGGAGACATCCTTTCTCTTCTGATTTTTGTGCAACACATCCGAGGCACAGGAGAGGTGTGTCCGCAGCCATAGGCAGTGCAGAATAGTAAATATCTAAAATAATACACATTACATTAAATTATTTCCCCTGTTTTAACCCCCTAGGAGATAAGTACTAAATGAACTAAATACCTAATACCTAAATGAAATAAAATGTACCTAAATGAACATTTAGGTACCCTGTACCTAAATTAACTAAATAAACCTTTTAATAAAACTTGATGGGCCAGCTGGCGTGGTTGGTTAAGACTCTGGTCAAGATTCCACCTATTGCGCTGCAGGTCGTGGGTTCGATTCCCACACAGGACATGCATGAACATGTCTGTATGTCCTGAGTCTGGGTGTAATTATGTATATTAAGTACCTATGTTACAAACAAAAAGTAGTACCTATATGTATTATATCAGTTTTATCTGGTTTCCATAGTACAAGCTCTGCTTAGTTTGGGATAGGGATGGGCAAATGGAAAAAAAATATCGATATTTTTCAAATATATCGATATATATCACCCAAGAAATATCGATATTTCGATATATCGATATTTTTTGCCCAATTTGCAATGTTTTATAAAAATTGCATAAATTATCGAAATTTTATGAGACAGACATGACGTTTAACATAAATACAATTCACACAAAAAAAAATAACAATGAGCCACGCTTAGTTTACTCTTGACAACACAACAAAACAACGTTCGTCGTACCAACACTCTAAAATACAATACAGTCAGTCCAGTGCAGTGATACCAACCAAACCAACAAGCAATGTCATTGTCATAGACAAGCAAGTCATAGAGAGTAATTTTTGTTTGTGTTTGAAGCAAAGAAACTAAACCCATACAGCCTACTGCATATTTTCTAAATTTAAGAAATCGGATTGGTCAAAATCATGATGTGACGCATGAGCAGACAGCAGAGCTTTAAAAATATATCGATTTTGATATCTGAAAATAAATATCGAAAATTGATATATCGCGGGAAAAAATATCGCTAATTAGTATCGATATTTTTCTGAAAAAATATCGATATTTTGATATATCGATATTTTTTACCCATCCCTAGTTTGGGATCAGATGACTGTGTGTGAGGAATGTCCTAGGATATTTATTTATTTATTTATTATGTATCATACTTTTATAGTAGGTATGTACAGGGGCTAAAGTCTGCTATCTGCTATTGTGAACTATCAGTGGTGTCTAAATAGCTTTAAAGTTTTTGTAGTCTACTAATTTAATTAAATAGAGCCGAAAACCATTATAAATTTATTAGCCAACGCACATTGGCTAAATGGCAAAGGAGACCAATGACTCAATGACATTTTTAGTTAAAATAGGCTCCAGGTACATACCATCTTCATTACTAACATCATGTCTCCAGTTTTCCTGTTTTCCACAGCATAAAAGATTTTGTGCAATCAACCACATTTGACTTTTAGTATCATCTACAGGAATTTTACGTGTTATGAACTCAAGTTGAGCGAATAACTCCGCATTTTCTTCAACAAGCTTTGATAATTTTATTAGTATATTTCTCAAATGATATTGTGACTGGAAATTCCAAGCAATGCAACACCGTTTCAATTCTTCATAACTTTTTGGTATTGAATATAACTTGTATGAGAAATTGTCTGTGATATAATCTGAACATTTATAAACAGAACTTTTATAATCATTTAAAATAGGATAAAATTTATTGTTTTCTTCTAAATATTTCTGAAATAAAAAAAAAAGTTTGAGACTTGGACTTAGGGACTAGAAGCTAAATTTTCAAAAAGGTCTCCTATCCCGCTAATTGAGACTACTTGTGACTGGCTGGAGGGCTGGCATAAACATTGCCCAAAGGACAGGCATTAAGATGCAGTGTGGCAATACCTTTTTATCATTGGGGGCGTCCATAAGATTTGGCTGGACCCGCTCCTCAACCCCACCAATCTAAATTATTAGTGCTTGTTTGTGCTGGATTTATTTAAAAAGTCAAACAATAAAATACAAAGGGCGCGACAATTTTACCCAGAATTCTCGCAATTTTAGTTTCTTGCTGAAAAAATATTACCCTGTTTTTTAAAAACTTAACACCATAAATGTATCACCAAAAGTATCCTGTTTTTTCCAGGGAATGATCTACTTATATAATAAATTTCATCCAAATCCAGTCAGTAATTGGAAAATTAAGTAACTTATACACATACTTCTGCATTAATAATTTATTTTTTGAGTTATCTTTATTAGTTTGAATGTGAGTGAACATAAGATTAAATACTTGATACTCTTTGACCCATTATCAGCATTTTAACGTAATATATTTTTGCAAAGAAATACCTACAGGAAGTTTTATCAGATATTTACAAAGTCATCAATAAAACTGCGATAAATAGCAAACATAGTAAACTAAACTTTCAGGGATGTTGAATTTATTAAAAAATAAATACATAGCACCTTATTACAAAACATGGTTTAAAGGAAAACCAGGTTTTAAAATAGCCTCGTCCCTTTTTATTATATGACGTTAGAAAGTGACCAAATGACAGTAAAACCTGGCTTTACTTTAAACCATGTTTTGTAATAAGGGGGATAATGTTTCTTACCACTGCAAGATCAGTATTAACTTTTTTTTGATCAAATTTGAGAGTTCCTGATGTATCCATATCTATCTTAGTTAATGAATTGAAAGCGAAATAAAGAAGTCAGTTTTATCAGCTGTTGGCGGTACCTAAGAAGTGAGCGTCGATGATAAATAAAACTAAATGATATAAAAAAAACAATAACACGAAGTTAGTTAGTGTGACAAAATGTTATCAAATTATCAAACAAACAATCACAAAACTTTGGTTGTTTGTTAGTGTTGCCAACTTATAGCTAAAGCCAGTATTTTAGTGCCCCCAGCCAGTAGCTACCTCGTAGACAGAGATCACTCTACAAGTACCCTACTTAGAGGTATAGGTGGGCGAAATGGCTATATTTTTTTAATTCATTGTACATTACACTATTTTTTACTAACTGTTGTTAACAATTGTTATGATATATATTATAAATTATACATATACATATATACTAGCTGCCCGGCGCGACTTCGTTCGCGTGGTGCTATCCTACCCTGTGATGATACCCCACCCCACCCCACCCTACCTTACCCTACCCTACCCTACCTTACCCTAACCTACCCAACCTTACCCTATATGAATAATTTTCCCCGTTTTTGCAACATTTTTCACTGATGCTTCGCTCCTATTAGTCACAGCGTGATGGTATATAGCCTAAAGCCTTCCTCGATAAATGGACTATCCAACACAAAATTAAGAAATTTTCATCAAAAAAAAGATTTTTTCAATTCGAACCAGTAGTTCCTGAGATGAGCGCGTTCAAACAAACAAACTCTTCAGCTTTATAATATTAGTACCTATAGATATATTAACTTTTCTTACAAAATGTCAACCTTGCTCGATCATAATGTATGAAATGTAAAAAAAAAAAATTGAGAATTCAGTATTGGTCCCATAGTAAAAGTTGTTCAGAAAGACTAATCCAACATAGGTTTCGAAAATATGCCATCTCGACCTAGTACATAACATACATTAACTATCACTTACTTGGCAAAAAACCAGCTCGGTTTATTAATCGTAAATCACACACAAGAAGTTCGCAATCAAAATAATAACAACAACATTGAAACTGTAATTTAACTATAATGCCCAATTCAAACAAACAGTCGAACTAACCAAAAAAAATATATAATTTCAAACTATAACATTTTTACAATGAACGAACATCGCTCCACTATAAATAATGAATGAAATATGTTATTTTCAAATTATATAATTTTTGCAATAAACTATCATCACTCCACTATAAATTATGAATGAAATATGTTATTTTCAAATTACAACATTTTTGCAATGAACGAACTTCACTCCACTATAAATTATGAATGAAATATGTTATATTTTAGTTTAGGTAAAATTAGCCCCTATTTCTATTAACTGTAAGTTCATTTTTATTTTAGGTTTACGGCAAATAATATTCGAATGAAGTATGCCACAAATTATTTGTCGTTTGACTTTGGTTACGTCGAATAGCGCTGAACATTGCCATATGGGTACGCATTATTACTTATAGCGTACTATTCAGTAATCTAGCGTACTCACATACTCTAATAGTATGACTAATACCTCAGTACCCCACTTAAGATGAGAAACAAAAATCTAGTGGTATCAACATAAAAAATGCACACCATGTTTCGTTTTTCATATCGATTGTTATTTTCATAATGTAATTCAGTGCTACTGAGTACTCAAATTCAATTTGCGTACTATTTTAGGTGGTGAGCGTATCGGGACATGCAATTCATCTGGCAGCACTGATTGCGGTGTTGTCATCGGTGAGACCGATATTTGTTGATAGATGGCGCTGTAGTAAATATTAAAAATAGAAAGTTTACTTTTCTATTTGTTAGATGCCGCTATATAAATATTATAGCAGTCCTGTTTGGATTTTTATAGTGTGTTGCCAGATTATAAAAATATATTAAAATATAAGTGTTGCTATATGTTATAACGCCCACCTTTACTTAGAGGTAGAGGTGTGTAACTCAGCTCTGAACCTGCTCAATTCAATCAGAATCAGATCACACGGGTTTGAGCCGTTGAGCTACAGCTCAACAACAAAATGACCAGCTCACGGCTCAATATAACTCCTATTGTATCTGCGACTCCCTCCATAGATTATTCTTGTGATTCTAATCTACGGATTATTATTTCATTCTACTCGTAACTAGATAATATTAAAAAAACAAATAATTCCAACTCTAAAGTATGAAAAGAGTCGCTCGGCGGAGTCGAACGAATAGCGGCAGCTCAGACGGCTCGATTGGACGCGCGATACGTAGTGAGCGTGCGCGCTTATCGTGGATTATAGGTACAAATTGAGCTGATCTGCGAGCTGAGTCATTGAACCGGCTCACACACCTGAGCCGTGAGCTGTTATGCAGCTCGCGTATTTTTAGTAAAAATACGTGACACGTGTAAAAATTTTTTACACGTGTCACACACCTCTACTTAGAGGTATCTTCACTCTACGCTTTGAGTATCTATATATTGGATTCTCTAAGACTCTACGCTACTTAGCTACACATCTTGCAAAAAGTTACTAGATTGCCAGATTATTAATAAGCTAAATTAATTTAGCTACAAGTTTCGTAACCCTAAAAAATAGCTAGATCTGGCTATAAAGTTGCTAAGTTGGCAACACTGTTGGTTGTTGTTGTTGTTTGTAAGATTCGCCAAACGGCAGGCAAAGGATTGAGCCATACAGCCTTGTTATTTGAGTTTTCTCGAGTTATATTATTTAAAGTCACAAAATATACACGGGCCACCGGTAAGCGGGGGCTCCATTTTGCCCCCTTAGCCTAGGGGCCCCGTACCTTTGATACGGGCAGTAGCTACGCTCCTGTGTTTCGTACACATGCTGATAGGACACTATAGGCACATCCAATAGGTAGGTCGAGCGGACAGGAGCAATTTAGTTTGGCCGTGTTAACACGCCCACATGTGTGTCTATATTGCCACAGACGCACCACACCAATAATGTATAGACCAATATTATAATAAATAAGTATAATTACTTTTGAAACGACAGCGATACCTTACCTGTGACCTTACTCACTGCCCTAGTGGCACTAACCGGTGAGCCACACAAACGATATCCCTCACTAATAAACTTCTTAGCGGCAACCTTATCTCATCCTATTAAGAGGGAAGGTCCTAGCTTACGTTTCGGTAGGTGCGTTTACTATTGGGTCGTAAAACTTGCAAAGCACTGTCAGGAGCGTAACGTTCACGTATACTTGAGTTTATGGTCCTCTGATGCTTATAACGAATTGAATATACACATATGGGCCTCCCTTGGCCTCCCCAACGTCGCCATTTTGGTGATACAGTAAAATTTGGCATAAACATGTTATTAAAAAAATAGAAATAGACATTTTTCTTCGGATTATCGGGTTCGAATCCTACAATGAGCTAGATCTTTCGGTGAAGGAAAACATCGTGAGGAAACTACTTTATAGCCAGGTGGTAACCACCCTCAAGTTGACAATCTGTCGCCAACCACCTATCGGTGTGTTTCTTTCCGACAGCTGCACTTGAGAGCCAGTTTCTTCTATGCTTTGTGTGCTTACCACCTTCGGCCACATCATCACCTACCATGGTGATTGTGGTCAAATACATGCCTATATATATAGTAAAAAAATACTTTTTTTTATACGACTAAGTCCAAGCATACGGCCAGCCTGAAGGTAAGCGGTTACCGTAGCCATATGGACACTTGCAACACACGAAGCATCGCTCACGCGTTATCGACTCCATTATGAGCTCTGGCGACCTTACTCACGCGCAGGAACACAACTTTACACAACATAAAGTTATTTGGCTGCGGTATTCTGTAAGGCGGAGCTCTTTGAGTGAATAAACGCTACGCTCTGCCTCTCAAAATCTACAGAAAACGTAAAATAGCATTTGTAGAGACAATAAAATAAAACCGGCCAAGTGCGAGTCGGACTCGCACACGGAGGGTTCCGTACACTATTATAATAATAATAATAATAATGGATGGATCAAGGGTCAGATACAGAAGGCGGTACTCCTGGACACAGCCCGCATCGTCAGGAGATTCCTCTCTCTGCAGCCCTAACCACCGGTAGCTTGGGTCCTACCCCGCTGCCGGCGGCACACTAGGATTAGGATTTTTTGTAACATTTTTAGATTTTTATACCAATGTTACAAAAAATAATAATTTTAAGTATGAAAATAAATAAAGAGAATAATAATAATAATAATCTTTATTTTGATAAAGCTTAACCTATTACAGATACGAAAAATAATTGTAATGACACAAATAGATGTTGGTTGAGTACATTATAAAAGTTTCAGCTGAGTCTACACTAGGCAGACCTGTGTTGTAGACATCAGCTCGTTCCTCCGTGTTACAAAAAAGCTCATAGAATGATACAATACACATTACAATCAAAACAGTAAGAAAATAATACAAAAAATAAGTTAAGATAGGGAAATACCTTGAATCATTAGCAATATAATATAAGGTTCCGCCATATTAAACAGCGTTGGCGGTATACAAAAAATAAAGTTACTTGTTTAGTTATGTTAAAATTTAATACCTAGTTTTCATATAGAGAAAGAGTATATTATATAGTTATATAGAGTACTTAAATATAATAAAGTAAATCACATACCACACACATACATATTAATAGAATATTATCTGGGATATAGTATAGTAATATTATATTATCGAGACAAAGAATAACAACGTCAAAGCAAATATATGTATAAATACTAAAACAATAAAAATAGTTATTAACAAACTCATCTTTGCTTTGAAAAAAAACCCAAGAAAGTCCTTTCTTGTATGGGCGCCCTTGTATGTAATTTTTATTATTTGTTGTTATAGCGGCAATAGAAATACATATTCTCTAAAAAAATCGACAGTCTGCCTATTACCGTTCATGAGATACAGCTCACAGACAGACGGACGGACGGACGGACGAACGAATAGTGGAGTCTTAGTAATAGGGTCCCGTTTGGCACCCTTCGGGTACGGAACCCTAAAAAGAAAGCCCGACAGAATATTTTCTGGACCTTTGGCAGGAACTTGGAGAGTGACGTTGCGTTTTCGGTTTTATTTTCATAAAATCGTGTATTTTGAGTTTATTGCATATTATCGGTGGTATTTTATCCAATAAAAATCAATCCTATGCACCAGTTACATGAAATGAAATTAATTGTGTGTATCGTGACTTTTCAAGTTGTCTCAAAGTCAGTGAAAAGTTTTAGTAGCTGCAATGACTACCATTGTACTAAAACATGACTTTTATGGTGACTGACTGAGGACTATATGTGAAAGTCATTTTTTGTGACCGGAAATTAAGAAGAATAATTTAATAAAACAATAATAATCGTTACCGTTTTTTTTAAGCCAAGGTACCATAGACTGACTTTTGGTTTTTTATGTAGCATAAAAAAAAACACCTGTAAAATTCATACTGATGCTATAAAACTTCGTTCCAAGTTTAAAACTTCAAAATTGGGTGTTTTCTGGTGTCTCGGTTGCGTCGCGCAGTCGTTGCTAATTTCCCAGGGGACGTGTCACGGCGAGCCGCAAACTGCCGCGATAAACAACCCACTGACTACAAGAATTAATAGGACCATAGCATTTTTCTTTTCCGCATGGCTCCTAACTTTTTTCTGTAGGTGACGTATGTTGTTATGGTGCGTCCATGCTTGGCGAACCGAGCACGAGCCGAGCCACGAACGAGCACATTACGAGCACGATTCGCGAAGCGTGGAAGGGCTTGCGAGCCTCGAACGAGCATTCGGAGCGTGCTCGACTGCTCCGCCCGATTGTCAGTTTTTTCACGAACACAGGGATTCGCATCGCGCTCGTTGTAGGCTCGTTAAGTACGTCCACGCTTGAAATCGCGAGCAACGAACGAATATTGTTCGTTCGAGGCTCGGCTCGTGCTCGCTTCGCGTAGCATGGACGCACCATAACGTATAAAATGCGGTTTCGTAGCTCATATTGAGCTTTTTGATAACTTTTCAAGTAACACCCTTGGTGATGCAAGCGTCCATAGGCTGCGATATCCGCTTACCATCAGGCGGGCCGTAAGCTTGGTTGCTAAGTAGAAAGTTTGTGTCATACCATAGATGTAGAATTTTCTGCTATCGTGTGTCATACAAACGGCTTTAAAACCATGCAGGGCCTGTGGTATGAAAGCGAGATAAAACTGATATACTTCTGATACCTATACTACTTTTTTAAGTAGATAATTACACTCATACAACCAGACATGTTCATGCACAGAAATTTTCACACAGGGCGGGAACCGAACCCACAACCTGCGGCGTGTAGATACCAACCACGCCTACAGGCCCGTCATGAACCACTCCTCGACCTCCAATCTACAGAATGTAAGAAAGGTGAAAATGTAGGTACATTTTAATTCCTCACATTCTTTTTGGCGGCCGAAAAACACGCTCCACGCAACGCAGTGGGGCAAAAACTTAATAAACAAGAGTCTTGGCTTTAATTAAAAACCAAGGAGCCATGAGCCGTGTAATTATGCTCGCTGAAATGCACGCTTACAAAAAATTGCGGCGCGTATTCGCGACACATTAATTATATTTTGTTGTAATACATTAGTCTGACTATCTCGAAGATAGCAATGATATAATTACACCCGTGAGTGTAACGTTTTTATACCCACTACTAACATTCTCAATCGGTTTGATTTGTATACACAACTAGCTGCCCGGCGCGACTTCGTTCGCGTGGTGCTACCCTACTCTATGGTGCTACCCTACCCTACCCTACCCCACCTTACCCTACTCTACCCTACCCTACCCCACCCTACCCTACCCTACGCTACGCTACCCTACCCTACCCTACTCTACCCTACCCTACTTTCTTTACTTTAAACCTCACGGAGCCCGAGACCTTTCCAACGAATGCAAAACCGTGGAAATTGGTTCGTGCGTTCTGGAGTTATAGCGGCAGGAAGGAAAACCCGACTTATTTTTATATAGTAGACTAGCAGACCCCCGCGGTTTCACCCGCGAACGATTAGAATTTTGTTGCGCGTAACAATAATTATTTTTCAAAAACAAAAGTAGCTAAGTTACTCCTTATAACCTCAGCTATGAACCGGAACAGACAGACAAAAATGTTTAAAAACTCAATCCGATTTTGTAAAATAGTTGAACTCTATGTGAGTTGAAAGCTTGGTGCAATGCGTAGATAGAGAATTCTAGGTAGATAGGCTGACAGCGTATAGCGAAGAATATAGCGATAGTTCGACATAATTTATTACATTATATATTTGGATTTTTATCGAATTTAGACGAAATTATCTATACAATTTGCATGATATTGACAGAAAATACACTTGAGTATAGTAATCCTTTGATTTACTTAATGATCAGTTAAAAAGAACGACGACGTCTGGCAACGCTGATACAAAGTCACAAGGGTTTCACAGTTTCACTGCTCTCATCAACAATAATATCGACACTGAGGTCAAATCAAAATCAAATCAAAATTCATTTATTCAATTTTGGCCCTTATAGGGCACTTGTGAAGGTTTACAAATGACTCTACACCGGTTCCAAATACAACTTGAACTGAGAAGACTCCGGCAAGAAACTCAGCAAGTGTTCTTTTTTTTTTTAATGTGTACTTATAAATATTACAATTTACAAAATATATATAACAATAGCGTGCGAAGCGAACAATTCATTCAAATGCATTCTTGTCATCTACAAAATCAGAAACTTTATAGTACCCCTTCTTGCATAACTTCTGTTTTACTATCTTTTTGAATCTATGTATAGGTAGCTCTTGGATTTCTTTGGGTACTTTATTATAGAAACGTATACATTGCCCCTTGAAAGAGTTAAGGACTTTGCTGAGCCGAGTTAAAGGTACAGCAAGTTTGTGCTTATTTCTAGTGTTCAAACTATGAGTGTCGCTATTCTTAGGTAAGTTATTTATGTTTTTCCTCACATGAATAAGATTTTCATATATGTACTGTGACGACACTGTCATTATATTAATAGATTTAAACTTGTCTCTCAAAGAATCTCTAGGCCTTATTTTATATATTGCGCGGATAGCCTTTTTCTGCAGTATAAAAATTCTATTGATTTCGGCACCACTACCCCAGAGGAGGATACCGTAAGACATCAAACTGTGAAAGTAACTGAAATAAACTAATTTTGCCGTAGATTCGTCAGTGAGAGCGCGAATTTTTCTCACTGCATAAGCTGCAGAACTAAGTCTATCCACCAATTTACAAATGTGAGGGCTCCATTGTAACTTATTATCTAAAGTGATACCTAAAAATACAGTTGTTTCAACAAGATCCAGTTTTTCGCCTTTAATTACAATATTTGTGTCCGAATGTCTCACATTGGGTAGACTGAATCTGATACATTTTGTTTTTTTCTCATTTAGCAATAAATTATTTATAGTAAACCAATCAACGACTACAGAAAGAGCATTGTTCACATCGTCAGAATTAAAATCATGTCTATTCACTTTGTAAAGAAGTGAAGTGTCATCAGCAAACAATACTATCTCATGTTTTTTTTCTACAAGATATGGTAAGTCGTTGATGTAAATGAGAAAAAGAAAAGGTCCAAGGATAGAACCTTGTGGTACACCCATAGTTACTGATGACCCAGGGGATACTTTACCATTAACATCAACCTTTTGAATTCTGTCACATAAGTAAGAAATCAAAAGATCTAGTGCAGTGTCTCTAACGCCGTAGTGATGTAATTTGCTGATCAGTATTTTATGATGGACACAATCAAAAGCCTTGGATAAGTCACAAAAAACACCAATGGTGTCTCGTGAATTTTCCCAGGCGTCAAAAATATGTTGAATAAGCTCAACACCAGCATCGGTTGTTGAGCGACCCCTAGTGAAACCAAATTGTTTACTGTGAAGCAGTCTATTACTATTGAAATGTACCATCAATTGATTAAGTATAATTTTCTCGAATACTTTACTGAATGTCGGTAATATGGAAATCGGTCTAAAATTTGTGGGGTCAGATGTACTACCGGTTTTAAATAAAGGCACTACTTTACTATGTTTCATAAGATCAGGAAACTCACCACAATCAATACATTTATTAAAAATAACAGCTAAATGAGGTGCAATACAATCAATTATAGAATTAATAAGTTTAACTGAAAGCCCCCATAGATCAACAGTGTTTTTCAAATTTAGAGATTTGAACGCTTTAATTATATCGCTAGAAGTAACAGTTGAGAATTTAAAGTCAACAGTACACTCTTTTACATTTTTCCTAAGTAAAGATACAGCGAGGGTGGGAGAAGAATTAAGAGACTTGGTAGTCGAAACTGGAATATTGGTGAAGAAAGTCTCAAAAGCGGCAGCAACATCTTGATCAGATTTTATTGATTTATCATTTATAATAAGTCGAAACTCATGATTACGTACTTTGAACTTTCCAGTTTCACTATTTATAATTTTCCAAGTCGTCTTGATCTTATCATGACTATTTTTAATTTTATTTCTTATATGTATTGATTTAGCCGCAGCACAAACGCATTTAAATGTTTTTGAGTAATTCCTTACATAATTTAAAAAAACAAAATCATGATTATACTGTTACTATTAGTGTTGTGGTCAAACAATAAAAACCTATATAAGTACCTACGCGAGATAGGGACACAAAAATACGCTTAGTTCTGCTCAAACATACACGTTTTGACATATGCGTATCTTGGCTTGTCTAACTATAATTCTCCTTCTACGGTGCAATGCAATACTTGTGGCAATACTATTTAAAATTGGAATGTCAAATACCTATCAAAGAATATTTAAATCAAAAGCACTAAGGAGTATTGATATCAATTTCGATGCAAATCATCCCTAAAATAACTTTTTAACCAGCTAGGCGATGAGTTTCAATAAAATATGAAACACGTCTTCCATAAAACCTGTGAAAGAATGTTTATGCAAAATTTGAAGTAGATCGGACCAAGGAATCACGTTGTCCCATACAAACTTTGCCCCCGTTTTTCACCCCCTTAGGGGTAGAATTTCGGAAAATCCTTTCTTATCGGATGTCTACGTCATACAAAGAACACACCATCCAAGTTTCAGGTCTCTACGATCAGCGGTTTAGGCTGTGCGTTGATTCTCAGTCATTCAGGACAAAGCATTTTATATGTATAGATTACAAAAATTAAGGACATAGGCTACTTTTTTTTTTTTTTTTTATACCACTTAGGTGGCAAACAAGCATACGGCCGCCTGATGGTAAGCGGTTACCGTAGCCTATGGACGCTTGCAACACCAGGGGTATCACGCGCGCGTTCCCGACCCTGCAGAAATCTCTTCACACCCCTTTTGAAGAACCCCATGCTGTACTCCATTGGGAAAACCACGGCGGGAAGCTCACTTTTTATCCCGGGAACATGGGTGAAACCGCGGGGGACAGCTATATAATATAATATTATAAATGCGAAAGAGAGTTTGTTTGTTGGTTACGCCTTCACGACTCAACTACTCAATGGATCCTCATGAAACCGCGAGGGACAGCTAGTTACCAATAAACTTTGTTTCTTATTTTTCAGGGTTTGCAACAAGCGAGTGCTACCCCTGGTTTGGAAGCGGTATACCCACCACTGTAGTCTTTGATACCCACTGCCGGCTTGCACGCATTTTTGCACTTTATGTACCTACACTGTAACATGTATTAACCTACTGCGGTTATGTATCGGTCCATAGTAAAACTAACAACAGCAGTAACGCATTTTTAATCGACCTAAAAAAAATGGAGATTATATCAATTCGACACGTATGTATGTAATATTATTGGAACCAATATATTCACATAATATGATAATCTATTGGGGCTTCCAAACAAATATAAAAAATTTCATAGGTGGTGTATGTATTTATGTTTGTATGTATGTTTGTCCACGCATATCTCCGAGGATTTTAACGATTCTTTTATTATTTTTATTGGTTTACATTTACTTCAACTTAGGGAACAGTGCAAGTTTCATGGAAATCGGTTCAGTACTTTTTACGATATGCACAAATATGTTTGACGGCCTGGCTTATTAATACGAGCTACGGGTGTTGTGTCAAAGGAAAAACATTTCAAAACCTTGTCAAATTCTAGTGCATTTAAGAAAAACTAAAAATGACGAAATAAAAAATTATATAAAAAAAAACGACTTCAAAATAAACTAAAAAGTATGAAATAACTCTAATCTGACACAGATTTGAAGTCAGCGAAAGAGCACGATGTATTCCATTGTAAAACATTTTTTGATATACTTTAGTAACTCTCGGATTAGGGACACTATCTCGTTTAGCATAAGACATGTAGGCACAGAATAGTAGCTATACTTATGCACTACATTAGTGAAAAAGCCTCCCAAATATAAAATACAATTTAATTTATTATATCGGCGTCAGCTACAGCCAAGCGACACGAACACCACGAATAAGGTTCTGTAGTATCAGGATTCGATGGGCGTAGTGCGGGCAATAAAACGTTATATCTACTATCGTTTCGAAAACGTCCCGTATGAGGAGAAGAAGCGACGCAAGAAACTCCTCATAGGCTCCGATAGGTTTATTGTTGTATCTTAGTAATTATACGCTTTAGTAACGGATGAAATAGAAAAGGTACTGAGGTGTTTCTTATCTAACGTTAAGAGAGGTAGAGCATAGCATTTTCGCTGAAAGAGCAGTTCCTGGGGAAGTACCTCAACCTTACAGAGTGAGTAAGGTCAGAGGTCAAGGCCAGAGGTCACTGGGAAGGGGCGAAGGGTCGGAAGTGAGTGAATGACTTCCTAACTAATATTATAAATGCGAAAGTGAGTTTGTTTCTTTGTCACGCTTTCACGCCTCAATTACTCAACGGATCATCATGAAATTTGGCATGCCGATAGTCTATGGTATGGAGAAGGACAAAGGCTACTTTTTATCCCGGGAACGCGGGTGACACCGCGAGGGACAGCTAGTAGTCTTATATAAAAATAGCTATAATTAATGAACGCGCACAAAACTAAAAACATAATCAATCTTCTTCAAAAAATCTAACTTATAAAAAATAAACTAATTAAAGTAGCAAACAAACAGACGGCCCGCCTGATAGTCAGCGGTTAAAACCTTATTCGAGAACAAAACTTTTTGTTATTACCCACATAGAAAAGTCAAAATCAAATTGAGTTACTAATTAAATCACAAATATGCTGTGGCTCGGACTACAGCGACACATTTGCAGTAGACCGGAACAAATTTGTGGGTCCCGATGGAATTAGAGGCATCTCCATTTCGGCGGTACATCGCATAAAGCCTGATATACATTCACGGTTTAACGTTAAGCTGGAATACATGTATGAGATCGAATAACGTATTCAAGATGCAAAACGAATACGGTATCAAAATAGTCTTAGTAAAGGGGTAGAGGTAGTTGCTGAATCGGACCGGAATTAATCTACCTACATAATGGTGCCTCCATGCTTGGCGAACAGACCACGAGCCGAGCCACGAACGATCACACTGCGAGCACGATTCGCGTAGAATGGACGGGCTTGCGAGTCTCGAACGAGCATTCATAGCGTGCTCGACTGCTCTCCGCCCGATTATCAGTTTTTTCACGAACACAGGGATTCGCATCGCACTCGTTGTACGTCCACAAAGCAAAAAATAATAAACCTTTTAAATATAACTTGAATATTATAAGGTTTTGCAGTCGGGGATAAACAAATAATACAAAAAAAATACATACCTACGTAGGTTATTGGTTTGTCCCCGACTGCCAAAACATAACCAACATTCATGTTATATTCAAAATTCTATACATTAAAAGGTTTATTATTTTTTGCTGTTCAGTTTTTTCGGTGGTTATTTTTTTTGTTAAAAAGTTTTTTTTTGGTGTACAATAAACATCTATACGTCTACTTCATACGTTTCATTTTCATGAGAAAAACTTGAAACAACAACAGATATGTCGATATCCGTTTCGAGTCAGCCAGTCTAGCTTATCGATACAAAACTATTATAAAGCCGTACCGTCAAGTAGCTGAACTGGCTTCTTGCTGGTAATCCGCTAAGTGAACCTAATCATATTCTCTCAACAAAAACCGCACAGCGATCCCGCAGACAACCTACAAGCTTTTGCACTGTACAAGTTATAGGCGAATGTATTGGCAGAAAGAAAACATCACATTATGTTCCACAACTCAAATGCTAGGAAAATGCTGTGCATGGTGTCGTTTCGCTGACATCTAACTACCCTACCTAAATAGCCAGTCAGCTTAGAGTTACATCGTTTTCATATTTTTTTTGTAAAGCCATTGAAGGCGGTCTTTAAAACTTAATTTTATATTTGACGGGCCGGTTGGCGCAGTTGGTTAAGATTCCACTTATCGCGCCGCAGGTCGTGGGTTCGATTCCCACGCAGGACATACATTTGTGCGCATGAATATGTCTGTATGTCCTGAGTCTGGGTGTAATAATGTATGTACAAACAAAAAGTAGTATATGTATTACAGTTATCTGGTTTGCATAGTACAAGCTCTGCTTAGTTTGGGATCAGCAGGGCTATTTTAAAACGTCGGATTCGATATCGGAAACGGATTCCAAAATTTCCGAGGTGATTTTCAGCAATTGCCATATTAATTTCCGAAAACTTTTCGATGAATCGAATTGATATTTCCGTAAAGAAACATCAAAAGTATTCGAATTCGGAAATTAAAATAGCAATTGCGAAAAATCGACTCAGTAGTTTCTGAATCCGTTTCCGATATCGAATCCGAGCGTTTTAAAATAGCCCTGCAGATGATCGTGTGTGAGGAATGTCCTAGGATATTTATTAATTATTTATATTCCCACATTTTTTAAAATAATATATTATAATTTTATTTCATCTATACTAACATAGTAAAGCGAAAGAGTTTTTTGCTACCAATCATTTTGAAAAATTCTTTCATTATTACGAAGCACAATATTATAGGCATTCCGGGAAACCGCATTATTAAAATTGATGCCCATTTCTGATACCTTTAACCTGTCACACAATGAAAGACTCACGGCAGCACTTCAAACTGAACTGTCACACCATTACTTACGGCAGCAATTCAATTGTAATCAAAGTCGTTCAAAAATATTTTATATGTTTTAACGTAATTTACCGCACTCGCTCATACTTTGAACCACAGTTAGGAAAATCTCTCTCGAGGAAATTCCATCATAATCCTATAAGTAGCCCTTTTCTAATATATACAAATTGCGTTGTCGGTCTGTCCCGAGACTGGATTACGGTAAGCCGGTGGTGGAGGTCGTTTCGTGGAGATCTTATAGCTCTTATGTGACGATTAAGTTTTAGCACCCGATAATAGAAACTGCAGCCATCTTAATATGCACTTCGCTACGTGAGAAATAAGGTCTATCGCGTTTAAATTCACCGCGAGAGACGCTGGTGTAGAGTGAGGTCTCTAGAAATGTCAGATGTCACTGACCGTTTACTGATTCCGAGTTTTTCACTAATTCCGAGTTTTTCACTAATTATTCATGATATTAGGTAAAAAAAAAACAATCTATAGATCAATGTATGAAGCTCTCCACGATTCTGTATCATCATCATCATCAGCCTATAATGTCCCACTGCTGAGCACAGGCCTCCTTTCACAAATGAGGGTGAAAAGAACTGGGCGATACTCCACCACGCGTGCCCACTGCGGATTGGTGGAGGTAGGCTAGTTGTCAACCTACTGTTGGAATTTTTCAAGCCGCCTAGGAGGCATCCAACTAGCTTAACGACTATCACAATTAAGTGATAACCGGGACCAACGGCTTTAGGTACCTTCCGAAGCACGGAAACGCTCGATTTGAAATACCACTAGGCGCTCACCCATCCAGGTACCGACCACGACAGACGTAGCTTAACTTTGCCGATCGCTAATCATGCTACACCACGAGCGCTTCAGATTCTGTACACTTACAATTAATAGGTATATATAAAATGTAGTATAATAATGTCATTAGGCACACCGTGCCCCCATTCCTTTGCCGATGAAATTCGTTATAATTACTGCTATACATTTTTTTACAATTTCCTCGGTCGCCCTGTTTCCCGCTCTAAGCACGCCCATCGCCGAAATTTTAATTTCGCCAAAAAAACCGGACTATTAATTACAATTTTATTATATCCCACCGGATTTCGGTCGCGCTGTGACATAAAATTTTGTTTAGTCGTAAATAATTATGGTTTTCAGCCGATCTGCTCCCCCAATTTAACTTGGGACTATTTAACTTTTTCATAATTATTATTATTATAATGCAGGAGCTAGTTGCTTTTCTTCATTAGGTTCGATCACTTTTCACCTCTGGGATGGATCGGCCAAGTACCGGTGCGTCCTTGTCTCAATAGATCATTGTGCTAGGAAACTCGTTAATGATATGTCACTAACTGAGGTGAAATACTGACGTGAGGTTCGGTTTTCTAAAGAAGTTCATGCACAGGAACTATTCAATGACAATTCTCCATCCCTTTTTCGCCATGGAACCGAGAAGACACTGAGAGAATATCCACTCATACGTTGTCGACATTCGTACTGCACACAGCACTGGGACTAACTGCCAGCGTTTGTTTCCAATAATTCAAGAACAGAGTTTCAAGGCATTTTCTGGGCAACATTGCTATATCTAGCTGAAGTTGATGGTCAAACGTACAAAAAGTAATCACTCACTTGGTGAGCGTGGATTGATCGGTTGACAAACGAAATCATAGCTATAAGTTTACAATGGATTAAATGACAAAATATTGCCTTGTGTGTAGGTGATGTTGTGCTTTTTTTTATACTACTTAGGTAGCAAACAAGCATACGGCCCGCCTGATAGTAAGCGGTTACCGCAGCCTATGGACGCTTGCAACACCAGGGGTGTTACTGGCGCGTTGCCGACCCTGCAGAAATCTCTTCAAAGCCTTTTTGAAGAACCCCATGCTGTAATCCATTGGGAAAACCACGGCGGGGAGCTCATTCCACAATCTGAGCGTCCGCGGAAGGAAGCTCCATTGAGACCGCACAGTTCGAAACAATTCTGGTTTCAATATGTGAGCATGGACTCCCCGTCGATGGCGAGAGTTGCGATGGTAGAAGGTAGCTCATAATAGTAAGTACATAAATCATAATAATATTGAATCTTCAAGGTCCGTCAAGTATGGGTATCATAAAAAAACATTTTTTATACTCTTTTAAAGTGCATTAGTAATTTACTGTCAATTAAATAAATATTTCGATCTGGCATCTGGCAAACAATAGATAGCTGTATACTTACCTTATTTCAAATCGTTAAAAATAGCCAGGATTATATATCATGGAAACTGCATTGTTTGTAAAAACAAACCCACATTTATTTTAAAAAGTCTCTGATGTTAGCAAAAATCAAATACGTGCTCAATGTATGAATCAAATGTGTCATGTAAAATGTAATAGTACAGCTTCAATAATATATAATAAAATACCTGATGTCATAAAATTATGTATTATTTAATTATGTGACATTCGTTTTCTATTTAAATTTTTATGATTATTTTAGGTTGATTTAATTTTAAGATATTTAATTTATGAAAATGAAAACCAAATTTTATATTTGAGTTAAGACTTGCGGTTAACATAGCGCACAATTTATTTATTTATGATCCAATTATGTTTACCTATGTTTTACGTATAAATGATTCGGATTCTGGCTCACGAACGCCTAAAACACCGATATACAAAGAATTTCAATCGCACGTAAATTTTTAACAGCAGTAACCAATTTCTAAACGTGTCATAGAATAGCAGTACCTCTACCATGAGTTTTCTACACTATCGTAATCTACACTCGCTAGCGACTACGGAGACACATTTTGTATGAAATGCTTCCAAAAGTGTCCACTAGAGGCGGTGCTCGTCATACAAAATATTCACCGTAGTCGCTAGCGTGTGTAGATTACGTTAGTGTAGAAAACTCATGGTAGATGTACTGATATGTCTATCACAACCCGGTCGTCAGTACCACTCGGGTACACGACCGCTAAGCCAGGCCAGGATTAAAAAGGAGTTTTAATTGATTACGTGGCCCACTGCGCGCCTGGCATGAAAAAAGTCTGCAAAACTCCTGAGGCAAACTAATTAACGCTCGATTTCAACTTAAAAAGGAATCTTCCGAGAATCTTTGGATCGCTGTTCCATTATTCTTGTAAGCTGGTACTCTCTTGTGATGTTTTAACATTTTATGGAATTTGTAATCTAGTCGAATTATAAGACTATTTACAGTATTTTATTTTCATTGGTTTATTATCATTGGTTTGTTAGTTTTTATTGGTTTATTGTTGGCTTATGGTGCGTCCATGCTTGGCGAACCGAGCACGAGCCGAGCCTCGAACGAGCACACTGCGAGCACGATTCGCGTAGCGTGGATGGGCTTGCGAGCCTCGAACGAGCGCGATTGTCAGTTTTTCACGAACAGAGGGATACGCATCGTGCTCGTTGTAGGCTCGTTCGTGGCTCGGCTCATGCTCGAGTCGCGTAGCATGGACGCACCATTATATTTGACCCAAATCTCAACATAAACTGTCTTTAATTTGAGCAATGATTGATAATTTTTGATTGCTCTGAATTGCAATTCATAATTTTCAGGAAAATCAAAATATATAGACCTTCGCAGGTACTTATGAATAGTCTGGCTCTAATACTCTGATACCGTTTCGGAAGGTTTTTGCATTTGCTGAAAAGAGCCGGCAACAAACTCAGCAATTAGTACCTACTACAAACTTACTACAAACAAGCTTAGATTCATTACATAATATTTGTACGTAGTATTTATATACTCTGTGATAATATTTACATTATAATCGCACTGACAACAATTGCGTGCCCCAGATTTACCGTATGGTTTCATCCCAATTTTCCATTCAACGAAAATTCATAGAAGTTTTCGAAAACATGATTAAGAGAGATAGCAACAGTTAAGAGCCTGCTTAAAACCAAGATAAACCCAATTACCCATATCTATACGTAATTCATTTTGCGAATTAATCGCCCGATAAACTCCGCCATCTCTTGCCCGCAAAGAGAACTACATACATAAACATTTTATTACCCGAATTCACCTTCTCTCTCATACCATTGGTTAAACACACATCTACCTTTAGCTCTAAGTAAATAAGATGAATTTTCGCATGCCAAAAAGTTTTCGAATAGTATAAATAACTAAGTATTTTTTTGAATTGGACTATATTAGTTGTGCGTGCTCGCATTACAGTAATAGCCTTTAGCCCATTGTAATAGGGGTGTAAATGGGCGTAAATAAGTAACGATAGTGATGTACAAGAATTGTTTACTGTCATCTAGTTGGTATGAGGAAACGGCCCGGTGGAATTTAGGTAGGCATAAGGTACAATTTGGATAAGTTTTACTTCTTTTATTATTTCTAGTACAAGGTATGTTTGATGGAGTATAGCAAGGACAATAATATATATGAAAAGATCTTCCACAAAGATAAAAGCCTTGCTGAGTTTCTTGCCAACGTGTGTCTTGTGTCGGACACAAGCTACCAATGAATATTTGATTTCTATAGAACCAGTATGAAATCAGCCATTCCCTGCGCAGATTTGTGTCCAGTTGCTTCCACTTTACACATACTCGTTGACGATCAAAAAGTGTTCGGTGTCAGTAACTGGTAACTAAAAGTCGTCAGTTGAAGACACAAGCAACACTAAAAACCTTTTCATTGTATTGAAACTGACTGAAAACAAGCGGTGACTGTGTCAGATCGTCGTCACGGGACACAGCAATTACGGTTACCAGTGACCAAAAGTAGCACGCGGCGTCTGTGTCCGATGTCCGACACAAGACACGTTTGTGTAGCGCCTAAGTGTATTCCGAACCGGTGCCGGTGGTAAATTCTACTGTATTGTACAACCTAATGGTGCGTCCATGCTTGGAGAACCTAGCACGAGCCGAGCCTCGAACGAGCACACTGCGAGCACGATTCGCGTAGCGTGGACGGGCTCGCGAGCCTCGAACGAGCGCGATTGTCAGTTATTTCACGTACAAAGGGATTCGCATCGTGCTCGTTGTATGCTCGTTCGTGGCTCGGCTCGTGCTCGGTTCGTCAAGCATAGACGCACCATAACATAAGTGCCTTAGCAGGGCCTAAACTGAATAAATGACTTTTTGATTTTGAGAGTAATGTATGATTACTTAAATTGTGCTTACTTTTTATTATTGCGACATGTTTTTTATTAGATATTATTGATTTTATATTGTCACGAAACATTTATTCTGCGTCTCAGACCGAGGTACAGGTCTCTTATTCTGAACTAGAACTTATACCCAGAATATCTAGGCAAGAACCCTGTTCTTGGTGGATACTTACATACCTACGTTATTATAAGGAACGAACCAACGACCTGTGGCTTGGCAGTCATTCTAACTTCCACAACAACCGGCTATAGGGATATATTTTTAATGAAGTAAATACCTACTGCAATTTTACATAAATATTTTAACTAGGTACTTAGGTACATGATTACTAGCTCATTTAGGAACTACCTAATGATTATAATGATTATTTATTACCTTTTGATTATTTATGATTGCTGTTATTTACTACCTACCTACTCAATCAGCGTATTCAATTTATATATTCAATCCAACACAATTTTAGTTAAAAATTATCGCCCTCAGAAAGGAAGCAATGGCCGTATCCTATCCCCAAAAAATGACTACCCTTCGTTTATGAGCTACATTGGGGTTGGAAAGGGCCGAAACTACTCAGGGCTTTTAGCGAAAAGGGCACCTTTTGACTATTATAGCCCGGGCTACTTAGAGCGCTCATTTTTCGAAAATTTTTCTCCATTTTCGTGTATATTTGTATCTAAATTAATTCTTAAAGAAATTGATTCTATTCTGCGAGGTGGATTGATACGAAGCTAATAAAAACATGTTTATCTGTTTGTAACGTTTCCGTTCATGTAGGTACCATTCATCCGATAAGGATTTCCGTGATCCAGCAATAAAATTAATTAAATTTCCTATTTACCAGGAATAAGTTCTTTATCATATGAGCGAACGGTTTCCTTTTGGGTTTTTATCGGTTCGCATTGGTTAGATTCAAACGTGATGTGATTACGGCAGCGTGGATCCGGCGCAAACAATTTTATGACAGTATTTATGACATTTTATAGGTTCCCGTAGGCATGATACGCGGGGCCTTATTCCGAGCTATAAATTATAATCGAAAAGAGGCGAGCTCTCGAGTCGCCAAAACGTGGAAATTATTGCGTTACCCGGGCCGCTGTCAGTGTTGCCGCCCGCTATATTTTATTTATACCTTTTACGAGTGTTGCCAGCCATAAAAAAGTTTTAGTGGGTGTTGTAAAAGTAAAGGTCTCGTTTTTTCGTTGTTAGTATACAGCGCTGATAGGTTTCGGGATAGAGTGTTTTATTAAATAAAGCGATTGTGGGCTGTAAAGCGCTAAGTTATGGTTCACCCCTCGTTTGATATAGTTTGGCGATCCCAAATAATAACAGTCGTATTCTTATGTTTTAATGGTCACACAACATAACTTACGGCTAAAGTACAATAATTCTTAAGACATGATTTATCTTAGATACGTGTGAAAAGAAGATCTTAGTTTGAGTTATTAGGTATCTTCTTTGTGTTTTATTTTACGCCAAATTAAATTAAAGATACTCCACAAAGATATTGTATTTACAGTATTGTACTTACAGTAATTTTTAATTTTAAGCATTTATTTTTATACTTTGTTAAATACTTTTTGTACAATAAAGAGTTATCTATCTATCTATCTAAAGATACTCGTAAATACCAAAGTAATTACGTCACATCCGTACAAAAATTAAAAATCCGATCACTACGAAAAAACGAATAGTAAGCGGCATCACATTTTTTTAATTGGCTCTTAAAAGGCTGATTTTCCAACAGAGATGTGCTATGCTACGTTGCTGTGGATGCGTCTGATATATCTCCAATCATATTCATTGGTGCACATAGCTTAGCACTGTTGGAAACGGATTCAACTAAGATATGTTTTTTATATGGAAGGATGCGTGCTATGGATGCGTGCTATGGATGTGTGCTATGGATGCGTGCTATGGAGGCTCGAGCGCCTCTCCCCACCCCGCACCGCCCTCACCGCTTCCCTACTATCGATACATCACATAGCTCGAGTTGCGCATCTTTCTCGCTCAGCTACTTTGCGGCGGCGCATCTTCATAGCACATCTTACTCGCACCGCTACATAGCTTAGTATCAGTGGAAACGGTCACATAGTTTCACAGCTTAGCTATTATATCCTCGCAGCATAGCTGCATAGCACATCTCTGGTGGAACAGCAGCCTAGGGCTGCTAAGTAGTTGCACGAGGAAGATGCACAGCTGGAGCTATGCGATGTATAACTTTTTGCTTCCACGATGGCATGTCTACTTTCAGCGACAAACTTAATTCTTCAAATACTTTAAATACTTCAAGCCTACTGTAGGTAATCTGCTCCGCACATCGCTACACCACTCGCGACCATCCATAGCACGCATCCATAGCATCCTTCCATATAAAAAACACATCTTAGTTGAATCCGTTTCCACCAGCGCTCAGCTATGTGTACCAATGAATATGATTGGTGAATATCTAACGCATCCATAGCAACGTAGCATAGCACATCTCTGGTGGAAAAGCAGCCTTAATACCACTTTTTTCCAATACGTCCTCGCCTAATGACCAAGAGGTAGCCGCGTTCGCAATATGAGTTTCATGTACAAAACACCTATGAATAAAGATGATTTACGAGGTTATAAATTTGAAAGCGGGGTGTTTAAACCGAATGCTTCTCACGCCATATTTCAAAATAATGTCCCCGTGTTTAGGCTCATGAATACTTGGACTTTGTACTTTGTGTGTTGGTATATATTGATGAAAATAACTTTACACTTTATTTTAGTTTAATCTCGTAATAGTTCCGAATGACATTACTAGATGGCGTTGTAACAGTATAATGACAATAGACAGAAGTTTATAAAGTTTCTCTAAACGAATGAAATAATTAGTAAACTAAAAACACATTCATTTATTTTCATATATCACATTATCCTTAAAAAAAAATGTCAAAGGCAGTTTTTTATTTTAGGAGTAAATAAAATAAATATATATAAATGGCATGAAACGAAGCAGAGCATTATTTTTAATTAAGTTGTATCATAGGAAATTCTTCACACACGAACAGAGCTTGTATATGATTTAATCATTTAACGTATAGTATACTTAAATACAAATTCTCACTCAAAACCAGCTCAAAAACTGATATATGCTCATGCTATCAAATATCCGGTGACTTGGCCGTCAATTCTTAGGTATATTTAAAATCCACGACCTCTTGCACCATTTTTAAACATAATACGAAAATCTTGAAACTAGAACTAATATAAGTACAGTGGTGGTCGTTTATATTCAACAACATTTATATCCAAATGCGGGTTTACACTGTACCCGAATGTACCTGAGAGTGTCTGCGCAATATCCGCTCTTACCTCATATCCGTTGCTCGCGCCACGTCTTTACCGTACTATACAATTCATAGGAGATAGCGATTTGCTGGCTACTACTTATGATCATCGCATGTGGTTACATAAGTTTGCGTTAGGCAATGTTTCTTTGTTTAGTAATATAAGGGACAAGCAGACAGACATTCCTTGTAAAGGTATAAGCCGATTGATTTTTACCTACCTTTAAAAAGCCTAGGACTACAATGGCGGCTAACGTTTCTGTGGCCACCAGCTGGCGCCGCGCACTAGTGAATAAAGTACTAACTATGGCTGTTTTTTTTTTCCGCGGCAGTGTCATAATGATTCATAATAACCAAATAAATAAAATATTGACTATGCTTCCGTGTTGCGCAGTCTCATTTTGTTTCAACGTCAAAGTCATATCCATTTATTAAATTTAGGACAGAATTAATACATCGATGTAGGTCCCAGTAGGTCCAAATGTGCCCTTCACTTATGGAGGTCACATTTACTGAAGTTACCACCGGTTTGGAACTCGGCCTTCAACTGAAAAGAATCCGGCAAGAAACTCAGCAAGGTTACATTTTTTAAATATTTTGTTTATTATTTTTGGTGTTTTTTTATAGTATATGGTAGCAATTCGCAGACATACATTTCTATGACCCATATTACAGAAGCGCTCTCACCAAGCTAACAATACATACAGTGTATTTTTTAAATTGTGTCATAGACATTTTAGGGTTTGTGTATTTATTACTAGCTATAACAGCTTCAGTCTAATGTAAGAGCACTTCAAATCAAACCAAAAAATTTCAATCCATCATCCGCTTACCGCTTACAAATTAGCCGGCACAGAAAGCGAGGGTAGTTGCAAAGGAAGGCAAGGTACCGATATTAAGACGGAGGTAGGCGTTGTGAATCTATTCCATGGTTTGCTATCTGAGACGGTTCAGAACCAAACGAAAGGATATAAGATTTGCGTGAGGATAATGTTTGTGACAGGTTTTAGGGGTCCGTGTGGAGGAAAACTTCGCTGGGTTTGTGTATTTTAACCGACTTCAAAAAAAGGAGGAGGTTCTCAATTCAGCTGTATTTTTTTTTATGTTTGTTACCTTATTGCTCCGTCATTTATTAACCGATTTGGAAAATTCGATTTTGTTCAGAAGGGTACACTTCCCGTTTGGTCCCATTGTCATCAGATCAGGATTTGATTACTTCTTAGTGTACTTTGAAGTTGGTTTCAGTTTTTTGTGTAAAACAGTTTTCAATTATATGAAAATACTAGCTGCCCGGCGCGACTTCGTTCGCGTGGTGCTACCCTACCCTACCCTACCCTAATCGACAGCAAAATCCCCATTAACAAAATTATCCACCATTTATTGAATTCATTTGTTACAAAAAATGTGATAAATAAAGAACAGCTCGACCGATTTTGTGCAAACTTCACATAAACCATCTACTCCGAACAAAGCCTAAACATTTGGTTTGGATAGGTGAGCCCGTTCTTGAGATATAAAATTACAACGAAAAGTGGCATTGATTTTTATATACATATATAGATAATTATAATTATTGGTAGGTATGCCTTGGATAGATGAGCTATGGTGAAGATGCCACACATCACAAGTATGTTCCGTTCAAGAGAAAAATACTCCTAAAACCGTTGTGATAGAGCTACGTGTTTCTACTGTCTGCTTAGTCGACTAATTATTGTTTCAGCGCTAAAGAGAACTTTAGTTGACTTTAAAAAAACATTAACTTAGCTTTTGATAGCTTCTCTATGCGTAGTAATCATAGCTCAATGCCTATGGCAGTTTTTTTTTTAATTTTACAATTGGTTTAGTTTTGTTTTGTCCCAACTGCATTTGAGAGACAGTTGTATCTTTTATTGTTTATTGCCGGCTCTTCTTAGCAAAAGCAACCTTCCGAACCGTGCATTAGAGTATTAGAGTTTGACTATTCATAAGTGCCTGTGAAGGCCTATTTGAATGAATAAATTATTTCATTTCATATCTACTTTTTAAAAGCAAGTAGGTAACCAAAGTCACATCCTATAACGTCGTATCGGGGTTCTTTTCATAATGGTGCGTCCATGCTACGCGAACCGAGCACGAACCAAGCCACGAATGAACAGGATTCGTTCGTTGCTCGCGATGTCAAGTGTGGGCGTACATCGAGCTTACAACGAGCATACAACGAGCCTTCAACGAGCGCGATGCAAATCCCTGTGTTCGTGAAAAAACTGACAATCGGGCGGAGCGGAGTCGAGCACGCTACGAATGCTCGTTCGAGGCTCGCAATGTAGACCGTCCACGCTACGCGAACAAAGAACGAATCCTGTTCGTTCGAGGCTCGGCTCGTGCTCGCTTCGCGTAGCATGGACGCAACATGTTGTGGAATTGTACTACCCGTGCGCGATAAGATGAGACCTGGCGCTGTGGCGTTAAAGTTGCTTGCTTGCTTGTATACTACACGTCATGAAGAATGGCTCCCGTATTGTACGTGTAGTGGGATTATTACTTCATGTTATAACTAAATAAAAAGTAATTAAAAAAAAAAAGACTTCAAAATACACTAAAAAGTATGAAATAACTTTAATCTGACACCGATTTGAAGTCAGCGAAAGTGAATGCAGTTCCAATAATATTACATACATACGTGTCGAATTAATAATCTCCTTTTTTAACCGACTTCGAAAAAAGGAGGAGGTTCTCAATTCGTTTTTTTTTATTATATTATAACCGACTTCTAAAAAAGGAAGAGGTTCTCAATTCGGTTGTATGTTACCTCATAACTTCGTCATTTATTAACCGATTTGGAAAATTATTTTTTTGTCTGGAAACTTCTAAACACTTCCCGTTTTGTCCCATTGTCATCTGATCAGGATTTGATTACGTCTTAGTGTACTTTGAAGTCGGTGTAAGGTTTTTGTAAAACAGTCCAATTATTTTTAAGTCGATTAAAAATGGGCGCCATCAGGAAAGTGCAGGGGAAGCAGGCGAGGAAGTCGCATTCCACTCGGGTCTCAACTTAACGCGCACGGGTAATACACGAAATTGAAAGGGGTTAAGGTAGCGTTTGTAAGGTCTCAGACAAACGTGTATAACTGCGTGAGGCACGTGCGTTGGAGTTGGAGCTCGCACGTGTGTTACAGCCTTATTGCTTTGACAATGGGTGGCAAACTATAGAATAACTAGCAGACCCCCGCGGTTTCACCCGCGTACGGTTTCAATTTTCCGCTTCGAAAACCAATGCACGCCACTGATTATTAGACACAACAAATCAAACACAGATATTTTTACAAATTAAAACTAAAACCATAGAAATAAATATACCTAGAAAGAACGTCGCCATACTACACTAATATACAAAACAGGCCAACTTTTATAGGCTGCTGCGCGTAACAGCTACGTTTTACGCTCCCTCTGCGTCATTCTGCTTGTCATAATGGCGTTCATAATGATAGTAGTTGTTAAAATATTCCAATTAAAATCGTGAGAAATTTAAATATTGATCATTATTTTGCATTTTTATTTGATTTAGCCCCTAACAGTTAGAGCGTATTTTTAACGACGCGTGCACATCTGCGACTCTCTATCTGGATGTATCCTTAATCAAAGACTAAAACCTATATTATACCTACACAAAAAAACGAACTCAAATCTTATTTAATTATTATAACAACAAATGAGAAAGAAATTAAATTAACTACACTCAAAACATTCTAATGAAATAGAGAAAATGTACTTTTTTTTTTGGCGTCACACGGGTGTGTATTTTGCCAATTTCCAGTTATATTATATAAGTTCTAGTCACAATAAATCACTTTCACATAGTCCTCATGCAGTCAGTCACCGTCCATAAAAGTCATGTTATACCTACAGTGGTGGTCATGTACTAAAACTCTTCACGGACTTTTGAAAAGACACGATACACATAATTCATTTCATTTCACTTCACTGGTGCAAATGGATTGATCTTTATTGGATAAAATACCACCGATAATATGCAATAAAACTCAAAATACACGAATTTATGTATATAAAAATTTTAACGCAACGTCACTCTGCTAGTTCCCGCCAAAAACCCCGAGAAAATGAACTTCCAAACAAATTTCGAATTCTAATCCGATTTAAATATTCTTTTATATTTGACATTCCAATTTTAAAGAGCATTTCAGTTTCCAGAACAAAAGGCAGATTGAGCGCGCGAAACACGGGCCAAAAAAAGCAATTAGGTACAAATTGAAAAACACATACCTGGTATTCGCTTTTGAATTTGTATTTGCTATGTTTAAAATCGGCTGTATGCTAATTTATTTAAAAGAAAGTGTTTTCCGTTAAATAAAGTTTTTTAAACAAAGCAAATACAAATTCAATAAAGAATACCAGGTAGGTATGTGTTTTTCAATTTTGTATTTGCTTTTTTTGGCCTCGCTCCCGTGTTCCGTTCGCTCCATCTGCCTTATTCTGTAATCTTTGAAAATCGGATTGGGATTTCAAACATGTGTCAAAATAAAAAATGTTATTTAAATCAAAAGTACTAAGGAGTTTTGATATCAACTTCGATGAAAATCACCCCTAAAATAACTTTCTTCCCCTTTTTCACCCCGTTAGGCGATGATTTTCAATAAAATACGAAACTCGTCTTGCATCAATTCTGTTATGGAAGGTTTATGCAAAATTTGAAGTAGATCGGACCAAGGAATCACGTTGTCCCATACAAACTTTGCCCCCGTTTTTCACCCCCTTAGGGGTAGAATTTCGGAAAATCCTCTCTTATCTGATGCCTTCGTCATACAAAGAACAGACCCTCCAAGTTTCAGGTCTCTACGATCAGCGGTTTAGGCTGTGCGTTGATTGTCAGTCAGTCATTCAGGACAAAGCATTTTATATATATAGATAATCGGTGTGAGTTATGTTATAACGAGTTTAAATAAGAAATCAAATAGCCTTCAAAGTAGGGTTTGCAATAAAAATATAAAATACTAAGATGAGAAATAATCTGAGTGTCAAAAATGATTCAAACAATAATAATATAATTACAAGCTTTTATTTAACTTGCAATGTATGTATGTTTGTTCGTTCGGGTGGAATCTTGCAAGTCGAATTTCACCCACTTCCAGTGGTCGGATTGACTTGATATTTGGTATACATTAGTATATTGGAAGACAATGTAAGTATAGTCACCAAAAAAGTATTAAATAGAAATTTTTAACAAAAAACTTATTTATTAAATTACTAAATATTTGTTAAAAATATTTCTAACCCCCTTATTCATAATGAAGTTATAAAACGTTGATTAGCTAAAATTCTGAAGTCTTTATCTGACACGTGACATTTGGTGATCGAAAGAGTGAGACAGAGGACACTATTACACTGATTTAGTTAAAAAGCGATTATGAATAAGGGGGTTAGTGTTTAAATCGGTTTCATATCTCGCTAAAAATATTATTTTTCATACAATTTAGTTTTTATGTGTATTTAAAATATGTCTTGCTTATATCGCATCGCTTAGTATACGGCCTTTTAATGGTCTGTATGGTAAGCCTTTACGCTCAAAAATATTCATAGTATTTTTAGATAAAATGTAACTTTATTAAATAAATACTAGCATCCTTTGACACGGTTCAGTTCAGGCTAAGTTTAATCGCAAGGCCCTGGCTTCCAGTGTCTACATCATACACGCTCATAACTTAAGTCGGTTAGGGAGTTTGCCTTAGATACCCAATTCCCACACAATGCGAACCCCAGAGCATTGGCCATGACAAATAGCTATTGAGGACATCCTTGCTACCATCACCCGTTTGCCGAACAAAGGGAGATCGTTACGTGTCTGATTAGGGGACGAAAAATCCAATAATTTGACATAAAGTTTCCATGCCGCATTGTGCTACAAACGGGTGCTGGATAAGGCATGTTTGATACTGCAATTCTATTGCTATAAGCGTAAAATGAAGCTAAAGAAATATGCTTATAAGGTTTGCCTTCGATCGCGGGAAAGGTCGGTCTAAATGTTCTAAATAAAATTAAACGCACCCAAATTACTAAAAGAAAGTCAAAACACGATCCGAATTTCGGTTTTATGAAAACGTCACTTTGCAAGTCCCCCCAAAATCGGTTAGGCACCGAATTATTTTTATCTAGCGACCATAATGGTAACTGTGTGGTAGTGTTTTTTACTTATATCTCTATAGGTACATTAAAAGTTTGCGGAACGACCTCCCACCAGGTGGACCCACGACCTGGTGCTCTACCGCGTAACTTTGGTGGTAATCGTAACGAACAACATTAATACATTTCATCCAATCAGGACCCACGAATGGTCATCGTCGCGTCGTTACGCGTGCGCGTCATTGGTTGAAATAATTAATGGTGATCGTTACGATTACCACCAAAGTTACGCGGTAGAGTCCCTGGTCAGAGTCGCTGGGCGCCGCTAGTTGCATGCGGCCCAAAACCGTTCCAAGTGGAAGTTAATGGGGGAGGCCTATGTTCAGCAGTGGACATCCTTAGGCTGATATGATGATGATGATGACATGAAAGGATTATCTTACAAGAGCTTCATTACCTATATCGCTCAGCTTCGGAAGTGTACAGAAGCTTTATATTCGTAAGGAATTGAGCAATCTATGCGGCCGGCAGTAAATTTCACCTTCAGAATGGTGCGACGACGGACTTTTTTTTCATTTTATTCACCCCGGATATAATCCAGACTGATATTGTTCTCTTTGTTAATACGGTTGAAAATGTGTTTTACTATTTTATTATTGAATTCTATATGCGCCTACTTATGATTGATTTTTATGCTACCTATTTTGTATTGCTTACTATATATATTATATAATTCTTTATTTTATTATATATTATATTATTGACCCCGAGAACTTTATCTATTGTATGTAAGCTTTTATATAGTTTCCCATGTCAGCCCCCCTAGACAAGATGGTTATCGACAATCGTCATCGTTAGTAAACGATCAACCTTTGTATGGGATTGACATTTCAAATCGAAATAGCACGTGACTTTTAACAATCTCTTATGTCAATTCCATACAAAGGTTGATCGTTTACTAACGATGACGATTGTCGATAACCATCTTGTCTACTGGCCCTGGTGTCTGTATTCGAATCTTGCTAGTAACATTTGACCCACTTCCCAGTGTCCGATTGAGTTGAAATTTGGTATACATAAGTTTATTGGATGACAATGCAAGTACAGACTACAAAAAGTGCAGTCACCATAAAAATCTAGTAATAAAAATTAATTAG
The DNA here is from genome assembly GCA_947623365.1 of Achlya flavicornis. Taxonomy (NCBI): domain Eukaryota; kingdom Metazoa; phylum Arthropoda; class Insecta; order Lepidoptera; family Drepanidae; genus Achlya; species Achlya flavicornis. Next base: position 12,768,345 of record OX392484.1, read on the forward strand.
AACGCGCGTGCCAACGAGCCAATGGGTGAAGTAAATAATTTTAATGTAAACAGTTTTTTTAATAACAAATTTTTCTCCGCGGTTTCTCCTGCGATTCCGTGGAATCTTTTGCTACCCGGGATAAAACTCCTAGGGGTTATTGGTGGTTATGATCTATACGCCTGCAATTTCATCACGATTGATTGCTCTGTAGAGGTAACAAAAAAATAAACAAAAGTGTTTATTTTATTCGAATAAAATTAATTATGAGAGGTAGAGTATAGCGTTTATTTGCTCCAAGAGCAGCTCGTCTGAGGTAGTACCTCCACTTTACAGAATACCGCAGCCGAATAACTTTATGTTGTGTTCCTGCGCGTGAGTAAGGTCACCAGAGCTTACCGGGGGGGGGGGGGGGGGGATGCCGGTAACGCGTGTGTTGCAATTGCAAGGGTTCATATTATGGTTGTAACCGTTTACCGTACGCTTGTTCATCGACTTCGTCGTATAAAAACAAACAGTTATACAGGTTACGAGATGTCACGGTTCGTAGAGGAGAGTTTCGTAGCCGTAGCGCATGGTACTACGAAATGCTACACTCGTAGCAGACTCGTAGCATTCGACATTTTAAAATATTTTGTTCGATGATATTCAATAGGAATATACTTGGTTGTGTATTTTGTATAGCGCCTTCTCTACTTAATTTTGGTTGTCCGTCAAAGTAATTCGGCAACATAGATTAAACTAGCCGCCTCCCGCGGTTTCACCCGCGTTCCCTGGATAAAAAGTAGCCTATGTACTTCTCCATACCATATGCTATCTGCATGCCAAACATCGCGATCGGTTCAGCGGTTAAGGAGTGAAAGCGTAACATTAATACAAACAAACAGAGTTACTTTCGCATTTATAATTTTAGTATAGAGTATGGAAGTTTAGATCCAATCGTCAACTTTTTTCGACGGTACAAAAGTTGTAACTCTAGTTAAATTAACTAGAGGAACTTTATCATTCAATTCGTTCATTTAGATCATTAAATACACTACATTGATCATGTATGGAAGTTGGATGTGACCAATCGTGAAATGACATCGGTCAACTTACCGAATGGAGAATGTTACAACATAAACTATTGCCGACTGTACCCCGATATGAAAACTAATGTACCGTGCGGCCGACGTTACCGCAAATAATAAAGGCCGGTACAATCACCATGGTAAGTGCTTTGCGAACATATTTTGTGCAGTAAAAATCTATGTTAATTTTATTTTGGCAGTTTAAAAAGAGATATTACATTCTTAAGTAATTTTGTCTACGAACTCGTAACATCCTAGTAGTAGATGTATAATATTATACTAAAACGTAAAAAGTAAATGAAGTTAGAGTACAAAATCATAAATGTTTATATTGGTTGAGACTCGATCCCACAATCTGTCATACCACGTTTGATTAACTAACCTCGGAACTAGTAGGCCAGTAGCAAAATAAAAATATATTAATTTTATTTTCTCAGTTCTCTCCCCGACAGTACATAATTTTCCGCCCTGCAAATGTCAATCGAGAACCTTAAACGGCTAATTTCCTGCCAAATACCGCCAGAAGTTTCTATTAAAAGAGAAAAGTATATAAAAAAAAAAGTTGAGCAATAAATTGAGTTTATACATCATCGTCAATAAAAAAAGTTTTTTAATCAATCCTACGCAGTTACAGAGGAATATTTTCACGAAATTGTGTGCTGGGTAATTTAAAAGAGTTAATAGCGTGGAAGATACTGATCTTAGTATTTCGGGATATTACATTAATTGTAACGAATGGTAATATAGGTCGCCACTTTACCAGACTAAGTAACATTTTTATTTGGCGGCGAAAATAATCAGAAATATCATGATTTTTAACCGACTTCAAAAAGTAGGTTATCAATTCGAATGTTTATATGTTTTTTGGTATGTTCGGGCATAACTCTGTCCTATATAGACTTTTTTTTTTTTTTTTTTTTAGTTCGAAAGGGGTTTATCCCGAAATGGTCCCATATAAATTTCATATAGATCTGATGATGAGTTTTGGAGACAGACAACGGAACTCTTAAAAAATGATAGAAAATCTTGCTGCTATCGCAAAAATATGCATTGTTTACGCAGGCCTTTACACGCCAAAGTATTTAGTATATATGAAACTAAAAATTTAAATATAAATCATAGAGATGTAATTTAACTTTTTAATAACAAAAAAAACCGCCTTCAATGTATACTAAAAAGTAAGAAATAACTCTTATCTGTTCTGAAGTCAGCGAAATATTTTCTACAGAACACGTCGTGCGATTTCGCTCACTCACGCTCACGGTAAATTGCTCTGAAATCGTGAGCGAAATGCGTTATAGATAACTACCTAAATAAAAATCCACGAACAAAGTCACATGTAAAAGGCAGCTTAACCAAATAACAATTAGTCTCTTCCAACAACTTAATCAGAAAAAATCCGGCGCGAACTGGAGTCTGACAGTTAAGAGCGGCAATAGACAAAGCCGGTCGGGGCGGCTTCAGCTTTTGATGTCGCGGTGAACCTCAAACGAGACTTTTTATTGGCCCTGCCGGTGACAGCGCTGGGGGCAGGCGTGCAGATTCCTTTTTTCTCCCACTGTGGTTGCGGTTTTTAGCGTCTACCAGTTTATTGGCACGACCGAAGATTGTAGTGGAGGCCTTTTTGGAAATCAACTGCGGTTTCCGGCTCTAGTGTACAGAGGAAATGTTTTTAAATGCCTTCGAAATCAATGTTTGTTTTTGTCGGTAAGGTTGGCATATTTAGACGCCTACCTACCTAGGTTTTGAATATATCCGTCACTTTCTAATTTCATATAAACAAAAAGGGCTGCTATCTTAATAACTGGGTGTTACAAGACTGACTTACACCTTATTTATTAATAAGGGGGGTGTTTTTATACCGGGCGGAGATTTCGAGATGGCATATTTTCGAAACCTATGTTGGCAAAACGCAGTCCTGTAGGTACAAATACGTACAATGACAGAATAATTGGACTGTTTTACAAAAAACTTAAATCGACTTCAAAGTACACTAAGAAGTAATCAAATCCTGATCTGATGACAATGGGACCAAACGGGAAGTGTACCCTTCCAGACAAAAAAAGAATTTTCCAAATCGGACGATAAATGAAGGAGTTATGAGGTAACAAACATAAAAAAAAATATACAACCGAATTGAGAACCTCCTCCTTTTTTTGAATTCGGTTAAAAAACTAAAAGTATTGTCATTATTTTTTCTGTTGGTTGGTTTAATTGTATGTTGTCTATATAAATGAACATGAGAAAAGCAACCATATCAATATGTTTATGGAACTCAATTCACTTTGAATGTCGGCGATGTGTGCGATTATTTACACTCAGTTTACTTTGACGGGCTACGGGCACGGATGACGGTTTACAAAAAGATTTGCTGAATATGAATATACGTAAACAGTGGCATAGCTAGGTAACAAAAGGCCTTGGGGCAAAAAATAAACAAGGGGCCCATTTAGGGCACCAACTAAACTATTAATTTTCATATCAAGCCATCTCGTTTACACCTGGAGCAAAACTACACTCACACATTAAAAAAAGACAGATCGTAGCAGATCCGCCATCTTGTCCGTCATGATAATCCGTATGAAGGGTCCTGTTTGTTTTTATGCGAAATATTAGGCGCCGATCCCACAGAGAGAGTTCTAAAGTTCCGTGTTCAGAGTTCTGCGTTTTTTTTTTTCAATAACTCTATTTAAAGTTTGTAAGTCAGAGTCCGAGGGGCCCCCTGAGCCTGGGGGCCTCGGGGCACTGCCCCGTCTAGCCCCTGGGTAGCTACGCCACTGTACCTAAAAATTCTACATTCGTAGACAATAAGTTGTAGAGAGAGAAGGTTCCGCAGGTGCCTTGTTTTTATTGTTATTTTATTTTTTATTAAAACTTGATTGACGTTGATTTCTAACTACACGCACACACACTGTTATTTATTTTATTTACGTTTATTTTCTACTCTGAAATACACTTTCGTTATTTATTTTATTTAGCTATTTTTTTTCGTATACTTACGACCGTGACATCACTAAAGGCGTCAGCTGAAAATCAGCGCTGCTGACATAGTTAGTAGCACCATGCTGAGCTAACGATCCTCTTTGACGGCACAGACTTACTGGTTTGTTTTAAATATTATTGTATCTAAATTCTTTAATGTGTTCCGTCAAATAAATGTATTTTCTTTCTTTCTTCTTTCCTTCTAAGTAGAGTAGTTTCTGGTGAGCCAAAAAAATTATACTGTTCCTGATGTATTTTATTATCTTCCCGTTTCATATTTCATTTCCAGTTACATTATGTGATAAACCACTTATAAATACTTACAACAAACATAATAAGCTGTTTAAAGAGAGGTAGAGCATAGCGTTTATTCGCTCAAAGAGCAGTGTAGGCGATGGGAGAGAAATTAAAAGCAATATAAAATGTTAAACTTTGTATTTTATATGTACAGAAATAATGCAGAAAAAAACAATATCTTGACAACTAAAACTTTTCAATTTTTCGAACATTCGAATTTGGCGGCAAAGAGGTTATGGTCTTTACCTATTTTTAATAGTTTTATTTTTAATAGGTCGCATCGCAGCGCAACTAAATCTAATGAGGTTTTACTTATTTTTAGCATGTAAATATTTGTGTAATAATATAACAAATAAACTTTTTAATATTTTAGGAATTTATGCTTAGCACTACTATCTCTGTCGTCTACATTCTCCGCCCAGTGTCGCTTCAGAGACACTCATCTGTCATCGGTAAAGGTGCTAAGCGAGTAACAGGTCTTGTGAGTATTCCACTTTTAGTTTTCAGGTCTACTGTGCGTATTCGTCCATCCTTCCCAGGATATACTTTTTCCACTAAACCCTTCGGCCAAGTTTTTCGCCGTAGGTTTGGGTCTATAATCATGACAATGTCACCAGGGTTCAAGTTTCTACCTTTTTGGTACCATTTCTGACAGGGTAAACGCGTCAGGGACCTGCTGGTAAGTTCGTTTCTGCTTGACGCCAAGACCTCTTCCCTGGAGACTCTTTTCTTGTATCTTGAAACATACTTTTTGTCAGTAGGTTTCTTTCTTTTCACTGCTTTCAGTCGACAATAAGCGTTGCTGTACGAGTTTTTCAGCTGGGTATTTTCATTTTTCCAGGGTAAGCCAACTTCCCATTTTCCGTCTATTAATTTAGCAGAGCTATCTACTATTTGTATAACTTCTAATTCCTCTCTATTTTGCCTTGGTTTGTTGTGAACAACTGCGTTCGTTGCCGTCAGTAGGGTATCGGAGAGGGCAGTGTGGGAGAATGCATAGCTGGCGGCGGAGCTAGAGGGCATCCTATGTGGTACCACTGTTATCATGGCGCTCTCGGGTGACCGTGATACTTCATTGCATAGTGTAGGAGTAGGATACATTCCATGTATGCACCATCCTAATGGTGTTAGCGTAGCACACGGTTCATTTTTACCACGTATAATAGTTTTTAAGGGTGCAATGAGATGATAATTGTCCTGACCAATTAATAATTTTGGTTGTACGTTTTCACTGTATGATGTAAAGCTATTCAAATTGTTTTTATTATTATAATCGTCCAAATTAATTGATGGTAATTTTTGTACAGGTAAATTCAGTTCACTTATCTTTCTAACACTAAGTTCAAAAGGTTCATTGTTCATATTAGTTATTTTGCAGTTTAAGATTTCACTCTCACACATCAGTTCAGAGTTCCACGCACCACGGACGCATAGAGTTTGTTTATGTCCATGGAGATCAACCTGATCAGCGATATCAGCAGAGATGAGTGAAACTGTTGCACCATCATCTAGCAGTGCATGCGTACAGATTATGCCTCGTGGCCCATGAATGTTAATAGGTACAACTTTCAGCAGTACAGATGATTTATTTGAACTAATATTTATGTTAGCCATAGTCTCACTAGACGTGGAGCAGTCATTAGGCACTGTATGGTCATTAGGCACAATATTTTCACCGAGAAGAATATCACTAGTAATAGGTTCAGGTGCACTTACTGGAGGTTTCTTCCAATGTAGGAGGTGGTGGTGTGGCAGGCCACACTCATCAACGTTGCATGTAGCCACCGTACAAGTGTCACGATCATGTGAAGCCAATAAGCATTTGTGACACAGTTTGCTAGTCCTCACGAACCGCCATCGATCCTTGGTCATAGCGCGCTTGAAACGTGAGCACTCCGGTAGGTCGTGTTTACTTCTTCGGCAGAACTTGCAGATGTTAGAGACGTCTTGTGTATCTCCTAAAAGCACCGAATGTGATTTGCGGTCATCAGATCTTCTTTTGTAGTCAGGTTGATGTATGTGACTTTGGTGTATGTGGCTTAATCCTGCAGCTGAAATTTTATTTGCCTCTTCATATAGAAAATCGGCTAGGATTTCTAGCTTAGCCTTTTCTAGGTTGCAATTTAAATTATAATAGTCCGCCCACTTGTAGATAAGTATACTAGGGCATTTTGTAAGCACAGTTGAGACTAATTCAGGGCTGCGCAGATAATCAACCTGCTTTATTGTTAGAGCTGCGGCCACAAAGTTTTTTATTTTAATAGCAAAAGATATGATATCATTATGGTAGTTGTGTGATAGTGGTGGTATCTTTTTATTTGGTAAATAATTTTATTTATTATTGTTTCAGGTCTACCATAGCGGAGTTCCAGTGCATCAAGAATGATTTGCGGAGTCGTATTTCCGATGAGAAGTGAAGATACAGTCTCTCTTGCTTCTCCGCGTAGACATTTGCGCAAGCGCCAAATATTTTCATTTTCAGAGAATTTACATAACTTTGTTGACTCATGAAAAGCTTCTCTGAACTGAAGCCATTCCAAGGGATCTCCAAAAAATAATGGTAAGTCTTTAGAGGTGCTGATTCTGGTTAAAAGTTCACGATTATGACCATCAGTAGCAGCGGTAGTCAAGGCATCTTTAAGGGCACAAGCCAAGAGCTGGATGTCCGTAGGTGCGGCAGGCTTGGCCACTAGCAGTTGACCGCTGGTGTGCGGCAGCTGTTCTGGTACATCTAGGTGACTATGCGGTGCGTTGGACTTCAACCAGTGTTCTACTTTTCCATTAACGCTGATTTCAGAGTGACTTTTATAACTTTTATTGCTCTCATCTTCGAGCGCGGCTATCTCAGCATCCAACCTCTTTTGTATGAGTTCTTTGTCAATCTTAGCCTTTGCCTCTGCAGCTTCTAACTCTAATTGCAATCTTCGGGCTACGATTGATGATTTGCTAGACTTTTTACTTGCAGAAAGAGATTTTTTTATCGGCTGTTTTACTGACAGGCTACCATTTTTTGCGAGTTTGTTTTCAGGTAAACCCGGTTCAGTTTTAGTACATTTTAAATTTTCTGACTGTACCTCTCTACTTTGTTTAACATCCTTGCTGGCTTGCTGCTCGGATTGCTCCCTCAATAATGCACTACGTGTTTTCATGGTGCGTAGTGGTGGAGGAGGCGTGACGAACATAACACTCAATATTTCTCTCCCGTGTGTAGGTCAAAAGTTCAATATTCGGCTCGAAGACCACTTTATAGGCGATGGGAGAGAAATTAAAAGCAATATAAAATGTTAAACTTTGTATTTTATATGTACAGAAATAATGCAGAAAAAAACAATATCTTGACAACTAAAACTTTTCAATTTTTCGAACATTCGAATTTGGCGGCAAAGAGGTTATGGTCTTTACCTTTTTTTAATAGTTTTATTTTTAATAGGTCGCATCGCAGCGCAACTAAATCTAATGAGGTTTTACTTATTTTTAGCATGTAAATATTTGTGTAATAATATAACAAATAAACTTTTTAATATTTTAGGAATTTATGCTTAGCACTACTATCTCTGTCGCCTACAAGCAGCTCGACTGGGGAAGTACCACCTTACAGAATACCGCAGCCAACTTTATGTTTTTCTGCGAGTGAGTTACATTGCCAGAGCCCATTGGAGGAAGGAACGGTAATGCGTGAGTCATGCCTCGAATTGTATGTAATAAGCGTCCATATAGCGATGGTAACCGCTTACCATCATGCCGTATGCTTGTGTAGTGACCAACTACACGCGCCTGCATCGCGCTTACAAAGCACTACATCCTGCATCGCGCTTACGAAGTTTTCTCGGCATTCTGCATATATACAACCGTCTGACATGTAGGTACAGTTGGATCGCGGTCCCCAGACACGATGACCCAGCCTGCGAACGATCTCCCCTTCCCTACTTGCATACTGAGTATAAAAAAAAAAAACTCAAAAGTACGCTCATGTAGTAACTTCTAAGTAACCATTTCAAGTAATATCTACATCATTGTATAATGTTAGCTATTGTTAGTAAGCGAGTTAAGTCAAACTAAACGGGTAAGGCTTAAGGGGAGCATTGTTACCGGTTTATTGGCTTCCAGTTAACTCCTGTATGCATGAACTTGTTGATATTGTTCCTTGAACCCTTGCCCCCTTATTAATAAATAAGGTGTTAGTCAAGTATAGTAATACCTAGGTTTTAAATATATCCGTCACTTTCTAATGTCATATAACAAAAAGGGCTGGGGTTATTTTAATACCTTTTTTTTTTTTTTTTTTTTTATACAGCTTAGTCGATAAACAAGCATACGGCCCGCCTGATGGTAAGCGGTTACCGTAGCCATATAGACGCTTGCAACACACGAAGCATCGCTCACGCGTTATCGACCTATCCCCCCTCCCCTATGAGCTCTGGCGACCTTACTCACGCGCAGGAACACAACTTTACACAACATAAAGTTATTTGGCTGCGGTATTCTGTAAGGTGGAGGTACTTCCCCAGTCGAGCTGCTCTTTGAGCGAATAAACGCTATGCTCTACCTCTCTTACCTGGGTGTTATAAGACTGACTTACACCTTATTTATTAATAAGGGGGTGGAGTCCAGCTGAGAGGAGTTAGGATTTGCATCCTAAGGGTTAATGCAAGACCTCACACTGCTCGAATACCTGCAATTAGCAACCATATGTCGTCCTACGTACCTACTCGTCAGTATTGAAAACGATTTTGATAGAGAGTTGTAATATAAATGCAATTTTGGATAGATGTTTCAGGCTCAATCCGGCATTTAGACGAAATTTGGCACATAAATAGATCATACCCTGGAATAACATAAATTATACTTTTTGAATTATACTTATGCTTTAAGAAGCGCTCGTGGTGTAGCATGATTAGCCGTTCTTAATCGATCGGCAAAGTTAAGCTATGTCTGTCGTGGTCGGTACCTGGATGGGTGACCGCCTAGTGGTATTTCAAATCGAGCGTTTCCGTGCTTCGGAAGGCAATAGCCTAAAAAGCCATTGGTCCCGGTTATCACTTAATTGTGATAGTCGTTAAGCTAGATTGCTGAGTTTATTGCCGGCTCTTCTCAGCAAAAGCAACCTTCCGAACCGGTATTAGAGTATTAGAGTCAGACTTTTCATAAGTGCCTGCGAAGGTCTATTTGAATAAATGATTTTGAATTTTGAATTTTGAATTTTGATGCCTCCTAGGCGGCTTGAAAAATTCCAACAGTAGGTACCACTAACCTACCTCCACCAATCCGCAGTGGGCACGCGTGGTGTAGTATCGCCCAGTCCCTTTCACCCTCATTTGTGAAAGGAGGCCTGTGCTCAGCAGTGGGACATTATAGGCTGATGGTGATGATGATGATACTTTTTATCCCGGGCAAATATAGGATCCCTCGGCAAAGCGGGTGAAACCACGGAGCGCAAAGTAGTCTGCAAAAAATATGAGTTGTATTTTTATAAACGACTAACTGCGGGAACCGTTCGATCCTTACGCCTGTCACTTACAATAAAATGTTCAATCAAAATACAAATCATGCGGAAAAGAATTTATTTCTACCTTTTACCATTTCACAACGCGCCGAGTGTAGGCAATATTGCTATAATGGTAATAAGGAAAAACACCGACATTTTTACGCTTTGAAAATTTCGGGCGAACTCATTGATTTGTGTTAACTTTTTGTACAATTTTATTTTGAGTATGCCAGAAAATCGATAACATTTTAATGTAAAATGCGGTAAAAATGTCTATCTATATATCTGAACATAAACGACAACAATTTGAAAGTTAACATCCATTTCAAAACACAAATTAAAGTAGGTAAAAAAGCCGGCAAAGTGCGAGTCGCTCTCGCAAACGGAAGGTTGCGTAAAATATTAACTAACTCATTAGTCATTGTGCTATGAAAACAAAATACCAAAAAATTACGTTTGTTGTATGGGTTTGTTGTATTTTTATTATTTGTTGTCATAGCGGCAATAGAAATATAATAATATATTTATTTCAAGCTCAATGACTCATATTTTGTTAGTTATGGACTAGGTTAGTATAATAACATTTTTAAACATTCGTATTTGATTGAACTGATTAATTGAATCACTGCTTCAAGGATACCGCTCCACCTGAAACCTTGCAGCAGTGATTCACAAAAGAGCAGTCTAGCCTGCTAGCAATCATTCTCAAGATGCTGTAGGCGCTGGCCCGGACCCTGCGCACCAGAGATGCGCATTTCTTACGCATTATAGCATAAAAGCAATCAACGCGGGCTTCAGTAAACATCCCTGACGCGCTACAGAAACGAGGCAGCCCCATCAGCACCCTGAAAGCATTATTATACTGCACGCGAAGAGCACTGTAAGATTTTTGCGTAAAATATGAGCCCACAAGCTGCTTGTATAAAAAGAAGTGCTCTAAATAATGACTTTTTGACATTCCTCGAAATACATATTCTCTGAAAATTTCACCTATTACCGTTCATGGGATACAGCTCACTGACAGACAGACGGACGGACGGATGAAAAGCGGAGTCTTAGTACCTAAAAGGGTCCCGTTTGGCACCCTTCGGGTACGAGTGTTTCTTGCCAGAGTCTTCTCAGTTTAAGTGTATTTCGAACCGGGGTGGTAAATTCAACTGTGTGTAACGTTCATAAGTGCCTCACCAGGGCCTAAATTGAATAAATGAATTATTGATTTTGATTTTGGAACCCTAAAAAAGTAGGTAATGCATAAGAAAGTACATCCTCGCCTTAATAATTTCTCAAAAAACTCAGATCAAAGTACGAGTATCTATATAGTATATAGCACAAACATGTGACATGCAATAAAAATCAAATTACCAAAGAGCCTTTATTGGGCCAAAAATGTCTCGTTAAAAGTACAAGGGTACAATGTAAGCCGAGAGTGAAGGTACAAAGAGCATACTCTTACAGAATTTGACATAATTTTCCGCGCGAAAAATTTCTTCTGATCCCTTTGACATTCCGTGAATTCTATTGTTGAGTTACATTCGTTAGGTTGGGTATACACAACATTGCTAACGATAATATAAAATATATGAAGCTATGTACATAGCGTGGCCAGTCTTTTGGACACCTTTATGTGTATAAACAGTGTTTTTTTTTCAAATCAAATCAAAATTCTTTATTTGTGGTCACAGGTTAAACAATGATAACTTAAATAGGTCTTATAAATAGTTCCACTGTGACTTGCCTATATAGGCGTACAAAATAAATAAATCACACAAAATTAAACACAGTCAATTAAAAAATACAAGTAATGGGCAATAATAACAATGATCAAATTTAAAATTATTTAAAACAAAATATCAACATAAAAAAATTTCAAAAAGAAAATAAATTAAAAAGGGTGTGGTCAAAAACAATACTTTAAAACTAGATCTTAAATTACAGTAAAAAAAAACAAGTCAATAAAGGATAACAAAATTCAACAATAGAACAAAATTAAATATCTATGTCACAGTGATTTTGCCAACTACCATCTTTATAATTTTTATGTAATTTTTATAATCTCTTACCTGTAAATATTAAATAACAAGCTGTCCCCCGCGGCTTCATCCGCGTTCCCGGGATAAAAAGTATACTATGTCCTTCTCCATACCATAGGCTATCTGCATTTCAAATTTCATGATGATCCGTTGAGTAATCGAGGCGTGAAGGCGTAACAAATAAACAAACTCACTTTCGCATTTATAATATTAGTTAGGGTTAGGATTAGTTATGATATAATTACAGGAACTGTGAGTTAACTGATTAATATGTTTAATGCATAGCTTATTATAGCCTATCTTGGTGGACTATTAGCCTAAAAAGTAAAAGCATGTAGTAAATCATCGCGAGTGAGCCACATTAATTAGTATAAGAATTAATTTACGAATTGTTGAATTTTATTTGTATGTTTTGTTGTGTTGTTTTGGCTGCAAGAAATTTGGAAAATAGGTTTTTAACATATCTATTCCTGTCGCGCTGTGCCCGAGCTATCACGCCCGAGCGCGATAGAGACAACTACAGCTTGGACCGATTGATTATACCAATTTAAATTAGACGAAATTGATATTTCGTAATCCTCGGTTTCATCCACCAACAGTGGATCGATTTAAAAAAAAAATTAAAGAATCATAGAAGGGCTTTGGTTATGTCTGTCGGTTTTCCTTTGTTGTTTTATATTCGTCAAATTTGTTCGCTGGACGTCTGATAATGGCGTTAAAAATGCTAAGTTTTTGTGATTTTAGAAGGTTTCTAATTCTTATTATAATTAATTTATGAAGAAAAACACAACCGAGGGACACAGTAGTACCTACAGATTGCAACCTTTCTTAAACTAGACTTTGTTATATACAAGGTGACAGAGAAATTCGACCTATTCTTTGAAAGGGGTCACACTAGATGTGACCAATTAATTAAGCAAGAAATTAAGTCTCGTTATCTAGGGGCCCTAAACTAGATGATTACCGAGCTGAGACGGTTCTTCGATTTTTAAGCATAGACCTTTTATTTCTGAGATTATGTGAGTTAATATTGTGTTTAATGATCATTCAGCTTTCAGCTTTATCAGTGTATGGACATGTTATGAGGAGAAATGAAAGCCACGTGACTAAAAGAGTTTGAATATGAAAGTGGATGGATACGGGAAGAGGAAGACCGAAAATAGATGAGAAGATAGAATGGATTGTGTGCAAGTGAGATTGTTCATTTATATAGAGTTGGTAGCATTAATGTACAGATGTGTGTAGCGAGCGTTGTTCATTTGAGGCATCTCTCGAAGTAAGAAGAGCCGACGTAGCCGCCGCGCAAGTTGATATGGGTAAGAAAGAAAGAAGTGAAGAAGAAAAGAAGGGATTGAATGCTGATATGACGATTAGAAGAGACGAATGGAAGAAGCGTACATATTGCGCCGACCCCAAATGATTGAGAACAGGGCAGGCAGATGGTGACTAATTTTTCAGCTTTCACAAAAGTATTTACCCCCTTACTCATAAAAGGTTATTCCACTAATATACTGTTTAAAGCAAGTTTAAAGGGTCACGTAAATAAAGTCACTCTATTGTCATTGTCAAATAATGTGACATTATTTACGTGACCATTTAAACAGTATATTAGTTAAGTAGCGCTTTATGAGTGAGGGGGTTAGAGTAGAGTAGTATTTTCGTAATTAATTGTTTATTGGAACAAATTGGAAAATTTCTAAAAAATCTAAGAACCGATACAGCTCCTTTACCATCAAGTTTTGACAGTTATCTAGACTTAATTTATTTCTAAAGACTTCTAATATAACCCCTTTCAAGGTAGAACATCCATGTCACACTGTATAAAAAAAATTTTTAGCAATGATTTTCTCTGATCATATGAAAATTGAATGATAGTACAAAGGCAAGTGAACACTGGCGTGTGAATTCGTAAATTCCGGCAGTAAGCTGCACGATCGCTGATAGCGGTACATGCACACCGGACAACTGTCAACTAGGGTTACCATTTCATCGGAAAAATCCCGATGCAAACGGATTTCTGAAGCTTTTGCTGGACTCGCTCGTATTTTGTAACGGATGCTTTGACGGGATTTAGCATTTTCGGTGTCTCGATGAATGAACACAATATTGTTCATACTAGTGATCTTATGCTCTTTTATCGTACTGAAAGTTTTTTTGTACTCGAACAGTACATAAGTATAGGTATAACAGGTGAGATTCCTATGGCAAATTCTCAAAAAAAATTGTTACTTTCTGTAATAAATGTCATCCTTTCTCGATCATTATATATGAAAAGTAAAAAGAAAATTTTGAGAATTCAGTGTTGTTCCCATAGTGAAAGTTGTTCAGTATGACTAACCCAAGATAAGTTTCGAAAATATGCCATCTCGAAATCTCCACCCAGTATAAAATAACCTTTATTACACGATTAAGAGCTGTTTGACGCAAAAAAGGTAACTATCTCATCTTATACTGCAAAATAATGCGATACTTTTGCCCGATCTCTGTCCACTTCTTCAGAGAGGTTAACTGTGTTCCTTTTTCCAACTAAGCCTATCTGTAACCCAGTTGAACTAGATACCTCATTTATATTATCTGTTGGTAACCCTACGTACAAACCACGGCGAATGCCCGGTGTGCGCGCACATAAATCTGTCCAGCGCGACAATCCATGGCGTTTCTGTCGAGCATTCATTTACATGTTTATATCTTAGTTACTGCTATAAATTTACGTTTAATTGCATCAATGGATACAACTGAAGCCTTCGGCGTTTCAAGGCTCGCTACTGAAACTTCGTGTGGAGTTCGGACTCATAGAAAGTCAAAAGCTTGACATTTTATAGTACGGGGCACGAGTCGTGAGCAAAGAGTGACACCTGCGCAGTAGTTAATTTTCGGTCTGTTTGGCGGAATGAAGCAGGGGGAGCACCGAGCTGCACACGATTGGTTCGTCAGTCGATGCTCGTCGTCTATTAGATTCTCGCGTGTCATTTGGCCAAAAGTGTACATGCGCGAGCTTGCCCCCACTACTGCCTATCTGTGCTCACCACTCGTGCCTTATACCTCTAGCTAGAACACTTTGGAGATGTGCGTCAATTCCTCCTGAAATACTGCGTTTTTTTATTCAACGTAATTTTACATCCATGCTCACAGCTCTGGTGTCTCAGTGCCTTGCTGGTGCAGCCGTTTGCGAATGACCCAGTATATTTGATTTTGTGAGGAAAACTCATGAGGATTCTATAGCTCGGTGCTACCACAGATACCGAATAGTACCCTGCTGGCTGGCTACTACTCAGGGGCGTAGCAAGGAGGAGGCGGCAGGGGCGGTTCGCACCGTGTGTGTATCATAAATATTAAGATTTCTGAACGCAACTAGATGACGTCACCCTGTCATCAGAACGATGTTTTTAAACTGGATTATAACAACGTGTTTCTTTCTTATTATTTACTGAGTTTTATTTACCTACCAATATCATTTGAATATTGATACATGGCGCAGTCGGAGTAGAACCCCTTCCAAAATGGCTTTTACATTTAATTTGCCAGATAAATTAATCATCTCGGGTAATCTCTCTCAAAACTGGAAGAGTTTCAAACAATCTTTGGAAATCTATTTACTCGCAGCCGGATTACAAAATAGTGAAGATGATAGGAAGATAGCAATTTTATTAAATATAATAGGCGATGATGGCCTTAAAATATATAATAATTTCACCTTTAAAAATAAACAAGATGTTAAATATGAAGAGGTTATGCAGTCTTTTGAGAGCTACTGTAATCCAAAAAGGAACATTCTGCACTCAAGATTCATTTTTTATGAAAGGAAGCAGGAGGCAGATGAGCCTTTTGAGCAATTTCTTACAGATGTTAGAAAATTATCGAAAGATTGTGATTTCAAGTCCTATGAAGCAGAGGCAATAAGAGACAGACTTGTTTTAGGTGCTAATGACTTGATTACACAAGGCAAGTTAATTCTGGAAGGAGATGTCGAGTTGGAGAATGTTATTACCAGATTTCGGGTAGCAGAAATAGGTAGGAAGCATACTGCAGAGATCCAAAAGAAAAAAGCGGAAATAGCTAAAGTTTCCGCTAAGCAGCCTACTAAACAGCCTACTCCACCTATGGTGATGAAATGTAAATGGTGCGGCCAACAACATGAGTGGAAACTTTCAGTTTGTCCAGCAAGGGGAGCAAAGTGCACTAAATGTAATAAATTTAATCACTTGGCAGTGGTGTGTCGCAGCAAGTTCATCAAATTGGTTGCAAGTGAGGATCAGCCTGGTCAAGATGATAGTGATGTTGAGTACTACTGTGGTAGTATCCAAAAAAAGGTATGTTCTGCAGAATGGACCCAATTGTTATTAGTGGAAGATACCAAGAGCTGTAAATTTAAACTTGACACTGGTTCAGATGTCAATTTAATCCCTATGAATATTTTTCAAATGATAAATCAGAGAAAAAAATTGAAATTGGGTCACTGTAAATTTAGATTGCAGGCTTACAACAATACTGTAATAAAAGCTTTTGGTTCTGTTTTACTAGAAGTGAAATTAAAAAATAATTCTTATCTGATAGATTTTATTGTGACAGACTCACGATTCCAGCCAACCCTTGGCAAAGATGCCTGTTTACTACTAGGCTTAATTGTAAGAAAGCGTGTTGATAAAATTGATATCTCAAAACATGATATTGTTACAGATGATTCAGGCAAACAGAAAATAATCTCCGAGTACCGAGATGTGTTTATTGGTACAGGCAGGTTTCCAAATGTGTACAGTATTTTGTTGAAGGAAGGTTCTGAACCAGTTTCAAAACCCCCACATCGTATTCCTCTGAAGTTGAAAGAAAAATTAAAAATTGAGCTTGAGCGTCTGTGTGAAAAAGGTGTTATTTCTAAAGTTGATAATGCCACAGAGTGGGTTAAAAGAATTGTTATTGTAGAAAAAGATGAAAATGCGATTCGGGTATGCTTGGATCCACGCGACCTGAATAAATGTATTCTAAAAAAATACTATGAGATTCCTACCATTAATGACCTTAAAGCAAAAATATGTGGTGCAAAATATTTTTCAGTTCTTGATTTAAAAGAATCTTTTTGGCAAATCGCACCCCCCCTGGAACAAGGATGCAAGTCGACTTGCGTGTTTTTTTTTTTATTGCACTAAAAAATCAATAAATATTTAATACGTATTGTCAATTTTTTTCATAATTTTTATCTTCAAAATGAAGGAATTAAATACAATTATGTAAAATATTGCAACATCAAAATATTTATATTTCCATCATAAAAACGAAGTTAATATATTTGCACTTAATTATTTACTAAAGTTCCATATGAATAAAAGCATATTCATACTTACATACATTTTGAACGAAAACTTAAAAAAATATTTTCGAATAACTATAGCTGCATACTTGTTTTAGGATTTATTTGGTGGGTATCGTTGTGCAAGTCTAGTTGCTTAATTCTTCCACGAAACTTTTGTCAATATTGGATTTTATAACAATTGATACGTATTTTTGTAAACAGAATTTCGAAAATATTTAGACGTAATTAGAGAAATAGCTTAGTTTAACGTTAGGTTTTGTTTTAAAAGTTTCATAATTAATAAAAGTGAATTATTCTTGGAAGTATTTTTATAAGTTTCATGGTGTAAAAACAGTTAAGTAAAACTAGCAATGAATTTAATTGTCGTAATTAACGACACATATATTTGTATCTACCTGAAAGTAAAAGTGCGATTTATGTTATTTGTTGTTTACCAATCAAGCTATCGAAATTCTTCCATAGTTTAATCTTTAATACAGCTAGTAACTACTGTCAGTAAAAATAATTAAGTAGAGTGTACAAAAAGTAATAGGTTTTTGCTGAAATAAATAATAATCCAACAATTACTAAAAACTTTTTAATATCGTGCAAAATCAACAAGTTGAGCTTATGGGTAGTACTACCTATACCTATTTATCATAATTATAGTTAACATAGTGCTAAATCAACACGTTTATAAAGTAAATTAAAAGATACTATCAGTAACGATATCAAAATTATCCTCATTCCTGGTAGATTGCGGACGCAAATTTATATAGAAGGTCTGATAATGTGGTGGGATATGATTATCTCTACACAGACATATTAAGTCTTTGTATAGATTTTCAGATATCGATAATGGTGCATCACTTAATTGGGTTAAAACAGATGGCCCTCTTATATTTTCACTACCTGATGTTATCTTTCTCCTTCCGACCCTAATGCAACGATTTTTGCCTACAGTTATTGGTGTCTCATCATCAAAATCATATCTTATGCCGCTGCTGCCTTCCAGGTGACAAAGGATCTACAGTTTTTTTTTTCTCCTGACATGGCTTTTGCCCAATTAGAGTTATCAGTTTCATGAAATCCAAAAATTCTTGTTGTGTAATTTCTTTTACGTTATATCTCTGTCCTTGTACATTAGAATTTCTGATAATTGCGCAAATTTCTTCAGGTACATACACATACATGTTTTTTTTTACTTTTTTCAATGCACAAATGCATGGAGTCACCCTCATTTTGGGTGTGACCTTTTTACAGACATGTCTGGAGAGAAAACAAATTGGACAAAGATAAAAGAGATTTCTGTAGATCCTTTGTCACTTGGAAGGCTGCTGATAAGATATGATTTTGATGATGAGATACCAATAATTGTAGACACAAATCGTTGCATTAGGGTCGGAAGGAGAAAGAAAACACCAGGTAGCGAAAATATAAGAGGGCCATCTGTTTTAACCCAATTACTTATATGATGCACCATTAACCTCAAGTGATATTAAAATTAAATTTATACGTCATAGGAAGGAACTAGCATCTAAGATAAAGGCTCGGCCTAGTTTAGATGCTAGTGGATAATTCAATTAAAATAAACACTATTATGTACCTAGATTATAGACCTCAATGTATTTATTTTTTGGTGAATACATTATTATTATTATTCTCTTTATTTATTTTGTAACATAAAACTTTTTTTTTATAACATTACAATTAAAAATTAAAAATATTATAAAAAAACCTAATCCTAATACAAATACGTTTTTTTTACAATATTTCTATAAAACTAATAATGTTATAAAAAACCTAATCCTAGAGTCCCGCCGGCAGCGGGGTAGGTCCCAAGCTACCGTTGGTTAGGGCCGCAGAGAGAGGAACCTCCTGACGAACTCTCCAGAAGTAACGCTTTCTGTATCTATGACCCTTGACCCAGCTATCTAGCGAGAGACTCTCAAGGTGTTGGTCGAGACTCTTCGCTATGAGACCGTTCGCCGAAACAACTATAGAAACAATGACCGTCGAATCAACATCCCACATGGCGGTTACAGGCGGGTCGGCCTTCACGAGGTTCTCATCATGGGGGATGGTGATGTCGACGAGTCTGCCCGGCGCTTCAATCGATCTGTCAGCACGATATCAGGCTTATTGGCTACAATAGTCCTGTCCGTGATGACAAGATCGATCCCAATAGAGCGTGGCCCGATAATTTTCGAGAACTGGAGCAGGTTAGCAACTTATAGTACGGTATTTCGGACTCTACAAGGCCGTATTGAAGAGCAAGTTGCTGGTGAATGATTCTGGCTACTAGGTTATGTCTGTGCAAGTACTCGCCGTTAGCAAGATGAGAAAAACCGGAGATAATATGCCTGAGTGACTCTCCGGGACGGCGGCATGCTCGACAGATGTCGACCGTACCGTCCTTTAGGATATATTTCCGGTAGTTATTCGTCTTGATAACTTCGTCCGCAATTGCAAAGACAAAACCTTCGGTTTCCCCAAAGAGGTCACCAAAGCGTAGCCAGTTCACCGACGCGAGCAGATCTACATCGGGCCCTGTTAGGGCCCTGTAGAACCACCCGTGTAGCTCCTTACTCTTCCATACGTCCCTACGGTCCTCGGAGCTTAGCACCTTTGGTCTGCGCCAGTTCTCTTTGCCAAGGATAACGGGGTGAGGCCCCTGTCTACTGCCACTACATCGCAATGCATCCCACACTCGTTGTTAAGGAAGATGTGTCGTGAGCAGGAGACGGACCCTCCTATCCAGGGCGTCCAGCTCATTTTAATTATTATTGTCGATATCTGAAAATCTATACAAAGACTTAATAAGTCTGTGTAGAGATAATCATATCCCACCACATTATCAAACTTTCTATATGAATTTGCGTCCGCAATCTACCAGTAATGAGGATAATTTTGATGTCATTACTGATTGTAATTCTTCTTAATCTTTTAATTTACTTTATAAACTTGTTGATTTAGCACTATATTAAACTATAATTATGATGAATAGGTAGTACTACCCATAAGCTCAACTTGTTGATTTTGCACGATATTAAAAAGTTTTTATTAATTGTTGGATTATTATTTATTTCAGCAAAAACCTAGTACTTTTTTTACACTCTACTTAATTCTTTTTAGTGACATAGTAGTTAGTAGCTGTATTAAAGATTAAACTATGGAAGAATTTCGATAGCTTGATTAGTAAAAAGAGGTCGCTGCGCATAATCGAGGATGTGGGTTCTAGTACCGCTCGATTGGGTCAGGGATTGGAAGTTATGCAGATTAATATTATACATAATGTTTGATTTGACTTTTAATGCTTTATTATGATATTTCTTATGCATTACTCCTAAAGATTCTTAATATTTTGTTAGACCGCATTGATTGACCCGCTGCAAGTCAAAGGCTAACCTCCCGTCTTCCTATTTCTTCCTGTCCATGGTAACCACAAACCGGTCCTTTTCATAGCTCGTCTCTCCATAAAAATGAGTTTTCACAAATAAAAATATAATTATGCAAAAATATTTAAACTTATTTCTTTTTAGTAAAGCTATAACTTCAAATACTACCATAAGTAATGTAATGTTTCACAAGGTAAAAGTATGTAATCCTTTTTACACAAACGAGTAGCTCGAGGAAAAACTATGTAAACCACACTTACACATTGAATGCACTACCAAATCAGAATGCAAATACAGAGTTATCTGCAATAATACCGAACAGCGAGACTTCCTTAACATGTCAACAATGCAATATTCATAATTACTCCATCAAGTGTTTAATATGTTTCGGGGAATAATTAAGCAACGCTCCTTTTTAGGTATTTCTCAATACACATTGAGTAAATTTAAAATATAAACACGCAGGCCCCTCACAGGTAATTTTAGCTATCATTTGATGTATACTACATATTTTTAACACTGTTGATAAATTTTTAAAACAGTTTTTTTACGCTCCTGAAAAGTTGGCACTTTTCACTTACAACATTCTTCCAGGAAGGGTGCGAAATTGGGCTCTCTGAAAGTAGTAAAAAGATTTGTACTTTTGCTTCTGTGTTTGGAACATACAATTTTAATGTACTACCTTTCGGTCTAGATGTTTCGGCCGAAGTTTTTCAAGAAAATTGTGAAAATTGCTTTAAGGATATTGACCATGTTTTTATCTATATTGATGATTTCTTAATCTATGGTAAAACTAAAGAGGAACACGACATGGCCTTAAAAAGAGTGTTGTCTAGAGCAAAGGAATTAGGAATAAAATTTAATTTAAAAAAGTTTCAGTACCTTCCTCAAATAGTTAGGTACTTTGGTCATGAGATAATTAATGGTTGTTTGATGCCAGATAAAAATAAGATTAAAGCAATAAGGGAATATGACATGCCATATGATAAGCAAAGTTTACAGCGATTTCTGGGGATGGTCAACTATATGAGAGACTTTATACCAAACCTTTCTGAAATAACAGGCCCCCTAAGGGAACTTTTAAAGAAAAATATAGTATTCCAGTGGCTGGGTATTCACGATGAGTGTGTTGAAAGAATAAAAACATTACTGATTAGTCCTACAGTATTAAGAAATTTTGATCCAAAACAACCACTAGTTATCCAGACTGACAGTTCAAAGAGTGCAATTGGTTGTGTATTGTTACAAAATAAACAACCCATTGCATTTGCATCAAAAAGTTTAAGTAAATCAGAATGTGAATATGGTCAAATAGATAAGGAATTTTTAGCTATTTTGTTTGCTTGCAAGAAATTCCATTACTATATATATGGCAGACATACTGTGGTGCAGACAGATCATCAACCGCTGGTTGCACTTATGAATAAAGAAATTTACTCTATTGCATCTCAAAGACTTCGTAAAATAAGAATTAAATTAAATATTTATGATATTGATGTACAATATGTCAAAGGGTCCATGATGTTAATTGCAGATGCATTGAGCAGAGCATCATCAAAAGCAGATCCTGATACTTTAGAAAAGTCACTAGATCGAGTCACTAGATTCATACTGTTAATGTTAGTGATACCTTTTTATCAGAAATAGCACAGAAAAGTCTTTGTGATTTAACACTTTCTAAATTAATTGAATTTTATAATAATGGTTGGCCAGTTGTGTTTGATAGAGTTCCAGATTTTGTTAAATGCTATTGGAAGTTAAAAAATGATATTATTGTTGAGAATAATATAGTGTATATGAATCATAGGATTATTATTCCTGTATCTCTACAAAAGACAGTTTTGTCTAAAGTGCACTCTTCTCATTTTGGTATAACAAAAACACTGGGCAGGGCAAAATCATTGTTTTATTGGCCAAATATGAAGGATGACGTTATTTCATTAGTAAACAAATGTAGATTGTGTGAAAAATATAGTATGAATAAAACGAAAGAACATATGATTTTGGATGAGATGCCGTCACTGCCATAAGAGAAAATTGGGTGTGACTTTCTTAAATTTGCTAATGAGAATTATTTGATTATTGCAGACTATTATTCAAAGTGGTTTGACTTAATTAAAGTAACATCAATGACTGCTGGGAATGTAATTAAAATATTAAAATCTCTTTTTGCTAATCATGGGATACCAAGTGTTGTAAGAGCAGATAACATGCCATTCAATTCCGTTGAATTTAAAAAATTTGCTAAAGAATACACTTTTTCTATTGTCACATCTAGCCCATTGTATCCAAAATCTAATGGATTTATTGAGCGATATGTTGGTATTGCGAAAAATATTCTTAAAAAATGTAAATGTGAAAATTTGGATTTAGACTTAGTTTTACTAGAATATAGAAACAGTCCTGTATTAGATTCACCATATAGTCCATCACAATTGTTACATAGTCGTACAATGAGATCAATATTGCCAATTCATAGGGAGCTTCTTGTTCCAAAAATTGTAACTGATTTTAAAGTATTCCAAGGTAAAAGAAATGTTATAAATAAGACAAATTATGACAAAACTTGTAAACATTATAATTATATATTTAAAGAGGGGCAAGATATAGTTTATTACAAAGATAAAGAATGGTGTCCAGCGAAGTTGGTTGGTTCACATAGCTCACCAAGGTCTTTTTTTATTGAAGATGAGAAAGGTAGTATTTTAAGAAGAAATTCATCACAGATGAAACCATCAACTGAGTCTCAGGACTCAAATACTCATACTCCTAAGTTAGAGCAAGCTGCTAAACCGGAGGACTCAAATTCTGATGTTGCAGCAGAACATGTTGTAACAACATCTTCTAATAGACCTAGGAGAGAAGTGAAACTTCCTCAGTATCTGAATGATTATATAGTCTCTTAGTTTAAGGGGAAGATGTATCATAAATATTAAGATTTCTGAACGCAACTAGATGACGTCACCTGTCATCAGAACGATGTTTTTAAACTGGATTATAACAACGTGTTTCTTTCTTATTATTTACTGAGTTTTATTTACCTACCAATATCATTTGAATATTGATACAGTGTGTCACCCCCAAAGGGGTCTGAGTCAAAATAAAACTTAGGTACACAAAACTTCTGATTATAAAAAGAAGAAATATTGAAGTTTTTTGCCATCAATTAGCCATACAATAGAGGCTTTAAGAAGCAATAAAATCGCATCATATTTTCGCATATATTTTAAACAGTTTTCTTTTTCGGGGTTTTGGATTTCCGCACGGTGCCATCCACGCTATATACGCCACTGGTACCACTCTCATGATACAAATCTATTACTTCAAATCAGAGAATTAGAGTTATTTTCATAATTTTTAGTATATTTGAAGACGATAAAAAAAATTAGTTTTTCTTACATGTACTAGAATTTGACCAAGGTTTTGAGATGTTTCCCTTTGACACCACACCCGTAGCTCGTATCAATAAGCCAGGCCGTCACACATATTAGTCTATTAGGCCATATCTTGAAAACAAATGAACCGATTTCGAAAAATCTTGCACTATTTCCACAGTTGATGTAAATGTAAGCAAAATAACAAGAATCGTTACAATCCGATTAATAGTTTCGGAGATATGCGTGCATACACTTATAAAATGTTGTATATTTGTTTGGTAGCCCTAATAGATTTATCTGATATGTGACTGAATATATTGAAGTTCCAATAATATTACATACATATACGTTTCGAATTGATAATGTCCATATTTTGAAATCGATTAATAAAGTATTTTGATTTTGTCTAGTCGTGTATTGCTGAAAGACGTGTACAGTCATGCGGCAAAATATCGTAACTTAAATCACCAATCAAGCGGAGACTCACAAGCATTTAGAGGAGTGTTTATCCAAAAAGGGAGATGTCACCAAATAATGTCTGCGTAAAGTTATATAAAAGATCCTTCAGTGAACGGAAGCCGTCTACGTCGGCGCCGACAACTTGAAGGGGCTATTGTATCTCCCCGCATTCAATCTGGCACCGGCGGTGTACAGTCCACCGCATATATACCGTAAGATGTGGTACCGATTTGACGGGCTCTTTCTTAAGTGATTTATTTATTCTATTATGATAAAAGGGATCTTAGTTTGTGTTAAAAAGAAAGTCAGCGGGAATTTTGTATTTATTTGCGTAGATTTCCGATCGTTTTGTATGTAAGTTGTATTTATAGTAAAATTGTGTATATTCGCAAGTTTCTGTGTATCAGTTTTATTTTTACCCGACTGACCCGGAAGGATGTCATACATATATATATAGTATACTACCTACTAATTCTTAACTGAAGAACTCATTCATTAATAAAACTAAAATGTCTGATATAAAATAGGAGGATTAATTTCTGATTAATGAGGTAGGGTAGGGTAGGGTAAGGTAGGGTGGGGGTAGTGGTAGGGTAGGGTAGGTTTGGGTATAGGTTAGTAGGACACCACGCGAACGATGTCGTGCCGGGCAGCTAGTACCTTATAAAATTCTATAGATTAAAGAACTTGATTTTCTCTTAACAGTAAATTTTTGGTTTACGCAGATCATCATAGTCATAATTTTAAGTTTTTATTATTTCTTGCATTTTACTAGTTTAATGAAATTATTTTGGTTGCACACAATAAATAGTATTGAGTAGTTAACTGCATACGTGTAGGTAGGCAGCTTCGGGTTCCTTGGGTCCCTTTGGTTCCCCATGCGGGTGTAAGGCTGTAAGCAAATATAAATCTCAACAGGAATACATACCGTCGATACCGAAGCCAAACACTTGTACTGCCATTCCAACCGCAGATCATAAAACATAGAGATATGCGGATAAGGAATAGTGCGAGAGACGCGAGACAAAGCGTTCACACGGCTACAGATCAAGCTATACATTTCCAATATTTATTTAAAGGAGAAATTTAAACATTGAACATTATTTTGCATTGTTATTTGTTTTAGCCATCATTCATACATCAATCCACCAATTTTCACCCGACGTTGTTGCCATACCAAACATACGGACACAACGTTTTGTATCCTCATTTAGAATGCGGACAACAAAGGAGTGAAGCTTTCGGCGTCTGTTTCCTCCCTCTTATAATCTACGGACTTTCAAAGCTAGAGTGAAGATTTTTTCTGGGAAAATGTGCTCGTCTATGGTCGGGTCAGTGGCCTATCGCAAGCACAGCGATATAAATAAAAATCAATTATTGTCCGCGTACCTAAAGGTGAAAAGAATCACAGAACCACCACCTTCTGTAAGTTAATAAAATAAGCCTCATGCATGAAAGTTCATCACTTGAGAATGCCATGACCGATTTGTCATATTTTTTTGTGTGTTACGGAATGAAAAATTGGAAAGATGAAACATTTGGAATTGGTATTTTTGAAAGTAAGACGTCTGTTGGATCAGCTCATATCATATAATATAAGGTGGAGATTTCGAGATGGCATATTTTCAAAACCTATGATGAATTCTCAGATATATTTTTTACTTTCCATAGTAAATGTCAACCTTGCTGGATCATAATTTTCATACATTATGATCCAGCAAGGTTGACATTTAAACAAAATTTTGAATTCAGTGTTGGTCCCATTATAAGTTGTTCAGCATGACTAGCCCAACATAGGTTTCGAAAATATGCCATCTCGAAATCTCCACCCAGTATAAAAGAAAACCGTACGTGTCATTCATTTCAGCAACACATCTCCATATTTCCATGCTCTGTGCCGTACCCGTACTTGGCACTCTTATTTACTTTATCTGTTATGAGCGTGTTTGTTGATGCTTATTGAAACACTCTTCGATACATTGTATCAATATTTGTTTGTTTGTGTATATGTCTGCCGTAAATATCAGCGAGTGAATACTTTTCCGTTCCGCACGGACGGAGTAAGAAAGTAAATAATTCAGCTCTACTGTGTGTCATTTGCACGTAACATTTTGCTAAGGTAGAAATGTTATAGGCCTATGTGTGACCAAAATGTTATAGGCCTATGTGTGACCAAAATCTCACCATGACTGTCTATTATGTAGCGTGGCCGATTCTGTTGTAAATCGCACTAAAATAATTTTAGTCACATCACATCTCTTTCTTATATATAAAGCTATTTAAAACTGTCCTCCTACCAAAACGCGAAGTTTTCTTAAATTTTCTACGCATATATTTTTTTTTTTCCTTAAGAACCTTCTTACGTGTCTCTAGATTATTATGGTGCGTCCATGCTTGGCGAACCGAGCACGAGCCGAGTCACGAACGAGCACACTGCGAGCGCGATTCGCTTAGCGTGGATGGGCTTGCGAGTCGCGAACGAGCATTCGTAGCGTGCTCGACTGCGCTCCGCCCGATTGTCAGTTTTTTCACGAACACAGGGATTCGCTTCTAGCTCGTTGTAGGCTCTTTGAGTACGTCCACGCTTGAAACCATGAGCGACGAACGAATCCTGTTCGTTCGAGGCTCGGCTCGCTTCGCGTAGCATGGACGCACCATTAGAAAACATTAAAAAAAAGATGGATGTAATCTATAAAGTCTCTCAAGTTATGGCGTGACCAAGAGAAATAGGGATTACCTTTTATTTAAAATTTTACTAACCACTTACCATCGATGAAAGATCCCTTTAGAGTAGTAGTGAACAATCAAATTCCGAAAATAGTCAGTGATTTGTCACTGAATTTGAACAGTAAGGGCCAATCACTGCATCGTGTCTTTTTGACTTAGCCAGTCAGAGCGCGTTGTCGGCGGTGGGAAATTGGCGGAATATATTTCAACCAAAATGAACGTCATTGCGCTTCTTTGGGTTAATTGTTCGATGCCTTTTACTAACAATTTCGTAGTTGGATATATTTTATTTGAGTAATTAATTAATCCGCTGGCTAGCGGTTAAAAATAACAATTGTTTTTAATTGTTATAAAACTCTGGACCTTAGACAAGTCAGCATCAGCATCAGCTGATATTAATCTCAAAAAATCAGCATCCACTGGAAACTGCATCAGCAATAAATATGGATCGAAGCAGACCTTAGTTGTGTTTTAAAAAAAAAACTTTATTTTCTCTGTTATATTTTGCCTGAAATTAATAATGCAATATTTAAATTAAGTATGAAATGTCAAATGCGTATCTCCTTTGTTTGTAAACAAGAGACGCAGGGTGAATGAACTCTGGTGGCACGTGGAGTTAGAAATTGCGCAGTTTTGAAGACCCCTGCAGTAGGTTACTGCGTAAATCGTATGGGATAGGGTAGCTGAGATCGTAACTAGCACTCAATTTATTTTGAATTTTAAAGTCAAAACATTTACAATTTAATTAGAGATGGGATGAAAGTCACGTGACTAAAATAGTCACGAAATTGGTGTGGATACGGGAAGAGGAACACCGAATAATATGGATGGATTGTGTGAAAGATGATAATAGTAAGGAAGATGATGATGATTGAAATATAGAATGACAATGTGTATCACAAAAGAAAATAAAACGCATGGTGTTAAACCACAACAAGAATAAAAAACATACTTGTTTTGGGGAGTAGAGTCAAAAGAGAATTTACCTGAAAGATTTATTACTATTAAATTACTAGCTTTCCCTGCGGTTTCAGTCGCGTACCCAGCAGAAAAAGTTGCCCTTATGTCCATTTGGAATGGAAATACGCAATCACTGTGCCAAATTTCCTCGCGAAAAAAACGGATAGCTATACATAAGTGTGACTCGATCAAACAAAAACAACATCTGCAAATTAATCCGACTGACTCAATCATGTGCACTACCATTTATTTATGAATAAAAAAATACTCCATCGCGCAGCAAAAAGCTGAAAAGGCTCAAACCAAAGAGCGTTATTACTCGACCATAACTAATTCATATGCATTCAGCAGCTTTGGCCAGAAATGGAACTTATTAAGTTTGGAATAAATTTCCAACGGATGATTTTCCACTGGATCTCATTGTGCTATTTGAATGACGAACGTGCTCAATCAGACTTCTTTTATTATTATAAAAAAAATATCTTTTGTTTAAAAAAAAAGCATGAGGCATCGAACAATTAACCAAAAGAAGTGCAATGCCGTTCATTTTGCGCACTGATTGGCTAAGTCAAGGAACACACTAAACATTTAGATGCGGAGATTGGTCGGATGTTGGATGTTTACATTTAATAAGTAAAAAAATATGATGATGCTGAAGAGTTTCTATGTTAAATTGCGCTAATCTAAGTAACTACTAGTCCGATTTGAAAAAATGCTTTTACGTCAGATAGTCCGTTTATTAATGCAGAATATAAGCATAATATCATAACGATATTACTACTAAAACCACAGAGCACAGATATTATAAAAAAAAAGTCTAATGGCCAACTACATCAGTGTTTACCCGATGGATAGGGCTCATGTATTTAGGTGACCCATATTCATCCCCTGGGGAGCTGTGAGATGCAGGGGACTGCAATCAAATCACTGTTGCGTAGTTGAAGGAGGCCGGTGAATTGCGACCCCTGGCGTATCGCTCGCTAATTGACTGTAAATAAATTACGATTAAATTCTATTTATATTCTTTTGATTGATTATACGTAAAATACATTAGTGCTTATTTAAAAAAAACTGATTATAATAGAAAATATGAAAACTTTGCTACATAAAAGGAAAAGGAACCCCTTTTATTCGCATAGAGACGATAATTTAGTAATTTAAGTCTATGTCTAAATCTATTATATCAAAAAAAATGTTTAAACATTCAAAAACGTTACAACTGAAAAAATCATATAATAGGCACTGTGAATAAAATGAAACACTATTTGTTTTCGATTCAATAAAATACTGAGAACATACAAAAAATATGTTAAACATTTTTATGTTGATTCTCCCTTTCTATCTAATTCAATCAAACAAAAAGAGATATCAGCAATAATAGAGATTTTTTGGTAATAAAGCACAAACCTAAGCAAATAACGCGGCCAAATCTGATTGAACATTTATCTTATTTATTGAACGATCATCAATTTGTTATTGTTCTTGTAATTTAGAGATCTGCGGTTATTAGTATAAAGTTTATTTTGCTTCGTAATGATGTTTTCCTTTAGAAATATAAACAGACTAGCTGTCGGGATAGCTAGGTTTCAACTGCGTTATCAGAATTAGTATACTAAATTTATCTCCGCAGTTCTAGTTACTCTTCTAACAATTATTAATCAAGGCGGGACTGTTGGCGTGGTTGGTTAAGATTCCACCTATCACGCCGCAGGTCGTGGGTTCGATTCCCTTCCCTTTCGATATAGGTACATTTGTGTCCATGCAACAAAACAAAATGCAACAAAATGAAGTTTTATGTATAATATCAGTTATCTGGTTTCCATGGTACAAGCTCTGCTTAGTTTGGGATCAGATGACCGTGTATGACGAATGTCCCAGGATATGTATTTATTTTTAAAATTTCCACAGAGATCGGTTTGGTAGTTTAGTCTTGACGTCACAAACAGACAGATGGACTTTCGCTAAATTAGTTTATTCATTTAGATTTTTTTATGCTCAAAACAAACTAAGATTCATTTTGCTCTGTAAATTAATATTATTATAATAGTTAACTTATTCATTTTTTTTTACAATTTTTGTTTTAATTTAAGAATCTATGTTTATTTTAGTTGATGTAAGAAGACTTGGAAATATTTCCATTCAACTAATAAAACTGCATTGTTACTACGTCATACATCTTCATTATTCCGCGCAATTAATATTTATCTGTAGAAAAATACACTAAAGCGCAGCCATTTTAATAATAATTTAGACCAGGGGCTCCCAAACTTTTTCAGTTTGCGGAGCACCCACAGGTTTAGTATTTTGTCTCGGCGCCCTAGACAGTCGAAATAGGGTACAATTATACTAAATGAAGCTGTAGTCACGAATACCTAAGCTTAGTTTCAGGAGCACCTTATGGCGCCCCTCCTTGCTCTCTACGGCGCAAATTTGGGAACCCCTGATTTAGACAATAGTTAAAGCATTAAGTAAACGGAGTGCTCGTTAAATTATAACGGTTCATTCCATATATTGATCCCGCGTTCCTTCAGGCACACCTGTAGCTGAAACAGGGATGAATAACCAACCTAAATAATCCACGAATAGGGTTCAATATTCCTTACACTGTCTCGTTAAATTAAAAATATGTGGTTTGTTAAGAAATAGCAGTTGTTCAGTATACGTGCTCAGTTAAATTATGTACTTGTTACATCAATTTTAAGCCCTTGTCTACTGAAACGCTACTCAACCTTACGTTGTGATTGAGCCGTTATTTAAATTTTAATTGTATGGGTTGCAGTGGTTGTCCACTGCTGAACATAGGCCTCCCCCATTGACTTCGGTTTTGGGCCGCTTGCATCCAGCGCCCGCTCAGTGATTCTGACTGTTGGCGACCTACAAATGGTTGACCTACCTTTTTTTGGCATTTAATATTCAAATTCATTGTGTGATTTTCTATGTCATTGATTTTGTTTTATTTTCTTTCACTTGTGAAAAATATACGCTGGTGAACAGTCATGGTTTCATTCTAAGCTCCTAAACATTGCTCATCCTCAACATTGGTGTCAGAAGTAAAGGATACAATGCCTATGAGAACTAGGGCTCGCTCACTTGCCGAACAAGTCGCTCCACCGTCTGTAAGTCGATGCAGTTCAGAGAAGGTAAGCTCATTAGTTAAGTCGCTCACAAAGTCAAGTGCACATTCTACCCACACTATAAAGGCGCAAAAGTTGGCCGCCAGGGTGGAACATGCACGGCGCCTTGCTCAAATTGAAGCAGCCGCTGCCGATGCAGCCGCTACAGCCGCTAACCGCAAAAAAGAGTTAGCAGACCTTGAACTCGAAGCTGAGCTTGTTGCCATTGCTAGCAACGCTTCTTGCAGCTTCAAACGAGATCGGGTCGAAGAATGGTTAGTTAGATCTCCGGATAGTTCGGAACATAATAATTCAGTGGTTTCTCTTGACAGGGCAATAGGATATGCAGAAAATCCTAAAAATGCACGTCAGCTTTCTACTTCTGTGGTGCATCTTCCACCGCACAATTCTGCACCCGTCTTGGTGGCCAGAGATGCGCGCCTATCTTCGTTGCCCAGCTATGCGCCCAGCACTGCCGGCGAGCAAAAGAAGGTTCAAGACCCAATATACACCACTTTACATGCATCAGATTTAGGTACACAACATATTAATAAAAATTGTAATGTTCTCAGAAATAAAAGTAGCAATCAAACAGTAGGTACTCAAGATAACTTTATTTTACTCGCTAATGCCATCGCGGACCTGGGAAAGAAGAAAATAAAGGTGAGTCATATCCCTAAGTTTGATGGTCGTGCTATGGACTGGCTTCCTTTTAAAAGGGCCTTTGAGCAGTCCAGGAAGAGCTTCACACCGAGCGACAATATCGCCAGAATTTCCGCAGCTCTCCACGGTCCGGCGCGAGAGGCTGTTATTATGCTTCTTGCATCCGCAGACGATCCGGACCAGATAATGAAGTCTCTCGAAACTCGGTTCGCTCAGCCTGAGAACATCATACTTCAGCAACTAGCTCTTGTTCGTGGTCATCCTAGACTCAATGATGTTTCGCGTGAGCTCCACGTCTTCGCCTGTCGTATACGAAACTGTGTAGAAGTCATTCGACTTCTCAACCAACCGGAGTATCTTGCGGCTCCCGAACTTGTCAACTCAATAATTGGTAAGCTAAATCCTCTGCTTAGGTCTAGATGGGCGGATTTTGCGGCCACGAGGGTCGGCTCTGGCATGTTCAAATTAGAAATTCTGTCAGAGTTCTTAGAAAATGAGGCTAGCCTGCAAATAAAATTTGGATTTATTATGCCAGAGTTGACACCTGTCGGCAAAAATCAACAAGGTCCACCTGTCAAACCTACTAAAGATAAAATTTATACAATCGCAACTTCTTCAGAATCATCTGTTAAACCAAAGAGTTTTGATTTGTGTAAATTCTGTCAAATGAGTGAACACGAAATTTGTGATTGTCGAGATTTCCTATCTCTCTCTTTAGACGATCGTTGGCAGTGGGTCATAGATAATAAAGTATGCCGTAAATGTCTGAAAAAAGGTTTGCATCAATACAGAAATTGCAAGAAAAGATGTGGTGTTGAAGGTTGTTTCGCGGATAAGCGGCATCATAGGCTCCTGCACAGAGACCGCTCTACAACAACGGCTCATATTGATACACAGTCGGCGCCATCGTTAGCTTCTCGAAATGAGGTACAGTCTGCCACAGAAGCCTGTACTAGTAACGAACCATGTACGTCAAAGGACAAGCAGCGTTCCGCTACCGTAGCTCATAGCTCTATTCCCGCGAATTTGTCCAGTCTCAAGCCTCTTCTTAAAGTCGTAGCAGTTTCTATAATTGGTCCCAAAGGTAGTGTGGATACTTACGCTCTCCTTGATGATGGAAGTTCCGCAACGCTTTTAGATCAATCGGTAGCAGACCTAGTAGGAGCTAAGGGACCCAAATGTAGATTGAATATTAATTGCATTGGTGGATTGAATAGATTGACAGAGGTAAATTATGTTGACATAAAGGTAAAGGGTCGACATAGCATGAACACTTATGACATTAGAGCGCGATCTATTTCCAATTTAGGTATTAATAGTCAATCCGTACGTTTAGAAGATGTCGTTCGATATGAGTATTTGTCAGATATTAAAGACGTCCTGTGTTACGATCACGCAAGGCCCATGTTGCTTATAGGAGCGGATAATTGGGACATTACGCTTCCAAAAGCGGTTCGTCACGGCACTCGCAATCAACCTGCCGCTATTCACACTGCTTTAGGTTGGGTTCTATTCGGTTACATGTCGCATGGGTACAATTTGGATTCAGTCCATCATGTCTCCGCCGACGTTGAGCACACCATGGATTCTTCTTTAGACGTCCTTATTAAAGACTATTTTAAGTTGGACTCTATAGGAATAGTAAAGGTAGATCATCATAGCGATAGTCAGAAACGTGCTTTAAGAATTTTAGAAGAGTCCACCAAACGCTTGGATTCTGGTAGGTTTGAAACTGGTCTTTTATGGCGCGATAATATTTCATTTGTTCCCGATAGCCGTGAGCTAGCATTGTCCAGGTTCACTTGCCTCGAGCGCAAGTTAGCTAAGGACAAATCATATTCCGACGCTTATAAGCAGAATATTCAGGCTATGATTAGCAAGGGTTATGCAGAACTATGTACAAGGCCTCCATCTACTCAAATTCCTTGGTATCTTCCTCATTTCGGCGTTATTCATCCACAGAAGAAGAAACTACGTGTAGTTCATGATGCAGCAGCGAAGTGCGCCGGTGTTAGTCTCAATTCTATGTTACTGACGGGTCCTGATCTTCTTCAGCCACTGCTTAGCATAGTTATGAGATTTAGAGAAGGTCCAGTAGCCGTGACAGGAGATATCAGAGAGATGTTTCCACAAATTAAGATTAGGCCTGAGGATAGAGATTCTCAACGTTTCTTATGGAGAGACAGACCTGACTTGCCACTTCAAGAGTTTCGTATGTCATCGATGATATTTGGCGCAGCTTCCAGTCCATTCACTGCATTATGGGTTAAGAATAGTAACGCTAGTCAATTTCAATTGCAATATCCCAATGCTGTTAGATCTGTCGTTGAAGATCATTACATGGATGATTTTTTGGGAAGTTTTGACAATATCAGTGTAGCTGCTCAGCAAGTCTCTGAAATACTGACAATTCACAAAGCTGCCTGCTTTGAGATGCGATCTTGGGTGTCAAACCATAAGGAAGCTTTGGCTTTAATTCCCGTTGAGTTGCATGCAGTTGACATTAAAGAGGTGGGCTTAGGTCCAGCATCTCCCTCGCAAATTCGTGTATTAGGTCTGACCTGGAAAGTTTACGAGGATAGACTTCATTTTATAAAAACTCTCCCAAAGTTTCCAGTCAAAGTCTCCAAGCGCTCCATTCTATCTTTGTTGATGTCCGTCTACGATCCCTTGGGTTTCTTGACCCCTATTATTATGAAAGGTCGTATATTGTTTCAGAGAACTTGGAAACTAGGCATTGATTGGGATCAAACCTTACCTTGTGCCTTGATTGATGATTGGAAGAGATGGTTTTTGGAAATTCAAAGTATATCTAATAGTGCAATCCCTCGTTGCTACATAGACAATTCTATTAGTAGTATTAAGGACGTTCAACTTCATGTCTTTGCTGACGCAAGTGAACGAGCTTACGCTTGTGTAGCTTATTGGCGTTTCGTTTACGTCGATGACAGCGTGAGTTTGGCGTTTATTGGGGGTAAAGGCCGATTAGCACCCTTGAAACCAGTTTCAATTCCCAGATTAGAACTGCAAGCGGCCCTTATCGCGTCTCGTTTTGGTACATATGCTGTTGAAGCACACAGGCGAAAGCCTAATCAAACGTTTTACTGGACGGATTCTCTAACCGTTTTAAAGTGGCTCCGTAGCGACGCCTGTGCATTTAAAGCTTTTGTTTCATTTCGGGTAGGAGAGATAGCAGAAACAACCAACATTCAAAATTGGAGGTATGTCCCCACTGCTTTAAATGTTGCGGACGACGCTACACGGGATAGTCACGATTTTTCAACGTTGTCACGATGGTTCACTGGCCCAACATTTCTTGTCTCCATACTCGGAATGGCCACTTGAACCACCGTGCAATATCCCTCCGGTGACTGAAGAGCTTAAACGTCATTCGGCATCGGTGGGACTCTTAGTTGTCAATTCGCATCAATTACCTTCACCGGTATTAGCGGACCACCAACGTTTTAGTAGTTGGTTGCGATTACTTCGTGCTACAGCTCGAATACATCAGTGTATAAGAGCTTTTCGGTCAATTTTACGCCTAAATTCAACATTTTCTTCCGATACTCTTCGAGACAATTCAAATTTTCCGTTGCTAACTGTTCAAGACCTCAACGTTGCAGAGGTATATTTATTTCAGAAGGTTCAATTAGAATCATTTTCTGATGAGTTTAATGCCGTTCTAGCAGCACGTCCTGTTTCGAGTGACAGTAGGCTAAGAAATGTTTCACTCACTTTAGGTGAAGATAAGTTACTTCGTCTAGATGGGCGTACTGCCGCTGCTGGAAGCATAGAATCCCATCCGATAGTGTTGGACGGAAAGCATCAGATTACCAGATTGTTGATCCACTTCTACCACGTCCGATTTGCGCATGCAAATAACGAGTTGGTGGTTAATGAACTGCGTCAAAGGTTCTACATCCTCAGCCTGAGACCAACAGTGAGAGCAATGTCACAGAAATGTCAGTTTTGTCGCAATCGCAAGGCCAAGCCTGTAACACCACCGACTGGAGATTTACCAGATGCTAGACTCGCACATCATCAGCGTCCATTTACTCACGTGGGTCTAGATTATTTTGGACCTGTGAACGTCACCATTTTCAGACGCACTGTGAAGAGGTGGGTAGCTCTATTCACATGTATGACCGTAAGAGCAGTACATCTCGAGGTAGTTCAGAACCTCTCCTCAGATTCTGCGATAATGGCTATTCGGCGTTTTATTGCAAGAAGAGGTTCCCCAACTTTCATTTACTCCGATAATGGAACTGCTTTCGTTGGTGCTGCGAAGATGTTACCAGATCTTTTTGACTTCTGCTCCAACAAGAAAATTGAATGGCGGTTTATTCCACCCTCTGCACCATTTATGGGAGGATGCTGGGAGCGGTTGGTTAGGTCAATTAAGACTGCAATTTCAGTAACTTTAAAAGAACGGTCACCCAGAGAGGAGGTACTACTCACGCTGCTGCTTGAAGCCGAATGCATTGTAAATTCAAGACCTCTCACCCATGTGTCTGTAGACGTTGATTCAGAGCATACAATCACACCATTCACCTTTTTAATTGGAAACTCTAGTTATGAACCGGTGGTAAAACTTTTTGATGACGCTGATCTTCACAGGCGCGCCGACTGGAAGAAAGCCCAGAGACTTGCCGATCATTTCTGGCAGCGATTTGTAAAGGAATATTTGCCTACACTTACCCCACGTGAACAGTTACCACAGATGGGTCAACTTAAGATTGGTGATGTAGTTTTCATTGGTGATGGGACGCTTCCTAGAACCTGTTGGCCTCGTGGAAGAATAGTGGCAGTATACCCAGGCAAGGATGGCATAGTGCGGGTTGTAGATGTCGCAACCAAAGGGGGCGTGCTGCGTCGGCCCACACGAAAGGTGGCACTGTTGGTCGCCGGCCAATAGTTTTTGGGTGCTTCACACCGTCGGGGGCCATGTTGGCGACCTACAAATGGTTGACCTACCTTTTTTTGGCATTTAATATTCAAATTCATTGTGTGATTTTCTATGTCATTGATTTTGTTTTATTTTCTTTCACTTGTGAAAAATATACGCTGGTGAACAGTCATGGTTTCATTCTAAGCTCCTAAACATTGCTCATCCTCAACACTGACTGTAAATAAGTAAGTAAACATTGGTGCCGATTCTGTTGTAAATCGCACTAAACCGTAGATAGAGGAAGGCACTAAACTAATTTTAGTCACATCTTATCTCTTTCTTACGAACATTATTGATAAAGGATAGAATATATTTAAAACTGTCAAATTAAATTAGGAGATTAAAAATACTGCCTCTCCCCTGCTTGTATATTAAGGAAATTATTATTTTTATAAAAATGTATCCAAATATTTTTGAAAAATATGCAAAAACTG
This sequence comes from Achlya flavicornis, assembly GCA_947623365.1. Taxonomy (NCBI): domain Eukaryota; kingdom Metazoa; phylum Arthropoda; class Insecta; order Lepidoptera; family Drepanidae; genus Achlya; species Achlya flavicornis. The sequence continues at coordinate 12,805,554 of OX392484.1, forward strand.
AAGAATCACGACATAAATATCGATTAAGGTTTCCAAATTGTAGATTACAACTTTTTAAAAATAATGCGTATTGTATGGCAATCACAATTTATAATAAAGTTCCCGACCGCTTTAAAGAACTTCCCATCAATAAATTTAAACACGTAATAGACAAATGGCTAATGGACAATTTATTTTATTCTGTCAATGATTTTTTACAAACATGACATTTTATAATTGTACATTTTTTATAATATTAACGTGTATTTAATAAATTGTAATTGTATTATATAATTAATTCAATTTAAATTCAATTTTCAATATTTGTAATATCATTAATTTTAACTTTATTATTATTATTAACATTTGTACGCCGTTTTGAGCGGTATATTGTGCTGATTCTATTTTATTCCATGTAACACCTCTTAATATAACACGCATAATTGTGACAAATAAATACATTTCTATTTCTATTTCTATTTCTATTTAATCTTTGCCGTCTTATTTTGTATGTATTAAGGCGTAACCGCGATAGATGGCGACTTTTGAAAACAAGCATTGGACTAATTTGACAGGACTAAATTTCTTACATCCTTTTCTTATGTTTTTTTGTTAGAAAGAGACAGTGAGATTAAAATTAGTTTAGTTGTAAACAACAGAATCAGGGCCGTATCTAAAACGTTTTGAATGCAAAATACATTGAGTACATCCTACTCCTCATGCGCAATTTGAGTATAATACTACGCCTCAAAGCCGGTTGTCATGGACTAAATAAATTAAAACGTAGAAAATGTAAAAAAAAAATGGGGTCCATCCACTCTAGCAAAAATACCAGATTGTATTATGTGGCAGTCACAGCGTGCAAACCCTTAAAGTAACAGGCATATAAATGAAAAGTTTGTTTTGTTGAATGCGGTTTTCAGTGTTGTAGTGTAACTGTTATTGTTATTGCTTTCACTACTGCCTTAAGGGGACGCTTGCGCTTGTCCAAATTTGAGATAAAATTATTAAATCAAAATAAAACTCATTCATACAGCTTCGGCTCTGACAAGGCATCTAAAAAATTACAATCGCCTCTACAACCCCGCTTTGGAATACACCTAAACCATTTAGGTATGTAGGGAGAACTGGGGCACAGTGGATCAGTTGTTTTTTCAAACTGATATAATTTCAATACAAAAACGTTAGATTTTTTCTTAAAATGGACTTTTAACATCTACATAAAAAATATATAGCGTGATCCACTGTAACACATTGGTGTGTAACACTGAATTAGGGATTTTTTGTACTGACTAATTTGGTTGAAATGTTTCAGTGTTGATAGGATCTTGACTTAATAATATTTTTTTATTTTTTTATGGTATCTATACAGTATTGTGTGTGAAGGGTGTATCCGTAAATCTTGAGACAGCCCTTATTTTTTAACCAGGCAGATAATAAAGTTAAAGAGGATTTTTTCCTAAAAAATAAATTATCCACTGTTCCCCATTTATAGATGTTGTAAAAAAGAAATAAGTTGTCCACAAATCTCCGTCTCTCACAAGTCAGACAAAAATCCACACATACAAACACATATAACATTCAAACAAAAAGTTTAACATTCAAGTTATAAATGTTAATAATAAAAAAAGTATGACCAAACTGACTCACTTAAATACTAGGATTTTACAAATATATGTTTTATTATTTAAAGATTAGTAGGTACATTCTACAATATTATTACATTACGTCCCCACTTTTAAAAGTCATTAATTAACTTCACTGGATCAGTTAATTTAAATAATAATCCATCACATTTATTCATATAGTAATATAATATTATAAGAACCCAATTCTCCCCCTTAAATAAAGCTAAGGGGGCGTCCATAAATTACGTGAGGTGTTTTTTAAAATTTTCTGTCCCTCCCTCCCCCCCTGGTGAGATGTCGTGAGATTTTATTCAACCCCCTCCCCCATCCCCCAATCTCACGTGAGATTTTTCAAAATGTGGATTTCTTACGTAAACGCGTTGGATTGTTATTGTAAACATACATACACTCGAAAAACATAACCCTCCTTCCGGGTCAGTCGGGTAAAAAGAAAAAAATAATTTGCTTCGTGCTTTTATTGAAGACTAGTTAAGACTAGTAATCAATATTGCTGAGAATTTAATTATAAGTGTAATAAAAATTTTACAATAGAATACTTAAATCGAAACTACTGAGATTAAAAAAAGAATATCTACTCTAAATCAGTCCATGGAGAGAGAGAAAAAAATTGCGTGATATTTGCCGAGACCCCCCCCTCTCTCCAACGTAAGATTAGATGAGATTTAACTCGACCCCCTCCCCCCCTTAAACATCTCACGTAATTTGTGGACGCCCCCTAAGTATAACACAGAGCAAGTTGGCACTAGTTCGAGTTAATTTGGCTATTTGTTGAATATACTGGCTTTTAGCTGATCATGGGTAGTCAGCCTAATGTTCTACGTTTGTATTTTTAAAGCTTTGCCAATTTACATGTTGAATCTTGCTAACAAATTGCCTAGTAATTTTATTATTATTATCATTAAAGGTCCTTGGTAGCTCATCTTTACTTATATATACTCTACTAGCTGTCCCCTGCGGTTTCACCCGCGTTCCCGGGATAAAAAGTTACCAATAAGTATCCTTCTCCATCCATACTATATATAGGCTATATGCCAAATTTCATCGTGATCTGTTGAGTAGCTAAGCGTTAAAAAGAAATAAACAAACAAACTCACTTTCGCATTTACAATATTAGGTAGTTAGGATTCCATTTTTAAAGAGTACCTATTGCATTGCACCAAGATTTTTGAAAAAATCGGATTCAGTTTTCAAACATGTGTGAAAATAAAATGTAATTTACATCAAAAGCACTAAGGAGTATTGATATCAACTTCGATGCAAATCACCCCTAAAATAACTTTCTACCCCTTTTTGATCCCGTTAGTCGATGAGTTTCAATGAAATACGAAACACGTCTTCCATCAATTCTGTTAAGGAATACTTATGCAAGAAGTAGATCGGACCAAGGAATCACGTTGTCCCATACAAACTTATCCCCCGTTTTTCACCCCCTTAGGGGTAGAATTATCTTGTAATCTATTCTTATCGGATGCCTACGTCATACAAAGAACACACCCTCCAAGTTTCAGGTCTCTACGACCAGCGGTTCAGGCTGTGCGTTAATTCTTAGTCAGTCATTCAGGACAAAGCATTTTATATCATTTTATGTTTTATATGTGTAACTGAAGCGCTCGTGGTGTAGCATGATTAGCCGTTCTTAATCGATCGGCAAAGTTAAGCTACGTCTGTCTTGGTCGGTACCTGGATGGGTGACCGCCTAGTGGTATCGAGCGTTTCCGTGCTTCGGAAGGCACGTAAAGGTCCCGGTTATCACTTAATTGTGATAGTCGTTAAGCTAGTTGGATGCCTCCTAGGCGGCTTGAAAAATTCCAACAGTAGGTTGACCACTAGCCTACCTCCACCGATCCGCAGTGGGCACGCGTGGTGGAGTATCTGCCCATTCCCTTTCACCCTGATTTGTGAAAGGAGGCCTGTGCTCAGCAGTGGGACATTATAGGCTGATGATGATGATGATGAACTGAAAGGATATATGTGTCACCGTATTTTTGTTAAAACCGTTTATTTATAATCTACCTAGCGAGATTATAAACTTCCCGATAAATGGTGAACTGTATCATACTGCTTACAATTTAACGTAGGTATTAATTTCCGATAGTTTGATGAACTGTCATATTGTGAACTGGCATCATACTTGAATGCGTCGGCCGCGCCACCATCTTTGGCGATACGTAACGTAGTTACGTTACGTTAGTGAAGAGAGGTAGAGCATAGCGTTTATTCGCTCAAAGAGCAGCTCGACTGGGGAAGTACCTCCACCTTACAGAATACCGCAGCCAAATAACTTTATGTTGTGTAAAGTTGTGTTCCTGCGCGTGAGTAAGGTTGCCAGAGCTCATAGGGGAGGGGGGATAGGTCGATGACGCGTGAGCAATGCTTCGTGTGTTGCAAGCGTCTATATGGCTACGGTAACCGCTTACCGTCAGGCGGGCCGTATGCTTGATTATCGACTAAGTTGTATAAAAAAAAAAAGTTGATTGTATTTATTGTTTCTTAAAAAAAAATGATTGATATATTTAACTTTGATGTAAAACAATTAAATGTGCATTTTCTTTTATTTAACTCCTATGTTTGTTTTCTAACTATGAATACAGAACGAATTAGGTACCGCCAAGACTGACCAATCAGGGACGGTTCACGATATGTGATATATAAATAGTACATTATGATACATGTGTGCAAAGTTTGTTATTAACATGAGGCGGTAGAGCCGCAAGCGAACGCGATAAGTGAGCAGAGCGAATAATCAATGCACATAACGTACGTATGCGATGAAAATAACAGACTTGTACTTTTTAAGTAGATTTTTTGACAATAATCAACTCCACACAATGAGAACGTTAACAAATATGGCGCGCAAGGTTTTTTTTGACAGCGTTGAACTGTCAAACTATTTTACCCGTTTAAATTAAGAATGCTTGGTCTACACACATATCACTTGCAGTGGGGTATAAAACTTATCATAATCGGGATTATACCTATATCATAAAATTGTGCGGTAATGTAAAGTAAAAAGCACCAGTGCGTAATAAGCTGCATTGAGATACTAAAAGGTGCAATAAATGTCACTTTAAGAGACTTTTAACGAAAATAAAAACAACGGACGCACGAAATTTAATTTTGGCAATTGTTTTTTCGTCCAACTACGCCCGCTGCCATTTCATTCGAGCGAAAACCATGTATAGTGCCTATAACACTGGAAAAATATATGGTCATAAAGATTTCAAGTGTCTGGTGCACAGTGGGCCCCCTGATATATATCAAGAGCAGTGAAGGACATTATATGGGACTTATTTGTCCCATGCGTTTAATTCGGAAGCTTGCTTTTACGTAGAAGGTATTTGCAAAATTTTAAGGAATTATTTTTTCTTATTGTGATATTGGAACTACATTCATAAATCTCTTCTCAGCATATGCAACCCTTCAAACCGGTAGAAGAGTAAGATTAATCATAACAGCTTGCGAAGGTCTATTTAAATACAATAATTTTGATTTTATTCCCTAAAGCTAGGGGTATACCCTCACGTACCGTAAGGTAACCCGTAAAAGAAAGTCTTGACAAACAGGAAACGTCAACTCGAAAAAATTATAACTCCACTATTTTATTCAGACAAGGTTTTTTTTTGTTTTTTTTTTAGTAATTTAACTTCAAGATACCTGAAATAAATAAAAAAATATTTATTAAATTATTGTAGTATCATCTGATCCCAAACAAACTAAGCACAGTTTGTATATACGGCTACACATCAAGCTATACACTTCCAGTATAAGCTGATCTCGCATTGTATAGGATCTCCGTAAAATGAGAGGTGTGCTTTATACTGGAAATTTATAGCGTGATATGTAGCCGTGTGTACTGTGGAAATCAGATAACTGATATAATACATATACTACTTTTCGTTTGAAGATACATAATTAATATACATAATTACACCCAGACTCAGGACATACAGACATGTCCATGCACACAATTGCATATATGTGAGAATCGAACCCACGACCTGCGATGCTAAAGGTGGAATGGCCCCAGTGGCCAACTGGCCCGTCTCTCTAAATCTAGATATATTCAATTAGTTACGTTAAATTATATTCCTTTGAATTTAATTGTAAGTAAATATCTACTTTATAATAATGCCTTTAGGACATAAAACGTTATAATCGCTAACGCAATGCGGGAAACTATTGTAGAAACAAACGAAATTCAAGAGAAAACCTAATTAACTTTGTCTAACCAAATCTAGATTGTACCTTGAATTAACATAATAGTGGTTATAGTTAGTAGGCACTACTTCTAGGTAAAAGTTGAGTTACATAATGTAAATGAAAGATAAATATAATGTGAGTTTGACGGTCCTTGTGTGCGTAAACATGTCGATCTGTTCTGCTGTAATTTATCAGTAATTAATTTCTATATCTTCTTCTTAGTTTTAAGTTTGGCAACCAAATCCATATTCGGACTTATTTCTGTCAGTGTCGAGTTATATTATAATTTCCAGTCACAATAAATCACTTTCACATAATCCTCAGTTAGTCACCGTCTTACTCTAAAATATTGTTTTACTACCATGGTGGTCATTGTACTAAAACTCTTCATGGACTTCTTCTTATTTTTAATTTTGGCAACCAAGCCCAAATTAGGGCCCATTTCTGCCAGTGCCGAGTTATATTATAGTTTCCAGTCACAATAAATTACTTCACATTATAGTCCTCAGTCAGTCACCGTAATAAAAGTCATGTTTTATTACAATGGTGGTCATTGTACTAAAACTCTTCATGGACTTTTTGAGACAACTTGAAAAGTCACGATACATATAATTAATTTCATTTCACTTCACTGGTGCACATGAATTGATCTTTATTGGATAAAATACCACCGATAATATTCAATAAAACTCAAAATACACGAATTTATGAAAATAAAAATGAAAACGCATCGTCACTCTGCAAGTTCCCGCCAAAAAGTCAATTTCTTGTTGTTGTTGTTGTTGTTGTTTATAATATTCGCCAAAAGGCAGGCAATGGTCTGAGCCATACAGCCTAGTCTTATTTTCAATTGTTCATAATATATTTAAGTTCAAAAGGCGAACGCCATGTCTGTTTTTTTCTAAAAAAGGTCAAATCCAAGTCTGATTTATTCAATTCAAAAGGCTAAAGCCATGTCTGATTTTTTCAAAGAAGGTCAAAGCCAAGTCTAAGTCAATTTCTTTCTTCTTCTTCTTATTTTTAATTTTGGCAACCAAGCCCAAATTAGGGCTCATTTCTGCCAGTGTCGAGTTATATTATAGTTTTCAGTCACAATAAATCACTTCACATTATAGTTCTCAGTTAGTCACCGTCCATAAAAGTCATGTTTTACTACAATGGTGGTCATTGTACTAAAACTCTACACGGACATTTTGAGACAACTTGAAAAGTCACGATACACATAATTCATTTCATTTCACTTCACTGGTGCACATGGATGATCTTTATTGGGTAAAATACCACCAAAAATACACAATAAAACTCAAAATACACAAATTTATGAAAATAAAAATGCTACGTCATTCTGCAAGTTCCCGCCAAAAAGTCGTCAGTTTCTTTATCGCTAGGTTAAGTAGTTGTAGTTTTTTCATCCATAAAAGGATATGCAAGGGTCTTTTCCATTTGATTGTAAATGAATATGAATAATGATTTGCACTCGCTAGGTTAACTGAGGGATTAAACACAAATGCAGATATAAAAAAGCTAATAAAAAAGATATTCCAAAAAAAAAGGTTATAATCTTCAACTTCAACAAAAGGATTGCATTATTGATTCACTTTATGCTCAATTCAACGACATGAACGCAAACCTGGTTATTAGTATTTTCAACCGTACCTGCACAAAAAACACCTCACACTTTTAAAATATACACAGTAAACCCATGAACAATTACCTCGGCACACGCTCACACCGACACTAATGGGAGCTGAGTATGGCGACAGATTTAATTCCAATCTGAAATGCATCAAGTAATTACAAATAAAAAGTAGAAACTCGGCGGGCGACGAGAGTGCGGGAAAATTGTGCGGTGGCCATGATTTGTAATTCTTGGAAATAACAATTGGATTATTTTGTTGTGTAAAGATAGTCTTTATTGTCCGCCAAAATGCTGTTGACAAAAAAAACCTTCACATTACAATGTCTTATTGTTAAGAAGCGATCTCTAGCAGACAAAATTAAGATGGTGATGAAATAAAATACGTTAGCAGACTGATGATGACAGATTTAGTTGCTATGTAGCTTATGCTTATGTTGATATAGCTGATATTCCCCTTGTTCGTGATTTTCTCTTTGAATCTATTGTACGTGTAATTTCACAATGAAATATCTGTACCCCGAGTGTAAAGACTTACTAATGCGTTAGCGTTAACTATTTTGTATGGGAGAAATTAGTAACATAATTATTCCGTTAGATGCGCTGTGCCAATTCATATAAAGAAGTGTCGTACTGTTATATACCTTTCATACTGTTTTATTGTTCCCTTTTTATACTACTACAAAGAGGAATCCTACCCACCTGATGGTAAGCGGTCACCGTAGCTTCCAAACGCATGCAAAAATCGATTCACATACACCCTACCTAAAGCAACCCATGGCAATCTTGGGGGCACGGGGCGAGAAGCTCATTCCACCACCTGAGTGACTGCGGTAGCTAGCTCCTTTGGAACTGCCCCGTGCGAGATAATTTTGGCTCCAAGGAGTGAGGATGAATCCCCGTAGATGGCGAGAGGTGCGATAGTAGAAGGTAGTCCTGTAATCACACATCTAGGTCACAGTAGAGTTGCAATAGGTTGTCCTATAAAAAGTTTGAAGTATGGTAGCCCTACCAGTTAACATGCGGGCAACATTAATTAGTAAACAGTCGAGCGTCTGAGTATAGAAACAAAGCGGGATTTTTCTTCTGTTTCGCAGTGCCCTCGGCAACAACTTACTTTTTTTCTAGTCTGCACTTTTTAAAAGAGAATTTCGTGGAAGTATTTTAGAGTTTGGTTGTGATTTAGTGAAAATTTCACGTTATCTATATAGCAGAAGTTTCTATCTTTGAAAATAATAGGCAAGGGTCATTAATCATACATCCTTATGTTATCTGTATATTATTTGTCTTTATCAATCAACAGCAATATTTTACTCAATAACGTCAATAACTTACAACATAACAAAACAACGGTAAATTAAAAGCTACAAAAAACCTCTAAAAAAACCGTATTTTTCAACTAAACTTTGTTTACGTACCGTAAACTACGTAAACGTGGTTATTTCCGTAATTTCCTCAATGGAAGTGAAATAAACAGCAAGGCCTGGAGGCCTAACTATCTCGGTAATAAATTATTCCCGAACGGTAATGGCTCCTATAAAACGTTTGTCCGCCTAGTTTTATACATTGTCTTTGCTGTTTTATGACTTATTTATTTGGAGTTCTGGATTATTTCAATAGATAATAGTTTACACATAAAAGTAATATTCATGGTCATCACTATAGAATGAAAGAGGCCAAAAGCTTATCATACTAAAAAACATATAGACACAGAGCTCATAACCTACATATTTTAAAATTGTTACACCCAAGGAAATTATATACTACGTTACACCAAATTATTATAATTAAGACTTCATTTTATATACATAGTCACTAGATTAATTGATACAATTGTTCTTGTGAGTTGTCCTGTAGACCTCGCGAATTATATGGAAACCCTTTGACGATACATATTTTGAGAATTTCTGGAATAAAATGTGTGCAAAAAAACTATAATGCCATCTAGAAATCTTAACAATTTTTTTCCCAAGTAAAATAGCTTATTGAAAACAGAGCAAAGATCAAAGTACATACACACATAACTCAATCTTTTGTCTAATATTACCGCACGTACGTGTCATCACGTGAAGCTGCATTTGTGTGCCTTGGGATGTTGCAGACGACGGGCCGTCTAAAGTTAGGAGCCTTCTCGCTTTGCTTCTACCACGAAATTCTCATGCATAGCACACTTTATAACTAAACGATCGCATTTGGTTCGCAGACCATTGCTGTTTTGTCTAGAGCTAGAAATGTCATTTACAAAATGTTTAATTAGGTACTTAGCTCATGAAAGATGGTGTTTTTTTATACCACTAAGGAAGCAAACAAGCATACGGCCCGCCTGATGGTAAGCGGTCACCGTATGTACGCTTGCAACGCCAGAGTGTAACTCGCGCGTTTCCGATCCTGCAGAAATCTCTTCACACCCTTTTTGAAGAACTCCATGCTGTATGCCTGTACTCCTTTGGGAAATCACGGCGGGGAGTTCATTCCACAGCCTGAGCGTTTGCGGTAGAAAGCTACTTTGAAACCGCACAGTACGAAACCATTTCCTCCTCCTCGCGTCTTGTATCCTCATGTCTGAGGGTCGTGATTCCCCTGTGAACTAAATTACATCACGTATAACGTTACGCCAGTTGTGGCTGTCCTTGGCGGTGTGAAGAGCGTCGTGGAAGTTTCTCCAGGGATTTGCGGATCTGGTCCGACCATCTGAACGGGCTGCGCCCTCTTGGACGTTTGCCATCAACCTTCCCAGTTACCATCAGCTGCTCGAGATTGTCTCCAGTCTTTCTGGCTACGTGACCAACGGGAGGACAGTCTCGTCTCCACTTTCAGCTCCCGTTATATGGACACGTTCGAAACCACACACACTTCACACGAAACCATTTCGGTTAATATTAAAGAATATTATGAGAGGGTATTGATACTTGACGGGTTAAAAATAGAGGGAAATCACTTAAAACGGTGATAATATGGTTACACAGAGGCACCTAAGCATCACACAAGATAAAGTGACGAATATGATGATGGTTGTGATAACTCTTATTTTTTTTTTAAAGCTGGTTGCCAAGTATTGTTGGTTAGTTTCCTTTTGTCGTTTGCAGTTTTGTTTTCAATTAGGCCATGTAGGTTATCCATGGTTTTCCTATTGCTTTTCTGCTATATACCTTTTGGTGTTTTTAATCTATGAAAGTAGATACTGACTGACATAATTGATGATGACGGCCCTTGACCAGGGTGGAATGAGATTGTCGTGACCTTTGGTCGACGCGTCAACTTGACTGGCTACAAACAACGTAAGGATTCTCCACAGCCTGACATTCTGCCCGCGCCCACTGCGCAGAATTACAAAATTGTTTTTCGCAATTTGGTACTCCCTGGCCACCTGGCTCCTCTCTCTCCACCTTAGGGCTGGCGTTGTCTAGAAACTTCAAATTGTAGAAGGGTTTTTCAAAATTCAACCCCTAGGAGGTTATTTAGAGGATCGTGGGACTTAAATATGGGACTGGTGCCGATTCTGATGTAAATCGCAATAACTAATTTTAGTCACATCACATCTCTTTCTTACGAACATTATTTAAAAAGGATAGAAAATCATTTAAAGCTGTCAAATTAGTCCTTGCCGTCTTATTTGCGGGTATTTAGACGTAACCGCGATAGATGGCGACTAAATATGGAAAAAAGCATTGGACATGATAAGACTACATTTCTTACATCCTTTTCTTATGTTCTTTGTTGTCAGATTAAATTAGTTTAGTTGTAAACAACAGAATCAGCATCACTGTTTTATTATTTCTTACGTGGTATCCAAATCTATCCGCATAAAAACCTCACATCCACAAAAAAAGAATTACTTCTAATGTAGCAAAATATCCACGTCTTTCTTAGAACCAAATATTTAACAATAATAATAACTATATTTATCTAAAGGTTCACAATAAACAAGCAATGAACATCATTCACCTGTAACATTAGTAACGTTAGACGGTTTCGTGGTGGCAGCAAGTTTGCAGCTTTTGTAATAAATTGCCCAAGTTCAGTTTTGGTTAATATAATATGCCACCTTTGTTAACACGGGCGGAACAGTTACCAAATATTGGTGTTTGTAACTTTTCCGACTACTCAAGGGTATTCATTAAGCTTTTACGTGCTTTTACGCTTGGTGGTGAGGCTTGATATTGGATTCTGTGGCTTATAGTATCCTGTTTATTGGGCTATCTGATCCTAAACTGATTTTGAACATTAAGGACTCACACTGCATCTAAATGTTTAGTGTGTCCTTGACTTAGTCCTTGAGTAAGCCAATTAGAGCGCATTTTCGGTGAGAGGGAATTGGCGGAATAGATTTCCAACATAATTAACTTCATGGCGTTTATTTGGGTTCATTGTTCGATGTCCCAAACCAACAGGTTTTCATTTAGGTATTAAGATTGGTACGGTCACAGATTACAGAATAAAAGGCAGTTGGAGCGCGCGGAAAACTAAAGTGAAGCCAAAAAAAGCAAATACAATTTTATAATCATATTTACTCTCCAGATTTATAATATTAGTACAGATTAGACAGGCTTTCCGTCCTATGCATTCCGCCTGCGATATACCTTGTTCAAATAAAACGCATTTTAGCTCTCTCTCTCTTAACTTTACCTGTCGATAGCGATGAATCAATTTCTGAATAATATTTTTGTGTTGATCACCATGAAGCGAATTTTTTTACATTTATTTTCGCTTTATTTAATGCCAGTGTTGGAGTGACTGAAGCACTCTTACAAATAAATACACTCGAATTTGGACCATTGTGCGTTGTCGACGTCTTTACTGGGGAAGAGGGGTTCGCGTAAAAACATATCGACCGTTTGCGATAAAGGGTCGCTCGCGGTTTATTTTTTCTTTCTTTGCTATGCAATATGGTTTGAAAATAGAATGTCATTAATTGTTTTTATTTAAATTATGAATTATTTTGAATTTGGAATCACATTAATGTAGTTTTTTTGCGGCCTATTACGTAAACTGCATAAACAATTTGACATTTATATTTAGTTTTAAATTACGGACTGCATTTTTTGTGAATAGTTTCATGTCGACTTTTTTTCTATTTCTAAGTTTATTACATTGTATAGCAATTAATCATTGATTTTCAAGGGTAGTACCTTTGGTAGTACTTAGCAAGTCTGTTATTATTACGGATAAAAAACTGTCTTTTCTGCCTTCTCTTCTTCTTTCTTGAGAGGAAAGCAATTTCTCTAAACCGCTGACATCACAGTCATGTCCGATGAAAGAGTTCAACATTATCTGTACCGAGTTATCTTCGCGGTTTGAATTGAAAACGTCGCGTCGTGCTTATGGATTATTATGCTTTTCCCTCCATTTGTGAATTGAATTATAGTAATGATGGACGATTCTTGCGTCACAGTCGTTGGTGCTTTATTTATTATTGAGTAATTTAAAACCATATGTCTTTGTTATCCAATTGTGCCGCATACTGCTTTTGACTTTCAGAGACTTGTATTTTCTGAGTAAAATTGGAGCTCAACTTTCTTGTCTTTGACATTTTACGTCGCTTACAATTTGCATAAAAAAAAAAAAGTTAAAACTTAATTGTTTCATGAAACAGATATTTTTAATCTCAAAATCAGATAAAATTAGTGGTGAATTTGAGTGCAGTCCTCAAAAAATCCTTGTGTTGCCTAAAATGTCGTCATTACGTAAATACGTTTTGTAACAATGTATGGACGTGGCGCGTATAAGTCAAGCGACGGGTGGCTACTTACATGGGGCGTTTATATCGACACGATATCGTTACGATTTGGGATGGACATAATTATATAATTTGGAACATAATATCTTTTTTTCTTAGAGAAACCAATGACTGTTTCTAAATTTGAATGGGAAGTGGCCGTGTATGACAGCTCCGGTACCATTCTGGAGAAATGGGAGCCAGCTTCTCTGGCTTCCCTAGCGGGGATTAGCAGGACCTATCGCAGATGGTCTCTGACGCCTCGTTAGGGGTTGCCATGAATACTGTGCCGTCGTTTATACCTAACGGTGGGCAAGGTGGCCCCTATAAAATCTCTGTAGTTCGACGAGAAGAGGCTAGGGCTGTTTCTAATGTTTAGTGTGTCCTTGACTTAGCCAATCAGAGGGCATTGTCGGTGGTGGGGAATTTGCGGAACACTGAACGTCATTGCGCTGAGACTAGCTGTCCTACGCGGTTTCACCCGCATTCCCGAGGGATCGTATGTTTTCACAGGATAAAACGTATCCTATGTGTTAATCCAGAACACATTCTATGTGTGTGCGAAATTTCATCCAAATCCGTTCAGTAGTTTTTGCCTGAAAGAGTAACAAACATACAACCTTTCGCGTTTATAATATCCTGGGACGTTCCTCACACACGGTCATAGATCCCAAACTAAGTAGAGCTTGTACTATAGAAACCAGATAACTGATATAATACATATACTACTTTTTGTTTGTAAATACATACTTAATATACATAATTACATCCAGACTCAGGACATACATCCAACTGCGCCAACTGGCCCGTCAAAATATTAGTACGGATAGTAAGGATTAGTACAATATGTTTGCATCAAACATTTTTTCCATCTCGTCTCGTGCACGTTCCGTTGTGATATAGATTGACATTCACACCACAGGACTGTTATTCAATGTGAATATAAAAGTAATGTTTTAGGAACAACGGGTTTTTAGGTCACTAGTTTTACGTAACACTGGGCCATTGACCTTATTAGGGATAATTATTCTATAAAATCTCGCTCCTCTAAGAAAATATTTTCTGTCAGGCTAGATCGGGCAGTTTATGAAGAAGAGACTGACAGTGCCATAAAAGTGAGTTGAAATATGTTATACATATGTATAGCAGGGCTTTCATAATTATTTAATAAATGGCTGTGACATACGGACGGACAGACAGACAGACAGACAGACATGACGAATCTATAAGGGTTCCGTTTTTTGCCATTTGGCTACGGAACCCTAAAAATCGGCAAAGTTCAAGTCCGAATCGCACACGATGGATTCCATAAGACGTTCTTTGTATGGTGTGTCCTCTTTCATTTTATTTAATTTCATTTTTATTATTTGTTGTTATAGCGGCAGTAGAAATACATATTCGGTGAAAATTTCAGCTGTCTACCTATTACGGTTCATGAGATACAGCCTACTGACAGTCAGACGGACGGACGGATAGATAGAGGAGGCATAGTACGGTTTCGTTGGCACCCTTTGGGTACGGAACACAAAACTAGCGTCTTATTTAAACATAAATAGTCCTATAAAAAAAAAAAACAATTTTCCATTTTTTTTCCGTAAAACGATCATCCGGACTATAAGGAACATTTAAAATAATGCCTAATTTATGCTACCGTTCTCAAGTGATTTGGTTTCCGTACGGAATCAAACCCGAGCCCCACGTTGGGCGCCAAAGCAAGCCGGATGATGTTCATAGATGGCGTTGTAGACACACTTTCAAACTGCTATAGTAGGCTTTTGAGTTTCAAAGCCAAACGTTTGTCCAAATATGATTTACTGGTAATATCACTATACAAATAAAAACAACATATGTAAGTGTAAAAGATAATTATTTTGTTAATAAGTAGACTTATCCGCGTCCGCCACAAAATGGGGTATAAAACGGAAAAGCTGAAATTTTAATGAGTGCCCCGGGCGTGACGGGGCCTGTGTAAAATGCCCTTCACAATGTTATTGGGATAACCAATTGGAATATTATTTAGCTCATTGAAGTACACTTTTCTTTATTGTACTTGTAATGATCAAAATTCCAGAGCTCTAGCTCTTACTTCTACTTATCGTCGAAGTGAGTAAAGAATATTATTAATTATTTTAACTGTACAGTGTACTAAATGGCTGTTACTCGAAACTATCCTACTACAAAGTCTATTGGCGATCTAGTTAAACTATTAAAACTTTATAGGGTCGCTCACTTCCCTCCAATATGGCGAGGAGGGCGATCGCTGCCACACGCGTCATACTTGTGAACAGGTGCTGCTGGTGGGAGCTGGTCTGCTTAAGTTTGCTATTTTTTTACTTATTAAATATTTATTCAGTCTACTTTGTAATTTTGCCGCTGCGCCGGGGCACGCAATTGTTTTCAGTGCGATTAGAATGTAAATATTATGTAATGAATCTAAGCTTGTTTTGAAAAGAGTAATTGCTGAGTTTATAGCCGGCTCTTTTCAGCAAATGCAACCTTCCGAACCGGTATTAGAGTATTAGAGTCAGACTTTTCATAAGTGCCTGCGAAGGTCTATTTGAATAAATAATTTTGAATTTTAAATTTTGAATATCAAAAGCAATAAATACTATTTCCTAAAATAAAAGGTCATCCAAATACTCCATGGTCCCCATGACACTGGCGGCGTTTCCACGCTGAATGGTTAGGCTTAACCTGGCATAACCTCTCAGTTCCCCAGAGGCCAAGACCAACCGTTTGCCCACGTCTTGGACAAATAATTTCTTGTCAGATGATTATTGTACTTAGTCCAGAGACGTCCAGACAACCAGTTTTGTTTTTTGCTACATGTTGCAATATGGAGCCCTTATTCAATCTGACTTGCTTAATTTGTCTGGCAGTTCCCGAGATTCATCATCATCAGCCTTATAACGTCCCATTGCTGAACACAGGCCTTCATTCACAAATGTGGGTGAAAGGGAATGGGCGAATACTCAACCACGCAAGCCCAATACGGATCGGTGGAGGTGGGTGAGTAGGGTAGTAGTCAACCTACTGTTGGAGTTTTCAAGCTGCCTAGAAGGCCTCTAACTAGCTTATCGACACGACAATTGAATAATGGCATGTATTTAACGCGGCGACAAATTAATCTGATTTTGGGATTTACAAAAAATGAAAGGAGGTACTAAAAATAATAGGTTGGCAGCTAAAGTGAAGGATCATTTTAAGTAGAAAGTAGCAGCTAAATAAGCTTTGTTTTAATTTAAACTGGCATTGTTTTTTTTTGTTTTGGTAACTGAATTTATTGTTAGGCGAAGACTTGACGGCGGATAAAAAGTAGAAAATAGGCTTTCTTAAATTATAAAATGAGGTTGTATATAAAGTAAACTGAGATGAGAAGAAAATATTAACATGGTCATATAAAACATACTTTGTGCGACATTTTAAGAGCTCTAATTAAAGCGTGACATGCAAAAAAAATATTGTGGGTCTATAGTTTTATTTCTTGATGACTTTTATTTTCAACACGCTTTTATTAGCTTCACCTGTATGTATGTATGGAATCACATATATGTAAGCCGTGTTTGGACTTGTTGTAATCGTCTTGAGATGCATTTTGAACATCTATGGCTTTGACTAATGATATATCAAGACTGAACTACGAAGCTGTTTACGCGTAGATAAAAATGTCCTCTAACTGTTAGGGCGCAAATCATTTTCCCGCCCTCAGTGTCAGTCGAGACGTCACTGGGACACAACCAAATTCACCAAAAGTGTATTGTTCCAAAATGTATTTTTGTGTGATAAAAGTGTGCAGAAACTACATAGGTCGATCAAGATCAAATAAAAAACTCAGCTATCATCAGTAAGTAACAATATTTCCTGTTAGTTCCTGCAATATAAGCCATTGAAATTTTTCGAAAATAAATTATTTTGAGTAAGCGCCATATTTATGTATTGCCTGTCCTGCCAGTTTATGAACTCGAAACTCCCATGGTAATATCAGTCAATAGTTAAATACGAGTATGTAGATACTTAAATATCAAAAGCGACGGTGACGTGTGCGAAGTTGACGTGTTTATCATTTTCGGATTTTTCGATCATAGTTATGCGTGTGACGTCCATTTTGTGAAAATCTCGAATTGGGGGTCGTATTCGAGTATCATAACCTGTAAAAGGCGGCTAAGAATGCTTTTTTCTTAAGTTCAACATACATATAGAATTTTAAAATGGCGGTCTTTTTTTTTAATGACTCATGTCATTCTCGACAGTGGATGTCACGTTTTTAAATTGTTTTTTTAGTTGATAATGAGACTTTTTTTACAGAATACCAATTGATCCAATTTTAAGAAGCCAATGGATAGACATCATTCGGAAAAGCCGTACTGAAGATATCTGGAAACCAGCCAAAAAATCAGTTCTTTGCTCTGACCATTTCAATAAAAATGACATGTATTTTGTAAATAAGCAGGGACGCCGGAGATTAAAAAAGGGAGCAGTGCCTTGCAAGGCAAGTATTTTTTACAAGCTTTGATTTTACTTGCAATGTTTGTATGTTTTCGGACCAAATCTTGCAAGTCGAATTTCACCCACTTCCAGTGGTCAGATTGACTTGATGTTTGGTATACTAGGTATTTTGGTATATAGGTGGTAATTCCAATATACCAATATATTGGACCTACAACAAAAAGTACAGTCACCAAAATAAGTTTGTATTAAAATGAAATATTAAAAAAAACTTCCGCGGACGCTCGGACTGTGGAATGAGCTCCCCACCGTGGTTTTCCCAATGGAGTGCAGCATGGGGTTCTTCAAATAGGGTGTGAAGAGATTTCTTCAGGGTCCGCAACGCGCGAGTGATACCCCTGGTGTTGCAAGCGTCCATAGGCTACGGTAAGTGTTTACTATCAGGCGGGCCGTATGCTTGTTTATCGACTAAGTTGTATATATATAAAAAAAATGGCTCGATTTGACTTGATTTAGCTCGATTTGACTTGATTTGCTCGATTGGACTTGGTTTGACTCGGTTTGACTCGATTTGCTTGTTTTGACTCAATTTCACTTGATTTGACTTGATTTGCTTGATTTGACTTGTTTTGACTGGATTTGACTCGATTTGACTTGATTTGACTCGGTTTGACTGGATTTGGCTCGATTTGACTTGATTTGGCTCAATTTGACTTGATTTGCTCGATTTGACTTGGTTTGACTCGGTTTGACATGATTTGACTTGATTTGACTCGATTTGCTTGTTTAGACTCAATTTCACTTGATTTGACTCAATTTGACTTGATTTGCTTGATTTGCTTGATTTGACTAGATTTGCTTGATTGACTTAGTTTGACTCGGTTTGACATGATTTGAATCGATTTGACTCAATTTCACTCGGTTTGACTCGATTTGACTTGGTTTGACTGGATTTGGCTCGATTTGCTTGTTTAGACTCAATTTCACTTGATTTGACTCGATTTGACTTGATTTGCTTGATTTGACTTGTTTTGACTGGATTTGACTCAATATGACTTGATTTGCTTGATTTTACTAGATTTGCTTGATTTGACTTAGTTTGACATGATTATTTATTTATTTATTTGACTTGATTTGACTTGATTTGACTTGATTTGACTTGATTTGGCTCGATTTGACTTGATTTGACTTCATTTGACTTGGTTTGACATGATTTGACTTGATTTGCTTGTTTGACTCAATTTCACTTGATTTGACTTGATTTGCTTGATTTGACTTGTTTTGACTCGGTTTGACTTGATTTGACTCGATTTCACTTGATTTGACTCAATTTCACTCGATTTGTCTGGATTTAACTTGATTTGACTCGTGTTGAGTTGACCCGATTTCACTCGATAGTAAGATAAGTAAAAATAATAAGTATTAAATTAATATCGGCGCCATTAATCTTATTTATATTATCATGTTTTATCCCGATTCAACTTTTATTTTCGTAGTTTACAAAGATATCGAAACCGTAATATATATTTCCCCATTTTATTGGATTTTTTCAACAACTGGTAACATTATAAACTTCACTATGACAAGCAGAATGACGTACCGCGAGCATAAGACGTAGCAAAGTTGGCCACTTTTTAAAAGTCATGTAGTATGGGGATGGTCGTTCTAGACGTATATATTTTCTAAGATCTATGGTTATCAGGGTCTGATGATGGAGTAGGAGGGTTGGCACTGGAACTCAATGTATCCTAGCCGTGTTTGGGGTTGTTGGATTTGTCGTTAGATGAACTTTGTTCATGTATGGTTTTCAGGGTCTGATGATGGAGTAGGAGGGTCCGGCACTGGAACTCCATAGCGACGCAATGCATCCCACCCGTGTTTAGGCTTGTTGGAATTGTAGAAAGATGAACTTTGACCACATAAAGTTTTCAGGGTCAAACTCCATTATTAAAACTTTTTTCATTTTCATTTTCATTTTCATTTTCATTTTCATTTTCATTTTCATTTTCATTTTCATTTTCATTTTCATTTTCATTTTCATTTTCATTTTCATTTTCATTTTCATTTTCATTTTCATTTTCATTTTCATTTTCATTTTCATTTTCATTTTCATTTTCATTTTCATTTTCATTTTCATTTTCATTTTCATTTTCATTTTCATTTTCATTTTCATTTTCATTTTCATTTTCATTTTCATTTTCATTTTCATTTTCATTTTCATTTTCATTTTCATTTTCATTTTCATTTTCATTTTCATTTTCATTTTCATTTTCATTTTCATTTTCATTTTCATTTTCATTTTCATTTTCATTTTCATTTTCATTTTCATTTTCATTTTCATTTTCATTTTCATTTTCATTTTCATTTTCATTTTCATTTTCATTTTCATTTTCATTTTCATTTTCATTTTCATTTTCATTTTCATTTTCATTTTCATTTTCATTTTCATTTTCATTTTCATTTTCATTTTCATTTTCATTTTCATTTTCATTTTCATTTTCATTTTCATTTTCATTTTCATTTTCATTTTCATTTTCATTTTCATTTTCATTTTCATTTTCATTTTCATTTTCATTTTCATTTTCATTTTCATTTTCATTTTCATTTTCATTTTCATTTTCATTTTCATTTTCATTTTCATTTTCATTTTCATTTTCATTTTCATTTTCATTTTCATTTTCATTTTCATTTTCATTTTCATTTTCATTTTCATTTTCATTTTCATTTTCATTTTCATTTTCATTTTCATTTTCATTTTCATTTTCATTTTCATTTTCATTTTCATTTTCATTTTCATTTTCATTTTCATTTTCATTTTCATTTTCATTTTCATTTTCATTTTCATTTTCATTTTCATTTTATCATCATATCATATAGTTCATCTCATGACAATTCCAACAACCTCAAACACGGCCAGGATACGATGATCCACTATGGAGTTCCAGTGCTTACCCTTCTACTCCATCATCAGACCCTGAAATCTATATACAGTCAAAGTTCATCTCATGACTATTCCAACAACCTCAAACACGGGTAGGATACATTGCGCCGCTATGGAGTTCCAGTGCCATCCCTCCCACTCCATCATCAGACCCTGAAACCCAATCCACTGTCCGAAAAACACGATTTAACAAAAAAGTAAAAACCAGGTTCAACTCAGTCATCCAGATACTAATTATGATTCCACAAAAAAAATACTGAAACCCTAATTCTTAATTATAGTACCCGTTTAAATTTTTACAGCTGCTTGCAAATCGCAGCCCGAAAGTGTTTTTTATATGGAAGCCTATAGTTGCCAATAATACCATGTTTGTTATCCCACTGTCAATATTAGTCGCCAAGTCATTATTTATAGTACCCTACCTATTATTTCTATGTGCCTGTTTAATATATTTGCTACCTTAAAGAAGCCGCCACTATTTAGTTTTTATGATACCTTGCAATTTGTAGCCCATCTAATTTAATAGTTGCCAAAATATTTAATCGCTGCCAAGTTTTTTTTTTTGTAACCAGTAGTTAGTCGCCCTTTAATTTGTTAGTCGCCGCGAAAATAATTAGCCTTGAATAATTGCCGGGACAAACAGTTTTGCGTGCCTTCCGAAGCACAGAAAATGCTCGATTTGAAATACCTCTAGGCGGTCATCCATCCAGGTACCGGCCTAACCGGTGGTAGCTTAATTTCGCCAATAAATTAAGAACGGCTGGTCATGGTACACCATGAGCACTTTCCTGAGATTAGCCTGGTCAGATAAACATGCAAATTTAGCTTTATTAGTCGTATCAAAATTAAATCATCATCATATCAGCCCATGGATGTCCACTGCTGAACATAAGCCTCCTCCATTGATTTCTATTACGAAAGGTTCTGGGCCGCTTGCATCCTGCGGCGCATAGCGACTCTGACCAGGTCGTCGGTCCACCTGGTGGGAGGTGGGTTAAGTTCAGCACAATAGGTGATTTAGTGCAGGGAGAAGTGATCATCCAGTACATCACAATAGGTGATGAAGTGGATAAAAAGCCTCAGTGTAAAATACCTTTTAAAATGTCGAACTGAAAACTGAAATTATAACATTGGTCCCGCGCGATCGGCCTCTCGCATCACTCTCTCTGTAGATTATCTTTTAATTATTCCCTTCGCTTGTGGATTTATTTTTAATATAATACGCCATAATTATCTGTTTCCTCTTCATTTATTGCATGAAATCATTATTATTGGGGATTTAATAGCTCTGCCTTTGTAAAAAGAATTAAATAAATACGTGGCACTCTCATTATTATACAGATTCGAAGATAACCATAATTAAGGAAAAATTCCTTTAGTCAGCACAGCAATCAAATTCTGCAACTGGTAAGTGTTTTTGCACTGATTAATAATACTGACCCCCTAGACAAGATGGTTGTCGACAATCGTTATCGTTAGTAAACGATCAACCTTCGTATGGTAGTGACATAAGAGATTGTTAAAAATCAATATGACCTCCTTCCTGAATATTAACATATTGTCTATTTGATATTTTTTGAATTTTATTATTTTCTGCATTCTATTCTTATTCTATGAAATAATATCAATTCCTCCAGTCTGAGTGTATTTTTTTCAGTAATTTCGATTTCAAATGTCAATCCCATACAAATGTTGATCGTTTACTAACGATGACGATTATCGACAACCATCTTGTCTAGGGGCCCAGAACAATCACTGCATCTAAATGTTTAGTGTGTCCTTGACTTAGCCAATCAGAGCGCATTGTCTGTGGTAGGATTGTGCTAATTGTTCGACGGGAGCCATCGATTATTCTACGTAGTATCACGACAGCTTATAATCTAAATATCAAAACTATTAACTGAATTATCTTTAATCGAACCAAATATTGAAATATCTCCAATATCGATACAAATAACCACTAATATTCGGATTGGCGGCGTGCTAAAACTTCAACCTTTAGTATTTGCAAGTTTAGCTTCAATATTCGCACAAACTAAATTAATCCTTACCTATTTGGATATATGGTATATATTAGTTTATAGGAAAGGTTTCGTAGGTTGGTACACTTGGGAAATTATGGAAATGGCTATTGTTGGCAGCTCTTTAGTGAGATAAGCGTATTTGTTTAAGTTTGGATGAAGGTTTTCAATATGCAGGGTGTGTGTATTGAACCGTAAGAAGGTGTGAGTTACCCGACTCCTCTTTGAATAACAAAGCTAGTTTTGAAAAGGCGTAGCTTATAATCTCTCGGAGTTTCTGCGTTTTTAGTAACTAAATTCAAAGACTATTATTTAGTTGTTTAGGGACTAGAAAAACTAACACTTAGTAAGCTTCTGTTTGTTACCACTGGTTAGAAAGTCCGCCTCGTCAAACGAAAAGAATCGGCAAGAAACTTAGCATGTTGTATTTTTATTTTGGTAAAATTATCTTTATAAATGTTTAACAAATTGCAAAATATTTTAACTATTTATTGAGTTTAATCAGTGAGGATCAAATCACATACAAATTATTTTGTATGTTACTAGTTTACATAAACAACAAGTGTAATTATTTATTATACATAAATACCTAATAATGTTAGTACAAAACCCTATGCTAGAAATATTAGATGGAAATTATTTTACAATCGAAAAATGGCGTTTACGATGCTCTTAAGTTAGATTTTAGTTCCCACCTTTTTTTAACCGACTTCAAAAAAAGGAGGAGGTTCTCAATTCAGTTGTTTTTTTTTTTTTTTTTTTTTTTAATGTTTGTTACCTCATAACTCCGTCATTTATGAACCGATTTGGAAAATTATTTTTTTATCTGGAAGGGTACACTTCCCGTTTGGTCCCATTGTCATCAGATCAGGATTTGATTACTTCTTAGTGTACTTTGAAGTCGGTTTAAGTGTTTTGTAAAACAGTTCAATTATTTGTTTTTAATTAAATAATTACGACTACAAATTATGTGAACAATGTTTTTTTATATGTAGAAAATAACAATTCCGCAAACCAACCCGCATTATAATCTAGTTAAGATAGATATCTTCAGTGGAGTGAAATATGCAGAGTGGATGTCTGCATCGGTTCCGGTCGATTATGGCGCCCCCTATCGATTTGATGGCACAAACTGAATTCAGTAATGTATGTGAGCAGTGCATTGCACCTGTGGGATCGCATTCACATGATATTTTAAAACTAACCATTTTAAATTAAAAAAAAATGCTAGGAATTGTGTGCACATTTTAAAAACCGCGAAATAAAAAAGTTTTACGATGAAAGAGTTTTTGAGATTTTGAATTTCGAACGTCTTTGAGGCGTAATTTTGTGCTGTGTTGTTAAAAATAAAGTTATCAAACGTTGATTGGCTAAAACTCTGAAGTCTTTTTCAATCTGACACGTGACATTTGGTGATCGAAAGAGTGAGACGGAGGACACTATTACACTGATTTATTTAAAAAGCGATTATCAATAAGGGGGTTATAAATTAGTGTATTTTTTATTCGTGTAATGGCCGATTCCTTTAATTTACGGAGCGTTATCGGTTCAAAATAAAGACTCTGTGACTGTCACTCTCTCTTTTGAAATTAAGACTCTTGTATCTTTACTAATAATGAAGTAAAGACCTCAAAGTTTGCATAGTACAAAGGTTACATAGTAGTCCCTCCCATATGGAAGTAACTATCACAGGTAATATTAGCTTACTAGATTATGTATATGCCCAGTTTAGTAATTAAAAAACCTACCATTGGTAAGCAAAACGATTCGTTTTTGTATACAGGAACCGGGCATAAGTCTGTAAACAAGCATACGGCCCGTCTGATTGTAAGCGGCGTTACCGACAATACCGAGCTCTGGCAACCTAACTCACGCGCAGGAACACGTTACAATAAAGTTACTTGCCTACGGTATTATGTAAGGTGCTCTTTGAGCGAATAAACGCTATGCTCTACCCATGCTCTACCTCTATGAATTAATGATTTTAATTCATTACGATAGTTTAAAAGCAAAATGAAGCATACATGTGCTTCATTTTGCTTTTAAACTATTATAGAACTATACCATGGTTCTCTAATTACCTTATTCATTAATTAATATTTATTGAATAAATTAAAATGAAACATATTCGGTTTTAGGGTTCCATACCCGAAGGGTGCCAAACGGGACTATTACTAAGAGACGCTGTCCGTCCGTCCGTCCGTCTCTGTCAGTGGGCTGTATCTCATGAACGGTAATAGGTAGACAGCTGAACAATGTCAATTTTCAGGAAATATGTATTTTTATTGCCGCTATAACAAAACAACAAATAATAAAATGAAATATTATTAAAAATTAGAGGGGGCGCCCATACAACAAACGTCTTCTTTTGGTAGTTTGAACCCTCCGTTTGCGAGTCCGACTTGTATTGGCCGGTTTTATTTTATATTTCTAGGATTTTATACTCAAAAAAAGCAAATGTATATAGTTTTAAAATAACTTACTCTTAATTTAAAATGTCTCTTGATAAAAAATATATTAAAAAACCAGGTCGCCCAGTAGCTGAACAACAACTTCTTACAACAGCAATATATTTAGTACTTCATACTCCAATTTATTAAGAACTCCGTATACAAAATAAAACAAGAGTACGTCCGTTCATAGAAGTTCCCGGGGCTCTAACAAAAGTCCGGCGTACTCAAATGGCAAAGAAACGTGGACGGGAAGAGGCGACAGGCAATTCATACGAACGTCTGTAGTGGCGGCAAAACAACAAGTCGCATAGTGATGGGACATTGTTACTAAAAAACTAGAAATTAGTCGAATTCGGTAATGTTTTTATGACACTACTCAAAATGTAAAAATATATTCTGTTAAGAACATTTTGTTTATGTTTATAAACTAATGAACAATTGAACTGTTTTACAAAAAACTTAAAAGTACACTTAGAAGTAATCAAACCCTGATCTGATGGCACCAAACGGGAAGTGTACCCTTTCAAATAAAAAAAGAATTTTCCAAATAATTCCAGTAATGAGGTTAACAAACATAAAAAAAAATATAACCGATTTGAGAAACTCCTCCTTTTTTTGAAGTCGGTGAATATGTGAATCATAACGAAAGTGAGTCTGTCTGTTTGTAAAAGGCAAATAATTAAAGGGATTAAGAGTTGATAGGGTCTAAAAGGAACTTGGAGCCATACATGTAGTAATTTTTTTTTTTCCCTGTGTTTTTAATTTCTTTGTATATGTGTTTTTACTGCTGTCAAATAAATATCATTCTATTATATTCTATTCTAATAGTTATGTTTCGCTAGCTATTATTTTGTGCACATTATTCAATAATAAAGAAATTATACGTTTTTGCTCTTGCTTTTAGAGATTATGATAAATCCTTATAGTTGCTATGTTACGTACCTAGTTGGCTAGCAAAAAATGCATAGTTATTTGTAAAAAAATTGATTGCGCAGCATAATCGAAATACCGAAGTGCATCAAACTAGCGATAGTTTAATTGATCATATTTTATTTTAAATAATCTAACAGAATACATTTAACACATAATATTCTACACAAATTATTTCAAAATTATTCCAATACAAACCAATAAAAGGAATGCCCGCCATAGAAAAAGACAGTAATATAAATAAAGCCGTTATTAACAATTTATCTAAATAAATTACAAAGTGACGAAATAAATAATAAATAAATTAGCTTGGTCATTCAAAGATGAAACTCTACCAGCTGGGAACTTTGATGATCGGCCTAGAGGAGATTTTCTGTATAAAGATTGTATTTTGTAACATAAAATGAAAATAACAATATCGACTAAAACTATGAACTAAGTTGATGTCACATCACAACATCGTGACGAGTGCCGGCCACCTCGCGACTTTGCACCAACACCAAACTATTGTGTACGACGGGCCGTTCGTCGCTTTGTTCGTAAAATGCATTTAATAAATGAAAATGGCACGTTACATTCAGGTATATCTATGTTGTGTTAAAATACATTTAAAAAAAATATTTTCTATAGAACACGTCATGCTCTTTCGCTGACTTCAAAACAGTGTCAGATAAGAATTATTTCATACTTTTTAGTGTATAGTATGAGGCACGAGTCGTGAGCACTGATTGAAACCTGCGCAGTAGTTAATTTTCGGTCTCATTGGCGGAATGAAGCAGGGGGGAGCGCCGAGCTGCACACGATTGGTTCGTCAGTCGATGCTCGTCGTCTATTGCATTCTTGCGTGTCATTTGGCTACTGTGATTTGGCCAAAAGTGTACATGCGCGAGCTTGCCCCCACTACTGCTTATCTTTGCTCACCATTCGTGCCTCATACTGTACTTTGAAGGCGTTTTAATTTTTTTGTACCCTATTGTATGCCCGACACTGGTAGACACTGTACCTATTTGCTGTGTACAATAAATTTCTAGTCTATTCTAATCCAACATATTCAATCTGTGTGCCAAATTTCTTACAAATCCGTTCAGTAGTTTTTGCGAGAAAGAGTAACAAACATCTTCACAAATCACATTCTCACATACATACACGCTTTCGCATTTATAATATTGATAAAGAAATGAAGATTATTTTCTTATAAAACATACGTGAACTCCATTCCTACAAACTGAAGTAGGGTATGGGATACTTATGATCTTAACAAAATTCCTTTTGGTCTTTCACTCGAAAATAGATTAAGTAGAAAATATCCACAGTCTCTCCGTGAGATATGAAGTGAACAAGTTTGAAAAGACTATTCAAATGAAAGAGAGTCCATTGACCATTTAGGTCCAAAACCCTTCAAGTTTAACAACCCTCAATTGCCATACATAACATTTGGAAAAACCCACAAAAATCACTAGAAAAACCCTACATTTATCAATTGAAAATAAACAAATTACCTTTTCAACAAAAAGACCTCAAAAAGTCGGTTCTCACAAATCAATCTTCGCAAACTTCATTCAGGTAGCGGCGGCAAAAACACTCCACCGCGTACAGTCTGCAAAGAAACCGGCGAAAGAGTAAAAAGTCATGAATAGAGTGCATAAAGTGGGGTTTACACGCTTCTAGTCAATGGGTTTGTTTGAATTGTAAGTGGAAAATGCTGGATTTGTGAATGGAGTTTGAAAATTATGTTTCAAATAGTTGGTGATTGTTTTTATTCGATTAAGTTTACATAAGGGCCAGTCTGTTCACACGGAGACTTGACGCGATGCGACGCGACGCAACGTAACGATGCAATTGTCGCGCTGCGCAGTGTGCCTTTGGCAGCGACTGAAAATCAGTGCTGTAGCCCGGTACCTGTACTGGGCTTATAGTTTATAACTGAGTCGCTGTCCATTTCTGATGTCACACAACACAATTATTTATATTTTTTATATCTCTGTTTTTTTTTTTTTATGTGTATGTAATTGTGTTGTGTTACATTTGAATAAATGTATTTTCTTTCTTTCTTCTTTTCAGTGTAAAATTTGCTGCCAATCCGGCGAATCATCGCTACTCCGCGCCACGCTGCGTCGCGCTACGAGTGCTGCATCTTGAGACGAAGCGCGACGCCCCACGAGGCGTATTCGAATTATCTCAATTAAAATGTGTATTTTTTTTTTAGTGAATGAAGTTCTATATTGTATCGGTCTTTCAAAAAGTACGCGCCGCGTCGCCTCGCGTCTCGTCTCGGTGTCAACTGACCCTAAAAGACTTACTACGAGGTAGCACGTATATTTTGTTGATTGAGTAGCCATAAGCAAGTAGATCCAGCCAGTTTATTTGTTTTTAATATATAAGGACCTATGATCAACTATGCAAATCTCCAGGCTGAACTTGACGATGGAACAACAATTTTTTCAGCGTATTTAAAACTTATCCTATGGCAATATGAACTTAGCCTACTATAATATAAACTAGTTTTTTCCCTACGATTTTAAAAACAACATTCGTATTGTAAATATCTCTTATGTATCACTTTTGCTTTCATCGAAAAGCTAGTTACGAAGTCTAAAACGCAACTACCGCCGTGTGGACCCAGCATTAGTACACCCCCGGGTCCGTGGCGATACTATTTGTCAATGTACCCAAAGACAGATTCCGAGCTTCCCTTTCTTTTATATTATTAAATACGGACTGTAACTGAATGTTTTTTGGATTTTTTCAGGAGATAAACTATTAGAAACAATGACGCGTTGCTTTGCCAATGTCCTTTGCATCTATTGGGATGTTTTTCTTGTGTGCGACAAATGTGGAGTCTCTGGGATGGATTGGCTTAACATAGCTTGACGCCCTCGCCTCAATAGACCGCCGAGCCAGGAGAGTCATCGGAGATGAGTCTTTTATTAAGGTGAAACTCCTCGCGCAGGAATTGGTTAACCTTATTCCACCATCCCCAGTTTTA
The DNA here is from genome assembly GCA_947623365.1 of Achlya flavicornis. Taxonomy (NCBI): domain Eukaryota; kingdom Metazoa; phylum Arthropoda; class Insecta; order Lepidoptera; family Drepanidae; genus Achlya; species Achlya flavicornis. Next base: position 12,834,511 of record OX392484.1, read on the forward strand.
CACCAAACCAGAAGACGAACAATTTCACCCGTACGTTGTTGAAATACTGAAAATACGGATACAGCGTTTAGCATCCTCATTTATAATGCGGACAGCAGTGGTCTGTGTTTCCCGACTCTTACAATCAAGGGACTTACAAGGCCAGAGTGTATAGGTTTCTTCTGGAAAAACGTGCTCCATCCAGCGTCTTAGGCTTCGTCGTCATCCTTTATGGACGGGTCAGTGGACTAACTCAAGCCCATTTATAATTAAAATACGAAAAATAAACGCGAGTACTCTCCGTTTGAAAAATTCTTAATATCTTCAAAGGCTGTACAAATTGGTTCATATTTGCAGGAATTCAGGGTAAACTATAGAAACATGAATTAACCTCAACTTTTTTTAAGTCCATCAAAAACTTCATCGTGTCCAAAACTCACAAAATTCTATGGATACAAAAGTAGTTGGTGGACATGTAATTGTCATGTCATTTAAGAGAACAAATTCAGACAAGCATTCTGAATCTCTGCGACGGAACTGAATGAAACGTATTAGGTTCTTAGGTTTCAAACTAACGTTAAGAAAAGGTGGTGAAAGAAAATCTGTCACGACAAGGTTCTATAAGTCTTTTTAAACTGAATGGTGGTTTTAATCCTGGGTAATTGCCACCTTGTCATGGCTGTGCCGGGCTGATTAGGGATCGCTCCCAAACAATTTCAACTGTTAACTAACTAATGGAATAAATTTTACTTCTCTGGGAAACTACTAAAATAATCGTATTCGTACTCCACAAAGAAAAGTCGAATTTACCCAAAATTTGGTCTTACTTCATCAGTTAGGTGGGGCTGAATACGAGGAGATTCGTAACTGCGATGGATAAAGCAAAATATTCCATAAAATTGCTAAAAATTGTTCTTAAATAATTGTTTTATGGCTTTAGTACTTTTCAATTTCAAATAAAGTTTATCTCGAATGATAAAAGTAATTATTCCTTGACCTTAAAGATGGATTGGATAGTATGTTATAATACGAGAGTTTATTCTTTTATGATTTAATAAAAAATGTGTCTCTCAAATATCATATAAATTTTATTTCATTCTCATTAATTCTCAGATAAATTCCTGTAACTGCCGTCCGCAACACACTTACAACGATAAATAATATTGACAATTTAAAACGGCACGTTCGTTTCTGGGTCGAGCATCGCGTGATATATGGACGATCCCTTGTCATTAGCAGCGATCGGCCATTCAATTCTGTTGAATTGACATTAATTGCATACAGGGTAATATGTAATCCTTCGTTAATAACAGCTAATTGACATGATGCCAAATGAAAGGGCTGTTTATACCAGAATACGTACATTCAGTTATCGGGGGACATTTAAATCTAGTTTTACCCTGGAACGAGGGTAGTTTTTTACGGTACTATACTATGTAGATAATTCGAATGAAAAACTGTTTTACAAAAATCATCAACCAACTTCAAAATACACTAAAAAGCAATCAAATCCTGACTTGATGACAATGCGACCAAACGGAAAGTGTACACTTCCAAACAAAAAAAGAATTTTTCAAATCGGTTAATAAATGGAGCTATGAGGTAACAAACTTAAAAAAACACAACCGAAATGAGAACCTCCTCTTTTACCGCCTGTCAAGATCCTTTCCTCAGGATCACATCGCGTAGAAGTATCAAGTTGAAGATAGTCAAATAGTAAGCCACAAGCTTTACGATTTTTCGGAGGTATAAAAAAAATACAGTCGTTCAAGACAACGCAATAAAACATTCGGCCATTTATGAAAACTTGATACTCGTAAACACACTCATCACGTTTCCCGTATACGACAGAGTCGAACAAGCGAACAAGCATACGACGCGCCTGATCGTAAGCGGTTACCGTAGCCAAATATACACTTGCAACATACGAGGCAATACTCGCGCATTACCGACCCTTCCCAAAAGAGCTCTAGCGACCTTACTCACGCGCAGGAACACAACAAAGTTATTTGACTGCGGTATTCTGTTAGGTGGAGGTACTTCCCCGGTCGAGCTGCTTTTTGAGCGAATAAACGCTACGCTCTACCTCTCCTATAGTTAACTATGCAGCACTTGAAAAAAAATGCCTGGATTAATTTTATTTTTAAAGGAGGTAGAGCATAGCGTTTATTCGCTCAAAGAGCAGCTCGACTGGGGAAGTACCTCCACCTAACAGAATACCGCAGTCAAATAACTTTGTTGTGTTCCTGCGCGTGAGTAAGGTCGCTAGAGCTCTTTTGGGAGGGCGGAAAGGTCGGTAACGCGTGAGCGATGCTTCGTGTGTTGCAAGCGTCCATACGGTAACCGCTTACAATCAGGTGGGCCGTATGCTTGTTTACCGACTAAGTTGTATAAAAAAAAGAAAATAACATTATTATTCTAGTCTCACTAGTAATTGTGTTATGGGACAAAAGCATTATAAATAAATACTTTAACATCCTCAATTGCATCAAATTACGATCACATGAATATACCAGAATAAAGTGCCCTGAGCATCTTCTTTAAAATGTATTATCTCTTCCATTATTCCCCGTCTACAAATTGATATGACTCCATCAGAATTCTACTCTCATATAATATTAACTGTTCACTTTACCTAATAAGACATTTATCTACGAAACGAGAAACTTAATAAAGGACATGGTGTACTGGGTGTGTTATAAAGAATGCATTAACGGAATAAGCTTGCTGTATTCCCAGTGCTTCCAAATATGGAAAGAAGACGATCCAGTTGGCAGGAAGACGTACATTTTACATGAAGTTTTCCTATTTCTTATCAGTTCATTACATTATTTACATGCATATTGGTGTTTTATTTATTTAAAAAAGTTATGAATATAAAAGTGGATGGATATACGGGAAGAGGAAGACCGAAAAAGAGATGGATGGATTGTGTGAAAGATGATATGGGTAAGAAAGGAGTGAATACTAGTATGACGGATAGAAGAGACGAATGGAAGAAGCGTACATATTACGCCGACCCCAATTGATTGGGAACAGGGCAGGCAGATGATGATGATGATGATGATTGGTGTTTTATTAACAGTTGTGCACATGGGCGTACCCAGCTTCTGACCCAGGGGGGGGGGGGGGCAAATCTGTTTTTTTTTAAGCCAATTTCCCCGCTCATGTTTTGCCTTACACACGACACGGGGGACACACCATACGTCGCGCTTTCAGGCTGTCTGTCCCGCTGTCACCAGTGAGGGCAAAAATGTCCCGCTTTCAAAAACAGACCAAACGATAATTTAATTTAGGTAGGTGGTATATTTTTCGGTCTTAAGAAGTATTTTCTCTTATTAATATAATTGGACTGTTTTACAAAAAACTTAAACCGACTTCAAAGTACACTAAGAAGTAATCAAATCCTGATCTGATGACAATGGGATCAAACGGGAAGTGTACCCTTCCAGACAAAAAAAGATTTTTCCAAATCGGTTAATAAACGACGGAGTTATGCGGTAACAAACATAAAAAAAAAAAAAAAAAAAAAAAAAAAAAAAACAACCGAATTGAGAACCTCCTCTTTTTTTTTAAGTCGGTTTAAAATATTGACAAATGACAAATTAAGCATGAAGCGCTCGTGGTGTAGCATTATAAGCCGTACTTAATCAATCGGAAAGTTAAGCTACCATCGTCGTGGTCGGTACCTGGATGGGTGACCGCCTAGTGGTATTTCAAATCGAGCGTTTCCGTGCTTCGGAAGGCACGTAAAGCCGTTGGTCCCGGTTATCACTTAATTTTGCTAGTTGAATGCCTTCTGGGCGGCTTGAAAAACTACAACAGTAGCCTACCTGCACCGATCCGCAGTGGGCACGCGTGGTGGATTATCTGCCCATTCCCTTTCTGCGACCTTACAGAATACATCAATCAAATAACAATGTTGTGTGTGCTTGTGAGTAAGGTTGCCATAGCTCATTGCCGAGGGGGGAAGGGAAACGCATGAGTATGCCCCGGGTGTTGCAAGCATCCCTTGTGAAGCAACACCCGCAGGTACCATATAGCTACTGTAACCGCTTATAATCATGCCGGCAGCTTATGCTTGTTTACCGACTTCGTAGAAATAAAAATCTCTTCTCAGCAAAAGTTATCTTTCGAACCGGTATTAGAGTCAGTATATAATGGTACGTCCATGCTAGGCGAAGCGAGCACGAGCCGAGCCTCGAGAGAACCTACAACGAGCACGAGGCGAATCCTTTTGTTCGTAAAAAAAACTGACAATCGCGCTCGTTCGAGGCTCGCAAGCCCGTCCACGTTACGCGAATCCTGCTCGCAGTGTGCTCGTTCTTGGCTCGGCTCGTGCTCGGTTCGCCAAGCATGGACGCACCATTATGCTTTTAAAATCTTTTTTAATTAATTATTTTAAATTAATTGGGGTTAGGGTTTGATCAGACTATACCAGGGGTCGGCAACCTTTTGATACTGAAGAGCCAAAACTTTCAATTTACAAAATTTCCCAGTTTTTAAAGAGCCACATTTTTTTGTAGCTGTTTATAAACTGTTTTTTTTTTATAATTTTATTCATGCAAGGAAATGCTTGCTCGCACGAATATGTCAACTCGAAGATGGTCAGCACTCCAAATGGATCGCTTGCATGATTTAAAGGGTTTTGATAAAGTTATTACTTTTTGCGTATGGATCTGAAGAGCCGCAAGTTTACATCTAAAAGCCGCATGCGGCTTGCGAGCCGCTGGTTGCCGACACCTGGACTATACCATGTGAAAACTTATGGGATTGATTTGTTTCCTCATTTATTAGACGCGTGTTTTCCACAATGTTATAATGATAAGTAATTATGTGTTCGAAGGTACACAAATTCAAAGAGATTTTACAAACCAGAACAAAAAAATTTTTTTTTAGAAAAGCTTACTTAATCTTTGTTCATATTTTCGGCGTATGATTTTAAAATTGAGACTATGTCATCGTTCCCGACTGTACAAGCTCAATCTAGGATTCGAACCCCCACTTCATCACTTCGCACTAAAGGCACAAGGTATACTCAAACAAAAAGTGAAGAGTTAAAGAGATAATTAATTCAACCCAACGCGGAATTCAATTCAAACAAAGTTTCCTATTTAGCATCTACACATACAAGCATAAAGTTGGGTCTCTTTTTGTCCATATGTAAACAGGGGGTTCCGTAGGTAATTAATTAGCACGGTGTGTGCGCCGCTGGGAGCAACTGTGTTTTATATTCCTTTAGGAGTCCGCTGAGTCACGGTTCAAGGATTTAGCTTGAATTTGTAGCCTTTTGTTTCGTAGATTTGTGTATGAAACGGATACATTATTTGGTATAAGAATGCCGAGGGTTGTCGCTTGGAATATGTCCGGTGAAAACGTAAAACAAAAGATGTTATATAATTATAGGATTAGGACTGAGTAAAGATATTAATTCTCAATTCATGAAAATAAAATGAAAAAAATATATTTCTTACTTATACCATTAAAAGCCTTTTATTCATTTCGAAAATTTTGGAGCTACACACATTACCTACTTACCACACATACATACTTATGTCAATCTCTTGAGACATGGAGATTTTTTGACATATGTTTTTTTTTTAAAGGGTTTTTAACTTACATACGCAAACAATTCTTTTCATAAAGTTTTTTTTTTTTTTTTTTTTTTTTTTTTACTTTTTACTTTTTATAGTCCAGTGTTTGACCACAATCTCACTATGGTAAGTGATGATGTGGTCGAAGGTGGTAAGCACACAAAGCCTAGAATGAACTGGCTCTCAAGTGCAGCTGTCGGAACACACCGATAGGTGCTTGGCGACAGATTTTCAACTTGAGGGTGGTAGCCAGCCAGACGGGTATTACAAAGTACCCTACCACTGTGCTATGGTTTCCTCACGATGTTTTCCTTCACCGAAAGCTCAAGCTCATTGTAGGATTCGAACCCGGGACCTTCGTCTCGGTATCCGACGTCACTACCACTGAGCTATCATCGCCTTAAAACGTTAAAGTTCTAACCATTAGTGACGCAAAAGTTTCAAATAAAAATAAAAACGAATAAGACTTAAAATAGGTAAAGAGGGGTCTTCAAAATTATGTATCAGCCAGGGGCTGCTATTACAATTGTGTTTATTGTCACATTATACAGTTTTGGTAGTCTACTAACACAATAGCGTCATAATGGCACCATAATAGCTTTCCAATGATTTTACACTGACACTAAAATCGTGTCACAATGATCTTTTAGACAGTTTTGGTACAATTTTTTTTTAAATTCATTTTGAGTCTATTATGAAATGAAATGAAATGAAATGAAATGAAATGAAATGAAATGAAATGAAATAATTTATTCATTCAAATAGGCCTTCACAGGCACTTATGAATAGTCAAACTCTAATACTCTAATGCACGGTTCGGAAGGTTGCTTTTGCTAAGAAGAGCCGGCAATAAACTCAGCAATTACTCTTTTCAAAATCAAACTTAAATTTATTACATCAGATGTTTCCTGTAGAGCGAGCGCTACAAGCATTTTTATCATTTAAATATTCGGTAATATTGTAGTAAGCCTTCTGTACTAAAGCGGCCTTAATACATTCCTTAAACTTATGTGACGGTAAATTCAAAATTTTATTAGGGATTTTATTATAAAATTGTATACTCAGTCCTAAAAATGAACCTTGCACTTTTTGGAGTCTATAAGCAGAGGTCACAAGTTTATGCTTATTTCTAGTATTAAAAGAGTGCACGTCACTTTTTTTTTACAAAAATATTAATATTCTGATGAAAATATTAATATTCTGATGAAAATATTAATATTCTGATGAAAATATTAATATTCTGATGAAAATATTAATATTCTTATATTATAACGGAATTGCAATAGTATCGTGTTGATATTACATTTTAGCAGACTAGAGATGTTTCCTGGTAAAAATAATAATTCTAATAAGTCCGTCAGGTAGATTATCAAAAAATATTGGACACGATTTTTTTTCTTTACCAAATAATTCAAAATTGACGAAGATAAAGCGCGACAAAGTTCACGAGTAGGGGCTCGTGACGTCACTTGCTACTAAAAGGTGTACCACACCGTGACGTCACACGGAACTTTAACAAACCATATCCTCGTATTTTTTTGTTAATTGTCAAAAGAAAAAATACGTTTCTAATATTTTTTGATAAGGTATAAGACGGACTAAATAGATTTTTTCAGGAAAGTAGCCTAATACATAATTTTCGTAACTTTACAAATTATGTAAAAATTTATTTTTAGAAGCTTTAATATTATACAGAACCCTAAGAGCATAAAACCTCCTCACCGTACCTTGCTATTGTTCCTTACCTTCATTCAAAAACTTTATTGTTTTGTGTGCAACATTGCACTTGCGATACCAGCTTATTTACCAACAATGGGTAATTAAGCTGTAAATGTATTCATTCCCCTCTTATTTATAGACCTGCTACTAAAGAACTTTCTAGAACACGTAATATTATTGTCGAGAAGCTTTCTAGAAAGCAGAAGTTCTAGAAAACTGATAAAACGTATGAACATTGTTAAAAATCTCTTATTTATAGACCCATCACATAATCTAATACATAGATCGTCCTTTCTCATACAATGTTTTTAATCACGGTTTTTCTATATAGCTTATGCTCGTTAATGTTGGTGACATACTTTGTCTTTGTTTTAAGAACATAATGCATTTTGGTTCACCTGCTTTTATTTAACGATAAACCTTTTATGCACTTGAGACCCTAAGTTATGTTAGAGACGTGTATCAGCAAAAAAAAGAAGAACTTATTTGTAAAGCTGTCCTTTGAACCATATGATACGATGACATCACAGAGCCTACATCGCGCTATCAGAGTTTTCCAAGCTCTTGATATATACCTACAGATACGATTTTCCAACATCAATAGTTGGTTTCACAATGGAGGCACAGTAGATTGATATATCTACTGTGATGGAGCCTCCATATAGAAAAAGTGGTTTGTTTACATAAGTTTCAACCCTGAAGATTTTGTATATCATTTCTATCGTTTTGTGTAGCGTTTTTCTTTCTTTTCGATATTTTCTTTCTTATCTTTCTTTTCTTTTCTTTCTTTTCTATCTTTTCTATCTTTTCTTTCTTTTCTTTATTTCTTTCTTTCTTTTTTATTTCTTTCTGATATGTAGAGTTTCACAGATATCTCAGGCAGGCAAACAATCAGTTTTCAATCCTCCCTCATGGTATGTAGAGGCCTGTGACATCCCACAATATGAGGCGATTAATGGACATATTATCTGGCGTGAAGTATCGGCGAGCACGCGATTATACAATTAAGGGGATTTCAGCCAACAAGGCTTGTTTTAGTAACTATATTTAATACTGCATCATTGTAGATACTGCGTTTATTAGGCATACTGCGTATATCTTGCTAAAGTGACGGCGAACGGAAACAAATTGCAAAAGAAAATGTTATTTTTTAAGAGAATTTCGTAAGATATTACGAATTTACAGAATAGAAACCGAAAAGTGTTGCCGAAAATTAATTGTATTTGAAAGGTACAAACTATGGCAAAACAAATTTTACTTTTGAAGGTGCACAGCTGTACAATAACTTACCGTCAATCATAAAAAATGTAAACTCATTTAATGTGTTCAAAAGTAAACTTTTGCAATATGTTACAGAAAAATACTAATGAACAAAATAAAATGCGGGATGCATTAAATGAGTACAAAACAAACGTTATAGACGAATGACAAATTGTTAATAATATTTTACTTATAAGCTCATATTGTTCTCATGTAAGTGACTATGTAGTCTTTCTTTGAGAATAAATATCTTTAAACCTAACCTTTGACAGAGTCAAAGGTATTTATTAATTTTAAGCGATAAGATGAAAGTTTGATATGAAACGAGTTAAGTAGAATAATCAAAATGTAATCAAAGCATAGATTTTCATAGGTAGGGCAGGGCCATCGTGCATTTACCCGGATGGATAGTTCGGTTTTGGGTTCCTGAAAAGTAAACAAAACGTGTTATAAAATACTAAATAGTTCAATATAGTGGACAGTTTTTATCATTTTGACAAAAGATCTAGGTTTTGTGATCTAAGCGGTCTAATAGCCAGATAGTTCAAAAGGCGCAAATTTTGAAAAGAAAATTGTAAATGAACTTTCCTTATGTTCATTAATAATTCTTATAATCTTTACCTGAAACAAGAGTAAATAAACACTTTTAGGCATAAATATTAGCATACATTCCTTCCGCAATATTACAGCCAAATATTCACCAGCAAAACCAGAAAAAGGTAGACATTTTCAGCGAGTGAAACTCAATAGGAGACCGCAGCACCGCGGCAGCAGGCAGCTATAAATTTGTCGCGCTGCTCCGCCTGCTAAGCGCGCCAACATAAATCCACCGCGCGTACTTGTCAATTATCATTTGTTGCGACTGCGGTTCGTTGTGAACGTGGGCCGTGAGGATATTGAGGATCAGGATATTTTTATTGACCTCTTTTTCCATTTACATAATGCCTAAATTACTGGCCATCTGTTCTCTTTTCAAAATATCAAATAAAGAACACTAATTTTCGAAAGACTATTGAACTCCTTAAAACTACTATATACTACTACTATAGGTATAGTAAGCGGGACGTGTCGTGAGCACACTTTTTAACATAAAGTTTAAAAGTTACTAGTGTTCAAGCATTTTAATACACTTATTCAAATGTATTTGAATAACGTCACGTGACCTTATTTTTTATACATTTTAACAACTTTAACTTTAATAACTTACCTCTAAGAACTTTTAAACTTTATGTTCAAAAGTGTGCTCACGACTCGTGCCCCTATATATAGTTCGCTATTAGGGACTGTTTTTCTGCTAAATTCCGCGTTTTCGCGAAATATTGCGTTTTTTCGCGAAAAAGGCGTGATTGTGTGGCTACATACAAATAAACTACACGAAAACTTGGTCTAAAAAAATCACATATTTTTCATTTTTTTTTAAATATTCAAAGTTGTATATCCACTAGTTTCTCACAGCTGTACATCGAATAGCCAAGACATCCTCGCTGATAAATCTATACGGCGACTGGAGACTCGGCTTGAGGAGATATTGATGACATACCCATTGAACGTATATTTTCAATTCTCCTACGGTACTTTTTCAAACCTGTGGTATGATATGATGGCTGCTTTGTGACTTAAAGTTGCAGATTGGGATTTTGATGTCATGTTTTTATTTTGAGAACCAATCGTTAGCAGTTTTTCATATGGGTTCGGATTCTACTTTGAAAGAGCAAGGAACTCCTCTATTTAAAACGGAAGATTTTCCACCACGTACTTCGTGTCTGAGGACCGCGGTTCTGGTGTCAAAATTGGGGTAAGAACTTCGCCTGCAGGATCTTGTGGCGCATGGCTGCCATACATTATGCCATGTATATTTATGAATGTATGCCATTCTTCAAAACAATCTATACAATGAGTAACAGACTAAGATGCTAAACCGTTAAGCTGGTTGTTCAGAATCGTTTTCTGAATCGATTTAATTAACTTTTAATATAGATATTTATAGTTACAAAATCTATTCAGTAGGCGATTCTGAACGGTTTTGTTCAAAATCGCCTAATGAATCCGGCGGTTCCCAATGATATACAAGCGTGGGAGCCTAAGGGAACCGCTTAGGCTCCCACGGCCATAACTGAAAGAATGACTTTCACTTTGTCTTTGGTCTTGATACAGTTATTCATTTAGAACATAATCAAAAGAAAATAATTTAACTCATCAAGTAATTTATGAAACGAAACGTTAACAGTCATCTCTCAAACCGTGTAACTTTCGAGAAAACCTCAAAGTTTCGAGGACAAAACATTGACTATTCATAAATTATCAAGCTCTGTAATGTCAGGTCATTGCCTTGCGCTCCGTGGTTTCAACCGCGACCCCTTAATTCACCCCCTTAGGAGTAGAAATTCAGGAAATCCTTTCTTAGCACTCTACCATCATGGAAATCAATATATATATCAATAATGGTTTTTTTACATTACGAAGTCGGCACACAAGCATACGGCCCGCCTGATGGTAAGCGGTTACTGTAGCCATATGGACACTTGCAACACACGAGGCATCACTCACGCGCTACCGACCCATCCCCCCTCTCCAAATAAGCTCAATGGAGCTTATTCACGCGCAGGAACACAAGATAAAGTTATTTGGCTGCGGTATTCTGTAAGGATGTACTTCCCCAGTCGAGCTGCTCTTTTAACGAATTAACGTTATGATCTACCTCTAAAATATCAACATTTCAATCTTCTAGACCAACCAGGTTAGCCTGGTAGAAGATCAGTGTGCATTCTTATATTAGTTTATCACTAGCGTCTTAATTAAGCGAACATATTTCTGTACAAAGATTGCTATCAAAGGTAATGTCAACCGCACTTACCGTCCAAAATCTCAACTTCAAATTTATTCTCGCAATCTTGGCAAAAGCTGTGATCTGCCTGAAGTATGGCCTTAATTAAGGAACGGTAATTGACCCATAAATACTGACACCCAGAGTAGACGCACACCTCTGGGACGCCGGCGCCGACTTGCAAGTATTGCAATGAGATAAAGGATAAACGCTAATTAAATTTGTTTGTCCTGTTCTATTACGTGGAAGAGTTGAAATTGCAGGTTTTCTTTTCGTTTTATCGCTTTTGGGAAGCGAGATGAGAAAGGAAATGCCAGACCTACAAGCAGCCAATTCACGACATAAGTCTCGTTCATACAAGCCAGCATTCACTTCAACTTGTGCAAATAAATTTACCAGATACTGTGCGCAAACGTGTCTTGTGTCGGACATAAGCTACCAATGAATATTTGATTTCTATAGAACCAGTATGAAATCAGCCATTCCCTGCGCAGATTTGTGTCGAGTTGCTCCCACTTTACACATACTCGTTGACGATCAAATAGTGTTCAAAGTGTCAATTGAAGGCACAAGCAACATAAAAAAGAAAATGTACTGAAACTGACTGAAAACAAGCGGTGACTGTGTCCGATTGCTGTCACCGGACACAGCATTACGGTTACCAGTGACCAGAAGTAGCACGCGGATTCTGTGTCAGATGTCCGACACAAGACACACGTTTGAGTTCAAGACATACCGCGTTAATATTTGACATTTTCTCTACCTCGTCATATCACGATGAATTTCATATTAAAAACCGGCCAAGTGCGAGTCAGACTCGCGCACCGAGGGTTCCGTACAAACCTGTAGGTATATAAGTAAATGGTAGTATAGACCTGAGTATTTGATATTAATTTCAATTTATGACCTATTAAAAAAAAACTACTTACTAGATCTCGTTCAAACCAATTTTCAGTGGAAGTTTGCACCGTAATGTACATCATATATTTTTTATAGATTTATCATTCTCTTATTTTAGAAGTTACAGGGGGGGGGACACACATTTTACCACTTTGGAAGTGTCTCTCGCGCAAACTATTCAGTTTAGAAAAAAATGATATTAGAAACCTCAATATCATTTTTGAAGACCTATCCATAGACACCCCACACTTATGGGTTTGATGAAAAAAAAAAATTTGAGTTTCAGTTCTAAGTATGGGGAACCCCCAAAATTTATTGTTTTTTTTCTATTTTTGTGTAAAAATCTTAATGCGGTTCACAGAATACATCTACTTACCAAGTTTCAACATTATAGTTCTTATAGTTTCGGAAATAAATGGCTGTGACATACACGGACAGACAGACAGACAGACAGACAGACAGACATGAAGAATCTATAAGGGTTCCGTTTTTTGCCATTTGGCTACGGAACCCTAAAAAGAGACAATAATAAAAAAATCGTAATGAAACAATTTCATATACGCATTGAATTAAATTCACCGTATTAAAAACGTATTTTCACATATTATGCAGTTACGCTGGCGTGCATATCATAAATTTTAAAATTGAAACCGACACCGCTCGGTACGTATAATTAATAACCTGTGTGCCAAAGGTAAACAAAAGTATGGGAAACATGGAATTGCAGCCAGCATCGGTCTGGCGACATGTTTGCATACGTAAACACCGTGTTTGATAAGCCAATAGTATTACTATTTGTTGCTACATTTATCTCGAATTATTAACGGTGGCTGCACATTTTGGAGCGAAAATGCAGCGGGACTGATATTGAGGACAGATCCCTTTTACAATATACACGGTAACTTTTTAATCATTTTTTCGCTAGAACAAACGTTGTTCAGACCATGGTCAACTAACATTCTATAACATCAAATGAAAAAAATTACGTCATTGGTTTTTGAAAAACACAAAATGAAGTTTAAAAAGTCGGGATTATCGTTACTCCTTACAACCCAGACACCGCGATTGCACTTCAAAGTAGTTGTGGCACGGCGGCACGGCAGTTTTGTAGCAGGTGTGGGAATCCGCGGCTTCCTGACTTTTTGATTTTTTTCTGTTTTTTCAAAAAAACAATGTAGTTTTTTTTATTTGATGTTATAGAATGTAAGTAGACCATGGTCTGCACAACGTTTGTTCTAGCGAAATAACGATTAAAAATTCACCGTGTATAGTTTAAAGCACAAACATAAATCTAAATAGATACCGCAAGTCCCTACATCCGTATGAAAACCAAGCGTGTAACTTTTTTTTGTACCTACCATAATGTCACACGATTGATTTTGGCGTTAGATTTTTAACGTGATAATGAAGCTATCCTATGTGTCAGCTAAACATATCCCTCGCTACACATCTCTGGTGGACATGCAGCGTTATGCGAGTTCCCTGTCCGCGCGAAACAGTTTCAAAATAAGAACATTCGGCCCCATTTTTGCACAGATTTTGACACGCGAAGTACATACACTTGCGGCGTCTATTTAGATGTATATCTGTGGTTACCAGCAAGTCTACTAAAACCCAGGAGGAACACCAGAACCCAAAAATGCATCTATAGGCAATGGATGCATTTTTGTGGCATTCGGTGTAGAAACGTTGGGACCGTGGGATCCGAATGCCCTTCTTTTGTTTAAAAAGGTCTCACGGCGCCTTATTGAGACCTCACTCCACAGGATGGCTGGTGTCTATCTAGTACCATGGATCAGCATTGCCATTCAACGTGGCAATGCCGCCAGCCTTCTTGGCACGTTCACACAGGGCAGCGATCTGGCACACATTATTTACTTGTAAATATTTAGATTTGATATTTTGTAAATAGTATTTTCTTTTAACCATTAGTTGTAATGTTATTTAGTAGTTCAAAAACGTATTCAAAATAATTAATTTCAAGAATAATAATGTACTTATGTGATGGAAGGTTAAGAACATTTTAAAAAACATGAGATTTTTCGGAGGGCTCTGTGGAACATAAACTTAAAACTTATTTATTCAATTTAGGCTCGTATAAGGCACTTAGGAACGTTAAAAATTGACTTTACCACCGTTTAGTAGCACGCACGCCTCAAACGAGCGTGATTTGATTCTATACTCTGTGAGCTTGTACTATGGAAGCCAGATAACTGATATAAAAGAAAGGAAGAAACTACTTTATTTGACGAACACATTAACATAACAATATTTAAATTAAAAATAAACCAGTAGGTATGTGCCGTCAAATAGGACACAGCTCAGCATAGTGCTATAATACATATACTACTTTTTGTTTGTAAATGCATACTTACTTAATATACATAATTACACCCAGACTCAGGACATACAGACATGTTCATGCACACAAATGCATGATCTGTGTGGGAATTGAACCTACGAACTGCGGCGCGATAGTGCGCCAACTGGCCCGTCGTCGTAGGCCCGTCCGTAGTAAGGGCATATTATTATTTTCAGTAACTATCATTATTTACTCTCTCGCTCGCTACATTCTGTTGGATAAAATTGTATTATTATTTGCTTTAATATAAAGCACACACAAGTAACTTTGCCGTGCCGGAATCACCGCCGGCTATCTGGGGGGATTTTCGCAATTTAAAAAAGTTTTCTGTGATTAAATATTCATATTGGCGGTGGTTGTTTGTTGTATCTTTGTATAAAGTTACATTTTCTGTCTTTATTTGAGCTTAGAGGTTAGATAAGGATACAATTTTATTTAATGGACACAGAACACGATGTTCTATCAATAAAGTAAATATGGGATTTTGAGGTCTAACCTCTTTAAGCTGCGTTGTAATTGGAGCCATAATTTTACAAAATGTATACTGATTCATTATATTATTAGGAATGAGCGCGGAAGGACTGACCCCAAGCAAGGTGGCATACAGGCCGCGGTGACTTTCGAAGCGTTGGCGGTGGCGTAGACTCTGGGCTTCTTCATCGAGTAATTTTAATTTAATTCAAAACATATAGATTTATGTAACTAAGAATGTGTACATTAACACTTTTCTTAATGCCTTTTATTAAGGAGAAGTCACTTTGTTCATCATCATCATCATCATCAGCCTATAATGTCCCACTGCTGAGCACAGGCCTCCTTTCACAAATGAGGGTGAAAGGGACTGGGCGATACTCCACCACGCGTGCCCACTGCGGATTGGTGGAGGTAGGCTAGTGGTCAACCTACTGTTGAAATTTTTCAAGCCGCCTAGAGGCCAACGGCTTTACGTGCCTTCCGAAGCACGGAAACGCTCGATTTGAAATACCATTAGGCGGTCACCCATCCAGGTACCGACCACGACAGACGTAGCTTAACTTTGCCGATCGATTAAGAACGGCTAATCATGCTACACCACGAGCGCTTTCACTTCACTTTGTTCATGTATTCTTTATGAAACTTGAACTGCAGCATTAGAATTAACGCTAACCTAATTCAATCTACAAAAATAGTAAAATAATAATTTATAACACCTAGGTGTTCCTACAACCTTACTCTTCCTTCCCCCAACTATAACTTGACCATTTGACGTCGCCCGTTAGTTATTACTATATTATTCAATAAGGGAGTGCATTATTTTCGGTGCAAGAGTTTACATACTTTGGAGAAGGCATTTATTGTGATATGAATAGAGATAATTTTCACAGTTCTTTATGTTTACAGGAATACATATAAATTGTATGGTTTAATTCCAGTTCTTCAGTTCCAGCACTTGAAGTAACTAATTAGTAATTCAAAATTGTTGTATTTTGATTTATCAGAAGTTCAAAATCATTTATTTCAAATAGACCTTCGCCGGCTTCCGAATAGTCTGACTCTAATTCCGGTTCGGAAGGTTGTATTTGCTGAGAAGAACCGGCAATAAACTCTGCAATTCCTTTTTTCAAAATAAGCTTAGATTAATTACAATAATATTTACATTCTAATCGCATTGACAACAATTGCGTAGTTAATTGACAAAGCCTACTATAAGGTGGGTCATTACGTGGATGACCAGAATACATGGTTGTAGTAGCTTTTCTCTGCACTTGCATCTCCATGGGTAAGTGCCAGTGTCTTCTCAAGTGTATTCCGAACCGGTGGTGGATTGAACTGTACCTAAGGTTCATAGTCCGGTAAGGCTACTGGGGCCTCCAAATAAATGACTGTTCGATTTGATTTGATCACACTAAAACTACGTGAGTGATTAGAATATAGATCCATAATAAGCTATTAGTCTTACCTTCTGGTAGTCCTAAGAGCTACAAGTAAAAAAAAAACAACGTTAAAATTCACAGCATTTACCATATCCACTTCACTAAATCTTTCATTACTCTTAGCGAATTCCTCTCAAAATGTACCAAAATATGTAGATAGCCGAGCTCGATGTTATGGCGTATAAAAATAACGCTGGTGTGAACATCGCCTAAATCATTCATGATTTATACCGCATAGTGTGGCCTCGCCCTTTTACTAAGTTAGGTGTTTGCTACACTAACGCCGCTCTGCAAGATTCATTGCTGTTAATTCTTAAGATAGACTTGATAAAATTATGTATGTAGATTAAGTGGTTACAATTTAAAGAGCACGCTGAGCATTTCAATGTCTTTTTTATAATGATACTAGCTGCCCGGCGCGACTTCGTTCGCGTGGTGCTACCCTACTCTATGGTGCTACCCTACCCTACCCTACACCACCTTACCCTACTCTACCCTACCCTACCCCACCCTACCCTACCCCACCCTACCCTACCCTACCCTACCCTACCCTACCCTACCCTACCCTACTTTCTTTGCTTTAAACCTCACGGAGCCCGAGACCTTTCCAACGAATGCAAAACCGTGGAAATCGGTTCGTGCGTTCTGGAGTTATAGCGTCAGGAAGGAAAACCCGACTTATTTTTATATAGTAGAAGATGTACTCTTATTATTATCCAAATATGATTTTGATACCCGCAGTTTCCAGTCCACTCGTGACCACAATCAATGCAACTTGATCGAAACGTCGCGGTTAGTCAAAAATATATTTCGATAATAATCTGCGCGAATAGATCCGATAGATACATGAATATAATGGTGCATCCATGCTACGTGAAGCGAGCACGAGCCTAGCCTCGAACGAACAAGATTCGTTCGTTGCTCGCGATTTCAAGCGTGGACGTACTTAACGAGCCTTCAACGAGCCTACAACGAGCGCGATGCGAATATCTGTGTTCGTGAAAAAACTGACAATCGTGCGGAGCGCAGTCGAGCACGCTACGACTGCTCGTTGCTCGTCGCCAAGCATGGACGCACCATAACAGTGATATGGACTTACGTTTGGCCTCCGACTTTCCGATTTTCTGCGGACGAAAGCTTATGCAGATAATTAAACGCAGTGGTAGTGAAGTGATATACCACGGTGGCAGGGTACTTTGTAGTACCCACCTAGCAGTGGCGTGCATTGGTTTTCGGACTAGGTAGGCAGAAGAAATCATGGCCATACACGCCTAAATATGCCTCCTAGATAGATTATGTTTTTTTACCCGATTCGTAAAATTGTTTAGGTCAGCGTATCATTCCACACATATTTGGTATGATTCATTAGCAAACAAAATACATAATAACAGAATAATAGATTCGAATAACAGCACCCAAATAGCCAGGTGTTTAATAAACATAATATTCTGTGTTAAAATGTCTAAGATTTTTACCTTTGTTTTAAATCCATGAATGTTTTGGAGTTGGTCTACAGCAAGTACAAGCAACAAACGAAAACTGACTAAAGGAATAATTTATCGACACATTTTGCATCTTCACCACAAAATTTCTTCATTTCACACACAATACACTTCATAGATACACTTCGCAAAATCACAATAAGTAAATAACAACAAAATTGCATACAATGCCAGCCAAACCATAAACAAACCAACACAAATAAATTGCGAAGTTATATTTGAGTTGCTCTAATGTTGGTAAAGTAGTTGTAACTGTAGTCTTTTTAATTTGGATGGGTTACTTTACTTACAACAGAGAAGGTAAGGTTACTTTTGGTCCGTAAATCGCGAATGTCAAATGTCAGTATGCTACGCATAGCAAAAGCGTGATTTATGCTTTCGTCGTATTATCTTAAAGAAGTGTGTGTGTGTGTATGAATATGCCGAAATCGTTTTAGTGTGCGTGAATTGCCGTGAATTTGAGAGGCGAACTCGCGAGTGCCTACGCGGCAAAGTTTGAAATATCGTATTGAATGTTAGGTTAGAATTTTTACGTGATTATGTAGTTTAATTGAATCAAAATATTATTGAATTGAATCTTATGAGGTAGGCATTGCTTATTTGCCTATATGGAATGTACGCCACTGCCACCTAGTACTTTATATTAGTAGTAGTGGCTGGCTACCACCCGCAAGTTAAAATACTGTCGCCAAGCACCTATCGGTGAATTCCGTCCGCTGCAATTGAGAGCCAGTTCCTTCTAGGTTATGTGTGCTCACCACCTTTGGCCACATCATCACTTACCATGGTGAGATTGCGGTCAAACACTGGCCTCATCATCATCAGCCTATAATATCCCACTGCTGAGCACAAAGAGTAAAAATTAGAGTGAAAGGGAATGGGCAGATACTACACCACGCGTACCCATTGCGGATCGGTGAAGGTAGGCTAGTGTTCAACCTACTGTTGGAGTTTTTCAAGCCGCTTAGGAGGCATCCAACCAGCTTAACGACTATCACAATTAAGTGATAACCGGGACCAACGGGTTTACGTGCCTTCCGAAGCACGGTAACGCTCGATTTGAAATACCTCTAGGCGGTCACCCATTCAGGTACCAACCACGATGGTAGTAGCTGAACTTTGCCGATCGATTAAGAACTGTGAGTTAAAAATTACAAAAATAGCAGCCCATCTCACTAAACTAATCATAATCAACATAAATGTGATATAAATCCCCGAACAATAACGTGTCTGACCAAACCAAAGCACCCTCATACCTGCCGCAATAAATCTGAAGCTTTGCGTTTTAATTAAGGCGATAAATATGCCCTGAGATTGCCGGTGTGTCAGACTGCGCCCCCTGTTTACATTTAAGGAACTAATCTTTGCCAAACCGCTTCAAGTTTGTTTCAGTTTGTACCATGTCACAGTTAAGATAGAGTAGTAATCCAAGTGGCAATTGACGGCCCATATCTGTCGCAGAGCTGATGAACTGTTTGAGTAGATGAACTGGACTGGGAACTGAGATGGAGTCATATAATATGCCAAGGAGCTGGTGATGGTGGACTAAAAGTAGTGGTGATGGGACAGTCTGCAGACTGTTGGGTACGATAATGTTGCCTCAAGCCACGTTATGATAAAGGTCAATATGTTCTTGATATAGAATACTCAAATGCCCCAGGAGCCAGGGGTCTAAACGATGATCGTCATCAACGCTGTAAAGAAGAACCGGGCTCACATACCAGAACTCGTAACGAAGGAAGGGTGATTCCTCCCCCATACCTTTGTTGTTCTGTCGCACGGTGACTACCACGTCCCTTTCTTCGTGTGACCGCTTATAGGCACTCAGGGCCTCTGCCCTGATTTCCCACGTCCATTAAATACCCCATCTTCTACGGAAGGCAGACTGTAGTTGCTGTTTAAGGCCTCAGGAATCAGGCCTAGCATAAATGTGTGTCAAGTGACCTGGGATTACGGCGACCTAAAAATATTTAGCTTATATGCGTACAAAATCGTTACGCTTCCATGCAGTTGACTTACTATTCTCTCTATACTGTGACCAAATTATCTATTGCTCAGGTTACTTCATCTTTATGTCGTATGGATCTTTTAATACTCTGTGTTTATATGTTAAGCCTCTAATCATGGCGGATCTCTTGATCTATATGTCGTGGAATGATAATGGGGTTGGTTGCAAGTCTGGTAGAGATCCATCAATGAGAAGAGAAAGTACGTTTGGATGGGTGATCTTTAATCTTTGGATATAGGTCGAGAATGTAGGTTGACATACCGATTATTATGGACCATAGGTAAAAGTTGTAGGTACAGATGTTTTGTAATGTTAAGCTCAACTATGTCCCGCCTCTTAAGCATATAATATTAAAATTTAAACACAATTCGAGTTTTTTTTTTATTAAATTGGCTTACCTTTGGCCTCTGACCCGCCCATAAGGACGATGACGAAGCCTAAGATCGGACACGCTTACTCAGAAGGCACCTATTCACTCTGGCCTTGAAAGTCCCTAGGTTGTAAGAGTCAGGAAACATAGACGCCGGAAGCAAGTTCCACTCCCTTGCTGTCCGCATTATAAATGAGGATGCCAAAGGCTGTGTCAACAACGTATGGGTGAAACATTCAAAAATACATAAACTTCAAACACATTACAATTATTCAATACAATACATTAAAATTATACAATACAATGGATTACAATGAATGGATGGGATTTTCTTCACCTTTATAGAACTTTCACGTCATATTGTTTCTGACGACTAGTTTGTGCTATCTTCTGCCTCTTCAAGCCCCCTTTAGAAGAGGTTTTTGCGATACTCGGTAACCGCTTACCATCAGGCAGGGCGTATACTTCACTGAAAAAATTTTTTTTTTACAGTAACACAAAATTTTACTACCAATAACCTAAACAGAGTGACTTGCGAACTAAAACTTACCAGTAACAAAACTAGTTTCGGTTCATTACTAAATTATTTGATTAAATCAAAGAGATATACGATTTAATGTAACTAAACTTAGTTTCCCGACAACAAAACGTCAACTTACATAACTAGTTTTGTAGAACCATTTTTTCATGGTGCTATCTTAGTGGTATAAAAAGTCTTTGTGTGCCTTAGGCCACGTCATCACTTACTTTCAAGAGACTGTAGTCAAACGTAAGGCTTAAGTTTAAAACCATAATAGATACAATCAACGAAATACTTTTGGATGGAAAGAAAATCATTTTATCTGATTAAAAAATGCATACAATTCTGTATGTGCCAATTTTCCATCAAGCTACTTATGTTGCTGGCGGTACATGAAAAACATCAATTTTATTACATCAGAGCACTTATCTAGCCTCACTAGTGATAAATTAACGTAAAAAACGCAAAAAACTAATTCTATAACACATAATAACGCGGGAACATGCACAAAGGACAATCCATCATGGACGCTTTTTAAAATATTGATCGTTACGTTTTGTGCTCTACTTAAAATGATTTACTACTTCTAGGGGGTTATGGGGGAAAATGGGGCGGTCTATGGGGAAATCAGGGTTTGCCATCAATTAATGGTATGGACAGGTGCTTTATCTTTATGAGTACAACACTATGTGTAACTTTAGAAAGCTGGGATTTACAATGGCCATAAACAAGTCGACGACGGCGTATTTCTGTCGTATTTGCTTAATTGTGGTGTACAAACTGTAATGTTGTAAAAAAATTGCCTATTTAATTATAAATAGAATACTTTTATATATTTTTTTTAAATAATAATTAAAATTAACAATGAAAAGATGACAAAAAACAGTAAAAATGCCTACTTAGTGGATTTATGATACAAAGTTCAAATGTACAAATAATATGATTTAAATTATTAATTATTTTTTGTGTCTTGAATTCCGTTTAGCACTGAGTAACAAAGATCCATACATAAATTCGCAGTAACTTTATTTTTACTATTATTAGAAAAGAATAAAAAATATACCACTTTCCCTCATTAAGGATCCTTACAAACGTTCATTGAAGATTTTCATGGGAATGTAAGTTTCACGAAACACATTACACAAACCAGAAGCATATCTCATCTACACAAATTAAAAATAATTAACTACCCACATTTCACGGCATGTAGAGGGCAACACTGGCGCCGTTACAAACGCCATGACAAACGACTTATACATTCAAGTTAACTAGTGGACTGCACTAGTGATCCATCATTGTTGAGTGCAGAACGAAACACACTGTAGATACAACTACGTCTGGTCGATTAATCACCACACCATGTATACCGATGAATTTAAGAATACCATTAATTATGCGATTGGTCGCGTGCGATTGCGATTATGCGGCGTATACTACTGTTACATGAAAATAATACATAATCAAAGTACGACAGCATTTGCATCGTGTTATTAATTAAAATTCAATTTTCTTTTAATACAAAACACAATAGTGTTATTATTAAGCTGAAGAGTTTGTTTATTTGAACGCGCTAATCTCAGGAACTACTGGTTCGAATTGTTTTTTTTTGTGTGTTGGATAGTCCATTTATCGAGGAAGGCTTCAGGCTATACAACATCACAACATAATTTTCGATACGATAAAAAGTAAGAAAAAGTGACACATTACAGTAAAAAAAATACTTCAAGTGATTAATCAGCATTTATTTATCTAGAAATAATAGTATGTTACGATGTGTGACTAAAGTAGTCTATTATTGCAGCAATAGACTTAAGTCTCGAATACCGTAATACTATTTTATTGCACGTATGACATAAACCTGGACTTATTACACGCTTCTCCGTTAGACGACTTAGGTCACGTAAGTGCGGGTCACGCATCATCATCATCATCAGCCTATAATGTCCCACTGCTGAGCACAGGCCTCCTTTCACAAATCAGGGTGAAAGACAATGGGCAGATACTCCACCACGCGTGCCCACTGCGGAGGTAGACTAGTGGTCAACCTACTGTTGGAATTTTTCAAGCCGCCTAGGAGGCATCCAACTAGCTTAACGACTATCACAATTAAGTGATAACCGGGACCAACGGCTTTACGTGCCTTCCGAAGCACGGAAACGCTCGATTTGAAATACCACTAGGCGGTCACCCATCCAGGTACCGACCAAGACAGACGTAGCTTAACTTTGCCGATCGATTAAGAACGGCTAATCATGCTACACCACGAGCGCTTCGCGGGTCACGCGGTGCTATAAAATTGTTTTCAATAACAATAGTTCTGTTCAATTTTGTCGTAAGACTAAGTAGCACAGTGAATGGTCGGCTTTAATGTTCACGTGTATACGAAATTCGATTAAGGTCGTGTTTCAGCTGCGTGTTTTTGCGAATTTCTGACGAGACAGCTTTGCTTTGCACCATTTTCTTGTTGCATCCATCATTGAGCTGCAATAACAAAACATTCTTAAAATCATATGAAAAATATACTCGCTTGCTTGCTTTATATTCTTAGTTAGGAAATAAGACTTTGTTTCTCACAGAATGTAGATTTTTACAAATTAAATGATAATTTATGTTTATAAATTAATAAATTATTAGTGCTAAAGTAACTCTGTCTGAATAGACAGCTGTTCAAAAATTAACAGAGTTACTTTCCTTTTCCTTCTCCTAAAGGGACTGGAGGGTCTTATATTTTTTAACCGACTTAAAAAAAAGGAGGAGGTTATCAAATCGGTTGTATTTTTTTTTATTGTTCCTTACCTCATAAACACTTCCCGTTTGGTCCCATTGTCATCAGATCAGGATTTGATTACTTCTTAGTGTACTTTGAAGTCGGTTTAAGTTTTTTGTGAAACAGTCCAATTATTTCTTTGAACTTATTATTCATACTCTAAAAATATATATAATTGCCAACTTTAATTGCTAAATCAAAGTCCATCTTTAAAAATGTATTCTAAAAATCAATAAAAAAGAAAAACTTTGAAGGGAAACTGCAATTACGATCTGCAGAACGAGAGTCCGCACTGTCCTTTTCACAACAGTCGAGTGTTTCACTTTCAAGAGGCCTCCACTCTGAGGCCCGAGGCCCCACTCGAGGCCGAGCGAGCTCTGCACTTTAAAGTCCTACACGCTTCTTAAAACGCTAACTGTTGCATGCGACTGTACTAGTGTATGTTAGTTACTAAGAGCTTGAGCACTTATGAACTGAACTGTACCTAGCGATTTTTTTACTTTCAGTAAAGTTGAAAAGTGTTTACACTCATTTTTTTAAGAGCTCGTATATGAAGAATGGAATGTTCGCAAATACAATAATAAATACTATCAAAATTATACACAATTTCAATAGGTATATCTCTCAACAATCGAAGCTTTATTGTAAGCATAGATAAATATAGTATTTTAACTGACTTGAAAAAGGGAGGAGGTATTGTGTTTTGTATGTTTTTTTATATGTCTCTGGTCCGCCGGGTGCGGGCCAGCTCCAACACCGTCCTGGCCATGATAGCGGACAGATTAGACTGTCCATACATGCGTCGTTGATTTTTTCTGTTTCGTGGTTGTGACATACACGCAAATTTAAAATCATACGGGCCCGTTGGCGCAGTTGGTTAAGACTCTGGTCAAGATTCCACCTATTGCGCCGCAGGTCGTGGGTTCGATTCCCACACAGGACATGCATTTGTGTGCATGAACATGTCTGTATGTCCTGAGTCTGGGTGTAATTATGTATATTAAGTATGTATTTACAAACAAAAAGTAGTATATGTATTATATCAGTTATCTGGTGTCCATAGTACAAGCTCTGCTTAGTTTGGGATCAGAAGACCGTGTGTGAGAAATGTCCCAGGATATTTATTTATTTATTATTTATAATATAATTACTTACTAACATGTAGATAATAAGGTGTACCTACTAACAATATTGAGTCTATAATGTTACTTGAATAAATGAATTTTATTATTATTTTTTATACAACAATACCAGCAAAAAAAAATTATACGGTCTAATTGAGAAACCTATTTTTGAAGTCGATTAAAAATAGCATACGGCCCGCCTGATTGTAAGCAGTTACCGTAGCCTATGGACGCTTCCAACAACAGGGGTATCTCACGCACGTTGCCGACCCTGAAAAAATCTCTTCACACCCTTTTTTAAAGATCCCCACGCCTACTCCCAAAAGCTTTTAAGAGCCTTTAAATTTATTACATATATTTCCGATTAGAATTCGAAATTCCCAAACATTGGTTTATTACCTTCTCTATGCAGCAGTAAAGTTTAATCTATGACATAAACAATCATAGTCAAATGCAGAATGTTGCCCCAAAACTTTTGAACCAAAACGAGGTTTATCGGAAAAAAGAGTTGGATTTTCCAGACTTATGTTTTTTTTTTAATTCCGCTTTCTTACGACTTGTAACTCCAAGTAGGTTGGGCTAGCTCTATGCACTCTACTCTCTCTTGCTCGCTAGTCGTTGACGTGACATTGTATTTTTTCATTCGAATAATCTTAATATATAAAATGATAAACTGATTGTTTATATATCAGCGCACAGCCCAAACCGCAGGACCTAGAGATTTAAAATTTTGCAAACAGATACCTTATACAGTGGAGGCATCCACTAAGGAAGGATTTTTGGAAATTCCACCCCTAAGAGGGTAAAATAGGGGATGAAAGTTTGTATGAGAGTCCGTCAGTTTTGGAGTTAGGATCTTCAAATTTTGTGTATAGGCTGATGATTGAAAATTAATGTAAAGTTATCTCAGTAAGTAACAGCTCTCCGCCGCAAAGTTATTGAGGCCAAAATATTAACTGGTTCTGCCAGAGGAGAAACAGTCTTCGTGCCGCGTATACCATTGATCCCAAATCACCTTCCGTTTAATTTAAAAGATTAGAGTTCCTTATCAAGGTTTGTTTCGCGATGGCTATTAATAAATCATAGGGAAATACTCTCTGAAATTTGCTAGAGTTTATTTGCGGCAGGACTGTTTCAGTTTTATGTGGCATGCTCGCATGTAAGCTCAATCTACCTGAACTTTTGTCAAATATCACACGTAGTGGCGGGCAATAGCCATCAACAAAGCTCTATATTGTTACAATAATTCATATCCAGAAAAAAGAAATAATCTACGCGGACGAAGTCGCGGGCTAAAGCTAGTATAATCATAAAACTAATTATAAATTTTAGCAAATGCTCGTTTTACTTTATCATAAAAAAAAACTATGACATAAACAATCATAGTCAAATGCAGAATGTCGCCCCAAAACCTTGAACCAAAACGAGGTTTATCGGAAAAAAGAGTTGGATCATCCAGACGCTTAAAATATTACTTCGCCGAGTGTACATAAGTCGCGTTCGCGGGGATATAAGATATGAGCGATAATATAGCGGGAGTACCGTATAATGATTTTCATTGAATTCGGTTCATGAGAAAGGATAGATAGAAAAGCGTGCCCCACTTTGTGATGGAGTCTCCCATATATGGTATATTTATTTCAAAGAGAGTGGTAGCCAGTCCGGTGAGTACAACAAAGTACCCCACCACCGTGCTATGGTTTCCTCACCATGTTTTCCTTCACCGAAAGCTCCTTCATGGTAGGACCACGACCATTGCTTCGAATGAACGACTTTCGTCACAATGTTCGACCACTTCTACCACTAAGGTGATAGCTCCGGCAAACAAACATCATCATTATCACCAGCCTATAATGTCCAATGCTGAGTGCAGGCCTCCTTTCAAAACTGAAGGTGGAAGAGTTTAGAAAAATACTCCACCACGCATGCTGCGGATCGGTGGAGGTAGGCTAGTGGTCAACCTACTGTTGGAGCTTTCAAGCCAACTAGGAGGCCTCCAACTAGCTTAACGACGATCACAACTATGTGATAACCAGGACCACCGGCTTTACGTGCCTTCCGAAACACGGAAAACACTCGAATTGTAATACCACTAGGCGGTCGCCCATCAAGGTAGCGACCTAACCGGGTGGTAGCTTAACTTTGCTAAGAACGGCTAATCATGCTACACCACAAAAATAAACATACCTTTTTATAAATTAAACCTTAAAATTATAAAACCCATACAATCTCATGGCTTGCGACGCGGCAAGGGCTTCGAAAGAGCTGTTCTCAAGGGAAATCTTTTCGACGCGAACAAGGGCCAAGTCGGTATTAACTTGCACTTAATACGTCAATGTGGTGGGCCTTCCTATGTGAATATTATACCATCAGACATCCAGGAGTTCTCTATATATTCGATTTCAATTATAGTTATTTAGAATAATTATTTTTTATAGGGTTCTTGTGGACTCAGATTGCAGCTGTAATCTGAGCTTAAGGGTTAGGTTAGACCAAAAAAGAAAATCACTACATAGTATAAAATGAAGTCGCTATCCGCGTCTGTCTGTCTGTTTGTGCGCTAACTCCTTCTAAACCACGCAACGGATTTTGATACGGTTTTCACTATGAGTTAGATAATTTTCCCAGGAAGCTTTACATATAATACAACTATGTTATATATACAGAACATATAAAAAAAAGTCAATGTTTCGTAAACACTTAGAATTTTTTGCGCTTTCTTTGCTAAACTTTACAAGATATATCAAAATGATGATGATGAATTGTGTATCTTAAAAATATCTACAATAAAGTCCGCGATGGTATAATTATGTCTACATCCTATGGATAACCCACAGTAAATTTTTATGCGATTGAGATTTAATTTAAATAATAAATAAATAATAATTTATGTATAAAGATTGCTCTTTTTTGCACACGACATTGTGCGAAGCCGGGGCGGGTCGCTAGTAAGTAATAAAAAACTGATACATAGGTATCACTTTTGAGAGAGGTAGAGCATAGCGTTTATTCGCTCAAAGAGCAGCTCGACTGGGGAAGTACCTCCACCTTACAGAATACCGCAGCCAAATAACTTTCTGTTGTGTAAAGTTGTGTTCCTACGCGTGAGTAAGGTCGCCAGAGCTCATAGGGGAGGGGGGAAAGGTCGGTAACGCGTGAGCGATGCTTCGTGTGTTGCAAGCGTCCATATGGCTACGGTAACCGCTTACCATCAGGCGGGCCGTATGCTTGTTTACCGACTTGTCGTATAAAAAAAAAAACTTTAGAAGGGATCTCTTCCAGACAATCTTCGGATGAAAAAGCAGTAGCACAGTATAAATAAAAACTTCTTGGTAAAAAAACACAAACATGTACAGGCTTTATTTAAGGGGTAATAAATTAAACCATTACTAAAACACCCAACCATTTGTGACAGTTAGAAAATTTATAGTTACGTAACTCATTTATTAATCTATTAATATTCAACATGCATAAAAATAATAACTCAATTTAGACTTACTTTGAATTCTGATTTAAAAGTTACTGATTTAGGCTTACGATAAAGTAAATAAAAGGCGGATTTGGTCACACGTACCGCAACCACACCACAGCTTTGAGACAAAAAATTCAAAATTCAAAATCATTTATTCAAATAGACCTTCGCAGGCACTTATGAAAAGTCTGCCTATATTCTAATACTGGTTCGGAAGGTTGCATTTGCTGAGAAGAGCCGGCAATAAACTCAGCAATTACTCTTTTCAAAACAAGCTTAGATTCATTACATAATATTTACATTATAATCGCACTGAAAACAATTGCGTGCCCCGGCGCGGCGGCAAAATTACAAAGTAGACTGAATAAATATTTAATAAGTAAATAAATAGCAAACTTAAGCAGACTAGCAGCACCTGTTCACAAGTATGAAGCGTGTGGCAGCCATCGCCCTCCTCGCCATCCTCGCCAATAAATAATAAATGTGGTCAAGCTGTGGTTATGTGTGAAAAGTGTCGCTGCTGCCCGCTGCGGCTTCTTGCAGAGTTGCTTTGTGGAGTTAGGAGTCGCTGGCGATTGTGGTTGCGACGTGGCTGCCGTGTGGTCGGTATTACACAGTGGCGGCAAAATGTGGTCCGTGTGAATTCAACTATTGATGTTCATGCAAATGTCCGCCTACGTGATGTGGTTGCGGTAGTAGTGTGGTTGTGGTACGTGTGAATAGAGCCACACGTAATTAAAGAAGTATTTTTTTGTTTTGAAGTCAGTGAAATTCACGCATACAGATTTAGTTATAATTGACCGAGCGAGAGCGAAGCGTCTCCATTTCAGCTTGGGCAAAAATGCTTCTGTATATTATCTGTCGGGTGTCCGGTGGATGTCCGGCTGTTCTCCTCTACTCCTTTCTCAACTGATTCTTGTGAAATATTGTGAGCAGGTTGATAATTTAATGGTTTTTTTTTGTCGATTCGAATAATTATCGAGACTAGCGAGTTCTGCAGCTCACAGAACAACTAGTATATTCTTCTTCTCAGTCGTACACTCCTGGCGGAGTGGTCGTGGTTATGGATCGTCTGATGAGTTTGTTGCGGCTTTTGCGAGACTTCTCCATCTTTCTCTATTCGCGGCACTGCGTGTACATTCACTGAGGGAACAACTTGTTGTTGATTTTATGAGATCTGTCCATCTTGTGGGTGATCGGCCGCGGGAACGTTGACCTTCTACTCTTCCTTGTACCACTAATCGTTCCAATGAGCTTTCGTTGCGGATGATATGTCCAAACATCTTAAGAATATATACTAGTATATAATATATTCATTTAAATCATAGCTAAGCATTGATATAATATTTTCAATACTATCTTTGAGTGGCCGCACACGCAGCTCTATATAATTTTGTGACGTCACCAACCTGCTCCGTAATTTTATGTTATAGCACAGCATATTAATATATTTTTCAACACACTTGCTCGTAAAGTGACATTTATTGCACCGTTTTTAGTATCTCAATGCAGCTTATTACGCACTAGTACTTTTTACTTTACATTATCGCACAGTTTTATGACAGGTATAATTCCGATTATGATAACCTCACTGTAAGTGACATATGTGTACACGAAGCATTCTTAATTTAAACGGGTAATTTTTTTTACAGCGATATGCTGTAAAAAGAAAAAAGATTGCGCGCCATATTTATTGACGTTCTCATTGATTATTATCAAAAAATGTACTTAAAAAAATACACGTCTGTATTTTTCCTCACAAGTGTGTTGAAAAAAATCGTATGACACGCGTGTGCATTAATCATTACACGGTTAATATTGCCTCGTCTGTAATCTCCAATTAAAATAACAGTACTATTGTCTAAAACATTAAAGAAAAATTACAGGAAAAAATCAACAAGACGCGCCAGAAAATATGAACGTAGCTATATGGGTTAGCTCATTACTCCAAACACGACTCATGCCGAGATCAAAAGGGTGTGTCTACATGGTTTATTTGTGACACAGCCCCCTGAGTTGTGCACTCGGTTTTATTTTACCATCCCCCGGAAGCTAACGAGTCATGTACTCCCATACAAACATGTATAATGGCAGACAAAAAAAACTCAAATGTACGCCGTGGAAAATTCTCAAGAAAAATGCTGACACTTATCGTCGGTAGAAATCTCTTTTGGATGGGAAATATTTTGCTGGTTTTTTTAAACTTTATACTGGCCGTAACGAGTGCTTGCTGAGTTGTTTTCGTGACGTTTTGATGCTTCGCTCATTATGGAGGGCAGTTTCTGAGTTTGTGGAACTAAAACGTCTTGCTGCCAGGTTTTATGCGAGTAGCAAAGGAGTAGCACACATACAGCTTTTCTTCTCAGATAATCTAGAGGTTTTTAATCCCTTGACTTGCGGTTTCTATTATTTTTCTCGCCCGCGCGGATCAAGTGCTAACTTTAGGTTGACAAACTTTTTTTTTCGAACAAATGACTATTGGCCGTGAAAAAATGAATAATATTTTTGATAGTGTTTATAAAAGTATGTATTGTGTATGTAAAAATTGGTATATCCTTGAAGTCCCTCCAAACTACATTAAAAAAAACGCAATGTAATTGATTACTTTACTTTTATTCAAAAAATTAAGACTAACTTTTTATTCTAATTTTATATTTTATACAATCTGCTTAGTTTGAGATAAGGTGGCCGTATCAGAAGACAATTTAAAAAAATCTACATTCTCGGTTGTAATAACAATATAAGATTTATTTACAACAAATATGTACAAATATATATAGAAAACCTCGACTCTGCCGCTGCTACCGATTAAAGGCAGGTTCTCAGCAGGCTGGCAGCGTTTCCTCTTTGGATAGCCAAGCTGATGCGTTGGCGGAAAAAGCTCTGCGCCCGCCTGGTCTCCGAAGACCTCCATCAACACTCGTACGTTATATTTCCGTATCGTACAACTTTTATTTTCAGAGAGGGCAGCTAGAAATAGGTATAATAAATTAAACCTGTAAATCACAAATTGTGGACATTGTGTCTCCGCCCTAAAAGGAAAGAAGTGTACAAATAAAATATAATTTAACCTACCTAAAAGGAGGTAAGATGTAAGCCAATTTCGTTTATAAGACACTTTAGTGACCACAATTAGTTTTACCAGGGGGCCTACCACAAGCTCTTAAAACAAGGTTAAAATAACCTTATTTGTGTTTTGTCTTGTTTTGACGCCGGATGTCAAAGAGGGACAAAAGACAAATAAGGTTATTTTAACCTTGTTTTAAGAGCTTGTGGTAGGCCCCCAGAGCCCAATTCGTAAGTAATTTGTTGAACATAGGCAAGCAATTGGTTCACTCGAGGGTAATTATTATCGAACATAGAGTATTAATAGGTAAAGAACCCCCAGGAAAATAAATTTAATGTTCTGTTTATTTCACCTAAAACTGCTTGTTATTATAGCATGTTTTTTTACGCAGAAATATTTTGTAAATGAAAATTGCTTGAATGTTTTATTTTTTGAATTCTTGGAAGAATTTAGACAACCAATTGAAAGATAAAAACTTTTTAACAAAAAAATAAACCACCGAAAAACTGAGAAGCAAAAAATAATTTTGAATATAACTTGAATTTTATATAAGGTTTTGCAGTCGGGGACCAACCAATAACCTACGTAGATATGTATTTTTGTTAAATGTAATGTTTGTCTAAAAAGGAAGCTAAGCAATATAACGCAATTAATTTAATGAATGGTCATCGTCGCGTCATACCGCGTGCGCGTCATTGGATGTAATAATTAATGGTGTTCGTTACGATTACCACCAAAGTTACGCGGTAGAGCCCCTGGTACCGATCACAGCAGACGTAGCTTAACTTTGCCGATCGATTAAGAACGGCTAATCATGCTACACCACGAGCGGTTCAAAGCAAACATTACAAAAATATAATTTTCCTGAATGAAGGTTGTTCTGTTCAAAACGGTATGACAAGGAATATACATTACTTAATTTAAAAATAATTTAGTTGTTACAAGAAAATATAAACATTTTCCAATGTCTTTATAAAACGACGTTCTTTTTTAGTTTTTCTTGAAGTTATTGGCAATAAGAAGCTTTTATTTCTGTATTAATAAATAAAAAATAATTCATTTTAAAAATGGCATGAATTATTAAAAGTCATTAATTAGGTTGAATAATGAATTTATGACTTATTCTTTCTTTTTTTTAATACAGAAATAAGATATTGCCCTGGCAGCCCTACTCTGGCGTCACTTGAGAAAATAAAAATCATCGTTGGCGAGTTCCCGCCAATAATAGGCCTGTTTCAAGTGTCGCCAATTAGAAAACAGATCGCACCTGCTCGCGCCGCCATTTCATCGATTCGCGCAATTTTCATAATAGCCGGATGGACTGCATTGGAAATTGAATTTCGTTTTTTTTTATAAACTTATTAATTGTATTAGTTATAAAGTCTCAAATGTGTACAAATATTAATTGAAATTCGTTCCTCTTAAAAATTATATGTTGCGTCCATGCTACGCGAAGCGAGCACGAGCCGAGCCTCGAACGAACAGGATTCGTTCGTTGCTCGCGATTTCAAGCGTGGACGTACTTAACGAGCCTTCAACGAGCCTACAACGAGCGCGATGCGAATCCCTGTGTTCGCGAAAAAACTGTCAATCTGGCGGAGCGCAGTCGAGCACGCTACGAATGCTCGTTCGAGGCTCGCAAGTCCGTCCAGGCTACGCGAATCGTGCTCGCAGTGTGCTCGTTCGTGGCTCGGCTCGTGCTCGATTCGCCAAGCATGGACGCACTAAACGAGCGCGATTGTCAGTTTTTTCACGTACAAAGGGATTCGCATCGTGCTCGATTCGCGTAGCATGGACGCACCAATAGATTATTAAAGATAATATTTTTAAGGCGATGATAGCTCAGTGGTTGTGACGTAGGATGCCGAGTCGAAGGTTCCGGGTTCTGCAATCCTATGATGAGCTTCAGCTTTCGATGAAGGAAAACATCGTGATGAAGTCAAAGTTAAAGTCAAAGCTATTTATTCAATTTAGGCCCCAGAAGGGCACTTATGAAGGTCACATTTACGGAAGTTGAAGTAGATCGGACCAAGGAATCACGTTGTCCTATAAAAACTTTACCCCCGTTTTTCATCCCCTTAGGGGTAGAATTTCGGAAAATCCTTTCTTATCGGATGCCTACGTCAAAGAACACAACCTCCAAGTTTCAGGTCTCTACGATCAGCGGTGATCACGGCAAGTTAGGTTGTGCGATGATTCTCAGTCAGTCATTCAGGACAAATCATTTTATATGTATAGATTAATTTTATTCAACATTATATAGAAAAAATCTGATCCGGTCAAAAAACCAACATATTTGAACATATGTTGTGTGGAGCGTAACATTAGTACAAAGGTAATGGCAGTTAATCTAATGTAATAAGGACGAGATGAAAGGGCGGCTTGTCACAACACGTCCCCCGGAGCCCAGCCCGCACCCGGCACGGGAGCGTCTCGTCGAAATGCGTTAATTACGTACCTTACTAAAGTAAATCACACGAAGACATATCACTGAGTACTGGGTACGGCCATTAAACGTGAGGTTTAATTTATTTTATTTGTTGAATTCTGGTAGTTTTTATTAGATCTATCGTTTTCACAGAATTAAAATTACTATGTTCTATGGATCAGTATGATCTGTCTACGTGCCAATATTCATGCAAATCTGTTCAGTAATTACGACGTGATTGAGTTACAAACAAGAATACAATAAAATAAAAATTAAAATAAGATTTCTTTTATATAATAGTCGGAAAATTAATTATCAGAACCTAGAAGGAGAGCCCTTGTCAAGACTAATCAACTGGGCCCAAACTGGAATGAAAGAAAGAAAGAAAGTAAATATATTTCTTTTGAATGTACACACAACACACACACAAATAACATATACAGGTAAATAAAAACAACAAGGAAGGAACAACAACAACAAGGAACTGTAATGTTGTGTGACATCAAAAATGGTCAGTGACTCAGTAAAACACTGTTAGCCCATATCAGGGTAACAGCACTGATTTTCAGTCACTGCCATAAGTGACATCACGCACAGCCGGACAGAATATTAGAAGATTTACATTAATACAAAAGAACTCAATAATACAAAGGAAGACAATAATACAAACGAACAAAAATATTACAAAGGAACACAATAGTACAAGGGAACACAAATAATAATGACTTTATAGTTAAAAATAAAAAATATCAAAAATAACCCAAACCCATACGAAAAAGAATTTAAATAAAATAAAAAATTAACAAAAACTAAAAAATAATTTTGAGCACTGTACAAAAGCATAAATAACATGCTAAAAATAAATAAATATTGGAACCTGATATAGTGATGGTACGATTCGTAGAGAAAAAATAAATAAAACAAAAATTTGCGAAATTTGGATTGCGTTGCGTTGCGTCGTTTTATTACAGAGTTCCCATGTCCACCTTTTAGCTCGATGATGGCGTTTGATAAGCTCCATGTCATAATAATATCGTATTATTGTCCTATTTACATATGTGTCCATCAGCACTGTGGGAAATGATATCTTTTTGATATAATTCAATTCGACGTAAAAGCTTCGCATATGAAAATAGAAACCTTTTTTGTTATGTAGAAATGAAGTTCTTGTTTGCGTTAGAAAATTCGGCCCCATTTTGTAATAAAAGAACAAATTATTGCAAGAAAATAAAAATAAGTAGTATACATTTTCAATTGCAATAAGATTGAGCAAGCGATATTTACGTGGATATTTATAACTATTCCAATTTCAACTCAACAGCAATAGCATAAATATACCGCTGTGACAGACGGACAGACCGAAACCTTCCTTTTTACCTTTTTGGTTTGGAGCCCTAAAAACAGCAAGAGTGTCAAAAAATCATCCCATAATAGACAAAACCCGCCCGCTACTCTCCTGGCCCTATCCTCAGGGAATACGTAACCCGGCGAGGAACGCAGCGGATCCCTGATTTATGTGGAACCCATATAAATGCAATCTGCTTAATTGCCGTCTGTTACCCACGATAAGGTATTGCGAACGTTTCGATATTCACTCACTATTTGCATTACACTCGATAGTATAGCGAATACTTATGTTTTAGCCCCTTTTTGTACCACAGAGTCGTTTAATTAACTCGTGATGGAAAAGTTTATTTCGGATCTACCGTTGAGGCATTAAGAGTGACAAACAAACTAACAATTAATACATCTAAATCTTGCTACGTCATCTTCAAGCCAAAAAATAAAACAGTTCCGCTCCACAAATCATTGGAAAAAAATAAAACAATATACTGCAAGAAAGAAGCTGCGAAAAATATCTAGGTTTAAGAATGGACGTAGGATAGGATATATTGAGACGGTCTTCACAAACGATTATTTTGATCCTTTCAATCAAAATAAGCAGAGCTTGTAATATGGAGACCATACAGCTGATGTACTACATAGTACCTACTCGGAAATGTATACTTAAACCACAAAGTAAACAAAACTTGTACATAAATTATATAAAACACATAATCTCAGAAACAGACAAACATATACAAATGTTTTTCCTAGGTGGGAATCGAATTCACGACGATCAACATTAAGCCCTATTCGATGTTTTCGAGAATTCGCTGTTTAAAAATAAGGTTAGTAAATCTTTTCAAAGGTCGTTGAGCGAGCGTGACATTAAAAAAAAAAAATATTATTCAGAATTTAAAGTAACAAAATGGTAGCATATTTCAACCTTGCAGTCGCTTAAAATAGTTCAACCCACTTAAACAACGCTGTTATCGATAAATAAATTGACACAATTATGTAATATCTATCACATAATTATTGAAATAACGTTTATAGTCGAATGGCATGTCTAACCGCCGTAGTGACAGGTAAAATTGTAAACTGTAACATTTTATGTGCCACTAAAATATAATGGTGAAATTCAGATAGTACGATAACTTTCATAAAGATCGAAAAAAATGAGAAATCGATATCGGTATGGTACTAATGCTTTCACGACACTATCTGATTTTTCTACTACATTACCTTGGAATGGGTATTTTCGTTTTTGTTATTTTATCATTTATTTTGGTGGTTCGATATTACTTTATAGTTTTATTTAATATAATTTGAACTGTTATTTAGTTTTCGGATGATTTGATATTAAATTCATTTGTGAAAATACGAAAAAAAAAAAATACTAAATTTTACATAAAATCTAGACATAATAAAATATAAAAATAGTTTTTTTGACCATAGCTTCCGACTGAACCAGTTATATATGAGTAAGTATTTAGGTATGTGCCGATTTTTTTTATATTATTTTTGTAGTGTGATAAATAAAAAAAAACTTTGGGTTACTAATTACTACTTAATTGAATACCTATGGAATGGACCACATTTTCATATATTTAACTAGCGAGCAGCATCTAACTAGATTTCATCGATTGGTCTGTACTTAGAATTTGCTTAAGAATAGATACACTTAGCAAAAAAAAGGCAGTTGAAATCGTTTTCTTCCCGAAAACGTAAACAAGAAGCATTAAAATTATGAATGAGTAGAATACATGCAAAAAATCATCTTCCACCCACCCACTTTGATACCTGTCTGCCAAAAGTATCCCCTCTTGTTTTGGGACGAAAATCGAAAAAGAATCGCTCGTTCATTAACGCAGGGTGTAAGTTACATGGGGGACTCAACCGAGGGGGCTATTGTGCAAAGCGTTCGATATCGTTCTCGTGCAATGTTTATGTGTTGTTCTCACTCGCTTTGCTTGCAATGGTAAAATTTTACCACGGTGTATTAGTGGTCCGGTGACCTGAGTTTGCGAGTGAAAAGTGGAAAATACGTGTTTGCGAAAAATTTACGTTTTTCTTAATTTTTGTAGGTATGCTAAGTAAACTCTTTTTATTAGGACCTTGGTTTAGCCAGAGTTGAGTTAATATAACTATAAGATCTGGACACGATTTATAAAAATAAAACTAAAACGCAACGTCTCAAAGTCAAAGCCATTTATTCAATTTAGGCCCTAGAAGGGCACCTATGAAGGTCAAAGCTACTGAAGTTACCGCCAGTTCGTAAGTTCGTCTCCTTGCAAGTTCCCCCAAAGAATCAAAATGAGTAGATATTAGGAGCAGTAAAAAAAGTAGGTAGAACCAACAAGGTTTCAGTTTCTCAAATTCTAATAAAAAAGTACTTTAAAAAATTTAATCGTCTTCAAAATACACTAAAAACTATGAAATAACTCTAATCTGACACTGATTTGAATTCAGCGAAAGAGCACGACGTATTCCATTGAAAATATTCACTAACTTCAAGTCTATATTTGTTTGGAAGCCTTATATGTGAATATAATGCAGTTCCAATAATATGTGTCATACTCAAAAAAGGAGATTATCAATTCGACATGTATGTATATAACATACGTGTCGAATTGATAATCTCTTTTTTTTGAAGTCGATTAAAAACAATACAATTTCGAGTAGCAGTTGAGAATAGCCCCCTCGGAGCATTTTTAATTTGTACTTGAAGTATAAACCTGAGGGCACACGAGATGGAGGTTTCGCGTTAAAACAGAGAAAAAAAGGATATTTTGTTTTGACAGAACGAGGGTCGGCTACGTTGGTTGAAATACGAAAAATATATATAATATACATCGCAGGTATTGTACGCTCTCGCTATACTTTGGTTTTAAGTATATCGGCAGACTATATATTGTGATCGACAATTATTAATGTCTTCATTATAGTCTTACCGTAAGCGCTAGCGATCAAGCTATGGTAAAAAATCCACTTTTATATGGGATTAACTTACCGCCCCCTTGGTTTCTCCTAATTTACCCCCGAGGTGTAGACGAGTAGTTTTTGAAAAACCATTCCTTTGTTTATGCTTACGAAATGATGCATCCATGCTACGCGAATCGAGCACGAGCCGAGCCTCGAACGAGCCTACAACGAGCCTTCAACGAGCACGATGCGAATCCCTTTGTACGTGAAAATACTGACAATCGCGCTCGTTCGAGGCTCGCGAGCCCGTCCACGCTACGCGAATCGTGCTCGCAGTATGCTAGGCTCTTGCTCGGTTCGCCAAGCTTGGACGCACCATTATTGTGTGTGGAGCCTGTGTTCAACATTTCTGGTTACTAAACCGATCACGATGAAATTTGGCATGCAGATAGCGTATGATATGGAGAAGGACATAGGCTACTTTTTATCTCGTGAGTGCGGGTGAAACCGGGGGGAATAACTAGTAAAGAAATCCCATGACGCGTAAGCTTTTCCGCGGTAAGAATCGAATGTAATGGAGTACAGCATGGGGTTCTTCAAAAGGGGTGTGAAGAGATTTCTGCAGGGTCGGCAACGCGCGCGTGATACCCCTGGTGTTGCAAGCGTCCATAAGCTACGGTAACCGCTTACCATCAGGCGGGCCGTATGCTTGTTTGCCACCTAAGTGGTATACAAAAAAAAAAAAAAAGTAGTTTCTGTTATTTCATTCTAGGTTTCATGTAACCTCATGATGATTGAATAAGTATGTAAGTAAGATCTCTTCCTTCTCTTTCTTCTCTTCCACACATCCTTGCTCTTGTCTTCAAGGAAACTTCAGAATCTGTTCAATATAATATAATTCCGAATACAATGAAGATCAGAACAGTTATCCTTGGTGCACCGAATGCTTAGCCCTTGGCCTTTCCAAAGAGACCAAGGCCCCACATTGTACACTGTATATTACAAGATCTTATCCTGAGTGCATTTGTTCACATTTCATAGTTTGGGTCAAAGAATAATTGTAGACGTAGAAGGGACACATTTATTTTTTTATGTACCTACTAACATCTACTTTTACAGGGATGTACCCTAATACAGTAGAGTCAAACTTATTTCAATAATAATAACATTTATGTTTAACATATAATTTTGATTATTATCCTTGTGAATTCACCCAGAGTACAGTGGAATAATATGTCGGTTTCCGCATTCTTTTCATTCATCTTTAATAAAAAATATTTGAATACTTTTGTTTCTTTTTAATAGATTGAAGTAGCTTTTCACCTGTGTCGTGCTCAGTTAAGCAGGTTTTTTTTAAAGCAGGTTCTTAGCTTATCGTCTCAATACACTATCGATCACATGAAAGTCTTACGAGGTCCAAATCTTCTGAGAAATCGTGAACACCCATACAAGTCCTCATTGAAGTTTCCAAAATATTTTATTCCAAATGCATACTTTAATTTACAAATGCTTCCTTTTATAAACTCACAGGGATACATCCGATTGAACGTCGAAGCTGTGCACGCGTCGAAAAAATATAAATAAATAAAATTGCAAAATTATGTTTAATATTTAAAGTTCTCCCGATTTTAATTGGATTATTTCAACAACTGCTATCATTATGAACGTAACTATGTCACACAAGCAGAATGACGCAGAAGGAGCGTAAAAAGGTAGCTGTTACGCGCAGCAGCCTATAAAAGTTGGCCTGTTTTATATATTCGTGTAGTAGGGCGACGTTCTTTCTAGATATATTTATTTCTATGCTCACAGTCACATCTACACTCAACTATTCTATGCAGTGTGGGTACATAACGTGGCTAGTGTGGCGAATCAACCTTGCGCTGGCAATGTCTCAGCTCATGGCGACGTTTAATTCTAATACATTTAGCTCAGCAGGATATGTATGACGTGGCAAGCAAATGTTTTGTGTGACGTCCCTGTTCTTAATTTAATTTATTTTGTTACACGGCTGCTAGAAGATAAAAAAAAAATGGAAAACATAAGTCATCCAAATAATTAAACCGTCATAATATAAAAAAAATGCCATGATTTCAAACATTTTCAGTTTCCTGGCAAAACATGACAAAGGAGCCGACAAAAACGTTTACCCTGCCGTCCCCCGCTTTGAAAAGTAATATAATTGAATATTTAATTCAATATCCGGTTTTGGGTCATTCTACACAAAACATAATTCCAAGTCTATACTTACTTATTTCGTTTACGAACTAGAGACTGTTAAACTTGCCATACAGACGGATAGACAGACAGCAGATTGACAGCAAAATGCCTCCGTTTAGCCCTTTTGGCATGGACCCCTTAAAGAAAGAAGATCGCTAACGTATTAGGGTCACCACCCACTATAACAGCACGGCTACGCCTCGGCATTTACCTTGCCATGCAAGTGAGGCCTTTAAATGAAAAAATAAATTTTACAATGACTAGATAAAACAGTTGACGCCTCGCGGCAAGCGTGCTTGCCGCTACAAGCCACTAGTCCTGCTGTACACACGCTTCCAGCGACCCGCTCCCTTGCTGCGAGACGCCAGCAAGCGGTATCTTGCCAAAGCCGCGCCACCAATTTCATCGGCGCCGCCGTCCGCGAGCTGCCACCTCGCAGGCGGCGCGCTGGTAGCTAGTGGTTGGATTGAGTTGAGGCGATGCCGGGCCGTTGCTGCGATGGAGCGGTGCTGATATATTGAGCGATGACCCTTAATCGGCACGACCCTATAGGTTAGGTACATCGAAATAGTATTACCCTAGAATAAGGGTGACAGCTGTAAAAATGGCCGAAGAAATAAGACAACGGTGTCGCTATTTCAGTTTCAGTAGGTCCACGTTGAACGTAGAACATTCATTCATGAGTGACATAATTTTGTTTTATTGAGTTTCCAAGCGGCCACTTTCACGATGTTGTCTTGTACGTAACCCTTAATCTAGAGAGAAGATAATTTATATCGATGGTTAGGTAGGACCACATGATAATACACAAAATCTTACAATATTCGAATTATTTGAGGTGTGTTCACAACAATAGAGTAAAGGGTCAAGATAGAGCCTTAAGTTATTGTGTTATGTGCCGTAGGCATCCAATTATATTAATAAACGAAATGTCTACGCTTTTACAACAACGCGAAAGCAAAATAGCTACACAATAACATCAAACCGACGACATTCCCTAATCTGTCCAAATAGATATTATTCAGAAGGCTTAACCATCACAACCTTGGCGAAACAGAACAATATTAACCCTTATTACCATAGTATTAAGCCGCACCCGGCTGCATACTAACAGCTATTTACAGCCAATTAAAAAGACCCGTTAGGTATGACTAGTATTCGCTTTTGTCGTCTGGGAAGTTAATTTTTAGAGGGGTGAGGGAGGTCAGAGAATTCTGGACGTTCCACATCGAATAGACTCCAAAACAAAGCAGGGATTGTAAGAAAATCCCGCTCGGGGTCCGTACCTTGCATTCGCTTTACGAAATTACTAAAATTTCATTCAGCTTGCGGACTGAGAGAGTGTGGAGCTATGAAGCGATGGAATGGGTGTTTTGGATACGGTATTATTTTAATAGGGAGTTAAGTTTGCTCTGTGATAGTTATACCGAACCGGTGGTAAAGTAACTGTATGTACAACTTAACTTTCATGTGCTTTACTAGGACCTAAACTGAATAAACGACTTTTTGATACGGATTTTTCATCGTTTTTGTTCGCAAACAAGCATAGGTATATACGGCCCGCCTCATGGTAACCGGTTACCGTAGCCTATATATGCTTATTTATCCTAAAACACTGCACTCTCTTGAGAGCCAGTTGCTTTATAAACGATTTTCGATGCTTACAAAATCAATTTCTCAAATGAATTTTATATGTATTATACTAGCTGCCCGGCACGACTTCGTTCGAGTGGTGTCCTAACCTATACCCTAACCTTCCACTACCACTACCCCTACCCTACCTTACCGTACCCTACCCTACT
Source organism: Achlya flavicornis (assembly GCA_947623365.1). Lineage (NCBI taxonomy): Eukaryota > Metazoa > Arthropoda > Insecta > Lepidoptera > Drepanidae > Achlya > Achlya flavicornis. The sequence continues at coordinate 12,876,590 of OX392484.1, forward strand.
CTAGCTAAAGCATCCAAGGCGCCACCCAAACGCATACAAAAAAAAACATTCAAATCGGTCCAGCCGTTTAGTAGGAGTTCAGTGACATACACACGTACAGTAGAATTTTATATATAAAAATAACATTGCATGTCATTGCTATTTAAGATTGATGTTTTTTTCTAATATATGATTTAAAATCTGAGTAGAGATTTTTATCTTATAACTTTGACGTAGGTTTCATTTACTATTGCGTCAAGTTACGTTTGTAGGTATATAGGTATAGCTAGATAGAATATTCCAGGATATTTATTAAAGTACAACCAACCGCATCTGCCACACCTGACTTCATGTACATTAGGTACGTCGACGAGTTTTGTGCTGGAATTTACCCAGTTTTATAAAACCAAAGCGGGCGAAATGAGCTTAGCGGTGGATGGTGTAGCGTTGAGTGCCGGGCTACTTAGCGGCCATGGTCTTAGCTCTGCCGTGTGTATTCGTGTTTGCAACTTAGTGTACTCTGTATGTTGTGCGATTGTTCGTACCACGTATTGTTATACTTGTTTTAATTTATATTTAGAAATCAATTAAAAATTATTGAATTGTTACATTGCGTGCCGCCAGGGAGTAAGTGGACTGTATTCAAATCTTGTGTTTCTTTTCCTTTTTTTTTTTGTATTAGTGTAAGATACTATTTTTTTTATAAAATGTAGGTATTATAATGTAATTTATGTTTTGATACTGCCGTTGGATGCTGGGGTAAAGATTCAATTCCTACAATGGCCTTGAGAAACGGCATAATAAAATACAATTAAATACATTAGTACCCGCTTAGCTACTACCTGTTGGCTGAAAAGATCTTTCAACCGCTAGCAATAAGTACGAAATCCAAGCTAAGCTATGCTACAAATACTAACTAACGATAACTCATGGAGTTATTACATACTACTAGATATATGACTTCACGTATTTTCTTTGGAGGGGTAAAGAATCTGAGCCAGGCTCCTATAAAACTGCGCTAGAAGTAAATAACAGTTTATTGAAGGTAAAACATGCTAATATAATGAATTTCCAGCTAAAAACAATGATATTATAAGTAAAAGAGGTAGATAGTTTATAAGCTAATTAGCTCACTGTGCCATTTATGAAGTTCAAATATTGTGTAGGAAAACTTTTTTTTTTTACCACTAATGTGGCAAACAAGCATACGGCCCGCCTGATAGTAAGCAGTTACCGTAGTCTACCAGTATACCAGGGGTATCACTCGCGCGTTGCCGACCCTGATGAAATCTCTTCACGCCCTTTTTTAAGAACCCCATGCTGTACTCCATTGGGAAAACCACGGCGGGGAGCTCATTCCACAACCTGATCGTCCGCGGAAGAAAGCTCCTTTGAGCCCGCACAGTTCGAAACAATTCTGGTTTCAATGTGTGAGAACAATTCCTTAGAACACTCTCCGTTGTACAAGCGGTAGAACACACATAAGGAGGCAAAGTCTCTCCTCAGACTTAGGACTAAACTATCTACCTCTTTACTTATAATATAAAAAAGCTAAATTCAATGGCATAAGGACCTTAGCTAAAAGATGCAACAATAATATTCAAGTAATCCTGTAAGCCCATTGAAGCCTAGCATTGCCATACAGTTTTTTTAAATAAAAACTATGATAACTATTTTTAAAAAGCTAAAACCCATTCAGAATTCGCAAAGAGAATCAATGATTTAAAAATAAATAAAATCCCGGACAAGAGCGGACACTGACAAAAGTTCGAGTGGTACTATTGTTTACAGATATAATAAAACTCGTCAACGATAAGGGTCGGACTGTATTCTTTTTTTAACCAGCTGACGCAACAGACGTAACTATCAAAAAATCCCATACAATAATCACTTTCAGTTTTTCCTATTTTATGGGCATCTTTTCCCATTTTTCTTTCGACAAAAGTCGGAAAAGTGAAAATCACGAACAAATAAAAAAGAAACAGCCAATTCGGCCGAGCCGTTCTCAATTGATGAACTTCACACTAGCGATGGGTGATTGTTCCAAAAAAAGTAATCGAAAGAATCGACAATTGTAAAACTGCATTCGATTGTCGATTAATTCGTTCTAACGAATAATCGAATAACAATCGACCTTTCGAATGAAAATTTAAGCACGCAATGAGGAGTTTTCTTGTGAGTACCTATCAACAAATACCTATATATACCATATGCTCAAAATTCCTGTCAAATTTAAGCACGCAACGCATGTTGCAATGAGGTTTCTTGTGAGTACCTATCAAAAAATACCTATATATACCATATGCTCAAAATACCTGTCAAACTGTTGATAATTCGAACCAATTTGAACCATAATTACACGATTTGACATGTATTTTGAACATAGAGGTATCATAAGAAAACTCCTCATAGTATGCACAATCGACTGGTGAGCGTGGCGGCGCATCCATATTTGAACGATTTTTTAGTTGATCCCGCTCAATAGTAACAAACAGCGGATGAACAGCCAGCGCACGGCAGAGGACACGCGCGGCGCGCTGCGCGAAGCGTATTATGAACAATCGACGGACAATTGACAGCTGTCGATTGTTATTCGAATGATTGGAATAATTCGATCGAGGAGAGCAGTTAGTGAAAAATGCAAGGCACACACTAACTTGGCGACGGGGGACAGGCAGAGGATATGTATTATAATATATAATAGTGATTTATAAACGCTCATTATAAACCTCAAACATTGAATAGAGTTTAATCTAATCACTGACAAACCTAATAATTATTACCCAATTCAATTTGCATCAAATTTACATCACAAACTCCGTATCTAATTTCTAATTAATCTTAATTACATCATTATGATTACTGGTATAACCCAGCTAGGCTGTAGGTCTATTGATTGACTATCCTAGTAATACCTATAGTAATAAAAAGTATAAGTATATAATAATAAGTAATGATAGTAAACGCGAAAGTTGTTTGATTCCTCTTAACGCCCCTACGGCTCAACCAATTGTGATACAAATTGATACGCAGATAGATCATGACCTGGAATTACATATATGATACTTTTTATCCCGGGAAAATATGAGATCTTTGTAGATATAGATGTAGAAGTGACTCTCGTATTGACCGCGAGCATAAAATAAGTACCGAGGGGCAAGCCTAATCAGTGAAGTGTAGGGCACTATTCTAAATTGTTGACTGCTTTTTTATTAGGGTTCCGTACCTGAAGGGTGCCAAACGAGACGACTCCGCTGTCCGTCCGTCCGTCTGTCTGTCAGTGCGCTGTATCTCATAAAGGTAATAGGTAGACAGCTGAAATGTTCACAGAATGTGTATTTCTATTGTCGCTATAACAAACAATTGTTTTTTGTTCATAGCAAGGTTGAGTTATTTAATATTGTACGGAAACCTCCGTGTGCAAGTCCAACTCGCACTTGGCCGGTTTTTTATATGAGGTAGATAATTATTTAATTAATGCGCGGTTCGTGAATCGATCGTAATGAATTAGAATAAAAAACAAACAGACGTTGGATAACAGACAGACAACCACTAACTCGAATTTATTTTCCATTCGAGATCTAATCGAGTTTGCAAAGTGACGCGGTCCAAATCTGACGTAAGTGTGGAAAAAAGATTAAAAAATATAAGCTCTGTCCCGCATAAATGCTCTTTACGAATGTGAATCGTGGATACGGAAAACATTTTTCGAGAGCCTTAAAAAACTGTGTGTACAAGGTTTTTATGATGTACGGTTCTGTGGATTAGTTAAAAATTGTTTTCAAACTGGTGGTTCATAATTCAACTAATTTAACTGTGCATTTGTTTCAGCTAATTTAGGTATTATGTAATACCAACCTAAAAATATTATTTTATATTTGAAACTAGCTTTAGCCCGCGACTTCGTCCGCGTAGTTTTTTTTTCTAGATATGATTCATTGTAACAATATAGAGCTTTGTTCATGGCTATTGCCCGCCACTACGTGTGATATTTGACATACGTTCAGGTAGATTGAGAGCTGATTGCGAGCATGCCACATACAACTGAAACAGTCCTGTCGCAAATAAACTCTAGCAAATATCAGAGTTTTTCCCTGTGATTTATTAATAGCCATCGCGAAACAAACCTTGATAAGGAACTGTACAATTAATGTTAAATTAAACGAAGGCTTTGGGATCAATGGTATACGCGGCACGAAGACTGTTTCTCATCTAGCAGGACCAGTTAATATTTTGGCCTCAATAACATTGCGGCGGAGAGCTGTTACTTGAAGTCTAGTTCCACAGCACAATTTTGGAGGCCGTATATTTCTAATCATTATGACAGGAGCACCTACATATGGAGTTTAAAAATTGAACAGGATAATTTACCGACTCATCCATATCGACCATGGTGGCAACAACCTTCATATGAATAAATCAACATTTCATTTATAGCAGCGGGTTGGTCATTTTTGGGAGTCATAATGAGATATTTGCTTATGGCACACAGACGAATACACGGGACCTATATCCACAACTTTCTCAATAATTTACAGACAGCTGAGATGTTTCTGTCTGTCTGTCAGTCTGAGGAGAGACTGCATCCTTATGTGTGTATCGCTTGTACAACGGACAGTTCTCTGAAGAATTGTTTGATCTGATTCCCACGGGCTACCTTCTACCATCGCAACTTTCGCCATCGACGGGGAGTCCATACTCATATATTGGAACCGAAATGGTTTCTACTGTGCGATTTCAAAGGAGTTTTCTACCGCGTACACTCAGGCTGTGGAATGAGCTCCCCGCCGTGGCTTTCCCAAAGGAGTATAGCCAGGGGGTCTTAAAAAAGGGTATGAAGATATTTCTGTAGGGTCGGCAACGCACGAGTGATACCTACGGTGACCGCTTACCATCAGGTGGGCCGTATGCTTGTGTGACACCTTAGTATTAAATTTAAATATGAAATTATAATATAAAAATTGCCCGTAGCAGCCTGACAGATCGACGGGCGGAGATCTATCCAAAAGTTCCTCAAACAGACAGCTGAGAAATTTTCTCGTGGCAGACAGACAGATAGATGGCGGCAGTAGGCTTCTTAATAACATGATACAGGTGTACATTATTTTTACTTCAATACAAAATTGTGTGAATGAACAACTTCAATACAAAATTACATCCCCCTTTACACCCCTTAAGAGTTCAAATTCCAACAACACCGATATTCGTTGCGTTAGTTTCCAACTATAAGCTTAAATAATAAATTTAGTATAATTCCATACACAACTTCATCCCCTTTTTTACCCCTTCGGGGTCGGAATTATAAAAAACGCTGAGGCATTTATAAATTAATTTTCAATCATCAGCCTAAACACAAAATTTGAAGGTCCTAACTTCGAAACAGATGGACTTTCATACAAATTTGCATCCCCTATTTTACCCCCATAGGGGTGTAATACTAAAAAATCCTTCTTTAGTGGATACCTACACTGTATAGTTAGTGATGTTTACTGTGGAAATGAAGGACTTTCATATACAACTTAATCCCCCTTTTCTCTCTTCGGGAGTGGAATTATCACAAACGCTGTGACAACTTTACATTAATTTTCAATCGTCAGCCTATACATAAAATTTGAAGATCCTAACTTCAAAACTGACGGATTTGCATACAAACTTTCATCCCCTATTTTACCCTCTTAGGAGCGGAATTTCCAAAAATCCTACCTTACTGGATACATATACTGTATAATAATACATTTAGTTAAGTTTATCGTGAAATTCAAGGCCTTGCATCCCCATTTCATCCCCCTTTTCCACCTTCGGGGGTGGAATTATCATAAACGCTGAGATAACTTTACATTAATTTTCAATCGTCAGCCTATACACAAAATTTGAAGATCCTGACTTCAAAACTGACGGACTTGCATACAAACTTTCATCCCCTATTTTACCCTCTTAGGGGTGGAATTTCCAAAAACCCTTCCTTACTGGATACATATACAGTATAATAATAAATTTAGTGAAGTTTACTTTCAAATTGAAGGCCTTGCATACCCAACTTCATCCACCTTTTTTCACCTTCGGGAGTGGAATTATCATAAACGCTGAGATAACTATACATTAATTTTCAATCGTCAGCCTATACACAAAATTTGAAGATCCTAACTTCAAAACTGACGGACTTGCATACAAACTTTCATCCCCTATTTTACCCCCTTAGGGGTGGAATTTCCAAAAATCCTTCCTTAGTGGATGCTTACACTGTATAAGGTATCTTTGTGCAAAATTTCAAATCTCTAGATCCAGCGATTTGGGCTATGCGTTGATATATTGCATACAAACTTTCATCCCTTATTTTACCCTGTTAGGGGTGGAATTTTTAAAAATCCTTCTTTTGTGGATGCCTGTTTTAGGAAAATTCTATCATCTTAAACACATGTTAAACAGGTTAAACAGAACTGTATCTGCCAACAAACTGCTGTGCAGTTTGGCGGAATTAAGCGTTTACAAAATATATGTAAATATTTGTGTATTAAATTAATAAAAAAAAAAAAAAAACCTATATCCACAAGTTCCTCAATAATTTCCAGACAGCGGAGATGTTTCTGTCTGTCTGTCAGTCTGAGGAGAGAATTTGCCTCCTTATGTGTGTACCGCTAGTACAACGGACAGTTCTCTGAAGAATTGTTTGACTTGATGCCCACGGGCTACCTTCTACCATCGCAACTCTCGCCATCGACGGGGAGTCCATACTCATATATTGGAACCGAAATGGTTTCTACTGTGCGGTTTCAAAGGAGTTTTCTAGCGCGTAAACTCAGGCTGTAGAATGAGCTCCCCGCCATGGCGCCAGGGTGTGAAGATATTTCTGTATGGTCGGCAACGCACGAGTGATACATACGGTGACCGCTTACCATCAGGCCGTATGCTTGTTTGACACCTTAGTATTAAATTTAAATAATAATAATAATTTAAAAATTACCCGTAGAAGACAGACAAACAGACGGATCGACACGGGCGGAGATCTATCCAAAAGTTCCTCAACCAGACAGCTGAGAATTTTTCTCGTGGCAGACAGGCAGATAGATGGGCGGCAGTAGGCTTCTTAATAACATGATACACGTGTACATTATTTTACTTGAATACAAAATTATGTGAATGAACAGCTTAAATACAAAATTTAATCCCCCTGTTCACTCATCATCATCATGGTTCAAATTCCAACAACACCGATATTCTTTGCGTTAGTTTCCAAATTTTAATTATTTTCCAAGCTTATATAATAAATTTAGTATACTTCCATACACAACTTCATCCCTTTTTTCGGAATTATCGAAAACGCTAAGGCACATATAAATTAATTTTCAATCATCAGCCTAAACACAAAATTTGAAGGTCCTAACTTCCAAACTGATGGACTTTCATACAAACTCGCATCCCCTATTTTACCCCCATAGGGGTGTAATATTGAAAAATCCTTCGTTAGTGGATACCTACACTGTATAATTATAAATTTAGTGATGTTTACTATGGAAATGAAAGATTTTCGTATACAACTTAATCCCCCTTTTCCCTCTTCGGGGGTGGAATTATCATAAATGCTGAGATAACTTTACATTAATTTTCAATCGTCAGCGTAAATACAAAATTTGAAGATCCTAACTTCAAAACTGACGGACTTGCGTACAAACTTTCATCCCTTATTTTACCCACTTAGGGGTGGAATTTCCAAAAAAACCTTCCTTAGTGGATACCTACACCGTATAATAATACATTTAGTGAAGTTTACTTTCAAATTGAAGGACTTGCATACACAACTTCAACCCCCTTTTCCTCCCTTCGGTGGTGGAATTATCACAATCGCTGAGATAACTATACATTGATTTTCAATCGTCAGCCTAAATACAAAATTTGAAGATCCTAACTTCAAAACTGACGGACTTGCATACAAACTTTCATCCCTGATTTTACCCCCTTAGGGATGGAATTTCCAAAAATCCTTCCTTAGTGGATGCCTACACCGTATAGTAATACATTTAGTGAAGTTTATTTTCAAATTGAAGGACTTGCATTAACAACTTCATCCCCCTTTTCCTCCCTTCGGAGGTGGAATTATCACAAACGCTGAGATAACTATACATTAATTTTCAATCGTAAGCCTAATCACAAAATTTGAAGATCCTAACTTCAAAACTGACGGACTTGCATACAAACTTTCATCCCCTATTTTACCCCCTTAGGGGTAGAATTTCCAAAACTCCTTCCTTAGCGAATGCCTACACTGTATAAGGTATCTGTGTGCAAAATTTCAAATCTCTAGGTCCAGCGATTTGGGCTATGCGTTGATATATTGCTTACAAACTTTCATCCCTTATTTTACCCTGTTAGGGGTGGAATTTTTAAAAATCCTTCTTTTGTGGATGCCTACACTATATAATAATATATTTAGTGAAGTTTACTTTGAAATTGAAGGATTTGCATAAACCACTTCATCCCCCTTTTCCTCCCTTCGGTGGTGGAATTATTACAAACGCTGAGATAACTAAACATTAATTTTCAATCGTCAGCCTAAACACAAAATTTGAAGATCCTAACTTCAAAACTGACGGACTTGCATACAAACTTTCATCCCTTATTTTACCCCCTTAGGGGTGGAATTTCCGAAAATCCTTCCATAGTGGATGCCTACACCGTATAATAATACATTTTATGAAGTTTACTTTGAAATTGAAGGCCTTGCATACCCAACTTCATCCCCCTTTTCCTCCCTTCGGGGGTGGAATTATAACAAACGCTGAGATAACTATACATTAATTTTCAATCGTACGCCTAAACACAAAATTTGAAGATCCTAACTTCAAAACTGACGGACTTGCGTACAAACTTTCATCCCTTATTTTACCCACTTAGGGGTGGAATTTCCAAAAAAACCTTCCTTAGTGGATACCTACACCGTATAATAATACATTTAGTGAAGTTTACTTTCAAATTGAAGGACTTGCATACACAACTTCAACCCCCTTTTCCTCCCTTCGGTGGTGGAATTATCACAATCGCTGAGATATCTATACATTGATTTTCAATCGTCAGCCTAAATACAAAATTTGAAGATCCTAACTTCAAAACTGACGGACTTGCATACAAACTTTCATCCCTGATTTTACCCCCTTAGGGATGGAATTTCCAAAAATCCTTCCTTAGTGGATGCCTACACCGTATAGTAATACATTTAGTGAAGTTTATTTTCAAATTGAAGGACTTGCATTAACAACTTCATCCCCCTTTTCCTCCCTTCGGAGGTGGAATTATCACAAACGCTGAGATAACTATACATTAATTTTCAATCGTAAGCCTAATCACAAAATTTGAAGATCCTAACTTCAAAACTGACGGACTTGCATACAAACTTTCATCCCCTATTTTACCCCCTTAGGGGTAGAATTTCCAAAACTCCTTCCTTAGCGAATGCCTACACTGTATAAGGTATCTGTGTGCAAAATTTCAAATCTCTAGGTCCAGCGATTTGGGCTATGCGTTGATATATTGCTTACAAACTTTCATCCCTTATTTTACCCTGTTAGGGGTGGAATTTTTAAAAATCCTTCTTTTGTGGATGCCTACACTATATAATAATATATTTAGTGAAGTTTACTTTGAAATTGAAGGATTTGCATAAACCACTTCATCCCCCTTTTCCTCCCTTCGGTGGTGGAATTATTACAAACGCTGAGATAACTAAACATTAATTTTCAATCGTCAGCCTAAACACAAAATTTGAAGATCCTAACTTCAAAACTGACGGACTTGCATACAAACTTTCATCCCTTATTTTACCCCCTTAGGGGTGGAATTTCCGAAAATCCTTCCATAGTGGATGCCTACACCGTATAATAATACATTTTATGAAGTTTACTTTGAAATTGAAGGCCTTGCATACCCAACTTCATCCCCCTTTACCTCCCTTCGGGGGTGGAATTATAACAAACGCTGAGATAACTATACATTAATTTTCAATCGTACGCCTAAACACAAAATTTGAAGATCCTAACTTCAAAACTGACGGACTTGCATACAAACTGTCATCCCCTATTTTACCCTCTTAAGGGTGGAATTTCCAAAAATCCTTCCTTAGTGGATGCCTCCACTGTATAAGGTATCTGTGTGCAAAATTTCAAATCTCTAGGTCCAGCGGTTTGGGCTGTGCGTTGATATATCAACAATCAGTTTATCATTTTATATATTAAGATGATAAAATCTTGTGTGTTATGTAAATAAATCAACGACTACGTCTACGACATTTTCTACGACTAACTAGCCTCCCCAATGAGCCCTGCCCCCCTAGACAAGATGGTTGTCGACAATCGTCATCGTTAATAAACGATCAGTCTTTGTATGGGATTAACATTTCAAATCGAATAATCACGTGATTTTTAACAACTCTTATGTCACTCCCATACATTTACATTGATCGTTTGCTAACGATGACGATGATCGACAACCATCTTGTCTAGGGGGGCTGGCGACCTTACTCAGGCGCAGGAAAACAATATAAACTTATTTGACTGCGGTATTCTGTAAGGTGGAGGTATTTCCCCAGTCGAGCTGCTTTTTGAGCTAATAATCGCTACGCCCTCCTTTCTACCTCTACCTCTCTTTTCTCTTTTCTCTTTTCTCTTTTCTAGTTTCTTATTTCAGTAAGACATGGCGTCCTCTTGCTAGATATACAAAAACAACTTTCTTGTTTATAACAGTCATGAAATCTGTTTAGACTTTCCTATTGTAACAAACAGTATCCACTGAAAATGCTGAAACAAAATTTATATTAGTTACAAAACAATTTACTTGAAGGCTTGCACCTTGGAAAAAGTCTAAACAAATCGCGAGGGAACTATCGCCTGGTTATCTGTACGTACTGGCCGGCACAATAAGTTGGGAATTGGAAAATATTTGGGATATCATCTCAGCTTTTGCTGAAGGAAGTTGGTCGATGAATATTGTTGTATTTGGGTATGTTAACGTTACTATTAATTGATAGATAGATGATACTTTATTGTTACACCAAAAACTAACAAACAAAACATAAAAATACTAGTGTTACAATGGGCGGCCTTATCACTAAAAGTGATCTCTCTCTGATATTATAAATGTGAGTTTGTTTATTTCGCCTTCACGCCTCAACTACTCAACGGATCATTATGAAATTTGGCATGCAGATAGTTTATGGTATGGAGAAGGACATAGACTTTTTATCCCGGGAACGCGGGTGCAACCGCGGGAGACGCCTAGTTGTTTTAAAAATAAATGCGGGATACTTTTAGTGTTACAATCGTGTACACCTAGGTTGAGGTAACTGCTTACCAACAAGCGGGTCGTATGTGTGCTTGCTACTTTATAGTATAAAATGTCCAGCTGGGACACACGGTTGTTGACTACAGATTTTCCATTTGAAGGTGATTAACCAGGTGCTCTACCGCGTAACTTTGGTGGTAATCGTAACGAACACCATTAATTATTTCATCCAATGACGCGCACGTGGTATGAAGCGACGATGACCATTCGTGGGCCCTGATTGGATGAAATTCATGATGCCCCAGATGGCAAGCATGTTAATCTTTTCATTGGTCTTGTAATTGGCTCCTGTGATGTGAGGCTAAATGCGCCAAAAGCTATTTTCTTTTATTATGGAAAATAACTAAATCTGTTTTTTTAACCGACTTCAAAAAAAGGAGGAGGTTCTCAATTCGGTTGTATCTTTTTTATTTGGAAAATTCTTTTTTTTTTCTGGAAGGGTACACTTCCCGTTTGGTCCCATTGTCATCAGATCAGGATTTGATTACTTCTTAGTGTACTTTGAAGTCGGTTTAAGTTTTTTGTAAAACAGTCCAATTATTAATTTATGTTTTCGCATATCGATCGAAAAAAAATACAGAAGAACTTACCATAAGTTTACTTATGACCCTCAAAATCTACGCTATACAGTTTGTTTCTCACGATGCGGTGTCACCAAATCCTGTACCATCTCACACATAGTCTTTCAATACCTGTCGTTGACAGTTTTCGTTACGTAGCAAAGTTTTCTTTGTTAAACCCCGCAGAGTTGGGACTTGGCGAAGTTGCCTCGTTAGTTGTATAAAGCTCGATACACAGTGAAATAGACACTCCGATGTGCGCTTATGAGCGTTGTCCTTTAGATTTTTTTAGAGGAAATTTTGAGTTTTAAAAAATTGTACCATCGAGTTTTAAAAAGACAAGGTTAAACGTATTTTTTTTAAATAGGATGTTATTGCAGATACTTCCATAGAACTTAACTAGTAGCGTTATTGTATACTTTGAAAAACAAATAAAAAAAAAAAAAAGTTTACATTATGTACAGGACGTATTGAGCACCTCATTTTTAGGTAACTTAAAAAGGTACCAAAGGTGAGCCAAACCATAAAAAAACGACTTCAAAATAACTAAAAAAACCGGCCAAGTGCGAGTCAGACTCGCGCACCGAGGGTTCCGTACAAACCTGTAGGTATTATATGTAAATGCTAGTATAGACCTGAGTATTTGATATGAATTTCAATTTATGAAGTATAAAAAAAAACTACTTACTAGATCTAGTTCAAACCAATTTTCGGTGGAAGTTTGCATCGTAATGTACATCATATATTTTTTTTGGTTTTAACATTCTCTTATTTTAGAAGTTACAGGGGGGGGCACACATTTTACCACTTTGGAAGTGTTTCTCGCGCAAACTGTTCAGTTTAGAAAAAAATGATATTAGAAACCTCAATATCATTTTTGAAGACCTATCCATAGACACCCCCACAATTATGGGTTCTTTTAAAAAAAAAAAAATTTGTTTCAGTTCTATGTATGGGGACCCCCAAAATTTATCGTTTTTTTTCTATTTTTGTGTGAAAATCTTAATGCGGTTCACAGAATACATCTACTCACCAAGTTTCAACATTGTAGTTCTTATACTTTCGGAAAAAAGTGGCTGTGACATAAGGACGGACAGACAGACAGACATGACGAATCTATAAGGGTTCCGTTTTTTGCCATTTGGCTACGGAACCCTAAAAAGTATGAAATAACTCTAATCTGACACTGATTTGAAGTCAACGAAATATTTTCAATGGAATACGTCATGCTCTTTCGCTGACATCAAATCAGTGTCAGATTAGAGTTATTCATCATAATCAATCGTATCAATAACAATATTACCAGCTAGGATAAATTATTCTAATGAGGACCAGACGTAGGAACTACACGCGTGGTGTGTAAGTCAAGAACATAATATTATTATTATAGATGCATTAAATGCAGTAATGCGCTTGGAATGGATATTCAGTAAGCCGGAAAGCGATCGCCGGTTGAATTCAGATTCCCTATTAACATTAACAAGCATTGCAAATGCCTAAAGGTGGCGCTTCGGTGCGAGCGGGTGTTATATTTTTTTTTATACCTCTATGTCGGTTAACAAGCGTACGGCCCTCCTGATGGTACGGTTTCCGCAGCCATATGGACGCTTGCAACACAAAAAGCATTTACCGACTTTTCCCCCCTCCCCTATGAGCTCTGGTGACCTTACTCACCCGCAGGAACACAACTTTGCACAACATAAAGTTATTTGCCTGCAGTATTCTGTAAGGTGGAGGTACTTCCCCAGTCGAGCTGCTCTTTGAGCGAATAAACGCTACGCTCTACCTCTCTTAGCCACCATTCTTAAATATGAACGGTTATTGAAAATACATGATAAAATTTTGCGATTTTTCAGTTGGGCTTATTCATTGTCGAAGTGTATTTGAAGTGCCCACTCATAATTTGAAATTACCACCGTAGCTTCAACTGAGACGTTTTTGTATCATATGATTTTTATTCCGGTATATGGATGCCTTTTTTGGCAAAAGGCGATGCCGATTTCATAAAAATATTTGAGCTAAAAGTATCGATTTGGCTCAAATACTATATTGTTTTTCTAATAAAATTATGCAATAAGTTTATGCTAAAAACCACAAAAAAGCTAAAAGTAATAATATAAAAGTTAGTTTTGTGTGCTTTTTCCACTCCACTTCCTTTGACATAGCAGTACGCCCCGCGCCGTCTAATAAACGCTTACACTGGCACCTTAATCGAACTGTATATTGTAGAGACAGGCGGAGTGAACAGCGAGTATAACTTAATTATATAATAGAGCCAATGACCAGTGGCAACGCTTTTGCAAGAACTCTACCATGTTTTGGACACTCCGATCAAAGATATACCTAGACTAGATTGCACTTGCAAGTCAACGCTCAAAATGCGCTTCCAAATGTAGAAGAAAAGCGCAGTGCATGGAACCAAATGTATGTGTTCCTAACGCACTTTGTTTAGTTGTAAACGCAGCTCTTAAAATAATTGAAAACTGTTTTACCAAAAACGTTAACCGACTTCAAAATACACTAAGAAGTATTCAAATCCTGATCTGATGACAATGGGACCAAACAAGAACTGTACCTTTCGAAACAAAAAAAGAATTTTCCAAATCGGTTAATAAATGACGAAGTTATGAGGTAACAAACATAAAAAAACAAACGATTTGAGACCCTCCTCCTTTATTCGAAGTCGGTTAATAACAAGAAACATTTGGATGAAATACCTATATTTTAAATCAGAGCTTTCTGTGTGTTTTGTTGTTGCAGTCGCTGTGGACTAGGTGCCGTATGTTCCCCTTTTTGTAATAAATAATTGGACTGTTTTACAAAAAACTTAAACCGACTTCAAAGTACACTAAGAAGTAATCAAATCCTGATCTGATGACAATGGGACCAAACGGGAAGTTTACCCTTCCAGTCAAAAAAAGAATTTTCCAAATCGGTTAATAAATGACGGAGTTATGAGGTAACAAACATAAAAAAAAAAAAAAAAAAAAAAACATACAACTGAATTGAGAACCTCCTCCTTTTTTGAAGCCGGTTAAAAATGAAATGTGATATCAACAATTTATTAAACGACGCGGCGACGCGGCGATCTTGCGTCTTTGTCTTTATGCTAGTTTATAACTCAAGAACCTAATGTAATGATTTGGATGCGGATTTATATTTTACAAAGGAATGCTCTGAAAAAAGGAGCTAAATTATTTTAGAGAAGTCTAAAATGTCTTCGATGCGCTTGCAGCCGCGGGTAA
The DNA here is from genome assembly GCA_947623365.1 of Achlya flavicornis. Classification (NCBI taxonomy): domain Eukaryota; kingdom Metazoa; phylum Arthropoda; class Insecta; order Lepidoptera; family Drepanidae; genus Achlya; species Achlya flavicornis. Next base: position 12,891,702 of record OX392484.1, read on the forward strand.
CGGCTAGTTTTATATGTCACCTATCTAGTTCGTTTATGATCGGAGTACGGACACGTTCGTTTGTATTCGCCGTGTCCGAGCTAAAATAATCCACTTATTTTGGTGGTAGATTAGCTTTGTTGCAATTTTACTTCACTTTGTATACAAATTAATATTGTGCAGGATTCGTTGTACAGTTGTGTCACGTTGTATTTTGATTAGTCTAATTGTAGTGTGCATATACACATTACACATGCGGTAGTTGTCCGGTTTTTTCAAAATCAAAATCAATAAGTCATTTATTCAATTTAGGCCCTGGTAGGGCACTTATAAAATAAATAAATGAATATCCTGGGACATTCCTCACACACGGTCATCTGGTCCCAAACTAAGCACAGCTTGTACTATGGAAACCAGATAACTGATATAATACATATACTACTTTTTGTTTGTAAATACATACTGAATATACATAATTACACCCAGACTCAGGACATACAGACATGTTTATGCACACAAATGCATGTCCTGTGCGGGAATCGAACCCACGACCTGCGGCGCAATAGGTGGAATCTTTACCAGACTCTTAACCAACTGCGCCAACTGGCCCGACACTTATGAACGTTACACACAGTTGAATTTACCACCGGTTCGAAATACACTTAAACTGAGAAGACTCCGGCAAGAAACTCAGCATGGGTTTTTTTTTGTGATTACGCTCGCAAAGGTTCGTATGAAAATCCGTTCTGAGGTGCAGGTCGGTTAACTACTGCTGCTGGCACATTCAACACTTTTACACGTTGCGCTTGTGTAGTGTCTGTGAATAAGCACGCGGCGTGATGTCGCACTGCATGCGCATCATGAAAATTCTGTTCGTCTCTCTCTATCTCTAAGTATGAGTATGAAGGAGACATTAATTGTTTTACTTTTGCTACTGCTTGTATATAGTGGTCCTTTTTTGTATTCGTCCATTAGAATTGACTGACTGATTGGTAGCAATAATGTAATCAAACCTACTATATCGTGAAATTGCATATTTGAGTACTGTGAATGTGCCAGATTTCGTTAACCGACGTGTATGTACTAATTACCTCAGAGAGCAGAGTGGAAGCCGTTTCGACATCACTCATTATTGCTGAGTCTATTTAGTCACTGTATTGAGTGTTTTGTGTATGTTGAAATAAATATTTACTTTCTTTCATAATAGTTCAGGGTCACAACAACTTAATATTTGCTTCAGCGTTTTCCAGCAACTTGCTATGAATCAACCAGTGTGTACTCGTAGAGTCTTATCTATGAGATCTACGTGTTGCCATATTTTTGTCTGTATTCTAAGATATGATACAAAATAATAACACAACTAGTTGACCCCCGCCCCCGGATAATGTAGCTTCCTATTAGTGAATTATTTTTTCGAATCTGGCTAGTAGTTCCAGAGATTTGCACGGTTAGACAAATAAAGAAACTTTCGAATATGGCAACTTCATAAGTAGCTTAGAACGCTATAAGTGTCCTCCTAGAGCTTATAAATCGAATAAAGAGCTTTGATTCCACCATTATGAAACATATTAGTTGGAAAATTTCAGTGAATTTGTTGTATTATAAAACAAATAATACATATAGTAATAGTAGGTAAGATAAGAGCCTCCAATAGTAGGTCTTAATAGATAAATCACGATTAGTTACATTTGGCGCCCAACGTGGGGCCGGTAAAACGGTACCACCGGTCAAATAACATTTTACGAGGAGTTTCTCATATTACATAGGTGATTACCAAGAAAGGATTTGCCGACTTTCAACCCCTAAGGGGGTAGATTAGAGGATTACAGTAATGGCACGAGGCAGATATATCTCGATATACATATGATAAACGTAAAAATAATATAAATATAATGTATATTATTTAGAGAAAGCGCGTTATATCTATTATACTGCAAACAAAAGCGGTATCAGTGCGTCGTTTGAGTGACACTATCTGAAATATCCATTTTGCTTCAGTCAGAATTTCCATTTGTTTGTACAGTCAGCAATATTTCAAACATTTCATATTGTACGTGCATGGCAATAGGACTGTTTTGCTAAATGCTAGTGCTCGCAGTGTGCTCGTTCGTGGCTCGGCTCGTGCTCGGTTCGCCAAGCATGGACACACTATAAGATTTACTGAGTAAGTGCTAGTAAATGTCCGAAACTAACGATAATCCCAGAACAGTTCGGAGACATGGTAAATCTTATGGTGCGTCCATGCTTGGCGAACCGAGCACGAGCCGAGCCACAAACGAGCCTACAACGAGCACGATGCGAATCCATTTGTACGTGAAAAAACTGACAATCGCGCTCGTTCGAGGCTCGCGAGACCGTCCACGCCACAGGTCCACGCTACGCGAATCTTGCTCCCGGTGTGCTCTTTCGAGGCTCGGCTCGTGCTCGGTTTGCTAAGCATGGACGCACCATTAGGTTTTACCGGTAAATCTTAGGATACAACGAGGTTCGAGTTTTTACAATAACAGTTATTATAAAACGATGCCTCTCAATTTATGCTAATTATATGATTTTATTGTTTGAAATGGTTTGTGAATCGAAGCGGCATTATTTTGTGCAATAATAATGCTTGACTCGCTGACAAGTGTGTTTCATAATTGAACCTAAAATGACCGCAAATATCGTACATTATTTATTTATTTTAATCGAATACACGTTCAGTAATTGCATTTTTAATAAGTTTATTATATTACCAAACAATGTATCTGATGTATTAATTATGAACATTTAATTAATTAATTTTACTTAACTAGAAACAGCAATAATTGAAATTGTTTTACAGAACTCCTCTTTTTGCGATTTTGAAGTTGGTCCCATAGTAAAAGTTGATCGTATACATGAGTACCTACATTACGTGGTTTCATTTAATGTCGTATCGTCGTATCCACCCCCTATAAATAAAATTCAAAGTCTTGACTGACAGACTTTTTTTTTTTATACAACTTAGTCGGTAAACGAGCATACGGCCCACCTGATGGTAAGCGGTTACCGTGGCCATATGGACGCTTGCAACACAAGAAGCATCGCTCACGCGTTACCGACCTTTCCCCCCTCCCCTATGAGCTCTGGCGACCTTACTCACGCGCAGGAACACAACTTTACACAACATAAAGTTATTTGGCTGCGGTATTCTGTAAGGTGGAGGTACTTCCCCTGTCGAGCTGCTCTTTGAGCGAATAAACGCTATGCTCTACCTCTCACAAAATGACTGACTGACTGATATATCAACGCACAGCCTAAGCCGCTGGTCCTAGAGCCATGAAATTTAGAGGGTATATTCTTTGTAAAGAGTGGGTAACACTAAGAAAGGGTCTATCGAAATTCCACCCCTAAGAGGTAAAATAAAGGATGAAAGTTTGTATGAAAGTCTGTCAGTTAAGATCTTCAAATTTTGTGTCTAGGCTGAAGATTGAAAATTAGTTTATACGTGTCTCAGCGTTTTTAATAATTCCATCCTCGGAGCGGGATGAATTTGTTTTGTTTCTTTTATTATTGCAGGATAATATGTCATTTGTTTCCTTTAGGCCACGCAGGCGAAGCCGCGAGCAGAAGCTAGTTTTTACATAAAGAATTATACAATATCCTAACCTCATAGTAAATACAACATAAACTACAGTAACATAATCCTAAAACCGCTAGCTCCGCCAATTACCTATATTAATGGCTCATAATTTACCTAAATGCCTAGCAAAGATAATTGATACGAGCAACCATAGATTTACGATAAATTAGATAGTGCATGCTCAAATTTTCTCCGTAATTAAATGTCAAAGCATTAAATCAATCTGTCGAGTAGAATCGCTACTCTTAAAAAAATCTTAATAATCTTGTATTTGTCCCAAATGTGATGTAGTAGAGGCTTTTTTGTCCTACCGTCTGTTCAAAAAGATAAAGATCTTTTTGCCCCGTTGTTGCCATTATCACCATTACATCATTTAACCACTCCTCAAAGATGTTTTTTTTTGGTTTTTTTGCCTGTGTTTGTCCAAAATCTCACCATGGTAAGTGATGATGTGGCCGGAGGTGGTAAGCACACAAAGCCTAGAATGAACTGGCTCTCAAGTGCAGCTGTCGGAAGACACCGATATGTGCTTGGCGACAGATTTTCAACTTGATTGATGGGTGTGGTAGTTTTCCGATGTATTCCTTCACTGAAAGCTCAAGCTCGTTGTAGGCTTCGATCCCAGGACCTTACGTGTCGGTATCCAACGCCACTACCACTGAGCTATCATCGCCTTAACCATGTGACGCATATCCTGTAACATATCTTGTTAGCCTAACTGCCTCGGTCTATTCAGGCCACGCTTGCGACGTCTAATCCGTCTAAATCTATGGTCCTCATGTTCTAATACATAATTCTATGTGATGGCAAGTTAATTTGATCGTATTTAATTAACCGATTATGTTTGTAGTGATGCGAACGCTGTATATGTAATAAACATTAATATTGTTTCGCTTGTCTAAGCCAGCTTGCTTACATGGCTTACAAGCTATCATGCTTGAAGAGTTTGTCCGGTTGTCCTGAGTCTGGGTGTAATCTATATATATTAAGTATGTATTTACAAAACAAAAAGTATATGTATTATATCAGTTATCTTGTTTCCATAGTACAAGCTCTGCTTAGTTTGGGATCAGATGACCGTGAGGTCGTGTCAGGAATGTTCCAGGATATTTATTTATATTTATCATGGGACCGTTGGGGGTCCGAAGCTCCCCTTTTTGCTTGCACTTGTCATCCTTTTTTTTTTTTTTTTTTTTTTTTTTTTTTCGTGGGGAAATCCTCATAGGATACCCGTCCGCCCCGGGGGTAGCGGCCAGGTTATGCCGGGCTTGTACCGGCTAAAACCCCACGGTGGTCGCCATCTGCGCTGTAGAGGGGGGCGGGCTCTCGTGTTGAACGCGTACCTGCTCGCCCCTCCACGCGCGGCGCTAAGATAGCTCGTCCCGGGGGAAGTGTGATACCTCCCCCCAGCACCCTCGCTGTGCTATCGCACGATGAGTCGTGACCACATCGACTCATCGTCCTCCTTGGGGTCGCTCCTGGGCGCACAGAGCCCCCGCCCTGATTGCCCACGACCCCAAAGGCCCCGTTTAGTCGCCTTTTACGACAGGCAGGGGATGCACTTGTCATCCTAGGCCATATAGGCCTCCGGAGAACAGTGGGCCGGGAGCTTTATCCGCCAACGAATTAGGTTGGCTATCCAGAGATGAAACACTGCCAGCCTGAGCCTATTAGCGAAATAAGTTTTCTAATCCGACTTGTAGTTCCAGAGATCAGTGAAATATTATAGTCTCAGATTACAGAATAAAAGGGAGATGAGAGAATGGCGGAACACAGAAGTGAGGCCAAAAAAGCAAATACAAATTCAAAATCAGATACCCAGTAAGTATTCGTTTTGTTTAATAAGCTTTATTAACCATTTTTTTTTTTTTTAATTTTGTTTAAACAAAGCAAATACAAATTCAAAAGTGAATACTAGGTATCTGACATAGAGTTAAAATTAGGTATTAGGGTTTTGACACTTTCGTGTTTGGCGCGCTCCATCTGCCTTTTGTTCTGTAATCAGAGATTATAGTGTAGTATAGCTGTCCCCGCTTGCCCGAGATAAAAGAAATTCGTATCCGACTGGTAGTTCCAAAGAGTTTTTTTGTTTGTTTAAACGGTTAGCCTGTTCCTTATTATTTAAGTATAGAATATACTTCACTTTATTATGTAAGTCTAGAATATAGGTAGATGGTGTAGTATTATATCGGGTGGAGATTTCGAGATGGCATATTTTCGAAACCTATGTTGGGTTAGACATGCTGAACAACTTTTACTATGGAACCGATAGTGAATTCTCAAAAAAAAATTACTTTCCATAGTAAATGTAGACAGTGCAAGGTAGACCTTGCTCGATCATAATGTATGAAAAGTAAAATATTTTTTTTGAGAATTCAGTGTTGGTCCCTTAGTAAAAGTCGTTCAACATGACTAACCCAACACAGGTTTCGAAAATATGCCATCTCGAAATCTCCACCCGGTATAGACGATCCGATAAAATATCATCTATAATATTACAGATGTTCAAACAATTTAAGTAGAAAGAGGCAGCTTCGGGCCGGATGCTCGCGCAAGGAAATTGAATCCTTAGGGAGATCAGCTGACTTCCTCCCAACCTCCGAAGGGTTTGAAGACGACCTTTAATAGACTATGTATGAATTGCTGTTCACTTGCTTTGACACGTGTCTTTGGCTGGGCTTTTTAAGACTCGTAGTTTAGAGATCACGTATTAGGGAAGGTACGTAGGTTTAGTTGTACGTAGGTTTAGCTCATAGGGGAGGGGGGATAGGTCGATAACGCGTGAGCGATGCTTCGTGTGTTGCAAGCGTCTATATGGCTACGGTAACCGCTTACCATCAGGCGGGCCGTATGCTTGTTTATCGACTAAGTTGTATAAAAAAAAAAAACCCAAGAAGTACAATGACGTATTTTTTTTTTTAAATCTTTTCCGCCATTTTCCCACCAACTACAATGCGCTCTGATTGGCTAAGTCAAGGACAAACTAAACATTAAAAGTTAAGCTACGTCTGTCTTGGTCGGTACCTGGATGGGTGACCGTCTAGTGGAATTTCAAATCGAGCGTTTCCGTGCTTCGGAAGGCACGTAAAGCCGTTGGTCCCGGTTATCACTTAATTATGATAGTCGTTAAGCTGGTTGGATGCCTCCTAGGCGGCTTGAAAAACTCCAACAGTAGGTTGGCCACTAGCCTACCTCCACCGATCCGCAGTGGGCACGCGTGGTGGAGTATCTGCCCATTCCCTTTCACCCTGATTTGTGAAAGGAGGCCTGTGCTCAGCAGTGGGACATTATAGGCTGATGATGATGATGATGATCGCTTTAAAAATCTCTACAATAAAAATCTATAGCTTTACTTTTCGCTGCAACCACGCATAGCTATTACATTCACAAAACTTTCAAATAACAATAAATTAATAAATTCCGCATAATACAGCCAAATAATGCCGCCCGTTTTTAATGGAAACGTGCCTAATATATATCACCAAAAAGCTTCTAAGGAACCAAAATGATCGCTTTCCCTTCGAGTGTGTTATCAATTTAGTTGTAATGGCCCAATTTGGATTCAGCGGGGAGCTGGCTGATAATAAAATTCATCACAGAACGCTTCCCAGGGCAAAAATTAATATTCCAATGATGTAACTCAAAGTACTGGGTGGGGTCAGTGCTAGGGGATAAGCGATAGAGGTTTGAACTTACAAATTTTTTGCTATTTAAAAAAAACTGTTTATTTAACTTATTCAATAAACAAGCATATGACTCGCCTGATGGTTAACGGTTACCGTAGCCATATGGACGCTTGAAACACACGACGCATCGCTATCGCGTTACCGACCTTTCCCCCCTCCCCTTGAGCTCTATAGGAATTTGGCACAGCGCCTCAAGCGGAATACTCATGGTACTAATTTCTCCTATACAAATGCAAACGAATTAGTAAGCGTTTATTAACGTCAATTCTTTACACTCGGGACTCGGACCTTACTCACGCGCAGGAACACAACTTTACACAACATAAAGTTATTTGGCTGCGGTATTCTGTGAGGTGGAGGTACTTCCCCAGTCGAGCTGCGCTTTGAGTTTATGTTTAAGTTAAGAGTAGGGAAGTATATTGTATGGGTTTGTAAACTGTGGTGTAGAGGCCTGAATATCTCGAAAGCTACTGGGTATATCTAATATGTTGTTGATTCTCCAGGAAAATTTGCACTACTCCTGCAAAGATTTCTATTCATTATCAATGTTGTTTAGGTGCTTAAATTACATATGATTAGAAGAGCGTGTGAAAATTCATCCAATTCTTATCTATCCTACAAATTCCACTATTCTGTGCTTGTGTGATGAAGTTGTAAATACTTAATCATTTAATGGCTACCTGGATTTAAATGACATTTGGAAAATATATAGATAATAGCCAGGTAAAATGGAGGGAAATGCTACGAGGCTGATACTAATGGTAGGTAGGTATATAAGTAATTGTCAAAACATGCTTATTATTACTTATTATTAAAAAATATGGTTAAGTTTATATTAATAGCAGCTCAATATAATGTTAAAATATGCCAGTGACATAAATTTATTACGAAATCGATAAAATTTATTACGAATGCCCGCTACAGTTTATGCCACAGACCCGCGCCTTTGAATTGAAACGATGAATTACTGCAAATTAAAATTGTTTAATGAATCAACTTTATTGCTCCTAAAGATTTGTTTTCGGTTAATTAAGACTACTTGTTCACTATATTTTGTATACCTTTGCTTAACCTGTACATTTATAACCTACTTTAGTTTAAAGCAATACGGTTCGAATTCCTGTACGCAAGATAATCAGACAAACGAGTACCTACTTTTATAAAAATCTGAAAATATTATTGTTATAGGTAATTTGATGTTACACATCAAAATGTCGTCAAAACAAACGATTTCATAATAATTATGTCTGCCGTTACAATAAATAGAGAAACAATAATTTGCTGATTCTCAATAGATTAAAATTGTAGACGATACTTATTATCTCAATGCAGATTGGTCGTTGATTCAAGGACGGCGGTTGGCAAGAAGGTATGACCGCCACGCCATAGGTCGTTGATTCATATCCAGGGCTAACATTGTGTTTATGTTAGCCCTGGATATCTCTAGCAACTACCTGAATGACCGAGCTTTGATCGAATACTCGGAAAAACGCGTTTTCCCAGAGATAAGACAGCTAGATCGATTTTTCGATCCTAAACCGTCATATGCAATTTTTTGTATGCTAAACAACTTTTTGACCAACTCTTCGCGATTTCATAGGTTAATCGACAAAAAAGTTCGATTTCAGAGTTGTTGCCCATGGCATAATGAACCAAATGAACGAAAGGATGCCAACTCAAAGTAGTATATAAGGGGCACAAGTATATATTAATATAGTTTGGAATCAGATCGCCGTGTCCCGAACATTATGATAATATTTCACGACATTTATTCATTGCTTTAAATCTGACCTCTAGAAACCACGCAATGAATACGATTTGCTATCAAAACAAAAACATTAAACGTAAATCAAGTGTGCGAGAGTAACCGAAACTACCCAAAACTATCGAGAACTTATTCAGATTTGACGTAAGATTATATGCGGTGCGGGACAGCGTTAGTTATCGCGATATTATGCGATCGGTAATCTATGTCCGAGAGACGCGATGTATGGGAAATATATGCACGTACAGTCGCGTCCGTAAGTGATGGTAGCGTGTTTATTTGTTGTATAAATATATTGTTGCGATGGGTAACTGTGAATGAATTGTTGTGGAATGGCTTAAAAGAAATTAGGACTTGGTAAAGGTACATTGTAACTGTATTTCCCACGGGAAATAAGCAGGCGATGTTTCGAAAATGTAATATTTTTTTAGGGCTATAGATAGGACTTTAGGTGATCATACAGTTTGAGTTGATTTAAAAATGTAAGAATAATAGTACATTATGATACATGTGTGCAAAGTTGGTAATTACAGACGAGGCGATAAGGAAGCCGAGAGTGTAATGATCAATGCACACGCGTGTCATATGACGTTTTTCAACTAACTTGTGAGGAAAAAAACGTATTTGTATTTTTTTAAGTAGATTTTTGATAATAATAATCAATTAAGAGAGAGAACGTCAAAAAATATGGCGCGCAAGTTTTTTTTTTACAGCGATATTTTGTTAATTTTTTTTACCCATATAAATTAAGAATGCTTCGTCTACGCACATATCAATTGCATTGAGGTACAAACTTAACATAGTCGGGATTATACTTAACATAAAACTGTGCAGTAATGTAAAGTAAAAAGCAATAGTGCGTGATACTAAAAACGGTGCAATAAATGTCACTTTACTAGCAAGTGTGTTGAAAAATTATATTCCTACCTAGCACTTTTCTACCCGTTTGTCCATACAAAGATAATGCGCGAAGAAATAAAAATGTAACCGGATCTAGGTGCTAACACTAGTTAAATCATGCACGGACACAATTTATGGATGCACGTAGCACCGCCATTCCGCCGGTTTGCACGGATAAGTCAGCTTTACTGCGGGGAATGTCTACCTGATTATATTGTCTACATTTAACTGACTGTCGGGTAAGTGCATTACTTTACTCTCCATCTATTACTACTACTTATCTGAGGTTTTTAGAGGGGAATCGTGAAAAATATCAGCTGTTCTTTAAAAGTGCAGTAGTACTTAAACACCACACTTAAAATTATACTTAAAGTTTTTTTTTTTTTTTTTATGTTAAATGGGCTTGCGTTTGACCTTCGACTGACCCCATGAGGAGTTAAGACGAGGCCGAGGATGTAGCACGCTTACCCAGAAAAAGCCTATTCACTCTGGCCTTGAATACATCTAGGTTGTAGGTGTCCGGAAACACAGACCCCGGAAGAGAGTTCCACTCCTTTGCTGTTCGTATAAGAAACGATGAAGCGAAGCGTTGAGTCCGGGAACGCGACACGGGGATGTCGACAACGTATGGGTGGAAATTCTCCCGGCGTCTTGTGTTTCGGTAGAGAAATGGGGATGGAGGAATTAGATTGAACAATACTGTAGCACACTCTCCAAAATATATCCTATAGAAGACCGTAGAAGACCTAATAAGAAGTCATAAATTCTAAGTAGAAGATACCCGGACAGGTGCCAGTAGGACTCGCCCCCTAAGCGTCCTACTTCATATAAAAATAACCCAAACTGTGATACAGCTACAAATTATAAATATTCTTCTTCTTTATTTTCACCATTACGGAGATTTAGAAGCTTGAGCTATTTACATTACTTAGAATCCATAAGACATTATTTGACAATAATTTCAATTTGATACCCATACCTGTTCCTGATTCCATAAGGATTCCGCGGGACCCTATTACTAGCCTCCGCTGTCCATCCGGTCATCCGTCACCCATCCGTCTGTCTGTCAGTGAGCTGTACGAGGATCTCATCAACCGTAATAGGTAGAGCGTTGAAATTTTAACAGAATGTGTATTTCTATTGCCGCTATAACAAAAAATAATAAAATAAAATAAAAAACACCTTCGCGTGCTATTAGAATGTAAATATTATGTAATGAATCTAAGCTTGTTTTGAAAAGAGTAATTGCTGAGTTTATTGCCGGCTCTTCTCAGAAAATGCAACCTTCCGAACCAGTATTAGAGTATCAGACTTTTCATAAGTGCCTGCGAAGGTCTATTTGAATTTAAAAAAAAGAATCCGACTTGTGGACTTGTGGCAGGTTTTTTCCTTTTGACATATCGAACCTTAAAATACGACCATTTTCATAGGGGCGAGACCAAAATTTGAATATCACCACTGGTCTCTAAAAACGATTCAATTGACTATATTATGGATGACAGATAGTTACAGGACTGTTAACTTAATTGAAATGAATTCCAATGTAACCTCATGTAGGACAGACGCAGGTGTCAAAAGGGTCCAATGAAGGGGCTATTGGAAGTTTAAAACTAAAGGGATGACCCTTTGTGATGAATTTAGGGTTTAATACATAATTTAAAGGAAGAATTGATTCGTTTTATTGGTGGATTTGAATGTAATAAATTGGTTTTGAAAGTGTGTTTTTATCGAGACATTTGAAGCAGCCATGATTATTATTATAGGCTACTTTAATTTTGTATCCTGTATGATTCATTAAATACGTAAAGTACCTGTTTATCCAAAGCCAAATTCATATTTTATTCAATTCAGAATCTAAGGAGGACTTATGAAAGTCGAAGTTACTAAAGTCATCAACAGCAACAAAAGCTTTTTTGGGGTGAATCTGCCCATGTTGGCTTTTTATCGCAGTCATCATCATCAGCTTATAATGTTCCTCTGCTGAGCACCGGTCTCCTTATACAAATGAGGGTGAAAAGGAATGGGCAATACTCAACCACGAGTGCCCACTGCGGATTGGTGGAGGTAGGTAACCTACTGTTTTAGTTTCAAGCCAACTAGGAGGCCTCCAAATAGCTTTACGATTATCACAATTAAGGGATAACCGGGACCAATGGCTTACGTGCCTTCCGAAGCACGGAAAGCGAGTTGAAATACCACTAGGCGGTTACCCATCCGGATACCATCCACACATGTCATTACTTAACTTTGCCTATCGATTAAGAACGGCTAATCAAACTACACCATGAGCACACCACTCCGCTGGTTTCCATCGATACCTAATACCTACCCACATCACAACACCAAGTTAAAACTAATAATTAGATAAGGACAAGTGATTAGCAGCCTCACAGAAGTCAAGGCACGTAGATGCAGTACCCGGGGTGTTTGGGAGCCGGCGACTGTCCCGCTCTGAAGTATCAGACCAGATGCGATTAAATTGGAAAACATTCACTCAATTTCCTGGGCGAAAGGGGATCGAGCTCCCGTGAGTTCTGTGTAGCGTTGGTAAAACAAATATTGACTTATTGATTCTTTTTATTATTTTACTGATGCACTAATTGCTTTGCATGCCTGTTTTCTAGGTTAGTAACTTTTCCCGGGCTGTGCACAACATTTCAACAAAGTTTTATCATGCAGTGTATGTAACAGCTAGTGCTAATAATATAAAGTAAGTGTATGGGAGAATTCGATGCAATATACTGTTATACGTCAGTTAGAGCGTTTGGTTTAGTCAACCCCAACTTTTTTCAACTTTGCAACACATTGCAAGACCCTGCCGGTGCTGCCTTTTGGCAGTGCTGAGCTGTGGTTAGTTATAATCGCAATCGGCTGAATAAACGGACAAACAGATTCGTATGACTTTTACACTCATGCGATAGATTAAAGCTTGTCGTTTTTGAAATATAGGTCTTTAAATTAAAAAAGTGGAACTTATTTTACCAGACATTGGGTATGCAAATTCAGAAATGTTAGGCGTTAGAGCGCTAAAAATGATGATTACTGTTTTTGCTGTAAGTCTTCCTCGTCCAGTGATAGACAACCATGTATAAAGAATAAATCCATTGAAGTCTTTCCTAACAATAACTAAAATTTTAGAGAAAATCATCATCATAGAGAGAGGTAGAGCATAGCGTTTATTCGCTCAAAGAGCAGCTCGACTGGGGAAGTACCTCCACCTTACAGAATACCGCAGCCAAATAACTTTATGTTGTGTAAAGTTGTGTTCCTGCGCGTGAGTAAGGTCGCCAGAGCTCATAGGGGAGGGGGGAAAGGTCGGTAACGCGTGAGCGATGCTTCTTGTGTTGCAAGCGTCCATATGGCTACGGTAACCGCTTACCATCAGGTGTGCCGTATGCTTGTTTACCGACTAAGTTGTATAAAAAAAAAAAACATACGTGTTTAAAAATGTTACAAAACATTAAAAAAATTCAAATCTATTTTGCTATCTGTACGTGCCACGTCGCAACGCTCTCGCCGGCTGCAGTCTGACAAATCCACCGCGCGGTGAGTAGCCGATGCGATAGTAAGACGTATATATTTGCTGACGCTACACTATCCGCAATCTAAAGGGATGCTACGTTTTTAAATTACTAAGCGGTGATCGTTCAATAGGTATTCGATGTGATTTATTAAATTTGCACCATCTCCATTACTTTTTAAATTGATAAGCTGGATGGTTTGTTTGTGTTAGCTTTAAAACATTGATGTCAAAAAAAAATGAGAGTAGAGTATATGCTTGACCTTACAGAAGACAGCAGCCAAATAACAGTTTTGTGTTTTCTTACTGTGAATAGGCCTCAGTTTGACCACAATCTCACCATTGGTAAGTTAAGTGATGATGTGGCCAAAGGTGGTAAGCACACAAAGCCTAGAAGGAACTGGCTCTCAAGTGCAGCTGTCAGAACACACCGATATGTGCTTGGCGACAGATTTTCAACTTGAGGGTGGTAGCCTACTGGGTACTACAAAGTACCCTACCACCGTGCTATGGTTTCCTCACGATGTTTTCATAAAGTAGTATATCAGTTATCGGGTTTGCATAGGAGCTAGTAGGTATTTAATTTTAGTTACAGTTTTATGAAATACTGACAAGCAATGGTTTGAGAAATATTAGTGTTAGAATGATTATTCATCATCATCATCATCATCATCATCAGCCTAAAATGTTCCACTGCTGAGCACAGGCCTCCTTTCACAAATCAGGGCGAAAGGGAATGGGCAGATACTCCACCACGCGTGCCCACTGCGGATCGGTGGAGGTAGGCTGGCCAACCTACTACTGTTGGAATTTTTCAAGCCGCCTAGGAGGCATCCAACTAGCTTAACGACTATCACAACCGGGACCAACGGCTTTACGTGCCTTCCGAAGCACGGAAACGCTCGATTTGAAATACCACTAGACGGTCACCCATCCAGGTACCGACCACGACAGACGTAGCTTAACTTTGCCGATCGATTAAGAACGGCTAATCATGCTACATCACGAGCGCTTCAATGAAATGATTATTCAATTTCAAATTATTATTAAATTATTACTAACTCATGTAAAAAATGATATTTGAAGCGTTCGAAGCGCCTGGCACGTGGTCTTAGGCCTTCTAGGCGCCTTGAAAACTCTAATAGTAGGTTGACACGATCCGCAGTGGGCATGCGTGGTGGATTATTTGCCCATTCCCTTTTACCCTCATTTGTGAGATGGCCTGGTTGATGGATGGATGGTAAAAATGCAAAACACAGAGAATAATAGTAAACGCCTATATAAAATTAAGGTTTAGAAAAGCTTTGTGTGAGTTGCTTTTATAATAGGCGTAGGCGTTCACATTTCATTTGGCGTATGATTAAAGGACCGGCTTGTATGCGAGTGAAGTGAGACCGAGTCTCTCTAAACTTACCTTAACTTAACCTTATACCTTTCTTTTAGACTTTTTCTTTTGCGTTTATTCGCTTAAAGAGCAGCTCGACTGGGGAAGTACCTCCACCTTACAGAATACCGCAGCCAAATAACTTTATGTTGTGTAAAGTTGTGTTCCTGCGCGTGATTAAGGTCGCCAGAGCTCATAGGGGAGAGGGGAAAGGTCGGTAACGCGTGAGCGATGCTTCTTGTGTTGCAAGCGTCCATATGGCTACGGTAACCGCTTACCATCAGGTGGGCGTATGCTTGTTTACCGACTAAATTGTATAAAAAAATACCTATGAAGGCTATGGACACCTTGTTTGATCTCTATAGTGAGCGATGATGTGATCGATGGTGGTAAGCATACCAAGCCCAGAAGCACCCTTGTAATAGCAACTACACTTGAGAGCCACCGCTCTCAAGTGTAGTTGCTATTACAAGGTAGGATAGGTATTACTAGGTAGGATAATAGAGGTAGATAACCAGGAGGGTCCTACAAAGACAAACGTATTTCATCTTCGTATGCGTTGTATGTAGGTGCCTACTCTTTACAGAGTGATTAGTGATCTGTGACCCCGCCAAGACAGCCAAGCGAAGTGCAAGGGACTAGCTACCTTTTCTCGAAGCGCTTTGTCGTTTTTTTTAACCCTCATAACTGGGGTTTCGATTATACCAGATTAACAAAGCCACATATTTTGACTACGGTGTGTAGAGTTTGTGAAGTTAGGGCTTGTAGGCTTGGCTCTACATGAGATCTTATAACTTTTTGACAGTGCGAGCCATATGTCTTGGCAACATTTTACATGACAATGTTTTTGGTGGGATGTGCATTTTCCCTAACTGTTGCCCCTCATGATACAGTCATAGATGGGACCGCCTGTTACGGTCTTAATTTGGTCGGTCCATCGCGCTTTATGGAGAAATCACTACGCCGCAACACGTGTCCAAAGAAAGTAAGATTATTCTGCACTACAAGTTCAAGCTCATTCTAGGAATCGAACCCATGAACCAGCACTTGAATCTGAATCTCGGAAACGGCCTGACGACTTTCATGACATTTGTTATGCGGGCGCTTTTGGGGGCGATAAATCGATCTAGCTAGGTTTCATTTTTAGAAAACGTCGTTTTATCCGTGTTTTCAGGCAATTAAAAACTGCCACAATATCATACGAAGGTAAATTTCGTCTACAAGGTTATAATAGCTCAGGGGCTCTACCGCGTAACTTTGGTGGTAATCGTAACGAACACCATTTATTATTTCAACCAATGACACGCCCGCGTTACGACGCGACGATGACCATATTTGGGCCCTCATTGGATGAAATTCATTAATGGTGTTCGTTAGGATTACCACCAAAGTTACGCGGTAGAGCCCCAGGTCGGAAATCGGGCGGTCCCGAAACCAGAAGACCCTGCCGGGCTAGTGCGTATCTTTGGTGGTAATAGGAACGAACAACATTAATTTTTTCATCCAATGACGAACACGCGGTATGACGCGACGATGACCATCCGTGGGCCCTGATTGGATGAAATTAATTAATGGTGTTCGCTACGATTACCACCAAAGTTACGCAGTAGAGCCCCTGGTTCGAGTCTTCGAGCCCAAATGATTATTTTTTTCCCTTTTTTTTCAAGTTCCTTCTTTTTAACCGACTTCAAAAAAAGGAGGAGGTTCTCAATTCGGTTGTATGTTTTTTTTTAATGTCTGTTACCTCGTAACTCCGTCATTTATTTACTGATTTAGAAAATTCTTTTTTTATCTGGAAGGGTACACTTCCCGTTTGGTCCCATTGTCATCAGATCAGGATTTGATTACTTCTTAGTGTACTTTGAAGTCGGTTTAAGTTTTTTGTAAAACAGTCCAATTATGTGAGAAAAGCTGTTATGACATACCAAAAACAAAAAAAAACGAGCAAAGCTCAGTCATCCAGATATTATCTGATAAATTGTCACAAGTTCTTATTAAACTAGTCCACAAAAACACATTCACAAAATCCTATAAAAAAGCGGTCAAACAATATTAAATATTCCAGTGAGGTGTCACGATTCCACACACCTTGTTTTATGGTGGCAATTAGGCAAATGCATGATATATGAACTCTACGCCATTTTGTGGTCAGTCGGTTTACCATAACTGAAAACAGGTTTCAGTTTAGTTGAAAAGGTTGAATATTTGAAAGGAAAATGTAGCTAAATAGTCGGATAATCCAAAAAAATATATAAAAAAAACATGTTTAGTTTCTTGCCTTGTTCTCAGTTGAAGACTGACTTCCAAAAAACAATGCCATGAAAATAATCAATATTAACTTCTAAACCATTGGTTTGGGCCATGAGTTAGAATATGAATAGAGTGACTGTACTAGACTACGGGCCGTGAGTACGGGTACGGACGGGCAAAACGCCATGAATCGAAGTGCGCGTACTTAGTTTGAACGACTAAAATACATATTATGGTGCGTCCATGCTTGGCGAACCGAGCACGAGCCGAGCCACGAACGAGCACACTGCGAGCACGATTCGCGTAGCGTGGACGGGCTTGCGAGCCTCGAACGAGCATTCGTAGCGTGCTCCACTGCGCTCCGCCCGATTGTCAGTTGTTTCACGAACACAGGCATTCGTAACGCCAAGCGCGACGAACGAATCCTGTTCGTTCGAGACTCGGCTCGTGCTTGCTTCGCGTAGCATGGACGCACCATTATGAATGCCAATTTCTCGTTAGATAGTTAGCCGAGAACAAATGTCAAGGAATCCATATCGAAATTTTGTCTGACTGTCAATCAACGAGTATACGATATATCTGTGAATGCATATATATGTTAACTACTCACGCTTCGTGCAAGGTAATGTTGTCAACGGTATTCTATTATATCATATATATGGTTTAATGGTCTTTTACTGCTGGCCGAATAAATAAGCTCAGAGTCAATCAGCGCGCTATGGAACGAGCTATGCTCGGAATCTCTCTACGTGACAGTCCGAAACGAGGACATTCGTAGGAGAACGAAAACTCCGATATAGCTCGTAGAGTTAGTAAGCTGAAGTGGCAATGGGCAGGCCACATCGCTCGAAGAACTGATAGCCGATGGGGAAGGTAGGTTCTCGAGTGGCGACCACGTACTGGAAAGCGCCGAGCGGGACGACCTCCAACCAGGTGGACCGACGATCTGGTCAAGATCGCTGGGCACCGCTGGATGCAAGCGTCCATAAACCGTTCGAAGTGGAAGTTAATGGGGGAGGCCTATGTTCAGCAGTGGACATCCCTAGGCTGATATGATGATGATGATATATATGGTTTGAATGAACTGAAATTAAAATGGTTTGGACTATCCGTTGATAGATTAATCTAGGAGTCTTATTATATATGGAAAGATTATAGAAACATTATAATTTAATAATAAAATAATGTTGTAAATTTTACCAAATCTAGAATATCGTGCGTGCTCCAGGCCTACAATCACCTTTAACACACCAACGTTAAATAACCTTATTATATTCCTAATCAGATAAAAAACAAAACAATCCACGGGTACTATTTACCGACTGTCAACTGCCGTGTACGGCCGGCTGTTATTTTTTCAGTCAATTTATAAGTTTGCAGCGGACAAGTTGAAACGAGGTTCGTGCCAACTATTGTTTTATTATTTATAGTTTTATGCTGAGTGGAGTAGTCACGCTAACTTAAACTTCCTGACATTATATCAGCGTTTGTCATATTATAAAAAAACATATCCCAACGTGTCTTTCTGTGATATTCGACACATCGTATTAGACGTTTGCCAAAAAACATGGCGGACTTCTGTTAAAATGTAGTATAGAATATTAAAGATAACAGTGGGTGGGAGAACAAAAATGCATCATGCCAACCGAGGGGGGCTGCGGAGCTCGGCGTTAGGGTCATCGCTCACTATGTCAGCACCGCTCCATCGCAGCAACGGCCCGGCACCGCCTCAACTCAATCCAACCACTAGCTGGCAGCGCGCCGCCTGCGAGGTGGCAGCTCACGGGCGGCGCGGAGCCGCCCGTGAGCTGGTGAAATTGGTGGCCTGGCTTTGGCAAGATACCACTTGCTGGCGTCACGCAGCAAGGGAGCTGGTCGTTCGCTGGAAGCGTGTGGTCGTCAGGACTAATGGCTTGTAGTCATTCATTTTATCTAGTCATTGTAAAATTTACTTTAACGCATACGATTTAAAGACCTCGCTTGCATGTCAAGGTAAATGCCGTGCGTAGCCGTAGTGTTATAGTTAGACTTGACGGCTGACGCCTTGACGCGACGTAATAGCACTACCTAGAGCGTTTTCGGGAGACCTATTTAGTTGTTCCACTGTTACTGGGAACCATATCTTTAATTTTTAAACAGGTCAACCATTGATTCCACTCCATGAAAAGTAAACTTCTTACTTACTTTATTAGGCTTATTATCAATTGTAAAATAATCTAAAAAAATATTGACTGATTTTAATTTTACAGTGTTTCAGTAGGTAGTCAATTTAAAATTCTCAATCAGTTATATGTGAATCATCGAGTCTGTTTGATTTGAGGATTACAGCCGCAGTGCACTTTACAGTATTCAGCTGTATTTCAGGCATTGATGGTTTCAGCGTATGCATTTGCAGGGGTTAAAGCTTCATATTCAGTTACCTAAAGCCAGGAATATTTAATATTACTACCCTAAAGGTTTTGTGGATGAAATCCAGAGATAGGCCTTAGTTATTAATAAATTTAACTTTATCTTACTTAAAAATGTGATAGTATAGTCAGCAACATAATTCGCTAAACAACGCCTGTAGACTATAGTCGAAAAATACATCGTAACATATTTTTGTTGCATAACTTTTCAGGCTAATAAATGGCTTAAGTGCATAATCCTTCTCTTACATGAAGAATTAATCCCGTTCTCACATCTATTATAATAAAATTAATAAAAAGTTGTGTGAACGTTTATTGGTTGAACGGATTTGAATGGAAGTTAGTGGCTGCGCAAACGTGTGTCTTGTGTCCGACACTTTTTGTTACCGACACTGGACACCTCACAGGAAACCGTAGCAGCCGTACCATAGAATATGTAGTAACCGTATTCGTTGGTAGCTTGTATTCGACACAAGGCGCACGTTTGCGTAGCGGCTTAGCATGACAGGATTATAACATAAACTGCTTTTATCTCAAGAAAATAGATAAGTCAGAAACTAGGTTAAACTTAAACCCCGTTCATTATATAATCTTTGATCAATACCAAACAAAAATTTTCGTCATAAAATCTTATGCAACGGACATAAAACCCTCTTTCCTCTTCATAATTATTTAATGTCGAAACAACATAAAATTCTCAACGCAAACAGCTATAAAAGGAACAAACATTCCATTTGCGACATTTTCAGTTTTATTTGCAACTAATTTTTTATTCCCTTCAGGGGATTACCGTCGCTGGCGCTGCATGGCGCTTTCTGCAAACTAAACAAATTATGCTTTTAACTGTACCTACTGTACTCCTTGTTTTGACTTATAATTTTACTACATTTTTACATTAGTCTATTATTAAAAGTTTTATGACTTTCATTGACAAATCTATTTTAGAAACTAATACCGTTTTTTATTATGCCTGTAGCGTTTTTTATTTTATATAGGTGTCACCATAGTAACCTCCTCGACTTGGGAAGTACCTCAGGCAAATAACTGCATGTTGTGTTCCGGCGAGTAAGGTCGCCAGAGTTCATTGGGGAGGGGGAAGGGTAGGTAATGCTTGAGCGATATCCGTGTGTTGCAAGCGTCCATGGCTACGGTAACCGCTTACTACCAGGCAAGCAGTACATTTGTTTACCGACTTCGTCTTTAAAAACCTTTCTTCTTTTTTTTGTATTTTACCTAAATGCTTGTTTTTTTTTTTTTTTTTTTTTTATTATGTATAGGCCTGTGTTTGACCACAATCTCACCATGGTAAGTGATGATGTGGCCGAAGGTGGTAAGCACACAAAGCCTAGAAGGAACTTGTGCACAATTTCCAATGGTCAGACATAATAGACCGAGGATCCTTCAGGGGTCTAATTACGTAATGATGAAAAGGAAAATGATGGTCATAGCGCTGATACCGGCGGCCCAATCGCATGGACATTAATCACACCTTTGCGGTGGTATGGCGGCCATATGGAATCGTCGGAAAAGTATGGCATGGTGATTTTAATAAATGAGTACTCTACAATGATAAGCTATGCAAAAATTTGCCTGGTACAAATATAATAATAATACTTTATTGAAAACAACTTAATAACTAGCTTCAGTCTACAACATTTCATTTTAATACGCGCAACCGCCTATTTCATTTTCATCGACTATCGGAAAATACAAAAATGTTGTGGGACAAATCGATCGACACTCGTAATTTATCCGACACGTTCGATTAACGCCCTTGCGATTGGGCCGTCGGTATCAGTGCTATGACCATCATTTTCGTTTTCGTGATTACGTAATTAGACCCCTAAAGGGTCTAATTACGTAAGGGTCTAATTTTCACCATGAGGATCATTCTCTGGTAGATTGTCTAAAACATAAACAATTTATCCGTGTCCTGAAATAAACTAAGCAATAATGTACTTTAAAAATTCGCGGCTAAAGTCCAGTAGTTTAATAAAAAAGCAAAGTATCTGATTGGCTGTAACTTTAGCTAAATCTGTAGACCAACACGTATGTCAAAGTTTTCATTAGGTTACTACAACACTAAGCACCCAGCGTAAGTACACGCTGTATACAAAACTTGCACAATGTTAGTAAACCCACGTCGAAGAGTAGAAATAAGCTGAATTTGTGTAGAGTGGACTTTCCTCTGTTTAAATGTTTGATATATGGATTATTATTTAAGTTTTTTAGGAGTATCTACAATTATTTGAGGACTTTAAAAGTACTTGCACTTTTAAAGGAATACATAATATATTTATATAAATAGGAAAATACTATAAAAAGAATGTAAGTTTACTTACACATTATTTATTACAACCACGGCTCCTGTATAAATAAATATATCCTGGGACATTCCTCATTATCTTTTTTTTTTTTTTTTTTTTATACCACTGAGGTGGCAAACAAGCATACGGCCCGCCTGATGGTAAGCAGTAACCGTAGCCTATGGACGCTTGCAACACCAGGGGTATCACTCGCGCGTTGCCGACCCTGAAGAAACCTTTTCACACCCTTTTTAAGAACTCCATGCTGTACTCCATTGGGAAAACCACGGCGGGGAGCTCATTCCACAGTCCGAGCGTCCGCGGAAGAAAACTCCTTTTAGCCCGCACAGTTCGAAACAGTTCTGGTTTCAATGTGTGTGGATTCCCCGTCGATGAATTGCGAGTTGCGATGGTGGAAGGTAGCCATGGGCATCAAGTCAAACAATTCCTTAGAACACTCTCCGTAGTACAAGAGGTAGAACACACATAATGAGGCAAAGTCTCTCCTCAGACTGAGTACACACACATGAGTGAGTGAGTTACATTCCTTAAGTACCTGCCTATGCGTTATTTCAAATTAATATTTCAATGGGATGCATTATGCGATTAACTATTGATACATTTTAGTTAAAAAATTGTATTATTTTTCTAATATAGTAATTTATGTGTGCATGATATAAAAAAACCGGAGACAAGACTGGAGATCGATCACGATAGGTAAATAAATGCATGAAATCTATCCCTGATACGACGGAGCGACAACGTTACCTAATAGGCAACAACAAACACAAATGTCGCATCTATAAACTACAATGATTATTTAATCTGTGCCACTCATTCGGTAGACATAAGCGGATTACTGTTTGTACTCGTCTACCGCGAACTAAGTCGGGGGGCTAATGCAAAATTATTTAATAAATATTTACCACACAGAAGGGATTTGCGATGGGTAGTTATGGGTTTGATTATCCATCGATATACTCTGTCAATATGGAATATTAATCATACTGTTATCATTATTAGCTAGCGATCTTTATAGGTGTTAGTTAGTTTTGATAGCGAGTGTTCGTTTAATGCAGATATGGCCAAGTAATCATGACACTCAAGTGCAGCTTTTCGAGCATATTGGTACGTTTTTGATGGTAGCCATAAAGAGGTATGATAATAGTATTCTACCATCTTTTTTTAGGGATTACTAAGCTTCCACTGAATGTACGTCCGTCCGTCTGTCAGTGGACTGTATCTATACATACAAGAAACGTTATTACGGAATCCTACGTGTGCGAGATGGTAGGTTTTTTTTTTTACCCCTATGGTGGCAAACAAGATGGTAAGCAGCTACCGTAGCCTATGGACGCTTGCAACACCAGGGGTATCACGCGATGCCGACCCTGAAGAAATCTCTTCACACACATTTTGAACAACCCCATGCTCCATTGTGTGCACTACGGCGGGGAGCTCATTCCACAATCTGAGCGTACGCGGAAGAAAGCTCCTTTGAGCCCGCACAGTTCGAAACAATTCTGATTTCAATGTGTGAGGATGGACTCCCCGTCGATGGCGAGAGTTGCGATGGTGGAAGGTAGCCGTGGACAACAAGTCGAACAATTATTTTGAACACTCTCCGTTGTACAAGCGGTAGAACGCACATAAGGACATTTTTACTATTAACGTAGCAAACAAGGATAAGGCCCACCTTCCACCATCGTAAGCGGTTCCCGTAGCACACCAACCGTACCGTAGAACACTTGCAACACTAGGAAAGTCTCGCTCTCCCTAATCGCTCGTTGGTGACCTTGCAAAAATCCCTCCACACGCCTTATCGCTAAAGCGATAATTAGATCGCTTATTAAGCGACCTGTCACTGAATGGTTGCCTGGCAACCTTTCGGTATCAGAAAACATGAAAATATGTAATATACGAGTATACCATAGGTGTTTTCTGTGTGAATATTGAGCCACGAACGAGAACAATGCGAGCACGATTCGCGTAGCGTGGACGGGCTTGCGAACCTCGAACGAGCATTCGTAGCGTGCTCGACTGCGCTCCGCCCGATTGTCAGTTGTTTCACAAACACAGAGATTCGCATCGCGCTAGTTGTAGGCTAGTTGAAGGCTCGTTATGTACGTCCACGC
This sequence comes from Achlya flavicornis, assembly GCA_947623365.1. Taxonomy (NCBI): domain Eukaryota; kingdom Metazoa; phylum Arthropoda; class Insecta; order Lepidoptera; family Drepanidae; genus Achlya; species Achlya flavicornis. The sequence goes on from OX392484.1 coordinate 12,915,636, forward strand.
ATGAAATCGCGAGCAACGAACGAATCCTGTTCGTTCGACGCTCGGCTCGTGTTCGCTTCGCGTAGCATGGACGCACCATAACATGTGGTCATGTAAATGATTAATATAGTTATTTCATGTTTCGCATACCATTCGTTCGTCGACATTCCACTGTAAACATTGCTCTGAAATAACTTTCAACTATGTGGTATGGTCATGTAGTTTCATTTATAATTTACGCACAGTTATTGTAACAGAATACCAGGGGGCCAAGTCTGCTAAAATGTCATACTGACACGATACTATTGCAATTCCATTATCATTGAGCCGATGTGCGCATTCTACTAATCCATAATGGTCTCATAATGAATTAAAAGAATTTTAGCACAAAAACTGTCAAAACTGACAGCTAAAAGATCATTGTGGCACGGTTGTGGTTTCAGTGGAAAATCATTGGAAAGCTATTATCCTGGGACATTCCTCACACACGGTCATCTGATCCCAAACTAAGCAGAACTTGTACTATGGAAACCAGATAACTGATATAATACATATACTACTTTTTTATGCTATAGCTGCTAGCTATTATGGCGCCATTATGACGCTATTGTGTTAGTAGACTACCAAAACTGTATAATGTTTCAATTTTGACATCAGTCTTGGGCCCCTGGGGTCTTGGTTAGGCTGTGACCACAATTTTACTATGGTAAGAGGGAGGTAGAGCATATCGCTCAAAGAGCATCTCGACTGGAAAGATCGCTCCACCTTACAGAATACCGCAGCCGAATAACTAAATGTCGTGTTCCTGCGCGTGAGTAAGGTCACCAGAGCTTATCAGGGAGAAGGAAGTGTTGGTGCCATGTGAGTTATGCCTCGTGTGTTGCAAGCAGCCATGTCGGTACGGTAACCGCTTACCATCAGGCGGGCGGTACGCTTGTTTGAGACTTAGGTGGCAAGCACAAACAAAACCTATCAGGGGATTGGCTGTCAAGTGTAGCTGCCGACACACAGCACAGCAGATTACGATTGCGCAAGCGCATTGCCATCCTTATAGCCTTAAATATTATGAAAAAGATAGAAAATATCATGTGTCATAGAATACCCTTTGACCTTCATCAAAAAAGATGGTGGACGTGGTTTTCTCAAGGCAGTACACACTGGAGAATCAATAAGGATTTGATGAGGTTTTCGAGTCGGTAAGGCAAGCGTCAATAGGCAACGGTGACCACTTCCAATCAGATGGGCCGTATGCTTGTTGACTCGCAAACGAAAGAAGTTTCTTGCCCCATTTTCTTTTTCATTTTTATTATTTTTGTTGTTCTAGCTGCAATAGCATTCTGTGAAAATTTCAACAGTATACCTGTTACGGTTCATGAGATACAGCCCACTGACAGACAGACAAACGGACGGACAACCGAGGCGTTTGGGTGCGGAACCCTTAAAAAAGATGAACTGACTGGCGTCAGCCAGTGAAGTGTTTGGATTCTGAAGGGTTGCAGTTGAAATTAAAACGTTATGACTAACGTTTTAATTTCAACTGCTTATTTTTTATGTGATAATTTTTCACAATGTTTTCACAAATGAAGCTACAAAACCGCAACATTATGTTGCTCGGCGATTCATCACAAGTGTGGATCAAAGAACACGTCTTGTGTTACTTTTTTTCGTCTGATTTACAACGTTGACGTATAACCATTTATAACATTTTCATTTATATAACGTGTGTTTATTCACAAGGTATAATTTATTTTGGAGTAGCATGAGAAAATGTTTAAGGTATCGTTAATGATATATTTTTGCTTGTATTTAACGTTACTTAAAACCACCGATCTTTGATTAAGGATACATCCAGATTGAGTGTCGAAGCTGTGCACGCTTTTTCACGAACACGGATTCGCATCGCGCTCGTTGTAGGCTCGTTGAAGGTCCATGCTTGGCGAACCGAGCACGAGCTGAGCCTAGAACGAGCACACTGCGAGCACGATTCGCGTAGCGTGGACAGGCTCGCGATCCTCGAACGAGCGCGATTGTCAGTTTTTTCACGTACAAAGGGATTCGATTCGTGCTCGTTGTAGGCTCGTGCTCGATTCGCGTAGCATGGAAGCACCACGTCCACGCTTGAAACCGCGAGCAACGAACGAATCCTGTTCGTTCGAGTCTCAGCTCGTGCTCGCATCGCATAGCATGGACGCACCATAAGATCAGCTTTACAAAGTTTTTCATCTGATTTGATCAGTAATAGAATAATTGAATAACCTAACTAATAACGTCACGGTGTGATTAACCTTTTTGCTGTAAAGACGTGGTGTGCGGTTTAGTTCTAGCAATTTAGTAAATTAAAAAAAAGGTTAACATTAGCGGGAAATCAAAGCGTTTATACTGAATCGTTTCTTCGAAAATCCGAGTTTAATTTCATGCTTAGTTGAACATGTTAAGTGCAGGAAAATGTTCGGGGATCGGGGTCAAATGTTATTTTTAGGGTCCCTTGAATGGATCTGTGGGTCCTAAATTGGCTCATAGAGTTTTAGCGTATAAGAAAAAAAGTCATGTCTGTATTTGGATAAAATTGCATTTTTAGAATTGATGTCTGTCTGTATGTTTGTTTTTAACTTTGTATAGGCCTGTTTTTTACCACAACCTCTCCATGGTAAGTGATGATGTGGCCGAAGGTGGTAAGCACACAAAGCCTAGAAGGAACTGGCTCTCAAGTGCAGCTGTCGGAACACACCAGTCCGTGCTTGGCGATAGATTATAACCAGAGGATGCTAACCAGCCAGAAGGGTACTACAAAGTACCCTGCCGCCGTGCTATGGTTTCCTCACCATGTTTTCCTTCACTCAAGCTCAAGCTCAATGTGGGATTGTAGGAACCCGGGACCTTCGTCTCGGTATCCGACACTACCACTGAGCTATCATCGCCTTAAGCTTATAACAGCTTATCAGACCACATCTAGCAACACCCAATCTCTATCAACAAATTTAATCTAGTACCTACTATCTGCACTACATTCATTTATTCGATTGTGTATTCATTAAATTTACAAAATTCTACTGTACACGGCTCTGTTCACGGTTCTGTGTACTGTAAACGGCTGAACCGATTTGAATGAATTTGGCGCTGGAGTCGATAATATAAGCTCGATACCGACTGCAGCACTATCTGCCGGGCTGATTTGTGAATCTAAACCATCCAGGGCGCCACCCAAACGCTCCAGTCCAGTCGTTTAGGAAGAGTTCAGTTGTTTTTTTTTGTATGCGTTTGGGTGGCACCTTGGATGGTTTAGATAGGGTAGGATAGGTAGGGTAGGGTAGGGTAGTGTAGGGTAGGGTAGGGTAGGTTAGCACCACAGGGCACGGTAGCACCACGCGAACGAAGTCGCGCCGGGCAGCTAGTTTATTATAAACTAGCTTTAGCCCGCGACTTCGTCCGCGTAGTTTTTTTTTTTTCTGAATATGAATTATTGTAACAATATAGAGCTTTGTTCATGGCTATTGCCCGCCACTACGTGTGATATTTGACAAAAGTTCAGGTAGATTGAGCTTACATGCGAGCATGCCACATAAAACTGAAACAGTCCTGCCGCAAATAAACTCTAGCAAATTTCAGAGAGTATTTCCCTATGATTTATTAATAGCCATCGCGAAACAAACCTTGATAAGGAACTCTAATCTTTTAAATTAAACGGAAGGTGATTTGGGATCAATATTATACGCGGCACGAAGACAGTTTCTCCTCTGGCAGAACCAGTTAATATTTTGGCCTCAATAACATTGCGGCGGAGAGCTGTTACTTACTAAGATAACTTAAAATTAATTTTCAATCATCAGCCTATAACCAAAATTTGAAGATCCTAACTTCAAAACTGACGGACTCTCATACAAACTTTCATCCCCAATTTTACCCTCTTAGGGGTGGAATTTCCAAAAATCCTTCCTTAGTGTATGCCTCCACTGTATAATAATAAATTTAGTGAATTTTATTGTGGAATTGAAGGACTTGCATACCCAACTTCATCCCCCTTTTTCCCTCTTAGGGGTTGGATTTATCACAAACGCTGAGACAACTTTACATTCATTTTCATTCGTCAGCCTATACACAAAATTTGAAGATCCTAACTTCAAAACTGACGGACTTGCATACAAACTTTCATCCCCTATTTTACCCGCTTAGGGGTGGAAATTCCAAAAATCCTTCCTTACTGGATACCTACACTGTATAATAATAAATTTAGTGAAGTTATTGTGGAATTGAAGGACTTGCATACCCAACTTCATCCCCCTTTTTCCCTCTTAGGGTTACATTTATCACAAACGCTGAGACAACTTTACATTCATTTTCATTCGTCAGCCTAGACACAAAATTTGAAGATCCTAACTTCAAAACTGACCGACTTGCATACAAACTTTCATCCCCTATTTTACCCTCTTAGGGGTGGAATTTCCAAAAATCCTTCCTTAATGGATGCCTCCACTGTATAATCATAAAGTTTGTGAAGTTAATCGTGGAATTGAAGGCCTTGCATACCCAACTTAATCTCCCTTTTTCTCTCTTCGGGGCTGGAATTATCACAAACGCTGAGACAACTTTACATTTATTTTCATTCGTCAGCCTATACACAAAATTTGAAGATCCTAATTTCAAAACTGACGGACTTGCATACAAACTTTCATCCCCTATTTTACCCTCTTAGGGGTGGAATTTCCAAAAATCCTTCCTTAGTGTATGCCTCCACTGTATAAGGTATCTGTTTGCAACATTTCAAATCTCTAGGTCCAGCGGTTTGGGCAGTGCGTTGATATATCAACAATCAGTTTATCATCTTAACTTCATCCCCCTCTTTCCCCCTTCGGGGGTTGAATTATCGTAAACGCTGAGATAACTTTACATAAATTTTCAATCGTCAGCCTAAACACAAAATTTGAAGATCCTAACTGCAAAACTGACGGACTCTCATACAAACTTTCATCCCCAATTTTACCCTCTTAGGGGTGGAATATCCAAAAATCCTTCCTTAGTGGATGCCTCCACTGTATAAGGTATCTGTTTGCAACATTTCAAATCTCTAGGTCCAGCGGTTTGGGCAGTGCGTTGATATATCAACAATCAGTTTATCATCTTAACTTCATCCCCCTCTTTCCCCCTTCGGGGGTTGAATTATCATAAACGCTGAGATAACTTTACATTAATTTTCAATCGTCAGCCTAAACACAAAATTTGAAGATCCTAACTGCAAAACTGACGGACTTGCATACAAACTTTCATCCCCTATTTTACCCGCTAAGGGGTGGAATTTCCAAAAATCCTTCCTTACTGGATACCTACACTGTATAATAATAAATTTAATGAAGTTATTGTGGAATTGAAGGACTTGCATACCCAACTTCATCCCCCTTTTTCCCTCTTAGGGTTGGATTTATCACAAACGCTGAGACAACTTTACATTCATTTTCATTCGTCAGCCTATACATAAAATTTGAAGATCCTAACTTCAAAACTGACGGACTTGCATACAAACTTTCATCCCCTGTTTTACCCTCTTAGGGGTGGAATTTCCAAAAATCCTTCCTTAATGGATGCATCCACTGTATAATCATAAAATTTGTGAAGTTTATCGTGGAATTGAAGGCCTTGCATACCCAACTTAATCTCCCTTTTTCTCTCTTCGGGGCTGGAATTATCACAAACGCTGAGACAATTTTACATTCATTTTCATTCGTTAGCCTATACACAAAATTTGAAAATCCTAACTTCAAAACTGACGGACTCTCATACAAACTTTCATCCCCTATTTTACCCTCTTAGGGGTGGAATTTCCAAAAATCCTTCCTTAGTGGATGCCTCCACTGTATAATGTATCTGTTTGCAACATTTCAAATCTCTAGGTCCAGCGGTTTGGGCAGTGCGTTGATATATCAACAATCAGTTTATCATCTTAACTTCATCCACCTTTTTCCCCTTTCGGGGGTTGAATTTATCACAAACGCTGAGATAACTTTACATCCATTTTCATTCGTCAGCCTATACACAAAATTTTAAGATCCTAACTGCAAAACTGACGGACTTGCATACAAACTTTCATCCCCTATTTTACCCGCTAAGGGGTGGAATTTCCAAAAATCCTTCCTTACTGGATACCTACACTGTATAATAATAAATTTAATGAAGTTATTGTGGAATTGAAGGACTTGCATACCCAACTTCATCCCCCTTTTTCCCTCTTAGGGTTGGATTTATCACAAACGCTGAGACAACTTTACATTCATTTTCATTCGTCAGCCTATACACAAAATTTGAAGATCCTAACTTCAAAACTGACGGACTTGCATACAAACTTTCATCCCCTGTTTTACCCTCTTAGGGGTGGAATTTCCAAAAATCCTTCCTTAATGGATGCATCCACTGTATAATCATAAAATTTGTGAAGTTTATCGTGGAATTGAAGGCCTTGCATACCCAACTTAATCTCCCTTTTTCTCTCTTCGGGGCTGGAATTATCACAAACGCTGAGACAATTTTACATTCATTTTCATTCGTTAGCCTATACACAAAATTTGAAAATCCTAACTTCAAAACTGACGGACTCTCATACAAACTTTCATCCCCTATTTTACCCTCTTAGGGGTGGAATTTCCAAAAATCCTTCCTTAGTGGATGCCTCCACTGCATAATGTATCTGTTTGCAACATTTCAAATCTCTAGGTCCAGCGGTTTGGGCAGTGCGTTGATATATCAACAATCAGTTTATCATCTTAACTTCATCCACCTTTTTCCCCTTTCGGGGGTTGAATTTATCACAAACGCTGAGATAACTTTACATCCATTTTCATTCGTCAGCCTATACACAAAATTTTAAGATCCTAACTGCAAAACCGACGGACTTGCATACAAACTTTCATCCCCTATTTTACCCGCTAAGGGGTGGAATTTCCAAAAATCCTTCCTTACTGGATACCTACACTGTATAATAATAAATTTAATGAAGTTATTGTGGAATTGAAGGACTTGCATACCCAACTTCATCCCCCTTTTTCCCTCTTAGGGTTGGATTTATCACAAACGCTGAGACAACTTTACATTCATTTTCATTCGTCAGCCTATACACAAAATTTGAAGATCCTAACTTCAAAACTGACGGACTTGCATACAAACTTTCATCCCCTGTTTTACCCTCTTAGGGGTGGAATTTCCAAAAATCCTTCCTTAATGGATGCATCCACTGTATAATCATAAAATTTGTGAAGTTTATCGTGGAATTGAAGGCCTTGCATACCCAACTTAATCTCCCTTTTTCTCTCTTCGGGGCTGGAATTATCACAAACGCTGAGACAATTTTACATTCGTTTTCATTCGTTAGCCTATACACAAAATTTGAAGATCCTAACTTCAAAACTGACGGACTCTCATACAAACTTTCATCCCCTATTTTACCCTCTTAGGGGTGGAATTTCCAAAAATCCTTCCTTAGTGGATGCCTCCACTGTATAATGTATCTGTTTGCAACATTTCAAATCTCTAGGTCCAGCGGTTTGGGCAGTGCGTTGATATATCAACAATCAGTTTATCATCTTAACTTCATCCACCTTTTTCCCCTTTCGGGGGTTGAATTTATCACAAACGCTGAGATAACTTTACATCCATTTTCATTCGTCAGCCTATACACAAAATTTTAAGATCCTAACTGCAAAACCGACGGACTTGCATACAAACTTTCATCCCCTATTTTACCCGCTAAGGGGTGGAATTTCCAAAAATCCTTCCTTACTGGATACCTACACTGTATAATAATAAATTTAATGAAGTTATTGTGGAATTGAAGGACTTGCATACCCAACTTCATCCCCCTTTTTCCCTCTTAGGGTTGGATTTATCACAAACGCTGAGACAACTTTACATTCATTTTCATTCGTCAGCCTATACACAAAATTTGAAGATCCTAACTTCAAAACTGACGGACTTGCATACAAACTTTCATCCTCTGTTTTACCCTCTTAGGGGTGGAATTTCCAAAAATCCTTCCTTAATGGATGCATCCACTGTATAATCATAAAATTTGTGAAGTTTATCGTGGAATTGAAGGCCTTGCATACCCAACTTAATCTCCCTTTTTCTCTCTTCGGGGCTGGAATTATCACAAACGCTGAGACAATTTTACATTCATTTTCATTCGTTAGCCTATACACAAAATTTGAAGATCCTAACTTCAAAACTGACGGACTCTCATACAAACTTTCATCCCCTATTTTACCCTCTTAGGGGTGGAATTTCCAAAAATCCTTCCTTAGTGGATGCCTCCACTGTATAATGTATCTGTTTGCAACATTTCAAATCTCTAGGTCCAGCGGTTTGGGCAGTGCGTTGATATATCAACAATCAGTTTATCATCTTAACTTCATCCACCTTTTTCCCCTTTCGGGGGTTGAATTTATCACAAACGCTGAGATAACTTTACATCCATTTTCATTCGTCAGCCTATACACAAAATTTTAAGATCCTAACTTCAAAACTGACGGACTTGCATACAAACTTTCATCCCCTATTTTACCCTCTTAGGGGTGGAATTTTCAAAAATCCTTCCTTAATGGATACCTCCACTGTATAAGGTATCTGTTTACAAAATTTCAAATCTCTAGGTCCAGCGGTTTGGGCTGTGCGCTGATATATCAACAATCAGTTTATCATTTTATATATTAAGATTATAAATTATTGCTGAAATCTTCCAGGGTATCTATTTCAAAGCGTTGTTTTGTTTGCCTAATCTACTAAATGGAATATTTATATTCATATTGAAAAGTATTTCATCCCTTTAACTATATAGGTACACTATTTAGTCAAATAGGTCAATGTTTGAAGTTAAAAGGTAGGCACCACAGATAACAGAATAAGGAATCCCTTATTCTGTTATCTGTGGTAGGCACATACTTAGAATACCCATAAAGTCAAGAGCAAACTGAATGAATTGAATAGTGAACAGATAAAAAGTTGTGGGCTGTTTACTGGTTAGTGGTGAACACACCTAACTAGTCAAGAGGTAGCAGGTTCAAATCTAGCTGACTCGCACTACACCTTAAATTTCTAAACATCCATCTATGAATTCTTAATGATGATAATAATTAAATGAATGTAGTATCGAATAAATTAATGTTTGAATGTAGTGCAGATAGAAGGTAGGTAGTAGATTAAATGAATAGAATAAATGACCAATCTCTATCTACTCTCCTCATTGGCGGAGTTTAGTCAAGCGCGAGCCAAACACTCGCACGAGGCTTCTAACTTCATCTACGCTATGCGAATTCGTGCTCTGCTTGTGCTCGGTTCGTGCTCGGTTCGCCTAGCGGATATATACCTTTACATATTGTGATTCTTAAGATGTTTGGACATATCATCCGCAACGAAAGCTCATTGGAACGATTAGTGGTACAAGGAAGAGTAGAAGGTCAACGTTCCCGCGGCCGATCACCCACAAGATGGACAGATCTCATAAAATCAACAACAAGTTGTTCCCTCAGTGAATGTACACGCAGTGCCGCGAATAGAGAAAGATGGAGAAGTCTCGCAAAAGCCGCAATAAAACTCATCAGACGATCCATAAACACGACCACTCCGCCAGGAGTGTACGACTGAGAAGAAGAAGAATATTGTGATTCATACATGAACGAAAAATTGACAAAATAAGTAACAAAATCTCCTTTGTTGATAGCGTTACAAGTGTAATTATAATAAGGAAGCCAATGATTCATCACGTGATGCACCTGTTCTAATACCATCGATCATTCCGCGCAAACATGTCACGGAGCGACAGCAGATATGTTGTATATATTTACTTTATACCTATTTAATTTAAATAATTGGACTGTTTTACAAAAAACTTAAACCGACTTCAAAGTACACTAAGATGTAATCAAATCCTGATCTGATGACAATGGGACCAAACGGGAAGTGTACCCTTCCAGACAAAAAAGAATTTTCCAAATCGGTTAATAAATGACGGAGTTATGAGGTAACAAACATAAAAAAAAAAAAAAAAAAACAGCCGAATTGAGAACCTCCTCCTTTTTTTTTAAGTCGGTTAAAAAGGTTTTACTTGCTGCATACAAAAGACTTTTGACGGGCCAGCTGGCGCGCTAAGATTCCACCTATCGCGCCGCAGGTCGTGTGTTCGATTCCATCACAGGACGTGCATTTGTGTCCACATGTCTGTATGTCCTGAGTCTGGGTGTAATTATGTACATTAAGTATGTATTTACAAACAAAATGTAGTATATGTATTATATCAGTTCTCTTGTTTCCATGACAAGCTATGTTTAGTTTGGGATCTGACCGTGTGTGAGGAATGCCCCAGGATATTTATTTATTCCCGACTGATGGTAACCGATTACGCTTGCAACGTGGTATCACCGCGCGTTGCCGAACCTGCAAATACACACACACTCTTATTGAAGAACCCTATGCTGTACTCCCTTGGCATCACGGGCGTGGAGACCATTCCACAACCTGAGCGCCCGCTGTAGAAAGCTTCATTGAAACCGCATAGTGCGAGACCATTTTGGACATAGTATATTTAATATCATACTAAAGATTTATTGACCATAAATGCCTAAATTATGCAGTATTGTTTTGCTGATCACACCGACCTAATTGGTGCAACGATGCATTTGGTGCATGTTATAAAAAGTTAGCGTTTAGAAAGTATTTAATAAAGTCAATTTTATGCAATGACTTTTTTAAAGTAGCATAATATTATAAAGGTTGTCTAAGCCTCCTTTCATTTCTTTATTGAAATCACATAGACAGTTTCGATTAGATCGTGGTAGCATTACACGACTGCCCAAAAATGAGTGTAATTTTTTCAGGGTTCATGTGTGTACGTGTATTTATTTATTCCATCAGCCTGATCAGATTTGGATGTATACGTTAGAATCCACCATCTCGAGTGACACTATTTTTTTTTACTTTTTAGTTAGTATTCTGGCAGAGCAGTCGTATTTATTTATCATTTTGACTTGTTAAAATAAAAAAATGGTAATGAGTAAAATTAAAATTGAATTACACGTAGACCATCACAGGTACTCATGAATTACCGGACTCGAAAGCACGGTTCGGAAGGTTTCTTTTTTTTTTTCTCAAAAAAAATATTTATTTATTGCTTGGAAGAGTAAGCTATACACAATCACTATTTTAAAGCAACATTTTATAACAACAGATATCCTGCAATAGCGAGGGCCCAAGAATAATACCCAAGAATCTTTTAAACATTCGTTGTTGCTATAACCAAAAGTTTCACAAAATACTCGCACCTAATAGACAATCTATTATTTCCCTCTGTCATCCGTACACTTGCACCAACCCCAAGTTATTAGTGAATCACAAAACGCACCGTTATCAAAAAGCCCTTAATACACAATGCTGACTAAAATGTAGTGCAACGCACTTTCAGGACAAAGCATTTCGTTGCAGGTCAATATTAGCACAGTTGTTTAGTGAGTGCATTGCACCTACGTTAAACAAAGCCTTATAAGGTGTTAATACAGTTTTTATTGTTGCAAATTTTCACCTTTAGGTATTTTGTAATCATATTTGTTATATGATGGATACGTGTGGTTTTTCCAAGCTGATAAAGATTTTTTTCATGTCAACAAGTTGACATGCTGTTGATGCAGTCAGACAAGCATGCATGTAATGGTTCGTCCATGCTTGGGGAACCGAGCACAAGCCGAGCCACGAACAAGCACACTGCGAGCACGATTCGCGTAGCGTGGACGGGCTTGCGAGCCTCGAACGAGCATTCGTAGCGTGGTCGACTGCGCTCCGCCCGATTGTCAGTTGTTTCACGAACACAGGGATTCGCTTCGCGCTCGTTGAAGGCTCGTTAAGTACGTCTACAATCGCGACCAACGAACGAATCCTGTTCGTTTGAGGCTCGGCTTGTGCTCACTTCGCGTAGCATGGACGCACCTTAATGTTGTGTGTTGTATACATGTAAGTACAACAGAGTTATTGGTAAAATACTAACAACATCTCAGGCATTGAATTATTACGCTATCTCAGGACTATTTTACTAACATAATAAATATCAACTTTTGTTTAATAATCACTTTCACACAAAAACGAATGGACCGATCGCGATGAAATTTGGCATGCGGATAGCCTGTAGTATGGGGAATGAAATAGGCAACTTTTTATCGCGCGAACGAGGGTGAAGCCGTGCGGGAAAGCTAGTCATGTTTTTTTTCATTTTTTTTCCATAGGGCTACGGCAACCGCTTTCCACCAGGGGGCCGTATGATTTTTGTCGACTGATTCATAAAAAAGCTTTCTTAAAACAAGTGTAGGTAGTTAACAAAACAGGCCTAGCAACTACAAATATTAATGTCCAACAACATAAATGAAAACTTTTTACAAAAACTTAAACCGACTTCAAAGTACACTAAAATGTAATCAAACCCTGACCTGATGACAATGGGACTAAACGGGAAGTGTACCTTTCCAAACAAAAAATAATTTTCCAAATCGGTTAATAAATGACGGAGTTCTGAGGTAACAAACATAATAGACCTAGAAAAACTGAATACGCTACTTTCCTGAAAAACTCTATTTAGTCCATCGTATACATTATCAAAATTAGACTTAAGACACGTACTTTTTTTTTGTTAATTAAACAAAAGAGAAGACAATTTTAAGAGAGGTAGACCATAGCGTTTATTCGCTCAAAGAGCAGCTCGACTGGGGGAGTACCTCCACCTTACAGAATACCGCAGCCAAATAACTTTATGTTGTGTAAAGTTGTGTTCCTGCGCGTGAGTAAGGTTGCCAGAGCTCATAGGGGAGGGGGGATAGGTCAATAACGCGTGAGCGATGCTTCGTGTGTTGCAAGCATATATATGGCTACGGTAACCGCTTACCATAAGGCGGGTCGTATGCTTGTTTATAGACTAAGTTGTATAAAAAAAAAAAAAACGAGAATATGGTTTGTTGAAGTTCCGCGTGACGTCACGGTGTGGTACACTTTTTAGTAACAAGTGACGTCACGAGCCCCTACTCCGCTTCTTAGTCGCGCTTTTTCTTTGTCAATTGTTAATGATTTGGTAAAGCAATAAATACGTGTCCAATATTTTTTGATTATCTAACCGACGGACTAATTAGATTTTTTTTTTTTACCAGGAAATATCTCTATTGATAACCTCCTCCTTTTTTTGAAGTCGGTTAAACATAGGCGACTGTACCCACAGATGGACCATTTGGTTGCTTGTCAGCTTAAGAAACTATAAAAACGGAAAATTTCGCTTAATAAATAAGGGTGATTTATTTTATTCGTTCGTTTTTCAGCTGCGGATTGAAGATGTGCGCAAGCGAGCGGACATTAGCACACGTGCACACGTTAACTGTATTCAAGTTTTAAAATAGGCACATCAGGGCTGGCACAACCGTTTCATTAACGACTAGGAAATGTTAGGTTTTTAAAGCCGAACTATTCGGTTAACGCTGTGGGCTCTCCAAATCCGTATTTTTAGACAAAATCAAATGAAGATAGTTCTTGAATGGTTATGTAATGTTTAGAAAGTGCAATTTCAATGCCTTTTTGAACTAAAATTTAATTCTAATCCTGTTCATTGTGATCATTATATTAAGTCCAAGCATTAAATTATCTTCTTCCATTATTTTATTCCACCTATAATAATTTTAATTACCTTTTCCAGGTCACCCTCACTCACCTCTTCTCTTGTAGCAACCCTATAAAAGGATAATTCAGATGCGTTAGTCACACGGTGTGTAGTCATCGCATGACTCAGCGGGCAGTCGACAGTATTTATAATTCATGTGCACTACGCTTTAGTTAATGATTGACTTAATTACATATGATTTTGATCGATCAGGAAGTCATTTATAACTCTATTCGTTAACGATCGTGATGGTTTATATTCGATTGCCAGTAGCCAGACAAAAAGCCTAAGAAACGCTAAACGCGTAAATATTTGGCCGGCCACGATCGTAAAAAGCCAAACATGGCCACCTTATACGAGCCTGCACTTATAAGAGAGATTATTCACTTATTGAGAGAGGTAGAGCATAGCGTTTATTCGCTCAAAGAGCAGCTCGACTGGGGAAGTATCTCTACCTTACAGAATACCGCAGCCAAATAATTTTATGTTCTGTAAAGTTGTGTTCCTGCGCGTGAGTAAGGTCGCCAGAGCTCATAAGGGGGGGAGGAGGAAGGTCGGTAACGCGTGAGCGATGCTTCGTGTGTTGCAAGCGTCCATATGGCTACGGTAACCGCTTACCATCAGGCGGGCCGTATGCTTGGTTACCGACATAGTCGTATAAACAAAAAAAAAATGAGATTACTAAAGGAGCTAATATTATATCCTTGAATATGATTTAAAAATATCAAAACAGACGCAGTAGCACATGTGCCACACGAGTGAAAACATTACTCGAAACACGGAAGACCTTGTTCTGCCATCATTAATTACACTTCACATTATGAGCTACAGAATGACGTGTGACTCACTCTTATAGTTGATTCCATATATATTTTTTGAGCCTATGATCTAATGAGTTTATTATTGTTTACTTTTGACTCGTGGTCTCATCGCGTCGTATACTTCTTTTGTTACATGACCGTTTATACGACTATAGGCGTCTGCCTGAAAAAGAGGTTTTGTTTTGTATGTTTGTCTGTTTCTTTATTCCAACGTAACTTTTAAATGCTTGAATCGATTTAGTGTATGGTATCTAAACAGTTCAAATGTCAAAAAATACGATCGCACTAAAACCAACCTCCTTATATCGGCAGCAGTGTTTTTTTAAATTATCTAGTTATCATCATCATCATCAGCATATAATGTTCCACTGCTGAGCACAGGCCTCCTTTCAGAAATCAGGGTGAAAGGGAATGGGCAGATACTCCACCACGCGTGTCCACTGCGGATCGGTGGAGGTAGGCTAGTGGTCAGCCTACTGTTGGAGTTTTCAAGCCGCCTAGAAGGCCTCCAACTAGCTTAACGACTATCACAATTAAGTGATAACCGGGACCAACGGCATTACGTGCCTTCCGAAGCACGGAAATGCTCGATTTGAAATACCACTAGGCGGTCACGCATCCAGGTACCGACCACGACGGTGGTAGCTTAACTTGCCGATCGATTAAGAACGGCTTATCATGTTACACCACTATCATTTAGTGTGAGTATGGATGTATGTTTGTTATTATTTCACGCAAAAACTACTGAATGGATTTGGATGAAATTTAGCACACAGATAGAATATGTTCTGGATGAACACATATGATACTTTTTATCCCGGGAAAATATACGATCCTCGAGAACGCGGGTGAATTCGCGCGGGACAGATAGTCATTATTATTTTTAAGTACTTTGGATTGACTCTTGAACATGTTTATTTCTTTCTTTTCGGCGAAGGAAAACATCGTTCGACACTTCGGAGCCTGTCGCTAGTTAAATAGTACAAAGCATGTATTAAAAAATATTATAAATATTCCATTTCATACATTGAAGTCAATTTTTACCTCAAAATTCGGGTTGAACGCAAAAAATGTAGGACCCGCCTTCCAATATTGTACGGTGAATTGGCAAGAATTGGCACTTCGGATTCCCAGCATCAACAGCACTGTGGCCGTTATCTCGAATGCTTTAACCTGCACAGTTTCCATTGCCTATCCAGTATTCTATTGTTTTAAGACCTTTTTTACTGGTATACAAAAGTTTACTGTAATAGTAGATACTTTTGAATGTGTGTCTATATATGCACATTCAAACTCTGAATTACAATTAAGATTGAAGAGGGGCTGAAGATTTGAAATTCTAGTGCCTATTGTAATTTATTTTGGTAAATTTATTTATGTCCTGGGCCAGTAGACAAAATGGTTATAGACCGTTGTCATCGTTAGTAAACGAACAACCTTGGTATTGTCCGAAAAGAGGACATTTGTAGGAGAACGAAAACGACAGACATAGCTCGTAGAGTTAGTAAGCTGAAGTGGCAATGGGCGGACCACATCGCTCGATGAGCCGAACTGGAAAGCGCCGAGCGGGACGCCCTCTTTCCAGGTGGACCGACGACCTGGTCAGAGTCGCTGGGCACCGCTGGATGCAAGCGGCCCAAAACCGTTCGAAGTGGAAGTCAATGGGGGAGGCCTATGTTCAGCAGTGGACATCCATAGGCTGATATGCTGATGATGATTTACCTTTGTATGGGATTAGTAACGATGACGATTGTCGACAACCATCTTGTTTAGGGGGGCTGTACTTCAAATCGATTACCGCAACTGCAGAAAAGCAAGTTTCTCCCAAGTACTCAAAGCGGTAGTTACAGACTGATTATAGCATATTCCAGAGATGTATTGCTCCAAAATTAAAACAGCAGAGAACTTCTGACTATTGCGGAGACTCCTTCAAATTTTCATGGTGTATTGAAAAGGCATATTCCTTCATTTCAAACAATAGATTCCATGGTAACACATTTACGGGTCAATACTGTTCCAAGTACCAACCATATTAAAAATAATTGGACTGTTTTACAAAAAACTTAAACCGACTTCAAAGTACACTAAGAAGTTATCAAATCCTGATCTGATGACAATGAGACCAAACGGGAAGTGTACCCTTCCAGATAAAAAAAGAATTTTCCAAATCGGTTAATAAATGACGGAGTTATGAGGTAACAAACATAAAAAAAAAAATATACAACCGAATTGAGAACCTCCTCCTTTTTTTGAAGTTCCTCCGGTTAAAAAACAAGTAATGCATTGAACACAACCCAAAGGTACCAACATTACAGAATTGTACTACAAGTTGACTGCAGAGCAGCCAACTAAACAATTCTCGAGTGACCACCATTGCTGGCAACGTTGCCAACCTTGCAACTTTTTACATACCACTCTACACCTGCACAATATAATCAAACACCCAGCCCTTAAATCTATTTCCATAAAGTTCCAAGTCCAGCTACACGGAGAAATGTAGCTGGAGAATTATGTTGGTTTAATAGTTATATTCAAAAGTGGTCAGTGTTAATAGTTATTGTACTTCGTTGGATTGTTTGTATTTTTGTTTTGGAGCCAAATTGCGTGAGCTTTATGGCATTTTCATTATTGCGCTTTCCATTAGTGGTGTATACTTTAATTTCTTAATAAAGCTTTTCTATAGAACTGTGGGGTTTATGTGCGAAAAGAATTGTTCCCACTTTTGTATTGCTAGGGTTGTGAATGAGCCTGATTTATTAAATTCGATTGTTTCTTCGGAAATTGCGACTGTAATCAATTGGTATTTTGGATGATAATAATAAAAAATTGCTAATAATAATAATTGAAAACTTTTTTACAAAAAACTTAAACCGACTTCAAAGTACACTAAAAAGTAATCAAATCCTGATCTGATGACAATGGAACCAAACGGGAAGTGTACCCTTCCAAACAAAAAATAATTTCAAAATTGGTTAATAAATGACGGAGTTATGAGGTAACAAACATAAAAAATTGAGAATCTCCTCCGTTTATGATGTCGGTTTAAAACGAAAAACAGGCACTGCTCGTTGAAAATTGCAACTCGTCAATGAGCTCGGCCACCATGGGCTTTCGTGCTCCCTAAGTGCTGGTCGAATATCACGGCACTCGGCTATTAATGACATTATCCGCAGGGCTCTTGTTGTCGCTAACGTGCCTTCCGTACTGGAACCAGTCGGTATTGCGCGGGGCGATGGCAAGAGACCGGATGGTATGTCTTTGATCCCTTGGAGTGTCGGCAAGTCGCTGTTGTGGGATGCCACATGTGTCGATACACTCGCGCCATCTCACTTACCGGCGACTTGTAAAGCTGCAGGGGCAGCGGCGGCCAGTGCGGAAAATTCAAAATTCAAAAAATATGCATCGATTGGACCCAATTATATTTTTATGCCTTTTGCGGTCGAGACCTTGGGCCCATGGGCGTCAGAAGCTCGCCGTTTTGCTCGCACCTTGTCTTCAAAATTGATCGAGACCTCCGGAGACCAGCGGGCGGGGAGCACATTCACAGGTGGTATTTATCTATCAAATTGTTAATTATGGAGAGGGTAGTATAATATTAAGTTGCACTATTTATCACACGAAATCACTTATTTTCACAACAGAATTATAATGTTACAGCGAAATAACATTTAATTGTATTCAGTTATCACATATACATCGTTATTATTTAACTTTGCTACAAAAATCCACTTAATTCAAATAAAATACAATACAGCCGTAGAAGTGATAGTTACTGTCACAGAGTCCGTGACGTCACTCTATATTCAATCAATTTCAGTACTTATTCAGTCTATTTTCTATATATAGATTTATATATTTTGTAAATATAGATTGTATTTTGTACATATTAGTTGTTAATAACTGAACTTAAATCATTGTAATATAATTTCAGTATCCGTGTTATTCACTGTTTAAATACTCTCATATCTTCAAAGTCCATGATCAGATCCTTAATGCCATCCAACAATAAAAAAACATCTCAGTTGGTATTCAATATTATTATCTCTAATCTAGAGTTTTCCTTACAAATCCAAGGAGAAGACATGTTAATTAATAAAAAGCAAAATCCCTCTTTGAAAATTTCAGATTTTCCAGTCTGAAAATATTCTGCCAAATCTTTTCAGGCCAAGGCTCCATTTTTCAGTTTTTCTCCTGGAAACCATCTATACATCAACTTTAGCTTAGCTCGTAATCGTTACTAACCTAAAAATCTTATTTACATCCTACGATTAATTATTTTTGCTAAGTAACTTCTTTTAATACAGATTTAAAAAATATCCGGCAGACTGCACTGCTCTATGTTGTTAATGTAAACTGTTTCGACTTTCACATAAATTTTATCACTTGGCAAATAGTCGTGTCTGTTATTTTCCATTACCGAATTTACCTATCTAAACTCACACAAATTTATCTGTATCAACTATGAAATGATAGGTTAAAAATCGTACTGTATAAATGTCCTTTAGTCGCGGGAAACCACCTAGCTTTACCAACCACGCCCATCAATCTATGCTCCCGCAATGAATGGACAGACTCCGTACGTCACAAACTTTATAGCCAACAAAAATTCCCAAACTCTACCTTACTGCATTAATAATAGAGCTGATATCAACTGCAAAAATAACGTTGTTGAGGCGGATCGTAGCTGGAAATTGATTGTGGAACTCTTCATTGTCCTTAATGAAAGAATTGAAACAGATAGAAGATACTTGGAAGTAGTTCGGTGAAGGGGTTCATCTTTTTGCGTTGGAACTCATCCAGGTTTCTTGTTTATATGGATTGATTGAGCATTATTTGCTGTTGTTGCGGCTTTAAAGCTCATTATTTCATTGCGTAGAGCTTTTGGTAATTATTTGAGCTATTCTGGTTTATGGCATTTGCTTTGCTCTGTATTAATTGCTATTACGTCTTGAAGTTTAATTATTTTATTATGAATGATATCATTGAGATATCTAATATGTCTAAAATCTATGGCTAGAGAGGTAGAGTATAATGTTTATTCGCTCAAAGAGCAGCTCGACTGGGGAAGTACCTCCACCTTACAGAATACCGCAGCCAAATAACTTTATGTTGTGTAAAGTTGTGTTCCTGCGCGTGAGTAAGGTCGCCAGAGCTCATAGGGGTGGGGGGGAAAGGTCGGTAACGCGTGAGCGATGCATCGTGTGTTGCAAGCTTCCATATGGCTACTGTTACCGCTTACCATCAGGTGGGCCGTATGCCTGTTTACCGACTAAGTTGTATAAAAAAAAAAAAAATGGCTGGTCACGTAATTACTGTTTATATCCTATAGAAATACTTATATTACTAATAAAAATCATATCAAATTACTAAAATGGCCTGCTTTATAATCTTGAGATACTACTGAGAAATAAGATGTAAGTGGTAATCATCGATGACTCATCGATGATTGTAAATGATTTGAGAAAACTTCACACATAGAAAATAAATAATAAATAAATATCCTGGGACATTCCTCACACATGGTCATCTGATCCGAAACTAAGCAGAGCTTGTACTATGGAAACCAGTCTACTGATATAATACATATACTACTTTTTTTTTGTAAATACATACTTAATATACATAATTACACCCAGACTCAGGATATACAGACATGTTCATGCACACAAATGCATGTCCTGTGTGGGAATCGAACGCACGACCAGCGGCGCGGTAGGTGGAATCTTGACCAGAGTCTTAACCAACCGCGCCAGCTGGCCCGTAATGTTATGTGAAGAAACCTCGAAAATGGCTCCGTTAAAATTTAAGACTTATCCAATCTACCAATCCAGACTTGCGTGGTGGACTATGGCCTAAGTCTTCGTTTTAAGGGTGCCTTGTGTCTGATACTCTAATATGTATGAGCTGTTAATATTAATGCTAATAATAATTATTGACTTGCCTTGGTTAATATAATAACTAGAGGTAGTGGCAATGCTAATTAAATCGTAAATACATTATCTGAAACTAAATTCACAACGCAAACAATCAGGTAACTCGATCTTCCACCTGTTACACCACAAGAATCGCACAAATCAGCAAACTGCGCATTTGTCAGCAGAATCAAAGTGACGAATATCAAATACAGAGGTGCCTGCTTGTTATTCAGAGCACGCGGCCCTCACAGAGGTCGTGAGCCAGGCACTGTCTCCAAAAAAATTGAATTGTACTTTATCAAGAGCAGCGGGAGCGCCGATTTTTCGGATGTTTTTTCTGTATTAATATTCTGATCGGATAATTTAATAAGGGTTTTTGGAAAGTGTTTTTGGCAATCTTTCCTCCTTTTATAATGAAGTTTTGAATTAGATTGATATTTAATTTACATGATTAGCTTTTGATACCAGTGGATTTTAGCTGCTTGCTTGTACTGATAAAGTTCACTATGGCGTAAGACTAAAAGGAGATGAGACATTTTGTTTGCACTGTGTATTGGCATAAAGTGATGATGTCCGAAGCTGGTAAGCACACAAAGCATAGATAGGAACTGACCCTCAAATGTAGCTGTCGGAACACACCAGTAGATGCATCGGCAACAGATTGTCAACTTGAGAATGGTAGTCAGACCAGCAGCTACTAGAAAGTAGCCTACCACATGTTATAAGGAGAAATGAAAGCCACGTCACTAAAAAAGTTATAAATATGAAAGTGGATGGATATACGGGAAGAGGAAGACCGAAAAAGAGATGGAAGTATTTTGTGAAAATTGACATGGGTAAGAAAGGAGTGAATGCTATGACGGATAGAAGAGACGAATGGAAGAAGCGCACTTATTGCACCGACCCCAAATGATTGGGAACAGGGCAGGCAGATGATGACCATCCCGTTTGGTATGCTCACTATGTTTTTCTTCACCACAAAGAAACTTAGCTTTCAGTAGGTGTGCTGGTAGGTATATTCTCTGTTTTGATTTTACTAAAGAGCTTGACAATATTGTACATAATTTGATTACCTACTAATTACATTACGTCACTGTCGCAAAATTTTGCAAGATGCCAATCCAAACCCTCAGTTCTAGTAAAGAACAACTTTTGTTCCATACAAATGTACAGACTTCACCAATAGGCGCCAAGAATTAATTTTACTGATTTACATACCAATTCTTTGTGAAGTAGGTTCAATTGAAAGTTGAACGAGATAAGACACGGTTCAGAACAAGGTGCAAGCTGGGTAAAGGACGAAAACGTGTTCAGACTTAATCAATTCACTTGAGAAGCCCTTGCGCTATCTACGATTGGCTTTTTGGAGTTTACAGTCGGTGTGTAGAACTTAATTAAATATGTTGCTGGCATCTTCATTATATTAATGTGTAAGAATTTGTATATTATTAACTAAGAGTGTAAGGCTGCTTTTACACCAGAGATGTGCTATGCTACGTTGCTGTGGATACGTTTGATATCCACCAATCATATTCATTGGTGCACATAGCTTAGTACTGGTGGAAACGGATTCAAGATATGTTTATTGTATGGAAGGATGCGCGCTATGGATGCGTGCTATGGATGTGTGCTATGGACGCGTGCTATAGATGCGTGCTATCGATGGTCGCGAGTGGTGCATCGCATAGCACGCTTGCTTTTTGTATTTTATTTTAGCGTAAGGAGTTTATTTGTACAACTTTTAGAAATAAATTTCATTTCATTTCATTTCATAGCTCGAGCTGCGCATCTTCCTCGCGCAGCTACTTTGTGGCGGCGCATCTTCATAGCACATATTACTTGCACCGCTACATAGCTTAGTATCAGTGGAAACGATCACATAGTTTCACAGCTTAGCTATTACATCCTCGCAGCATATCTATCTAGCACATCTCTGGGGGAAAAGCAGCCTTAAGTACGGGTAGCTTCCTACTTTCTTAATAATATTGTACATGCGTAAGTTCGTGGAAGGTGGATGAATGGCTGAACAGATTTGGATATTTGCACACAGATAGACCATACCCGAATAAAATACACTCACCGTCATATTATTAGGCCCAAGCTCAAATTAATAATAAATAGAATAATAAAATAGGTTTTTTCATCAAAGATTTTAGCCTCTTTAATGTTGATTTAAAGCACTTTATTCAGTATCATTTAAAAGATAGAAAAGTCAGCAATTGGAAAATATTATTGAATTTGTTGTGACATTTCTCGTATAAGCCATAAAATAATGATTAGAAAGTACAGTGCATCTATTAATTTTTATAAGAAGATTGAAATTACATTTTTTAATAACTCAAATGGCAAACTTGAAAATTCCGACAATTAAGAAGACAAAACCGGCTTTTTTTTAGCTTTGAAACGATATCAAATGCAGTGCAATAAGACATATTAAAGAAGAGAAAATCTTTGCCGAAAACATCTACTTAAATTTCAAGTTGGGCTAAAGGAAAAGAAGATAAAACGAAGAGGCAGAAGCTAGTGGTTAAAGATGATGTTTAGAGAGTTTTAGATTTTTGAATCGGTTTATGAGTAGCTGAGTGTGTAGCTTATATGGCTATCGACATAGCTATCCTTTACGATGGCATCATTCGTTCCTATATTACAGTGGAATGCCTTAACAAGATCTAGATCCTAGATTGGACTTAAACAGAGTGTTGATGTCGTAGCATACCTTTGAAACACCTGGGGATCAATCGCGCTGTACTAACCGAGCAAAAATCTCTGTCATATGTTAGCATTAACATTATATTATTTGAATATTATTTAATTTCATACCATTGAATAATTATTGATTAATTATAATTAATTGTCAGCATTATTTATTATGAAAGTGTAAAACGGTTTATTTTGATATGGTGTATTTGAATATCGAGGAATGGCAACACCAGAAAAGTATAATTGTAATATATTGTGGCCATTGGAAAAAGTGTTTTAATTCATTTTGTGGTAATTACCAAGTTTACCAACGGTGTAAATACAGATTTAGCTTGTTGAAGCCAACTTCTTTTCAGTAAATAAGGGATGGTTAATACATATCTGAATACCCCATTTGATGATTGACTATACTGTTCATAAATGTAATCAACAAAATCAAGAATATCTAGAGCACCATAAAAGCCTCTAAGTAAGCCTATTTGACTAGTGTATATTGTTAATTAAATAAATTTAATACAGTATCTTGATAATAGATTAAATTAATGTTGTAGTTTACAGGCCTTGAGTTTAATGTTCCCGTTGAGCTATCACTTTCCTTGTTACGTTGTAATTTAATATTAATAACCCTGATAACTTTATGGGGTATAGACCTAATTTTGCCATTAAATGTTGAGGACATTTTATGGGGGTGTATAGTCAGCCTGCGAATATGTGTGATCTACTTTTTGCAGCTGTAATTTAATCAGTAATTTAAAAATAAAAATTATTTGCTCACTATATTCGAAAATAAAGACAGAAATATAATTTAGATTAAATATTTGTGACCAACTTTATCAACGTAACACGCAGTACTAGAACGAAAAAAATTGTATTCTTTGTTTTTGGTATTTTTAATTATTTTTTAATTTCCCGATACTTAGTTTTATCAATTTCACAATGTTACTTGGCTTATGTGACTTGGGTCCCGAAAAAAATACTCAATCTTTTCTTTTCAATTACATTAAAACTCTTTTCAATAAACTTTGTACGAACGAATTTTTAATTATTTTTTTGGTTGTGGATAATTACATCTGAAAGATATACATACGCTACATTCATCAATTTATTGGGAGTTCAGGGGCCCAAGTTTGCTATTTCAATTATGTTGAATTATTATTGAAAAAGCAGACTTGGGCCCGTGGTATATAAATTTACAAAATTATTTTTATTCAAACACAAAAGTCTAATATAAGCAGTTTCATATTTCGCTCTTTTGGCTGAACAGATATAAATCAAATTTGGCACATAGACATACCCCGGAATAATTATAAATAATACTTTTTATCCCAGAAAAAAAAAACCTTTAGGGTCTAGTTTTAACAAAAGCCTGATGTCAGTGTTTAAAAAACCATTACAACTTTAGCAGAAACGCATATTGTGTAAAATGTGCGGCTGACTGTACACCCTTAATAAGGGTTTGTCATATTGTAATTTACAATACCTCCCAGAGGTGCAATAACTTGGGTCATTAAATTACGATACCAACTTTTGCATTTACGCCCCAATTTAATTCTACTCGTTTTAATTTAAAAAAGGGTTTTTTTTGTTGCTTGAATAGTAGAATGTACTTTCTTCTTACTTCAAATTCCTTCTAGAAATATTTTTAAAAGCTATGAACATTAAAATCTTATTAATTAAAGGTATTTATTGTAAGCGACAACATGAATGTTACCATGCAGCGCCATAACGTCATGTTCATTAATTCTACAAAAGTACAGTCTAGACAAATAAAATTTCCCAAAGCACTTTTGCGCGGTGTCACAGATTATTAAAAACAGTATATTCATGCTATATATCCTGCTAAAAGTAATTAAAATCATTCTTGACCTTTATAGTGAGTAAATAAATAACAAATAAATAATATGCTTCAAATACCTGATGGACCAATTATGAGTGGGTGATCACCCAATGAGTCATTTTAGACCCACTAAGACTTAGAACACATTCCATGACCTTCCTTATGGGATGAGTCTCATTACTGCTGGACATTATTTCGTAAATAGGCACAGGGTTGGTTGATACAAAAACTATCATCATTTACAAATTAATTTAAACACGAGTAAATCAATGCCTAAAAAAAGTACCTACTAAACATTCTTTGAAACTAAAGTCATTAGCAATTAACCAACCAACATTTCTATCACCCCAAAAACTGACACCACCGCAAAAACCTGCTCTGTGACACCTCACGACGTGCCAAAACAACGGATATAGGACCGATATCCTTATCTAAATAGCTTAAACTTCCTTGTAATCCAATACCTCACACGGCGGCGCGCTGCGGAGAGGGTTGGCGAATAAATTCGGCGGTCGTGCTGACCGCTTCCTCGCGCGGTTGGGGGCTACACGATTTTTTGCTCACGTTTTATTTTTGGCGACTGTACTTTTATGGCTTGAATGAATCATTCGTTGATGTTTGCTTTTTTGCGATCGCGTTTTAGATGTTTTTTGGTTATCTCGTAATTATAGTACATAGACAGATTGTCCAAAAAATATTTAAAAAATGTAAACATGCTGAGTTTCTTGCCGGATTCTTCTCAGTTGAAGGCCGAGTTTCGAACCGGTGGTATCTTCTGTAAATGTGACCTTCATAAGGGAACTTCTGGGGCCTAAATTGAATAAATGGCTTTGACTTTATATATTTTAGATTTTTATGTAGTTATTTTTTATCGATCACCATTCACCAAGCACCTATCGGTATTATGCATGTTCATGGTGGAAAAATCAGATATGAGTTAATTCTATTAATACTAATACGCCAAGACACGCAATTCTTATCAGTGATATCAGAATGTCATCATCATCATCATCATCATCAACTAATTGCTGAGTTTATTGCCGGCAATAAACTCAGCAATTAGTTTAGTACTTATTATTAGTGATAACTTGTATGAACGTATATAATTCAAAAAGCATTTATTCAATTTAGGCACTGATAAGACACCCCGGTTCCAAATACAACTTGAGCTGAGAAGACTCCGGCAAGAAACTCAGCAAGTCTTTCTTTTTAAATGTGTACTTATAAGTATTATAATTTACAAAATATATATAACAATAGCCTGCGAAGCGAACAATTCATTCAAATGCATTCTTGTCATCCATAATGATAGATATCATCATAGATGGAAGCTTCCCGGGTTGTAGTCATATAAAGTATTGAATGTTTCCAAAATTACTCAAAACTCTGTGAGATTAAGAGCACACAATAGTTTCACACTATTGTTGTCCTGCTTCATGAAATACATAGCTTTTCTTTGATGTAAACTCAACTAAAATGTAAAGTTCCCACAGCAAAAAACCAGCGAGAAAATATTATTTTTCTTCATATTTCATCCTTTTAAACTCGAGTTTTGCAAGCCTAAAGGCTAATTTGATACAGCCCATTGCGTTCTCGGCTCTTCCATTTTTTTTACAATTTTTATGCCTTTTAACCCCGACTGACGGTGAAACACAAATAAACAAAACATGGATGCCTCGTCTTTTCTTAGTTGTTTTATTTATTAATAATATTATGTCATGTGAAAGAAAAACAAGTTATTTGGAAGTCGATTTTCGATATCCAGTAAATCCAAATAACCTCGTAAAAGTAAGTGCGAAAGACAAACACCTGAAAAAGTACATTAATTTTTATAAGATTACTAGTAAGTACCTATGTAATATTGTTACATGGGTGGGGGGGGGGGGGGCTCTCATTTCAAGTTTAGAACATCTACTCTTTTGATGTTTCATTTAATTACACTTTTATGTCCTTAAATAAATGTTACAAAAATAATGAAAGATATTTTTAACCAGGAGTCTTTGTGTGACCCTATCGTATGAGAGTATATTGATAATCATCTGATGCAAGAGGGGTTTAAGGGAAGCGTTTGTGTGAGGAGGTGATACTAAAATACATACATACACTCGAAAAACATAACCCTCCTTCCGGGTCAGTCGGGTAAAAATACGATTTATTCTGCAGAAAAAAAGATAAAATCCAAATTCAAAATTGCCCAAACAAAAGTATGAGATACCTAGAAAACATAGGTAAAAACGTAGGTGGAAGTCTAAATCATATTGCTTCAGTGCAAAGCTTAACTGTATACCGGATTTCCTGGGTTCGTCCAGGGTTCGGCAAGGTACTAATAACGTTTCATTGTTTCGAAATGATTTCCTGTTTCCCGAAATTGGTATCTATTATGTAAGAGACACTGACAATGCAAGCCACATCGGCCGTGGCTTCAGCCGATAATCAGCGCTGTAATAATCTGCTGCACATGCTGAGCTGGGTTGAGTTCAACATAACTGGTAAATCATCTATGGTTTTTTCTTTCATAAGGTCAAAATCTAAAAAAGAAGCGCTCGTGGTGTAGCATGATAAGCCGTTCTTAATCGATCGGCAAGTTAAGCTACCACCGTCGTGGTCGGTACCTGGATGAGTGACCGCCTAGTGTTATTTCAAATCGAGTGTTTCCGTGCTTCGGAGGGCACGTTAATCCGTTGGTCCCGGTTATCACTTAAATGTGATAGTCGTTAAGCTAGGTTGAGGCCTTCTAGGCGGCTTGAAAACTCCAACAGTAGGTTGACCACTAGGCTACCGAACACTGATCCGCAGTGGTATTTGCCCATTCCCTTTTACCCTGATTTGAGAAAGGAGGGCTGTGCTCAGCAGTGGGACATTATAGGCTGATGATGATGATGATGAAGGTCAAAATCTGTCGCCAAGCACCTAACAGCGTATTCCCACAGCGAACAAAAAACACAAGCGGTTACCAAATTTTTAACTATTTTCCACCCCGCAGTTTTCCCGCGGGATCCATTGTGTGCCCGGGATAAAAAGTACCCTTCATGTTATTCCAAGGAATGATCTATCTATATGCCAAGTTTCGTCGAAATTCGTTCAACTGCTTATCCGTGAAACAATAATAAACCTCCATACATCCATGCTCAAAAATTATAGCATTTATTAATGAAAAGACATATAGTAAATATGTTATGTTAATCCTATAATGCTATAATATTATAGGATTAACATACAAATAGATCCCTTAAATTATTACCAAGTCTTTGTATATTGTTCAAATAATGATAAAATCCTGAAATAATACCAGATTTATCTGTTAAAAGTTCATCTAAAGAAATTCTTGGAGAAAATCGTAGTTCATTATTTCGACTTGTAACCCTCTGGCTTACAAAATATGTTTCTAAACTACAAGATCTGTAGAAAAATATATCATCCATGGGTATGTTATAGTAAAAACTTACAGGGCTATTTTCATGTTATAAAAATGTGAGTGTATGTTGTTTTCTCAGAGTATATAAATACTACGTATAACTTAAAGTAAATGGATTTCTGCTCTGTAGGTATCTTGTATTATGATAGTACATAGTTTTAAAAGACCCATAAAAGTATATTAAGGAGATAAAATTGTCCAAATCCAATCACGTCAACATAGTTTAAAATATTTAAAAAATGTAACCTTCCTGAGTTTCTTGCCTGTTCTTCTCAGTTGAAGGCTGACTTACGAACCGGTGGTAATAATAGAAGCGCTCGTGGTGTAGCATGATAAGCCGTTCTTAATCGATCGGCAAGTTAAGCTACCACCGTCGTGTTCACCCGGATGGGTGACCGCCTATTGGTATTTCAATTCGAGCGTTTCCGTGCTTTGGAAGGCACGTAAAACCGTTGGTCCCGGTTATCACTTAATTTTGATAGTCGTAAAGCTAGTTGGAGGCCTTCTAGGCGGCTTGAAAACTCCAACAGTAGGTTGACCACTAGCCTACCTCCACCGATCCGCAGCGGGCACGCGTGGTGGAGTATCTGCCCATTCCCTTTCACCCTGATTTGTGTGTACATTTAGGGGACATTATAGGCTGATGATGATGATGATGAAGAATATAGACTCTGAGAGTAAGAAAG
Organism: Achlya flavicornis; assembly: GCA_947623365.1. Lineage (NCBI taxonomy): Eukaryota > Metazoa > Arthropoda > Insecta > Lepidoptera > Drepanidae > Achlya > Achlya flavicornis. Next base: position 12,944,646 of record OX392484.1, read on the forward strand.
GAGTAAATGCTGATATGATGGATAGATTGTTGGAATCGAAGAAGCTTCCCGAAAATAACGGGGAAATGGGCAGGCAGATAGATGAAGATATATAGAAGCTCAAATTCTTTGTCCCTGCAAATACAAACATAAATGACATGTACAAGACAAACAAATAATACAACAACAACTCCTAAAGACATCTCTGTTAAGAGGAAATGCTGGTGGCGTTTGTTCCATACAAACGTAATCCTCTCTGGATAATGACATTCAATGATTATTCTACCATGCAATCTGTAGGTACCACTGTATGTCCCTCGGTTGTGTTTTTCTCCATAAATTTATTATCATAAGAATTAGGAGCCTTCTAAATCACAAAAACTTACCATTTTTAACTCCCTTATCAGACGTCCAGCGAACAAATTTGACGTATATAAAACAAAAAAGGAAAACCGACGGACATAGCCAAAGCCCTTCTTATTATGATTCTTGTTTTTCTTTTTAAATCGATCCAGTTTTGGAGAAGAAAACCGGGGATTACGAAATAGCGATTTCGTCTAATTTAAATAGGTATAATCGGTCCAAGCTGTAGTTGTCTCTATCGCCCTCGGGCGGGATAGCTCGGGCACAGAGCGACAGCAATAGATAATGTTAAAAACCTATTTTCCAAATTTCTTGCAGCCATCCTTTCCTCTTAAAACTAACAAATCCGCGGAAATTTTACGCAGGCGATATTCTCCGCGCGCTAATGAGCGAAAAGATATTTCCATGCGTTTTATATTGCGCCACATTTCATCGGAACACTTCGTTTTGTTGAATAAATGAGAATGTATGGCGACGATGACAGCTTTAACTGTTCATTGTTTAACTCCGCCAGTAATAATGGCGGTGTAAATTCGGAAATATGCATGTTTCTTGCCACACAGAAAGTTGGAAAGCAATATTTTATTGAGATGTTTTAGTCATAATTTTGTGGGGGTAAAGGCCTTCTTTTACCGATATACCTTGGCTCGCAGTTAAAAATATAACAATGATATCAATTGCTATAATAGGACGCGCGTCCCTTGCAAGAACCAACGGGTAAGGGACAGAAGATAATATCGATGGGTAAGGGCGAAATATGATCATTCAGAATCATTCGTATTGGCCTTCACAAGCATATGAGTAGTTTGGATTCTAATAGTGGTTTGCTGGGAAGAGCCACCCATTATAACTCTTTTCAAAACTTTCTTTACAGCTTAGGGCATAAAAGCTGCAAGGGTGAGAAAACCACACGAAAGCAAATAACATGGGATCAACTCAGAAACCCAAAAAAATGCTGTTAAATTCAAAAGCTCGAACTTTAACTCAATCTACTATAGTTACAAGATCTTTTACATTTTCCAATGCGGGAGGCATTGAATTATTACACAATTCAATGGCGGGAGGTTATTTTGTAGTTCTGCCAGGCTACCACACACGTGCTAAAGTCTGTCGCCATGTATCAACTGAGTTGATCCACGGCAATTGCAATTAAGAGGCTTCGTCGGGAACACATTGGCAATACCCCTCGCATTGGTAATGTCTCTTAAGGTTCTGCATATCAGCCTTTTCAGACCTATACTACCTTTTGTTTTCCAATTACAGTATACTTGCCACTTATGTAATGTTAAAAAAAAACACTAATAGACCATAGCCGGAGAGCACTAGCGAGATCGCTATAATGAAGGCGTAAACATAAATTATCCAATCAAGAGTGTCCGTTATTCGCCGCTAGGTGGCGCCAGGGATCATTAGATCGTCTGCGCTGGCGGCGCTTTGGACTCTCGCCGAGGTGGTGTATTTCGCTTGTGGGCTTTCACCTGGTACTTGGAGTACACTGACGTTTAATTTTAAGGTAAAGTGAATTTCCAAATTCAAATTATATTTGTTTTATGGTTGAATTCGCCGCGACTGGCGCTAGTGTAGAATGTTATCAGAGTCAGATGTCAACTGAACTGCAAAATGAGATATAAGTCTAATCTGAAATTAAATGAAAATATGAACATAAATGAAAATATTCTAAATTAAGTAAGCAAGTACCTAATTACTTATAACACTACATTAAATAATTAATAATTAAGATTATAGCTAGGCTATTGACCTGCCATAATGTTCAAAAAATATGATATTCAGGATCAATACCTTTTTTTTTTTTTATTTTTTTTTTTATTTACGTGGGGAAATCCTCCTAGGATACCCGACCGCCCTGGGTGGGAGCGGCCAGGTTATGCCGGACTTTTACCGGCTAAAACCCCACGGTGGTCGCCACCTGCGCTACAGAGGGGGGCGGGCTCTCGTGCAGATCGCGTACCTGCTCGCCCCTCCACGCGCGGCGCTGTGATAGCCCGTCCCGGGGGAAGTGTGATACCTCCCCCCAGCACCCTCGCAGTGCTATCGCACGATGAGTCGTGACCACAACGACCCATCGTCCTCCTCGGGGCCGCTTCTGGGCGTTCAGGGCCCCCGCCCCGATTGCCCACGACCCCGAAGGTCCCCGTTTAGTCGCCTTTTACGACAGGCAGGGGAACACCGTAGCTGTGATTCTAAGCCCCAGCTACAGGGCAGGAGGGCCGCCACGAGGCACTGCTGCACCTCGGCGGCGTCGTCTCCGAGCGGGATCGGCCCTCTCCCGATCCCGTTCAGCAGCCTCCTTCTGGACCATTACGGTCTCGCAGAAGGAGGCTACGGCCCTCCACGCCGTATCCCCGCTCAGCATCGCCGACACGACTGCTGGCAGGGAGAGATTCCGACCGATCAGGTTGACCAGGATCCGCCGCTCGGGTTCCCACGCGGGGCACACCGCGAGCGTGTGCGATGCGGAGTCCTGGTCGCTCCCACCACAATGGAAGCAAGCCGCCGTTGCCTCACGTCCGATCCTACACAGATAATCACCGAAGCACCCATGCCCGGTGAGTCAATACCAGGATCAATACCTACCTGACCTGTAAAACAGTTGACAAACCTTAGTACAGGCTCCAGTCTCAACAATACATATGTAAGCATTTACAATGTTTTATGACACATGTTTATCACCTTTTCTTGTATTTGTTGAGTTAACAAATAAAGCTTATTATTATTATATTATTTAATCAGAATCTGTACAGTAAATAACCATCAAAGGAAACATGTTTTTTCAAAGAAAGCCTTTTCACGACTAAACGTTGTCCGGATCGAGATGATATTTGCCGCTCAAGCTGATATACTTTATTTAATTTTATGGTATTGAAAAGGACACAGGCTACTTTTTATCTCAGTTTAACGGCTAGGGACAGACAGCTAGTTAAAACCTGTTCTACATAAAACTTAAACCGACTTCAAAGTACACTAAAAAGTAATCAAATCTTGACCTGATAACAATGGAACCAAACGGGAAGTGTACCCTTCTGAACAAAAAATAATTTTCCAAATCGGAAAAAAAATACGGAATTATGCGGTAACAAACATTAAAAATTACCGAATTAAGAACCTCCTCCTTTTTTGAAGTCAGTTAAAAAGAGAATTGAATTTGAAAAATAAAACCTTTATAAGCAAACCTCAGGCCCTTTACACATGAACAGTTAAGTCTTCAATGTATACCATCCAACCTTGAAGAGCCGCTTCCACGAGTCATGTAGGGCATGTTAACCTCACATCTCTCGCCGTTAGCTGTCACCGTGGTTTATGTAGGCCTCGGCCTATACAGGTAACCCCATTTTTGCTACACCGTCATTAATATGACGTTTATCTTATAGAAAATTGTTGATGCAGAACAATTGTGAAATGCCGAGATTTTGATTGTAATTGTCAATGGCGCCATGGAAATTGAAGGTAATTGGTGTTAATTGTAATATTTGAGTATAGGAATAATGTTGAGGTATGCGGAGTTTCGTAAAATAGGGTGACCGACATATCGCAGCGAATAAAGCGGTTTTTTTTGACCAATGAAGGTTCTAATTCTAATTATCAAAGCTACTCATTCTATTGAAGCGCCCATTGGTCAAAAATTAAAATTATTCTTAGAAGAATCAGTAAGCAGAAGTGTTAGTAAGTCAGGAAAGAATCATGGCGATTTTTTTTTGATACGTTAGATTGTCTTTATAATGGATCCTTGGTGCTTAAGGAATAACTTGAGCAATTTAAAATATTTTTAGAAACCCGGGATAAAAATGCGAATTTCTATGGCATGCCGGCAAATCGCGACTATTCGCGACCAAAACCGTTATGTTGTTGTTATGTCATTATCAAATATTTCATGTATATTTATCATGTTGCTGGTAATGTAATCTCAACATTCACAACATTTTTTTGTACAAATAAATGTATGGATCTCGCCATGATTCTTTGTAGATGTATCTGATATTATAAACAAGACTGAATTTTTTATTATTATATTGAAATCAGTGTAGGGTCGGCAACGCGCGAGTGAGTCCCTGGTGTTGCAAGCGTCCATAGGCTACGGTAACTGCTTACCATCAGGCGGGCCGTATGCTTGTTTGCCACCTAAGTGGTATAAAAAGTGTTTTTTTTCTTTATACGACGAAGTTGGTAAACTCGCATGCGGCCCGCTTTATGGTAAGCGACTACCATTGCTATACGGACGCTTTCAACACATCGGGCATCACTCACGCGTCGCCAACCCTTCACCCTCCTCAGTCAGCTCCGGCGATCTGACTCATGCGCAGGAACACAACATAAAGTTTTTGGTTGCGGTTATTCTGCAAGGAAGCATTTACCAGTCGAGCTGAACCATTGGTATATTACACAGGTATATTATACATTAATAACGAATATCTTAATTTTTAACCGACGTCAAAAAAGGAGGAGGTTCTCAATTCGGTTGTATTTTTTTTTAATGTTTGTTTCCTCATAACTCCGTCATTTATTAACCGGTTTAGAAAATTATTTTTTGTCTGGAAGGGTACACTTCCCGTTTGGTCCCATTGTCATCAGATCAGGATTTGATTACTTCTTAGTGTACTTTGAAGTGGGTTTTAGTTTTTTTGTAAAACAGTCTAATTATATTTACAATATGATGGCAAGGTTCCCAGCAGGTTGCCAGCGTTTCCTCTTTGGATAACCAAGCTGATACGTTGGCAGATAAAGCTCCCCGCCCGCTGGTCTCCTCGATCAATTTTGATCACATAAAATTAATATTATTTCCATAAATTCAAGTTCTATTAAGTTGGGGATCAGATGGCGTTGTGTTGCTAGAATATTTATTACTTGCTAGTACTTGCTCTGTGGTTTTATTTGCATTCCCCAGGAATCAAAATGCTGTCTAAAGGTAGTATTTCTTTGTAAAAGCATTAAGTAATATAGAGGTATCAAACAAACAATCCATCTGTAGTGTTATAATAACTATTCGATTTTATATGGTTACAATTTTCTTTCGTCAAAATAATCAGGTTTGTATGAAAATCGAAAACTTTCAATTCTATTCAAATAATAAAGTACCTGTCAAAGCGATACGGCATAAAAGGTAAATTCTCATCAAAATAATGTACAGTCAACAAAAGAAATCATTGATATAATCCCCATTTGATTGTGCACATGACAAGCTTCGGGCGTCAATATCAAAATTCAAAGCTCTTTAAAGGCAACGCGACTGTAAAATTAGTTGCCTATTGAATCGTTCGCTATAGTCTAAGAGTTGCTGTCCCGATAATAATGTATATTACTCAATTTTAATAAATGGTGCCATAATATTATTCTTTGTAGCTGGTCTGAGAAAGAGGTATGTATAACTAATAAAAAAAAGATATACCCCCGAGGAATACATTTTCTCAAAAGATTGCAAGATCACTATAAGAAACTAATTAAATTACTGTTAAGCTTATTATAAACTGGTTAAACAATCAACAGTCTTAAAATAAAAATAAAAAATATGTTTGCATTTATTCTTCTGTTACATTAACACTTTTAATAAAAATAAAAGTGTTTTAAATCCAACTGTAAGTTATTAGTTTTAATTGTCATTAACTTAAAATCAATTCAACTACTAATATTTAACGAATTACAATTAAAAATAGAACTAACAAAGCTAACACTAACATTTTAATTCCGAAACTTAAATAATCCACAATGTAAATAATCTTCACCGACCTCCCAGCCTACATAGTATGACGAGGCAATATTGCCGAGTACGTCATGCCGCGTCAGCGAACTGTGATATTCAAATTTCGATTAAATAACTTTGGATTAGTGATCTTTCAGGGGTGACTTTATTACGAGGCTGAGTGTACTAGCGGCTGGTGTTCTGTGATAATTTTTAGATGATTTATGGGTGCGAGCCTACATCGCGGTTTTGGGAAAGTAATTTGATGGTTCGTTGATTTTGAGACACAATAGGTCGATTGTATCAGGAATTTTTGGAGTTAGCTTAGTACGCACCTGCCTTCTTGTAAAAAATTATCATCTTATAACATCAAGAAACTGGTCAGTGATTTTGCATTGATTTTGAACAGTAAGGACCAATAACTGCATCGCGTGTTCTGGACTTGGCCGTAGAGAGCGCATTGTCGGAATTGGGAAATTGGCAGAATAGGTTTCAAGTAAAGTTAACGTCATTGCGCTCCTTCGGGTAAATTGTTTAATGTCTAGTAACGTCGACAATTTTCGATATTAATAAATTATAAATAAAAACGTTTTTCAAACAAAACAAGGATAGTCCAGGCAACAAATGATTGCGGATGGAAAGGTAGAAAGCAGAAAGTTTGACTTCGGAACATTGTTTGGGCTAGTTAGGAGACAAACATTAGCCCCCTTATTAATAAATAAGGTGTGTCCATGCTTGGCGAACCGAGCACGAGCCGAGCCTCGAACGAGCACACTGCGAGCACGATTCGCGTAGCGTGGACGAGCTTGCGAACCTCGAACGAGGGCGATTGTCTGTTTTTTCATGAACAAAGGGATTCGCATCGTGCTCGTTGTAGGTTCTTTTTAGGTTCGTTCATGGCTCGGCTCGTACTCGTTTCGCGTAGCATGGACGCACCATAAGTCAGTATTGTAATACCCAGGTATTAAGATAGCCTCATCCCTTTTTGTTTATATGACATTAGAAAGTGACGGATATATTTTAAAACTAGCTATAACTGTACTTGACTTAAACCTTATTTATTAATAAGGGGGTAAATGTCCCCACCCCTCGGAAGTAAGCCCTAAGGCTAAGCACAAAGATGGTCTAGTTGTAGAGAATTTTATCAGCTATGCAGAAGGTAACAAAATTTCCTATGACGCAGTTTTCGAGATGTAAACAAAACTTACCTCCGAGGGGTGGGAACTTTTAGTATTGGAACCTAACTAGTCCAAACAAAGTTCCAAAGTTAAACTTCTGCTTTCGACCTCTCCATCCACATCCCCCTTATGAGCGCTCATTGACCAGGCTACACGGACCGTATGATGGTAAGCCGTAATCATAGTCTCAGCACAGATATAATAATGGTACTCCTCCGTGCCTATGGACGATTGCAACACACGAAGCATCGCTCCCGCGTTACCGACCTTCCCCCCTCCCCTATGAGCTCTGGCGACCTTACTCACGCGCAGGAACACAACTTTACACAACATAAAGTCCAACCTTAAACACAAATATCCACCTTACAGAATACCGCAGCCAAATAAGGCTGCGGTATTCTGTAAGGTGGAGGTACTTCCCCAGTCGAGCTGCTCTTTGAGCGAATAAACGCTATGCTCTACCTCTCTTAAAAGTTATACGTTAGTGATATAATCTATCGAATTTTTGTCTTAATTAGATACCTAACCTACACCATGAACGAATAAAAACGAATATTAATTAATATAAGAGGTACTTTGTGATATTTTCTATCGAAGAATTTTTATTCCATTATGTTTTTGCTCTGACTGAACCCTTGCGTAAATGAAAATACCCAAGTAAACATATTTTTTCATTTAAATATTATTTACTTGGGTAAATTTCAATTCTAAGATATGTTATTTTGCTTTATACGCACTCTTATGGTGCGTCATGCTACGTGAATCGAGCACGAGCCGAGCCATGAACGAACCTACAACGAGCACGATGCGAATCCCTTTGTTCGTGAAAAAACTGACTGACTCGTTCGAGGCCCGCAAGCCCGTCCACGCTACGCGAATCGTGCTCGCAGTGTGCTCGTTCGAGGCTCGGCTCGTGCTCAGTTCGCCAAGCATGGAAGCACCATTAAATATGTTATTTTGCTAGCTCTTAAGCTTTATACGCACTCTTAAGTTTAAGAGACCCACCCTAAGCAGCTAAGGCGGTACCTTCACAGTTGGCTAGACGTCGGAAACTTTAACTATTTCATTTGAGTGCGTGTTCACCACCAATACTAATAGTACATCAATGGGAGGCAAATCCGTTAAAACATTATCAGAGTTTAGTAACTTGCTATCCTTCGGGAGTCGCGTCCGCGGGAGACTTCGTGAAAGCAGTCGATATCTTGTTAAAAGATATTGTCACGATACTGGCACATAGAAGCAATTACAGTAATTATTGTTTAAAAACCGGCCTAGTGCGGCAGACTCGCGCACTGAGGGTTCCGTACAGACTCGTAGGTATGTAAATAGTTTGTTCATCACGGGAATCGAGTCTTGAAGATTTTTCTCGTTTTTTTTCCGATAATGTTTTTTTTTTGTTATGACCTATATTTATTCTTACATTAAATTAAATGCTCAGATATTCTGTTGGGTTTCAAGGAAAAGCTGACAAAACAATAATTTGGTAGGTACCAGCCTTTGTAGACTTATCATGTACCATCGGTCTGCAAAGGAAAATAAGTCACGGGGAGAAGTCCGCAGGACGGAAATCCAGTATGATATTTAAAGTTAAAACAAAAAACATACATAAAAAACATCTCGTTTCAATATCGTTGCATCACAATAACAATTAAGTATTACTCAACCAAATTGTTAAACTAATATATAAATTCACTGAAAGTCAGTGGCTTCTATTCAACGTTACTTTGCCAAGTTACACTGTTTGATTCAATTTAAACGGGTTTCTGTTAATTTTCTCAAATAGGATGTTAGTTTGGATTCGGCGGTATTGGTAATAATTTATTAAGGGGCGCCTTTGTGGTAACTAACGCACGCAAATTTCATTAATGACGTTATTACTTTGGTAATAGAATAGTAATTACACTGGTAACGGTTTGGTACGCGAGTCTTTGTATTGCGATCATTGTATGTAAAGTGATTTTGTAGTGTGCTAGTGGTAAACTGTTGCTATATTAATTATTTAGTATATTAATAACGGAGCGCGAATTTACGATCGATGTGAATTTAATAACGTTTTAATTTCGTAGCTTCGAAATAACCAATTTTGTAAAGTAAAAATAAACATGGCGAAACATACATTGATTTGTACAAAAAAAAAAACAATTTAAATGGTTTTGAATCACTTCCAATGTTGAGATTACATTACCAGCAACATGTTAATATAAATGAAATATTTTATAAACCCCGCAAAACATAACAACAATATAATAGTTTTGGTCGCGAATAATCAAATTCGCCGGAATGACATTGAAATTCGCATTTTTATCCCGGGGTTCTACAAATATTTTTAATGGCTCAAGTTATTCCATAGCCACCAAGGATCAATTAAAACGTCATTCTAACGTCTCTAAAAATCTTTATTTTTAACCGACTTCAAAAAAAGGAGGAGGTTCTCAATTCGGCTGTATTTTTTTTTTTGTTTGTTGCCTCACAACTCCGTCATTTATTAACCGATTTGGAAAATTCTTTTTTGTCTGGAAGGGTACACTTCCCGTTTGGTCCCATTGTTATCAGATCTGGATTTGAATACTTCTTAGTGTACTTAGGAGGAGGTTCTCAATTCGGTTGTTTTTTTTTTATGTTTGTTACCTCATAACTCCGTCCCATTGTCATCAGATCAGGATTTAATTACTCCTTAGTGTACTTTGAAGTCGGTTTAAGTTTTTTAAAACAGTCCAATTATTTTGTATATATCTCGCCATGACTCTAATAAAATAAAGACAACTCGTCGCCCATTAGTCAAAAACACGTCGAATTTAACCTTAAAATAGTTCGAATACATAAACGTGCCGAATCGCACACCTTCCTTCATGCGCGCAATGTGCTTGAAAAGAGTAATCATGAATTAAAATAATAAAGACGATCAAGTAAGTAATTTTGAATAAATAAATAATCAGCTTTATAAAATCCATTTGCTCATTAAAAGCATCTGAACAGTCACAAAGAAAATAACATTAAGAATTAACGTCAAATGCACTACAAGTAAACAAGATTACGCACAAACACAACAGATTAAAAGGTTTTAAAGCAAAGCAAGATATCCGGCGAAGACGGGGAGTGGGGAACATTTTTCCCAAGTCAAGTGTACGTCCATTAGGCGAATGTGCAAGCTGCCCGGTGAATGTTGCTAACAAGTAATTAAAAGTAAATACAATTTCAACTTGCCTGTACTTGGGTTCTTACTATTTGTTACGAAAATTAATTTCAGTTTCGACACTTCTGTTTTGTACGTGTGTTAATTTCGACATAATTTATGATTGGTTGAGACGATAAGTGTTAACGGTAATGGAATAAGTAATTAGATTTTGTTTTGGATGTGAGATAACATTATTTAATGTTGAGTGTATTTTTTTACCGACTGCAAAAAAAGGAGGAGGTTCTCAATACGATTGTATTTTTTTTTCATGTTTGTTACGTCATAGCTCCGTCATTTATTAACCGATTTGGAAAATTCTTTTTTGTCTTGAAGGTTACGCTTCCCGTTTGTTCTTATTGTCATCAGATCAGAGAAAAAAGAATTTTCCAAATCGGTTAATAAATGACAATGTTATGAGGCAACAAACAAAAAAAAAAATACAACCTAATTGAGAACCTCCTCCTTTTTCGAATTCGGTTAAAAATGCCTTCTCATCGCACACTAAAGTGAGTTCTACTATCGAGAACTTTAATTAAGGGACTGTTTCAGTAAGCTGCAGAAATACTGCAAAGTCTTAGCGTGGGAAATAAGAAATTTCGCACCGCCGAACCGCGCGCGAATTAAAGCTTTATTATTACACGTATTTAGATATCATTTACTTTATATTTTATATGATATTTATTTTGAGCTCAATTGAAAATTGCTGTTCTTACCAAATGGAAAATTCTGCGGGGAAAAATAAACTTAACGAATGAGAATTCAAGTGCTAATCTGCAAAATATTTCTTTTGCTAAAGTATTTTTTTGGGTTTCTTAACCAAAGGGAGCCTACGGAACCCTATTACCTTTTTTTTTTATACCACTAAGGTGGCAAACAAGCATACGGCCCGCCTGATGGTAAGCAGTTACCGTAGCCTATGGACGCTTGCAACACCAGGGGTATCACTCGCGCGGTGCCGACCCTGAAGAAATCTCTTCACGCAAAGTCTCTCCTCAGACTGAGGGGCTCTAAACCGCTTGTGATTCTGATGGCACCTGATACCTCCGCTGTCCGTCCGTCCGTCCATCCGTCCATCTGTCTGTCCGTTCATCCGTCTATCTGTCAGTGGGTTTTATATCATGAACCGTAGTAGTGGCTATATTAACAAATATAATAAAACCGGCCAAGAGTCTTATGGCCGATTCCTATAATGTACGGACCGTTATCGCATAAAATTAAGACTCTTATATCTTCAGGAAATCATACATGGGTCTTGAAAACGGTACAATATTTTTTTCGAGCAAAATATCTACATCAACAAAATATCGCACTGAAGACAGGTGTGTGGTGAAAAGAAAATGGTGGAAATCACATAATTTATTTACACAAAAACTTATTAAAACTCTAGAACTAGCACGATTAACTAACTCTTAAAGCCGTGATACAGTTTACGAGTCAGCTTAGCGTATAACTTAAGTTAAGGTAGTAAACTACGACTGGGATAGTTAAATTTTAACTGTAAAGTTAGGGCATTTATAATGTTTGATGCCGTAAAATTTTACTGTTTGATGTGACAGCTGCGGGTATATTTATTATTATGCACCTTATTGCATTTGTAATAAGAGTTAATCTGGTAACATTTAAATACATACATTGTCAGATTCAGGTTGCTTTACTGCAGTACAATCTAATATGATATTAAATCGACGTTTGTCTTTTTATATTTTAGTAAAAAAACACGGCAACGGCTAATCTTATTATGATGAGACTTTTACAAAGCTATGGCTATGGAAATACTAAATCTTCTTGTGAAAGTCCCATCGCGGTAGCCGTAGCCGTTTCCGAGAATATCCCGATATTAACAGGTGTCAGAAACGCATTCTCCCGGCGGACACACTGTATGTACCATTCATTCGATGACAGTTGGCAAGTATTGTGCGTAGGCTGGGGATGGATTCTATGAGAAAAACATAACCCTTCCGTTGCCGTAGCTCCGTGGTCGGGTAAAAATGCCGGTGCAAAGCATGAGGTAGCTTGTAAAGTCCCTACTTTTTAATAAAAATGGGCTTGCGTTTAGCCACTGACCCGCTCATAAAGGACGATGACGAAGCCTAAGATGGAACACGCTTACCCAGAAGAAACCTATTCACTCTGGCCTTGAAACTTGCTAACCTATAAAAATACAGGCAAATCAATTTTCATCTGGTCGGCCGTCATTAAAAATGATCACCAACTTTTTCAAAGAATCATAAGGGACAATCGTATAATTATGTACAAACATACTCGTTTATTCGTAACATATTTTCTTCTGTATCAGATTACTGAAGGTTATAAAAATAAATACATTAAGGAAGTACCTACATTTGCTGGCGGAAGGAAAAAATAATTTTGCTCAATGGCGTTTCCGCATTTTGTTTTTAGTTTCCGTTTCCGGTGTAGCATTTTCTCCTGACAATCAAAAAGGCTGTGCTTTCAAGCCGTAACTTTCAAAACATTTTCTCCGAAACCCTGACCCACCCATCAACTAATACGTAAAGTGGTACAAGTTACAAAATACGAGAGATGTTATAGATTTGTGTTTGAATTGTGATCGATTTTTTGCAATACTCTTCTTGGAAAGTGCAGCCTTCTGAACAAGTATTCATGTGAGAATAATCAAAAATTCAACATGAAAAAAAAAAAAAAATGACGCTTTGTATACCATCCTTGGCTACCATTATGAGAGAGCGACTATACAGATATATCATCTTTGGCTACATTCTCTCTTGTCATGGTGAGATTGTGCTCTAATATAAACAAAGGCACACATAAGACGTTTAGAGACACATTCATGACAGATATGAGGTCATTTTATTCATAAAAATTCATGTATCGAGTTAATTGCATGCGGTTGTTTAAAAAAATATCAATATACATAGGTACCTATATAACTGTAAATGTAGAGTAGGTGTCAAAGTTGTCAGTAGTTTATTTTTGTTTTAATTTTTTGTTGTTTATACTGTTTTTGTATTTTTGATTTCTTCTGCAACAATGAATGTCACTTCTTAGTCGTTTAGTTATCTTTATGAAATTATTTTTAGTGGAGACCTTTTATTGGCGGTATTTTTATGTTGAAGGTCAAGATATTATGATAATAAAATTACATGTAAATAAAGCTGTTGGTCTCAATAAAAAAAAAAACAACTTATGGTACTACATTATCATACAGTTATTATAAGAGTAAATAAAATACCTTTGCTACTATATAATTTTACCATAACATACCTACTAACTCTTACGAATAGAAGACAAAGACATGAGACATGAGAATCTATTAGTTTCTTATCGATGGCCGTGCTAAAACGCTATCAACTTATTACTTCCACCGCCACGTAGAGGGAATCCCTCTCACTAATGGGACGCGGTTGAGAGCGCCGGTGTTTACTTTTATTGTCAAGATAAATCTGTCTTAACTGTCCTGATAATCGCTACTAACTGCTTCCAAGATAAATATGGCCGTTATGCCATACTGCCACATCGCGAGTATCGACGCAAAAGTATTGGGATTAATAAAGATGAGTTGCGGATTATATACTCTCCGTTTGATCTGATGTTTGTGTTTTGGATCCGATGTGGTGGGAATTTTACTGAGAATGGATCAGGGTTTGTTGAATAATTTTGGTTTGCTGAAGATTAGCTAAATCATGTATAAGACTGTTTGTATGGTTATTATGCTCTCTAATATTTATTAATCACAAGATATTGGATAAAACTCAGCTGTCCACTTATTGATTGCTGATCAATGATACAAAATTAAAGAAAAGGTCTCTAATATAGATACCAATATGAAACTATCTAAGCAGTCATACAAATTGAGACCATGATAGTAATCATTTGAGAGACCGAGGACAATCAAGGAGATAAATGCCTATGAGGTTGAGGATTTAGACGAGAAACTCAAAATAAAGGACGGATTTAAAGAATCTGCAGTACATTCTAATGTAAATTAAATCATAGCTCTACCCAAATAAGATTCTAAATTACCAATAATACCTTATAAAAGATTACACAAACATAGGAGAGGCCTATAAATGGAATGTCACGTGCAGCGTACTAAACCAAATCGGTACCTATAAAGAATTCGGACACAATACGTCGCGATAAATGAAAATGGCAGGGAATTCACTGCCGGCACCGACAAAAGGCAAGTCGTAAAACAACCGGATTAGGGGGTGGACACACTCGTGTAGATAGATATAGGGCCTTGGAGACGGCGATTGGAATCGTTGAGATGGAATATTTTACCAACAGTTTTATTGAAGAATGAATTCGATTTCTGAACGAAGGTCTTCCTGAGTCTGACAGAGCGGAAGGTAAACTCCTCCATTGACATAAGAAGTCCTCGATGTTCTTCATTATGAAAGAAGAGATTTAATCAAATTAGTATCTAATACTGAGATATCAGCTTTTTACAAGGAGAACCAGTTCTCACAGGTTTAGTAAATTACTATAGATGTTGGTAACTTACTTCTTAGGTTTGCCTGCTTGAACTTTCTGATAAATTCAAACGTGAACTACGTTAGTACGTATCAGTATCGCAAGGTAAAGATGACTCCTAAAAAAATAGAGATCCTGTAAACGCAGGCACCAGGTATAATCCTCTGTGTCAGGGCTACAGGGCAGGGGCCGATAGCACAATTTTTCCTGACGGGACAGGGGACCGGGGCCGATGAGACCAAGTCATAGGATATAGGATTGTGTGTTACCGTAATTTCATCTAAGTAACTGAAGGTACGGCAGAAAGGTGGCAAACACAAAAGGCTTAAAAGGAGACTGAGTCTCAGCAGCTTCCTGAACAGATAGGCTCTTTGAAGGTGGCAGTCAGCCTGGCGAATACCTACTACAAAGTAATCTTTCAAGGCGCTATGGATTTCCACACGTTGTATTCCTACGAACTCCGCACTTTCCTTGTTTCATTTAGGAAAGTAGGACATACCCCCTTGATTCTACTGAGATTTTCTACAGTGGCCACCTCTACCAACCTCTCGGTCATAAAAGACGGCACACTATACCTGGCAACCACTTACGAAGAGTCAGAGACCATCTGCAGTAGGTCACGCCGCAAGAGTACCAAACTCTTGAGAAAATGTGAGTCACACTATGATTACTCACTACCATTTGTCCAGAATGGTACCGGAGCTGTTAAAAGTCGCTCACTACGCGCACCCCACTAGCTGCGTCTGTGCCAGTACCTACGCAAGCGCAAGCACTAGCACAAACACACCCTAGGGTGCTAGCGGATTCAATCCCCAATAGGAAAGTAGGACAGACGATAAGCATTCTTAATCCAAAATTATAACATAACCCGCTTACTTCATAGCTTCATTGTAATTCCCTAAAACTTGCAACCAGCGCCTTCGGCCACCGTGCCTATTGACGGAACTATAAAATCGTGCCGTAATAAAACCGTGGTCCCTTCAGGCGCATGCATGCATACATCACTAATGACGTACGTCATACATCGAACGTTTAGAGCTTCACGTGAAATTTAAACACCTATAAAAACCCCAATGTACAGCGCCCAAGAAAGTGACGGTATATTATGAGTATGGGAACTTTTTTATAGTTTTGTCCGCTCGTTTGGCGAGGTGCAAAATATTTGATAGTGAAGTTTTTATGGCCTCGACGAGGGTAATTACGTGGTCTATTGTTTTCTATGGGTTCGTGATGTGTTTAAAGTGTTTTTATGTGTTCCTGTTCGGTGTCAGGCTTTGGAAACTGAAGCTGAAAGAGGAAGAGTTTTTTTTTTGTTTTGGTATGAGCTATTACGTCAAAAGTATTTTCAGACTAGACTTCCAGCTCGTGGGTTCCCGAGTTCTCCTACTTTATCACTCATTTACAGGAGAAATATTTCTTCCAAATATTAAAATCTGTAATTGATGATTCACAAACAACGATTTCAAGCCATAATTATTGTGAACAATACTGTACCTAATGTATTTTGGATGGAGTTCCCAAGTGTATACATCATAACCAAACAATTTTTACAAAATAAACAGAAAACAAAATACGATAGGTATTTTCACTTCTGAAACAAGAATATTTATCGTGTAGGCACTACATCAATATGTTTACCACATTCACATCAGGCATTTCCATTTCACCCAAAAATTGCCGAGAGCTTTTAAACGAGGATTCCAATATAATGGTGCATCTATGCTTGGCGAACCGAGCACGCGCCGAGCCACGAACGAGCACACTGCGAGCACGATTCGCGTAGCGTGGACGGGCTTGCGAGCCTCAAACGACGGCGATTGTCAGTTTTTTCAAAGAGATTAGCATCGTGCTCTTTGTAGGTTCGTTCGTGACTCGGCTCGTTCTCGATTCGCGTAGCATGGACGCACCATAACAACTTATACTTAAATTCTTATATATTAAACTAACTGTCCCGCGGTTTCACTCGCGTACGGTTTTTTTGTGCGGAAACCTAATTATATTTCTAAAATAAAAGTAGCCTACGTTAACCTAACTAATATTATAAATGCGAAAGTCAGTTTGTTTGTTTGTTTGTTTGTTACACCTTTACGCCTCAACTACTCAACGGATCAACATGAAATTTGGCATGCAAATAGCCTATGGTATGGAAAAGGACATCATCATCAGCCTATAATGTCCCACTGCTGAGCACAGGCCTCCTTTCACAAATCAGGGTGAAAGGGAATGGGCAGATACTCCACCACGCGTGCCCACTGCGGATCGGTGGAGGTAGGCTAGTGGTCAACCTACTGTTGGAATTTTTCAAGCCGCCTAGGAGGCATCCAACTAGCTTAACGACTATCACAATTAAGTGATAACCGGGACCAACGGCTTTACGTGCCTTCCGAAGCACGGAAAAGGACATAGGCTACTTTTTATCCCGGGAACGCGGGTTAAACCGCGGGGGACAGCTAGTTGCTTATAATATCAGCTATTTTTTACGCTTCTTTTGAAGAACCTCATCATAAAATTCCATAATCAGGTCCTGATAAAAAAATTAGGGTCCACCTTGAAATCTACATTATTAGAATACATTGTTATTTTTTTACCGCGAACCAAGTACAATTCAAATCGGTTAAGCTGAATCCGATTAATCTGTGGACATATAAAAAACATACGCGTCAAATATAAAAATCCCTTTGATAAGTCGGTTAAAACTAATATAACATTGATTTAGGGTCTTACATAAATCTTCGTGTACTTTATACAGTATGCTCAACAAAATTTAATCAATTATACATTTGATTTAATTTGATATAATTTACATTCAATACAAATTGAAACATTTGATACGTTCCAAATTCCTCAGCCTCAATAGGCACTCACGTAAAATAACATTCGGCATTAAGTGATGTCTTTGATGTCGAAATAATTATACAACCTTACAGTAACTAAATATGTATGTATATTATATTTGTATACAGGTGGTGGATTTAAACTAAAACTGTCGAGTGTATTTTTTTTATAGATGGCCTTATGATCTCAAATTTAGTTTAGGTCTTAATTTTAAACCAGATTGTTTCAAATTCAAATTCAAAATCTTTTATTCAAATAGACCTTCGCAGGCACTTATGAAAAGTCTGATTCTAATACTTTAATACCGGTTCGGAGTTATTCGGAAGGTTGCATTTGCTGAGAAGAGCCGGCAATAAACTCAGCAATTACTCTTTTTAAAACAAGCTTAGATTCATTACATAATATTTACATTCTAATCGCACTGACAACAATTGCGTGCCCCGGCGCGGCGGCAAAATTACAAAGTAGACTGAATAAATATTTAATAAGTAAATAAATAGCAAACTTATGCAGACCAGCCCCACAAGCAGCACCTGTTCACAAGTATGACGCGTGTGGCAGCTATCGCTCTCCTCGCCATATTGGAGGAAAGTGAGCGAGTTTAATAATTATACCTATTATGAATAATATGCTTCTACTGAGTTGTAGAATCTAAACCAAACTGCTAGCCGGCTTTGCTCAGGTACAGCCATCTCAAATGTACCGCATACCTTCGTTTTCGCTATTTCTCAGCGATCCGTGCCTAATTTCACAGCCCCCAATAAGTTTGACTCAGTCTGTAACAGGTTAACTTAAATTAGTTAAATTATTACCTTGGCTCGCGGTTAAAAAAATAACAATGACATCAATCGATATTATAGGGCGCGCGTCTTTTGGGAGAACCAACGGGTTATGTGCATAAACACTTTATTATAAAATATACCTAAAAGAAAAATAAATAATACCACATGATTGATTGACATCACGGAAAGGTAACGAAAAAAATTAAGCTTCATTCCGGGTCAGTCGGGTAAGACAATCGTATTGTACCTTGAGTATCAAACTACTTTCATACAAAATTATTTAAAAAAGGACCTCACGCATATTATTCATCATTATAATTATCATAAACACATTCAAATAAACCGAAATTAATCACAAAATTTAAATTTAAAATGATTTAAACATAGTTTAATTGAACAGCCTGTATTCATATTGACGTTAAGCTTTCGCATGGATTGTGAACGAGTAATTAAATTCGATATTCCCAAAATAATTTGTAGAGGTTTCCATAACCCATTGAGGGGCGTTATTATAATCAAAATGTTATTGCGTAATACTGCAATATGTAATGTTTAATGATATATTGAAAATATTTCATTTAATAACCGATAGAGAACTAATATGGTTGACGTATTGGTATGAAGTGGGTTTTTTTTTTTTTTTTTTTTACTGTGTATAGGCCTGTGTTTGACCACAATCTCACTATGGTAAGTGATGATGTGGTCGAAGGTGGTAAGCACACAAAGCCTAGAAGGAACTGGCTCATAAGTGCAGCTGACGGAACACACCGATAGGTGCTTGGCGACAGATTTTCAACTTGAGGGTGGTAGCCAGCCAGACGGGTACTACAAAGTACCCTACCACCGTGCTATGGTTTCCTCACGATGTTTTCCTTCACCGAAAGCTCAGGCTCATTGTGGGTGGACAATTTAAATAATACTAGCGGCCCGGTACGTGCTTCGCTACGAATAAAGTGAAATAATAAAAATGTGATACATGAAGAACCGCTCGACCGATTTTGTGCAAACTTCACATAAACCATCTACTAAATAGTCCAAACAAAGCCTAAACATTTGGTTTGGATAGGTGAGCCCGTTCTTGAAATATAAAATTACAAAGAAAAGTGGCATTGATTTTTATATATATTGATTGATATTTATGACGGATATGACTGGCGTGGTTAGTCAAGATTCCACCTATCGCGCCGCAGGTCATGGTTTCGATTCCCACACAGGACATGCATTTGTGTGTGTGTGTATGAACATGTCTGTATGTCCTGAGTCTGGGTGTAATCTATCTATATATATAAAATGCTTTGTCCTGAATGACTGACTGACAATCAACGCACAGCCTAAACCGCTGATCGTAGAAACCTGAAACTTGGAGGTTCTGTTCTTTGTATGACGTAGGCATCAGATAAGAAAGGATTTTCCGAAATTCTACCCCTAAGGGGGTGAAAAACGGGGTCAAAGTTTGTATGGGACAACGTGATTCCTTGGTCCGATCTACTTCAAATTTTGCATAAACCTTCCTTAACAGAATTGATGCAAGACGAGTTTCGTATTTTATTGAAAATCATCGCCTAACGGGGTCAAAAAGGGGAAGAAAGTTATTTTAGGGGTGATTTTCATCGAAGTTGATATCAAAACTCCTTAGTACTTTTGATTTAAATAACATTTTTTATTTTGACACATGTTTGAAATCCCAATCCGATTTTCACAGATTACAGAATAAGGCAGATGGAGCGAACGGAACACGGAGTGAGGCCAAAAATGCACATACCAGGGGGGGCGATTACGTAACTAAATTTCAATCATTTTCGAATTGAAATCGGTTCAATATAGCGGTTTTCTGATATCTTTTTTACGTTCTGATAAATACAAACAGTGGTTCATTAGAAATGGAACCATTTCCGATTTTGTAATATTTCTACCGATTCAGAGGTTATTTCAATCGGAATTTCATTGCAATAAAGTTACGTAATCCACGTACCGGTATTCGCTTTTGAATTTGTATTTGCTTTGTTTAAAAATCTTTATTTAACGAAAACACTTTCTTTTTAACAAATTCAAAAGCGAATACCAGGTATATGTTTTTCAATTTGTACCTAATTGCCTTTTTTGGCCTCACTCCCGAGTTTCGCACGCTCTATCTGCCTTTTGTTCTGGAAACTGAAATGCTCTTTAAAATTGGAATGTCAAATATTAAAGAATATTTAAATCGGATTAGGATTCGAAATTTGTTTGGAAGTTCATTTTCTGGTACTTTTTGGCGGGAACTTGCAGAGTGACGTTGCGTTTTCATTTTTATTTTCATAAATTCGTGTATTTTGAGTTTTGGACGGTAACTGACTGTATGAGGACTATGTGAAAGTGATTTATTGTGACTAGAACTTATAACTGGAAATTGGCAAAATACACGTGTGACGCCAATGAAAAAGAAAAAGTTCATTTTCTCTATTTCATTAGAATATTTTGATTGTAGTTAATTTAATTTCTTTCTCATTTGTTGTTATAATAATTAAATAAGATTCTTTGAGTTCGATTTTTTAGTGTAGGTATAATACAGGTTTTTAGTTTTAATTGTAAAAATATCTGTTTGATTTGTTGGGTCTAATAATCAGTGGCGTGCATTGGTTTTCGAAGGAGAAAATTCAAACCGTAGGTACGCGGGTGAAACCGCGGGGGTCTGCTAGTTATGTATATTAAGTATGTATTTACAAACAAAAAGTAGTATTTGTATTATATCAGTTATCTTGTTTCCATAGTACAAGCTCTGCTTAGTTTGGGACCAGATGACCGTGTGTGAGGAATGTCCCTGGATATTTATTTATTTAACCGCAATAGGTAGACAATTGCAATTTTCACAGAATGTGTTAATCTATTGCCGTCATGACAACAAAAAATAAAAATTCAGCATGGGGTTCTTGAAAAAGGGTATGAAGAGATTTCTGCAAGGTCAGCAACATGCGAGCGTCCATAGACTACGGTAACCGCTTACCATCAGGCGGGCCGTATGCTTGTTTGCTATCTTAGTGATGTAAAAAAAAAAAGGAGGCCTCCATACAAGAATCCACTTTCCTTCGTGTGCGGTTGCACTTGGCCGGTTTTTATACAGGACCTACCTACCCATATAACAGTACCGTGACTAACTTCCAGACGGAAAGTCATGAAGTAGGTATATTCCGGTAGGCTTATCTTGAGAGACAGATTTTATCAAGGCTTTGTGTTATCCAAACATAAATACTAAATCCACACATTCAACATAAGATCTCGTCAATTTTCCCAGCCAGACTGATAATGACGTCAGAATATCAACTGAAATACAGTATCAAAAATAACAAAAAAAACAGTCATTTTAAAATAACCAAAAAACTCATTTTACTCCCAGACATTTGTCTAAAGTATAACACGGGACATTTTTATGCGCTTAAAATTTAAATATTGAACGCCACCGAGGTTTGTCGGGTAGGGTTACCATCTGATCGGATAAATCCGGTTCAGACTGGATTGCTAGAGCTTCTGGAAGACGGATTTTGTTACACGACAGACTTGTACTAAAAATCTTACTTCAGTGATATAATCAAAATATACATATACAGTTACAGATTTTGAACAAAACCGTTCAGACTACTATATTAAAAGTTACATAAATCGATTCAGAAAATGATTCTGAACAACGAGTTTAACGGTTTGGCATCTTTCTTAAAAAAAATGCAATTTTACAAGAAAATTGATTTTAACGAAGTCAAATTAACCAAATCAAACCATTGCTTTAGCAAAAATATCGATTTGATAATTAAAGGTGTTTTTATTAATTGCAAGTATTTTTTGATGATAAAATTTATTAATAAATTTGGTATTTTTAATATTTTTTGCTGTCTGGATATCCTTAAAGTTCATAAAACTATACTTTTGGGTAACTCCATGGTATGAAACTAATATATCCTAACAAAATCAATTACTAAAAAATCTATGTAAAGTCCCCGAAAATTTACTTATTTTCGGGGACTTTACATAGATTTTTAAGTGAAAATCTCATAATAATGTGTGTACAAAACCCGGATTTTGTGCAGATTGAGATCGAATTTATGATTTAACCTTGGTAACCCTAGTCGGGTGTCCTCTTTGGCTGCAACCCGGCGAATTTGCTGTTTAGCCGCGTAGGTATACATTAAATGCCGAGACATGATTCCGGAGCTAAGAACTAAAAAGGATCATTATGGAGGAAGCTTCTTATTTTAATTTTAAATTTATAGGTATATCATCTAAGGGTCAGTTCACACCGTGGCGAGACGTGACGCGACACGGGCACACTATTTAGTAGGTACATTGATGCTGATTCTGTTGTTTAAAACTAAACTAATTTAGTCTCACTATGTCTCTTTCTAACAAATAAAATTAGAAAAGGATGTAAGAAAGGAGAATGGCAGAAGTCCATAGAACGCTGGCATTAAACATTTTTAATTTGTACAGAAATAAAAGTGGCGTGGTTTGATAGCGAATATTATGAGGTTTTATTAAAAAAAAAAATAAAAAAAAAATACAATGGGGTTAAAGAGAAATCTTATTTTTTGTAAAATTGAGGTTAAGTGCATCAATGCTTTAACTTTAATCGGTTTTTTACCTCTATGACTATTTTAATGCATAAATATTTATTTTATGCATAACATATTACCAATTATGCTTTGTAAAATGATGCTTTTATACTTGAAAAAGGATAACTAGGTACTTGTTGAAGTTTGTTTTGCTCAATGATGTTCTCGCTGATCATATAGGTTAAGTCTACTACACAGGAAAGTTACAAACTTACTTATCGACAATCGAAGCTTATAATATTATTAAGGATAAGTAGGTAATTAAGGATGACAGGATTATTGTAGCTACAATAAAAAATCAGTATTTAGTTAATCATAATATTTTATTCATGCTCATCATCATCATATATTAGTAAAATATCATCAAAGAAAGGTGCAGGGGGAGACAGGCTGTCTTGATGCCGTGCCCATGCCAAGTACCAGATGATTGACATGATATGAGCACAGCATCCTACTGTCCTACGTCTAACAATGCAATTGCAACAGTAGGTATTGCTTTATAGCTTCCCGGCCACTTAGAGAGCTGTCAATCAAAAAACAAACAAAGTATATTTTTCTTCCTTCATGTCTAGATTTAATTCTGCCCCGTAAAATACACTATATGATAGCCTATCATTTTACGGTTACACTTACAAAATCAGCTCGTCCAACCACATCCAAATTAGTACTTATTTCTGCCAATGTCAAGTTACATTATAGTTCCCAGTCATGTTTTACTACAATGGTTGTCATTGTACTAAAACTCCTCATGGACTTTTTGAGACATCTTGAACTAAACATATTCATGGGTTTTAGTGTTGCTAGTTTCTATTTCTAAACAAAATCGAAACATTTTAAGTTGAAAAGAAATAAATAAACAAATTGTATTCCATTTCTTAGCTATATCTCATCGTCGTAAACTGTTTTTTATTTTTATTTTTATACACTAGCAATCAAAACATTATGTAAATCAATTTATTAATAATTTATTTTATATTTTTCAATGACAACACTATCATAATAAATATGACAAGGCAAAAAGCCTTGTATCCACGGCCTTAGAAACAAACACTGGTACCGGACTGTTACTAATCAAATCAAATTACTAATTTTTAACGACATTTTATCCCCATTGTAAATAATAAAGTTAATCTGGCTATCTATATTATAAAATAAGCGCTTTTTTTTAAAATAGCTCTGAATTCTGTACCTTTCCATAATTTGTAATGCCAAAAAATGCCATCTCCTTTAGTCCTGTTAAATTGGTCCAATGCTTGTTTTCAATACTAATTTGACAGCTTTAAGCAAATACTATCCTTTTGATGACCTGCCCCTTGATATGCAGAGTAAGAGTGAATCCACGTAGCATAGCTTATAAACAAACTCTTCGTAGCTCGTAGTAACCCGCACGCAGTACAAGTATAGGTTGTAAGACTCCTAGACACGGTGAGTGACCTGCCCCTTGATACACAGTATACGAGAGTAAGAGTGAATCCACGTGGCATAGCTTATAAACAAACTCT
Source organism: Achlya flavicornis (assembly GCA_947623365.1). NCBI lineage: Eukaryota > Metazoa > Arthropoda > Insecta > Lepidoptera > Drepanidae > Achlya > Achlya flavicornis. The sequence continues at coordinate 12,969,184 of OX392484.1, forward strand.
TCGTAGCTCGTAGTAACCCGCTCGCAATACAAGTATAGGTTGTGGGACACCTAGACACGGTGAGTGACCTGCCCCTTGATACACAGTATACGAGAGTAAGAGTGAATCCACATGGCATAGCTTAGAAACAAACTCTTCGTAGCTCGTAGTGACCCGCTCGGAGCACAAGTATAGGTTGTAGGATACCTAGACACGGTGAGTGACCTGCCCCATAATAGTACCTATATTTCGAACCGGTGGTAAATTTAACTGTATGTACCAACTTAACGTTCATAAGTGCCTTACCAGGGCCAAAACTGTATATGACTTTTTGATTTTGATATGCAGTTTACATAAATGGCAGTATACGATAATCCGCGTGGCATATCTCATAAACAAACTCTTCGTAGCTCGTAGTGACCCGCTCGCCGTACAAGTATAGGTTGTAGGACACCTAGACGCGGTGAGTGACCTGCCCCATGATATGCAATATACGATAGTACATATTAATAGTGACAACGGTCGACTATGAAAAATTATTAGCGGTCGCTTCGGGCCGTGCATTTTGTAAATTAGTCTGGTTATCGTGATATCTTTTGAAATATGTTTTTTAAATTAGTTTTCCTATTTTATTTTAATTTTCAAAGGCTGTGTGAACATAATGTCATCATGGTAAGTGATGATGAAGCTGAAGGTGGCCAAAGCTTCGAAGATCTGATAGGTGTTTGCCTTCATCGCTCGCACGAATTTGTATTACACTGAAGATATTTCGCTGACTTCAAAACAGTGTCAGATTAAAGTTATTTCAGACTTTTCAATGTATTCTGAAGTAATTTATTTAACTACTTTTTATTTTTTCATGCAATACAATTTGAACAAGGTTTTTAGATGGTTTCCCTTTGACACCACACCCGAAGCTCGTATAAATAAGCCAGGCTGTCACACTTTCACAAATTAGTCCATATCTCGAAAAATATTGAATCGATATTGATGAGCACTGTTCCCTAACTTGAAGTTGTAAGCCAATAAAAAAAGAAATACATGTACAAACACACATACTAATACATACATACCTATAAAATTAAGTGAGTTTGCTTTCTCTGAAATAATAGATTATTATCATATGTGAATATTACTGAACATATTGCAGTTCCAATAATTGCAGTATGGGGTTCTTCAAGAAGGGTGTGAAGAGGTTGCTTCAGGGTCGGCAACGCGCGACTGATACCCCTGGTGTTGCAAGCGTCCATAGGCTACGGTAACCGCTTACCGTATTACGTGTACCGCGGACCGTATGCTTGTTTGCCAACTGTGGTATAAAAAAAATACATACATACGTGTCGAAGAAGCACTCGAGGGATAGCATGATAAGCCGTTCGCTAGTTAAGCTACCACCGTCCTGGTCGGTACCTGGATGGGTGACCGCCTAGTGATATTTCAAATCGAGCGTTTCCGTTATCACTTAATCGTGATAGTCGTTAAGCTAGTTGGAGGCCTTCTAGGCGGCTTGAAAACTCCAACAGTAGGTTGACCACTAGCCTACCTCCACCGATCCGCAGTGGGCACGCGTGTTGGAGTATCTGCCCATTCCCTTTCACCCTCATTTGTGAAAGGAGGCCTGTGCTCAGCAGTGGGACATTATAGGCTAATGATGATGACATACGTGTCGAATTAATAAGTTCCTTTTTTGTAGTCAATTAAAAAGTATTATTTGTATTAGTTATATAGTTTTCTGGTTTCCGTTTACAAGCTCTGCTATAGTTTGGGTATCCCAGGATTTTATATATTTTTTAAATCCATGGTATACAATAGCTATCTGATCAGATGACTGATAAACGATATAAATTCTCTGACTGATAAAAGATAATGATTTGAACTCAACTCAATAAGGTTAAAGATGAGTTCATAATGATTAAATATAGCTAAGATAACAATACTAGTTGATAAAGATTGGTTGGTTTGTTTCGCATTGTGACAAATATGTCTTGATAATTGCACTGTTGCGAGACGTGGCTGTTTATTTCAAGCCTCTTGTTGAAGGTAGGGTTGCCTCTTGCAAATAAATTTTACTTGTGAAAAAATAAAGATTAGTGTCTGGTGAAATGTACCAATTATTTGAAATGGCTTTATTATAATCAGCTTATATCTTATAGCTTTAGCTGACAAATAGGATCGCTTAATTAGAGCTATAAAGTGAAAATGAAGCGATCCTATGTGGTGGATATACCCCTAAATGTCCCACTACTGAGCACAGGCCTCCTTTCACAAATAAAGGTAAAAGGGTTTATTTACTTTGTTATAAAATACTTTTACCTTCCTTCAACACGATTCCTTTTACTTTCAACACGATTGCTCGTAAAGTTACATTTATTGCACCGTTTTTTGTATCATAATGTAGCTTATTACGGACTAGTACTTTTTAATTTACGTTACCGCATAGTTTTATAGTAGGTATAATCCTAATTATGTTATTTGTACTTAACTGCAAGTGAAATGTGTGTAGATGAAGCATTCTTAATTTAAACACAGTTTGACAGCGCATAGCTGTCAAAAAAAAAACATTGCGTGCCATATTTGTTAACGTTCTCGTTGTGTGGTTGATGATTATCAAAAAAAAAAAACATCTAAAAATACAAGTTTTTCACGCAAGTCTGTTGAAAAACGTCGTATGACACGCGTGTGCATTGATCATTACACTCGGCTCCCTTATCGCTTTAATAACTCCTCGAGTGTTATAACCAAATTTACACACATGTATCATAATGTACATTTTTTTCTCCGTAAAGAAGTAATTCGAATTGAAAACATAAAACCATGTTTATAACGATTTTCAGATTTTCAACTGGAAGATGGTTCATTCACAGAACGCTCCAGAATGACCTTCTTCATAGCATTTGATACTAATGCGCAATCACCGCCTTAAAAACACATTTTGATTCCTCATCTCAAAATCTAACGGTGGCAACCCTACGTAGTCGTTCCCGTCTTTATTTTTAATCTCTCTTTATTTTCTGTCCGTACAAGAAAGTGTTGCGTATTTGTCTTTTGTTTAACGACTCTATCCGACTGGAAACACAAGATTGTGTCTCAGCTCAGACAGTTCATACGAACATTCATATCTTGCTTTTTTTAATAAAAATCTTAACTACCTAGAATTACATTATTTAATAGTAGAATTCATGATGTTCCTTCCATACCATAGACTATCTGCATGCAAAATTTCATTGCATTAAAATAATATAAGAAATAGAACCATCGACGTGGTATCCAACTTTTTAGTTCAAGTCTATTTAGGTAGGTTTTAAAAGTAGCAGGAACTGTTTGGCTGCTCTACCTATATCACTGTCTAGTCTGGGTCTAGACCAATATTTTTTTATCGGACATTACCTTTAGTACCTATCCTTTAATGAGGTTTGGCAAATCGATAGCCGCGTAGAATGGCTTCAATTTATTTCAATTGTTTAGAGGTAGAGCCCGATATATGTGCTCAAAGAGCAGCTCGACTGGGGAAGTTCCACCTTACAGAATACCGCAGCAAAATAACAATGTTAAGTTCCTCTGCATGTGTAAGGTCACCAGAGCTCATTGGGGAGGGTGAAGGGTCGGTATCACCTGAGTGTTCAAGTGTCTGTTCTGATGCAACACCCATGGCATCACAAGAGTCCATAGGCCTAGGTTAGTTTGTCAAATTAGGCTGGATACCATATGTCATGTAACACCTGGAATATATTACAGTTAACCTAACCGAACCCTCGTTGGAGCTGTGATTTGCTATGTCAGGCTATCAGTTTCTCCTTTTCTAATAACGCTAGCTTTTTCCCGCGGTTTTACCCGCGTTTTAGGGATAATAGCTTCCTATTAGTGAAATAATTTTTCGAATCCGACAGTTAGTTCCAGAGCTTAGCTCGTTTAAACATACAAACAAAAACACTCTTCCGCTTTATTATATTATTATTATAGATAGATATAGATTTCAAGATTATATAAAAAAACCAAAGGCGTCAAACAAAAATACGGCCCGTCTGATGATAAGCGGTCACCGTAGCCTTAGACGACACTTTATCACTGCGTCACTTACCCCATTATAATAACCGCATTTTATAAAACAAATCATCCATTAATTCAATTTCAACGTATATTTTTCAGAAAATAAACACTTTAATATGTACCTAATTAACACCTAAGTAATATTTCATGTAAATTAATCATGCCCTCATTAATTTCTAAGTACTTACCTATGTAAATAGATATTGGACAAAGGATTTACTGTATAGTGACACATGCGCAGCTGTCAAATGTGAAAAACTGAAATAATGCTTTTGCGCAGCTTTATATTAAAGTAGGTCATGCGTTTATACTTAATTAACTGTGGTAATAAATCATTTTTCCAGTAGTTCCGTATAATATGCGTTTATTATTTTAATGGCGCATAAGGGATGACGTTTGCCATAGTAATGGCTGTTTTACATACAATGTAATATGTAATTTTATTTTAGACTAGCTATCTCCTGCGGTTTTACCCGCGATTCAAAATCATAGCCATGTATTCAAGTTAGGCCTTAGTAGGGCTTGTATTGTTTGTGTTTTGTTTGAATTGAGACAATTTTAGTCTAATAAAGTAAAAAAAAAATATCACCTGTAAACAATTAAATTTCGGAATTTATAAAATTATATTATTCTGTAAATTAAAACTAATTTTTATCGATATTTTTTTTTCAAACACCACAGTTTTAAATAGTACCAGTATAACAGAAGCTTGAAGGAGTTCTCCCTAGTAACAAAACAACATATTATATATTCTTACAAAAAAACGTATATACTTATTATTACTTATGAAAAAAAGGTACCAGGGGCTAAGTCTGCTATTTCAATTGTGTTCCAATGAACTTGCAGTGGTGTCAAAATTGTGACATTTTACAGTTTTGGTGGTCTACTTACTAACAGAAGTGTCATTTTCACAATTTTGACACCACTTAAAGTTGGGCCCCTTGGTTTGTTTTTAAACAAAAGAGAGCTCTTTCGAGCTTATGCTATCCTGGTACTATTTTTTCATAAGTATACATTTTTAGAGGTATTTAGAGAGAGATTAAATATAAGTAAAATGGAGTACATTATGTTTCATAATTAGTCAGTACCTAGGTAATATCAACAACAGGAAGTTATATTTTGTTCCACAATTGACAACCAACTATAACATATTGATCAGTGCTCAAAGCGGAATAGTTTTGATGCTCTAAAAATGGGTGCTCTAACGATAATACTTTTTACTTTTTATAATAAAACTGTTAATTTTCTTCGATACGTTTTATTAAACACCACAACACTAGAAGCCACAAAACCGTCGGTGCTCAAAAGTGAATGATTTCGAACATTCGCTCCCTTGAACAAACTGAGACTGTCAAACTTATTTGGTTTAAATATTATTTGTCTATATACTGAATGTCAAACATATAATGTAACCTTTTTAGACATATTGCGTGTTCAAATTTATTTCATAATCAAACATAAATTTCTAATTTTCGTGAATAGAATTTCGACTAATGAGCTCTAAGTACCTTCTTACAATTATGTCGTATAAAATACCATAAAGGATAAAATAAAATTGTAAATATATGTGTAGGTACATGTTGTACAAACTTTAATTATGTTAATTTAACTTGTGTATTATTGTTGCTGTATTTCTCTCTATACAATAGTTTAACTGTTTGCCAAATTTTATAAAAATATTGGTTGGGCGTTGAGGCGACACGGGGGACAGCTGTTCGTTATAAAAGTTAAATTGCTACCAACGCAAAAAGTTCATTAAAAATAACAGTACCTGCTATTTCTCCCATATCTCTATCCTTACTAATATTATAAAAGCGATAGTTTTTTAAAGTTTGTTTGTTACGCCTTCACGCCTCAGCTACTCAACGGATCATCATGAAATTTGGCATGCAGATAGCCTATGGTATGGAGAAGGACATAGACGGTATCCTGGGAACGCGGGTGAAACCGCGGGGGTCAGCTAGTATATAATAAATTACAGTTTAAAAAACAAGTTTAAAAAAGCCCTGCACTAAAGTGTTAAATAATAATAAAATTGAACCTAAGTAGATGTTCTGTCTATCCCATAAGGGACATATTTGAATGAAAAGCGTTGGTCGCTTTTTGTTGCTTACTAATTCTATTGGGTTTCAAGTCAACGAAAATTACGTTTGAAGATTCCATTACATACATACAGGTGAAACTAATAAAAGCGTGTTAAAAATGAATCCCTATTTCCCTTGGTCACACAACAACCTTGAGAACGACTTTATCGACTTCATCCATCTTTTTTTTTAATTCTCTAATACTGCGGAGGTTCTTACGGAAACAAAATAAGAAAGATGCGTAGAAAATTTAAGAAAACTTAACAGAATATAAATAAATATACCTAGAAAGAACGTCGCCATACTACACGAATATATAAAACAGGCCAACTTTTGTAGGCTGCTGCGCGTAACAGCTACGTTTTACGCTCCATCTGCGTCATTCTGCTTGTCATAGTGACCTTCATAATGATGCAGTTGAAATATTCCGATTTAAATCGGGAGAAATTTAATATTAAACATTATTTTGCAATTTTATTTATTTTTATTGATTTAACCCCAACAGTTAGGGGCTATTTTTTTCGACGCGTGCACAGCTTCGACCCTCAATCTACGCGGGTGAAACCGCGGGGCGCAACTAGTCTATTATTATTTTCATATTAATTACTAAAACATTTGCGATGATACGCCATCATCCATCCAGACAACAAATTCAGACAAATTAATAAACACAGCCACCATTTACCACAAAATTAAAATCCACACATATAAATTGTGTTAGTCATTACCCAGACAGAACCCTAATTTGTCTGTCTGTACGTCTGCGGACACAATAACTTCGTACATTGTAATTGCACGGTCACAATTAAAATGTTGGTGAGTCACACTTTCTTACCTCTTTGTTAAATGCATTGTCGTTTATTTATGAGTTTATGACAGTAAAGGCAGAGTTAACAAAGGAGGTTTTACCTATTAAATTCATTTAGTACCTTTTTGATATCTATTTTTATGCTAAGTAGTGGATAATGTTAATGCGCATGATTCAGCGTGTTTTCTATTGCGTGATAGCTTTTGATTATGGTGGAAAATATATTTAACTTTGCAGTTATAATGGATGGATGGTATGTCTTTGATCCCTTGGAGTGTCGGCAAGTCGCTGGTGTGGGATGCCACATGTGTCGATACACTCGCGCCATCTCACTTACCGGCGACTTGTAAAGCTGCAGGGGCAGCGGCGGGCAGTGCGGAAAATTCAAAATTCAAAAAATATGCATCGATTGGACCCAATTATATTTTTATGCCTTTTGCGGTCGAGACCTTGGGACCATGGGGGTCAGAAGCTCGCAGTTTTGCTCGCACCTTGTCTTCAAAATTTAAATTGCGAACGAAGTCGCGCTGGGCAATTAGTTAGTTATAATTATATTTGTTAAAATATTTGCATTGTGTGGATCTTTTTTAGGGTTCCGTAGCCAAATGGCAAAAAACGGAACCCTTATAGATTCGTCATGTCTGTCTGTCTGTCTGTCTGTCTGTCTGTCCGTGTATGTCACAGCCATTTATTTCCGAAACTATAAGAACTATAATGTTGAAACTTGGTAAGTAGATGTATTCTGTGAACCGCATTAAGATTTTTACACAAAAATAGAAAAAAAACAAGAAATTTTGGGGGTTCCCCATACTTAGAACTGAAACTCATTTTTTTTTTTTTCATCAAACCCGTAAGTGTCTTCAAAAATGATATTGAGGTTTCTAATATCATTTTTTTCTAAACTGAATAGTTTGCGCGAGAGACACTTCCAAAGTGGTAAAATGTGTGTCCCCCCCCCTGTAACTTCTAAAATAAGAGAATGATAAATCTATAAAAAATATATGATGTACATTACGGTGCAAACTTCCACTGAAAATTGGTTTGAACGAGATCTAGTAAGTAGGTTTTTTTTAATAGGTCATAAATTGAAATTAATATCAAATACTCAGGTCTATACTACCATTTACTTATATACCTACAGGTTTGTACGGAACCCTCGGTGCGCGAGTCTGACTCGCACTTGGCCGGTTTTATTTACGGTAAGTACTTCTGTGAACTCTAGCACCAAGTACTTAGCTATCGTTAAGATGCATATTAGAACTTGAAAGCTAGTGCCCTTTTAAGGGTCCGTAGCCAAATGGCAAAAAACGGAACCCTTATAGATTCGTCATGTCTGTCTGTCTGTCCGTCTGTATGTCACAGCCACTTTTTTCCAAATCTATAAGAACTATTATGTTCAAACTTGGTAAGTAGATGTATTCTGTGAACCTCATTAAGATTTTCACACAAAAATAGAACAAAAAAACAATAAATTTTGGGGGTTCCCCATACTTAGAACTGAAACTCAATTTTTTTTTTAATAAAACCCATAAGTTTGGGATGTCTCTGGATAGGTCTCCAAAAATGATATTGAGGTTTCTAATATCATTTTTTTCTAAACTGAATAGTTTGCGCGAGAGAATATTCCAAAGTGGTAAAATGTGTGTCCCCCCCCCTGTAACTTCTAAAATAAGAGAATGATAAATCTATAAAAATATATGATATACATTACGATGCAAACTTCCACCGAAAATTGGTTTGAACGAGATCTAGTAAGTAGTTTTTTTTTTAATACGTCATAAATTGAAATTCATATCAAATACTCAGGTCTATACTACCATTCACTTATATACCTACAGGTTTGTATGGAACCCTCGGTACGCGAGTCTGACTCGCACTTGGCCGGTTTTTATGATTTGCAGTGCTTACTACACAGAAAAATAATTTGTATTATCATAACGAAAGAATATATTAAATCAGTCGGAGTCTTCTCAGTTCAAGTTGTATTTGGAACCGGTGTAGAGTCATGAATTTGAATTTTGAAATGTAAATTATTAAAAGAAACAATAATCCCGACTGCACAAAAATAACTGAAAAGAGATTTTTGACAGTTGGGGGCAAACCAATAACCTAATTACGTATTTTTTTTGTAATATTTGTATATCCCCGACTGTTCATGGAATAAGAGCAATAACTTTATTAGATATAACTTTAAAAACAAAAGCTTATAAAATATAATAGAAGTAACAAACAAACATTATGGATAATTAGAAATACAAGAAAACATGAAAAACAGGAAACATAACGATTGAGTACTATTATAAGTTGAGATCTTGTCTTGAACCATAAGTGAGAATAGTAAGCCAATTTAATAGTACATTATGATACATGTGTGCAAAGTTGGTTATTAACACCCGAGGTGGTATTAAGCGTAATAATCAATGCACACGCGTGTCATACGTCGTTTTTCAACACACTTGAGAGGAAAAAAACACTTATTTTTTTAAGTAGATTTTTTGATAATGAAATCAACCACACAATGAGAACGTTAACAAATATGGCACGCAAGTTTTTGTTTTTTTTTAACAGCCGTGAGCTGTCAAACTATTTTACACGTTTAAATTAAGAATGCTTGGTCTACACACATATCACTTGCAGTGAAGTACAAACTTATCATAATCGGGATTATACCTATCATAAAACTGTGCGGTAATGTAAAGTAAAAAGCACTAGTAATAAGCTGCATTAAGATACTAAAAACGGTCCAATAAATGTCACTTTACGAGCGAGTGTGTTGAAAAAGTTTATTATAGGTAGGTATTGTGTATTAAAACCAGCTGAATAAATTTCTCCTCTTCTTTTCCATTGCACTTTCCCATCTCAGGTTAAACAACCTGCCACCCGAACAATACATAAACACGAAACATTCATAAACATCAAGTGTGCCAAGTGATGTGTGTAACAGGTCGTCTGGACAGAGCCGGGGTGAACGGCTAGTGTAGAATAGGCTCCGGCGCGCGGCGGGTCACTCACTCCCGTCTGAACGATACATACGAGTTGGAAGGAAGGTTAGCTTGCTGGGTGATTTGTTGGCGAGCATTCCGAGTTCATTGTTGTCTGAGTTTTGATAGGATCTCATAGGTTTATCTAAAATACATCAGCTATTTTAAGGAAATTTGTTTTTGTTAGATCCTTACAAACTTGTCGAGTCGTTATACTCAGTCCATGAAAATAATGTTGTTTAGTTTCATGGAATTTTTGTTTTATGAATTTGCTCGAACTAACTAAATCTTCAGACACGTTAGTAATGTCTTTATATCAAAAATATTTTGTATTTTATGTTTTTTTTTGGCAAACTGTAGGTAACTTCATCTTAAATTTTCATATTAAGCACATAGCTCTGGTATCAGATCAGTATTACCTCAGCTGGAATCGCTCATGATTCTGTGTTAAAAACTCCAAGTGCAACGCAAACCTATCGTAATCAGTATCATAATGCCATCGCCTCGTCTATAGATGCTAGTGCCACATGCACCGTGCTTAGATCTCGACTCTCGACATCGGTGCACTTACGTTTTACCACTGCCACGGGGAAAGCAGAAGCGCTCGTGGTGTACCATGATTAGCCGTTTTTAATCGATCGGCAAAGTTAAGCTACGTCTATCTTGGTCGGTACCTGGATGGGTGACCGTCTAGTGGTATTTCATATCGAGCGTTTCCGTGCTTCGGAAGGCACGTAAAGCGGTTGGTCCCGGTTATCACTTAATTGTGATAGTCGTTAAGCTAGTTGGATGCCTCCTAGGCGGCTTGAAAAGTTCCAACAGTAGGTTGACCACTAGCCTACCTCCACCAATCCGCAGTGGGCACGCGTGGTGGAGTATCTGTCCATTCCCTTTCACCCTCATTTGTGAAAGAAGGTCTGTGCTCAGCAGTGGGACATTATAGGCTGATGATGACGGGGAAAGCAAATGTTTTCCAATGAACATGTGTGCCAAAACTCTACCATCCTTTTTCCTAATCAAGGAAATTATCTCACTACAATTTCGTTTTTTACTTGAGAATAAACATTCCCCAAAAATTCACACATATAATCTCATAATTAGTATTAACACCGCGCCATTTCTCATTAACTATATTTCTCATAATATCAGCCAAACTAAACTACCGTGTGTCCCGCACATTGTACCCGCCGAAACTTCCAGACCAGACAAATGAATTCACAAGTTCTTGAAACTTGGTTTCGCTTTAGAGTATTACTTGATGGACTCACATCTTTTGATACTTACTTCACTCGGAGACGTATCATATGCTATGACACTAGAATGTAGACTACCTACTTTAGGTATCGATTTTACACAGGTTGATCGTAATTCACCCTTCAGAGGTTAAACTTGATATTGGAGTTTGTGTGTATATAGATGCTAATTTGTGATGAACTTTATACACCGTCACTTTATATTGATCTTAGAAACGCAGCCCACTTAATGTACCCAATGAAAAGGTACTAAAAAAATTTTTTTTGGTCATTTGTATAATTTTTAAAAAATAATTAAAATCTAATAATAAATGAAAAATCGAGTTAATAATTAAAGTTTACGTATAAAATGGTAGAAAATACCAATCCATAGCACGACTCGAGTAGACTGCACTCATATGAGGGTTTTTAAAACTACGTCATGAGTCATTCATAATGAATAAGATTTTTTTTTTATACAAATTTTAATAAATATTTTTTTTTTTAATGATTTGTACATATTCATTGGTTACATTATGTGGGCTGCGTTTCTAAGATGAATAAAAAATCACGGAGTATAAAAATACTAGCGATCTCTCGCCGTTTCACATAAAGTCTTATAAATCATCATATCAGCATAAGGATGTCCACTGCTGAACATAGGCCTCCCATTGGCTTCTACTTTGAACGGTTCTGGGCCGCTTGCATCCAGCGGCGCCCAGCGACTCTGATCAGGTTGTCGGTCCACCTGGTGATTACAAAAAAGTCTATTATTGCCAAGTAATAGTTAGGTAATTCTATGGATAATTAGTTGGATGCCTCCTAGGCAGCTTGAATAGCTTTTCTTTCCATGTTTTCACTGGTGACTCTCCATTTTACCCTGTAGAAGTTGAATTGTAAGCTAGTTCAAATTGAATGGTTGCAGCTCTGCATTGAACTTTTAAACTGGTCAGACCATAGATTTTCATTCTTACTGATATATCTATTATTACCTATTCTACCAATTAACTTACAGAAATAATTAACCAAATTTTACTAAATCCTTACGTGAATCGATTTACACGAAATCCGTTTTGTAAATGACGCAGAAAATTCATGCATACAGGCGTACCGTAGCAGCCCCAAATTATGTAAAGAAACGTGCGTCAGGCGGAATAAACTCGTGAAGAAGAATCTTTTTAATTAGAAATAGCATTGAGGGTAGAAGATAAATAATGATGATGGAGAGTGGCGCTCATCAACATCAAAATATCACAGATTTTTTATTCTATCACAGAAGATATTTGACGGTCAGCCAGACAGTCTACCACGTCTTTGTTTGGCTCGATATTAGCCTCAATTAGAAAAACTGTCACCTAGCAAATTTTTTTTTAATCTATTTTATTATTTGGGATTTTTGTCCACACGGACATGTTAATCCCATCGTATCATGTACCTAGTTTAACTTTATCAACAGTATAAAGAAATAATTAGAATAAAGAGAGCGTCACTGGTGAAGGAGAGTTACCAGAGTACAAAATTTATTTGAGAGTTCTGTTTTTGGATTTCACAAAATAGCCTGAATTATACCTACATCTAATGCGTTTAATTTATAATCCTTCATCAATGATTCTCTCTCATCTTTGTTCTTGACACAATCCATCAGCAAATGTTGTACATCCTCCATTCTATTACACACAAGGCAGTTTGGTGATTGCCTAGCAACTTTGAAAGTCAAAGCTGAAGTTACTACCGGAGGAATCCGCATTCAATAGTTAAGAACTAGAAAGAAGCATTGAGTTTCTATATTGAGGTCTGACTATTTTATGAAGCTTGAAGCTTTAAGCTCCTTAAAGAAGTAACTGGGGGCCTACCCCCATCTTTTACAAAACAACCTTATTGCAATACTGTTTTGTTTCCAGCATATAATAACCTTATTTATATTCGTACCATGACCTCTACCAAACACTATTGTTATATGATTGTTATATTGCTGCTAAGAACGAATGATTTTTGAGAATTTGTCTATGGGCTCATTAAAGATGAAAAGAAATAACGCTATGGGCCTAAGCAACTTTCTCTCTCTTAACAATTCTCATCTCCGTCACTCATCCATACTCTCTCGCTCTTTCAAACAACCTTATTCTTCTTTTCGTACCATGATGTCCCTAAAACAAGCTTATTTTATGCATGAAAACAACCTTGTTTATTTACCATAATGGTTCATTCAATTCGTACCATGAGCTATTTTTTATAAGCTTTTGACAATTAACATTATTGTTTTAATGTCAAATTTAGCAATCTTATATACGTTGTATTTACAAGCTGAAAATAACATTGTTTTCCAAATTTATGTTATAAAAATCTGTTATAGTGTCATATAAAGTAATTATATCGAATTTATTTACTTATAGAATGAATATATCGGGATTCCGAGATCAGGTATCATCCCAAAATAATATAACCGATTGTTTATAAAGTTTTTAATTGCACTTGTCGTTCACTACACAACTATGCATCTACGTTAGTAATATCTCAGGTAATATCGATCCCTCGACCCTTAGCCTTAAGATTTATTTAGATAAAGCGGAGCTTTAAATAGCGTGTTTATATATTTAGTGACTTTTCATTTAGGTACCACCCACTATTAATATCCTGTTTTCATTATAACCAACGTACATCGAATGACCCCAGATTAATCCATAAAATTAACTTTCCTGCAGTGTTAGTACACAGAGTAGTCCCTGTGTTCCTGGAATCCAAACTACCTAGATTCTCTGGCAAATTTTCTAAAATTGGTCGTAACCTACATTAGCCTGGATGGAATATATTATTGTCAACAGACGGACAGACGACAGACTTATAATAATCTATAAAGATAATCATTTTAACCATCTAATGTAGTAAAATATTAATTAAGTATTATATATTTGTATTGAAAACTCAACTCACAACAATCTGCTATACTGTTGCAGAGCAGATGTAACCGTGTGGGAAATTCTAAAATACACATCCATTGGACCTAACTTTCTGTAGCCTTTGTGGCTGTGGATAGAACCGTTGGGGTCTGAAGCTCGCTGATTTGCTCACACATTATCATCAAAACCTCGGCAAACCGGTTGGTGGGGAGCTTTTTGTGACAACGCATTAGCTTGGATATCCAAAGAGGAAACACTGCCAATAACGAGCTTGAACCTGGAACCTTGTCGATGATCGACAACAGCGGCAAATATTTATATACCTACATACACATAATATGTTTAATTCCAAGACCTGCAACTACAGTAGGATTCCCGTCAATAACACAATGAATAAAAACACGAAAGTATTATGTACAGTCGAGGACAAAAATAAGTATACACCACCAAGCCACATAAAAAGTAGCCGTTTACATTATCATAGATATGGGAACACACAGAAGTTCAAAAATAAGTATACACTGATGGACAATTATGTATGTAAACAACAAGTTCAATAATATATATCCATGTATCAAATCATAAATTTGTGAACAACCAAAATATCATAAATATGTATTCAACATTACAGTCAAAAATATGTAAACTCATTGCAGTCAAGGCCTTCATAGAATTTTATTGAAGAACGGTAGGTACTTGAAAAAAGTTTTGAAAAAAATCAATAATTTTGCGTGCGTCCGTTGGTAGTTTCGCGCTCGCGATGTTGTCAGCTCGTGCGCAAGCTGGCTGGCAACGTCGCCTACCGCATGAAGTGATCAAGTCGTTGAGAAAGGTAATGTTATTGTCGCTCCATTCACTATGCAATTTCAACGATTCGTCGTGAAATATTTATTCATGATTACTATTTCAAATATTTTGAATTAGGTACGTAGCCGTAGCCATGTTTGGGTTTGTTGGAATTGTCGTGAGATGAACTTTGGCCATATATGGTTTTCAGGGTCTGATGATGGAGTAGGAGGGTGGAGACTGGAACTCCATAACGGAGCAACGTATCTCAGCTGTGTTTGGGGTTGTTGGAATTGTCGTGAAATGAACTTTGACCATCTATGGTTTTCAGGGTCTGATGATGGAGTAGAAGAGTGGACACTGGAACTTCATAACGAAGCAACTTATCCTAGCCGTGTTTGGGGTTGTTGGGATTGTCGTGAGATAAACTTTTACCATATATGGTTTTCATGGTCTGATGATGGAGTAGGAGTGTGGGCACTAGAACTCTATAGCAGGACAGTGTATCCTAGCCGTGTTTGGGATTGTTAGAGTTTTCGTGAGATGATCTTTGACCATATATGGTTTTTAGGGTCTGATGATGGAGTAGGAGGATGGACACTGGAACTCCGTAGCGGAGCAACGTATCCTAGCCGTGTTTGGTGTTGTTGGAATTTTCGTGAGATGAACTTTGACTATATATGGTTTTTAGGGTCCGAGAAGAAATGTAGGCACTGGAATCCCACATTTTTTGGTGTTCTTCGAATTGTCTTGAGATGACATTTGACTACACAACGTGTAACGGAATGGGTATATCTTTCTAAAAGGGGTGAACGAAGACTACATCAGGTATAGACTCTCTATAAAAAGTTTCAGCTCAAAATAAATTACTCAAATATTCATAACAAAATGTTTGCTTCCAAGTTTATTGAATTAAAATCATAACCAACGTCACCGCTCAATGATCATTATTTTTTCACGCCACTTACTTAAGTACCTAACTGTTCTGAGCGTCGACACGCACACAACAGTGTGTCAGCTCTGTCGGCCGTTTGCACCCACACGACAAAAGTAACTTAAAATTAAAAAAATGATTTAATGTTGATTGACATCAGTTACAAATGTTACAACGACCGGACTTTTTTTATGTGCTTTTCTCAAAATGTTGAAAAAGTGTCCGCCATGTTGAACTTTTTACATAATGGTCCGATTGCGCTCAAAATCGATATTTGAGAGACCTTTGTGGGTCACAAAACAAGAATCTTTTCTCAAAATGTCAAAAAAGTGTCCGCCATGTTAAAATTTTTAGATACTGGTCCGATTGCTCTCAAAATCGATATTTGAGAGACCTTTGGGTCACAAAACAAGAATCTTTTCTCAAAATGTCAAAAAAGTGTCCGCCATGTTGAACTTTTTAGGTACTGGTCCGATTGCTCTCAAAATCGACATTTGTGAGTCCTTGGGGTCACAAAACAAGAATCTTTTCTCAAAATGTCGAAAAAGTGTCCGCCATGTTGAACTTTTTAGATACTGGTCCGATTGCTCTCAAAATCGATATTTGAGAGACCTTTGGGTCACAAAACAAGAATCTTTTCTCAAAATGTCAAAAAAGTGTCCGCCATGTTGAACTTTTTAGATACTGGTCCGATCGCTCTCAAAATCGATATTTGTGAGTCCTTCGGGTCACAAAACAAGAAACTTTTCTCAGAATTTTGAAAAGGTGTCCGCCATGTTGAACTTTTTAGGTACTGATCCGATTGCTCTCAAAATCGATATTTGTGAGTCCTTCGGGTCACAAAACAAGAATCTTTTCTCAGAATTTTGAAAAGGTGTCCGCCATGTTTAACTTTTTAGGTACTGATCCGATTGCTCTCAAAATCGATATTTGTGAGTCCTTCGGGTCACAAAACAAGAATCTTTTCTCAGAATTTTGAAAAGGTGTCCGCCATGTTGAACTTTTTAGGTACTGATCCGATTGCTCTCAAAATCGATATTTGTGAGTCCTTCGGGTCACAAAACAAGAATCTTTTCTCAAAATGTCGAAAAAGTGTCCGCCATGTTGAACTTTTTAGATACTGGTCCGATCGCTCTCAAAATCAATATTTGTGAGTCCTTCGGGTCACAAAACAAGAAACTTTTCTCAGAATTTTGAAAAGGTGTCCGCTATGTTGAACTTTTTAGGTACTGATCCGATTGCTCTCAAAATCGATATTTGTGAGTCCTTCGGGTCACAAAACAAGAATCTTTTCTCATAATGTTGAAAAAGTGTCCACCATGTAGATTTTTTTAGATACCGGTCTGATTGCTCTTAAAAGCGATATTTGAGAGACATTTCCTTCCTTGGTGTCACCAGTATCTAAAAGGTTCATAAGCCGGACACTTTTTCGACATTTTGAGAAAAGATTCTTGTTTTGTGACCCCAAGATCTCTCAAATATCGAATTTGAGAGCAATCGGACCAGTATCTAAAAAGTTCAACATGGCGGACACTTTTTCGACATTTTGAGAAAAGATTCTTGTTTTGTGACCCCAAGGACTCACAAATATCTATTTTGAGAGCAATCGGACCCGTACCTAAAAAGTTCAACATGGCGGACACTTTTTGACATTTTGAGAAAAGATTCTTGTTTTGTGACCCAAAGGTCTCTCAAATATCGATTTTGAGAGCAATCGGACCAGTATCTAAAAAGTTCAACATGGCGGACACTTTTTCGACATTTTGAGAAAAGATTCTTGTTTTGTGACCCCAAGGACTCACAAATATCGATTTTGAGAGCAATCGGACCAGTACCTAAAAAGTTCAACATGGCGGACACTTTCTTGACATTTTGAGAAAAGATTCTTGTTTAGTGACCCAAAGGTCTCTCAAATATCGATTTTGAGAGCAATCGGACCAGTATCTAAAAAGTTCAAGATGGCGGACAGTTTTTCAACATTTTGAGAAAAGATTCTTGTTTTGTGATCCCAATGTCTCTCAAATATCTATTTTGAGAGCAATCGGAACAGTATCTGAAAAGTTTAACATGGCAAACACTTTTTAAAGATCTATATTCTATTGCTATCTAAGCTTGCCGCGTTTCTTTTTTTTTTTTTTTTAAATTAAATGGGCTTGCGTTTGGCCACTGACCCGCCCAGAATTGAATCTGCCGACTGAGATTGAAAAGTATATTCAAATTAAAAGTGAAATTTAAGAAGCAAATGACGTCATGACCTGGTCTAAAGACATTACAGAACGTAAATATTTAATCATGTGTGCAGCGATACTACATAATATATTAATGAATGTTTGTGTCATATACAGTGTCATCATTGCTCAGATGGTTGTATACATATTTTTGGCACATTGAGTGGTAACAATTTTATGCATCTTTTATGAATACATATTTTTGTTTTATCTAATGTTTACAAATTTATGATCGTGTCGGGTACATATTTATGTTTTCTATATTGTTTACATATTTTTGAGCATTTGGATGAGTACAAATTAATGGAGCTTTTTATGATTACTTATTTTTTATAATGATAAGTGTATACATATCTTTGTCTTCGACTGTACCTACATTCTTTATTCACATAAGTTTAATGAGAGTAAGATAATTATACACAATATAAGTATGGCATTAAACAATCTTGCAGATACAGATTCAAACTTTATTTCAGCGTTTATAGGTTCTTAGACTTCACTTTAGACCAGCCTCTCCATTTCTACGTACACTTTTTTGAGAGTACTCCTTCGCTTGTAGATATCGATTGAAGGCGGTATTTTTGGTCTGTTTGTATTTAACCATTTCTACCTGCTGACTGGATCTCTGGCGAACTCTTCGGCTACAACTCTACAAAATGAATTGCAACATTTGTGCAACTTACAAATGTTTGTAACCATGACATCTTAAATTTCATGCACTGAATATTACTGTCGAATATACTATTAAGATGTTTCCATATTGATTGCACTTTGTTTGTTATTAAATTACATAAACAAATGTATTCATAAAATAATAACTAAATATCTTGGATATATTTATAAGACATTTGAGTATGACAAGAATGACAGGTAAATATTTTGTTCCGATTCATTTCATTTGATAATCTAGAGTCGGCAGTCTATATATTTTTTCAATTAATTTCCTTACTCTTCATAATAACATTTTAAAATATTTGTATGCATTTTATAGAAATTACTCGAAAATATTATATTCTTTTAGTTACTTATACTTTAAAATTAGTTTAATTTAATACTTTGCTAAAAAATGAAGAACCTCAAATCATTTCGGTCCAACGTGTGAAAGAAATGGCACTATACAGTTAATATATCGTTATTTCTTTTTATCTTTTATCAGGTTGTAGCAAGCCATAGACAAATTCTTACAAATCATTCATTCTTTCTCGGCACTTAGCAATGTTATATCAATGTTGAACGATTGAGCTCATGGTACGAATCAAAGTAATATTATTATAAGGTGAAAACAAAACAGTCTGGCAATAAGGTTATTTTGTGAGAGAAGATGATGGCCCTATAGGATGGAACGGGACAAAAAAAAAACTTGTCAATTGTGACGCACGAATTTTGAAACTCAATGTGCCCTGTTGCACTACATATTTTGAAATAATACAAATATTTATTTTATGTATATCGACTTTTATATTACTTGAATTAATATTACTTAGGTCAATATGAAAACAAGGCAAGGGGCCGCCGTTCAATAGTGATATTCAGTGAATGAAATTTAATATGGCATGGTTACAAACAGAAGTAATTCAAGTATTATTTTATTCATTTTGCAGTGAAGAATTCGCCGGAATTCAAAGTAACTACTCTAAGAAATGTGCTGGAGAGAAATAGGTACCTAATCCTCAACTAGCAAAGCAATGGAGCACTTCTTGGTCATTACAAAAACTGAGACAAAGTTCATACATAAATATATACCTAGGTAGGTTTATATTTATGTATGGCACTTCAGTCTTAATACCTATAGTCTAGGCAGGTACCTATTGTCTTTAAATTATATAAATAAAGAATTTACCACAGGAATCAACACATATTTTTATTTATTACCTTTTGTCAGGAATGCTACTGTAGTTGCAGGTCATACAATGAAACATTATGTGTATTTAGGTATATAAACGTTTATGAATACAGTACAATCACAGTAAAGCTTAATCTATACGATATTAAATATTTACAACAAATAAATGAAATACAATCTAGCACTCCTATATACATTTTCCTCTAGGCTGCCGTAGATTATCGACAAGGTTCCCAACAGGCTAGCCAAGCTAATGCGCGAAAAAGCTCCCCGCCCGAGGCCTCGATTATTTTGGTGACAATATGCGAGCCACTCGGTGAGCTTCAAACCAGCTTCAAACCCATACGGTCGTATGGTTTCGATAGCAAATGGCATTTTGGTCCATTGCATGCGAAAGTGTTGATTCCTCACGTAGCATAGATGCATACCACGTCGCTTTCGTGTATCTATTATTGGCTTCTTTGGTATTTGCTTCCAAAAACACAAATAGTTCATATTCATTTGCCATCTTGAAATGCTAGATGGCAAAAGCTAGAAGGCTAGAGATACACAATTAATTCAATAAGTTAAATAAATACGATCTACTGACTTTATATCACTATAATAATAGATATTTTTATCATAAATTTGGATAATTCGTCGCGTATATAATGTTATATTTTGATTGATATATGCAATTGACATAAAAACCATAATGCTAGTTGTCAAAAGACACATCATGGTACGATTTGAATGAACGATTAGAGGTGACGTCATCAAACCTGCTAACAAAACAATATTGTTTTATGCCTATAATAAGCTTATTTTTAAGGATGTCATGGTACGAAAACGCAAAATAAGGTTATTTTAACCTTGTTTTAAGAGCTTGTGGTAGGCCCCCTGACCTTCTAAGTCTGCATGTCACAAACACACACTTCATTTGTTTACACGTGCCATATAAAATGTCCATAAAATCAGTTCTGTTGGCATATAAAACACAATAATAACATTATATTAATGCAATGTAATAAAATGAAATTGCTCTAGTGAGAGCAATAATTATTGTGGATATAGATTTTAACTGGATGCAATATAAAGTGGATGTACGGGAAGAGTAAGAGTGAAAAAGAGACAGATGGATTCTGTACAAGATGATATGAGTAGGAAAGGAGTGAAGGATAAAAAGGTCGAATGGAAGAAATGTATACGGGGTGGATTTGTACCATCCCGTCCGATCCACCCCGTATATTGCGCCGACTACAATAAATAAAAAACAGAGAAGAGAGATGATGCAATAAGTTAAAGAAGTTTCAGGTTTTTATTGTTGATGCCAATTTCTTTCATCAGCTTCTTACACGCCGCTTGGTCTAAGTTGCAGTAGTAATCAATCTCAATTGTTAAAATTATATCATAAAGCCCATCACATACGTAGCTATAATATTTAAATAAATAAATAAATATCCTGGGACATTCCTCACACACGGTCATCTCATTATTATTATATTATTTATTTATTTAAAATTAATCATTAAAGAAATACAGGCCAAAAAGGAAGCTAAGCAATATTGCTAACGCAATTCATTTTTGGAATTGAAAGCAGATCTTATGCAATTCATCAATTCCAAATCTTTTAATGAATTGAATTGTATATAATGAGTAACTATTTTACCAAAAAATATTGGAATAACTTAGGATCTGCCGAGAATTCGAAATTTTTTATTGCGTAGCAATATTGCTTTAGCTTCCTTTTTAGCCCCCCAGGTATGCTATGAGTAGGAGTATTCTAAGTCGTTATTTAAAAAAAAAATTGTAACATTTTATTAGAAAGTGCACGACCACTTCCACAAAGCCAGTATCTCCGGCTTAATTTTACGAGACACATAAACATGCGCGTGAGTTTCCGGATTTAACGCGAACATGTCAAGGTTGCGCCGGCGCAGTTTGTTGCAGATGATGCACACACTGATGTATTAATACTTGGATATAGTGTTCTTGGATGTTTAACATATTGTTTTTGTTGATAACTTGTTGATCTGTGAAGCTGTTCTAACTGCAAATACATCATTATTGCCATAATCGGATATTGCTATTGCGTGAGAAAATTAAATATATATAAATATCCCGGGACATTCCTCACTCACGGTCATCTGATCCCAAACTAAGCAGAGCTTGTACTATGGAAACCAGATAATTGATTATAATACATATGCTACTTTTTGTTTTTTAAATACATACCCAGACTCGGGACATACAGATATGTTCATGTACACAAATGCATGTCCTGTGTGGGAATCGAACCCACGGCCGATGCGGCGCGGTAGGCGGAATCTTAAACCAGAGTCTTAACCAACCGCGCCAGCTGGCCCCTTAAAATTGTTAATACTTATAGACGTAGTAAGTATTTATATACTCTGAACTTATAGATTTCACGGGATTCAGACTATGCACAATGTATGCATGGGTCCAATATTTTTTGGGTAGGTTCCTAGTACCTAGCTTGTAATGCCAAGGTCGTGGGTTCAAATCGTACAATGAGCTTGAGCTTTCGTTGAAGGAAAACATAATTCAAAGGTGAAGGAAATCATCATTTCTGATGAAACATAGGATTTTGTTATATTATGTTAAAATAGTGAAAGAACATTGGTGTTAAGCGCATTCCTCTTTTTTCACATCTTTTATATTATACAGGTTTAATTTTTCACCTGAAACGCTAATTAATATCAACCATTTAACCCGGAGTTACATACCCGGGTGGTACGTCATTTTAAGTACCCATAACTACGAACAATTTTTACTATGGGACCAACTGAAATAGCGAATGAAAAATCAACGTTATCACACATTTTGATCAAGTAACACGCCAGTAAACTCTACCATTAAAAGGATATAATAGTTTTTAATACATTGAAAGTTTAATGCAAAGTTATTTCAACCACAAATCTATATATATAAAATTCAAAGTCCTGACTGACTGACTAACTGATATATCAATGCACAGCCTAAATCACTGGTCCTAGAGACATGACATTTTGAGGAGAAAGGGTTTTTCGAAATTCCATCCCTAATGGGGTAAAACAGGGGATACTTAATACTCAATACTCAAGATGAAAGTTTGTATGAAAGTCTGTCAGTGTCGAAGCTAGGATCTTCAAATTTTGTGTTTAGGCTGAAGATTGAAAATTAATTTATACGTGTCTCAGCGTTTTTAATAATTCCAACCTCGAAGCGGGATGAAGTTGTTTTGTTTTGTTTTCTTTTATTGTTGTAGAAAAATATGTCATTTGTTTCCTGTAGGCCACGCGGGCGAAGCCGCGAGCAGAAGCTAGTGGTACATAAATTAACTTCACAATGCAAGTAGAAATTACGCGTACAAAAGTGCGTGGGCCGCTGCAGCGACGCATCGCTCCGTCGCTTCCGTGTGTGACTTGCTTTATACGCGTACCAAAGTGCGTGGGCCGCTGCAGCGACGCATCTCTCCGTCGCCTTCCGTGTGTGACTTGCTTTATCTTTAATATTGTGGTCATTACATTTCATATTCATTGTAATAAAATTTTATTTGGAAACGCCTCTTTTGGTATGAGTAATACGTACAAGGTTTTGGTAGGCTATATTCATCATAATTTTTTTAGGGTTCCGTAGCCAAATGGCAAAAAACGGAACCCTTATAGATTCGTCATGTCTGTCTGTCTGTCTGTCTGTCTGTCCGTATGTCACAGCCATTTTTTTCCGAAACTATAATGTTGAAACTTGGTAAGTAGATGTATTCTGTGAACCGCATTAAGATTTACACACAAAAATAGAAAAAAAAACAATAAATTTTGGGGGTTCCCCATACTTAGAACTGAAACTAAATTTTTTTTTTAATAAAACCCATACGTTTGTATAGTGTGCGTGTCTATGGATAGGTCTTCAAAAATGATATTGAGGTTTCTAATATAATTTTTTTCTAAACTGAATAGTTTGCGCGAGAGACACTTCCAAAGTGGTAAAATGTGTGTCCCCCCCTGTAACTTCTAAAATAAGGGAATGATAAAACTAAAAAAAATATATGATGCACATTACCATGCAAACTTCCACCGAAAATTGGTTTGAACGAGATCTAGTAAGTAATTTTTATTTAATACGTCATAAATTGGAATTCATATCAAATACTCAGGTCTATACTATCATTTACCTACTTATATAACTACAAGTTTGTACACAACCCTCGGTGCGCGAATCTGACTCGCAATTGGCCAGTTTTAATGTATTAACAACCGATGAAAGAAGTGGGTGGACGCGTCAGAGGATTAATGATCGGTGTATATCGATAAGTCAGAAAAAGTCTCTTGACTCTTGGCCTGAACGCATTAGGAATTTGGTTTTTTTCAGTACACGAAGTCAAGTCTGAAATCGTTGAAGATTTATTTTTTGCTATGAATCGGATAGCGTTTGAACACAATTCTACCGTGTTAATGTCGTAAAGTTAGTGAAGTTATTTTTATCAAATGAATTTTTTCCTATCACTTGTCTGTAATTTATTCAGTTTTTAAGCTTTGAATTACTTAAGAGGAATGCTAGTTGCGTTTGTTCCGTACAAACGTAATCCTCAGTTTCCTCTCTGGATAATGACACTAGAGCAATGATTATTTTAACATGCAATCTGTAGGTAGCACTGTATGTCCCTCGGTTGTGTTTATCTTCATAAATTGATTATTATAAGAATTAGGAGCCTTCTAAAATCATTAAAACTTACCATTTTTAACGCCTTTATCAGTCGTCCAGCGAACTTTGACGAATATAAAACAACAAAGGAAAACCGACAGACATAGCCAAAGCCCTTCTTATTTTGATTCTTGTTTTTTTTTATCGATCCCGTTTTAGATGAGAAAACCTGGGATTACGAAATAGCGATTTCGTCTAATTTAAATAGGTATTATCGGTCCAAGCTGTAGTTGTCTCTATCGCCTGGCGGGATAGCTCGGGCATAGCGCGACAGCAATAGATATGCCATCCTTTCTTAAGAAGCGTGATGCTACTGATTTTTCTTTAACTGGCTCAACTGCTTGACCGCTGTTCGCTGTTCTAGGTGGAGATGCTTTGAGACTTAGATTTTTTGATTTTCAACTCTCAGCCTGCAAGTGCTGCACTATCCTATTACCTACTAATGTACCTACCACCATGGCTATGGTTTTCTCCCGATGCTATATTTTAGCGAAAGCTCATGCTCATTGTATAATCCTCACACGACCATCGTCATGGCATATGGCGTCACTACGCCTCGGAAGGCACCTTCTGATGGTAAGCGGTTACCGAAGCCATATAGCTTGCAACACACGGGGCAACACTCACGCATTACCTATAGTACATAGCCCCCTGCAAGTTGTTCGTAAACAATATAATATATGACGGAGTAAACATGTATGGACACCACAAAATATTGCGCATACTTTGCGAATGCAAAATCGCCTGTGGCAGCCTAAAAACCCGTATTTTCGAATACGTCAATATGGATTTGATACACAAATAAGATCTGTGTCGACTGCATACATAAACGCATTCGGTCGCCGAACTCGGAATGTACTATTACCATTTTATACATACCATACTGTGTGCTTTATTTTAATTATGTCAAGAAAAATATGTAAATTATTATTATTATTATTTTGACTGCATATGAATAGTGTAAATGATAAAAAAATTGTTACAATTAAAAAGGTAAGTAGCTCCCTACCTACTTCATACACAGAGTGACCGACATTCTCGAAACTAATGACAGATAGCCCCTAAAATCTTTATTAAATATAAGTAATTTTCAGGATTCCTTAATGAAATTATAGTCGTAACAGTACTTTAATACAGAGAGATAGGTACAGTCGAGGACAGAAAATGTTTATCACTTTTCAAAGTCGATTCCATCTCATACCGCGCGCAATAAGGTTTAATATGTCAACAATCCACGTCTGTCAATAGTATTTTTATTTCGGGTCAACCTTATGAAACAGAAATGTGCAAGCGATTATAGACCGTAAGGTGGTAAATATTTTTTGTCCGAGACTGTACAAACGACTCACACTTAGCCGTTTAAAAAAAAACATCAATATGCTTAAACACAATTGCACAGAAAGCATAACCAATAGCCAAAAGAAAAATCCATAAAGGTTAGAAGCTAGCTTTAGAATTTTCCGACATCTTTTTACCTGAAAGCCTCATACAATGCATCATAAAGCATCGTCCAGGGGGCTTACCACAAGTTTTTAAAACAAGGTTAAAATAACCTGAGCTCCCCGCCGTGGTTTTCCCAATGGAGTATGGGGTTCTTCAAAAGGGGTGTGAAGAGATTTCTGCAGGGTCGGCAGCGCGCGCGTGATACCCCTGGTGTTGCAAGCGTCCATAGGCTACGGTAACCGCTTACCATCAGGCGGGCCGTATGCTTGTTTGCCACCTAAGTGGTATAAAAAAAAAAAAACCTTATTTGTCTTTTGTCCCTCTTTGACATCCGGCGTCAAAATAGGACAAAAGACAAATAAGGTTATTTTAACCTTGTTCAGGGTCTTGGATATATTGGATGTTGGTCGGAGCGTTGACTTCACCAGACGTCACCTCCAGTTACATGTTCATGTTCCTTATAAAATTCAAGTAATATTCAAAATTCTATATATTTAAAAGGTTTATTATTTTTTGCTTTTCAGTTTTTTCGGTGGTAATTTTTTAGGAGCTTGTGGTAGGCCCCCTGTGGCCTGTCCAATTAAATTCCTAGCCTGCTTTTCGATAACCTCTTCCCAATCTGATTATAATAATATCTTGGTAACGAGTGAAAGTTAATGTATATGAAGAGTGTATTGTGTATGTCACTTGCTTGTCTTGTCTTGTTAATTTGTTTACTCGTGTTATTAGCGATGGAAAGTGCGGTTCTGTTCGTGTTTGACATTTGGATTTTGAAATGTTTTTTGTTGAATTTTTTTTTGTTTATTTGGTTTAACAGTTGACGTGGCCCATGTTTTCCTTTTCTGGATTTACATTTTATGGATAGATGGATGTCACCTGCAAGAATCGTGCAAACACGACCACAATACATGAAATCAGCGTTAGGGTTTTTTTGACTATATTTTTAACCGACTTCAAAAAAAGGAGGAGGTTCTCAATTCGATTGTATTTTTTTTATGTTTGTTACCTCATAACTCCGTCATTTATTAACCGATTTGGATAATTCTTTAATATTTTATTTTTCTTTTATAATTTTTTGTCTGGAAGGGTACACTTCCCGTTTGGTCTCATTGCCAACAGATCAGGATTTGAATACTTTTTAGTGTACTTTGAAGTCGGTTTAAGTTTTTTGTAAAACAGTCCAATTATTGTTTAATCATAATAATGGTTTGAACTTTTATGGTAATTTCTATATGGATTTTGTAATATAATTTATTATGTATTTTTAATAATAAATACCTATTTAATTGTGCAACTATATAACGGGTGAATACGACAACAGAATATTAATAAATTTAGTCGCAAAAAAAAATACATTTACAAAAATGTACCTTTTGTATGAAAAGCTGTATTTTTTTTTGCTATTTCGTAGTTGGTCCCATTGTAAAAGTTGATCGTATACATGAGTACTTTACGTGGTTTAATTTAATGTCGCATTGTCGTATCCACCCCATATACTAATCTATACTATACTAATAAAATAATAAAGCGGAAGTTTTTTTTTGTTTTAAAGACTTCCAGTCGGATTCGAAAAATTCTCACTTATAGGAAGCTATATTATCTCTGAGTATTATAAGCTACTTATAATACTCGGGTTCACACGGCTGTAATCGCGTGTGAAACAGATAGCAATTCAATAAAATTCACAAAAAAATATTTAGATAATTTCCTTGAACGTACTTACTTACGCTCGAACAAACGCACCGATAAAAGAAATAAACATCTATTCCGCCCAAATAAATAAAAAAAAGGTTCAATAAATAAAACATAGTATTGAAGTATATCAGCGTAGCGTGCGGTTGAACTAAATGAATAATTCACCGAATAATCGCCGTGAAAAGATCAAAGTGGACCTGCGAATGTGTAATATGAAATACGGTATTTTTATGGGGTCTTGTCTAACTGTCCATCATTTGAACACCGTTCATTTTTATGTTTTGATATGTGGGAGCTATGGCTGATTCAATTTATCAGGGGTAATTACGTTCGACACGATAACTATAGTCACATAGCCTCTCAAGTTGCGTGCAAATGGCTGCGCAGAAGCACCTTTCTATGCGTGAAATCGAAAAGTTTAAATTTAAGCCATTTTGCTACTAAAAGTACGGTAGTACTTTTTAGTAGTTAGTAAGAAACGCTCAGATGAAACTGTTTTTTTCTAGCATAGCATAAATCATTGTGATCAAGATAACTATGTTCTTGGCCAGTGTTGGATCCAGGATTTCGGTTTGAAGGGTCAGAGGGGATTGATCTAACTGAAAAAGTCTTTATCAAGATTTGTCGGGGGATCCAGATGCTTTGAGGATCCCCTGGATCCACTACTTTAATAAGCCTTTATGCTAATTTAAAATAGTATAAACAGGCCGAGCCACGGAATGAATATTAAAATCTCAAATATTCCCAATAATAAATAGTGCTAATAATTATTTTACGATACATGCTATAGGCTCAGAGGCTCTACCGCGTAACTTTGGTGGTAATCGTAACGAACACGATTAATGAATTTCATCCAATCAGGACCCAAAAATGGTCTTCGTCGCGTAGTACCGCGTGCGCGTCATTGGATGAAATAATTAATGGGGTTCGTTACGAATTCCCACCAAAGTTACGCGGTAGAGCCCCTGAAGGCTTTAATTGTTTATTTTTGACTCAAAACCGACATAAACTTTGCCTATTTTTTGTCGAAGAAAAAAAACATAAATCCGAGACCACCCATTCAATATTCGTTAGAATTCGTGTTACTAAACAGTTTAAAAGAAATTACCGCGTTTCGTATGGCCATCAGCATAGCCGACGCAAATTGGCGCCAATAAAAACAGCCTTTATATTATGCGTAATTTAAAACAATTTAACAATACGAGGAGCGAAGCGGATTGCGGATTTCACAACCCAGTTGCGTCAAACGCCTCACAAATGATATACTCTGAAGTGCATTGTCATATCCTGAATATCGCATCAGAGACACGCCGTGGACATACGACACTATATTGCGTACCGAAACGTGGCTTTTTTTGTAAAAATTTTATAGCATTGGCATATCTCAGAGAGGTAGAGCGTAGAGTTTATTCGCTCAAAGAGCAGCTCGACTGGGGTAGTACCTTAGAATACCGCAGCCAAATAACTTTATGTTGTGTGAAGTTGTGTTCCTGCGCGTGAGTAAGGTCGCCAGAGCTCATAGGGAAGGGGGGAAAGGTCGGTAATGCGTGAGCGATGCTTCGTGTGTTGCAAGCGTCCATAATGGCTACGGTAATCGCTTACCATCAGGCGGGCCGTATGCTTGTTTATCGACTTAGCCGTATAAAAAAAATAGGTAATATAATATATAATAAAAGAATAGGCCTTCTTCCCTACTTCTCTTTTGAAAAGAGCCTAGGTAGAGCGTAACTTTACCATTTTATAATATTAGTGTAGACCATAGAGATGAATAATTATAGATAGAATATGTATATCTCTATGGTGTACTTTATAAGAAAACCTCATAGCGCGCGCTCGCAATATGTAACGGTATGTTTCCAGGCCTAATTAGGCACTCTCGTTTCATCTTACTTTGTCACTTTGTTCGCGGAAAAATGCAGTGAAACAAAGGAAAATTGTGGCAAAGGACGATATTATACATTCCGATGTGCGAGCGCAGCGAACAGTATTGTGTTTGACTCATACTCATGGTAATTATCATAACTACCTGTGAGAGATCACTGACACATATTAGGTCATTTGCTTTTTACCCAATCGGGGGAATTAGAGGAGAGTACACAGTACAAACAATAGTTACAAAACAAAATCTCGTTTAGTCAGAGCCTTAATACTCCCGACCTTCTTCTATGGAGTGGAGACGTGGACAAACCGAGCAAGAGAGAGACCGAGCATAGATGCATTCGAAATGTGGTGCTGGAGGCGAATACTACGTAGTATCATGGATGGCCAAACGCACAAATGTAACTATTGTGTCCCAACTCGGCATTAAGACCCGACTGTCCACCACATGTCTGCAACGTGTGCTTTCATATTGCGGCCATATAATGAGAAAAGGGGATGACAGCCTTGAAAAGCTGGTCATTGTTGGCAATACCGAAGGCAAGAGAACACGAGGCCGGTCGCCAACACGATGGTCGGACTAAGTGAAAGAAGCTACCTCCTCTTCTAAATTCTACCAAGTGTTGAGGGCTCCTTCGGACCGGAATCGATGGAGCAAGTTTGTCCGTTTAAGGGGTTCCAGTGACCACGATCCTCAGAAATGAGGGACCGACTGAAGAAGAAGAGAGGAGAGTACCTACTGACTGACTTTTAACTTGTCGGAAAAAATAAAGTATGACTTTGGTTCAATATGTTGAGGTGAAGATTGGATGGCAAAAAATACGGTTATTGTTATATATTTAGTTCGCCAAAAAGCAGGCAAACAATATTTAATAAACTCGCTGACCGGCGCGACTTCGTTCGCGTAGTGCTACCCTACCCTATCCTATTACCAGTCGGTATTCAAATCGCGAAATGAAGCGCTCGTGGTGTAGCATGATTTGCCGTTCTTAATCGATCGGCGAAGTTAAGCTACGTCTGTCGTGGTCGGTACCTGGATGGGTGACCGCCTAGTGGTATTTCAAATCGAGCGTTTCCGTGCTTCGGAAGGCACGTAAAGCCGTTGGTCCCGGTTATCACTTAATTGTGATAGTCGTTAAGCTAGTTGGATGCCTCCTAGGCGGCTTGAAAAATTCCAACAGTAGGACCACTAGCCTACCTCCACCAATCCGCAGTGGGCATGCGTGGTGGAGTATCTGCCAATTCCCTTTCACCCTCATTTGTGAAAGGAGGCCTGTGCTCAGCAGTGGGACATTATAGGCTGATGATGATGATGATGATGATTCAAATCGGTCCAGCCCTTTAGGAGGAATTCAGTGTCATACACACGTGCAGTAAAATTTTATATACAAAGAATAGCAAACTTAAGCAGACCAGCCCCCACAAGCAGCACCTGTTCACAAGTATGACGCGTGTGGCAGCTATGCTGTACCTCTTACTGCATGTCAACATTCTGACATTTGAAGCCATCCAACAACTGAATCTAACATGGATTCAGTTATTGGATGGATTAAAAAACCTACGCTACATCTGTTTTAATAGCACATCACCACAAAACAACAACCATTAGATTCTATATTTCCGTAACAAACTTGTAACTTTAATCACTTCAAAGAAGTAATAAATCATTTTATTTCAGTGCACTCCCCCGAAGTGTCACTGTCCGGTGCGCTTGCGCCGCGCGTCATTATTCACGTGACGGTCTTTGCCCTAATTCTTACAAACAGACAGCGTTCATGCAATTTTATATTTGTTTTGATCTCGTACGTAATTTGGCGTAACATTTCGAGAATACTCTTTTGGGTTTTTGAATGGTAAGATAAAACATTTTATAGCTTTAATATTTGCGTTCATAACTTATGAATTTATGAAGGTAAATAATAATAATATCAATAGTAATAAACCAGACCAACCATCTGGTCCGGCTCTGGTCTTAGTTTTCTTGTCCATGAACATATCTGTCTGTTCTATGTACCTAATGTTAGTACAGCCAATTCTGTTGCTAATCGCACTAAAGTAATTTTAATCACATCACATCTCTTTCTTACACACATTATTGGAAAAGGATAGACAATAACGCTGTCAAATTACTGCCATTTGCGGGTCGTGACCAATTTTGATGGCGACTAGATTCGCGTTGAAAACGAGCAAAATTGAACAAATTTGACAGGGCTAAATTAACTAACAGTGTTGGTAATTTTATTACTTTTATAAGTGCCCTAGCTGGGGCCTACCTTAATGCATGCCTGATGTTAAGCGGTTACCGTAGCTTATAGATGCTTGCTACACCACGGTTATCATTTACGCGTTGCCGACCCTGCAGTATTTTTTTATTAAATGGTCTTACTTTGGCCACTGACCCGCCCATAAGGGAGATGAGGTAATCTAAGCTTACCCAGAGGAAACTTATTCACTCTGGCCTTGAAAGTCCCTTGAAAGAGTCAGGAAACAGACGCCGGAAGAATGTTCCACTCCCTTGCTGTCGCTATAAATTACGACCATCGTTTAGAACTCCATGCATACATATCGTTATTTTGCTGTAACCACGATGATTAATAGAAAGAGTTTCTTAGAAGGATAAAATCAGCTATAGGCTATTTAATAATGAACGAATGTCCTGAGATAGCTCAACAAATTAGCAGCCTCAAGTGACAATATTACATCTGTGAAAGAACGGACAGACAGTGGAACAGACGAG
Source organism: Achlya flavicornis (assembly GCA_947623365.1). Taxonomy (NCBI): domain Eukaryota; kingdom Metazoa; phylum Arthropoda; class Insecta; order Lepidoptera; family Drepanidae; genus Achlya; species Achlya flavicornis. The sequence goes on from OX392484.1 coordinate 13,001,439, forward strand.
TTTTCAAAAGTAGAGACCCCATAGTTTGGGATGGACCAATGACTTCAAAAAAAAGCAGAGACGGTTGGTAAGAAGCCGGGACGAGTATTCCGTTTGCGTTTTGGATGAGGCCTATGTCACTAAGTACCTTAATTAAAGGAAGATGATGATGATGGTATTTTGAATAGTAAAGCTCTTCTTTGCCAAGATATTTTTGAATTTAGAAGCTTAACTTTAGTAAATTAACTTAACTTGATTGCAATGACGTAATGCTACAATATGTAATGGTGCGTCCTTGCTTCGCGAGCACGATTCGCGTAGCGTGGCCGGGCTTGCGAGCCTCGAATGAGCATTCGTAGCGTGCTCGGCTGCGCTCCGCCAGATTGTCAGTTTTTTCACGAACACAGGGATTCCGCATCGCGCTCGTTGTAGGCTCGTTAAGTACGAAATCGCGAGCAACGAACGAATCCTGTTCGTTCGAGGCTTGGCTCGTTGCTCGGTTCGCGTAGCATGGACGCACAATTATGTTTCCGAATGAATCCACATTATTTTTTCGATTTTGAGCCATATAATATTTGCCATCATAAAATACGTTGAAAACGGTATACAAGTAGCAAAAGAAGCAAAAAATCTTAATGTTTGTCATTCTCGAGTCCTGTACAAACTAATTTGTGTACTGCGACGTAACGAGCTCTTTCTAATTGACTCGCCTTTTGAAAGGTAAAAAATTACATTTCAAAAGAGTACTTTATGATTGTCACGTGCTTTTGTGCGAATATTTTTGGTATTACACGGATGATTTAAGAAGTTTAAAGACCTTTAATTTTTGAAGTAACATGGGGTCAACGGCGTTTGTTGCACTGAACATTTGTTAGGGTTATTGTACGTTTTTTACTTATTGTAATTTGTGATACACGATTCCTGATGTTATTGATACTTGCGGTAACGACTGATCTTAATCCTGATATATATGTGGCGACTTGCGCGCCTCCTATTTATTGTCTATTTCATGTACATACAGGCCACAGTATTTTAGTACTGGCTGATTTGTAAAATTAAGAATAATATGATTAATTGTTTGTTTGAAAATATGACAGGAAGTCATTCAATGTCTAGAAGCCTAACTCTTCAGTTTTATAAGAGATTTTGTCTTAAGAAGAAGAGATTTATTTAGTTTTGTATTTTCTTTATAAGAAGCGCTCGTGGCGTAGCATGATTAGCCGTTCTTAATCGATCGGCAAAGTTAAGCTACGTCTGTCGTGGTCGGTACCTGGATGGGTGACCACCTAGTGGTATTTCAAATCGAGCGTTTCCGTGCTTCGGAAGGCACGTAAAGCCGTTGGTCCCGGTTATCACTTAATTGTGATAGTCGTTAAGCTAGTTGGATGCCTCTTAGGCGGCTTGAAAAATTCCAACAGTAGGTTGACCACTAGCCTACCTCCACCAATCCGCAGTGGGCACGCGTGGTGGAGTATCGCCCAGTCCCTTTCACCCTCATTTGTGAAAGGAGGCTGTTCTCAGCAGTGGGACATTATAGGCTGATGATGATGATGATTTATAAGAATGGCTAAATTTCAGTATACCGAAAAGCTAAATCAACTATGTAACTAAGTTGGGAAATACAGTTTCATGTGAACAAATCCACGCAGTTTCATTTTTAGGTTCTCTCAAGTCCCACATATATCATAACACATATAACAGGTGGAGATTTTGAGATGAATTTTTGAGTATTCAGTTTTGGTCCCATAGTACTTGTTCAGCATGACTGACCGAACATAGGTTTCGAAAATATTTCATCTCGAAATCTCCACCCAGTATATAAAATGATTTTTATCACTATATACACACTTCAAGAAGTCATTCAAGGTTACTGAGAGTTGCCAGGGCGAAGACCTGATTCTGGTGACGAACCGATTGGGTAGTTTCTTCCAAATTGAATAACCCTATTCCAATTTCTCTCTTCCATTCAGAATGAGGCACTCTATCGGTACACGATTGTGGTAAACGTAGACTAACACAACATCTGAAAAAAATAAAAAAAATTGAAATAATTGTTTAATAACTTAACTATGTATGAGCTTGTAGTTTAAATTTTGAATAAATATCTACGACTACAATCTAATATGTACAGTCAGTATCAAAAGTAGATGATTACTATAGTACCTTTTCATAATAATCTTCTGAAACTGTCAAAGTTTGTATGAAAAGTGTGGATTGCGTAATGTGACACGGTACTAAAATGTCCAGCTATTTTTGGCGCTGACTGTACTTATCTCCCATTTTAATCCCTGTGGAAGCTAGACAACCTATTTAAAGAATAAATCATCGCCCCATTAAAAATGTAAAGTAAATAACATAAATATTTAACTCTCACCCCATACTCAACAATGAAATCGCATCGTTATTGAAAAAAGCAGGCAAATAAAAATAATAGCCGTTTAACAACAATTTCCTATAGCAATAAACAGCTCATAAATTCAATTACTTAATGCAAAAATTGATTTATGATGCTCAGTGCGGCGAGGCCCGCGAAATAAAATCGCATAGCTTTGACCGAAATCGGCATTTTGCCAAAAAATCTCGACTCTTTGGAAAAAATAAAGCCATTTGTAATTTTAATGGGTAGAAATAATAAGCTGGGGCAATATATCATGGGTATGCCGCTGCATTTGATTTTTCATATGTTTTGGCTGAAAACCTGTATGCGATTGCCAAAAGTTTGGTTAAGATTTACCGAAGGCGTTCGTGGATGTCCTGTGTCGAAACATAATTTTTATTGCACTTATTTTTCGTTCGCCATTTTGAATTATAGCATCGGAAATATCATTGGTAAACCGGGAACAACTCTATATTAATATATCAGCTTTTGATGAATATTTGCAGCTATCAATTATGAAATATAACCGCATATTATTTTTAGATGTCAAAGTAAACATGAGAATATTATTTATTATGATTTAAAAAAAATCTTTGTTATTTATTCGTTTTAAATAAATTTTATTTTGTTATCCTAATCGTGCGTCCATGCTTGGCAAACCGAGCACGAGCCGAGCCTCGACCGAGCACACTGCGAGCACGATTCGCGTAGCGTGGGCTTTCGATTGTCAGTTTTTTCACGAAAAAAGGGATTCGCATCGTGCTCGTTGTAGGCACTTTCGTGGCTCGGCTCGTGCTCGATTCGCGTGTCATGGATGCACCATAATAGACATAATTATTTCAGAAATATAATACATGATTACCTTATATTAGCAATACGAATTGCTAATATTTTACGGTCATTAAAAAATAATTGCGTTGTAATTTTTTTAATTTTTTGTCAGCAACAGAGTTTGTACTGTGGACACTGATCACTGATATACTACGTACCAATACCTACTGTATTTTTTTTACTGTGTATAGGCCGTGTTTGATCACAATCTCACCATGGTGATGGATGATTTGTCCGAGGGTAAGCACTCATAACTCAAAACTTTTAACTCGAGAGGGTAGTCAGCCAGGTCTCCTTCACCGAAAGCTCAAGCTCATTGAAGTATTCGAACCTACGTCCTTTGTACGGCAAAAAACCTAGCTTTAGTCTTTCTCTCACAAATGGAATACCCCTACAAATTCAAATCTATTTATTTTAAACACCAGACAGAGACACAGTGTCTTCCGTGTCGAAAGTTTAAACAAGTGTAACTATCTATCATTATGTGAGCAATTTGTCTGTAACGGCACAAAAGGGTCTGTTTACTTAAACAACTAGTCGATTTGATAAACATTTATTTAGTATTAATGTGTACTATTAGAAAAGAACGTCATCATTTCATTATTGTGAAGAAAAATTGCTGTTATTATGTTAAAAGGTCAATATTCTAATGTAAATTGTAATTATTTGTATCATCATCATCATCAGCCTATAATGTCACACTGCTGAGCACAGGCCACCTTTCACAAATGAGGGTGAAAGGAACTGGGCGATACTCAACGCAACTCGCACCACGCGTGCCTACTGCGGATTGGTGGAGGTAGGCTAGTGGTTAACCTACTGTTTGAATTTTTCAAGCCGCCTAGGAGGCATCCTACTAGCTTAACGACTATCACAATTAAGTGATAACCGCGACCAACGGCTCTACGTGCGTTCTGAAGCACGGAAACGGTCGATTTGAAATACCACTAGGCGGTCACCCATCCAGGTACCGACCACGACAGACGTAGCTTAATTTTGCCGATCGATTAAGAACGGCTAATCATGCTAAAGGATTTCCCGAAATGAGATTTGATGATGATATGATCACGGGCCAAGAAAAGACATTATTTATGAAAATTTCTATAAGTTCCTAATCCACTCCTAGGTCCCTCTTTTCACTACCACTGCTATTTAAATATCCTGGGACATTCCTCACACACGGTCATCTGGTCCCAAACTAAGCAGAGCTTTACTATGGAAACCAGATAACTGATATACTACATACTACTTTTTTTTGTAAATACGTACTTAATATACATAATTACACCAAGACTCAGGGCATACAGACATGTTCATGCACACAAATACATGTCCTGTGTGGGAATCGAATCCACGAACTGCGGCACGATAGGTGGAATCTTAACCAACTGCGCCAACTGGCCCGTCAAACTATACAAATATACTACAGAGAACATTACAACTATTTACAAATTGAAATATTTAGCGTCGGAAACATTTCATCAAAGCTACAAATTATGCATTCATTACATAAATACATTTAAACCGCGCAAGTACGCACATTTTGAAAAGCCCATATATTTTATAACGTCGACGATTTTCAGGATTTCATGACAGCTAGCATTCGTTGTGGTCATTTCGATGGTATTTTACAGTTCAATTTATCATTGAAAGAATGTCTATCAAATTATTCACTGTATACCTTTGGCCAGAAGCGCTCGTGGCGTAGCATGATTAGCCGTTCTTAATCGATCGGCAAAGTTAAGCTACGTCTGTCGTGGTCGGTACCTGGATGGGTGACCGCCTAGTGGTATTTCAAATCGAGCGTTTCCGTGCTTCGGAAGGCATGTAAAGTCGTTGGTCCCGGTTATCACTTAATTGTGTTAGTCGTTAAGCTAGTTGGATGCCGCCTAGGCGGCTTGAAAAATTCCAACAGTAGGTTGACCACTAGCCAACCTCCACCAATCCGCAGTGGGCACGCGTGGTGGAGTATCGCCCAGTCCCTTTCACCCTCATTTGTGAAAGGAGGCCTGTTCTCAGCAGTGGGACATTATAGGCTGATGATGATGATGATGACCTTTTGCCAGTTGTGGGAAGCATTGCGATAGTAAAGCAATATATGTAGGGCCTTATTCATAAAACGCCAGTTAACTAATATAGTCTGTCGGACTCTGTCGTAAATAATGTTACCTTACTATATTATTTCTTTCATCATTCGGTCCCTAATTTCGGAGGATCATGTCACTACGAACAATCTGCCTCCTCGATTCGGTCTGAAGTATCCCTTACCACTTCGTAGAATTTAGAAGATGAGGTGCTTCTTTCACTTGGTCAGACCATCGTGTTGCTGGCGAACGGCCTAGCGTTCGGTGTTGCCAACAATGATCAGCTTTTCAAAGTTGCCATTCCCACTTATATCTGCTCCTGCTCCCTCTTATATGACCACGTGGTGGCGTGGTGGACAGTAGGGTCTTAATGCCGAGTTAGTAGACAATGGTGCCGATTCTGTTGTAAATCGCACTAAACTAATTTTAGTCACATCTCATCTCTTTCTTACGAACATTATTGAAAAAGGATAGAACTTATTGAAAGCTGTCAAATTAATCTTTGCAGTCTTATTTTGCGTGTATTTAGGCGTAACCGAGATAGATGGCGACTAAATTGATATTGAAAACAAGCATTGGACTAATTTGACAGGACTAAATTTCTTACATCATTTTCTTGTTCTTTGTTAGAAAGAGACATAGGGAGATTAAAATTAGTTTAGTTGTAAACAACAGAATCAGGGCCAATAGATATATTTGTGCGTTTGGCCATCCATGATAATATAATATCCTGGGACATTCCTCACACACGGTCATCTGATCCCAAACTAAGCAAAGCTTGTACTATGGAAACCAGGTAACTGATATAATACATATACTACTTTTTGTTTGTAAATACATACTTAATATACATAATTACACCCAGACTCAGGACATACAGACATGTTCATGCACACAAATACATGTCCTGTGTGGGAATCGAACCCACGACCTGCGGCGCGATAGGTAGAATCTTAACCAGAGTCTTAACCAACCACGCCAGCTGGCCCGTCAAATTGATATTCCTAGCATTCGCCTCTAGCACCACATTTCGACTGCATCTATTCTCTTGTTTCTCTCTTGCTCGTAATATTCACGTCTCCACTCCATAGAGGATGATCGGGAATATTAAGGCTCTGACTAATCGAGCTTTTGTTTTTGTAGCTTATTTCCCGATTTTTAGGGTTCCGTAGCCAAATGGCAAAAAACGGAACCCTTATAGATTCGTCATGTCTGTCTGTCTGTCTGTCTGTCTGTCTGTCTGTCTGTCTGTCCGTCCGTATGTCACAGCCATTTATTTCCGAAACTATAAGAACTATAATGTTGAAACTTGGTAAGTAGATGTATTCTGTGAACGCAATTAAGATTTTCACACAAAAATAGAAAAAAAACATTAAATTTTGGGGGTTCCCCATACTTAGAACTGAAACTCAAATTTTTTTTTTTCATCAAACCCATAAGTGTGGGGTGTCTATGGATAGGTCTTCAAAAATGATGTTGAGGTTTCTAATATCATTTTTTTCTAAACTGAATAGTTTGAGCGAGAGACACTTCCAAAGTGGTAAAATGTGTGTCCCCCCCCCTGTAACTTCTAAAATAAGAGAATGATAAATCTATAAAAAATATATGATGTACATTACGATGCAAACTACCAACGAAAATTGGTTTGAACGAGATCTAGTAAGTAGTTTTTTTTAATACGTCATAAATTGAAATTCATATCAAATACTCAGGTCTATACTACCATTTACTTATATACCTATAGGTTTGTACGGAACCCTCGGTGCGCGTGTCTGACTCGCACTTGGCCGGTTTTATTATTATATATATATTATTTGATTTATACAAAAAGATATAGTGAGTGGTATAGAGATGTCATTGAAAATTGATCAGGCATACCTTGAGAAATTTGAAAATATTTTCTTGTACAAATGTAAAATAGATGATTACTTACATTGTGTGTCAAAGATTAAGGTTTAATTTAGAGTGAACATCAGACTTTGAAATAAAGAGTCTAATCATGTGTGGAAAAACAGGTACCCTTTGTAGGGCTCTTCCTAGATTTCGAGATCGAAATGTTCTCAGCAAGAAAATAATATAATGAGGCGCCTAGCTGTTGTATTTATCTATTTAATCACATTATACAAAGGTAATTCTATTAATTATATTTGAAATTCTGATAGATCTCTTCTGTTTTTTCGAATACGCCTTTGATGTATCTTTTTAGGGTTCCGTAGCCAAATGGCAAAAAACGGAACCCTTATAGATTCGTCATGTCTGTCTGTCTGTCTGTCCGTCCGTATGTCACAGCCATTTCTTTCCGAAACTATAAGAACTATAATGTTGAAACTTGGTAAGTAGATGTATTCTGTGAACCGCATTAAGATTTTTACACAAAAATAGAAAAAAAACAATAAATTTTGGGGGTTCCCCATACTTAGAACTGAAACTCAATTTTTTTTTTTTCATCAAACCCATAAGTGTGGGGTGTCTATGGATAGGTCTTCAAAAATGATATTGAGGTTTCTAATATCATTTTTTTCTAAACTGAATAGTTTGCGCGAGAGACACTTCCAAAGTGGTAAAATGTGTGTCCCCCCCCCTGTAACTTCTAAAATAAGAGAATGATAAATCTATAAAAAATATATGATGTACATTACGGTGCAAACTTCCACTGAAAATTGGTTTGAACGAGATCTAGTAAGTAGTTTTTTTTTAATAGGTCATAAATTGAAATTAATATCAAATACTCAGGTCTATACTACCATTTACTTATATACCTACAGGTTTGTACGGAACCCTCGGTGCGCGAGTCTGACTCGCACTTGGCCGGTTTTTTTTCAAATGTTTTGTAAGCGTGCCTTATCGGCATTGTTTACGGCATATATGGCATTAGTCTTCTTATAAAACTTAATGATATAATTGTTTAATTTATGTCAACTAGGACAGTTTTTTTTTCACTTAAACTATTAAATTTTTTAGTCAATTTTAAATAATTTTAATTTATTTAATTTTGTTTTTAAATGTTTTTTTTAGTCAATTTTAAATAATTTATAATAAATATGTTTCGTTTTTTTTATTGAAGTTTTAAAATACATAATAAAAAGATGTTTTTTTTTTCAGTAACTCATTTCAGTTCGTTAAAGTTATCAACAATTCAATTATTGGCATGAATAACTAATTGAAAGAAGACTCGCTACTAAGCCGTACTGCGCCCGGAAAGGCTTTCATAAAGTCTATAATTTTCCAATTACCCTTTTGTACCGTATGCATTCATCAATTATTATAGGCTGCAAAAGACCTGCTTTTAAATGGCTGGCTGCATTTTTATTTGTACTAGTTGTTAGGTAGTAATTTTTTCAATTAAATAATTCTAATAACATAGGTAGTCGTAGTGGGTCAGAATTAATGGTGCAGGGTTATACCTGTGAGTTTTATAGACGTACTAATTCACCGATTTTTTTTCAGTAAAGTGCAGTCAGTGCATAATGAGATATCGAATTCAAAAGTATGAGAAGGCTGCCTGTTCACCTGAGCGGAGAAGTGAGGTAAGAAAGCAAAACCAATATCATTGGGGCTAACGCGCTTTATTTCGCACGCCGCGAGATGACCAGGGTTTGCGAGCTTTTCATCGCGGGATTAACAAATTATTCATGATTATTGTGCCATTCCTGATTAATTATGGCAGTCATACACGAATCGCTACCAACCACTGAATAGGAGAGTTTTAGCTTTCCGAAACTTATGTCCTCCTTTATTTCAAAACAGAACGCTTCTATGATACACTGAGGCTGAGCACTGAGGTATAATCATTATTTTATTTTATATAATGATATTATACTCTGAGATAATGAAATAAAGACGAAATTGCGTTTGTGTGAAAATAAAATAAACTATATGTAATGCCTTTATTCCAGGTATTTTTATATCTTCATGAAAAATTATATTTCACAGTAAACTGACATCAGATGAAATGTCACACCAGTCAGTTGTGACCATGTTGTGACCTTGTTGTGACATTTAGTTTTTTTAAGAGGATAGGATGGCTGCAAAATTTACTGTATATTTATTTATTGCTGTTGCGCTGTGCTCGAACTATCCCGCCCGAGGGCGATAGAGACAACTACAGCTTGGACCGATTATACCTATTTCAATTAGACGCAATCGCTATTTCGTAATCCCCGGTTTTCTCCTCCAAAACTGGATCGTTTTTTTTTTTTTTTCAAGAATCATAATAGGGCTTTGGCTATGTCTGTCGGTTTTCCTTTGTTTTTTTTTAATTCGTTAAATTTATAAAAGCGTTAAAATTTTTAAGTTTTTGTGATTTTAGAAGGCTCCTAATTCTTATGATAATTAATTTATGGAGAAAAGCACAACCGAGGGACATACAGTGGTACCTACAGATGGCATTGGAAAAGAATCATTGCTCTAGTGTCATTATCCAGAGAGGAAACTGAGGGAGGATTACGTTTGTATGGAACAAACACCACCAGCATATTCTTCTTAATTTCGCGGCAAAGACAATCTAAAGAAAAGAGCTCGTATAGGTTTATTATTAATTACATTAGCCCAGCCGCGCTAAAAATACTTTTCAACGACAGCGATAGGAACTTACTCGCTAGTGGCGCCCTCATTGCTAATAGTTCATTTCGTGTCAATTTTGTGCGATTCTATTGGTTCATTTTTCCTAGCTTCCGCTCTGGTGAACTGCAAGCCTAAATCATGGATGATGTGCGTTTTCATAATGCTTTGTTTTATGTAGGCAAGTACTATGTCTTTTCTCTCTTCTAGTCAATCTATCCGCACTGGATCCTTTTCCTTGTAAGATTTTGATGTTGATGACAGCCTAGTAGTAGCCAGTGTTATCAGAAGTATGTGCAATATGCTCAAGCTTTCAGTTAAGAGAAGAATCTGTGTTTCTTGACTCCTGCACTGACTCCTCTTGGGTACTTCTGGGAAAATTTGCTTCATCTTCAGCTTGGTCATCGTCCTTTATGGGTGGGGTAGTAGCCAGGTAATTTAAGAAGACTCAGTTTAATATATAACGAAGGTACAGCCCATGTGGTCGCTGAGAATTTACCAGTGATTCAGCACTTGCACTAGATATTAACTCCCTTACTCATAAAACGTTATTTAACTAATATACTGTTTAAAGGGTCACGTAAATTTAGTCACTCTATTGTCATTGTCAAATAATGTGACATTATTTACGTGACCATTCAAAGTCAAAGTCAAAGTCAAAGCCATTTATTCAATTTAGGCCCTAGAAGGGCACCTATGAAGGTCAAAGCTACTGAAGTTACCGCCAGTTCGTAAGTCGGCCTTCAACTGAGAAGAACAGGCAAGAAACTCAGCAAGGTTACATTTATAATTTTTTTTTTTTCATTTAAACAGCATATAAGTTAAATAGCGCTTTATGAGTAAGAGGGATAATTCCTAAACCTTCTAGGATTTAGATCCCTACCACCATCTCCCACATCCCGCTTCCAATGATGGTTTGTTTGTCAAGATTAAACTTATATTACGAATAGAAATAAATAAGTCAGTACCTAGAATTTTTGCGAAATATATTTTCTAGTAAATAAAGACTGAATTCTAAGTAACACAAGTGCAAGATTTTTCTTAAAGATAAAGTTACTTTGCTTGTATTATTAAATGAAAGCTCTTTGAGTTCTTGGAATTATTGTTAGAGCCTAAATACGCTTTTTAAATGAATCAATCTTTTGATCCGAAAATTCAATGGCGAATCCGATTGTAATCTTAAACTCAAAAGATTTTAAAGAAGAACTTAGATTTTCGGTCTTTCTTCTTTCCATATCTAGGAATTTTGCTTGACCTACCATGCCCTCCACTACATAGACTGACAGTTTTTAATTGCCTGCGTTATCAGCCTTTACGATTTTCTTACTAGAAGTAGGTCCCAAAGCATCCTCCAGTATACCGTTATCTGCTCCATCGACTGTCGATCCTTGACCGATCTAGCCAGTTCTGCTTTATAATCTCAGTTTTTTCTTAGTATGCAGAAAGCTGACAAGCCAGGCGGTCAACCTGATGGTAAGTGGTTATCGAAGCCTATGGACATTAGAAATACTAAGGGGGTTGCCATAGACCGCTGACTTCTTTACAATTCCTCGAAGTCTGTTTATCAAATGCAACTGTCAGCACACAGCTAGTTTCTTAGAGACAGATCTTCTAGTTGAGGGTGGTAGCTAGCCAGGTGGGTACTACAAAGTACCCTGCCACCAGTACCTGTCATAATTCGATGGTATTATCACTGTGCTTATCATCATTTTCCGTAAAACTATAAGCGGAACCAAAACAGACACAGGTTAACCAATACATGAACACAGTATGGTTAACTGGAAAACTATGCAGGGTAATTTTGAGTAAGTCGCGTGACGAACGCTCGTCCGCTGCTGAATAATACATTGACGCTGGCATAAAAGGCTCAATTCTCTACTCCCTTCTGTGCAAACATGTGAAATTTTGTGAAATAAATTGACTGTTTTAAAAAAAACTAAAACCAACTTCAAAACTAAGAAGTAATCAAATCCTGATCTGATGACAATGGGACAAAACGGGAAGTGTATCCAGCAAAAAAAAGGAATTTCCCAAATCCGTCATAAAATGACGGAGTTATGAGGTAACAAACATAAAAAAAAATACAACCGAATTGAGAACCTCATCCTTTTTTTTGAAGTCGGTTAAAATCTTAAACCGACTTCAAAGTACACCAAGAAGTAATCAAATCCTGATCTGTTAACAATGGGACCAAACGGGAAGTGTATCCAGAAAAAAAAGGAATTTCCCAAATCGGTTAATAAATGACGGAGTAATGAGGTAACAGACATAAAAAAAAATACAACCGAATTGAGAACCACCTCCTTTTTTTTTAGTCGGTTAAAAACGGCGTATGTCCGTTTATGCTGGTCTCATTTCGTTTCTGTTGTCGATGTTGCCATAAAGTCTTGGAAATATGATAACTTCTGTTGCTGTTCTTTTGAAACACTCGTGGTGTAGCATGACTAGCCGTTCTTAATCGATCGGCAAAGTTATGCTACCACCATCGCGGCCGGTACCTGGATGGGTGACCGCCTAATGGTTTTTTCAAATCGAGCGTTACCGTGCTTCGGAAGGCACGTAAAGCCGTTAGTCCCGGTTATCACTTAATTGTGATATTTGTTAAGCTAGCTGGAAGCCTAATTGAAAACTCTGTGCTCCAACAGTAGGTTGACCACTTCAGTATACATACACCAATTCGCAGTGGATAGGCTTGGTGCAGTATCTGCACATTCCCTTGCAACCTAATTTGTGGTTGTTTTAGCTGTGGGATTTTATAGGCTGATGATAATGATTCTAAACTAAAGGAAATACAAAGTTTTTTTTTGTTTTCACGGAGGACGGGTACTTTGTAGTACCCGACTGGCTGACTACCACCCTTGAAACCACCACACATAATACCGGGAATAGGTAAATACTCCACCACGCATGCTTACTGTGGATCGGTGGAGGTGGGCTAGTAGTCAACCTACTGTTGGAGTTTTCAAGCCGCCTAGTAGGCCTCCAAATAGCTTAACGACTATTACAATTAAGTGATAACCGGGACCAACGGCTTGACTTGCCTTCCGAACTTTTTTTTTAGTTTACAATACTTTAGAGTTAATAAATCATCATCATCGGCCTATAATGTCCCACTGCTGAGCACAGGCCTCCTTTCACAAATGAGAGTGAAAGGGACTAGGCGATACTCCACCACGCGTGCCCTCTGCGGATTGGTGGAGGTAGGCTAGTGGTCAAACTACTGTTGGAATTTTTCAAGCCGCCTAGGAGTCATCCAACTAGCTTAACGACTATCATAATTAAGTGATAACCGGGACCAACGGCTTTACGTGCCTTCCGAAGCACGGAAACGCTCGATTTGAAATACCACTAGGCGGTCACCCATCCAGGCACCGACCACGACAGACGTAGCTTAACTTTGCCGATCGACTAAGAACGGCTAATCATGCTACACCACGAGCGCTTCGTTAATAAATAATCTTCGGAAATTGAAACTTATCCGTAGATCAACTGAAACACCTGGTCTGATAGCATCACACCAGAATCCCAAATGGCGGTTCATTTGTTAGAAAGTCTCGCATAATGTTTCTTGTGCAAATGCTCACTATACGTGCAACTTTACCTGCAAATCGACACTAGTACCTATTTTTAGTGTTCCGTAGCCAAATGGCAAAAAACGGAACCCTTATAGATTCGTCATGTCTGTCTGTCTGTCTGTCTGTCTGTCCGTCCGTATGTCACAGCCATTTATTTCCGAAACTATAAGAACTATAATGTTGAAACTTGGTAAGTATATGTATTCTGTGAACCGCATTAAGATTTTCACACAAAAATAGAAAAAAAACTATAAATTTTGGAGGTTCCCCATACTTTGAACTGAAACTCAAAAATATTTTTTTCATCAAACCCATAAGTGTGGGGTGTTTATGGATAGGTCTTCAAAAATGATGTTGAGGTTTCTAATATCATTTTTTTCTAAACTGAATAGTTTGCGCGAGAGACACTTCCAAAGTGGTAAAATGTGTGTCCCCTGTAACTTCTAAAATAAGAGAATGATAAATCTATAAAAAATATAATGACGTACATTACGGTGCAAACTTCCACCGAAAATTGGTTTGAACGAGATCTAGTAAGTAGTTTTTTTTTAATACGTCATAAATTGAAATTAATATCAAATACTCAGGTCTAGGTTTGTACGGAACCCGGTGCGTGAGTCTGACACGCACTTGGCCGGTTTTTATTTTTAAGTGGTGACGTGACCGCACGCGATTCCATACTTTTCATATGATGAACTGGATGATTTTATGTATTATTATAGAAACTAGCTATTCCCCGTAGTTTCACTCAAGTTCCTGGAAAAAAAAAAACTATAATCCTCCGGGATAATGTAGCTTCCTATTGGTGAAAGATTTTTTCGAATCCAACTGGTAGTTTCAGAGATTAGCCCGTTTAAACAAACAAAAAAACTATTCCTATTAATGAAAAAACTTGGTTTTTGGAGTTGGTCATCTAACCAGAGAGTCAAATGTTGCGAAAAGAGTATAATGTAATAATAAAAAACCGGCCATGTGTGAGTCGGACTCGCAAGCGGTGGGTTCCGTACAATTAACTATAACTCATTGTGCTTTGAAAACAAAATATCAAAAAAAGACGTTTGTTGTTTGGGCGCCCTCTTTAATTTTTAATATTTGTTGTTTATTATTTGTTGTTATAGCGGCAATAGAAATACATATTCTCTGAATATTTCAGCTGTCTAACTATTACCGTTTATGAGATACAGCCCACTGACAGACAGACGGACGGTCGAACGGACGGACGGATGGACGGACGGACAGCAGAGTCTTAGTAATAGGGTCCCGTTTAGCACCCTTTGGGTAAGGAACCCTAAAAATGAATGTATTTATACGGAATGACCCGAGTCCAACTGTCCAGGTCATTTTAATAATGTTCCTATTCAATTATTTGCTATATAAACCTTTGCACGGGCGTTTAAAAAATCGTTGAGATTGACATTTTTTTTAATAAAATGTATGAAAACTCCCGACGTAAAAAAAAGCCAATGTTCGAACACGTATAGGAGAAGTCATACGTTGAAAATAACGCGCGTAAAAATCATTCGTGCGAACGTAGGCTAACAGCTTAACCTTTTAGTAATCTATTCATTGCAGTTTTAACCGACTTCAAAAAAAGGAGGAGGTTCTCAGTTCGGTTGTTTTTTTTATGTTTGTTACCTCCTTGGAAGGGTACACTTCCCGTTTGGTCCCATTCAATTATTTGGTCCCATTGTCATCAGATCAGGATTGCAATCAAATCCTGATCTTCTGAGTGTACTTTGAAGTCGGTTTAAGTTTTTTGTAATACGGTCCAATTATTCTTTCTAATAATTTATAATTTTAGCTGCATCAGAATATAACTAAGTAAGCAAACCCACGGGTTTTACTCGTTTAGTATAAGCTGTATAGTATTATGGCATATACATAAAATAAGCTGACTAAAATATAATTTACGTCCACTCGTAAAACGTGGTGCTAGATTAATATTTGCGTTTTTAAATCTAATTAATTACACTAGCCGTGTGTCAACCCAGAATGACATAAATAATGGTTTTGTGTTACTCCAACGTAATGGTGCGTCCATGCTTGGCGAACCGAGCATGAGCCGAGCCATGAACGAGCACACTGCGAGCACGATTCACGTAGCGTGGACGGGCTTGCGAGCCTCGAACGAGCATTCGTAGCGTGGTCGACTGCGCTCCGCCCGATTGTAATTTTTTTCAGAAACACAGCGATTGCATCGCGCTCGTTGTAGGCTCGTTGAAGGCACGTCCACGATTGAAATCGCGAGCAACGAACGAATCCTGTTCGTTCGAGGCTCGGCTCGTGCTCGCTTCGCGTAGCATGGACGCACCATTAAATTTCCCTGAAAATATTTTTTGGTGACACCTTTAGCTATTTATTACTATTCGTAAGTAGTGTAGATTTGTATGCTATGTAAGTAAAAAAAAACTAGTAAAACATTATTATAGTAGCACGCTATGATTTTTATGGGCGTTTTGACAGCCTATATCTATGAGCCGAAAAGTGATTACAGTGCGTCTGCCGAGAGAATGCGTTAATGACACCTCTTAATATTGGAAAATTCTCTGAAACGGCTAATCCTCGAATTGGGTGGCAAAATAACAGTCAAAAATGCTAAAAACGATCACATCTTAGCCTTAGATATCTTCGCGTTAGATTTGGAAAGTTGTGACGTTTTAAACTGTGTTCACCGTTCGTTTTACTTGGAAACAGTTAAAAAAGACATCGTGAACTGCAAATTTTGACCCACCTCCGAGGCAGGGTCGTTTGTGATCTTATTGTGAAATCTTTGCATCTGAGAGATAAGTTTTGGCTGAAAATTCAAACGGCAAGCAACAATCATAAGTTTTATTCTAAAATTTGATAGAAATACTAACAGGCAAGAGAAGAATTCGTCAGATAACTTTTTTTATTATATTAACTGAAGGAAAAAGGTAGATTGAGACAAGTGACAAGCAGGCGATGAGCATGCAAATGTCATTTTTGTATCTAATCGTTCGATTTGGGAAAAATCGTTCAAAGTGGCAAATGTTGCAACATTTTTGAAATTTCTCAATTCGAACGCATAAACAAAAATGCCCATTTTCAAACTTAAATACGACATCACTCCAATTCGGTGTCCAATGAACATCTAGTTATTTAAAAAAATATAAAAACATAACAATGACCTTTAAAAAAGTTTCCAAAGAGGGAATCCTCAAGTACCTCGTTAGGTACATTTTAAAAATGGAACACTCATAACCGCCGCTGAAAGTGTTAATTAAAAAAATAAACACTAAAACCCGCGCAGAGGCATTCGCCATTCAGCCAAGGCGTTTAAAAAACTCGGTTCCTCCAAAATTGAGGAAACGTCATTTCCTTTAAAATGGTTCAAACGACCTGACAAGAGTTTTGCAGCGCTCGGGAACGAACCCGATGGGGGGTTAAAACAATTGAACTTTATGTAGGGGTAACTAAAGTTAATGGAGGGGAAATTATGTCGGTATATTGGACCGGACAGTTTTCTTTTTACAGTTGATCTGCTTTAAACTTTTGCAGTGTTCATTTGGGTAGGCATTCCGCTACGAGCTTCTTTATTTTTCTAATGTCAATTTGATTCATTATCTTGAAATTAAATTACTTATGTCAATCGGTTAATTATAGCAATGGACAAAATTCTACTCATACTCAGCGGGGCGATTACGTCACTCCATTTCAATCATTTTCGAATTGAAATTGGTTCATTAGAAATGGAACCATTTCCGATTTTGTAATATTTCTACCGATTCAGAGGTAATTTCAATCTGAATTTCATTGCAATAATATACGTACGTAATCGACGTACGGGTTATAATAGTAAAAAAAACGCAGTTTCTGGATGCGGTAAAATAGCTATAAACGTTGGTCGATTTAAATAGATTTCTAAGTGCTACTTCAGATCTTGACTATTTCAATGGGGCGACAGTGTAATCATCCAGGTTAGTTGGTAAATTTCAGTAAAATCTGGGTAAACGTCTCATTGAAATGCCATCCTTCTTTTCTCCTAGATCAAAATATTTCTATGAAAATTATTAGAAATCTAGCATCTATTGGGATCAAAATGTGACAAAATGCTATTCGAACAGTTTTGCTGAATATTTGTTTATTTATTTATTTGCTTTGAATTTATTCCATTCAATATGCTCGAGTAGCCTTATTAGAACCAAGATACTTAGATTGAAGACTGTAATCCAGTTTTTTTTTTGCCGTGTCACTTATTTAACGGTAAAAGAAAAGCAATATGACCAAAGAGATACAAGAAATATTCAGAGATGGCGAAATGAGTTGCGACACCTACAAGGTCTGAACTGTAGGTTGGCAACACCCGAGTGATACTTGAGGTGTGACTTTTTGGCGGTAACTTGCAGAGTGACGTCGCGTTTTAATAAAAAAAAACATAAATTCGTGTATTTTGAGTTTTATTGCATATTATCGGTGGTATTTTATCCAATAAAGATCAATCCATCTGTACCAGTGAAGTGAAATGAAATTAATATGTGTATCGTGACTTTACAAGTTATTTCAAAAATGTCCGTGTAATTAGTACAATGACCAACATTTTACTAAAACTTGACTGGACGGTGACTGATAATGCGGACTATGTGAAAGTTAATGTGCGGACTATATGAAAGTGATATTATAAATAAAATGTATGCGACTGAAGGACTTTGTATCCATGGTCATGAACAAATAAAAAAAAAACCTTGTGGTGTTGCAGGCTAGACTAGGAACTGGCCAAAAAGACAAAGTAGTAGGTAGGTCTTTATCCTAGTGAAATGAGAGCTATTAGAATGATAATAATAGTAATATTTGTTTTGTTGTTTAACAAAGATGCAGCTGCTCTTCAGCTAACTAACCATATTATTATTACTCAAGCAGGGCCGGATCCACGATTATAATTCCCGCAGTATAAAAATAACATTAAATGCAAACAGCACTCTGACACGTGCAATTTGTGCGTATGTTTGTCAGTGTATTTACACGCATTAGCGCCGCTCTGTAGCCAAGGGCGGGCTGCAGTGCTCTTTGCACGTCCACAGATAATGCATGTTAATTGAACGATAGCGATTCATCCTTGAAACTGACGTTTTTATTGTGTTTATGTTGGTACGTTGTCGTTTGTGGATAGAGCTTTAGATAATGTACGCTTTTTTATAAACATAAGCTGGTGAGTGGTCAAAATTCACAATCTCACCATATATGTGATGTGCCGAAAGTGGTTATCACATTTTAGCAGCTGTAATAAACCGGTAGAATCCTCTTGACCGTGTTCTACGAAATTACCAGCATTTGACAGCACTTCCTCGGTTATTTTATAAAAATACATGTTTGTTATTTTGTACCGTGGCAAACAAGCACTCAGCCCACCTGAAGGTAAGCGGTTACCGTAGCCGATAATACAACCAACTCTTTGATTTTATTTATTCAGAAACCAATGACATCAAAATCCTATTTTCCAAAAACATGAAACAATATAATTATAATGTTAACCGCCACTAAATAATTGAAATTTGACGCCCATTTCCTGTTCTTTTGATGTATTTTGGGGCTTGGGGCAACGCGTGAATCGCCGCTGTAGGCGCTTGTGACGCTTGCCCTAAGGCGACTGGCCTTAGCCCAGTCAGGGTCGGCGCAGTGTGTTGCACTCTGGCCTTGGATTGAGTTATGGGCGGAAGCGAAAAAATATGTTTTTTTTTGTAATAGTTTAATTATTATTATATTATTGGTAGGTATGTGTGTGACAACAATGTCATCATTGTTATGTGACGTGTTATATACATACAGGCTAGATAGATTGGTAGATTTTAATGTTGAGGGTGGTAGCCGGAACCTCTGTAACTTTTAAAATAAACTTTATCTATTTTGTTATTTAGGTACACCCAGACGGGAATAAAACAGTTGTTTCTGCACACAAATGTTTGCCCTGGGTTGTAATTGAACCTGCGACCTGCGGCGTGGTGACAGGGTAGCTCGTAACAACAACCATCAGCTCGATTAGATATATGTAAATAAAAGAATAGAAAAAGAAAAAAGTTCGTATTTGAAAAAACTTTATTTCATTATTATGTTCAGTTCTGTATAAAATATGAGATATTAAATGACACCATGATTATTTCAATTTATAAAAACAATCATTTACACCACATTAACATACATTTTATATCTTAGCTTTGATCAATTTAGCCACCACATATTAAATAACACTAATAAATAAAATAAAAATCATAATTTTAATCATTTTGCCAGCATCAACACACATTAAAATCGCTACCTGTCCAGCCTCCGCTGCCGCAACCGCTCGTACCTCACTCCACCCACCGGGACGTGATAATTTTGGCCAACAACCGAAGGTGAGAGTGCTGTATTTATAAACAAGTCGCATTCGGCCCGACATCGCGTAGGTCTTGTTGTTGCGCTTCCTGTTTGATGCACGTTTACTTGTACGTGTTGTACTGGGCGGTCCTGGAATTGAGTACATATTTTTTCGTCAGAACCGTACTTTGCGTCGAAAATGTTTTTTTTTTTTTATACAACTAAGTCGGTAAACAAGCATACGGCCCGCCTGATGGTAAGCGGTTACCGTAGCCATATGGACGCTTGCAACACAAGAAGCATCGCTCACGCGTTACCGACCTTTCCCCCCTCCCCTATGAGCTCTGGCGACCTTACTCACGCGCAGGAACACAACTTTACACAACATAACGTTATTTGGCTGCGGTATTCTGTAAGGTGGATGTACTTCCCCAGTCGAGCTGCTCTTTGAGGGAATAAACGCTATGCTCTACCTCTCTAAAATTAATTCATTGGTTTATTGTAGATATGCTGCGATCTGCTAGCCCCTTTAATGTTTAGACCTTTTCCCTTGACTTAGCCAATCTGAGTGCATCGGTAGTAGGGGATTGGCGGAATAGATTTCAACAAAATTAGCGTCATGTCGCTTCTTGTTCGATGAGTGTTGGCTACGTCGGATGCCGTGGTGAAGATAGTGGAAGGTATATTAAGCTTTCGGCTTAGGAAAACAGCTTACCTACTAAGGAGAGACTTTGCCTGCTTATGTGTGTTCTACTGCTTGTACAACGGAGTGTTCTAAAGAATTGTTCGACTTGATGCCCACGGCTACCTTTCACCATCGCAACTCTCGCCATCGACGGGGAGTCCATTCTCACACATTGAAACCAGAATTGTTTCGAACTGTGCGGGCTAAAAGGAGTTTTCTTCCGCGGACTGTGGAATAAGCTCCCCGCCGTGGTTTTCCCTATGGAGTACAGCATGGGTTTCTTCAAAAAGGGTGTGAAGAAATTTCTTCAGGGTCGGCAACGCGCGAGTGATACCCCTGGTGTGGCAAGCGTCCATAGGCTACGGTAACTGCTTACCATCAGGCGGCCCGTATCATTGTTTGCCACCTTAGTGGTATAAAAAAAGAGTACCCACTCCTGTCTACGAACCGCAGAAAAATTACCACCCTAGAGAATTTATACCCATTCAACAGCTGCACTTGAGAGCCAGTTCCCTTCTAAGTTTCGAGTGCTTACCACGGTCGGCCACATCATGTTCGTGGTGAGATTGTAGTCAAACTGGGGCCCAAGTCTGCTATTACAATTATTATTGTTCCAATGAACTATCAGTGGTGTCAACATTGTCACGTTTTACAGTTTTGGTAGTCTACTAACACAATAGCGTCATAATGGTGCCATAATGGCTTTCCGAAGATTTTCCACTGAAACTACAGTCGTACCACAATGATCTTTTAGTTGTCAGGTTTGACAGTTTTTGTACTAAAATTCTTTTCATTCATTATGAGATCATTATGGATTAGTAGACTGCGCACATCGGCTCATTGATAATGGAATTTCATTAGTATCGTGTCAGTATGACATTAAAATTTAAGCAAACTTGGCCCCCAGGTCTGTATATAGTTCAGTCAGATTAAGAATCGTTCAGTAAAATAGGTGCTGCAGCCTATAAACACGGAGTTATTACAGTATTTCTGTTTCGCCCAATGTTTTACGATGTTTAAGTGAATTAAGTCGCCCTTCTTATGTTTTTTTTTTCAACGATGTGAATATTTGACGAAGCATATTCGATACCGAGTGACGGCGTTGTAAAACTACGAGCGAAATAAAGAATTATACCATACATACTTATTTATAGTCGGAGAGCGGTAGCGCGGGAGCTGCATATAATGTCATAGTTTATTTATTAAGGTTTGTTATAAATTATTACAAAGAACTCGAGTTAGAGCTTTCGAGTATTTTTATTTATAGGTTTGCTGTTTACCAGTCAAGTCAATATACCGAATCTAAGTCAAAATAACTGAGATGACTTTTCAATTTTATATCGATAAATAGAAAAAAAACCAAAACCTGTGATACACTATGTCTTCTTATCTTTTATTACTCTATTCTCGAAAAGTAAACATTAAAAAAAAAAAAAAAAAAATGTACATATTTACGTTCTTCATTTATTATACATTAAAGTCAAATTAAACCTTGACTTGGGTACTAGACCTAGATAAAAAAAAAAATATAATATTTGATATTTCAGCTTTATTATGATAACATTCTCCGGATCATTGTCAAGTTAGACCGCTGAAATACAAAAATCTAGAAAATTATCGATACTCTAATTTGCCACCACACTGCTCCACGTCTATACGCCGCCCGTGACAGCTGGGTCCAGTTTATGTCCCATCAAACTCGAAGCGGCGATAATGGAGGTGTCGCAAGTGTGCCCATCGTAAAAATATAACGCTTTGAATTTCTCCATTGGAGTTACAACGGTGGTAGATGCTGCTATATCGCTTTAGAGTGTTTGTCATCGAGAATAATAGCTTTAAAATAATTTGACACTCAGATTGAGGAATGAACTCTCCGCCGTGGTTCTTCACAGCATGAGTTCTTCATGAAGGATGTAAAGAGATTTTTGCAGGGTCGGCAACGCGCGGGTGTTGCAAACGTCTATAGGCTACGGTGACCGCTTAACATCAGGTAGGCCTGTTTTTGTTTTTTTTTAATACTACTTAGGTAGCCTGATGGTAAGCGTTTACCGCAGCCTATGGACGCTTGCAACACCAGGGGTGTTACACGCGCGTTGCCGACCCTGCAGAAAACTCTTCAAAGCCTTTTTGAAGAACCCCATGCTGTTTGCTACCGAGTTGTATAAAAAGTAAAAGTTTAGTAATTAGACTTATTAGTATGGAAATCTAATCGAATTGAAGGACTACTATGAAAAAATTTAAGTGCCATTTTGTCGTAGATACGGTATAATCTCGAATACGTGGTATTTAGAAATAAAAACCAATAAAAGGCAATAGAGTAGGTAATTGCTGAGTTTATTACCGGCTCTTCTCAGCAAATGCAACCTTCCGAACCGGTATTAGAGTCAGACTTTTCATAAGTGCCTGCGAAGGTCTATTTGAATAAATGATTTTGAACCACGTAGAACGCCATGTAGTTTTATTATGCGTGTATTCTATATAATCTACTTACTTTTAACAGATCGCTCTTTCCATGATTTCAATACATTCGCATCTTAATGCAGACTACCGTGCTCTGGCTTTGCCCTAGTGACTCTAAACATTTGTCGTTCTACCTGCCCCCCTGGACAAGAGCCACCTTTTGTCAGTATGCCTGTTGCTCCATACAAAACCTACACAAAATCCCGAATTAAACATGTGGAAAATGTAGGTGACTTTTGTAGTAAGAAGACATATGTGTATATAGACATATCCTCTCAACGCTTTTCAGATTATTCATACATAACATAAGAATGTACCCCATGCTATCAACAAGGCTATTGAACTTACCACAGAGCATCGAAGATGCACGAATCAAAACAACTATCAATCACAACTAGACAAACAAACAAACAAGCGAACACGACTCGACAAGTCACGTCTCAGCTTCGACTTTAATCGGACATATACCTAGAATATAAATTGCTTATAACCACGCGAATGTATTTTTCCAAACACCTGGCTGGTTGCCAAAGTGTTGGAGATTAGTAATAATTGACAGTAAATCATAAGATATGCACGTATCAAAGATACTTATACGTGGATGTGAGAATAGTTGAGGAACATGGAGTAGGGATTTTGGATTTTTATTTTTTATGAAAGCCCTTTACTCAAACATCTCCCGATTCTTTTCATGGCTTCATCCTAACTCATCCCCAGTTCGAACTCGCCGTGTGCGAATCTACCTACAGGTATATCTAGAAGGCGCAAAAGTACTGATGGTAAGAAAAGTGCTAACATTATTTTTATTTACTCTTATTCTGTCATTATAATTATGGGGTATAATATTAACAATAGGTTAAGTCTAGGTCCATAAAATATATAATAATCAACATTAATTAATAACGTAGGTATAATACGCTCGTTAAAAGAACCCTTCGTTTATCTAAGTAAGTACAATAAATACATAAAATGACTTGTTATCGGCAGGATTGTAAGTTTAAAAGAAAATGGTGCTTCTTATCTCATAACCAATTTTCTTCATAATAAATGAAAGAGAGAGAGAGACATAGAGAGCTCTATTCGGACACCTGCAGGCTTTGCTTATTGAAAATTTATAGGAATTTAATAATTAATAACAACTTATTTGCCAGGATCAAAGAAGGTGATTTTGTTAAAACAATATACAGAAAACAATCAAGACTGCCATACTAAAATTAATAGTTGATAAGTATTTATTTTCTACATCGTAACACTTTTCCGACAAACGGTACCCTTGCGGCTGATATGCTTTTAAAAAAGCGGGCGAGTTCGAAATGGGGATGAGTTAGGTTGTAGCCCTTTTCGTTATCACTATACTTATGTTTCAATAAACTAATTAAGGAAACTTAAGAAAAAATTGCTAGATTTATTTAAATTAATCTTTTTATCTATCCAAATCTCATAAATTTAAGCGAAGTTATCGAAGAGGCTAAGTATGATGGCCCGTCAAGGTATCTTTCAGATATACAACCGTTAGAACATAGATATTTATCTCCTCTATGGATGGTATGTAGGTCCGAGAAAGCTAGTTAATAATTGTTATAATTCCCACTTATCTATTAAATACTATTACTGGAATTTAATATCTGTATGTGAAGTTAAACAGCATATTAAATTACCCATTTGACATGCGAAACTAAGTATTAATAGTAATATGAAAGTGAATAAGTAGTGGATCCATCTATGAATATAGATGAGTTCATTATTGTTGAATATTATTAAATTGTCTGGCTATTATAACCAATAAATAACTTGGAGCGACTTATTATACTGGTATAACCTTGAATTCCTCCCCAGCTTAAAGAAAATATGCTCTATCCAGGTGTTTCATTCAAGGCTTTTTTACTTATCACTTTAGCCATATCATCATTATACCACAGTCTATAAAATCATACAGTCGTCCGACGCCTTTGATCTCGTGGAAAATGCCAACAACGTCTAGACAGTATCGCGACGGCCATATAAAGTATGCTGTGATCCGAGCTACTAACATCGTTTTGTTCGCAGGTCGGGCTTGGCTTTCCCGCGTCTCGCCCCTCACACCCCGCACGATTGCCCTGTCTAGACGTTTTCGTCGAACGACTGTATGGTTTTATAGACTGTGATTATATCATGGTTAGATAAAGGTCAAATACAGGCCTATTTATTGTTAAAGAGAATACTAAACACATTAATTTTCTTTTCTCTTTAGTAAGTAATCTCGCTTCATATATATATTTAATGTATTTATTATAGTGTATGTGTTATGTAATTCTGTAATGTTGTGTGTAAGTCAAAATAAATGTTTTTTTCTTTCTTTTTCTTTCTTTCTTCATCGTACTTTAATTAATGCGAATGTGTTTGTTCCTACTTAGCGCCCACCAACGCGGGGTAGCGGGGCACCAACTAGTAATATTATGGACTGTTTTACAAAAAACTTAAACCTTCTTCAAAGTACACTAAGAAGTTATCAAATCCTGATGACAATGGGATCAAACGGGAAGTGTACCCTTCCAGACAAAAAAATAATTTTCTAAATCGGTTAATAAATGACGGAGTTATGAGGTAACAAACATAAAAAAAAAAACACAACCGAATTGAGAACCTCCTCCTTTTTTTGAAGTCGGTTAAAAAAGCTCCTCTAAATTTTCTACTCTTCGTCGTTACAACATTTTGTTCGTGCAGTGTATGTAAAACCCGCCGGTTTCCCCGTCTGCCTGTACGACCGCAGGCTTCCCTTATCGCCTATTGTCTGTCTGCTGGTCTCCAAGGTCTGACGCTGTGCGGTCTGCCTGATCCGGGGTCACGTGGTTATTCATACTGTCAACTTGTAACAACGAATTTATACGATGCTTTTGCCCTCTAACTTATACGAATATCTTTACGATTTTGTAGCATGTATTTTGTAGTGTTGCTATGTTTAACTACTACTCATAGGTACTCATATAGTGAATGTAAGAAAGTAAAAAAAGATACGGTATGTATACTGAGAAAGTATTTTCGGAAAGTCTTCCTCTAAAGGGGTGTATAGTGGAGAGGGTGCAATTGCGGGGCGAAGGACACAAACTAATTTAAAAATATCCCACGATATATTCATATTATGATTTGTAAAAATCTCAAAATCTTTACGTTGGAGTATTCAGTTTTTTCCTCACACATTGAAACCAGAATTGTTTCGAACTGTACGGGCTAAAGGGAGTTTCTTCCGCGGACGCTCGGACTGTGGAATGAGCTCCCCGCCGTGGTTTTCCCAATAGAGTACAGCATGGGGTTCGCGTCCATAGGCTACGGTAACTGCTTACCATCAGGCGGGCCGTATGCTTGTTTACTAACTTAGTGGGATAATACACTTAGCTAAAATGATCCCCAGAGAGATGCCTGTTGAACCTAAATTAAATAATAATTAGTAGGTATAACTTTCTTAACCGTTCTGTTAATTTGTACAAACAAAAGACACCAACGTAATTCCCAAGAAAATGCTATAAAGAACAGCGGAGTACCTTAATTGGATTACTGAAGTTTATAATTACATTTTATAAAATCTTGACAATAAAATAAATGGTGGTACATCAGATTGCATACATTTTTGCAAATTTTATTGTTGCTCGGATAATTTACACGTAGAGTTGGCCAGGTCACGCGTGGAGGCTCAACTGTATTGTTTGCTGCATTTTTTTGGTTAGAAGCACCTTTTTTGGTTCTTTTTGTGAGGCTTGCATTGTTATGTCTGAGTTAAGGAGCTTTTATATTGGTATATTAAACATCATTATCATCTACTGATGGAGTTCCCGTCTCAGGGCATTATACTCTTTCTAGTTACTCACCATTCGTGTAAAACCCAGTCTGACATTGAAGGGACGATTGGCGGAGGTTAGATTGATAGCCAAAGGACAAGACAAACAATTGTGTGCATGAACATGTATGATTGTTCTGATTCTGGATATTAATATTTAATTTATGTATCTGTCTACTTATGTTAAATATATGAATGTTTCTTTATTTTTGAAATATATTCGCTTATTTTTTATCACAATGTTACAGTAAGAGGCCCGAGTCTTGAGCATGAATTAACACCTGCGCAGTAGTTAATTTTTCGGTATGTTTGGCGGAATGAAGAAGGGGCTCCCCCCTTCTTCATTCGCCGAGCTGCACCCGATTGGTTCGTCAGCCGATGCTCGTCGTCTATTGAATTCTTGCGTGTCATTTGGCTACTGTGATTTGGGCAAAAGTGTACATGCGAGAGCTTGCCCCCACTACTCCCTATCTGTGCTCACGACTCATGCCTCATACTGTACTATAAGAGATGTAGTCAATTGTGGTGAGCGCACGTTTATTAAGCGTACCTATTTTCATCGTTCCTTTATTTTGGACCACTTCTACTCAGACTCCTCTGACCAGAGGACTGTCGCCCCCATGTTAATGGGCTAAATCTTTGATGAACTATGTATCACTTCAAGAATAAAGTGTGGCGATATTCAACAGTATGGGCGTACCTTTAGACGGAGTGAAGATTTCCAAAAATCCGCACGGTTCGCCGCGTCTTCACTGTGCATGACGGACTGAATTTTTACAAACGCATCTTTGATAGTATTGTATACGTGTACTGTCGCGTACAACATGTTTTTTTTTATACGACTAAGTCGGTAAACAAGCATACATCCCTCCTGATGGTAAGCGGTTACCGTAGCCATATGGACGCTTGCAACACACGAAGCATCGTTCACGCGTTACCGACCTTTCCCCCTCCCCTATGAGCTCTGACGACCTTACTGACGCGCAGGAACACAACTTTACACAACATAAAGTTATTTGGCTGCGGTATTCTGTAGGTAGAGGTACTCAGTCGAGCTGCTCTTTGAGCGAATAAACGCTATGCTCTACCTCTCTCAAAATAAACTTATCCAATCCCATACAAAATTTAGTAACGATAACGATTGTCATCAACCATCTTGTCTAGGGAGGCTGTTTCTTCAACGTTACGTTGAAGAACTAATACTTATTTATTTATTTATTTATTAGGTTTACATACACCAACAGTACACACATTGAAAATAGTTACAAAGTCTTAATTCTAAAGATTATGACATAATCATAATATGCAGATGTGTGCACCCATTATAGGTGTACACAGCATTCATGGTAAACAAAACTAGTGCTAGGCACCTACAAGAGAAAAAACAAATAAACTATACATAACATAAACTGGATTAAAATTGAAAGTAAACGATTATAATAATAATTGTACATATTGTTACATAAAATTACACGACAGAATTCTTAAAAAACTTTTCAAGTTTTTGCTTGAAAAGATGCAGAGAGTCCGAGAAAATATCTAGATCGCTTATGAGGCCACTTATCTCGTTAAAAGTCTGGCACATTCGTGTGAAAGGTGCATTAAGACCAAGATTAGTCTTGCAATATGCTACATTGAAGATACTGGAAATTTTGTGGCGTGGATAATGACATGGAATATGCAACATTATATTTTGCAGAAGGAAAGAGCAGTCAATTGTGCCGCGGATAACTTTATGAAGGAAACACAGTTCTCTAATTTTTCTTCTATTCCTAAGGCTTAATAGCTTAAAATGAACCAGACGACTATTATATGCACTCCTATGCGATATACCTGACGTTGAAAATGCCAAGGACCTGGTGAAAGACCTTTGTATGTTTTCGATTCGTTGTGAGTGAAGGCTATAGAAGGGACACCATGCTACACTCGCAAATTCAAGATTGCTTCGTACTAGGGTGTTATATAACAGAAGCTTAGTGTGTGTAGATTTGAACTTTTTTGTATTTCGCCTTATAAATCCGAGCATCTTCCCAGACTTCTTTACAATAGCATCAATGTGAGGCTTAAAGGTTAGTTTTTGGTCAATGATCACACCCAAATCCCTTATTTCTTCAACTTCCTGTAAGATTGATCCGTCTAATGTGTATGTAGCAGGAAATGGAGCTTTTTTGCGAGTGTACTTGATATAATAGCATTTACGCACGTTAAGAAACATCAAGTTCTCTTCACACCACTTCTTCACATTATCAATATCGCTCTGTATGAGATTTACGTCCACTATTGAATTAACAACTTTGTATATTTTGAGGTCGTCGGCAAACAATGAGAATTTACAGTGCTTAATATGATTAGTTAAGTCGTTAATAAAAATAGAAAAAAGCACTGGTCCCAGGTGAGAACCTTGCGGAACCCCAGACTCGGCAAAGTATACTTTCGACTCATAACCATTGATGGTCACAAATTGAGGCCGGTCCTCTAAATAAGAATGAAACCAACTTAAGGTTGATCCATGTATGCCAATTTGCTCAAGTTTCTTCAAAAGCAGTTGATGGTTGACTTTGTCAAATGCACTACTGAAGTCGGTGTATATTGCGTCGATTTGCAACCCTTTATCTACTAGCTGTGATATTTCAGATATAAAAGAAACCAGATTGGTTTCTACAGAGCGACCTATTTTAAAACCATGCTGATGTTCGTTTAAGAGGTGATCTACGTATCGATTGAGAATAGGACAGATGAGTGACTCTAATAATTTAGAGAAACAAGAAAGGATAGATATTGGTCGATAATTCTGTATATTGCTCTGATCTCCTTTTTTATAAAGTGGTACAATTCGAGCTCTTTTCCATTCCATCGGGAACTTTCCTAGTTGAAGCGAATGGTTCATGATGAGAGTCAAGGGCAAAGTAAAAACACCGCAGCAACGTTTAATAAACACAGGTGGAATGCCATCCGGGCCCGGACCCTTGAAAATATCTAATTGCTTGATTTTCTTTGCAACCTCTTTCTCAGTAAAAGATAGCAATCCCAAACAACTACTACCACCAAGGACCCGACGCTGATTAGTAACGAAAGGCATATCCAACTGTTGCATTGAAGATGCTGATATATCCGATGCAAACACAGAATAAAAGTTTTTTGCAAAAAGGTTGACTATTTCGGAACCAGTGTCGGCAAGACTATCCCCTAATTGCATCTTAGCTGGTAAAGAAGATCGGTTCTGACGTTTTTCTTTAATAAACTGCCAAAAAGCCCTAGGATTACTATTAATATTTTTTTCTGTTTGACCCATGTATTCAGAGTAAAGACTTTTCAAAAAAATTTGACAACGCTCGCGTATGATTTCATATTCAATCTTGTCATGTGGATTTTTGAACTTGCGGTACCTTTTTCTCAATTTTTCCTTTTCAGCAAGCATTTTAGTAAGAGATTTATTAAACCAAGGTGGAAGATTAGATTTATTAACTCTACGCTTCGGAACATATAGCTCTATGACAGTCTTAAGCCTTTTATAAAGAACCGAAGTCATCTCATCCACATCAAGGCATTGTTCGAAAACTTCGTTCCAGTTAATCTTACATAAGTCCTTATTAATACTTAAATAATCAGCCTTATAAAAATTTAAACGTTCTCTGTCTGAATTACGGAGATATTTACTCTGACTGTTTACCAAGGTGCACAATAAAGGAGGATGCTTCGGATCAAGTTTACTCAAGCGATCTAGTGGTTCGGAAATAGTTACAGTATTAAGTGAACTTAGTAAAAGATCCAATGTTCTACCATCCTCATTACGGAGACTATTAAATTGGTTCATATTTACAATAGACATAAAATCCACCAAAGCGTTTCCCATTGTATTGCCATAGTTAGAGGGTATTGTTATTTTATTTTCAGTGTCAGAAGATATGTCCCATTTAATAAAGGGTAAATTAAAGTCTCCAACTATAACAGTGTCATCAACATTATTTATGGATTCACTAGCGCTGTCCAAAAACGTGCACAAAGTGTCCAGCTTGACTGGAGGAGGTATATAGAGAGCACAGATAGCGATCTTTTTTATGGAATCTCCTATTCGAACACTAACAACCACCCACAAATCCTCGCAACTACTTTCCCAGGATATCATGCGCGCTGACTCAATTTTTTTCGAAACGGCTATCAGTACTCCTCCTCCGTCACGCTTGACGTTTGAACTATCACACAAACGATCTCTTCGGTAGATTACATAACGGGCGTCAATAAATTCACTGCTGTTAACACTTGAATTTAACCAGGTTTCAGAAAACACCAAAATATCGTATGAGCTTAGTAATATGTTATGGTAAATGTCCTGTGTCTTGGTTCTCATACCACGTACGTTCTGATAATATATAGTGAGCATTGTTAATTCTAGATCCCGAAAACATTACTAAAGAAGTTGAAATTACACTATTAATTTCAAACTATCGAGACTGCGTATCTGAAGCGCTTGGCAAGACTCGTTTTTTCTAACATATATACGACCATCTCGAACCCAGACGAACTTGTAACCTGCTTCTTTAGTCTTTTTCCTAGTAGCAGCGTGCAAGAATTTGTTAGCAGGGCTTAAGTGTTCCGATACGAAAACAGGCAGACGATCGCCGCCCAGGCCCAGATGATGAGAGTTCAGCTTGTCGGTCGGATTTTTTTTGTTGTATTTCATTACAGCTGCTAATAGACCGTCGCGTAGGGAACGAGTGCGCAGCTTGGCGATAACTGTGCGCGGCCGACTACTATCCTGGTTGAGTTTGGCAACGCGCGTGACATGTATGATTTCATCATTAATTAATGGGCATTCGATTTTACTTGCCATTTGTACGACTGTGTGCACGAGATTCTCAGTGCGATGCTCAGGGATACCATTAATTTCTACGTTGCATTCGCGCAGGTGCTGCTCCACTAACCCCAATCTAGTAGTGAATTCAATCTCTATTTTACTTAGCTTAGACTGGAGCAATTCGTTGTTCTTCGTGAGCTGATCCAGAATGGCGACTTTTTCATCCAGCCTGTTCTTCATGTCCTCGTAACACGAGTTGTAAAATGCTAGAGATTGTTCGAAAGAAGATACCTTTTCGTCTATACTTTTCAGGTGGTTGGTGACATATTCGCTCAGTGCAGACTTGAGTGCTTGTTTTATTTCGTCTCTTATTATTCCTCGAAGGTGTTCGTCCGACATAACGTCGCTACGCAGCTTGTCATCGGATGATTTGCGACGAGACTTATTGTTGTTGCGCAACGTAACATTTTCCGTTTCTTGTATTAACATTGGGACCGGATGCGATGTTGCAGAGCGGATCGGTGTATTAGTGTTGTCCTGTTTGGGCTCTGCGCTTTTACATTTAGGGCATTTCCAATTACGTTTATTATCCTGTGTCATCAAATAGAATCGCTTACTCGATACATTACTACACTCGAGATCAAACTTTAGATTACACACAAAACATTTCATGATCTCCCTTGTTTTGATTTGGTTGCAACACCCGGCGCAAGTCGTCGGAGTAGATGCCATTATTTTTGACTTGTTTTAATGATACCTGGCAATGATCAATAGCAAAGTCAAAGTAAAATATTCAACTTTTTGTTGTGGTTTATGTGGGGATCGAACCTACAACTCTCGGTTCTGAAAGTGCGTGCAAAAGCCACAGAGCTACGGCGCTCTTAATATCTTTGACGAATATGTTGATCTTTTCTAAACAGATTCGAGTAAGTAATTGCGATATACGTAGGGATGCATTGACACTTTTATAAAGTTCTTTGTTCGCTTACGTAGGTTGACGTCATCCGAAGCAATGAATTTGCAGTTTTTTCATCACTATTTATCACAGTTGCACTGTTTATTTCGTTTTAATTGTGAATTATGTTACAACGATGTTCAAGCACTGACATTAATGCACAGGTTGGTGTAAAATTTAACATGAAAATGAAACTTTTTACTATATATAATGAATAAAACTTAGAGGAACGATTAGAACACGTCTTGCTTCGGTGTAGGTAGGAGAGACAATTATTAGAGAGAGTATTTGATATGAATTTCAATTTATCTAATTATAATTTAATTTACTTAATCTCCGCTTCAACTAACATTATAGAAAATTAATATGATTACAGAATATTATATTAATTTTCATCTGTCTCAAGAAGCTTTTGAATTTATTTCTGTTTATACGTATTGAAGTTCATTATGGATACATCTCTAAGGCAATTACGTTTTCTAGTTAAATTAATTTATCTGTAATGAAATAAATTACTTACAATTTTCGAGTTATGTTTCGTAATTTTAGTAATTATTCTCATATAGCTAATTAGGAGCATTTGGTTAATAATGTGATTATTTTGATGAATACATACTTATTATAATTTAGGGATTCTAAAGTAAGTAATGTATGTATCAAATAATGTAATTAATTTATTGAAACTAATTTGAATTTGTTTGTTTGTACTTCACGTGACGCTACATTGTCCCTATATAGGCACTCCAGGCACTGTTGTCACACTATCACTGTCAGCTATTTTTTCAGAATGTATTGTTTTTTTTGTGTGTAATGTTTTTTTTTTTTATATTTGTTACCTCATAACTCCGTCATTTATTAACCGATTTGGAATATTTTTTTTTTTGTCTGGAAGGGTACACTTCCCGTATGGTCCCATTGTCATCAGACCCGGGTTTGATTACTTCTTAGTGTACTTTGAAGTCGGTTTAAGTTTTTTGTAAAACAATTATTAAGTGGCGATTCTATGAGTTATTAGTAACATGTCCATACTTTTTTCACTCAGAGCAACTCAATTGAGGTACCTCCACCATACAGAGGACTTTAGCCAAATAAATTAATGTTGAGTTCCACAAAGAGTCAGTAACGCGTGAGTCATGCCCCAGGTGTTCCAAGCGTTCAAATGCTACGGTAACCGCTTACCATCAGGCGGCCTGTATCCTTTTTACCGCCTTTGTGGTATTAAAAATATATATTTATCAATATATTATTATTGTCTTGATTTTAAAAACAGGAGTATCTGAGGTAGAGCATAGCGTTTATTCGCTCAAAGAGCAGCTCGACTGGGGAAGTACCTGCACCTTACAGAATACCGCAGCCAAATAACTTTATGTTGTGTAAAGTTGTGTTCCTGCGCGTGAGTAAGGTCGCCAGAGCTCATAGGGGCGGGGGGGGGACAGGTCAGTAACGCGTGAGCGATGCTTCTTGTGTTGCAAGCGTCCATATGGCTACGGTAACCGCTCACCATCAGGCGGGCCGTATGCTTGTTTACCGAATAAGTTGTATAAAAAAAAACTTAAAAAAAAACTGACAAGGTTAAAATCGCTGCTAGGAAGTATATCATACAAATAAAATTTTAACAATCACTTTTGCTTGTACATGTACATTTTTGGTAACAATCAGTGTAGCATATCTAAACGACGCGCCTATGCAAATAGCGAGTTGAATGCCGATTGATACAGCCGAATTTTACATATTTGAAGTACAATTATTGTTTCCTTTATTGTGACCACCATGTTAGTTTGTTTTTTTTTTATTCAAAACCATTATTATTTCCAACAAATATGTACAAAATACAATCTGTACATAGAAAATTTCCTCAAGCCTACCGCAGGCTGGCAGCGTTTCCTCTTTGGATAGCCAAGCTGGCGCGTTGGCGGAAAAAACTCCCCGCCCGCCGGTCTCCCGAGGTCTCAATCAATTTTGATGACAAGGTGCGAGCAAAACGGCGAGCTTCGGACCCCCACGGTCCCAAGGTCTCGATAGGTCTCTCTCTTTATTTATTTATATTTTACTAGAGGTTCAATAAGCGGTATAAATTTATAAATAAATATCCTGGGACATTCCTCACACACGGTCATCTGATCCCAAACAAAGCAGAGCTTGTACTATGGATACCAGATAACTGATATAACAGATATACTATATTTTTTTGCAAATAAATACATGTTCATGCACACAAATGCATGTCCTGTGTGGGAATCGAACCCACGATCTGCGGCGGGATAACTGGAGTCTTAAACAACTGCGCCAACTGGCCCGTCAACCAATCAATTCAATCGTAATTTAATCCTTCTCCATCATATAAACTACTTAATAAAAGGGTTCAAAGATTTCTCTTCATGTATTTGTACAGGGTTATCGGTAAAACACTAACGACCTTCCAGGACTGTATTACTAATAGCAACTTTTGTTCAATGACTTTTTACAAAAACAAAGTCTTCCAACGTTGTTCTATCTAACACATTCCAATTCTGTATTTAGTTGTAGCTACGCCTCCTATGCACGGTCACATAGTATTAAGTTATGCATAGAGTTCGTAACAATTAGAGCGTATTTTTATTTTTTTATGAAATTATAATGAATTAAAATCTGATGAATTATTAAATGTCATATATATAACAAAAGTTATAAATAAATAAATAAATATCCTGGGACATTCCTCACACACGGTCATCTGATCCCAAACTAAGCAGAGCTTGTACTATGGAAACCAGATAACTGATATAATAATTACACCCAGACTCAGGACATACAGACATGTTCGTTCATGCACACAAATGCATGTACTGTGCGGGAATCGGACCCACGACCTGCGGCGCAATAGGTGGAATCTTTACCAGAGTCTTAACCAACTGCGCCAACTGGCCTGTCAAGTTGTTGTTTATGATGCCAGTAATATAGTCCTGAGAGGTTGTTAACGTTTTTCGTATATAGATTTTTAAATATCAGACCTTTGTTTTTTTTTTTTTTTTTTTTTTTTTTTTTATACCACTAAGGTGGCAAACAAGCATTCGGCCCGCCTGATGGTAAGCAGTTACCGTAGCCTATGGACGCTTGCAACACCAGGGTTATCACTCGCGCGCTGCCGACCCTGAAGAAATCTCTTCACGCCCTTTTTGAAGAACCCCATGCTGTACTCCATTGGGAAAACCACGGCGGGGAGCTCATTCCACAACCTGAGCGTCCGCGGAAGAAAGCTCCTTTGAGCATATACCTATAGATATCACAGTATATATCACTATATATATCTAACCAAACCAAAAACAAAAGACACCCAGTAAATAAAGTACTAAATAGGGATATAAATAAAGACAGTTCGAGTTGCATATTGTAAGTGCACGAAAGTACCTACTGCGCCGGGGTGGAGGGCAGTAAAACGATTTTATTTTTGCTCCCCGCGAATACAGGGGCAATCGAACTGGGCTACCGTAAAACAACTGTTCTTCTAACTCCAGATACACACTTGCGCTTGAGAAACGCTCGTTGCTTTTTTATTTTGTTTTTCTTATTAAGTTGAATGTTAAAAAAAGAAAATTGTAAATATAAAAGTAAATGAGGCGTTAATCAGTTGACTAGTGTTTCCTGTTTTTTATATGTTATTATGGGAAGCGCATCCCATCCGTGTAATTATAGATGTACAATATGGTAATAATAATTATCAATTCAAAAAAAGAGGAGTTTCTCAATTGGGCTGTATTTTTTTTATTTTTTTTTTATGTTTGTTACCTCATAACTCCGTCATTTATCAACCGATTTGGAAAATTATTTTTGTGTCTGGAAGGGTACACTTCCCGTTTGGTCCTATTGTAATCAGATCAAGATTTCATTACTTCTTAGTGTACTTTGAAGTCGGTTTAAGTTTTTTTGTAAAACAGTCCAATTTTTATTTAAATTCCTGACTACAATCCTATCTACTCCCGACTAAACTCCCATCGAATGGATATTTTTAAGATTTTAGTATCATAGGTTGTTAGTAGTATATGCTATATTCACTACATAACATGAAACATAGTAGTCACCTCCTGATTGTCTGTACGCGATTTAAAACTCAAAACCTACTAAATGGATTTTCATACGGTTTTTAACGAATGGACTAACTAAAATGGAATACTTCATGAGGAAGGTTTTGATGTGTAATGTACATATTAAGGTTTTGTGTAAATTGTCTGAAATATAAAGCTGATCGTTGAAGATGTCGGAAAAAATTATGCGGCGCGGATAAAACTACTCTGCTACCCGTGCAAAGCTGGGGTGGGTCACTAGTCGCGCTATATTTTTTTTTACTAAATTCATTTTTATTGTAGCCTGTAGCCAAGAGTACCAAGGGCGAGTACTCTGACGGCGTGACCTACCGCAGAGGGTCTCTGACGCTTCGTAAGGGGTTGTCAGGAATAGTCTTTTATGACTTAGCCGTTGGAAAAGGTGGCCACTATAGAAAATCTTAGTAGATTGATAAGGGTTTGTAGCCTTTAGCCAATTACAAGGGTTGGCATTGGGCTACGCAAGATACATAGGTGTCCATGACTTTTCAAAATTAGCCTGGATTCTTGCGAGTCAGGAGACAGATACTCGAAGCAGGCCCCTGATACAGTTTCTAGGCCTATTATTTGCTCAAAGCATCGAGGAACAATCCCTTAGAGTAGTAATACCGAGCAATCCGATTCCGAAACTAGTCAGTGATTTGTCACTGATTTTGAAAAGTAAGGACCAATTACTGCATCGTGTGTTCGTTCTTCTTAGCCAATCGGAGCGCATTGTCGATGGTGGCAAATTGGCGGAATAGATTGCAAGGAAAATCAACGTCATTACGCTTCTTTGCGTTAATTGTTCGATGGCTCAAAGCAAGTTCAACTCCTGGCTGAGCTTAAAACTGTCCAAATATGTGTCGCCATCCATAGGGGTGCAAATAAAACAAGCGTGTTTCAAACGCAAGTGTGAAAGCAAACAAACTGGTTTCCGACGTGTTTTTATCGCGCCGTATTGCACTGTAAAGGGATTAATGTGCTGTATACAAGTAACCGGCCATCGTTAACTTGAAGAAAAACTCACTCTAATTTCGTTAAGTTGTAAACGTTTTCGTTGGTGTATATAATCTGGGACTTTTCTTTAAACGTTCAGTGGTGTAGATTTTCAAATGTTGATTCAACTTTTTAATCATAGTAAAAATAATATGAATAATGATAACATGATAAAATTATTAAAAATGTTTTTTTTTTGTGACAGTTTGTAGACTGCATGTATTTATTTATGCAAGTGTATTTTTTTTCCAAAAACCTTAATTTTTTTGCTTATTTAATATTCGCCAAACTACTAACGTAAACTAAGCTACTAACATGACTAAATTAGGCTAGTCAAAAAAATTATCAAAAAAAAATTTTTTCAGTTTAGACCCTGCCAAATTCCTTATTATGTCCATGCTTCGGAAGGCACGTAAAGCCGTTGGTCCCGGTTATCGCCCTAAGCTAGTTGGAGGTCTAGTAGGAGGTACTAGGCGGCTCGAAACCTCCTGCCACGCGTGGTGGAGTATCTGCCCTTTCCTTTTCACCCTAACTTGTGAATCCTGTGCTCAGCAGTGGGACATTATAGGCTGATGATGATGATAATGAAGGCACTTATGAACGTCAGTTGAATCTTCCACCGGTTCGGAACTGAGGAGACTCCGGCAAGAAACTCAGCAAGTAGTAATAATGTAATATTAATTGACAAAAGAAAAAAAAATAGATAGGTACATTCTGGTTGGAAAATAATATTATGAAATATGATTTAATTTCCTTTGAGCCTTTGTCAATTAAAGTAGGAAGATATTATTAGTTGTACGTAGTATTTATCTACTCTGAGTTATTAGGTAACAACTACGGGATATTTTGCACTCAGAAAAGATAAAAAATATTTCAATTTTAATCTGCGCCGCCGAGTTTGCGAGCTTTATTAGCGAACAGGATTTTTTTAATTGTACATTATGATACATGTGTGCAAAGTTGGTTATTAATACTCGAGGCGGTGAGCCGAGAGTGTAATAATCAATGCACACGCGTGTCATACAACGTTTTTCAACACACTTGCGAGGAAAAAAAAGACTTGTATTTTTTTAAGTAGATTTTTTGATAATAATGAAATCAATACAATGAGAACGTCAACAAATATGGCGCGCATGTTTTTTTTTGACAGCGGTAAGCTGTCTTACTATTTTACCCGTTTAAATTAAGAATGCTTGGCTACACACATATCACTTACAGTGAGGTACAAACTTATCATAATCGTGATTATATCTAACATAAAACTGTGCGGTAATGTAAAGTAAAAAGCACAAGTGCGAAGCAATTTACGAGCGAGTGTGTTGAAAATGTATTTTTATGATGTATGATCTGATGGTATGTGGTGTCTAGTCACTCATTTATATTTGTGATACCTATAAGGGAAACTGCACTGTATTGTCAACCTAAGAGCACATTTCTTTTGAAGAATCGTATGTCAAAACGCTTGGGGGAGAAACCGTAATGTAATATTTTTACTTGTATCAACAGAACCACGGCAGAGGCACAAGCTTCCAATAACAACGAAGATTGCCCTAAAAAGAGGGTACAGATTAAGCAATATTTAAACATTTACCCCCTTACTTATAAAACGTTATTTAACTAATATACTGTTTAAAGAGTCTCGTAAATAACGTCACTCTATTGTCATTGTCAAATAATGTGACATTATTTACGTGACCATTTAAACAGTATTAGTTAAATAGCGCTTTATGAGTAAGGGGGTTAATCAACATCAACATTCCTATAAGGCTAAACTTAATCTCTTAACTAACATAGCTTCAAACATTGAGGACAAAGCTTTACAGTCCACTTATTTACCACAAATCTGCCAACTGGCAACCCTAGCCGTAAGTCCTTTAGAAGCTGCATAGGATACGTGCAAAACTTACTGAATGGTGCCCCTCGATTAAAGATTACCTAGATTGCCCGTCAGCGTTTACTTGCGCTTCAACAAAACTTATCATATTTGGTGTCAAGTTCTATTCCTATTTGTTTAATAATAATAATAAGAAAGGATCTAGTTTGAAGTTTCAATAATGAGGAAGAAGTGGAGAACTAAAATGTTATACAAGTTGTATGCATAGCACAAAACAGCCCAATTTCAATATTTATCTCCAAGATACAGAGTTCAATTTTGAAATTCTTTACTTGTATTTTTACTTTTCATATCCATATTTACAGTAAACTACATACCTATTAACAAAATATATTTGGAAATTGTATGGTTCGAAAAGTTAACGTAAATCCTCAAATGGAACAATAATTGTATTAGTTATGTGACGCTCTATCTAGCTCTATCTTTGATCGGAGATGGTCACCGCCTCGGCCACTCTTCAAGAATTGATACCAAGTTGTCCGAACTAGCTTGATTAACTAAGTGATCTCAGTGTATGTAAACTAAACATTGCACCCGGTTTTATGTGAGAACTTGACTCATTCTGGCAGGCTAGAGGACAGCTACTTTGTCCACATTTCATTTTGCTAATCGAAATGTTACTTAATACTGAAATTTAGTATTGGTTGCATGTGCCAAAGATTTGGTCACAATGTTGTGTCTGCTGTTTATTTTAGAAGAGTGCTACGCCATTTTATGAAAATGATGTCAATTTCTATGAAAAAATGAATGTTCAGTACGTGGATTACGTAACTTTATTGAAATGAAATTTTGATTGAAATAACCTCTCAATCGGTAGAAATATAACAAAACCGGAAATGGTTCCATTTCTAATGAACCACTGTTTGTATTTGCAGTTATCAGAACGTAAAAAAGTTATCAGACAACCGCTATATTGAACCGATTTCAATTCGAAAATGATTGAAATTTAGTTACGTAATCGCCCCACTGATACCTAACCTTATGTATTTCTATTTTTTATAGGAAAATTTTGTATTTATGTTTAAGTGAAAGCATAATTTTCAGCTTTTTTTTTCTTTTTTTTTATACAACTAATTCGGTAAACAAGCATACGGCCCGCCTGATGGTAAGCGGTTACCGTAGCCATATGGACGCTTGCAACACAAGAAGCATCGCTCACGCGTTACC
This sequence comes from Achlya flavicornis, assembly GCA_947623365.1. Taxonomy (NCBI): domain Eukaryota; kingdom Metazoa; phylum Arthropoda; class Insecta; order Lepidoptera; family Drepanidae; genus Achlya; species Achlya flavicornis. Next base: position 13,041,981 of record OX392484.1, read on the forward strand.
GACCTTTCCCCCCACCCCTATGAGCTCTGGCGACCTTACTCACGCGCAGGAACACAACTTTACACAACATAAAGTTATTTGGCTGCGGTATATTCTGTAAGGTGGAGGTACTTCCCCAGTCGAGCTGCTTTTTGAGCGAATAAACGCCGCTCTACCTCTCTCAAGAAAAAGAAGAAAGCTTATTTTGCGAGCCATATACATACCTCATCCCAACTAACAGTTTCGAATATTAATGCAAACAAAACCTATAAAAACATAAATACTAAAAACAATTTATAAAAAAAGAATATAAAAGCGTGGAACCACAATATTCTGATAACGCTCCTCGCGCAAAAAGCCGTAACGCTGTGTAAGACGATACATGGAAAAGATCGTATCTGCGAATTTATTTATCTGTGCTCACACGCCACTGGGTAGCCATTAGGTTGGGTGGGAATAGGGTATTAAAGGAAAAATACATTACTCCTCCCTTTAATAATGTGGGCAAATTAATATTTGGGGATAATAATACTGGGTTATTTAATGTATACCGTATTAAAAAAATGTTTCGACAGTAGAATCGTTCAGTATTTTTACACGATTTTTAAACGACTATATTGTGAAAGATTGTAAAAAGAATTTTTCAATTCGAACCAGTAGTTCCTGAGATTAGCACGTTCAAACAAACAAACGCTTCAGCTTTATAATATTAGTATAGATAATTAGTTAGGTATGTTCCCACTTTGGTTTTTGACTGGGTGACAAGACAACCGTGAAGCAGCCCCTTGCACAGCCAGTACTTATTGTAGCTTTACATGCCTTTCAGGTGTTGAGAACGAGCTTTTAAGAACAGCAAAAATTATTGTACTGCCTTTTTTTTTTTTTTTTTTTTTCGTCGGGAAATCCTCATAGGATACCCTACCGCCCCGGGGGTAGCGGCCGGGTTATGCCGGACTTTTACCGGCTAAAACCCCACGGTGGTCGCCATCTGCGCTGTACAGAGGGGGCGGGCTCTCGTGTTGAACGCGTACCTGCCCCCCTAGACAAGATGGTTGTCGAAAATCGTCATCGTTAGTAAACGATCAAACTTTGTATGGGATTGACATAAGAGATTGTTAAAAATCACGGGAAATTTCGATTTGAAATGTCAATCCCATACAAAGGTTGGTCGTTTACTAACGATGACGATTGTCGATAACCATCTTGTCTACGGGCCCTGCTCACCCCTCCAACCGCGGCGCTAAGATAGCTCGTCCCGGGGGAAGTCTAACACCTCCCCCCAGCACTCGCGCTGTACTGCCTGCAGCCTGGCCCATCGCTCTCGTGCCCACCATAAGTAGTAGTAGCTTTTATATTTTTGCACACATCGTTAGCTTGAATTATGACTGTAGTGTATTTTTTTTTATACTTATTGCCGAGGTGTGTCTTAGATCTGGCCGATTTCAGGCACATTTTTTTTTTTTTTTTATACCACTAAATTGGCAAACAAGCATACTGCCCGCCTGATGGTAAGCAGTTTCCGTAGCCTATGGACGCTTGCAACACCAGGGGTATCAATCGCGCGTTGCCGACCCTGAAGAAATCTCTTCACGCCCTATTTGAAGAACACCATGCTGTACTCCATTGGGAAAACCACGGTGGGGAGCTCATTCCACAGTCTGAGCGTCAGCGGAAGAAAACTCCTTTTAGCCCGTACAGTTCGAAACAAATCTGGTTTCAATATGTGAGGATGGACTCCCCGTCGATGGCGAGAGTTGCGATTGAGTTGAAATTGGTGACCGATTAGGTCGTCTGCATTAGTTCTGAATGTCAAACAGTACTCAAACATTGAATATGTATTAAAAATGGCAACAAAGTAAAACTAAAAAGAATATTTCGCATCAAGATGTACCCGGCCCAAACTCGACACGCCCCCACAGACAAAAGAAAATGATTTATTTGCCCTTTTTACGATACCTTAATTATATTTTAGCAGAATAACTTGTTTTTGGGTATGAAATATCAACGCTCAACATTAGATTCTATATTTTCTGTCACAGAGTCTAAATTGCCATGAGCGTGAGTTCAAACGCTGCTCGTATTTCGTAATAGTTATTTTACCATAATTTTTAACAGTGAGATAAAGTTTATGTGCAAGGAATTAAGTTGTGTCGGTTTAAAACGTCGTTGACTGAGAAATTAAAACGATTTAATTGAATGTAAAAAGATGATAAGGATTCGGTTCCTTCCACGTCTCCTGTAGGGGCCAGTGGCTTAGCAACCTGGGGGCTAGACGGAGCAGAGCCCCGGGGCCCCCAAGCTCAGGGGACCCCGCGTACTCTGACTTACAAACTATAAATAGAGTTATTGAAAAAAAAAGAAACGCACACCTCTCACTGAACCTGAACGCCGAACTCTCAAACTATGTGGGATCGGCGCCTAAAATTTCGCATAAAAACAAACAGTTATTGACCCTTCATAAGATTATCATGACAGACAAGATGGCGGAACATGCTACGATATGTCTTTTTTAAATGTGTGAGTGTACTCCAGTTGTAAAAACGAGATGGCTTGATATGAATATTTTAAATAGTTTAGTTGGGGCCCTACATGGGCCCTAGTTGATTTTTTGCCCCAGGGCCTTTGGTTACCTAGCTACGGCACTGTATTAAGCTATAAATTTAAAAATGATTTAGGAATACTTTTACCTGTGCTTTTACTTACAAAATACCTTATAGGTAATTAGGAAAATTTAGGTTTAAAAAATACTTTTCAACACCATCAAATAAGTTCGCACACTTAATGGGAAAAGTCGAATCCCCAAACTGTACGGTATGTGCCCGAAAGTTACAACGTCAGCAGATATTGTTAAAACCAAACGATATGATGCGGGGCGCGCAACAGCGTCTTGGCTTCCCCTCGTTCGCGGGAGACTGGGGCGTGTGCACTATTCCTTTCGTTTAAGAATCGAGTGTTATATATTTTAGCAAATAGTTTTTTTTTTTTTTTCTTACCACTGATGTGGCAAACAAGCATACTGCCCGCCTGATGGTAAGCAGTTACCGTAGCCTATGGACGCTTGCAACACCGGGGGTATCACTCGCGCGTTGCCGACCCTGAAGAAACCTCTTCACGCTCTTTTTGAAGAACCCCATGCTGTACTCCATTGGGAATCTCCACTCCATCCCACGGCGGGGAGCTCATTCCACAGCCCGAGCGTTCGCGGAAGAAAACTTCTTTTAGCCCGCACAGTTCGAAACAGTTCTGGTTTCAATGTGTGTGGATGGATTCCACGTCGATGGCGAGAGTTGCGATGGTGGAAGGTAGCCGAGGGCATCAAGTCAAACAATTCCTTAGAACACTCTCCGTTGTACAAGCGGTAGAACACACATAAGGAGGCAAAGTCTCTCCTCAGACTGAGGGGCTCTAAACCGCTTGTGAGCTCGGGATCGTCAACAATTCTGGTGGCACGTCGCTGGACCGAGTCTAAAGGCCCAAGCTGGTATCCAGGTGCTCCCGCCCATAGATGACAGCAGCAGATTTATGGCCGATTTCAATAATTTACGGACCGTTGTCGGTTAAAATTAATACTCTTATATCTTTACTAATAACGAAGCGCAAATACCTCAATGGTTTGCATAGCAGACCCTCCCATATGGAACTAGTTTTTAAATGATCTATATGCCCAGTTTGGCAATAAAAAAACCTACCATTGGTAAGCAAAACGATTCGTTTTTGTTTATTGTATAATGTATACTTCTCCTACGGGGACGACACAGTCAAATTGACAAAGTCCTAACAAAGAGTTTTCATCCCGCGAACGCGGGTGAAACTGCAAGGCGAACGATTGTTAAATTATATTTTTTTCAGGTCCGCTATTAGCGAGAATAAAGAGTCGATTTATCTCTATTGATCTTATGTATGGAACCCTGACTGAGTCAGGCCCTATTCGCACTTGGCCGGTTATTAGGGTTCCGTACCCGAAGGGTGACAAACGGGACCCTATTACTAAGACTCCGCTATCCGTCCGTCCGTCTGTCTGTCAGTGGGCTGTATCTCATGAAATAATATTAAAAATTAAAGGGGCCGCCCATACAACAAACATCTTTTTTTTGGCATTTTGTTTTCATAGCATAATGATTTAGTTAATATTGCACGGAACCCTCCGTTTGCGAGTCTGACTCGCACTTGGCTGGTTTTTTATATAAACATATTCTTTGTTTCAGAAAATAACTTGTAGATCAATCTAGAGTAGAGAATCTCACTATAATAATAATATTATATCTTTTATTAATATTAAATACATTACCAACCTCTTATCTTTGAATATATAGAGTTATCACAACAATAGGGGTCAATTTGGGCCCTAAGGACACCCTACAGAACCCTAATAACAATAAAAGATCGCGCCGACAACTTTAACGAGCTCTGGAAGTAAACTGTATCTTAAGTCACTGTTATCTATTCATACAGTTGAAGCGAAGGCTTTTGAAACCTTGGACGAAGGACCCTGCCAATGTCAGGGCCAACTGATTCAGAATTATGACTCTTTGTCTCAATCTACGTAGTTTCCTAAGCTGAGAACGTACTGAAGGACCTTCAGGATTCCTTGAATAAGTTTTCAGTTCCAATTTGCTGTTTTTGGCTCCATTGTGTCAACGATGACGGCCAATGTCATAGAGAAAATTACCATTATCAATAGGACACAAAATAAACTTATTAAGTACATTAAAAGCAAAATTTTTACTGAGGTAACAAACAAGCATACGCAATGGTAAGCGGTTATCGTAGCTTATAGACACATTCAGCACCACGGATAGCATTTTTCAGTTTCAGTAAGTACCATTTTTTTTTGTAATAATACTTTAAAGGTTTTATTATGTACAGAAATCATTCATCAGAGAGACAAAAACAGTGTAAAATTAGTTTTTCTATTACTATTTTCGAAGATAAAAAATAATAAAAAATATACATGTACTCAGTGAGCTCTACATTATTTATTTATTTATTTATATATAAAAAAATCTACGAGCACACTGCGAGCACGATTCGCGTAGCGTGGACGGGCTTGCCAGTCTCGAACGAGCATTCGCATCGCGCTCGTTGTAGACTCGTTGAAGGCTCGTTGAGTAAGTTCACGCTTGAAATCGCGAGCAACGAACGAATTCTATTTTAGTCTAAAGTGTCGTCCTCCCGAACATTGATGATTTTGGGTTCTTCAAAAGGGGTGTGAAGAGATTTCTGCAGGGTCGGCAACGCGCGCGTGATACCCCTGGTGTTGCAAGCGTCCATAGGCTACGGTAACCGCTTACCATCAGGCGGGCCGAATGCTTGTTTGCCACCTAAGTGCAATAAAAAAAAAAAAAAAAATTGACTCGCTTTATCTTTGCAAATTTTTATTGATTTGGTAAAGCAAAAAATATGTGTCCAATATTTAATAATCTAACTGACTGACTAAGAAGAGAGAGACTTAGTTTTTTTTTTTACTAGGTGTTATCCCTATTACACCTGTCAATAGACCCGTGACATACGGACGGACAGTCACAAAACAGCAGAGAGCCATTTGGGAACGGAACCCTGAAAAAACAACTTCAAACTTTAAAAAACCCTGAACATAGTCACGGATAAGTGCTAGTCTTGACAATTAAACTATAGATTCAGCGTTTACGATAAGACCTGGAATTGCATACAAGAAGTCATATTCACATATAAAGAATACACATTAATACTGTATTTACCCGCTGGTTTGCAAGATCTGATATAAACGATTGTTTTATTATAAGTAGGTATGTTATAGTGCCATGTTAATGTATCCGAAAGGTTCGGATATTCACCGCTAAACGATGATGCATTTAGATTGGATTCGTAAAACAATAAAATGATCAAAAAAATATTCGTTTGCTTTTTCGATAACTTTGTAGATGTCCAGAATATCAACTATGCAATATATTTTCATACTTAGGTGAAAACTTGTAAAAGGCTGCTTTTAGATCTATAATTGGTTATGTATCATCAAATTGTAATAAATACCTAGCTGCTATAATAATAGTAGCTGTTAGTTTTCCGAAAAGTAAATAATTTATGGCCATGATAGACAGCTGAGAAACAGATGGACCAAATTACAAGGATTTCTCCTTCGATCACGAAACTTTAAAATGGATATGTCTTAGATATATTTAAAATTTATAATAATTAATTTAGAAACATAATAACTTATCATGACGACTTATTACCATTCTTAACATTTTTTAAATTACGTTTCGTTGACCCAGTGTCAACCGATTTTACTGGTAAGAGAAAATGTTATAAACCCAGTAAATGTTTTGATTTTATAGGGCATAAAACAGATATAGGTACTCAATCTATGTATATTATGTACCTAAGTCCTAAAAAATATCCGCAAACAAAAAAAAATAACAGCACTATTTTACAACAAATAACATTGCATGCAGCCACGTATTAAACGTAACATTTCCAACTAAGTGAATAGAAATTAATATGTTAGCGTGATGGAGCTGCACTTAGGATATCTAATACATTTACCATTTTTATTTACGTACATTTTTGTTTTATCGTGGTTTATATTCAATTTAAAAACGTCGTCGTGAGGAAAGCATATTAACGTGGTAGTATACGATCCAGTACCCTTTCCTGGCCACTTTATCCCATAGTATTTCAAGTTGCCAGCAATATTGCGGCAGTGATAGTCATAGAGATGTAATAGTGCTTGCCACCGATGTATAAATAAATTAATAAATATCCTGGGACATTCCTCACACACGGTCATTTGATCCCAAACTAAGCAGAGCTTGTACTATGGAAACCAGATAAGCGTGGGAATAGAACCCACGACCTGCGGCGCTATGGAGGTGCAAGGTGGATGACACCTTCATTTAAAAGAGAAGGTCCTCCGCCAGGCTGGGTCATCGTGCCTGGGGACCGCGGTCTAACTGTACATCTCGGACACTTGTATATATGTAGATTCTCGAGAAAACTTCTGAAGCGCGATGCAGGATAATGTGGCGTCACGTCATCTATCTTTCCGTGTGTGAACTATCTCGGTGTTACTGATAGATGGCTGATAGATGTCGCTACAGGCGCGATAGGTGAAATCTTAACCAGAGTCTTAACCAACCGTGCCAGCTGGCTCGTCAAATATATATCATCACTTACCATATTGCGATTATGGTCAAGCTTATTCTATTCTTCTTTCGTATGATTATCTAGTCTTACGATTGTACAAATTCCTCCTCTTGCTTCTTACACTTCTTCTTATGTTCTTCCTCTATAAAATTGAAGATTTCATTGTCTAATGTGAGCTTGAGCTTCTTTTTTTTAAATTTTATTAACTTGCGTTGGCTTGCGTTTGGCCCGATGAAGAAGCGTAAGATGGAACACGTTTACCCAGAAGAAACCCATACACTCTGGCCTTGGAAGTCCCAAGACTGTAAGATTCGGGGAAACAGACGCCCGGAAGCAAGTTCCACTCCCTTGCTGCATTATAAATGAGGATGCAAAATGCTATGTCCGTATGTTCGGTATGTCAACAACGGAAACATATAAGGAAACTAGGATTGGAAGGGTACCTTCATATTACAAATCTGCAGCCAAGTAATACAGGCAGCTTAGCTTGAGAAAGTCTTTTGAGCAGTTTCTGCAAAAAAGTTAAGGATTCAATGCTTGTAGCAAGAAGCTATTTAAAACTATATTCAAATTCATTTATACATTCGTAGGCACTAATGAAAAGCCTGACTCTATACCGGTTCGGAAAGTTGCATTTGCTGAGAAGAGCTGGCAATAAACTCAGCAATTACTCTTTTCAAAACAAGCTTAGATTCATTACATAGTAATTATTTACATTCTTATCGCACTGACAACAATTGCGTGCCCCGGCTGTTCAGGCGCACACTCATTCCTAGGGGTAACCGAACAGATATAAAATATGCTCTCTTTCTCCAAGAGTTGGATAGAGTTTCAAGGCTATAGCTCAGTGGTAGTGACGTCGGATACCGAGACAAAGGTCCCGGATTCGAATTCCACAAGCTTAAGCTTTCGGTCAAGGAAAACATCGCGAGGAAACCATAGCAAGGTAGGGTACTTTATAGTACCCACCTGGCTGGCTGTACCATCCTCATGTTGAAAATCTTTTGCCAAGCACCTATCGCCCAAGTAGCATAACAAGCTGTTTAAAGGCTGTATTAAAGTTCGTTCTTATACTAAAAGCTGAATATTCAGGCTGTAAAAAGGCTGTATAAGCGCTTATACAGGCCTTATAAGTGTAAAAAGGGCCCACATTACACAGCTTATTTCGTTATTGGAGCTGTATAGAGGCTGTATAAACAAAAGACAAGTATAAAAGCTGTATTAGGGCTGTTATTAGGTGTATAGAGCAGCCTATACTCTACGGATATCCTCTTATAAGTATCTTGTAAGAATAATAGTTCTAAATAGGTTGTCGAAGAGAATTATGTGAGAATAAAATAAATAAAACTATTTACGATGCATTGAATGGCGACATAATATTGTTATTAAAATGGAAAGGATAAAATCTTGGACATGGATATCTAATGCTGTTTATTGATGAATTCAATGTGCAAATTTTAATTTATTGTGAACCTGTGTATGTTTTCCGTCAAAATATTCACGCGCCAACAAAATAATCAAGCCAAAATAAAGAAATTATACTAAATACAGTAAATAAGTGTTTGTTTTTAAGGTTAGGAAGTTAAAAATATATTTATAAATAATAGATATGAGTATACAAGATCATTATTCAAGCTGATAACCATGATACGGCTATAGTTATTATGAAATATTCCTTTAATTGTAATTTAAATGTTGTTATTGTAAATGTAAAAATGTCGACAATTTGCTATACAGCCTAAACGATACTTGGAGTGTATTATAAGTCTTAGTAGCTGTACTAAGTAAGTTATGAACGTTTATTGCTGTATTAAGTAAGTGAACACATGCTTAATACAGCCTGTATACAGCTTGAACGATAAAACCAGCTTGAAGTGTCAGAAAACACTTAACGCTGTATTATAGAGTTATAATATCTGTTTCAGAACCCTAAGCTGACGCGGATCCCTTTATACAGCCTGTATACAGCTTTAACGATAAAACCAGTTTGAAGTGTCAGAAAAAGCTTAACGCTGTATTATAGAGTTATAATATATGTTTCAGAACCCTAAGCTGACGCGGATCCCTTTATACAGCCTATATACAGCTTTAAAGATAAAACCAGCTTGGAGTGTTATTAAATTCTTAACGCTGTATAGTAGAGTTTTGATATTCTGTTTAAGAACCCTAAGCTGACGCGGATCCCTTACTAAGAATGTTATACAGCTAGAGCTGTATAATATCTCATAAATCACTCTTATAAGTATTAAAACTGTTCTTTACACTCTTGTAAGTCTCTAAAAGAACTCTAAGTTCTAAATGGGCTGGTTTATTGATGTAGAATATGCTTGCGTGCTGCTTGGGCGGTGTGTCCCGACAGCTGCACTTGAGAGCCTTTATCGGCTTTGTGCCATCTTTAGCCACATCATCACTTACCATGGTGCGATTGCGGATAAACACAGGGCTTAAAAAAAGAGAACTAGTACCCATTCCTCATCATAATATATTAAAAGTCCTTACGTGACTGTTTGTTTACCTTGACTGTGATTTTATTCGCAATTAAAATAAACACAGTCTTATTCCGACTAATGACATACTTTATATGCAAGCTTGATTGTAAGTTGCAATTTAAAATAGTACTCATTAAATTGTATGATGGCCAGGTGATATGAGGAAGGTGGGGGAGAGATATCTTATATGGAAGCCGGAAAGAATAGTTCCTAGGTATTTTTTTTATACTACTAAGGTTAGCAAACGAGCGTACGGCCCGCCTGATGATAAGCAGTTACCGTAGCCTATGGACGCTTGCAACACCAGGGGTTGCGTTGACACCCTTTTTGAAGTACCCCCTTGGGAAAACCCCGGCGGGGAGCATTCTGCCTGCATACAGTCTGAGCATCCGCGCAGTACGAAACCATTTTAGTTCCAATATCTTCCTAGGTGGAGAAAACAAGTACGCGGCCCAACTGGTGGTAAGTGGTTACCGTAGCGCTATGGACGATTGCAATCCGGGCCACTATTCACTACGCGTTATTTCTCTTCGGCCCGCCCGGTACTTCCCCTCCTTAAAAAGCTAGTAGAGTATGGAAAAGTGACAACTGTCGACAGCTAAAGATTCAATTATCGGTCAGCGGGAAGAACAGCATACCAGTGATACTTCGTTCACTCATAAATTGAAAATAACGTGAACATTTAATATAATTTATTCACACAACTAGAAAATACTTTAATATCTATTTCATAATCGCGGCACATCTCTTCCTTATGGCATAGTTGTGAGACCAATTTGTTTTTTGCTATTAAAACACTGAAATTTAGCCTCTATGTTGTTGATATTAAGGATGGAGATGGTTTTGTGTAATATTGCAAGTGTTTAAAGGATTCCGTTAGGGACGTGACGTGAGACGCCAGTTTACGCGAGGAAACATATTTTATTAAAATTTTCCATCTCCCTGCTTGTGTTCCATCCAACTTGGGCATAGAATAAACAATGTTGAATTGAAACAGACAGGTTTTATGTAACACGGTTAATATTAAATATAAATTGAAAATGTGGGAAGAAGAGTTCGGATACGTCAGAAGGTATAAAATAAAAAATATTAACTAATAATAATGTATAAGTATACAAAGAGTAATATACTCAAGCCGAGTTTTATTAAATTAAATAAATAACGTTAAATTAGTTTAATAACGTACATATACAAAGATTTTAAATATCTATTAATACTAAACGTCCACCGTCCGTCCTTCTGTTAGTGGTCTGCATCTCATGAACCGTAAAAGGTAGATAGTTGAATTTTGTACAGAATGTGTGGTTTTGCAGCTATAATAAACAAACATTAAAAATTAAATAAGGAGCCCCCCCATCAAAATATGTCTGTACGGAACCCTTCGTGTGCAAGTTGGACTCGCACTTTGCCGGTTTTTTAACCGACTTCAAAAAAAGGACGAGGTTCTCAATTAGTTGTATGTTTTTTTTTTTTTTTTTTATGTTTGTTACCTCATAAATCCGTCATTTATTAACCGACTTGGAAAATTATTTTTTTGTCTGAAAGGGTATACTTCCCGTTTGGTCCCATTGTCAGGATCAGATCAGGATTTGATTAAGTCTTAGTGTACTTTGAAGTCGGTTTAAGGTTTATGTAAAACAGTCCAATTATTTATTAATCGTTTAGGTTAGGCAGAATATACCACTACATCGTCTATAAAATTATTTAGGACCTAATCTTTGGCGTCCCCGACAGTCGGCAGGAGTTAATGAGCGCGCTTTGTTTCCCGTCTCGTGGTAGACAAACCTCTTTGATGCGGCGCGCGGTGTAATTTTGTTTGTCATAATTAGTGCGGATTGATATTTTGGACAATGCTGTATTGAGGATGCTGGGTTTGAGGTACTGGTCTGTACAAAGAAGCTGAGGCGTTGAAGGTAGCAAATAAATATCCTGGGACATTATTAATTATTTTATTTATGATTTATTTACTCTTTTGATCGTAAATACATACTTAATATACATAATAACACGTAGACTCAGAACATACAAATGCATTTACTGGGTGAAAATCTAACCCATGACTTGCAGCTCAAATTATATATATGTCGGAGAATGAGATAGTTAGTCGAACTCAGTTAGATTATGATATTATCGTGGTACAAGGGTTGGGTGAAATAGTAGCAACACTGATTTGACTTTAACGTAAATAACAGACTTAATGAGGGTATTTGCAAAAAGTAAGAATACTGATATGACTATAACGTGAATAACAAAGTTAATAAGGGGATGCATATTGCTTTTGGGACAGTTAGTTTATCACAAGCTCTCGAGCTGTACACATCTCAGTGCAATCGTTGTTATACCCGGCTCTTAAGCCTATACTTATTTAAGAATGTACAATTGTGTGAAGTGAAGTGAAGAGATTATTTAATTGTAATTTTACGACAATAAACACATTGGGCCCGTGAGGAGTTTGTTGCGTCGCTTCTTCTCCTCATACGGGACTTTTACGAAGCGATGGTATAAGGTTGTTTTATTGCCTGCACTGCGCCCACTGAATCCTGATACCACTGAACCCTAATTGTGGTCTTTGTATCGCTTGGCTGTCGCTGACTCCGACATCAGGCGTGGGATAAAGACAGGCAATTAAAACCATACTTGAATTGTTTCTACATACTTTGAGGACTGCCACGTGCTTGAGAACCCCGAACACGTGTCAAATAGTGGCTTGTGACAAGCGAGGGATGACGTCAAGAATGAAGACTGAATAAAGTTTGGTGGCATCGTAATAGTGTAACTAAATGAATCATGAGATGCGCGTGCTTATACGCGACATGATAATAGCTAGATGGTGGTCATTCCATGCTGCGCGGTTGTCTGCGGTGCTTCGAGTGTGGGAAAATCAGGTCATGTGATCGTTCCTTTACTTCTAACATTATTTCATTGTCTAAGCTGGAACCAAATGCTGTGTTGTGTTAAATGTTACAGATATGGTGATGCTGGCTACTTTGCGAATAACTGCCCTCGTGTCTGCAACTTCACTGCAGTCAAAAACAGTCGTGGCAACGGCAGCGCGGTTGGTAGCAACACCGGTGCAGTGAGCAACAGCAACAACCAGCGTCGGGTTGACCTGTGCTGCATTCGGCAACCCTACTGGATAGATGGCTATTTTCTGTGAGTCGATTTCATGTTGTTTACTAATGGATTACGAAGGTACCTGAGGTACAAGTACCTATTGTTGTTGAGAATATAGTTGGTTAGCGTTTTAATTGGATTTAAGTGCGTGTCCTCTTGAGTCTCAAATTATTATTTTGCGTTTTGGTCACGGAGATAATCACGGGTATAGTTATCGTTACGGAACTATTAGTGTTTAGCAGTCATAGAGATTATGGGAGCTAGATTATAGTCATAATCGGATAGTCAGATAACATAGGCACCTAATGATTTGAGTTGTACTTGCTTATTAAAATACTAGCGTGATACTTAATAAGATGAGCCGCACCTAGGCTGCGTAGTTTAATATCCCAGTTTGTGTTGAAGCGTTAACAAGATGTGTTGTTAGTGTGACGTGACGGTATGCTTTATTATTACCCTTGTTTAAGTTGTTACGCAAATGAGACTAGACTTTGATGCGGTACTCATCAATATTGTTTTAGCAAGATGATTGTAATTGATTTTATTATCGTGAAATTGCGTTTTGATTTCGTGACGATTTCGGAATTGAAAAATGTAGGTAGAAATAAACTATGATGGTTAAAAGTATAGTGTAAGCAACTAACTAGGAGTTGAGTGAGTCCCTTGATAGCGATGTACTGTGCTGGTTCCATATGCGGTTGGCAATGTCCTTTGTTTATGTCCCTGACATTTATTCTCATAGTGAAGGTCATGTAAGGTTATGTAATGCCTCAATGTTTCTAGGTCGTTAAAATCACACAATATTTTAATCTCTTACGTCATATAATCTCACGATAGGTTTAAACTAATGCCAATTAGGTAGTGTAGTTCATTTTGGAGTGAAATTCTATCAGCCGGTGTAAAGTTGACCTTACTATTAGCTATTATGTAGACATAGCCTGATAGAAATTGGTATCTCTTAAGTAAACTTAAGTTGTCCGTGAAGTGAATCGATTAGTTCGCTACAATAGTGTTCGTTATTTATTTAACTTGTCTCTCTTTCACTATTCTATTTTGCTGTCACTGGTCTATTGATAGATAGTGCAAAGTGCTAACACAAACTCGATAAAGCAAGATTAGAAAGAAAAAGAAGGCTAAAATGACTTATGGTTCTGTTAGGGGTCTGAACGGGACGGGAAATGTCGTGCGGTGTTCCGCAGGGTTCGGTTCTGGGTCCGCTCCTGTGGAACATCGGGTACGACTGGGTGCTGCGGGTGCCGTGTATCCAGGGTGTCGACGTAACGTGTTACGCCGACGATACCCTGGTCACTGCCCGCGGCACGAGGTATAGTACAGCCGCCTACCGCGCCACTGCTGGAGTGGCGCAATTCGTGGGCCGGATACGACGGTTGGGCTTGGAGGTGGCCCTTAGCAAGTCTGAGGCCCTGTGTTTTCACGGGCCTCGGCACGCGCCGCCTCGGGATGCTCATATCGTCGTGAGTGGAGTCCGCATAGACGTTGGGTCGACGATGAGATACCTAGGTCTCGTCCTCGACGGTCGGTGGAATTTCACAGCCCACTTCGGGCGCCTGGTGCCAAGGGTGATGGGCGCGGCGGCTGCTCTCGGGCGGCTGCTGCCGAATACTGGCGAGCCGGGTGCCCTTTGTAGGCGGCTGTACCTGGGGATCGTGCGATCAATGGTGACGTACGGAGCTCCCGAATGGGCGGAGGCCCTAAATCGCCGCAATATCGCTCTCCTGCGGAGACCGCAGAGGGTGGTGGCGATCAGGGCAATACGGGGATATCGCACGATCTCCTGCGAAGCGGCGTGTGTGCTGGCCGGTTCCTTGCCATGGGACCTCGAGGCGAGAGCCCTCGCGTCAGTTTATTTCTGGCGCGAGGAGGCGCTGGCCCAGGGCGAGACGCCGGCACCACGCGAGGTGGAGGGGCGCAGGGCGCAGTTGCGCACGCTTGCCATCCAGGAGTGGAAGTCCAGGCTGGAGCACCCTAGTGCGGGTCTGAGGACCATCGAGGCCATCCGTCCAGTGATGGATGAGTGGCTGGAGCGGAGACACGGCACGTTGACCTTCCGGTTGACGCAGATCCTCTCGGGACATGGTTGTTTCGGGAGGTATCTGTGTCGGATTGCCGGGAGGGAGCCGACCGCCGAGTGCCACCACTGTGACGGGTGCCTCGAGGAGGAGGCACAGCACACATTGGAGGTGTGCCCAGCCTGGGCAAGCGAGCGCAGCGAGCTCTGCGCCGAAGTGGGGATTGATCTCTCGCTGCCGAGCGTGGTTCGCGCTGTGGTTGACAGCGAGAGATCGTGGGACGCACTCCACTCCTTTTGCGAGCGAGTTATGCTCGCGAAGGAGGCGGCGGAACGTGACAGGGAGGACACTACCACCCTGGCTATCCGCCGCAGGAGAACCGGGCGTCGGAGGGCGGCTTTTTTAAGCCACCTTCCCCCCAACATGGGCCCAAGGGTGGCGGACTCGGGGGAGTCTGCTGCCCATCAACACCGGGCTCGAGTAGTGGAGCGTGTGTTTCCGCACGCTACTCAGGAGGAGACGGCGGAGACAAGAGCTCCGGTCTCTGCCGTCGACGAAGAGGAGGCCTCCGATCAGGCCGTCGCTGCTGGATACGCGGACGAATGCTTCGGCGCCCCCGTATATCCAGCCGGCAGCGACAGGTAGGAACACCGTGGGGTTTTAGTCAGTAGGAGTCTGACATAACCCGGCCGCTCCCCCCGGAGTGCCCGGGTATCCATGAGGATTTCCCCACGTAAAAAAAAAAAAAAAAAAAAAAAAAAAAAAAAAAAAAAAAAAAAAAAAAAAGGGGTCTGAACGGTGAGTTGGCCATTTACACGGTGTTGTCTAAATGAGGCGAGGTGGCAATTTAGACGGTGTTATCTGACTAGGCTAGGTGGCCATCTGGAAGGATAGGTGAAGAGATTTACACAGAGTCGGCAGACGCGAGTGATACCCCTGGTGTTGCAAGTGTCCAAAGGCTGCGGTAACCGGCTAGCATCCGGGAGGTCGTATGCTTTTTGCCAGAATTTGTGGTGATCTAGAAGAGATTTCTGCAGAGTCGGTACGCACGCGTGTGATACCCCTGGTGTTACACGCGTCTAAGGGCTGCGGTAACCGGCTACCATCCGGGAGGCCGTATGCTCTTTGCCAGATTTAGTAGTAATCTAGATGGCGTGAAGGCCTGTCTAAATGAAGCGAGGTGGTCATTTAGACGGAGTTGTCCAGAAGGCGTGGTGGTTATCTGGAAGGCGTGGTGGCCATTGGAGGCGACTTACACTATTAACGGCGTGGTGGCCGTTTCTATAACACAATACAGTGCGGAGATCATAGATTTTCGTGAGTAGTCCGCGAATATTCTATAAGCAATGGCTTAGGGTGATTTAGTACAGTCTATTCTTGCCTAGAAGACTATAAAGTAAAAACTGTCTCCCTTAGGTAAGTGCGTAGGTAGTAAACGTGCTTGGTGGAGCTGTAGGGCTGTTGATCTTAGTAATCGTTACATTTGGATTGTCTAAACTGTGCTTACTCTTTACCTGTGTTGACTTTATTATGTCTTGAATTGATGAGATAAGTTAAAAGATTGGAACTGTATCATTGGTTGGTATGAGTAAGCGTTAGTGTAATGATTAAACTGAAGCGATTAATAGCAAACATGGCTATCAAGTTTAGGCAGGAATGGCCGAGCGAAATTATCAGTTACTGTGCTGGACTTCTTTGGTTTCAGGTACATCTGGTAGAGTTTTTCACACGAGGACGTGTGATTCGCAGGATGGCCGTGTCGGAGAATGAGATAGTTAGTCGAACTCAGTTAGATTATGATATTATCGTGGTACAAGGGTTGGGTGAAATAGTAGCAACACTGATTTGACTTTAACGTAAATAACAGACTTAATGAGGGTATTTGCAAAAAGTAAGAATACTGATATGACTATAACGTGAATAACAAAGTTAATAAGGGGATGCATATTGCTTTTGGGACAGTTAGTTTATCACAAGCTCTCGAGCTGTACACATCTCAGTGCAATCGTTGTTATACCCGGCTCTTAAGCCTATACTTATTTAAGAATGTACAATTGTGTGAAGTGAAGTGAAGAGATTATTTAATTGTAATTTTACGACAATAAACACATTGGGCCCGTGAGGAGTTTGTTGCGTCGCTTCTTCTCCTCATACGGGACTTTTACGAAGCGATGGTATAAGGTTGTTTTATTGCCTGCACTGCGCCCACTGAATCCTGATACCACTGAACCCTAATTGTGGTCTTTGTATCGCTTGGCTGTCGCTGACTCCGACATATATATATTTTTTTTATTACTGACACAATTAACTAAGTACTAGCTGACCCAACTGACGTTGTCAAAATACTCATAGAAAAAAGCACTTCTAATTTTTCCGTTAATATACTTTTCCGTGATTTAACTCAATCACTAACTTAACGGAAAAAATTGAAGTGCTTTTTTTTAAAGACTTCAAATAACACTAAAGTTCAAAAATGAAAATTGACACATTGAAATAGATCCCTTATAATTCACAAATAAGTTTTAAATACGATCCCGCGTCAAGAAAATTTGATATGACATAATTAAATTATTCAAATTTCCTCCCGAAACTTTCAAATAATTAGGTAAAAGTAATATTCAGACGGCAAAGGGTAATTAAAAATTGCCAACTGGATAAATTACCTTCAAGATGAAAAACCAAGCTTAATTACTAAAACTTTGGGGAAACTAAGAGGTAGGTACAATACTTTTGATGTAAGAAAAAAATTTTTGTACCTACCACCAGTTCACCAAGCATATATTTTTTTTTTATACCACTTAGGTGGCAAACAAGCATACGGCCCGCCTGATGGTAAGCAGTTACCGTAGCCTATGGACGCTTGCAACACCAGGGGTATCACTCGCGCGTTGCTGAGCCTGCAGAAATCTCTTCACACCCCTTTTGAATGCTGTAGGTACTCCATTGGGAAAACCACGGCGAGGAGCTCATTCCACAGTCTGAGCGTCCGCGGAAGGAAGCTCCTTTGAGCCCGCACAGTACGACACAATTCAGGTTTCAATATGTGAGGATGGACTCCCCGTCGATGGCGAGAGTTGCGATTGTCAAACTTTATCATCATCGGGAAGGGAGAAGGGTCTGTAACGCGTGAGTGTTGCCTTGTATGTTGCAAGCGTCCATATGGCTACGGTAACCGCTTACCATCAGGCGGGCCGTATGCTAGTATACCGATTTAGTCGTACAAAAAAAAATCCTCCCTCTGATTATTTTATGTCAACACTGAACGTCGTGAACACAAAGTAAATAAATCAATCTAGCTATTCTAGCACCATAGAATGCAAACAATCATAAAATGAGTAATTCATGGTCAAGATCTTCATTTGTAACTAATTCTGTAACGTGACGTTTTAGGACAGGCACGTATTTTTTTGATCGTATGATTGTCCCCAATCGATGTATATAGGTTTCATCGTGCGTCGACATTTAAAAAAATACCGCAGCCAAATAACTTTATGTTGTGTAAAGTTGTGTTCCTGCGCGTGAGTAAGGTTGCCAGAGCTCATAGGGGAGGGGGGATAGGTCGATAAAGCGTGAGCGATGCTTCGTGTGTTGCAAGCGCCTATATGGCTACGGTAACCGCTTACCATCAGGCGGGCCGTATGCTTGTTTATCGACTAAGTTGAATAAAAAAAAAAAAAAAAAAGTCGCCCGATAAGTATGCCAAAATCTTCAAACCCTCATCTTCTTCATCAACATCTTCAAACTTTCATCTTCAAACAACGTTCTGATTAAACCAAAGAAAAATGTTACGTACTATGGATAGTTCGATTTCGCCCATAATGAATACACTCTCACATACTAAATGCTTTATTTCCCTGCAATTTTTTCCAGGAACAATTTTTAAATGCTCAGACTACATATCGCAGACTGTAAATTCACCCTAGGAGCACCCGCACTAATGTTTACTAAGAAAATATGTATAATTTTATACGGAAAGCACTAAGGTATGCAAATGTGAACACGGTTGGAAGTCGCAGACTCGCAATTCAAGCTGCATTACCTTTATTACGGGATATTAGCGAGTCGGGAGTGGAGCACGTACACATTTACATGTTTTATTTTATATGTATATGTGAGATTTGAGGCGTTTTGTGCTGAAGAGGCTTTGAGCACGCGTTAATGATGGGGAAGTATCGGTACACCTGTTACATTGAGAGTATTATCATGTTTTATGTTTCACTAAGATATCATCAAAATAAACTAAGTTTAACTAGGAACTTCAAGAGAGGTAGAGCGTAGCGTTTATTCGCTCAAAGAGCAGCTCGACTGGGGAGGTACCTCCACCTTACAGAATACCGCAGACAAAATAACTTTATGTTCTGTTTCTGTGCGTGAGTAAGGTCGCCATTTTAGCGAAGAACATTTTGGATGTATCATCGTTTTCCTTGAAATTCATTTTCTTATGAATTTGGTACTTACTTGGTCATGACTTATCAGGTCAGGGTCAAAGGAATTACAGTTTACTTTTAAGTTTATGTGGTTTACCTGCATCTCATACTTCCCTATATTTACATCATACCCCAAAGTATCTCTACCAGTTATATACGAGCATTTTTTTAACATTGAAATTTTTGTGACATAATTGGACTGTTTTACAAAAAACTTAAACCGACTTCAAAGTACACTAAGAAGTAATCAAATCCTGATCTGAGGACCAAACGGGAAGTGTACCCTTCCAGACAAAAAAAGAATTTTCCAAATCGGTTAATAAATGACGGAGTAATGAGGTAACAAACATAAAAAAAAAAACAGCCGAATTGAGAACCTCCTCCTTTTTCATTGTAATATTAATGTATCGGGTCTATTCGCGCATAGATTATTATCAAAATGTGCGCGAATAGAATACATTAATATTACGATGAAATTAGTTCGCGAAAGCTTAAAAAGTACTACTCCTCCTTTTTTTCAAGTCGGTTAAAAACACAATGCTAGAAATGACAAACGCATTTCATTGCTTCAACTCCCAAACATCTCACGTGGTAAAGCTTTAAAAACGTTCTTGTGCGTACGTTACGAAGTTTTCCAGTCAAAGCCACATTCGAAACCCTTGTGCCGAATCACAAACACCTTGTTTAACAAAAGACCTGCCTTTCAACAAACTTTCAATTGAGGAAACTCGCTCGCACCAAAATTGGATACCTATGAAACCAATTTGTATTCAAAACGATTATTCAAAACAAATTCCCATGTAAATTCTAATTGTGCGTCCATGCTACGCGAAGCGAGCACGAGCTGAGCCTCGAACGAACAGGATTCGTTCGTTGCTCGCGATTTCAAGCGTGGACGTAGTTAACGAGCCTACAACGAGCGCGATGCGAATCCCTGTGTTCGTGAAAAAACTGACAATCGGGCGGAGCGCAGTCGAGCACGCTACGAATACTCGTTCGAGGCTTGCAAGCCCGTCCACGCTACGCGAATCGTGCTCCCAGTGTGCTCGTTCGTGCCTCGGCTTGTACTCGGTTCGCCAAGCATGGACGCACCATAATAAGCCCTAATTTACAACTTTACACAAGTAAATTTGAATAATGGCTGGGTTTATCACTGTGTTTAGTCAGTTTTAAAGAATTTGTAGTAAGCTGAGACGTAGTTCCGTGTTCCGTGGTATGGATATGTTCAAACGATTTACATTTTAAGTTATCGATGGTTTTTATTTCAGTACATGAATTATGTATGAAGGTATGTACCTAAGTGATAAGCATTATGTTATTGAATGGAATGGCTTATTTCCAAATTACTTGTACCAGTTCTTGGTTAGCCAACGGTGCCGATTCTGTTGTAAATCGCACTGAACTAATTTTAGTCACATCTCATCTCTTTCTTACGAACATTATTGAAAAAGGATAGATCATATATTATTTTAAGTTGTCAAATTAATCTTTGCCGTTTTATTTTGCGTGTATTTAGGCGTAACCGCGATAGATGGCGACTACATTAATGTTGAAAACGAGCATTGTACTAATTTGACAGGACTAAATTTCGTACATCCTTTTCTTATGTTCTTTGTTAGAAAGAGACATAGTGAGATTAAATGACGTAGGGTGTATTATATTAACATAATCAATACATATGAATACACGCTTGAAACTCACAAGGTTATGTCACATTCTCTTATAACAATGAGTAATTCTTCATCATCATATCAGCCTATGGATGTCCACTGCTGAACATAGGCCTCCCCCATTGTCTTCCACATCGGACGGTGTTGGGCCGCTTGCATCCAGCGGCGCCCAGCGACTCTGACCAGGTCGTCAGTCCACCTGGTGGGAACTCGTCCCGCTCGGCGCTTTCCAGTACTTGGTCGCCACTCGAGAACCTTTCTTCCCCAGAGGTTATCGGCTCTTCAAGCGATGTGGCGATGTGGCCCATTGCGACTTTAGCTTACTAACTCTACGAGCTATGTCCGTCGTTTTCGTTCTCCTACGAAGCATAGCTCGTTCCATAGCTGAGTGACTCTGAGCTTATTTATGCAGCCAGCAGTAAAATACCATGTCTCTGTCCCGTATGTCATCACACTGATTGAAGACTTTTGTCTTCAGAACCTGAGGTATTCTGGACGTGAAGATATGCCGTAGCTTCCAGAACGCCTGCCCAGCCGAGTTGAATTCTTCGATTGACCTCTTTGTCGAAATTAATTCTTAAGCCCTTAGAATACGCAAATGTATTTTAGATAAGAGAAGGTATCGAGGTAGTAAATGAGGAAGGAATTTCAATTACATTCGTAATCGATTTTTAAGCTCTCGTTACCCAATTGAACGCTGAGTTAGTATCGATAAGGTTTAATGGCAAATTAGTGTCTGGAGGGCATGTCTTGAAGGTGATGACTAATTTGGACATGACTACAAAGCGATGTATCTAATAAGAGTGCATTCATATTCATTCAGTTTTTAATTCATCATTTTGCTACAGATCGATGACGTGCCAGTGACTTGACGTTGTCGTGACTGACATATGAAGATGCATCGGGTTGGAATAATCTTCAAATTATCTTTGTTATAATCATAGATAGATAGATAGATAGATAGATAATACTTTATTGTTACACCAAAAAACAAAAAGAAACAATTAACCAACAAAACATAAAAATAATAAAGTGTTACAATGGGCG
Source organism: Achlya flavicornis (assembly GCA_947623365.1). Lineage (NCBI taxonomy): Eukaryota > Metazoa > Arthropoda > Insecta > Lepidoptera > Drepanidae > Achlya > Achlya flavicornis. The sequence continues at coordinate 13,063,859 of OX392484.1, forward strand.
GCCTTATCACTAAAAGTGATCTCTACCAGGCAACCTTTGGATGGAGAGGAGTTAAAACAAACTGTAAAGACGGGGACGTATCATAATTACCTTATAAAACTATATTTTTTTCGACTCGCCCCATTGATCTTAGCCGCGAATTGTATGTAAAGTTGCAGGGGCAGCTGCGGCAGACGAAGAAAATTCAAAAAAATACGCATCGATTGGACCAAAATTATCATTTTATACCTTTTGCGGTCGAGTTCATCGAAATTGATCGAGGCCTCCGGAGACCAGCGGATGGGGAGCGCATTAGTTTGGTCATCCAAAGAGAAACGTTGCCAGTCTGCTGGGTACCTTGCCGTTCATCGGTAGCAGCGGCAGGCTCGAGGAAATTATCTATACACCTAGACTGTATTTTATACATATTTGCTGTAAATTTAGTAGGTACAATTGTGTTTATTTTTGATACAACGGATAATTTAATAATAAGCTTAAATTCGAATGGCTTATGTACTGCAGTGGGATAATCTCCAGTCGATAATTTGACTTCATTATGTTTCCACAACTAATGGTATTAAGCCGCTTATATGGAGCGGTTGCCAGCATTTTATTTCTACCTATACTAATATAATAAAGCGGAAGAGTGTATTTGTTTGTTTAAACCAGCTAATCTCTAGAACTACCAGTCTGATTGGAAAAATTCTTTCACTAAGGAAAATAGGAAGGCTACATTTTCCCCCGACTGTTAAAGGGTACTTTTTATCTCGGGAACGCGGGTGAAACCGCGGGGGACAGCTAGTTATGGATAAGATTTTGTTTGACCATATCATACGGTAAGTGATATTAAGCTGGTAATCACATAAGCCGGAAAGGAACTGATACTCTATCTTGAAGCTGCTGAAACACCACAAGGTGCCAGTGACAGATCTTCAAATTGAAGGCGATAATCATCCAGGTGGGTACTACGAATACCTTAGCTTAGCTTATCTCCTTACGAGGTTTTCCTTCACCAAAGACTCGAAAAAAGATCATTGTAGGATTTTAATCTACAATTAAAGAGAGATAGAGCATAGCGCTTATTCGCTCAAAGGGCAGCACGACTGGGAAAACCTCCACCATATAAAAAACCGCAGCCAAATAACTTTATGTTGTTCCTGAACGTGAGTAAGGTCGTCAGAGCTCATTGGGGAGAGAGGAAATGTCGCTAACGCGTCAGTGGTGTTGCAAGTTGGCCCAAGTAGTTGCAAGTATCCATATGGCTACGGTAACCGCTTACCATCAGGCGGGCCGAATAATAATAAGCTCACGATATTCAATATAACCAACAATGAGCTATATCGCCATTGAGTTTTTTTTCTATTTGTTTTTTTCTAATTTATCACATAAGCTCATATTACACAGAATATAGACAACGAGTGCCGAAAATGAAAATTTCAAGTTACTAAACATTTACCCCCTTATTAATAAATAGGGTGTAAGTCAAGTATAGTAATACCTAGGTTTTAAATATATCCGTCACTTTCTAATGTCATATAAACAAAAAGGGCTGGGGCTATTTTAATACCTGGGTGTTACAAGACTGACTTAAACCTTATTCATTAATAAGGAGATATAATGGCTATCGCCTAATATTGGTTGGAGGTCATTTCTCGGTATTTTCTGTGTATAGATGATATTATGTATATTAGGAGCGGTGACTTCAAACATAGAACATAATTAATTTTGGGCAATTAAATTCGATCGGATACTAAGAAAAGTCATAGCTGTTTTAAAAGCATAAAAATAAATTGAAACAAATTCTCATAAATTAATTAATTTTGTGACACGATTTTTATATTTATTGTTGCTTAAATTAAAAGAATCCATTTTTTGTAGTTTCTAAAAACATAATTTTAACCTTTTTTATGAAGTTTGATCGTAATAAATAAATTAAAAGCAGGTTTTAATACTTAATTAAATTTATATAACATTTATTTCATGGTTTCAATGATTTGTTTTAAGAAAAACGAAGGAGGCTTTACAATAGTGACAGTGAAATTATTTTATCTTCGATGTAGGATAAAAAAATGGGGCTGCAAAAAGATTAAGTGGGATTTTACAAAATATAAACTGTAAAGCGTAAAGTAAAAATGATATTAAAAACTAGATTTATCACTATTCGACACAAAGAAGTCAAAACTTCTTCAAGATCGACATCACATCAACCCTGCTATCGCCGTGGCATTGCAAATGTTAATTGGGGCAGCGACAAAAAAAAAATCGGCAAAATCTAATTAATTCTCTTTGTTGAATTTCTGGATTTTACTGTCTTTTAATACTAAAAGGTCGTAGAACACGTTTGCTCAAAGTGATCTATGATTAATTAAAGAATTTTATTGGTGATATAATCTAAACAATTTTTTATGTTCTTTCTTTGATGACAACAAGTAATATATTGTTTATACTGAGCATAGCTACTATGTTAGTTATAATGTGATCGTAAAGCGGTCCTCGGTCCAGATGCCGCAGCGTAGTTAAATACTAATTAGTGGATTCCGATGTGCTTTGTGGATGCCGCCCTTTGATCCCGGCGCGGCGCGGATTGAAGCGTCGCTGGATTGGTATTGGTACTCGTCATTTGTTTTTTTTTAGGTTTTAAATCCAAGTTATATGACCACAGTTTGTCATTTCACAAAGCCTAAAATTGAAATGTAGGTGATTTTTTTCTATTATAAGAACTGAAAAAGGTAATGAAATGAAATGAAATGAAATGAAATGAAATGAAATCATTTATTTGTGGACAATAGGTACAAAAAAGATCGTATTACATTAAATGTTGGTTAGTGTTCCTCTATGTCCCGCCTTTTGGGCATACAAATTAAAAAACAAATATACAATTAAAATCATATTGGGCTGGTAATAATCTAAATAATACATTAATAATAATAACAAATACAAAATTATATAAAAATATCAAATTAAAATGTCAAAAATGTACTATAAAACCAGGTCCCAAATAAAATTACTTACGACTAAAAATAATATAATTAAGATAAAATGAAACGGACATGCCAATGGCCCTACTTCAGAGTTCTGTCATTAATAAAGTCTGTTATCGTGTAGTAGCATTTATCAATCAACATTTCATTCAATGATGATTTGAATTTATTAATATTTAAAGCTCGTATTTCATTTGGTACTTTATTATATATAACCGGGGCCATACCAAATATGCTGTCATGTAAAAGTTTTGATTTTGAGGGGATGTGACGAAATTGATTTTCACGTCGTCCTCCGGCAGCGTATTTGACAAATAGTTGTGGATTTGCTTTCACAAACAGACATACTTCACTTATATAGAGTCCGGGTAATGTTAAAAGGCGAAGTTGCTTAAAATGCTCCCGGCATGAGTCAATCTGTTTTAAGCCGCGTATAGCTCTAATGCATGATTTTTGTGCGCGGAAGGCGTGTATCTTGTTTGTCGAATTTCCCCAAAAAATAATGCCGTATCTCAATACGGATGCAACATAACCATGATATACTGTTAGTAGTGCAGTTTCATTTATTATTTTATTAAGTTTGTATAGAGCGAAAGAGAATTGGTTTAACCTCTTACATAATATATCAATGTGCAATTTCCATGTCATTTTATTATCAATATGTAGTCCCAAAAATTTCGTAGCATCAATTTCATGAATAATTTTACCTAAATAGTTAATGTTTATGTCCAAATTATAATTATGTCGTTGTTTAAAGTTCATTATTTTAGTTTTCTCTAAATTAATATTTAAATTATTGAATTTGAGCCAATCAATTATAGATAATATAGTAGTATTTATGTCATTTTCAAAATTAGAATTTTCAGTATCAACAAATAGAATAGTGCTATCATCAGCAAATAATGTCATTGCGTGCTCAGTAACCTCCGGTAAATCGTTGATATAGATTAAAAATAACAATGGACCAAGTACGCTTCCCTGTGGTACACCGTTATTAACTTTCCGACTATTTGAAGTGTACGTTTTTTCAATTTTTGTTTTAGGACAAATTCGATTTATTATTGTTATTTGGGTTCTGTTACTCAGATACGATTCAATGAGCTTAAGTGCATTCCCTCTTACTCCGTACAAATATAACTTATTCAATAATGTATCATGATTAACATAATCAAACGCTTTAGTCATATCCATAAATAGGGCTATAGTTGTTGTCCGCTTATCCATGTTTATCATAATTGTTCTAAGAAAGTCGTACAAGGCCATATTAATGGTTTTATTTTTCCTAAATCCATATTGACTGTCCGTGAAAATATGATTACTTTCGAAATAGGAATAAATTTTTTGGTAAATTACCTTTTCAAATATTTTAGACATAATAGGAATTAACGCTATTGGTCTGTAATTATTCAGAAACAATTTATCATCTTTTTTATGAAGTGGTTTTATTATACTGGTTTTAAGGGCATTAGGGAATTCGCCTTGCTCTAAACACATATTAACAATATATTCCATGACAGGAGCAATAATATCTGCCACATCTTTTATTATTTTCGTCATTATACCATCGTATCCCACGCTGTCCGTATTTTTTAGAGAATGTATAATTTTTGCAATATCAAATTGAGTTGTTGGGGTCAAAAATATGGAGTTGTTTTTACTATATTTGAGCTTAAGATGTTTTGGTTGATTCATCTGTACAGTGTGAGTACTGTCTATAAAATAGTTATTAAATGCGTCTGCGATTTCTTTAGGGTCAGTTATAGATTGGCCGTTTATATTTATTTTAGATAAATTATCTTTGGGATAGTTCTTATTATTATTATGGACTATTCTCCAAGTCACTTTAGATTTATTAGTAGCATTCTGAATCGCGAAGTTATTTTGTGCTTTTTGGGTAAGTTTTAATATCTTTTTATATCTTTTTGCATATGTTTTGAATGCTTTCTTATTGTGGTGACTTGGTGATATTCGGTATTTCCATAATAGATTCCTTTTCTTTTTAGAGCACAGTAATATTCCCTTCGACATCCATCTTGGTTTTTTTACAGTAGGTACCTTGAATCTAATTACCGGAAAGCACAAATTGTATATAAGCAAAAAAGTTTCGTGAAAAAGATCGAAAGCCGCGTTTGCATTTTGTTCTTCCATAACATCATTAAAGCTAAGTTGGCCAATGTATTTCCTAAATATTTCGCAATTTTCTGTACAATAATCGCGCCTATAGGAGTACCAGTATTTAATAATGCAACTCTTTTTTACCGGACACTTAAGTAATTGTGCAGTGTGATCCGATAGAGCAAATTCAAGAATCTCGCCTTTGCATCCCCTAATGTTATGTATTATGTTGTCTATACATGTGTTACTACTCAGTCTGGTTGCTTGCCTAAATGTTATTGTAAGATTATGTCCGAATAACAAATTTTCTAATTCCATTGAAATTTTATTTCTTATTAATATATTTATATTGATGTCACCACAAATTATAATCTTCTTATTGTTTTTAAGACAAACTTGCTCCAGGATTGTTTGAAGCTTATTGAAGAAGGTATCATAGGATTGAGAATTGTTATTCGGTGGCCTGTATATACATATTATATATATTTGGTGCTTTATCAGTTCTATCGCACTGCATTCGATTACGCCCGACACAGATAACTTATTTATTTCTGTAATGTTTCTAAACTCATGACCTGATCGTACTAGTATACACGAACCTCCATTACGGTTGCTTCTGCAAAAACATGAAGCTAGTTTGAAATTTAAAATGTTAAGCATGTGAATGTCATCGTGTATCATGTTATGCTCCGTAAGGCAAAGTATATCAACCTGCTTTGACTGTAACTGAAGTTCATTTAGAGAAACCATTAACATGTCCGACTTATTTATGAGACCATTAATATTCTGATGCAAAACATAAATAAAATTAAACACGAAATAAATCAGGACCCACATTCTCAGGGTTTCCAGAAATTAAATCAATTCCATCATTAATATCAATGCTTTTTTCAACCTCAGTGCAGGTTGCGTATGTTTGAGTGCACTTATCGACTAATTCTATGGATTTTGCACCATTATTATGTAGTTTATTTTCCCTAACGTAGTTTAAATATTTTTGGTTATAGTCTATGCGTAGTATTTCTCGTAACAACGATTTACACAGACTGACGGCAAATGATCTTGGAACAAATCTACTATAATTCATGTCAGCATATGTAACATTATTAAATTTATCGCATATATACCTAACCAAATAGTTCAATCTGGTTTCATGCAACGATTTATTATAAGGCACTTCCGAAACTATTATATTTGTGTTTCTCATATGGTTTAAATAGTTGCCTAAAGCCAGTTGATATGTAAAAGGATCCGTATCATTATAGGGTATATTAGGTAAATATAAATCAAAGTAAGTTAAATATTTAAATTAAGTTTTGACTGTATTAAAATACGGATAAGCTTTTCAAAAAAAGAATTGAAAAATCATACCTTGGCTCGCGGTTAAAAATGTAACAATGACATAATTTGTTATAATAGGACGCGCGTCCCTCGCGAGAACCAACGGGAACCAAGAACCAATCATTCATTTGTCATTATTGAGAATGAGTTCTTCGTGAAGAAAAACATTGTGAAAAAACCAAAGAAATAGACAAGACACTCTGTAGGAAGACCTGGCTGCGTGCTTTTAAACTTGAAAACCTGTCACTAGCGATTATGTTCTCGTGCCTGCTTTTGACGAGTAGTACCTTCAAGCTTTTGGGAAACCATGACTTCGTTACTTAATACTGGTGATTGGCTTCACTCGCTGAAGATGCTTCTAGTTCAGACAAGTTTGAACAGTCGCAGGTAATCCATCCATTCGTCACCGTCTGAAATCACGATAATGATACAAGATAATGATAATCTCAGTTGTATCACTACACCTGAGATTATAAAAAAATAAAAGAAAAACAAAGAACATAAATAAAAAAATCGTAGCACCGATCCAGTACGCTATCAATCTAATCCCCTGTTACTAGGTGCTTATAAAAAATGACCCTATATTCATATGAGATAATTTATTTATATTGTAATGATGTAATACAACATAATGTTGCCAGTAACATGCCAGACGGACAAAAACTCACTGTACCACTACTTTGGGGCGTCTATTCTGTGTGCTTTTAGAACTATTAATTTATTTGTATGATCGACATTTGTTTTTAAAGTACATTATTATTGGTTAAATTATGTTTTTAAAAACAAAAATATAGTTATAATAATTTAAAGAAACGAATACACAACGAATGCACTAACTCATTCTTATTAGCTAAACCCGCGGTTTCACTCGCGTACTTATTTGTTTGCGCGTTTTTTTTTTTTTTATACAACTTAGTCGATAAACAAGCATACGGTCCCCCTGATGATAAGCTGTTACCGTAGCCATATAGACGCTTGTAACACATGAAGAATCGCGCACGCGTTATCGACCTTTCCTCCCCTATGATAATCTGTGCCTATGAGCTATGGCAACCTTACTCACGCAACCTTACTTACTCAGGAACACAACTTTACACAACATAAAGTTATTTGGCTGCAGTATTCTGTAAGTTGGATGTACTTCCCCAATCGAGCTGCTCTTTGAGCGAATAAACGAAGTATTCCCATTTGCGCACCGATTTTTTGAGCACCGATCCTATACCCTTTTCAGCACCGATGCATATTTTGGATCGGTGCTCAAATGGGAACTAAATTTAAATTCGAAATCATTCCCTTTTGAGCACCGACGGTTTTGTAGCTTCTAGTGTTGTGGTGTTTAATAAAATGTATCGATTTAACAGTTTTATTATAAAAGGTTAAAAGTATTTTTTTGAGTATTCGTTAGAGCATCAAAACTATTCCGCTTTGAGAACTGATCAATATTTTAGGTTGGTTGTCAATTGCTGAACAAAATATTACTTACTGTTTGTTGTTGATATTACCAAGTTAACTGACTAATTATGAAACATAATGTACAGGTCGGCTAACGAAAGCTGGCACGTTCACAGTACTCATAAATTTGCAATCAGTCAAGTCTAATGGACGAATGCAAAAATAGACCACTCTATATTTATGAGCAGTAGCAAAAGCAAAACAATAACTGTCTCCTTCATACTCATAAGCTTGACTTTGCGCGAGAGAGAAGGTGTAAATGTGTTGAAACGTGCCAGCTTTAGTTAACCGACCTGTACTCTCCATTTTACTTATATTATAATCTCTCTCTAAATAAATACCTCCAAAAATGTATACTTATGAAAAAAAAAAATTAAATTAAATAAATAAATCGAAATAGCTAATTTGATTACGATAGTCCAATCATTTTAAATACGTTTAGTACCTTTATTTTACAACACAAAAGTTTGAGAGCCGTTGGTATAGGAGATATCAGAGAGGACTTAGGACTTCATCAAACTATTATGAACTATATCCAAAGTAACATTATAAATGTGACACTTACTCTGTCAGTTTGTTACCTTGTCACGACTAAACCTCAAAACCAATCGCAATGAAATTAGGCATATAGCTTATGGTATGAAAAATCACATAAGACACTTTTGTTTTGGATATATTAGGAACTCTCGAGTTTCTCTTAAATGAAAAAACTCGTTTGCTACGAATACGCCTTAATTACCGAACAGATTCGATGAAAAATGCCAGACCGATAGATTAAAACTCTACTGGTTATTATACTTATACTATTTTTTTTATAACCATTATGTAACATAAATGATCAGATGAAGCATTTCGTTTATTATAGGTAGCGTGTGTAATTTTTTTAACCGACTTCAAGAAAAGGAGAAGGTTCTCAATTTGGTTGTATTTTTTTTTAATGTTTGTTACCTCATAACTCCGTCATTTATTAAATGATTTGGAAAATTATTTTTTTGTCTAAAAGGGTACACTTCCCGTTTGGTCCCATCGTCATCATATCGATTTGGTTACTTCCTAGTGTACTTTGAAGTCGGTTTAAGTTTTTTGTAAAACAGTTCAATTATTTTCATTCGATAAGTGTGTCACAACTTCTGCGACATAATAAATTAAACATGCATTACTTTCGAGAATAAGGACCATTCAAGTTTTTGTTCACATTATTTAATAATAAGCTACCGATCGCAACTGTCAATTAATCGTGAAAACGTATTACCCGGTATTGGGGTAAGCGAGACAGACGAATCGTTTTGCCGTAGGTTAGAAAGAGATCACGATCTACGTATGCATTTCTTTTTTGTGGCACGTCAATAAAATTGAACGATTGCAAAGTATAGTGAAGTAATATGTGTATCTCCAAATAATATCCATAACAGATGATTAATAAGTCATCTATTCTTCACTTAAGGCAAGTAATGCTATGTATTAAATGCATCTATTTATAAAATACAAGCTGACCCTAGCAATTAAACCCGCATACGGCTTTTTCTAAAATAAAATAAGCCTTAGTTACTCCTTATAACATCAACGATCTGCTAATGAAAGTCCCGTCAAAATCGATGCAGCTCTTTCGGAGATTAGCCGGAACAAACACAGATAGGCACGCACATTTAAAAAAACGTTTTTTTGGTAGAAGCCTACGTACTATTAAGTTTCATATGAGTTTAGTAAAAAGCTGTTATTTGGACATTACAAACACACTTCATCATCAGCCTATAAATTCCCACTGCTGAGCGCAGGCCTCCTTTCACAAATCAGGGTGAAAGAGAATTGGCAGACACTCCACCACGCGTGCCCACTGCGGATCGGTGGAGGTAGGCTAGTGGTCAACCTTCTGTTGGAGTTTTCAAGCCGCCTAGATGGCCTCCACAATTAAGTGATAACAGGGACCAACGGCTTTACGTGCCTTCGGAAGCACGAAAACGCTCGACTTGAAATACCACCTAGGCGGTCACCCATCTAGGTACCGACAACGACGGTGGTAGCTTAACTTGCCGATCGATTAAGAACGGCTTATTATGCTACACTACGAGCGCTTCACATTACAAACACACGCTTCAATTTTATTTAGTAGTATTTGGTATAGATGTTCCTCATAATAACGCAGTATCCACTAAGGAAGAGCTTAAAACTCATAGGTAAGTACCTATTTTTTGACAAAAATATGCCGGCCCAAAATTTAGCCTTAGCCCCCCTACGCGGACAAATCAGCGAGCCAGCTCTCAACTGGGGTTATGATTAGGTGAGGCCTGAGGGTGCCCCAGTTCGGGCCGAACCTCGGCTCAGGGCCGATACCGGGGGAGGGGACGGACTTATCAAAACTTATAGCATCCAGATTTCATGGTCCTATACCTAACAGGCCTTGTTCATTAATACATTAATATTTTATTTCCTTTCACCGCCAAGCCAATGGCAACATTCTCAAAGACGTTTAATTTGAACTAAAATTGAAGTCTTACAATTCATGTTTATTTGTATTCAACACCAAATGCTTGTGAAACGAAATAAATGCCTAAAATTCAACGGAAGGTGTATAAGTACCTATCTAAGAGCAAATAGCCCTTTTTAATTAAATACGACATTGCCAATAAACAGTTAATTTTAACATTCCGTGAAACTGTACCTGAATATCCTATTACGTGTGGTGTCTATGAAAAGTCAGATCGAGATAATCAATTTCTATCACATTATACTTTTATATTTAAATTTATTTTTTTGGCCAAAGAATCAGCATTTGCAATGAGTGGCAATGCTGCCAGCCTTCTGGGCACTTTTCCTGTTAAAAGCGATGTGAACGAATTTTATGACGCCTCTTAATATATATTTTTATTCTTATTTTAGTTTTAATATTAGTTTGTAAATTATGTACATAATTTATTTAGTGATATATTATGATTAAATAAGAACATAATAAAAAGAAAATAAAAAAGCAAGACAAATATATTTTATATTTCATGTGAACTATTTTGTATTAATAAATTCAAAATTCAGACTTTTTGACATACTGTGAATATCTACTATATAAAAATAAGTCGGGTTTTCCTTCCTGACGCTATAACTCCAGAACGCACGAACCGAATTCCACGGTTTTGCATTCGTTGGAAAGGTCTCGGGCTCCGTGAGGTTTATAGCAAAGAAAATTCACGAAAAATTTCAACAGAAAAGCGGGAAAATCTTTTTTAAAATACAGCGCCATCTCTGATACATAGCATGTATAAGGGTTGGGTAGGGTAGGGTAGCACCATAGGGTAGGGTAGCACCACGCGAACGAAGTCGCGCCGGGCAGCTAGTATTATATAAAACTGACATTTCATAGACACCGATGGCAATAGCCAATAGTCATCGCAATACGTACAACACGTAATAAGTTAGGCCGGTGTAAAATGACTGAAAGGCGGGAATTCGAATTAAAATGGAAGCTCGTAAACAATGCTTTGACAGATAATAAATGCTGACACTCGGCGTAATTCGACACGGACGCTGGCTACATTTAGAACGATTTAAGCTGAAATGTATTTTGCACTGATTGAGAATGTCGGTGACCTGTTAATTAAGATTTTGGGAATATATTCCGTCGATCGAAAATTATTACACGAAAAAGATGACGCAGTCCCTGTTTTTCTTTTTCATATATGTTATCATATATTGTAGTTAGGTTGATAGGACGCATGTCACATTTGCGAGCTAACGTGTACAAAAATAGTGAGCTAGTTCTACTGGTATCTGCCCATTCCCTTTCACCGTCATTTACACATAAAGGGAGGCAGTGGCACATAAAGGGCTGCTATTAATGATATTATAATATATAGTGATATATTATAATATCATTGATAGCAGCCCTTTATGTGCCACTGCCTTCAAATAGTATAGCAGCCAGTGGGCTGCTATACTATTTGAAGCCACAAGCGGAGCACGTCGTCACAAGGTACCTTAAAAAATTACATAATTAAATGTATTCTCAAATCCCTGAGGACAAACTGGCAGGATTTAAGCGCTCCTACGCTTAGGCTGTGGTTTATAACAAATGGGTGTTACTGAGATTAGCGCAACCCTAAAAGGCACAGAACATAAAAATAAAGAGATGCTTATGTCATATTAATTTATTTTGTAAAAAGTGACCGCATTTAAAAAAAAAAAGCGATATCAAGCGCAGGTTAGGCCGCATATGGAGTACTGCTCACACCTCTGGGCAGGCGCACCCGCTTACCAGCTTGATCCACTTGCCTCGGTGCAAAGGCGGGCCACTCGTATACTCGTATAGTCGAAACAAAAACTATTTAGTTGACTAGCAGTTCCTAGAATTCCATTTTTTTTTTCATATTTATAGGACGTTATATAGGAGGTTATATCGAGGTTCTATACGATTTAGACAGACATTAAACTAATAACCTGAACTTAACACAGCTATTTTACAAGTAATATGAGTTTTTTATTGTTACACAACGGATTTTCATTTTTATACTCACACTAATAATATAACGAATATTTCCCATGTGACATGTGCGTGAAAATAGAGCTTATAGTTAAGTTTTGTTTAAAAACACAAAACAGTCGTTATTCGACATTAAAGCGGTAGGTAAATATCTTCATATTTTTATGATCTGAGGTACAAGGTAAGCGTATAGGCCTCAGAACCCCTTCACATTTACATCTAATTGTTTTTAAATTTTAATTAAGGGAGAGTAATTTGTGACATACATTCTAAAGTAGTTGCTTGCACTTGAGAGCCAGCACCGTTACAGGCTTTGTGTGCTCATCACCTTCGGGCACATCATCACATAGAGACCATGGTGAGATTGTGGGCAAACGCACCCATATATATCTTCATATATAAAATTGTACTGTACGTGTGTATGTCACTGAACTCCTCCTAAACGGCTGGACCGATTTGAATGTTTTTTTTTGTATGTGTTTGGGTGGCGCCCTGGACGATTAAGATTAAAATCTAGGTTATCTAGGTTATATTATCGACTGCAGCGCCATCTGCCGGGCTGATTTGTGAATCTAAACAATCCAGGGCGCCACCCAAACATTAACAGAGTTATGACTCTGTTAGTATGCTACAACTACGTATTTTAATTATTAATAATGTTTATCAAATTATATCTTCATGTCAAATTAAACATTTTGACATCTAAAACATAAAATATGACATTTTAAAGCGCGTCTATTCTTTATCTAATTCGAATGCCTTATTTAGGGTAAGGACATTAATTCTATCGAAGCTCATGCTAGACTTTAAGGGTGTGGTGCCAGTGTTAGCGAGATAAATGCTGCCTATTTTAAAAACTGATTTTTATTGATTAATTGTATTTTTGAAAACGCTAATCTTACTAAACTACCGAGATTTATCATTAAACTGATCCACAATGTTCAGTTACCAAAAAATACTAAAAAAGTAACATTAGTAGAAATTATGCGGTCCATTTAGCTTTGATTCAATCAAAGCATGTTGAAAATGGTTATAATGTTTAAATTACTGGAAACCAGCGATTTTCTAGTATATGAAGCTAACTTCCGTTTGGCGTGGACCTGTACCCAAACTGACAGGTTATGGGTTCGATTCCCATTCGCTACAAACATTAGGGTCACCGCTCACTAAACAGCCAGGTTACACCTCGGCATTTACCTTGCCATGCAAGTGAGGCCTTTAAATCGTATGTATTAAAGTAAATTTTACAATGACTAGATAAAATAGTCGACGCCTCGCGGCAAGCAAGCTTGCTGCTACACGCTACTAGTCCTGCTGACCACACGCTTCCAGCGAGCGGTCCGCTCCCTTGCTGCGTGACGCCACCAAGCGGTATCTTACCAAAGCCGCGTTACCAATTTCACGCGCGGCGCGCTAGCAGCTAGTAATTTGATTGAGTTCAGGCGGTGCCGGGCCGTTGTTGCTGCGATGGAGCGGTGCTGATATAGTGAGTGAGCGATGACCCTTAGTTTCAAGTTGGCATGAACACACTTTCAATGAACAGCTGACATCTCTGTTGTCTATGTGTAAATATCTAAAAATATATGTATTTTTTTAAACTGGATTATATTGCATTTATTTATTTAGTTATTTGCTGCCATAATCTATAATGTTCCGGGATATATTTTTATTGATATTTTTGTATTAAATAAGTATACTGGAAATCACGGACTAGTTTAAAATATATACAGTCTCGCTAACAGTTACACCGCGGACTTATGGTGGTCATAAAATAAATCAAACGAGTTTATAGCCTAACTATTCAGCCATTAAAATATGGTAAAAAGCTTAGCGTTTGTAGTTAGTGGAAAATGAAAAAAGAACTAAGCTTTTGATGGTGACATTTTGTAGAAATACCTAAAACGTTTCTTTTTTAAGCTGTTACATGTAAAACTTAATTATCAAGAATAAGGAATTATGAAGAATAGTCGGTTTGGTTTCTCTTAACAATTCTAATTTTCAATATGTCTTTACCAAAAAGGACACATTAAAAAAAAAGGAATAACACCCATCATCATCATCATCAGCCTATAATATCCCACTGCTGAGCACAGTCCTCCTTTCACAAATCAGGGTGAAAGGGAATGGGCAGATACTCCGCGATACACGCGAGCCCACTGCGGATCGGTGGAGGTAGGCTAGTGGTCACACCTTTCCGTTGGAGTTTTCAAAACACTTAGAAGGCCTCCAACTAGCTTAACGACTATTACAATAAAGTGATAACCGGGACCAACGGCTTTACGTGCCTTCCGAAGCACGGAAACGCTCGATTTGAAATACCATTAGGCGGTCACCCATCCAGGTACCTACCGGCCATGACGGTGGTAGTGTTGGTAATGGTAGGTGGTGGTATTGTTCATTTTCATTTCATTTCATGTTAATTAAATAAATAAATTATTCTCAGCCATTACTTTTATTTCCTCGCAAATTATAACATAACTTTCAATTTTCCGAAAACATCGCTCAAAAGAAAAGTTCAAAAACCCCACTCATACATTTGGCAAGAATTTTATGTTAGTTGGAAACCTCTCAAAATGTTAAAATGTGTTCGAATACATCATAATGGGCTATAACGTTGAGCAGTTAGTGGATCAACAGGCATATAAAAACTTCGCGAAGTGATGGAGAGTCGACACACACCAAGATCTTGAGCTACGTCGGTATAATTCGAGAAAGTGGTGCTAATTTTGAGTTATGTCGTTTCAGAAGCAGTAACGTCGGACGGTTTTGAGTTATTTGCTTTGTGTCCATGTGCAAAGTATCAATCAACACTTTCGGGTGAAAGGGATAAACGAATTTGAGGCTTATTGGATTTTAAGAGAGGTAGAGCATAGCGTTGTTTCGCTCAAAGAGCAGCTCGACTGAGGTAGTACCTCCACCTTACAGAATAGCCAAACTGAATGTTGTGTTCCTGTAGGGTCACTAGAGGACATCGGGGAGTGGGAGGGGATGGTCGGTAAAGCGTGAGTGCGTGCTAACACGGGTGTTGCATCGCATGCGTCGAGACGTCGAGTAAAGTTGTGTTCCTGCTCCTGAGTAAGGTCGCCAGAGCTCATAGGGGAGGGGGGAAAGGTCGGTAACGCGTGAGCGATGCTTCGTGTGTTGCAAGCGTCCATATGGCTACGGTTACCGTTTACCATCTGGAGGGCCGTATGCTTTTTACCGACTTAGTCGTAGAAACAAATGTTCAGCAGTGGACATCCTTAGGCTGATATATTGATGATGTCATAAGCCTCATGCTAAAATCACGAAATTGGGTATCATAAGCCCTTAAAATTTTCGTAGTCAATCCACATGCTGAATCGTGAAAAAATAGGCTTTTTTATAGAGAGATGCTTTAAAACTCTGTCTCCAAATAGGCTAAGTAATAGCAGTGGCGTAGCTAGGTAACCAAAGGCCCTGGGGCATAAAATAAACTAGGGCCCATGTAGGGCCCCAACTAAACTATTTTATATTTTCATATCAAGCCATCTCGTTTTAACACCAGGAGCAAGACTAAACTCACACATTAAAAAAAGACATATCGTAGCATGTTCCGCCATTTTCTCCGTCATGATTATCGGTATGAAGACCCCTCAGAGGGAGTTCTAGAGTTCCGCGTTCAGAGTGTTGCGTTTCTTTTTCAATAACTCTATTTGTAGTTTGTAAGTCATAGTCCAAGGGGCCCGCTGAGCTTGGGGGCCCCGGGGCACTGCCCCATCTAGCCCCTAGGTAGCTACGCCACTGTAATAGCCTCACTAGTTGATACACAATCCTTATCAGACCCTACATAGACGACTCGTGTAAACAATTGACCCAGGGTTATCACAAAACATGATTAATTGATTTCCATGTTGCGTTATAGCAATTATTTCTTATTTAGTTAATTTGTTCTTCCACTTGTGACCTTTTGCAGCTGTGTCCTTTATTAGGTATTAAAGTAAAGTATTACGTAGATGGAGTAAATGTGAGTGGAAGGTCAGTAAGAGGCTATAATGATTTACTTAGTGTTTTATTACGTATAATGTACTGCAATAATACGTAGCTGAGCCTGATTTGATTTGCACTGCAATGGACATTGTCCATTATTTTTAACAGAAAATATTAAATATATTTTTTTCATTCGGTAAATTCAAAACTAGGAGGTCCGCAATGAGGAAATTCGTAGGAGAACGAAAACGACGGAGATAGCTCGTAGAGTTAGTAAGCTGAAGTGGCAATGGGCGGGCCACGTGGCTCGAAGAGCCGATAACCGCTGGAAAGAAAGGTTCTCGAGAGGCGACCACGTACTGGAAAGTGCCGAGCGGGACGCCCTCCCACCAGGTGGACTAAAGACCTGGTCAAAGTCGCTCGGCGCCGCTGGATGCAACCGGCTGAAAACCTTTCGAAGTGAAAGTCAATGGGGGAGGCCTATGTTCAGCAGTGGACATCCTTACGCTGATATGATGATGATGAATTCAAAACTAAATTGGGCTAGACCACGGTTTTTAGTACCTATTTAAACTTTGATTTACGTACTTTAGTTTTCTGAATATCAAAAAAATTACTACATTAGAATATTTTAAAACTTAGCAATATAAAGTTCTTATAGAATCTTAAGCATCTGCAACAAATAATTTAACGTTTAAGAAAACGTTAATTTAAATAAACCACTTTACTATGTTACTCCATACCTAAGAACTATCAAAAGGACCTTTCCGATGATAACATAAACTATTGAACCCGAGATAAGTCGTGAAGTAAGAAAACATAGAATTAATAATAAAAATTGCATTATTATAATTAATTAGTTTAAATAGTAGGTAATTAAAAGTGAAACTGCGATAAGGAGTGCGTGCGTGGCTGGTGACGTGGATGGTGCTATGTAAAATGAAGCATGATTTTATTATTTGATTTACATTTTTTTTATATAGTATTGGTTTAGTTAGAAATAATAGTAATGATTAAATGACGGGGCAGTTAGCCTGGTTGGTTAAGATTCCAGCTATCACGCCGCAGGCATGGGTTCAATTCCCAGGACATGCTTTTGTGTGCATGAACAAGTCTGCGTGTCCTGAGTCTGGGTGTAATAATTTATTTTAAGTATGTATTTACAAACAAAAAGTAGTATCGGCAAGTAGGGTCGGCAACGCGCGAGTGCTACCCCTGGTGTTGCTAAGGTCCATAGGCTACGGTAACTGCTTACTATCAGGCGGGCCGAATGCTTGTTTGCCAACATAGTATTAAACAAAAGAAGTAAATAATCAGTAATTTAGTTTACATAGTAGGTACAAGTTCTGCTTAGTTTGGGATCAGATAGCCAGGTGTGAAGAATATCCAAGGATATTTATTTTGTTTATTAATCACATCTCAAAAAATAATCTTTCAATTTATCTGTGATTTCATCTTTTTAAAATGAACATTTTATTTGAAATATTTAATTTTCCTATCACTTTTACATTGTTATACTAATAATAAA
Source organism: Achlya flavicornis (assembly GCA_947623365.1). NCBI lineage: Eukaryota > Metazoa > Arthropoda > Insecta > Lepidoptera > Drepanidae > Achlya > Achlya flavicornis. The sequence continues at coordinate 13,081,671 of OX392484.1, forward strand.
TTGATTTATTCAATCTGGTAACAAGGGACAGTAATTTAGCGCAATAAGTATTAAAGGGACGTGTAACAGACAAACATGACATAATAATGTAAATTTATTTACCTTGAGGTTATGATAATTTATTTTGAAAAATTATAACCTGTTTGTATTTTTAAGCTAAATTTTAAATAGAACCTCGAATGTAAGGGTTTTTAGAAGTAACAATATCAGTTATTTTATTGGTACTTGAATGCTATTGCAACAGACAAAAAATAGGTATAATATCAGCAAACAATAGCCCATTATTTTTTTCGTAATAACGAGACTGACTATCCTTCGCTAACCGCAAAAACAACAAACAAAATTAACAAAATCCATTAGTAACCAGACGTTTGTGGTTTACATTTTGTAGGTAAATATACAATTAAGGTTTGTTATGCTAGATCTGCTTTTGCTTGTCTGGTCTCTTAATATAAATATTATTGGTCCTTATTTTTAGGTTACTACACTAGGTGGCCTCGCAGATTTACTTGCGCGTGATTTTAATTTTGTGATACCGTGTTTCTGTATACCGGTCTTACATTAGAGCCCGGCTTGAGTATTGATTTTTAATTCAGCTTTTCATCTTTTTTATATAAATTTTAGTATAACCAGTACTACCTAATTAATAATAATAGTTAATAATATCGCGAAGCGCTCGTGGCGTAGCATGATTAGCCGTTCTTAATCGATCGGCAAAGTTAAGCTACGTCTGTCTTGGTCGGTACCTGGATGGGTGACCGCCTAGTGGTATTTCAAATCGAGCGTTTCCGTGCTTCGGAAGGCACGTAAAGTCGTTGGTCCCGGTTATCACTTAATTGTGATAGTCGTTAAGCTAGTTGGATGCCTCCTAGGCGGCTTGAAAAATTCCAACAGTAGGTTGACCACTAGCCTACCTCCACCAATCCGCAGTGGGCACGCGTGGTGGAGTATCGCCCAGTCCCTTTCACCCTCATTTGTGAAAGGAGGCTCAGCAGTGGGACATTATAGGCTGATGATGTTAATAATATTACCTTCGGCCACATAATCACTTACTATTTTGAAAACACAGGCTTGTAGGTAGGTACTAAGTAAAAAAATCCCCCTTTTGCCCCTTTTAGGGGCTTAAGTTCGAGTATCCCTTCTTTAGTGCCTACGTCTAAAGCCTGTATTATAAAACGAAGTCTCAATAATAGATCGTGTTAATCGAAAATAAACCAAATATCATTGATGCAGGATCCAAATTACATTATTTTAATCTCGACTAAAAACTTGACTTAAGCATATAATGATATTAAGCGTTCTAAAATGAATACGGACCGAAATCTATGGACCTAAGTCTATAGAGCCTGCGGTTCGAGTAAATTAGTCAGTTTCTCCTTATAAAAATATAAATTTGAGACAATTAGGCCTGTGAATAATTAATTAAATTAAATTATTATTGATAAAAATTGTTTTCCCTTGCATAATGCGATCCATGTTATCTGTCAACGCTAGGAGCGCGCAAACGATAAATAAAGTGCTGCGTAGTTTTAACAGATAAGCTCGACTTAACCTATTTAATATTCACAATGGTATTAAAAAACAGGATGACTGATATTACAATCGGCAATTCTTTTAATCATTTAATTTTGTGAAATAATCCGAGGTATTTTTTTCAGTCAAAAATTAGGTCACAGATAACTTTATAACTTACCAGCTGTCGCCCGGGATAAAAAGTGGAAAATAGGAGTGTTAGATTTGACATAGGTAAAGTTTTTATGGGGAAGAAGTGCACAAAGCAGTGGCGTAGCTACCTGGGGGCTAGACGGGGCAGCGCCCCGGGCCCCCAAGTTCAGGGGGCCCCTCGGACTCTGACTTACAAACTATAAATTAAACACAGACGAAACTCTAGAACTCTCTTCGTGGGATCGGCGCCTAATAGGTATTTCGCATAAAAACAAACAGAGTTGTTGACCCTTCATACGGATTATCATTACGGACAATGGTGGAACGTGATAGGATCTGTCTTTTTTCAATGTGTGAGTGACAAGACTATGTCTTGCTCCAGGTGTAAAAACGAGATGGCTCCGATATGAAAATTTTAGGAAATAGTTTAGTTGGGGCCCTAGTTTATTTTTTGCCCCAGGGCCTTTGGTTACCTAGCTACGCCACTGGCACAAAGCTAAGAAAATATCACAATAATAACAACAATTCACTTCCTAATCACAAAATGCTAAACAAGTGAACAAATCAGACCATAATATGAAAGCCGATTTTACCAAATTCTGCTTATTCCCATAGCTGAATGGATAGCCTACAGAAATGGTAATTATTATTTAGGGTTCCGTTACACCGTTTGATTGGTTCAATGGTGTTGCTTTAATATTTTAACCGGTTGAGAGCTTGCTCGCCGCATTGTCCGCGTAAGGGTTACAGGGCTCCCTGAGCCATCACCTTCTGTCAGTAAAAGAAAAAAGACATGTCACAGTTTTTTAAATAGTTTTGTGTAGGTACTACTTTATAGGGAAGGGCTGGTAACGCGTGAGTGATGCCTCGTATGTTGCAGAGCGCCTCAACACAGTCTATAAATCCATACAGTCGTCCGACGCCTTTGATCTCGACCGTCATATAAAGTATGCTGTGTCCCGAGCTACTAACATCGTCTTGTTCGCAGGTCGGGCTCAGCTTTCCCGCGTCTCGCCCCTCACACCCCGCACGTTTGCCCTGTCTAGACGTCTTCGTCGAACGACTGTATGGTTTCATAGACTGTGGCCTTACCATCAGGCGGGCCGTATGCTTGTTCACCGACATCCTAGTACCTAAAAAAAAACATACGGAACCCAAAAAACAAATGCCAGTAATTATTTTATTCCTAACCTAAGTTGGTAAGCATTGTCATTGACAGACGGCGCGGCGACCATGAGATACAGTATATCATGTTATAAATATTTTAATTATATTATTATAGCCTATAAATTATTTATGTATGTTGACTAGTAACAATAATTTCTATGAAGTTGTATGATTAAAAGTAGTTGTATTTACTGCGTGTGATTGGTCGAGGCTTTGACAGTTGTCGACGACCAATCACAAGAAAGTATAATGAAGCTTCGAGCATTCTAGTGGTATGCCCGGGCATTCGCTTTACAACATCGGTGCTAGTCACTTACATGGTATTGCTGTTGGTATTGCTAACTGTACTGCTGTAACTATAGCAATAAAGCTGATCCTCAAAGTATAAGGTGTTTTTTGTATTCAAAGTCCTTGCTTCCGAGTGTTGAACCAGTGCGGTCCACATCTCCGAAGTGGGATTAGCAACTTAGTGCCCACATAAGGATCGGAGATACGCTAAAGTATTCGGCGTACGTAGAAAACGTAAGTGTTCTTTGTTAATTTTATTTTAATTGTTTGCCTACCCTCACAAATCTGTGTATCGAATACGGTTATAAGTGAATTTATATTATTGCAATTTTTAATACCAAAGTATAGCAAGTAGGCTACAAGTTTATTCCTGTAACGTTTTTTTTTGTCTTTCGTCAAGTTTGCCTCTATTTATCAGACTACTAAATGATTCGATAGTCCTATTTGAGATACTTCAGAATTGAACTGTATTTACCGTAACGGAGACATTCCGGAGGTTTATATGGTTAGTCATGCATGTTGATCTTGCTAGGGTACTCCCTGGAGATGAACATGTTTGATATTTTCGTTTTTAGTTTGAGGAACTGAACTGTATTTACCGTAACGGAGACATTCCGGAGGTTTATATGGTTAGTCATGCATGTTTATCTTGCCAGGGTACCCCCTGGAGATAGACATGTTTGATGGTCGTTAATAAATTAATAAAGTATGTGCAGGTCAATAAAAATCATGTTTACAAGTTTAGTATTGCGAGGTTTATTAACTCGGGTGTTTTCCTTTCTTTGTTATGTATTGAGGCTGCGAGAACATGGACGAACGTAGGTCTAGTTCTCGAAGAGAATGTGATGGACCTAGACGGACCTCTCGCGAGACGCTGACGCCGCCACTAAAGTGTCGTGATGCAACTCGAAGCCGCAGCCGTGGCCGAGGGCGTACACCTTCACCTGTAGAAAATCGTGGCAGCCGCCACCGACGGTCGCGGTCCAGGCGGTCGAAAGGAAGACGATCGCGACTGACGATTAGTCGGTCTCGTTCCCGGTCACACTATTCAAGAAGGACAAGCTCGCGGCATCGTCGTACTGGGCGCTCCAGGACGCGTTCGCGCACTCCAGAGCGGCGCGATACACGTCACGTGGAATCCAGGCATTCACCTAGGAGCAGAGCTTCTCGGCTTCGTACACCGTCCCATGAAGAAACACATCGTGATCGTAAGTCAGTTAATAATTTGCTTATTGAGAACTTTATTAATGTGCTTAAGGGTATGATTAATACAAGCGATCGCGATAGGTTTCCTGTTTTAAATAATGTAATTCCTGATTTTGATCCATTGTGTAAGGAACAAACGGTTGATACGTGGCTTCATAAAGTTGACGAATGTGCACAGATCTATGGTTGGAACGATAAACAAGTAGTCCATTATGCCCTACCGAAATTAACAGGGGTAGCTAAAACCTGGTATCAGGGTCTACCCTCACTACTATTTTCTTGGTCAGAGTGGAAATTAAAACTGAGGGAATCTTTTCCAACTAGGGATAATTATGCAGATTTACTAACGGAAATGCTTAATAAAAAGGTACGCTATGGGGAGTCATTAGAGATATATATTACTATGCTAAAATGAATCTTCTTAATCGTTGTGAAATATCAGGAAAACGTGCGGTTGACTGTGTTATAGCAGGTATAGAAGATCGTGGTGTTAGGTTAGGAGCACAAGGAGCAGAATTTACAGAACCAGAATTGGTACTTAAATTTTTTAAGACAGTAAAAGTAGGTCAAGATAGGTCCACAAACGAACAGCAGAAGGTTAAGGATAGAGATAGGCGACCACAAAATAACGCAGTTACAAGTAATAAAGTAGGTCACAGCTCCCAGAAAACAACCGGATCCAACATGGTCTGCTACAATTGTAAAGAAACCGGTCACCCATTCTTTCGATGCACAAAACCAAAGATTCAATGTTCTAAATGCAACTTATTAGGACATAAGGACACTGAGTGCCCTGGGACGAAGCAAAGTGCCAATGATAAACCAAAAGCAATATTGAAAGTAGAAAACACAGGCGATTCAAGTGCCAAGTATAAAATGCCTATTAAAATAAATGGGTTGTTTTCAGAATGTCACGTCGATTTGGGGAGCGAGGGTACTTTGGTTCGTCTTAGTGAAGCTCAGCGTTTAGGACTAGATTGGAAAGTAGGAGAAGTACCACTATTAAGAGGAATAGGTAACGTGCCACATAAACCCCTTGGCAAAGCCAACGTCACGATCGAAGTGCAAGGTGTAGTAGAAAATCAAGTGGAGTCATTGGTAGTAGATGATTACTTAATAAATTGTTCTGTACTACTAGGCCATACATTCACCGAAAGGCCCTCAGTCAAAATAGTAAAGACTGAATCGGATGTAATTTTTAAGCGGGTTAGTGAGGAGCCTGTTTTGATTTGTCCGCTTTTTTGCGTGGAGGACACGCGTATAGGACGGGGCGAATTAGGGGCGATCCCAGTTAGCTCACGTAATTCTTTCTCGGGAAAAATCTTCGTGAATGGAACTGTGCGTAATATTGAAGGTCATGAACATTATTTGTTGCCCGGCGAGTATCAATTAACACAAGGTGCGGGTAGGGTTCTCGTTCAGAATATCAGTGACAAACATCTGGTTATGGAGAAGGGTAGTCTTATAACTAGAAGCCACACTTTAGCTGAGAGCCTGCAAGTCCAAAAATTAGATTTTAGTGATCAGTCACCCATAGATGAATCACCAATCAGTTGCGGAGAAAATTTATTAATGGATCAAAAAGAGTCATTAATGGTCTTGTTGGATAAATATAAATATTGTTTTTCGAGTGGTTTAAAAGATCTAGGGTTCACAACGGAAACTGAAATGGTGATTCAACTGGATGATCCCGATCCTGTCGTTTACCGCCCATACCGGTTGTCCTTTACCGAACGCCAACTGGTTCAAAAGATGATCAAAGAAATGCTAGAAAGCGGCATTATAAGGGAGTCTAACAGTCCGTACGCGAGCCCTATAGTACTAGTTAACAAAAAGTCTGGGGAGAAGAGGTTATGTGTGGACTACCGTGCTCTGAATAATAAAACAAAGAAAGAGCACTATCCCCTCCCTCGTATCGAGGATCAGTTAGACTTATTATCAGGTAGTTCACTGTTTGTTACCCTCGACTTAGCGTCTGGATACTATCAAATCCCAATAGCTGAAGGCTCTCGAGAGAAGACCGCCTTTGTGACCCCTCAGGGTCAATACGAGTACAATAAAATGCCCTTTGGGTTAGTGAACGCACCATCAGTTTTTCAGCGTACTATGAATAAGATAATTCATAATTCGCCTGCTTCATCGTATGCCTTGGTATACATGGATGATATTCTGATTCCTGCCAAGTCATTCGATGAGGGGATGGTACGTTTGGAGGAGGTGTTGCGGTTACTGGCAAAAAGCGGCCTAACACTCAAAAGAAATTACATTTACTCAAAATGTAATTTCTTTTACAACAAAATAGATTACCTGGGGTACGAAGTCAGTTCAGAGGGTGTTAGACCAGGGTCGCTCAAAACAGACGCCATATCCAAATTCCCTACGCCAACAAATGTTCACGAAGTTAGGAGATTTTTAGGCCTTGCTAGCTTCTTCAGGAGGTTTGTCGCAGGATTCGCATTAATAGCACGTCCTCTGACTGGTCTGTTGAAGAAGGACTCTACTTGGAGTTGGGGTAGTGAAGAACTGGAATCATTTGAGAAATTAAAACAGATTTTAGTACAAAGACCGGTCCTAGGACTTTATGATCCTACCGCACTAACCCAACTCCACACCGACGCGAGCAAGTACGGGGTAGCCGGCATTTTAATGCAACATGATAAGTCTGGGGTGTTCAAACCTATTGCTTATTATAGCAGGCAAACCAGTCGGGATGAGCAAAAATTGCACTCCTTCGAGTTAGAGACCCTCGCTATTATTTCCTCACTGAATAGGTTCAGGCATTACTTACTTGGTATTAGATTCACCATAGTAACAGACTGTAACGCTTTACGTACCACTTTGAGTAAACGTGACTTAGTCCCACGAATTGCTCGCTGGTGGCTGCAGTTCTTAGAATACGACTGCTCAATAGAATACCGCCCTGGTGACAAAATGGCACACGTAGATGCCCTCAGCAGGGGTGCTATAGACGGTATTCCAGACGTTGATCACGTGTTAGATGTACTTTCAGTAGGTACTGACGATTGGCTTGCAACGGTGCAACAGACGGACGAAGACATTAAAAATATCGCGGAGATTTTAGGTGATTCTAAATGTAAAGATGCCGTTGACATATTCAAAAATTACAAGCTTGTAAATGGGCGGGTCTATCGTATAATTGACGAAAATACTATCCGTTGGGTTGTCCCAGGTGGCACTAGATGGCAACTGCTGAAAGCCAATCACGACGATGTGGGACACTTCGGGTTTGACAAAACTTTTGCACGCTTACAAGCCACTTATTGGTTTCCAAAGATGAGACGGTTTGTAAAGAAATACGTCTCAGCTTGCCTTCAGTGTGCACATCACAAGCTGCCGGGTGGTGTCAGGCCCGGTGAACTACACCCCATCCCTAAAGCTATCATACCGTTCCATACCATTCATGCGGATCATCTCGGTCCTTTTATCCGCACCAAGCGTGGCAATACATTCATCCTTGTTATCGTAGATGCATTTACTAAGTTTGTTGACATCACCGCTGTGCGAAATACCAAATCGGCCACAAGCATTAGAGTATTCAGAGAACATTTTAGTTACTTCGGCGTGCCCACCCGTTTAATTACGGATCAAGGGACAAGCTTCACTAGTAGGCAGTTTAAAACATTTACTCAATCATGTGGTATAAAGCACGTGCTCAATGCTGTCGCCACACCCCGAGCGAACGGCCAAGTGGAACGGTACAACCGCACCATTTTGGCAGCACTCGGGGCAATGAATCACGAAAAATCAAATGGTTTATGGGATGAACATTTACCAGACATACAGTTGGGTATCAATACCACAGTAACCACCACCAAAAAGACTCCAGCGGAGCTTCTTTTCGGGCGAAATCTAACTAATCCATCTGAAGGTTTGTTAAATGACGTAATTAACGAAGTTACATCTGAGGTTGGGGAGAGTCTGGACGATGTTAGGGCTACGGCCGGTGAGCTTATTAGAACACAACAGGACAAAGACAAGAAACGTTATGATAGGTACAGGAAAATGGGAAGGGCTTTCAAAGAAGGTGATAGGAATAGAAGGACAGTCTAAGAAGCTCGAACCTAAATGTAAAGGCCCTTACAGAATTAAAAAGGTGCTCCCCAACGACAGGTTCGTGGTGGAGGACACTCCCCTGACAAGGACTAGTAAGAGGTACGAGGCTGTGGTAGCCATTGATAAAATATTCCCATGGATCTGCTTTAACGGACCCGTATCAACCGATTGTGAACCCGAACGTAATGATTGCGAATCTGAATGTGAAGAGTTGTAAATATATAATAAAGATGAATATTGTACATAGCATTAAAATTAAGAAGGCAATTAATGACACTATAATAATCTTGGCTGTCAATTGCACTGTGTATTTATAATAAATCGATCAAATTATAAAGAATAACAAATCAATATCATAGTAAAAAGTTATTATAATTTGGTTTTAAGTTACATTGATTAATGTCATGTATGAAATACTTGCTTAAATATTTGCTGGTCAACGTCATGGACCAGTAAATACCGATTCATTAGTTAGGGTCATGTACTGATGAGTTGGTGTGAGGTATCAGGTAACGGATGCCTCTCATTTTAGCAGTTGGGTCATCAGTATGTCGGAGAATGAGATAGTTAGTCGAACTCAGTTGGATTATGATATTATCGTGGTACAAGGGTTGGGTGAAATAGTAGCAACACTGATTTGACTTTAACGTAAATAACAGACTTAATGAGGGTATTTGTAAAAAGTAAGAATACTGATTGGAATATAACGTGAATAACAAAGTTAATAAGGGGATGCATATTGCTTTTGGGACAATTAGTTTATCACAAGCTCTCGAGCTGTACTCATCTCAGTGCAATCATTGTTACACCCGGTTATTAAGCCTATACTTATTTAAGAGTGTACAATTGTGTGAAGAGAAGTGAAGTGATTATTTAATTGTAATTTTACGACAATAAACACATTGGGCCCGTGAGGAGTTTGTTGCGTCGCTTCTTCTCCTCATACGGGACTTTTACGAAGCGATGGTATAACGTTGTTTTATTGCCTGCACTGCGCCCACTGAATCCTGATACCACTGAACCCTAATTGTGGTCTTTGTATCGCTTGGCTGTCGCTGACTCCGACATCAGGCGTGGGATAAAGACAGGCAATTAAAACCATACTTGAATTGTTTCTACATACTTTGAGGACTGCCACGTGCTTGAGAACCCCGAACACGTGTCAAATAGAGGCTTTTGCCAAGCGAGGGATGACGTTAAGAAGGAAGACTGAATAAAGTTTGGTGGCATCGTTTCTATAGCCAGAAACAGCCAAGTAATCGTGTAACTAAATGAATCATGAGATGCGCGTGCTTATACGCGACATGATAATAGCTAGATGGTGGTCATTCCATGCTGCGCGGTTGTCTGCGGTGCTTCGAGTGTGGGAAAAACAGGTCATGTGATCGTTCCTTTACTTCTAACATTATTTTATTGTCTAAGCTGGAACCAAATGCTGTGTTGTGTTAAATGTTACAGATATGGTGATGCTGGCTACTTTGCGAATAACTGCAACTTCACTGCAGTCAAAAACAGTCGTGGCAACGGCAGCGCGGTTGGTAGCAACACCGGTGCAGTGAGCAACAGCAACAACCAGCTTCGGGTTGACCTGTGCTGCATTCGGCAACCCTACTGGATAGATGGCTATTTTCTGTGAGTCGATTTCATGTTGTTTACTAATGGATTACGAAGGTACCTGAGGTACAAGTACCCATTGTTGTTGAGAATATAGTTGGTTAGCGTTTTAATTGGATTTAAGTGCGTGTCCTCTTGAGTCTCAAATTATTATTTTGCGTTTTGGTCACGGAGATAATCACGGGTATAGTTATCGTTACGGAACTATTAGTGTTTAGCAGTCATAGAGATTATGGGAGCTAGATTATAGTCATAATCGGATAGTCAGAAAAAATAGACACCTAATGATTTGAGTTGTACTTGCTTATTAAAATACTAGCGTGATACTTAATAAGATGAGCCGCACCTACGCTGCGTAGTTTAATATCCCAGTTTGTGTTGAAGCGTTAACAAGATGTGTTGTTAGTGTGACGTGACGGTATGCTTTATTGTTACCCTTGTTTAAGTTGTTACGCAAATGAGACTAGACTTTGATGCGGTACTCATCAATATTGTTTTAGCAAGATTATTGTAATTGATTTTATTATCGTGAAATTGCGTTTTGATTTCGTGACGATTTCGGAATTGAAAAATGTAGGTAGAAATAAACTATGATGGTTAAAAGTATAGTGTAAGCAACTAACTAGGAGTTTAGTGAGTCCCTTGATAGCGATGTACTGTGCTGGTTCCATATGCGGTTGGCAATGTCCTTTGTTTATGTCCATGACATTTATTCTCATAGTGAAGGTCATACAAGGTAATGTAATGACTCAATGTTTCTAGGTCGTTAAAATCACACAATATTTTAATCTCTTACGTCATATAATCTCACGATAGGTTTAAACTAATACCAATTAGGTAGTGTAGTTAATTTTGGAGTGAAATTCTATCAGCCGTAGTAAAGTTGACCTTACCATTAGCTATTATGTAGACTTAGCCTGATGGAAATCGGTATTTCTTGAGTAAACTTGAGTATTCCGTGAATGAATCAATTGGTTCACTACAGAAGTGTTTGTTATTTTGAATTGTCTTTATTTCACTTTTATGTTATGGCTAGTCAGATGTTGGTATCGCTGGTTAAAGGTTATTGTTTCGTTATCATTGGTTAATTGAGAGATATTATAGGACAAGTTATGAACTGACTTAGCATAGTAGCAGAGTACCTAATGTTTAAGTTCTGAACGGTGAGGTGGCCATTTACACGGTGTTGTCTAAATGAGGCGAGGTGGCCATTCAGATGGTGTTATCTGACTAGGCTAAGTGGCCATCTGGAAGGATAGGTGAAGAGATTTCCGCAGAGTCGGCAGACGCGAGTGATACCCCTGGTGTTGCAAGTGTCCAAAGGCTGCGGTAACCGGCTAGCATCCGGGAGGCCGTATGCTTTTTGCCAGAATTTGTGGTGATCTAGAAGAGATTTCTGCAGAGTCGGTACGCACGCGTGTGATAACCCTGGTGTTACACGCGTCCAAGGGCTGCGGTAACCGGCTACCATCCGGGAGGCCGTATGCTCTTTGCCAGATTTAGTAGTAATCTAGAAGGCGTAAAGGCCTGTCTAAATGAAGCGAGGTGGTCATATAGACGGAGTTGTCCAGAAGGCGTGGTGGTTATCTGGAAGGCGTGGAGGCCATTGGCGGAGACTATAAACGGCGCGGTGGCTGTTTCCATAACACGATACAGTGCGGAGATCATAGATTTTCGTTAGTAGTCCGTGAATATTCTATAAGCAATGGCTTTGGGTGATGTAGTACAGTCTATTCTTGCATAGAAGACTATAAAGTTAAAACTGTCTCCCTTAGGTAAGTGCGTAGGTAGTAAACGTGCTTGGTGGAGCTGTAGGGCTGTTGATCTTAGTAATCGTTACATTTGGATTGTCTAAACTGTGCTTACTCCTTACCTGTGTTCACTTTATTATGTCTTAAATTGATGAGATAAGTTAAAAGATTGGAACTGTATGATTGGTTAGTATGAGTAAGCGTTAGTGTAATGATTAAACTGAAGCGATTAATAGCAAAAATGGCTATCAAGTTTAGGCAGGAATGGCCGAGCGAAATTATCAGTTACTGTGCTGGACTTCTTTGGTTTCAGGTACATCTGGTAGTTTTTCACACGAGGACGTGTGATTCGCAGGATGGCCGTGTCGGAGAATGAGATAGTTAGTCGAACTCAGTTGGATTATGATATTATCGTGGTACAAGGGTTGGGTGAAATAGTAGCAACACTGATTTGACTTTAACGTAAATAACAGACTTAATGAGGGTATTTGTAAAAAGTAAGAATACTGATTGGAATATAACGTGAATAACAAAGTTAATAAGGGGATGCATATTGCTTTTGGGACAATTAGTTTATCACAAGCTCTCGAGCTGTACTCATCTCAGTGCAATCATTGTTACACCCGGTTATTAAGCCTATACTTATTTAAGAGTGTACAATTGTGTGAAGAGAAGTGAAGTGATTATTTAATTGTAATTTTACGACAATAAACACATTGGGCCCGTGAGGAGTTTGTTGCGTCGCTTCTTCTCCTCATACGGGACTTTTACGAAGCGATGGTATAACGTTGTTTTATTGCCTGCACTGCGCCCACTGAATCCTGATACCACTGAACCCTAATTGTGGTCTTTGTATCGCTTGGCTGTCGCTGACTCCGACAAGTATATCTACTGGTCAAGGTCATGGACCGGTACATATACCTATTGCCGATATAAAAGATATGGATTAAGTTATGGGTGTCAGGTAACCGACACCCTTAAAGGTTATAAGCATTTTATTAATCAAAGTCATGGATTAATAAATACATTTAGGAGTAAATCTATTGTAAAGTAATTGTATTTAATATGTATTTAGATACTAAAATGTGCTACTATGATTACTTAGGGTCATAATTATTAATTTAAGGACAAATGAGATAATGTATGTTCGATAAGTTACATTTTGTAATTTATGTATGATGAAATACTGAATAGACTGCTTAATGTTTTTTTTTCTAGTAATTAGACAACGAGAGACTCGTTGGAAGCCGGATGGCCGAGCTGTTATAAATATTTTAATTATATTATTATAGCCTATAAATTATTTATGTATGTTGACTAGTAACAATAATTTCTATGAAGTTGTATGATTAAAAGTAGTTGTATTTACTGCGTGTGATTGGTCGAGGCTTTGACAGTTGTCGACGACCAATCACAAGAAAGTATAATGAAGCTTCGAGCATTCTAGTGGTATGCCCGGGCATTCGCTTTACAACATCGGTGCTAGTCACTTACATGGTATTGCTGTTGGTATTGCTAACTGTACTGCTGTAACTATAGCAATAAAGCTGATCCTCAAAGTATAAGGTGTTTTTTGTATTCAAAGTCCTTGCTTCCGAGTGTTGAACCAGTGCGGTCCACAATCATATACGGAGAACTAACGATCAGAGAAATATGTATGACATGTAGGTATGTGAGAAAAATACCTTTATGTCACAGTAATGATATATGCATGATACGATTGCAATTTGAATTATTAAATTACGCTATTTATCGAATGGTAAATTTTACGATTTAATAAGAACATTTCAAACGCAAAAAAGGGACAAAAAATTTATAAATAAGTTCTTTTTTAAAAATGGCATTATTAATACAAGCCTTTTTTGGTGACTGTTCTTTTTGTTGACTGTACTTGCATTGTCTTCCAATATACTAATGTATACCAAATATCAAGTCAATCCGACCAATGCAAGTGGGTAAAATTCAACTTGCAAGATTTGACCCGAACATACATACCTACATATATACAAGTTAAAAAAAGCTTGTAAAAAAGTATTACCTTCATATTTTAAATATGGGTTTATTAGGTTTGGATGTACAACAGCTATATGGATTTAAGTATTACCTACCTTAATATTTTAAAAGTGAACGGTCGGGTTTTTAGGTTTGGATGTACAACAGCTATATGGATTTGAATTTGGTTCCAGATATAATGTGTTCTGAATTGAACATAAAAGTTTTTGAAACCCGGTGCAAAAAAAATGCAGTGCGTCTAAATTATGATGGCTGTTGATAAAGTTCTTCATCAGATAAAATGCTACCTATACAATTACATAAACATCTATAATAATTCTGTTTTATTTGAAAATGGGTTGAGACCTAAAGTAGTGTAACCCACAAATCATAAATTCTGAGTAACCAGTCGTTAGTGCCCACAAAGATGCTTATCTCGAACTTCACGGGCCTGTAGCGCGATAATTTCTTTAACATTAGTGCCGCCGTGCAAAGCGCTGTAAGTATTGTATTTCTCCTTTTTGTGACATGAACTACTCGTTGAATAAAATCTGTTTGAATAAATATCTAGAAAAAAGTTGTTATTATGCATGCAATATTCATTATAATAACTCAGTTTTATTACTTAATAAAGATTAAGAGACGTAGTAAAAATAGAATTGTATAGTATTAAGAATGATTTATTTTATAAAGGGTGGAAGAAGTTTGGTCAGACATAATCTCATAATGTAATGTTCAAATTATTACATATTATATTATACTTATAAATGTCCCCTATTACATATGCGGCTTGTTTCCAGCGAGTTAAGCCAAACTGTCAGTCATCCTGGCACACATTTTTTTTAAAATCTATAGGTGAAAATAATAGTTGTTACTAAATTATATGGCTCTTAAGAGGGTCATAATGCTTGGTATTGGTTTGAACATATTTCAATTATTGGAAATAATAAAATAATACTTATAAAACTTGTCCACGCAGCCACCGAACCCCAACCGATGAGATCACAATATCCTAACCGTCCGACACTTGTCGTGATGCGATATTAATTATAGTTTTTACTTCATGCCATGACTAACTGTTACATTTATGTTACATACGTCATTTGAACATGTTTTTCATCAGAACATAATATTAAAAATGGCAAGGGCAAGGACAGATATCGTGTTTTAATTGGTCAACAGGGCGTGTTTTTGAAATCAAACAGTAATTTATTAAGTTTAGACTCTGATGAGACATTTATAACTAGTAGTTTCAACTACCATCTGTTCAAAACACACAAATCTCAGTTCGAGAAGACTCCAGTAAAAAACTTAGCAAGGTATGTTTTGTCGATTTTTAAGGTTCCGTAGCCAAATGGCAAAAAACGGAACCCTTATAGATTCGTCATGTCTGTCTGTCTGTCCGTCCGTATGTCACAGCCACTTTTTTCCGAAACTATAAGAACTATAATGTTTAAACTTGGTAAGTAGATGTATTGAAGAGTCATTTGTTAACGTTCACAAGAGCCTTATCAGGGCCTAAATTTAATAAATAATTTTTGATTTCGATTTTGATTTTATTCTGTGACTTTCATTAATTGGTCATCGGGTGGCCTCTAGTACTAATACATACGCTGGGTGATTGCGGGTATCTGGCTAATAGGCGTCTAAAGGCTTTTTGATATTCGAGTTATGATTACGTGCCATGAAGCACGGGATTATTGCTTCATGCTACGTGCTGTTTTTTTTTTTATACAACTACGTCGGTAAATAAGCATACGGCCCGCCTGATGGTAAGCAGTTCGCTCACGCGTTACCAACCTTTTCGCCCCTCCCCAATGAGCTCTGACCTGCTCTGATGATATTGTGCAGTGCTTACAGTTTTTATGTCTATGCTTAGGTATTTTTGTACATACATGTAGAAATTTATTAATTAATATTTGTCCATGTAGTATTTTTTAATGATCACATTATGTGACTTCACCTAAACCTAAACATGTTTCAGATAAGCTCATAAAATTGAAATACCTTAAAGAATTTTTTCTTATGTTCAGAAATCCTGAATAATTCGGTTGACGTTTTTTTCATTGTGAAAAAGACAGTATAATAAATACTTATTAAATTGCAAAATAATTACTTCAGTTTTGAATACATATAAAACTGCGGGTCTAAATAATGCAAAGCTTACATTCGCTTAATATACCTACTTTAAAATACAATGCTGCAGGCACAATGGCCGTCGAACAAACACGGCCAAAGTTACAGCTTAATACAATCGAATAACAAATAAATTGAAAATCCCAATTTTACCTATTTCAAATATTTGAATTTTGAACTCGGTTTGACAATCAAACACAATGCCGGGCCAGGGCCGTATTGTGTTCTATTAACAATCAATGGTCGCCCCGAGCCTTTCATTGGCAACCTCGTAAAGAGCTTTAGCACATTGACGCGGCGATATCGAAGCCGTTCCTGTAATTTATTTCCTGGAAATTGTAACATTGGTTTCATTTTCGATTTGCCAATTTTGGTTTGTTGATAGTGAAATAAATTAAATATCTACTGATATGGCAGTATTTTTTTGGGTACCCAAAAGGTGCCAACGGGACCCTATTAAGCCCCCGCTGTCCGTCTGTCCGTCCGTCTATCTGTCAGTGGGCTGTATACCGAAAGGTAAGTTTAAAGTTGTAATTTTCACAGAATATGTAGTTCTATTGCCGCTATAACAATAAATAATGATAAAGAAATCCTGCGAAAGTGAGTTTGTTTGTTTGTTTGTTGTTCACGCCTCAAATACTCAACGGATCATCATGAAACGTGGACGGGCTTGCGAGCCTCAAACGAGCGCGATTGTCAGTTTTTTCACGAACAAAGGGACTCGCATCGTGCTTGTTGTAGGTTCGTTCGTGGCTCGGCTCGTGCTCGGTTCGCCAAGCATGGACGCACCATAAGAAAACAACCATCCTGTGAAAGTCCCATAGCAATAAGATTAGCCGTTTCCGAAATTAGCCCAATATTAACGGGTGTCAATTTTTTTTTTCTTTCGGCCGCACTTTAGATGGAAAAAGGCCTTTCTTATAATACCTACCACATAGATCAATAATAAAACAATTGTATCGCAAAATAGAAACACGAAAACGGTTAACATACGAAACTATTTCGTTCCCTTTGACGTTATACAGCAATCAATTGAGCTAGGGTTGCCGTCAAAGGCTTCTATTGGTTCGAATTGGTTAGACACGGGGAAAAAAGCGGTGGCAACCCGGCGTGAATGCGGTCCCGCGTAATTGAGAACAGCCTGTTACAGCCATCGATTTTATTTCACGTAAATAGTAGTCTGTGGCTGCGGTTTTGAATAATTGTTTTAATGTGAATCAATTTGCGTTCACAATTAGAGAATTAGGGATAGGTTTTTTGATCGTTTATTTTTATTAGGCATTATAATTGTGTTAATTCAAAATATCATGAGGGTTTGATGTCAACAAAAAGGGAAAGATATGGTATATACCACAAAACTACTTTAAATTACATACATTTACTTTAAATCAGTTCTCGGTTAGATTCTAACAATAAAGGTAAGTACTATACGGTATAATTTTAGAATATTCTGTCGAAAACTAGGCCAAGGGCAGCTACATTGACAAGAATATTCTTAGTTTTATCTCTATCGGTAGCTAATTTTGCTGACAATATGATATTTTTACAACAGATAAATGCTAATCGTAGTTTTGTTGTCTGTCACTCCTTTGCTGGTCGTATAAGAAACGATGAAGCGAAGCGTTGTGTCCGGGTACGCGGAATGTCGACAACGTATGGGTGGAAATTCTCCCAGCGTCTTGTGTTTCGGTGGAGAAATGGGGATGGAGGAATTAGATTGAACAATACTGTAGCATACTCTCCAAAATATATCCTATAGAAGACCGACAAAGACGAAACCTTACGCCGATGTTCAAGGCTCGTTAATTTCGCCTCAGTTAGCGAAACATCGCCGACTAGTCTCCTAGCACGATGGTCTATTGAGTCAAGGGTCTCCAGCTGGTATTTGGCAGATCCATCCCAGAGGTGACAGCACTCGATGCACGAACGAACTTGTGCTTTTAATATCGATAGACACAGTGGGTGAGTATTTTATTGTATATACATTTTATTTTACATTCGAGTAATCAAATAATAATAACATCTGACTAGTACAGTGACATGATCATTAAATTTCAATATGACATTTCGTTGACGATTATTAGTCGCAGAAACCTTGGTTTTTAACGCAATAAAAAGCGTAATAAAAAAGCTGTAAATACCACGCGACCTGTCGTGAGAATATTCTTATTTTTTCAAGGAACTTACGAGAGCTTTAAAATATTTTCTTTTTATATAAGATAAAGTAATATTATATATAGGTTAGGTGTAAGGTTACGAGGCAAGTTTTAGTCTGAAGGTAGATGCAGTTGGGGTAATGCGTTAAGTTTGAGAGACGCTTGGTGATACGTGACTAGAGATGGGAATGATGAAGTTATCGAAACATATACCTTACGAATAACTCTTTTTACCTACATTGACACTGGCAGAAATGTCTAACCCAGACGATTGCCAAACAAAAAAAAAGACTAAAACTTGGAAATCACTCTTTTCATTTCAAAAAGGCTCAGGTTCATTACAAACTTTACAAAGTAGAACTCTATTACTTAATATTTAATTAGACAGTGAAGATGTAGAGTAGGATGGTACTAATATTATAAAGTACCTATCTCACGCGGATTCACCCGCGTTCCCGTGATAAAAAGTAGCTTATAATACTCGGGGATGATGTAGCTTCTTATTAGTGAAAGAGTTTTTCGAATCCGACTGGTAGTTCCAGTGATTAGCCCGTTTAAACAAACAAACAAAAAAACTGTTCCGCTTTTTTATATTATTATAGTATAGTATAGATAAATAGTATAAATGTGAAAAAGATTTGAGATGTTGTTTGTTACTCTTTCACGCAAAAACTACTAAACGGATTTAGACGAAATCTGACAGATATATGCGATTATGAGATCTGACACATGCGATACTTTTAATACGGGGAAAATATACGATCTATCGAGAACGCGAGTAAGACGCGGGAGCGTTTTCAGATCAATTTTTTTTTTGTATTTTATCCCTTTTGCTAAGGCAAGGATATGATATTATAAACCTAGGAGAATCTTTAATTAGTCATTTGCATTTTTATCCTATCTAAAATGTATACATAAAAAAACTCGTAGGTATCGATTTGTTCTGTTAGCTGCACTTAGCCCATTTCTTCAAGCTTTGTGTGCTTTCCATCTTCGACCTACTTATCACTGACCATGGTGACATTGTGGTCAAACACAGGCCTATACAGAATAATAAAAAAAAAAAAAAAAAAACATGAACATCGATAAACCTAATTATATTTCCAACAAAGGGAGCAACACTAGTAGTTAATAGTAACTCGTCGTCTAGTAGAGAACGTCTTTGCTCTTTTAAGACAATTTCCAAGAGTATACGCCATTGCATCCAGTTAAGGCATCGTTTGATTATCGTATTCTGTAAATGCTAATGCGATTTTGGAGCTGTATTGCTTTGAAATTGTATTTTCAATTAATTTAAGTTATATTTCACGGGTGATTAGAATAGTAAATAGTTAAAACTAAAAGTAATATGTTTCTTACTGCCATACTCAGAGACACAAATTGAGTCCAATGATTCGTTATCTCTAGACCTGTCCCTTTCTATAGCTATTCAATAAACAAAGATAGAGATACTTTAATCTGTCATTAATGTCTAATGGACATCTCTGATTACGGCAGTAATTGATTTCAGAGGAGGCACTGATCAGTTCTGAAATACCCCTCCCAATAAAGAATGATAGAAAATGTTAATTGAGTTGAAAATTGCATGCACTTAAAACATTGGAGAGTGCGGGAATGGAGGCGTAGTGACGTCACTTTAGAGAAAAAACTGTACCATAACGTGACGTACAGCAGAACTTCAACACACGATATCTTCACATTTTTATGTTTAAATGACAAAAGAAAAAATACGTGTCATATATTTTTTGATAATAAAAATAACAGACTAAATAGAATTTTTGAGACATCTAGCATATTTGGCACTCAGTCCCAACAACTGCTGTTACACATCATCAGGTTCTTGGAGATAGATTTTAGAACTTTAGAGAGCGGAGTGCTACAAAGTATTCTACCACTGTGTTACGGATCATCCTGCAACTGCTTGCCTAAGAAGTATTTAAATAATTGGACTGTTTTACAAAAAACTTAAACCGACTTCAAATTACACTTAGAAGTAATCAAATCCTGATCTGATGACAATGGGACCAAACGGGAAGTGTACCCTTCCAGACTAAAAAAGAATTTTCCAAATCGGTTAATAAATAACGGAGTTCTGAGGTAACAAACATTAAAAAAAAAAAAAAAAATACAACTGAATTGAGAACCTCCTCCTTTTTTTGAAGTCGGTTAAAAATACAACCGAATTGAGAACCTCCTTTTTTTGAAGTCGGTTAAAAAGTGAGCCATAATCTTTTCAAAATATCCTAAGATACCTCCATCGCATTGTCTCACCAGAATAAGTCAGCGTAGTGTTCTCTACGACACAATATCGTCCTGGTTTTATCTCAATAGCCACTAATACAATATTATCGCTTTTGCGAGCGTTTCCCACGCTGTTTCAAACAACCTATTGATTTTATATTGAATTTACTATGAAGCTTTACCTACTATTGGGTTTTTGACGTTGCGTCTCATTTTACTGAGATATTTTATTGTGTGGTTTACGTAATATACTATTAAGCTTATTTGTTTGTTTTATCCTGGTTACGTAATATCTAAGCTTTATATATTAGGTCCTTACATATGAAATTGGCGTTTTGTACGGGAGGAATACCAAGTCCTTTTTTTTGTAAAATATATTTAATTAATCAAAGTATGCACCGTTGTTATCTATGCACTTTTGCCATCTCATAGGTAGTTCATTGATCCCTTTACTAAAAAAACCATGGGTGCGAGAATCAATAAACTCTTTGAAGGCAGTTTGGACTGCCGCATCGGAGTAGATTTTTTTTCCATGTAAGAAGTTGTCCAAATTCCGGAAAAAATGGTAACCTGTTGGAACTAGGTCGGGGGAGTACGGTGGATGTCGCAGACATTCCAATTGTAGCTCATCTAACTTAGTGGTTGTTTGTTGTGCAGTGTGTGGTCTTGCGTTGTCGTGAAGCAGCAGTGGCCTAGAGCGATTGACCAATCGCGTATCGTCAGGAGATTCCTCTCTCTGCTGCCCTAACCACCGGTAGCTTGGGCCCTACCCCGCTGCCGGCGGCACACTAGGATTAGGTTTTTTATATAATATTTTTAGATTTTATAACAGTATTGTAAAAAAAAAACATATTTTTACATAGGATTAGGTTTTTTCTAATATTTTTGATTTGATTGTATATATTAATGTTATAAAAAGTTAATTTTAAGAAACTAAATAAATAAAGAGATTATAAATGATAAAACAAATAGTAATATTCTATAAATTTCATCTTGTTTAGTAAAATCTAATGGAAATTGTCAGTATGCGCGGTAATGCGGATCTCGCATCGACTGTTGGCGGTGGTCTGGTTTGATCAAGCGAGTTACGAGAATGATAATGTTGTCAAATTTATGTCATACTAGCTGTCCCCCGCGGTTTCAACCGCGTTCCCGGGATAAATTCAAAATTCAAAATCATTTATTCTAATAGACCTTCGCAGGCACTTATGAAAAGTCTGACTCTAATACTCTAATACCGGTTCGGAAGGTTGCATTTGCTGAGAAGAGCCGGCAATAAACTCAGCAATTACTCTTTTCAAAACAAGCTTAGATTCATTACATAATATTTACATTCTAATCGCACAATGAACGCTGAAAACAATTGCGTGCCCCGGCGCGGCGGCAAAATTACAAAGTAGACTGAATAAATATTTAAGAAGTAAATAAATAGCAAACTTAAGCAGACCCCCACAAGCAGCACCTGTTCACAAGTATGACGCGTGTGGCAGCCATCGCCCTCCTCGCCATATTGGAGGGAAGTGAGCGACCCGTCACACGACGCCGCCGCAAGCAAAGGTCTTAAAGTGACAATGACTTAAGTCTGCCTTAGAAATAAAAAATAACTAAAGGGAAACACTAAACACACAATTTGTTATCACTGTGACTATTGACAAGTTTAGACTAAATATCACAAAATAAAAAATATTACAAGACAGACATAATATATCGATGCATTTATAAAATTTATAAAGTAACCTATATGTCCTTCTCCATACCATAGGCTATCTGCATGCCAAACATGATATATATATATATATATTTATGTTCTCGCGTGATGCTTTCATTACAAAATAATTAATG
This sequence comes from Achlya flavicornis, assembly GCA_947623365.1. NCBI lineage: Eukaryota > Metazoa > Arthropoda > Insecta > Lepidoptera > Drepanidae > Achlya > Achlya flavicornis. The sequence goes on from OX392484.1 coordinate 13,103,803, forward strand.
TTCAAATTTGTAATAAAACATTAAAGTGTCATCGGGAGGCTGCGGTCGCATTGGGCGTCATTATTCGTAAAAATGCACGAAAATTCGTTTTTCATGTCACATAGTACCATCAAACGTAGTTAAGGGCAGTACCATTATTTTTTACGACACAAATTACTGCGGGTTCCGCGTAATGTAGATTTTACGCTCATGTTTTGTTTGAGAGATTCATTACGATTTTCAGTGTTGTCTGATTTTTTTATATTTTGTTAAATTGTTTTTTTAGGAAAAACATAGATACGGGTATAATTTCATTATTATAATTACTTGCTTCATATTCTGTCGGTTTGTTCAGTTACACATTTTGCAATCAATTTCAAACTAATCTTAAGTTTTTTGAAATATTTTTTTATTTTGTTAGTTTTTAAAACTTGGTAAATTATAAAGAATAAATATTTTTTTTATTAAACCACTTTTTTAGTATAGTTATTGTTTATTTCACGTATTGTGTATTACGAGAAAGGTTATCAAGATCCACAATACGCGTACCCCATAATCGCTAGCAGTTGTATAAAAAAAAATACACATTCCTGGATAATTACAGGCCCTCGGCTAATTTTTACAAGCCTTAATCCAAATTTGTACGTGCCAGAGGATTTCCGCTCGGTTCGGTTAGCCCACCTGCGATGCGTATTGTTCTCGACTGTACCTTCAATCTACATGCTTTTTGACAGTGATTGTACTTTACTCACATAATTTTCCATTAGTCATCTTTGTTAAGTTTGTTTTTTTTACCGTTCTGTTTTATGTGGTTTTATTATTTGTGCAAAAAGAAATTGCTCTTTGTTGTGTGTTTTCTGTAATTAATTAGAATTTTGGTAACTTTACCTTTATTTTAACTTTTCGTTCACCTCAAGTAAGTACTTTGTAAACCACTTATCATCAAACAGCTCTTGACGTCACTCGAAAAATTATATAATTAATTTAAATTAAACTTTTCACAGCCCCTTACCGTCATTAAACCTTTTTTCTATGCTTTCACTTTTACAAGAGAAATTTAATTAATTACTCATTATAATCATAAAAGACGGTTGCTATGGTAACAGGGGTAGAGTCAAGGAGGTGGAAACCTCTTGAAACTTTTGAGATTTATAATTTTTTTTTAATGTCGCCTTTTATTTTCATATTTCATTATTGCTAAATAATCTCAACTGAAACTCTAAAGCCATTATTTTTAACGATAAATAAAGAATTAATTTAATTGATTGCCGCACGTTTTTTTTTTTCTGATAAAAAAAAAATTCTAGTTTATAAATGATCAAAAGATACTTACCTCACACTTAGACAAACAAATTCAGATATTATCATTAATCATTATGTCAAAATATATTACAACTCTAATACACAAAACCTAGACGGCAAAAAACAGAATACAGTCCACTTTCCCAATCGAAGCATTTTAAAATCCAAAGAGTAGATAAAAAATTAAATACGCAGAGGGGCAAACACAGATATAAACGGGCGGGCCGAATTTACATACAAATGAGCTCGGTGCGAAATTATTTCAGTCGACGTACGACCAAGGCGCTGCATCGGGCGGTTGGCTGAAAAAATAACGGATACGCGTGTTCGTGGTTTTGGGTTGAGGGTTCTGTATGATATCTGTGTATAAAAGGAGAGTTTGGTTGACAGACTTACGCAAAGCGCACACAGGTTCAATATAGAAGTAGACATCCTCATCATTTTAAAAATTTAACCCCTAAAGGGTAAAAATAGGGATTACAGGTGAAACCGCAGGAGTGGTCGAATAATAAATATAATTTTAGCAAAAGCTTTTGATGTCTATTTTAAGTTATATGTTTGAAGGACTATAAAATAAGTTTGTATGGATGTATGGATGTGACTTGTTATTACTGTTGCACGCAAAAACTATTGAACAGATTTGGATGAAATTTGGCACACAGTTAGTTTTTTTTTTATTATTATTTTGTTTAGTTTTTAGTTTATTTTATTACGGTGTTCGTGGCGTCACCTTTGGCAGCGACTGAAAATCAGTGCTGTAGCCCGGTAACTGTACTGGGCTTACTGAGTCGCTGTCCATTTCTGATGTCACACAACACAATTATTTCTTATGTAATTGTGTTGTGTTACTTTAGAATAAATGTCTTTTCATTCTTTCTTTCTTCTTTCTAATTTGTTCTGGATTAACAAACATGATACTTTTATCCCAGGAAAATAATATATCCCTCGGGACGCGGGTGAAACCGCGGCGGAAGCTACTTCAAAAATAAAGGTAAAATTGGTAGTCATCTGAACTGATTGCAGTGAAAAGTGGATTATTATTGATGAATGGAAGCATAGTAATTCCTGATGAGACGCTACTACCATTATTAATGAAATTAATGTCGCTTTATATAGTTTCTCTATTATGTCATCGAAAAGCTATTCACCGAAATCTAATGTCCTATTTATTGATTTAATTGAACACACGAAAGGGCAAGCAATTTTCGATTAAACGTCATCCTAACTACTAATATTATAAATGCGAAAGTGAGTTTGTTTGCTTGTTACGGCTTCACGTCTCAACTACTCAACGAATCATAATGAAATTTGGCATGCAGATAGCCTATGGTATGGAGAAGGATGGTAAAACCGCGGGGGAAAAAAGGCAAAGTGTACAAAGGCGAGCTCTTTATTACATCTCTATACTTCAGTTATTATAGATAAAAATCTAGTTTATATTTAAACATCCATATGTTACGGAACCCTAAAAACCTATGCTTCTTTTTCACAGGCCATTTGGTGCGGGAATGGTCACTTCACTACACACAGTGTTTGTTTTGGACCGTCTAGTTTATACACTTTGCATTTTTTACCTTTTTATCCAATCGAATTCAATTGAAAAATACTGCGCTCTTGCGTTTATAGTGTCCTAAAATCATTGACTCATTGAACCTATAAAAGCAATGGGCAGGTGGTCAAACTTCCACCATTTAAAATTAATCGAGTACTTTAAGGTGTTTATGAAAAAATATTTTTCTTTTTATTCTTGATAACGATCAAAAGTAACTATAAATAAATGCTCCTTTTAAATAATGAATTGAGACACAAAAATATTGACTTGATTTTTTTTTTGTTTTTTTCGTTAGGATATCCTCTTAGTATTCCCGTCCACCCCGGGGGTAGCGGCCAGGTTATGCCGGACTTGTACCGGCTAAAACCCCACGGTGGTCGCCATCTGCGCTGTAGAGGGGGGCGGGCTCTCGTGTTGAATGCGTTCCTGCTCACCCCTCCACGCGCGGCGCTAAGATAGCTCGTCCCGGGGGAAGTGTGATACCTCCCCCCAGCACCCTCGCTGTGCTATCGCACGATGAGTCGTGACCACATCGACCCATCGTCCTCCTTGGGGTCGCTTCTGGGCGCACAGAACCCCCGCCCTGATTGCCCACGTCCCCAAAGGCCCCGTTTAGTCGCCTTTTACGACAGGCAGGGGAACACCTTAGCTGTTATTCTAAGCCCTAGCTACGAACTATGCTAAACAAACTATACCTAAATTGTTAAAACCTAGGTTAAAATGAATTAAGTTTTTATACTACTAAGTTGGCCATCAAGCATACGGCACGCCTGCTACTCCATTGGGAAAACCGCGGCGGGGAGCTCATTCCACAGTCCGAGTCCGAAAAGCCAGCACAGTTCGAAACTGTGACTCCCAGTCGATGGCGAGAGTTGCGATGGTGGAATGTAACCGTGGGCATCAAGTCGAACAATTCTTTTGAACACTCTCCGTTGTACAGTCGAGGACATAAATATGTATACACTTTTTGAAATTCAATAGCGATTTTCTCGCATGTTTAACATTTAATTGTTAAACTATTACACAAATCATAATAGTATATGTTAGAAGATTCTGCCTTTATAGTATCTCATAATTTCAATCAGTAGTTTAAGAGGAAACCGTTGTTGAATTTCACTAAGTGTATACATATTTATGTCCTCGACTGTACAAGCGGTAGAAGGCAAAGTCTCTCCTCAGTCTGTGGGACCTTTGATTCAAACAAAAAGTGGAAGATTTTTTCAATTTTGCATTTTTTTATCAATTGTGATAAAAAAAGCTTTTTACTTTTATCATGTTAGTATAATATGATCACAGTTATAGCTTTCAATATTGAAACTATTTGCATTGGAAGAGTCATAAAAGGAATAATATTGCAGCCATGGTCGGTCAGCATAGGCGAGTTAAATCAATAGTTAATTAAAGTTCATACTGTTACGGCAACACCGTACTAGTGTGTCCGATTCAATTATTTTTGGAATATTTAATAGCCAATCGTAAAACTTAACTTTCTTATATATTTTTTACCAAAAATGGAAGTGTTGCGTTTTATTTAAATGAGTTTTTTTTGCTTATTTTAAATTTACTTTATTTTTCACGAAATATTTTTTATTGTTAATCGCTTATGGATAACGCTATCACCTTTTTGAAAAGCCCTAACCTTTTTAAGAAATGTCAACCTTAAAAGCTTAAATAGCATACAGGTTCTCAAACCATCGATTAAAAAATAATCTTACCATTACGACTCTAGACATGAAATGGTTTTAATCAAGTCTAATAAAACCCAAGTCTTAATAATATATATCCGACTTTTTCTAATGTCATATAATAAAAAGAGCCGGGACTATCCCTAGTAGTCCATTGAAAAGTTACATTTGGGGTTGCATTTGTCAGAGGACGCAATATTATTTTTTTGATATCAAGGTGGGTCCGTTTTAATGTTAAATCTAAGTTTGTGGGGTTGCAAACCTTGTCCCACGGCTGCCATCTATAAAAGTGATCAAATGGTTTTTATGGTTTATTTGATAAACTATAGGTCACACAAAAAAAAAATGTCAACATTTTTTGATGCAAATAAGATTATCTATAACTTTTTTCAAGTAACTTTTAGTCGTAGAACTGAAAATAAAAAGGTATAAGCTAAAGTCCATGAAAATTTTCATTATAAACTTTTTAAATTATATTCATTAGTTAAGTTTTTACAGCGCTGCGAAACTAATACTATTCGTCAGTATTAATTACTAAACATGAATATTAATGATGAATTCTTTTAGCCTATGTCCTTCTCCATACCATAGGCTATCTGCATGCCAAATTTCATGATGATCCGTTTACTAGTTGAGGCGTGAAGTAGGCGTAACAAACAAACTCACTTTCGCGTTTATAAGGAATATAATAAGGAAGTTAGGATATAGGCAAACTTCTATAGAAACCAACTAGACACATTTTAAAACAATTTTTTGTATTGAAAATCAAAAAGGGGCCCAAACTTTGAGAGCCATTGAAACATGGAGGCCCACTTCCGATATCAATATATTTGCCCCAACACCTCGTACAGTCATGGTAAGCCTGGGGATATCACAATACGTCAGCTGTCATTTTCCGCCAATTCATTTTTCAATGTGTCAAGAAATCGATAAGACATTTACCCTTAGTTTGTCATAGAATATTGCTTGTGAAGACTGGACATAAGTAATTATTATTAGCCGTTTTATTAAATACTTTTGATTTAATGTTATCTGTAGCTATCTGATGGTGCGTCCATGCTTGGCGAACCGATCACGAACCGAGCTTCAAACGAGCCTCGAACAAGCGCGATTGTCAGTTTTTTCACGAACAAAGGCATACGCATCGTGCTCGTTGTAGGCTCGTTCGTGGCTCGGCTCGTGCTCGATTCGTGTAGCATAGACGCACCATTAAGTTAGTCGATGACTTTTTTGCCGGGAGACTTCTCAGTTCAAATGTATCTGAACCGGTGGTAAAATGTTCGTAAGTGCCTATATTGAATATTAAATTTTTGAATTTGATTTTTTAGACATTCTGCACCTATTTATTATTTAAAAAAAACATTTTGTTGTTAATAAAAGAAAATAATCCTAGCACCATAATTAGGTCTTAATTCAATAAACATTAAATTGCACCTCAATAATTACGTGCTCAGAATAATACCTATAAATAGTTACCTACCATCGGCTTAGTGTCCTATCTACACGCGAACACATTTTAATCTAAGTTCGGCAAGCGATTACAATAGGTCATAGTGGAAATGTGCGGCCAGTGCAAATGGATTAAGCAATGATGGGGTATTCCAAAAGAACCCGGCTCCCGACTGAATCAATTTCTATGCTAATTCTATTAGGTTTTTAGTCTAACGTCCTACAGGGAGTTTATGGCTTTATGACCATGGATCAAACGCTGGGTCTCTGTTTTTTGGAGCAGAATGGGAACTGCAACCCTTTGTTTATGTTTAATAAGTTGTTTGTTAAGCGCAGTATTTCTCAAGCGCCAAGAGCTAAGCTTGAATTAAGGCGCGGACTGACTACGATTTTGACAGCACAAGTTCTTCACTGGAATAGGGTAGAAAATGGTAAATCATAAATGTGTCGACTCTTTGAAATGGACATTTAATTACGGGTTTTCTTTAGATTATACAGAATAATAAAATTGTTGTCATCGCTGAAAATACGGAGAATGTCGACGCGAAAGATTTTTTTGAGACGTAACTTACGAATTTTTTATTGGGAATATCAAAGCACTTTTTAAAAATCTATTCGGTTAAATTTTTTTTGAAAACCCTCTTCTGTCCACAGTATTTTTTGTGTTAGGTATTTTCATTGCGTTACGTCATACTCGACTATCAAAGAAACCCATTTTTGTGAATTTCAAATTCACCTCGACTTAAGACCTCGTCTTAAGTTGCAATGCCATAAATTGTGTTTGACGTGATGTAGAAACAAGCAAAACCTTATGCAATAGCAAACGTCACATTTATGTAAATGTTACCAGCACTGTTTCTTCCTGTTAGGAACTTTACTGGTAATATGTTGGTACATGTAATAAAATTGATTCTTGCAATCTGGTGCAAGCGAAAACAAACTCTAAGGAAACGAACCTTTTCATTCCGCGACTATACATACGCTCGCGACATCTATATCTTCGCGCGGTACTGTCCCCGCCATAATCTCTTTACACTTTTTTTGAAGAACTGGGGTTCTACCTGCTCACCTCTGGGCTGATGAACTCCCTTGGGAAAACTAAGATGGGTAGCTCATTCCACAACCTGAGAATCCGCTTTAGAAAGCTCCGCGGAGGCCGTACAGCGCGAGACCATTTTGGTTCGTATGTATGAGGATGGTCAATTTTCAAATTCTTAGTCCAGCGTTTGATAGATCAGTCTATTGTTACTAATACATAGTTTTAAGATCATGTTTATAAATAGATATCAGAAAAATCAATGGCGACTGTTATAGTAAATTCGAAACCCGTCACTAGGTCGTTGGTTAGGGTAATGAATCATGGCGAGATCCATACATTGATTTTTACAAAAAAATAAAACATTTTAGAGGGTTTTGAATCACTTCCAATGTTGAGATTACATTACCAGCAACATGCCGCAAAACATAACAACAACATAACGGTTTTGGTCGATCCTGGTCTGAACCAGTATCTTCAGTGAAAGGTCATGATAAAGATCTTCTTAGTTGGCCTACACCCTTCACTCGCCATGATTCTTTTTAGCCTTGCCGTCTACTGAAGTTGGAAATCTGTAGGTTTTGTATTATCACCTTCAGCCACATCTTCACTAATCACTGATGAAATATCCTGGGGCATTCTTCACATCTGATCCCAAAATAAGCAGTTTGTACTACGGAAACCAGACTAATAATACTAATTACATATACTACTTTTTGTATGTACTTAATATACATAATCATACCCAAAGTAAGGAGTTTTCATGTACACAAATGAATGTCTAGGGTGGGAATCGAACCCACGACCTGTGGCGTGATCACCCATCACGCCACAGGTCGTGGGTTCGGGTAGGTTTCATAACCAACCACACCCATTGGCCCGTTCAAGCCATAGACATAGATTCGAAAAATATTTCCTCACCAATTTCAAAAGAGAACGAAAGCCATTGAAACGGTAGAAAAGCATAAAGCCCATAATTCACATTTAGGTGTGATATCTGTTGTGGAACTAGCCAAATGGTAATAAAAATAAATGTTTTCAGTGTATACGTGGCATTACAATGGACAGAACGGAACCGGCATCATATTTTCTTGAATATGAGTTTGTATGTCGCAACTGCAACAATACCGGTTTCCGAGGCGGCGCTTCCCGCATTCTTTTTTCAAATAGTTATTTTTTATAGCGCCGTGGAGGGTTTTCTTTGCTTTTTCCGTCTTATTAATTGGCTGCTTTTATTTGGGTACCTTTTGTTTAATTTTATATTTGGATTCGATTTTTAAATATTATTTTATTTGTGGCTAAATACTTATTTGAGGAATCTAAAAAAATAGTAAGCATGATGAAATGGAAATAAGAATTAAATCAGTTAGAATATTCTCGCTGACAAGTTCAGCCTAAGCTTTCAAAACCATTTAAATGTCTCAGTTTTGGAAACTAGTTAAACATTTATTACAATATAGTCATTTCAACTTCAAATTGTGTAAACTTAGTAATAGGGTCCCGTTAGTACCCTTTGGGTACAAAACCATGAAAATACAAGTAAAATTTGTACCATTGAGCTATCATTACTACGTATAGAGAAGACGCCACACATCACAACTATGTTCCGTTCAAGTAAGGCGGATGGCCCCACTTGTTGTTAAAGAACGATGAACGAAACACGTAAGCGCCGTGAAAATCACGGTGTTTGCGAGAAAAATACTCTTAAAAGCGTTCTGATAGCGCTACGTGTTTCTACTGTCTGCTTAGACGACTAATTATTGTTTCAGCGCTAAAGAGAACTTTAGTTGACTATAAAAAATGTGACATAACCTTGGCTTATGATAGCTTCTCTATACGTAGTAGTAATAGCTCAATGATTTGTACAAAGTAACATTTTAATTTTACACATCTTACTGAAATAAAACCGGCCAAGTGCGACTCACGCACCGAGGGTTCCGTACAAACCTGTAGGTATATAAGTAAATGGTAGCATAGACCTGAGTATTTGATATGAATTTAAATTTATGACGTATTAAAAAAAACTACTTACTAGATCTCGTTCAAACCAATTTTCGGTGGAAGTTTGCATCGTATATCATATTTTTTTTGGGGGGGACACATTTTACCACTTTGGAAGTGTCTCTCGCGCAAACTATTCAGTTTAGAAAAATATGATATTAGAAACCTCAATATCATTTTTGAAGACCTATCCATAGACACCCACCCCCAGTTTAGTATGGGGAACCCATAGACATATAAAAAAATCAAGACGGAGTGTCACCATATAAGAAAGTGAAGCAAAAAATTTCCTACGTATGCGTGAGTAAAATCAGTACTGGCCCAAGCAGGCACAAATGGTACTGAGCCTTATTGTCACTGTCAACGTCTCAATACGGAATGACAACCGATCGGCTTCCTATGGTCTATATGTGTGTGAGGCCATGTATTTATAAGAACGCCGGCTTCCTATTACTTGCGTCACTTAAGAACACAGACCGTTCCGTCTTTCATTTTTTCTTGGTCTGAGGGGGAACCCCCAAAATTTATTATTTATATTCTATTTTTCTGTGAAAATCTTAATGCGGTTCACAGAATACATCTTCTTACCAAGTTTCAACATTATAGTACTTATATAGTTTCGGAAAAAAGTATCTGTGACATACAGACGGACAGATAGACAGACATGACGAATCTATAAGGGTTCCGTTTTTTGCCATTTGGCTACGGAACCCTAAAAACGCAAGCAATAGAACTTACGTACAGTAGTATTACTTATACCTCTTTTCAACCTACAACTAGCCCCATTGTACAAAGAACCAAACGGAGCGTAAGTCACAAGTCCCCAAGCTGCGCTTGTCTCGGTCAGGAATCGAACCCGGAACCCAGTGTCCCGAGGGACACGTTAGTTACTACGCTTTGTACTACGGATGGCGTGTGAGCACTTTGTTTCGTGTGATTTTGAACTTTGAGGTCTTTGTTGCGGGCATAAGGTTTGATTTGGTGTAAGAAGGAAGATTTGTGATTTCCTTTATACGGTTAGAGGTGGGATTTAAGTAGAGATATCAAAAGTTTTATACTTTCCCCATAGTAGGTATATGTATAATTTTGTATTCTCGTGTCTAACTAACATATGCCCAAAAGTGTATGTGTTTCATATATTTGGTTAGATCCCTATTCCAAGAACGTCAAGTTTTGTGTCGAGATAAAACCATAGAATTTAGAACCTTCGCCAATGATATAAGGGTTTATCTTCGATATCTCCACAACCATGCCCGGTAAGTATCTGTGTAAGTCTGTAGGTGAGTCTTCCACCTTGTCGCTGCTGCATCCAAGCATCGAAAACCGGCAGGACTGATCCGACGATGCCTTTTCGCGCATTCCGCTCCTCGCGGAGCCTTGCGAGCCACAACAGTTGTCGCCTCATTTTCATCCTGAATGACCAGCCTCTTCACCCATACGGGCACTCCGTAAAGGGTTACGGAACGTATGACTTCCGCATAGTGGCGGCGAACTTCCTCAATCGTTTCCCTGATAGTGGGCAGCAGTTTGTGCATTGCACCCACTACCCTCTCGATCCGGGGGACTAGGCCATCAAAGTGTTCTTGGAAGCCCCAGCGACTGTCAAGGGCAAGGCACAGATACTTGATGTACCCGACATCCGACTCACCTACTCGGACGCACGAGTTAGGTTGTTACCTGCTTCTAGTCAGTATGTGGAACCATAGCGCCTCGGTCTTGTGAGGTGCTATTTCCAAACGCAATTCGCGGGTTTTGGCGATGAAGACTTCTACCCCAAGCTCGGCGTGCTCTTTGGCCCCCTCGAAGGTATCCTCAACACTAACGTGTAGTCTGCATAGCAAACGACATTAACGGTGGGGAGATTTACACGCAGAACCGCATTGTACGCAGAGGAAGCTGTTGAACAACTGCCTCAGCCTGTCCCCCAGGGCAGCCAGACTCAACAACCCATACGACCCGGTACACTGTCGGGTGTTGGTGGCCAATGGCTCGATCTAGCTCTTATACGGTCAGTGTCACCCCTACCTCGTCATGCCAATCCTACGACGTCTTTTTTCTAACAGCAGCGGAGTTTGAATATAAAAAAATGAGAATAGAGCATCGAGCTACAGCGAGGCAGAAAGCTAAAGCTATAAACGGAAACTCTCAAGCTGCAAACAACAAGGCAACAAAGAACACCTTTACTGTTTTTCTTCCAAACTTATTAATTATGATAATGTAATTCATCTTAAAGTTCTAAATTTATGAGAGAGCCGACTTAAATCTGGTAGTGCGTTATCAATTTCAAGAAAACTTTAATACTTTATCCCGACTTCTACTAACTTTATGTTAATAGCAGATAGCTAAGGAAGTTTAACTTAACCCCGGTTTAAGTAAAACAAAGTGCCTTCGACTTCACTTAGGAGCTAAAGTTGGATGGGAAGTTAAAAAAAACAGCAATATATTTGCTAATGGACTGGTTTATTTCTTAAAATGGAGTTTAAATTTGCATTTAGATGGACGACGACTGCATTTTGAATTTAAAATAGGCGTTGACGTTTTTGTTGGGATCTTTATAATTTATCTGTTGGTAAGTTAGGGTTATCAATTTTGCCCGCATCCGTTGCGAAGGAAAGGTTGGGGAACTATTTTGATAGGTATTTGTTGTTATATTTTAAAGTTATGAATTTCAGGTATTTGAAACTGTAGAAGTATTCTGTAATCTGTGCTGTAGAGTATGACTTGTACGTAGTATTTATATACTCTGAGGTATGACCCCTTGAAGTCACATTTCGTGTTTTGTCTGTCTGTCTTTAGCAAGAAGTATAGTACCCGTGGTGTACCATGATTAGCCGTTTTTAATCGATCGGCAAAGTTAAGCTACGTCTGTCGTGGTCGGTACCTGGATGGGTGACCGCCTAGTGGTATTTCAAATCGAGCGTTTCCGTGGTTCGGAAGGCACGTAAAGCCGTTGGTTCCGGTTATCACTTAATTGTGATAGTCGTTAAGCTAGTTGGATGCCTCCAAGGCGGCTTGAAAAATTCCAACAGTAGGTTGACCACTAGCCTACCTCCACCAATCCGCAGTGGGCACGCGTGGTGGAGTATCGCCCAGTCACTTTCACCCTCATTTGTGAAAGGAGGCCTGTGCTCAGCAGTGGGACATTATAGGCTGATGATGATGATAGTGCCCGTGGACAGCGCGTGCGGGGGTACCGCACTCACAATATATGCTGAGGTTTATTACAAAAAACAATGATATTACGAGAAATTTATTAAAATCTTTATTAATTTCTAAATCCAGTATAAATATTTCTAAAATTGAGCTTTTAAAGAGCTCTTTCTTTTTGAAATTGAAAACATAATCTCTGCATCGCATACCTGTATCTGTAGACCTGACATCTCTATTACGTTTGCTGTTATTTCTAAGGCAAATATTTATCAAACCGATTACAAAACTCAAGCAAATTATGAAAGATAAGTCTTTTTGCGCCAGCCAATTTCAATCCGGCTTTATACTTATTGGTCTTCAGGTATAGGCTAACTTGAGAAACTACTGTGGGATTTACTATTTCGGTTTTCATCAAAAGGTTCTAGTCTTTGTCTTTTGAAGTTTTAGTAATATCATTTATGGATATTTTTGAGAAGATTTTCAATATTTCTCTTTCAACATTTTTGTGAAGCTTTATCTGATGAATCAGATTAGTAACTTTAGTAAATAAATTTTAATACTCATACATTGCAACTTTAAATCATGTAATTTAAATTAAAATAAATGAATGCTAGTTATTATTAAATACTTCCGCATATTTATCATAGAAATGTACCTGTGTATTAACTTAATTAATATCTAATTTTAAAACTGTATCAATTATTTTTATTTCAAGTGCATTTATAATTAAGGGTAAGGACAATGAAGACTCATTTTATTTGATTCAATAAGGCACAAAAGAAAATTAAAAACACAAAAACATTAGTCACATAAAGAACAAAAAAGCAATTACGACCATATCATATGCAATTCAAAAGTGCAATTAGCATCACTCCACTTAATGAAACAAGCGAAATTCCGCGATAAACCTTAAGCCCTTGTTTCCTTACCTGTCAAAGTCCTTTGTCTTTAAAACTGTATATTAACAGTGTTAGCAATCAAGGATTATTAATGATCTTTTGTTGGCGAGTAACACGGCTGTAACACGGGGAATTAGTTTTTAATTACTCACCGGAACGCTGGGCGGGCGAGCAATTGTTTTTCCCTAACAATGATGCCCGCCGTTTCGGTTCTTCTTTGCGTATGTAAAGTATGTAACAGGGAGGTATTCAAAGAGCAGCTCGATTGGGCGAGAATTCTGCAGTCACTTTATGTTGCGGTCCTGCGCGTGATTAAAGTCGCCAGTGCTCATTGGGGAGGGGGAAGTCGGTAACGCGTGAGTGATGTCTCGTGTGCTGCAAGCGTCCTAGCTATGGTAACTACATACCACCAGACGGGTCTTATGCTAGTTTACTGACTAGCATAAGACCCGTCTAGTCATATGCTAGTTTACTGACTCGCATATGACCCGTCTAGTCATATGCTAGTTTACTGACTAGCATATGACCCGTCTAGTCATATGCTAGTTTACTGACTAGCATAGGACCCGTCTAGTCATATACTAGTTTACTGACTAGCACATGACCCGTCAGTAAACGTGGTGTAATATAAAACAAAATTGACGTAATCACGAAATATGCGTTATCTAAATATTGACTACAATTTCACAATGTTTTCATCATCGATAGCTGTAACTTCAAATCACGGCAATTCAAAGCACGGGTTTCCACGTCACTACATACTATAAAAGCCTTAAATTGCCATTCCTTCTTTGCTTACTCATATATTCCTCACACAATCCATTCTCTTATTCAGTCTTTATCGTTCTATAAATGTCTCCTGTCTTCTACGGCTTTAGATTAGGCCTTTAAGTGCGGTCAAGGGTTATACTGGTAGATACTAGATGGCAAAATTGTATCATAAAGTCGCCACTGGCCAGCTTCATTCTTTAACATTTCCCTGATATGGTTATTCCAATGTTTTCTATAAAATGAGCTCATATTTTTAATAAAACCCAAGTTTACTGACCTTAGATTATGAACAGGCAAATCTAAGGTAAATATAAATAAAAAGCTTTTATGTTAATTCTAATGCTAATTTCTCTATATCATTTCCGTATTTTACTGCAATTGTAAAACAATCTAAGACTTTTACAGTGTGATCATAAATACCATTTGAAGACAGTAAATATCTAGGTAGACCGTGCTCATTTCCAGTGCTAGACAATACTAAATGCAATAAAAATGTACAATCCTTAATTACAGCAATTTAAAAAGGTAAATTCAAATGTGCAGTGCCACCAGCGGCGGCGCAGAACTTGCGCACGAGTTTGCAACAACTGTACGAGCTAAAAAGGTCTTCGACGGATCCTCTAAGAGGAATTGTTGAAATGATTAGGTTATTTATTTAGTTTTTATTGTATTAGTATTTTTTTATCAGTGGAAAATTTAAGGGATACACCCTATTACAATAGCAAAAGTGGAATCCTAAAGCGATATTGAATAATAATAATAATTGAGACATTTTTCACACAATCTGATCCCAAACCTTTGTTTGGGAAGAGCTAGTATGTTATGGTGCGTTCATGCTTGGCGAACCGAACACGAGAAGAGCCACGAACGAGCACATTGCGACCACGATTACGCGTAGTGTGGACGGGCTTGCGAGCCTCGAACCAGCGCGATTGTCAGTTTTTTCACGAACAAAGGGATTCGCATCGTGAAATGAAATGAAATAATGAAATGAAATAATTTATTCATTCAAATAGGCCTTCACAGGCACTTATGAATACTTACGTGCTCGTTGTAGGTTCGTTCGTGGCTCGGCTCGTGCTCGATTCGCGTAGCATGGAAGCACCTATAAATATATAACCATATACCTACTACATTTTAATTAATATAACACTTGAGTACCGAACTAACTTCAAACAATCTGCGAGAAAATCATTTTAGCCTCGCTAAAGAAAGCAACTGATTCATCAAAAACAACCTTCTTAGCCTTAGATTGCACCAAAGATAAAATCCCTTCGCAAACGCATCGCAAGTCTACAATAATAAAAACACTGCTTTTAGCGTGTCTCCCGCTAATTGCACAATACGCTGATTTCACCCAGATCCTGCTGCCAGATAACAAACTTACGGTTGTAACAGCGACTGGCGTAATTATAATACTTTATTATAATTATATCTCTTTATTATAATTCTTTTTAATGTATTCGTTTACTGACTGCGCTTTGAGTAGGTTGGTGCAGCTTTGATAATTGAAGATTTATCTTACTTTTTTTTTTTTTATACAACTTAGTCGATAAACAAGCATACGGCCCGCCTGATGGTAAGCGGTTACCGTAGCAATATAGACGCTTGCAACACACGAAGCATCGCTCACGCGTTATCGACCTATCCCCCTCCCCTATGAGCTCTGGCGACCTTACTCACGCGCAGGAACACAACTTTACACAACATAAAGTTATTAGGCTGCGGTATTGTGTAAAGGCCTGTGTTTGCCTCTCACCATTTCTTCTCACCATGGTAAGTGATGATGTGGCCGAAGGTGGTAAGCACACAAAGCCCAGAACAGTCAGCAGCAGTTGGAAGACATCAATAGGTGCTTGGCTACAGACTTTCAACTTGAGGGTGGTAGCCAGCCAGATGGGTACTATAAAGCATAGGGTGCTATGGTTTCCTCACGATATTTTCCTTCACCGAAAGCTCAAGCTGTCTGTAGGATTCGAGCTCGGGATTTTCGTCTCGGCATCCGACGTCACTACCACTGAGCTATCATCGCCTTAAATACGTCTAACAGATCATAAAATAGATTTAATCTTTGGTACCTTTTCACCTAGGTATACGTAAGAAGTCTCGGAAACACGGTGAAACCTTGGGGCGACAATTGTATCTAAGTTACAAGACTAAAATGTAATTCAAACCAAATAAAGCAGACACATTCCGAAGCCTCCCACAAATTCGATATACAAGCGTCATCAACAATTAAGACGACATTAATCTCAAGTAATTCACACAGCTGTTTGAAAAAAATGTGAACCAAGCCACGTGTAAATATTACACTATATATGGAGAACTGGTTTGCTCTCAAAGTCCGTATTAGAAGCCTCTTTGGTTCCGCAAGTTGTTGCCAAATATGGTACCTTGTTGATTACTCCAACGAAGGTACAGGTGTTTGTATAATATTTTTTTTATATTCGTGGGAAAATACACTGTTCTGGTCTGTGAAGCAGAAATATTGAATCACGATTTATTCTTCATAAAATTAATTGAATGTTTCGTTCGTGGACGTCATTCGTGGATTGAGGCGATTACGGTTGACGCTTGTGTATAGAAATTAGTAGCTGCCCCATCATTCCCAATTTTGCCCTCTTCAGGATTCATCATCATCATCATCATCAGCCTACAATATCTCACTGCTGAGCACAGGCCTCCTTTCACAAATGAGGGTGAAAGGGAATGGGCAGATACTCTACAACGCGTGCCCACTGCGGATCGGTGGAGGTAGGCTAGTGGCCAACCTACTGTTGGCATTTTTCAAGCCGCCTAGGAGGCATCCAACTAGCTTAACGGCTATCACAATTAAGTGATAACCGGGACCAATGGCTTTAAGTGCCTTCCAAAGCACGGAAACGCTCGATTTGAAATACCACTAGACGGTCACCCATCCAGGTACCGACCACGACAGACGTAGCTTAACTTTGCCGATCGATTAAGAACGGCTAATCATGCTACACCCCGAGCGCTACTTACAGGATTATATTTCAAAAAATCCCCTCATATAAGCATTTATTTTTACCTGAGGCAGTCCGCTAAAGATAAATAACTTTTTATTTAGCAATTACTCTACCACTTATTTTCGTCACTGTTGAACCATCCAATATTGAGTCTTCACAAATCCTCACTTCTTGACCATCAAAGCCAACAGGAACATGTACTCAACACTTAAGCCAATACTATCTACAGCATTCTTTTATCCTGAATCGTACATACATATCGACAACAGTACGCCGACGATAGCAGTAGCACGATCGCTTGCACGCTTTCGACGCTAATTTGACAAGCGATGCCACGCCAGCGCGGCTCGCTCGAGACAGAATATTATACTCAGCTGTATCGACGACTATCGCTCTATTGCTGACTCTACATCGAAGCTTTATTGACGATTTGCTGTTTTTTGCGCAACTATATTTTTATTTTTATTTACTTTAATTTTTGTGTTTGTAGATTAAACTTATTAGGGTTCCGTACCCAAATGGCAACATTTGGAAACCTTATAGAATCGTCATGTCTGTCTGTCTATCTGTCTGTCTATCTGTCTGTCTGTCCGTCCGTATGTCACAGCCACTTTTTTCCGAAACTATAAGAACTATAATGTTGAAACTTGGTAAGTAGATGTATTCTGTGAACCGCATTAAGATTTTCACACAAAACTGAAACTCATATTTTTTTTTAAATAAAACCCATAAGTGTATAGGTCTGTGGATAGGTCTTCAAAAATGATATTGAGGTTTCTAATATAATTTTTTTCTAAACTGAATAGTTTGCGCGAGAGACACTTCCAAAGTGGTAAAATGTGTGTCCCCCCCCTGTAACTTCTAAAATAAGAGAATGATAAATCTATAAAAAATATATGATGTACATTAATTACCAAGTAGTTTTTTTTAATACGTCATAAATTGAAATTCATATCAAATACTCAGGTCTATACTACCATTTACTTATATACCTACAGGTTTGTACGGAACCCTCGGTGCGCGAGTCTGACTCGCACTTGGCCGGTTTTTTTTTTATGTTAAGGCTCTGATAAGTCACTTCAAAGGTTACAATGACTACCTTTAGACTCTCGTTTGTGAATGAAGATGGAAATAACGCCTTTAATGTAGCTCTCTAATTCTACCGGGACATACATATAGGTGCTTAGCAGATTATAGGTATCTTGTCAATATAGTGGCAATAACTCCAGTATTGTAGTATTGAAGCGCTCGTGGTGTAGCATGATTAGCCGTTCTTAATCGATCGGCAAAGTTAAGCTACGTCTGTCTTGGTCGGTACCTGGATGGGTGACCGCCTAGTGGTATTTCATATCGAGCGTTTCCGTGCTTCGGAAGGCACGTAAAGCCGTTGGTCCCGGTTATCGCTTAATTGTGATAGTCGTTAAGCTAGTTGGATGCCTCCTAGGCGGCTTGAAAAATTCCAACAGTAGGTTGACCACTAGCCTACCTCCACCGATCCGCAGTGAGCACGCGTGGTGGAGTATCTGCCCATTCCCTTTCACCCTGATTTGTGAAAGGAGGCCTGTGCTCAGCAGTGGGACATTATAGGCTGATGATGATGATGATGATGAACTCCAGTATTTGACTATATCTGGATTAAGTACCTATATGACGTGATTTTTATTTATTTCCTTTCATTCCAAATATTGACAGATAAACAGATTTCACATAAATTCTAATAACGCTAAGACTACAAAGTAACAATCGCATCATGAGTCAACGAAACAATTTCATGTGCTGATAAATCGGTGCCCTCGATGTAAAATGGAGTGGTTTACAATAAATAGAGATAGCGTATGATAAATATAATACAATTATCGGGTTGCACGCGCTCATCGATTGCGCAGGGCGTCTGGATGTCTACCGTCACGTATGCAGCCGGTAAAGCGGGATCGTTCACGACACGACACCGGTTTGCGATTACTGTGAGAGCGCGATCAGCGACTTGTTTTTGTTTTACACTGTTTAAACACAAGTTCAGGGCCCCGATTGTCGCATCTTCGACATTAATGTCGCATAGACATTTACCAAAAAATTTGGGCCAGATTATCTACAAATAGACTCATGAAGTAAGAAATAAAGAAACTTTATTTGTGACAAGGTAAATACTGAAAAACTTTATATAAAAATGAAAAAGTTTGAAGTAATTTTCAAGTGTACTTTTTACAAGCTTTTATTTAACTTACAATGTATGTATTTATGTTTGTTCGTTCGGGTGGAATCTTGCAAGTCGAATTTCACCCACTTCACTTAAAGTGAAAAATATTTGGAAATATCCTGCACAAACGAAAACACAATTGCGTATCATTTAATACTATTATTTTAAACTGTTTCCATATAATATAGCAGCTTTAGGAGTAGTATTGTTTCCTTAAAAACACATAAAATCATTATTAAGTCACCCATAATACATCAGTGACATCTACGTTACCCAATGTTCTTTGCTAAGTGGTCTTCCACCTTGCAAGCAGTCCATCAAATTACTAAATTAGTTGCTAAAATCCCTACAAAACAAATCATTAAAGAAGTCCTGTCTTCTTAGGGACTGAATTTCGAAAAATACTCGCGGATACTTACCATAAGTCCAAAATTTTAAGTTTCTAGACGCCAAGTTTTGTACTGTGCTCGCATCTGTCAAACAGCGGAGATATAGATTGTTGGATATTTCTGGGATAAAATTATGATAACTTCAAACATCTCTCTAGTTTTCATAGATAAATAACAGTCCTAATAAGATTGATCAAAGTTAGTCTTTAAAAAAAATATTGTTTCTTTGTCATTTTATATACAAGTAGCGTATTCCCATGCTTTGCAATATCTCTTTATTTTTTTACTATATCAGAAAAATTTACCAACCGCCAGTAAAAACTGCGCGCAAATGAACACAAAAATATTTTATTGAAAGTATTTGAAAGTGACAGATATACTTTTATCCCGCTCTTAAAACCGGGACATAGTCGCACACTGAATGGCCGCCTTTACACCGTCCCACACATGTAATCATGAAACAACTAATGATATATCATGATCATGCATTACTCGCATTCTATATACAAGGAAAACAGCCACAGTACAAAATGTCCTCTAATAACATAAATAGATAAATATACAATTGTTTCCATACAATCGATCATTAGTTTTTATTGCATTTCTCATTAATTTAATTATCCTTGCATTATAACATTTATTTGTTGCATCGCAAGGTTCATTTGTAATTGATACTGTTTTGATAGTAGTAAAAGAATCTAAAACGTTTAAGCCCAGAAAGTCCACACACGTTGTTGAAATCCCGCTTATACGGACAATGCTTTGCTTCTCCATTCTATATGCGAACAGTAAAGGAGTGGAACTCTCTTCCGGGGTCTGTGTTTCCCGACACCTTTAAGAGGAAAGGATGGCTGCAAGTAATTTGGAAAATAGGTTTTTAAGCTATCTATTGCTGTCGCGCTGTGCCCGAGCTACCCCGCCCCAGGGCGATAGAGACAACTACAGCTTGAACCGATTATACCTATCGAAATCGCTATTTCGTAATCCCCGGTTTTCTCCTCCAAAACAGGATCGATTTAAAATAATAAGAAGGGCTTTGACTATGTCTGTCGGTTTTCCTTTGTTGTTTTATATGCGTCAAATTTGTTCGCTGGTCGTCTGGATAAGGGTAATGAAAGGGTAAGTTTTTGTGATTTTAGAAGGCTCCTAATTCTTATAATAATTAATATATGGAGAAAAACACAACCGAGGGACATACAGTTGTAAGGTTCATATTATTTAGTAGTCTATGGTAAATGTGTGAGGGAGAGAATAAATAGATTCAAGATGGCTTTCATTGTTTTAATTTGCTTACATGGCGCTGGGCCAAAACAATTGATTAATAATTGCATTATGCAATAAGTTGTTCAAAATATGTCGTGATTACAATATATAACGTAATTTCCAAATGATTGTGTAATAATTAGACCAAAAAGTTCGGAATTAACGAAGATTTTGTTGGCTACATTTTTTTTGATTGTTCGTGTAACAATCAAAGCACACGTTTAGTGCATAATATCAAGTAAACCAACAAAATATAGCGCTGTACGTTACACAGCACGGATATATTTCTTTTCAGTGTCGAAAATTACTAAATTCCAAGGAAAAAGGTTTTTTTTTTTTATTTACTGCACGTTCTACGCAGTTAACAAGAAAAGAAAATGGAGTCACTTGAAGAAGACGAATTGGATAAATTCACAGTGACGCAATTGAAGGATGAATTAAGGCTGCGATGTTTAAGCATGCAAGGAATAAAAAAGGATTTAGTTCTGCGACTTTTGAAGGATACTGCATTACGAAATCAAAACGATTCATTTCAAATTTTGAAAGAAGAAAGAGATCGTCGTCAGTCAAAAGATTTGGAAATTGAACTTTTGCAAAAACAACTGTTACAATTTAAAAAAGAAAATCAAGGTCAGTCAATAAGTCAAATGGATGATGAGGTAAATGTTGGAACTCAAGGTAAAAATGATAAAGGTACGTGTAACAATGATAATAATCAGTCTTTAATGATTCAGATTTTATCGCAAGTAGTGGCAACTCAAAATAAATTGGCAAGTCAATCACAACCAACTTTCCAAGTATTCTCAACTAGTGATACAAGTAACGCTATTCCTATATTTGCTGGTAATAAAGTGGACAACGCTAAGAATTGTTTAAGTACTACATGCAATTAATGTATAATATAATAAGTAGATGTTTAATTTCAAATTTACTTTTGTTTTGTTTTTTTAAGAACAGTTTGTTTTTATAAGCATATAAACTAATTCAAAATGCATGTGTTCATTTGTAAAAGTATACCAAAAGAGTTATGTAGAAAAATAAAGGTAAAATTTAAATTAGTCAGTATAAAATTTCAAATAGTAAAATAGAGTAAAATTGTAAACTTGAAATTTGTTTCGACTAAAGGGCACGTAAGGTATAGGTAGTAAATTTTAAAATTAAAATTGTAATTAAATTTTGAAAATTTAAAGGGCATGTAAGGTTCATATTATTTAGTAGTCTATGGTAAATATGTGAGGGAGAGAATAAATAGATTCAAGATGGCTTTCATTGTTTTAATTTGCTTACACAGTGGTACCTACAGCTTGCATGGAAGAATAATCATTGCTCTAGTATCATTATCCAGAGAGGAAACTGAGGATTATGGTTGTATGGAACAAACGCCACCAGCATTTCCTCTTAACCTTCAAAGCCAGGGTAAATAGGTATTTTCTGGGTAAATATGCCACATCCTCGGCCTCGTCATAACTCCTCCTGGGGTCAGCAAGCCAAATATCCATTCAAAATAAAAAGTAGAATCTGCGAACAATATTGAAGCACTTAATAATTTTCTAATTGCACTTTTTGTCTAAACATTGTATCAAAGCAATTTACTTCAATACAAACATTTTGTGGATTTCATAGCCAACTTACATTACTTTAATGTGGTGTTGTTTTTCTGCAATGAGGTCGGTAGCTCCATGAGGTAGAACTGTGCTGGCAGAGTGCGGGGCTCAGTACAGCGGTAGAGTGCTAACTGACACTGCGGTTGCCCCTTCCATAGTCCGTAAGAGACTCCTCTCAAATCTTCGAAGTCCTCTTGAAGAAGTGCGAGATGAGAGGACCGATAAAGCACTAGATGGATGCTGCAAGCTTCAATAGGCTACGGTAAATACTTGCAAACAGGCAGGCCATAAAATGTTATATTTGTAAAATTATCGATAATCTTCCTTACTCATAAAGCGCTATTTAACTAATACACTGTTTAAATGGTCACGTAAATAATGTCACATTATTTGACAATGAAAATAGAGTGACGTTATTTACGTGACCCTTTAAACAGTATATTAGTTAAATAACGTTTTATAAGTAAAGGGGAATACGGATAAATTTCCCAAATAATACTACTGAGAATTCAATTAGATATAAAGAGTCAAACTACGAAAATTATATTCCTTCTCAGAACTCTTCAAATGACCCACTTATGACACCACGTCATTTGAAAGGGTTAAATCTTTTAATTCCCATGAAACGTACCCACCCTTTAAAGGTTTTAAAGCCGAAGGTTCGCGTGTCGCAGTTCGCGTGCACCCCAGAGTTTCCATACAGGCGGTAGGTTAATTAATATTTATTAATTTAATTACACGTTTCATTACTTTGTGTCGAGCGAGCCCGTTGGTTCGCTTCACTTGCTTGTTTAAAAAAAATGCGCTGAAATTCATAAATGTTCAGTGAGTCATTGACGTACGAACATTATTTTTTGTAGTGAAAGTAGAGTCCAAACGATTTGACTGGATACAGAGTAGTTGATTGGTGGATGTGAAGATGGCATTAGATTTAGGGCAAGATAATACTAAAACTAATAGACAATTCACTGACATTATTTAGTAAACTGTATAGGAAAATGATAAACAAGTAAATTGTTTAAAAAAACCTCCGGAGACCAGCGGGCGGGGAGCTTTTTCCGCCAACGCGTCAGCTTGGCTATCCAAAGAGGAAACGCTGCCAGCCTCCTGAGGACCTTGCCGTAAATCGGAAGCAGCGGCAGGCTTGGGGAAATTTTCTATATATTGATTGTATTTTGTACATATTTGTTGTAAACAAAAATTTGTTAATTAATAACAAATAAAAAAAAAGTTAATTGTTACCATAAATCTGGATCATCAGTTTTTAGTAAACCATAAATTGTCTATATTCTCGACATAATTTTATATTCTAGATAACTACATCAAAATCTGATGTCAAGTTAAAATATTACTTATCTTTCTCATCAATATACAAGTTCAATAGCATTTAAGGACGATGGGACAATCTTTTTATAGACTTTTATCGCCTCATAAAAATTCTTAAAAGGCTTACCTTAGGTTCACTGAACTTTATGCTAAAATATCAACAATCATGTCACAGAGTAAAATCAACGCCTGCAATTTTGCTACCTTTTAGATGTCTGCTGTTAATTTAAAAGGGAAGTTTTTACTCTGTGGCTGGGTAAATGCATTAGGTATCACAAGAGGTAAGCAAGGTAAAATCCGTTGGTGAAATATTGATTTTGTGATTTAAAAGGTATAAGATTAATTACTTGTCAAAGTTTATTGTCTTGTGTTTTAGCCAGTTTGGGGATGTTTGCTTTTTGTGGACGTGCATTTTGTATTACATTCGACTGTGCAGAGTGATTTATGGTTATTTCTGTTTTGAAATGTTGCGCAAGATCTATAATTATGATAGCATTCTTGTTTTGAGATTGAGAACCAGTTTAATTAGATAGTGTTTCTTGACTCAACGAGTTGCAGTACAGTTCCATTAAAGACAGTATAGTTACTTGTAAGAGATATAATGTTTGGATATTGACTTGATTGTTCTTGTAATGATCTAATTCCCATTTTTGCTGCATTTTATTCTGATTATTCTAGGTGTTTTAGTTCAAACATGTGTGCTGGTGGCCATTACATTTATGTTTTTTTTAATTTTGCAAACTAAGATTTCCTTACAAAGTTTTCATTCATCAAAAGCCAATGAAAGACCTGCTATGCTATTCTGTAAAAGGTAAATCATCTCGAAAGTCATCTCGCAACTCAACTCGCAACTGAATTGGCGGGTGAACTACGTTTCAGAATACCAAATCCTATTGAAAAACGTCAAAATAGTCACCTGTCGTAGTTCTTCTCACTTCCGTCATCACTCGGTGGCGCAAGTGTCGAACTCACTCAGTTTAAGAATATGAAATTCTTATCTCATCGCGGATTCAGAAGTGATTTTGCAAATGAACGTTACAGAATAGCACTGCTGAACACGAAAGCTTTATTTCAGAGCCAAAAGACCCAGTTTTTGCAATATGCTATTAAAATTAAATATTAGCCAGTATAATTTAAGATTAATCAGCATGATATCAAGGTTCAAAATTGTACTATTCTACAGACACATGCGTGTATCCGGCGTTGTAAACAAATCAATATTAATTAATCAATAAAACGTGATAAACAGGTAGTTTAACGTAATTGTTGTAAATCGAGTCAGCGGTAAATTATTATGGAGAAGGCTTGCTGAACCGGAAAAACTCGACTTCCTCTCGCGAAAATGTAAACAATGGAAAAAAACGTCACGCGCGTTGTGGTACAGTATATGCAAAGTATAGGTAGATAAATCACTTATTTGAAACTGATGTATTTTAATACTTTGGATCGCGGTTAAAAAAATAACAATGACATCAATTGTTAGTATAGAACGCTCGTTCCTCGCGAGAACCAACAAACGGCCAAGCCACATATTTTTAATAAGGTGTAGAGTTTTTGAAGTTAGGACTTGTAGAGTTAGGGCGAGTAGAGTTATAAGCTTGGCTCTACATGAGATCTTATAACTTTTTGACCGTGCGAGCCATATGGTCTCGTATTGGCAACATTTTGTTTGAAAAAGTTTTTGGTTTTATGATTTACTAAATTAGCGTTATAGTGTCCTCCGTTTTACTCTTTCGATCACCATACGTCACGTGACAGATAAAAGTCTTTTGAATTTTAAGTAGTCAACGTATCATAATTTTATCATGGATAAATTAAAGAGTCAAGTTTTCTTTGTTTAAATAATTTGAAGAAAAATCTCGTTATACAATATGGAAATAAACTTTAAGGATACTCTTATAATGTTGCATATACTGTATATTTGGCGACGATTTCCATCAGACACACTTAAATTGTCGTTATTTTTAATTGATGGGGATTTCTATTTCCACAATTATATTTATGGGAAAAGCTATTTTAAATTGTTAACAAGTTACACATGTTACAACCGGTGTTAATTTATATCAAGGACAAACAAATCACTTGCAACTCGATGAACATAGGAGAACTTACACATGTTAGAAACAACGAATCAACTACTTGCAGGAAGATATGAAAATTATTTGTTACTACCCAGAAATATTCCATAATACCCGGTGGTTAATAAATCCTCTTAATCAGGGCCTAAATTGGGTAATTTTGTATTTATAACGGTGCGTCCATGCTACGCGAAGCGAGCACGAGCCGAGCCTCGAACGAACAGGGGCCCAAGTCTGCTATTTTAATTGTGTTCCAATGAACTTTCAGTGGTGTCAAAATTGTGACATTTTACAGTTTTGGTAGTCCACTTACTAACAGAATAGTGTCATTATGGCACAAATTTGACACCACTGAAAGATCATTGGAACACAATTGAAATAGCAGACTTGGGCCCCAGGATTCGTTCGTTGCTCGCGATTTCAAGCTAGGACGTACTTAACGAGCCTTCAACGAGCTCGAAGCGAATCCTTGTGTTCGTGAAAAAACTGACAGTCGGGCGGAGCGCAGTCGAGCACGCTACGAATGCTCGTTCGAGGCTCGCAAGCCCGTCCACGCTACGGAATCGTGCTCGCAGTGTGCTCGTTCGTGGCTCGGCTCGTGCTCGGTTCGCCAAGCATGGACGCACCCACAGAGATCGAGACGCACCATAAGGTTTGATATACGAATATATGTTATAGTTTGCTTTCTATTAAAATGCATTAATTAGTATGTTCCTTTTTATTCTGATTTCTATATAGTGAGAAAGCTATCTTTTTTTGGTAGATTTACCAATTTCGGGACATTGATGATGATTACAAAGAAAGAAAAGGTAAGTGAAGAGATTTTTGTAGGGCGTGTGAGTGATACTCCAGGGGACCAAGTCTGCTAAAATGTCATACTGACACGATACTATTGCAATTCCAATATCATTGAGCCGATGTGCGCAGTCTACTTATTCATAACGAATGAAAATATTTTTAGTACAAAAACTGTCAAAACTGACAACTAAAAATCATTGTGGCACGATTGTAGTTTCAGTGGAAAATCATCGGAAAGCTATTATGACACCATTATGACGCCATTATGACGCCACTATGACGCTATTGTGTTAGTAGACTACCAAAACAGTAAAATGTGTCAATTTTGACACCACTGATAGTTCATTGGAACACAATTGTGATAATTGCAGACTTGAGGTCGTATTGCAAGCCTTTTTATTAATCAAAAACAAAACCAGCTAAAACCTTACCGTACCATATGTGCTGGGAGGTATTAGGGGATGGGTTCTCGTACTAATTACGCGGCGCTATCATATGTCCATCCGGTGTAACTGTGATGGATATCATCATCATCATCAGCCTATAATGTCCCTCTGCGAAGCACAGGCCTCCTTTCACAAATGAGGGTGAAGGGAATGGGCAATAAATACTCTACCAGGTATGCCCACTACAGATTGGCAGAGGTAGGCTAGTGTTCAACCTACTGTTGGAATTTTTCAAGCCGCTTAGCCCTCCATCCAACCAGCTTAACGACTATCACAATTAAGTGATAACCGAGACCATCTGCTTTCTGTGCCTGCCAAATCACGGAAACGCTGCATTTGGATTTATCCTTCCAGGGACGGCCACACCGGTGGTAGCTTAAATGAAATCTTAAGCTTAAATCGATTAAGAACGGCCAGTCATGCTAAACCAAGAGCGCTTCATGAGGTATCATCATCAGCCTATTATGTCTCACTGCTGAGCACAGGCCTCTCCTTTCACAAATGAGGGTGAAAGGGAATGGGCAATACTCTACAACCCATGCAGACTGCGGATTGGCAGAGGTAGGCTAGTGTTCAACCTACTGTTGGAATTTCTCAAGCCGCTTAGCCCTCTAACTAGTTTAACGACTATCACAATTAAGTGATAACCGGGACCATCTGCTTTACGTGCCTCCCAAAGCACGGAAACGCTGGATTTGGATTTATCCTTCCAGGTACGGCCACACTGGCAGTAGATTAAATTTGCTGATCGATTAAGAACGGCTAGTCATGCTAAACCACGAGCGCTTCATGATGTATAGTCCTGCTTAAATCCTAGCTACCTAATCTAAGCTGTATCAAGCACGTCTCGAAGTATAGTTTTTGTTACATTAGTATGCGCGTATGACTTTAACAAACGACGTATGACCTTTTCAATTGTTTCCTTATGGTTAATTCTTTGATGCCTTCCGTATGGCGCTCGCAGCGAGATGTTAGTTGCATGATTCCGTTCATAAAAGGCGTTTTATATTATGGACGCGAAGAGTCCTTAGCCTTGCGTTTAGCTTAGTGCACTATAACCATGTTATGGATTTGTGGTATCAACCTATTAAGAGGAATGGTGGTTGGTAGTATCATTAAGGTTGCCAAACGTGTCTCCTTTAAAAAAGGTAAATTAATTAATTAAAAAAATAAATAAAGCAATACCTATTCCCTTTTTTTTATCAAAACACCTAATGTAAACTTTGTCTAATATCAAGCTAAATCCAGGCAAGTCGTCGTATCAGTGGCATGGGCAATAAAAAATATGCAAAACGACGTGCAGTGGTATGGAGTGGGCGGCACAACATCAATGCGGAAGATTCTGAACTGTTTAACACTCCCTAGACGATCTGAGCGTCAAGTTTGTGTTTTGAAGGCTGTAGCAGACATTTTACGCATAAACAATTGAGCTATTGTAATTAATCAAGTTTGATGGTCCTTTGACTAAGGTCATCAAAAATGCTACGTCTTTGAAGTCACTCAAAGTATTATTTAATCTAAGAGCAAAAATTGTTAATAAAAGTTTCATGTTTTTTGGAGATCTATGATTTTTCTCAATAGAAAATAGGTCAATTTTGGTCGTCGACTGACTCAGAAGAAGACATGAAAATTTAGGACTTTCCTTGCATGACCCACGTAAAATCTAAAAAAAAACCAAGGACATTAGTAAATCATTTCACTATATCTGCAGTTACATAGCAATAGATAGGCGTGCATAATGTAGGTACCAAACAATCTGAGCGCACGCGCCGAGTGCCATGACCTGACTCAATGCTACACCAATACACGAGCGTTCACGAAATTCGCACACATGCACACTATTTCGCTGTAAGCATTGGCACACGCTCAATTTGGGTGAATGTGTGCGTTGACACGTGGAGACGGTATGTTTACATCAACACAAGTAGCGCGATTGAGGTGGCTTGATACTTTGTTATTGGTTTTTAAATAGAATGTTTTTTTTTAAAAGCGTGGAGCTTTATTGGTTTGTGTATTTATTTTACCCTCTACACTCTAGACATAGTCCAACATTAAACATAAGTCAAGTTTTGGGTCGATGTTGAAATAATTGAATTTAAATCCTAAAACATGATATTAAGATTAATATTTGTTGTTGATTAGTAAATATAATTGAAGTACATACGGCTACTTACTACATAGACATAGTATAGTACTACTAAATAGACATACACAACAAACTTTTGCTTCTATAATATTAGTAATTTTAGCACCAAAACCAAACTTATTGCGATAAAAACGAAAAATTCTGTCACTAGAGCAAATATGAAGCTAGCTACAAAACTATCAAATTAATAAAACGATATAACTTCTAAAAGACAAGGTCAAAGCTTCTATAACAAATCTAATAAACTGTAAACAAAAAACTCTACAATATTTTACCATATCATTCTAATATGGAGAATGATGCAGCACAGTACACTCACACAGCGCCAACTGACGCGCATCGTGCGTCTGTGCGCGTGAATGTTTATAGATAATAAAATATTTGCGAGTATTCAACTCTTGGGCACTATATTTGCTTGGTAGTCCATTGGTAGTGGTACGCACGGCTACAGATCAAGCTATCACTTTCCAATATACGCTGACCTCTCATTGTACGGAAATCCTATACAATGCGAGATCAGCTTATATTGGAAATGTATAGCTTAATGTGTAGCCGTGTGTACCTGGTTTTCTTTACGTTTTGTTAAGGTTAGTTACTGGTTTGATGTTGGCTAGTTTACGCCTTGCGGTTTCAGCCGCTTTCCCGAGGCATTTACTGTTTGCCCAGGATAAAAAAAAAATCTTCCAAATCTGTGAAGTTGATGAGATGAGCCTCAAACATCTAAGCATCCAATCTTTCATATTTATAATATCAACCTAGGGATGTCCACTGCCGAACATAGGCCTCTCCCATTAACTTCCACATCGAGCGGTTTTGGGCCGCTTGCAGCGCCCAGCGACTCTGACCATGTCTGCGATCCACCTGCTGGGAGGTCGTCCCGCAAGGCGTTCTTCAGTACGCGGTTGCCACTCGAGAACCTTCCTTCTCCATCGTTTATCAATTCTTCGGGTGACGTGACCTGCCTATTGCCACTTCAACTTACGAACTCTATGAGCTATATCGGTAATTTTTGATCTCCTACGAATCTTCTCGCTTCAGACCCTGTCACTTAGAGAAATTCCGAGCATAGCTCGTTCCATAGCTCGCTGAGTAACTACCACGCCTTTTTATATAGGTAATTATGTATGTAGATATGTGTCGCGTCATTTGTGGGATGGGTCACATGGAAATGTCATTTCCTTCCTCATGTCGTCATTACCTTCACATCGTATGACATTGTGGTAAGGCCTAATACCACAAGGTGACGACAAATTGCAATGTCAACGATTTTTATGTCAGGTGACTGATTTTTACAAGTTTACTGAGCAGTAGAAAAAGTTTGCAACTAATTAATTTTTTTTTTTTTTTTGAAGCACCCCATGCTGTCCTCCATTGGGAAAATCACGGCGGGGAGCTCATTCCACAATCTGAGCGTTAAATAAAGTTAATTACATAAAGTTTAAAATCGTTTATGCAACTGGCAGGTACATTTATACAGCAGTAAAAACAACCAAGAGCCTAATTCAAGCATTTTGATTTAAATATACATATTTTTCATTTTTTTATAACACTTAGTCGGTAAACAAGCATACGGCCCGCCTGATGGTAAGCGGTTACCGTAGCCATATGGACGCTTGCAACACACGAAGCATCGCTCACGCGTTACCGACCTTTCCCCCCTCCCCAATGAGCTCTGGCGACCTCACTCACGCGCAGGAACACAACATAAAGTTATTTGGCTGCGGTATTCTGTAAGGTGGAGGTACTTCCCCAGTCGAGCTGCTCTTTGAGCGAATAAACGCTATGCTCTACCTCTCTTAAATCTATCTAATCTATCTGTTCACTATTCAATTCATTCAGTTTGCTCTTGACTTTATGGGTATTCTAAGTATGTGCCTACCACAGATAACAGAATCTCTACCTCTCTTAACATGTCGACATATGTCGCAGACATCGCGTATATCCATGAAAATCAATACATTGTCACAGTTCGCAATATTTTTCAACTAATACCTAATGCGACATGTATGTGGAAACCGCTCGAACCGTGCCCCAGATAATTTAAAATTGGAATAGTCATCGTAAATCGCAAATCCTCCCAACAAACTGTAAACTTAGTGTAACAAGGAACAAAAACAACATTATTGTGTAAGTACCGAACGGACAAAGGCACAAATCCTGGAAGTGCGCTGGTAAGCAAGGATAACATTTTACGCTGCCTCTTAATCCGCACACATCGTCCGATTTGCTCCTTTTGTTATCCCCCAATAAACTTGCATGACTAATCCAGCTGCTTACATTTGACCGAGTTTATTTTATAGCTATTGCCTGGCTGTTTTATCGAAGCAGCTCGGGATCCAAGGACCACCTTAAATTAGTATGTATATAGATAATATTATTTTATTATCGGATTTATTTATTCAAAAATGCTAATGGATAGAGAAAAAAAAAACTTTTCTAAAATTAATCAGTCAATGTTTAATATTTAAGTGGTCCGAAGCCCAGGGCCCTAATCTGCTATTACAATTGAGTTTCAATGCACTATCATCATCATCATCATCAGCCTATAATGGCCCACTGCTGAGCGCAGGCCTCCTTTCACAAATCAAGGTGAAAGGGAATGAGCATATACTCCACCACGCGTGCCCACTGCGGATCGGTGGAGGTAGGCTAGTAGTCAACCTGCTGTTGGAGCTTTCAAGCCGCCTAGAAGGCCTCCAACTAGCTTAATGACTATCACAATTAAGTGATAACCGGGACCAACAGCTTAACGAGCCTTCCGAAGCACGGAAACGCTCGATTTGAAATACCACTAGGCGGTCACCTATCCAGGTACCGACCACGACGGTGGTAGCTTAACTTGCCGATCGATTAAGAATGGCTTATCAGGCTATGCCACGAGGGCTTCAGTGGTGTCAAAATTTACAATTTGACAGTTTTGGTATATTCTGCTAATTCAATAGCTTCAAATACATTAACCCCCTTACTCATAAAACGTTATTTAATTAATAAAAAGTTTAAAGGGTCACGTAAATAACGTCACTCTATTGTCATTGTCAAATAATGTGACATTATTTACGTGACCCTTTAAACAGTATATTAGTTAAATAGCGCTTTATGAGTAAGGGGGTATGAATTTAGTAGGTAACGCACATTGTCACAATGGCGATGGAAATTTAATGGGATCATGTCAGACTGAAGCGCTCGTGATGTAGCATGATTAGCCGTGCTTAATCGATCGGCAAAGTTAAGCTACGTCTGTCGTGGCCGGTACCTGGATAGGTGACCGCCTAGTGGTATTTCAAATCGAGCGTTTCCGTGCTTCGGAAGGCACGTTAAGCCGTTGGTCCCGGTTATCACTTAATTGTGATAGTTGTTAAGCTAGTTGGATGCCTACTAGGCGGCTTGAAAAATTCCAACAGTAGGTTGACCACTAGCCTACCTCCACCAATCCGCAGTGGGCACGCGTGGTGGAGTATCGCGTAGTCCCTTTCACCCTGATTTGTGAAAGGAGGCCTGTGCTCAGCAGTGGGACATTATAGGCTGATGATGATGATGATGATGTCAGACTGAACTTTTAGTTAAAATAGCAGATACGGCCCCCGTGTCAAAGTCGTCCTACAAAGTAGTAATGAAAAAGCCGCTAAGCTTTATGAGCTTACCACCTTCGGCCACATTATCACACACCAGTGAGTTTGTGATTTTTCAGCGTAAACTCATTTAGTAATAAAAACAGATTAACTAAAGATTTATCCTAACAAACTCTCCATCCGCGATCCTCTACTTTATCCTCTGACGGGTTTAATTTTGAAAAACCCTTCCAAAGTGGATGCTTAAGAGGAAAGGATGGCTGCAAGAAATTTGGAAAATAGGTTTTTAACATATCTATTGCTGTCGCGCTGTGCCCGAGCTATCCCGCCCGGGGGCGATAGAGACAACTAAAACTTGGACTAACTATACCTATTTAAATTAGACAAAATCGCTACTTCGTAATCCCCCGTTCTCTCCTCCAAAAATGGATCAATAAAAAAAAAAAAACAAGAAACTGAGAATTAAATTCAGAAAATTCAGAATAAGAAGGGCTTTGGCTATGTCTGTCGGTTATACTTTGTTGTTTCATATTCGTCAAATTTGTTTGCTGGACGTCTGATAAGGGCGTTAGAAATGGTAAGTTTTTGTGATTTTAGAAGCTCCTAATTCTTAAATTAATTAATTTATGGAGACAAACACAACCGAGGGACATACAGTGGTACCTACAGATTGCATGGTAGAATAATCATTGCTCCAGTGTCAGTATCCAGAGAGGAAACTGAGGATTACGGTTGTATGGAACAAACGCCACGAGCATTTCCTCTTAAGCTGTGTTGATATAAATTTCTCTAATAATGTAATAAAATTACTATCCAACGTGTAACAGACAGAACATCTATCCGAAAGAGGTGAAGACTACATCAGATAGACTCTCTATAAACAGTTTCAGCACAAAATAAATAAAACAAAAATTCATACCAAATTTTTGCTTCCAAGTTTATTGAAGTAAAATCATGACCATGTCACTGGTCAATGAGGGTCAATTATCATTTTGGGTATGACATTTTCTCTTCCACGATCTGTGCGCCTCATCAAAAAACATCCTTTATATTAGATAGCTGCTCGGCGCGACTTCGTTCGCGACGTCGTTAAAATAGAAAAACATTTATTGTGGCATTACTATAATAGTTAGACATAATGTATCGCGACACTTTTTGTAAATAATAATGTGTTCTGCAAAGTCGTAGTACATTATTTTATTCTATCATCAACAGTTTTCGCAGCGCACGCGATGTAATGAATATTTTAGGTAATTTTTTTACACCTTGGTTTACAATATTGGAGTTTTAGTAAGGATCCCAATTTTTTTTGAAAATATATTATAGCCTATGTCACCCGGAGATAGTGTAGCTTCCCAACAGTGAAAGAATTTTACAAATCGGTTCAGTACTTTCGGAGCCTATTCAATGCAAACAAACAAACAAATCTTTCTATACATAACAATCTTATAATATTAGTATAGACAACCTAAATTTAGCTTTTACTAATTATTTTGCTGTCTTACTAGATTACATTGCTCCATAAATCACATGTCCTAGCATAATTAAATACAATGCGGTAATCGTTTTTAAAATGATGTAATCGCAACATTTTATTATGAAACAATACAGTTTTCTAATTATGAAGTGTTGGAAATGATTCAAATTAAATTACTTATCTGTAAATGCCTACGACGCAGTCGCAGCTGCGCGGCTGAGTCAGCCTTAGAGCAACGTGGAAAATAAATGTAGAACGGACATTGCGTTTACGATGTTTACATAATTCATACCTACTCATAATGTGACAGTGGGTTTTTCTAATCTGGTAGGCATTTTATTTATATTGAAAGAAAATGAAAGTATTGGTGAATAGTAAATAAGCGTGACTTATAAATAATCAGGCGGTTTTGAAAAAAATACTTCTGAAGTTTTTTTTTTATTTATTATAACTTTTTATAAATTATTACCAAAATTATAATCAACAATCAGCAGGTTTAATACCGGTAGCGATCACCGGCTTGTGCGAGGCACCCTAAATATCAATTTTAAGCTTGAACGTACTCGCATGGTGAGGTCTGTTCTTCGTCCAAATGTGCCCCAAGCTGGACATGATGCATTCCAACTGGAATTGAGAAATAGATTTGCCGCACTGGAGACCCCGGCAAATGTTGACGAGGATCTGGACGGCTTAATTGGGGTGATACGCGAAGTGGGAACGAGGCACTTTCGGAAAAGGCGGTCAGATAGGAAGTCCAAACTTTCTAGCGAGACCCTGGATTTGATGCGATTTAGACGTGAGACACCAGAGGAAACTTTGTCAGATCCCCAGTCACTCCACAAGAAAATCAGAAGCTTGGTGAGACGCGACCTTCGCAGCTGGAACACTCGCCTAGTACATGAGGCGATCGAGCGAAATCGGGGGTCGAAGGTCTTTACCAAGACACTGGGGAGGAGTCATCTGACAAAGTTAGCTACCTCGAATGGTGAAACCGTCACATCAGTCCCGGGGATATTGGCTGAAATTGAGGACTTCTACGGACATCTGTATGCTTCGCATGCACCGAAGTCTACACCTGACGCGAGAGACCCTAGAGCCCCACTTACCCGCCACTTCACTGAAGATCTCCCAGACGTAGATGTCGACGAAATCGAGGCGGCTCTCAAACAGCTTAGTAATGGGAAGGCTCCCGGTGAAGATGGAGTAGCCTCTGAGCTCCTCAAGGCTGGGGGTAAACCTGTTCTTGGGGAGTTGAAGAGGCTCTTCAACTCTGTAATAATCAATGGGACTACCCCGAAGGCGTGGAGCAGAGGTGTAGTGGCATTGTTTTTCAAGAAAGGAGACAAAACGCTCCTTAAAAACTATAGGCCGATCACGCTTCTGAGCCACGTCTATAAGCTGTTCTCGAGAGTCGTCACGAATCGTCTGGCATCAAGATTTGACGCCTTTCAGCCACCGGAACAGGCTGGGTTTCGTAAAGGCTATAGCACCGTGGACCACATCCATACTGTTCGGCAGGTTATACAGAAGTCCGAGGAGTATAACCAACCGCTGTGTATGGCGTTTGTGGACTACGAGAAGGCCTTCGACTCCATCGAAACCTGGGCCGTTCTGAAGTCTTTGCAGCGATGCCAAGTCGACTGGCGGTACGTGGAGGTGCTGAGAAGTCTCTACCAAATGGCGACTATGTCCGTCCAAGTGCAGAACCACCAAACAAGACCCATCCAGTTGCTCAGAGGTGTAAGACAGGGTGACGTTATTTCCCCGAAACTCTTCACCAATGCTCTGGAGGATGTCTTCAAGACCCTGCGGTGGAATGGAATGGGCATCAATGTCAATGGTGAATATCTCACACACCTCCGCTTTGCTGACGACATAGTTATAATGGCAGAATCGCTGCAAGACCTGCAGGAAATGCTGTCCGGTCTTAATGCTGCCTCGAGACGCGTTGGGCTAGGGATGAACTTGGACAAGACTAAGGTCATGTTCAACGAGCACATCGTCCCTGTGCCCGTTTCCGTCGAAGGTGTAGCCATTGAAGTTGTCCAGGAGTACGTCTACCTAGGACAAAAGCTACAGCTGGGTAGAGACAACTTTGAGAGTGAAATCACCAGAAGAGTGCAGCTTGGCTGGGCAGCATTTGGAAAGCTGCGTCACATCTTCGAGTCACCCTTGCCACAATGCCTGAAGACCAAGGTATTCAATCAGTGCGTCCTGCCGGTCATGACATACGGAGCCGAGACGTGGAACCTGACAGTGAAACTAGCCCACCGACTACACGTCACACAGCGAGCTATGGAAAGGGGTATGCTCGGAATCTCGTTAAGGGACAAAGTCCGGAACGAGATTATCCGACAAAAAACCAAAGTCACTGACGTAGTACAGAAGTGTAGCAGACTGAAGTGGCAGTGGGCTGGTCACATCTGTCGCAGAATCGATGATCGGTGGAGTAGACGGGTTCTCGAGTGGAGACCACGACTCGGCAAGCGTAGTGTAGGACGCCCTCCGGCCAGATGGACCGACGACCTGAAAAAAGTGGCTGGTGGTGACTGGATGGCGAAAACGGGAGATCGGGCCATGTGGCGAACCCTGGGGGAGGCTTACGTCCAGCAGTGGACTGCAATAGGCTGAAATGATGAATCAACATTGAGGTTTTATTATTTTTTGAATTATTTTCGACTATCTATCCAGTCGTTTTGCCAATATTCCAGAGGGTATATGTGTCTATTGTTCTTCTGGGATAGAAATTAACGTATATTTAAATAAATTATCTATTTATCAACGGTCATCTAAATAGACTACCAAATATGTACAAAAACATTCATATTATAAAAAAAAATATGTGTTAAATATATAAATTAGTATTCTAAAAATTTTGCGCTGTAAACAATTTCATCCAATCCGTTGCCTAATGAACCTATCAACTTACTTTCAAAATAAAATTTACGATGTAGGCATCAATGTTTCCTTTTATCCCTCTACAAATTATATATTCTTTGATCCATGTCCTTTTGATCGCGCCGATCACGCCATATCTATCCTACCAAGAATATAGACCGCAGAGTTGATAGCCATAAAAATGATAACTATTCGTTACACAACAATATATTGCTCTACAATATATTTATTGGTTTAGAATAACCTTGTTTGTCAAAGGGCAAAGAGAATGGATAGGTAGATAACCTTGAAGGAGCCATATTGTAGGATGTTAAAAACATTGAGTTGGTTTCGCACTGTGCGGATTCACAATCAGAACTTCCTACCGCGGACGCTCAGGTTGTGCAATGAGTCTTCCCAAGGGAGTACAGCATGGGATTCTTCAAGAGCTTAAGCTTACGTTTAACCACAAACTCATTGAGTAATGCGGCCTAAGGCGGTAACCACACAACACTTAGAAGGGTAATTAGCTCTGCTACCGTTAGTAAGAGACCATCATCACAAAGGGCGTCAGCAAACACCCTACTTGAGTAATCTATAATCCTACTATTCTACTTAAACTTACTCCTTTACTTCCTTATATATTATGCGAATGTGAGTTTGTTTATTTGTTTCTAATACACCGGGAGATATTGGCACAAATTTCCTGGTCATTTGTACCAGTATGGCGATCCTTCTGGGGTCTAATTTCGTAATGACGAAAAGAAAAATGGTGGTCATAGCACTGGTACCGGCGGCGCAATAGTGTAGGCGTTAATCGCACCTTTGCAGTGGTATGGCGGCCATTTGGAATCGTCGGAAAAGTATGGCATGGTGATTTTATTCTTTTTCATCGACTATCGGAAAATAAAATAAAAATGTGGAACAAATCGTTTGATACTCGTCATTTTTCCGACACATTCAATTAACGCACATGCGATTAGGCCGCCGGTACCAGCGCTATGACCATCAGTTTCCTTTTCATCATTACATAATTAGACCCCTGAAGGGATGCCATACTGGTACAAATTATCAGGAAATTTGTGCCAGCATCTCCTGGTCTATAACGCTTTCACGCCCAATCATCATGATTTTGTATACAAATAACTATTTAGTAGGTTGTGCGTGAAAGAGTAACAAACATCTTCACATCTATACAAACTCACATTTATAATATAACTAGCTGTCCCCCGCGGTTTCACGCGCATTCCAGGGATAAAAAGTATGCTTATGACACTTGCGAGATCATGTAGATTAAAGCAATAATTTTTCGAATTTTCGAGATTAGCGCGTCTAAACAAAAACTCTTCAGCTTATATATATGGACGTCCATATTGCCCAATCGCATTTTAGAAATTCAACATTAGCAGAACTAAAAACTCAATAAAACCGTTTTGCACTATCCACAGATTTACTATTTCATCAACGTATATTACTATCTACCCCCTGCCATTTGCACGAACGTTCTTTCAGATACAATTTCAAGAATGCACCTGAAGTTTGAAGATGCAAGCTTGAATGGCAAGACAGATTATAGCGTAAGTCGTCGCCAGAGACTTTCAGAGACCTGTGTACTGCACAGTGGGTACGAGGCACCTAAAGCTGGTAAAAATTAAGGTATTGAAAGTATGCATATGATTTAGATGAAATTTGGCACGTAGATAGATTATAATCTGGAATAATATACTAGATACTTTTATTCCGGAAAAAACATGCGATCCCTCGGGAATGCGGGTAAAACCGCGGGCTAGTAATATTATACTGATGCTCGTATAGGTATAGTATATTTTTAAGGCTAAATTATGTTACCTACCTCTTATACATATTGTGTACCTATTTCTGTCTGTCTTTTTATTTTACTATGGCTTTACTCGGACGGTCAGTCATGCGTGAGTCGTGATTTTCCTGCTTGGTCAAAATTTTATTTTTTTTGACTTTAAAATAATTGTGATTAATTTGCCATTAGTTTATTTTTCTCATTTAATTTATTTTATTTTGTGTGATTTTATTTTGTACGCCTATTAGGCAAGTCTCAGTGAAACAATCTATTTTATAATACCATTATTTGACCTGTGACTGACAAATAAAGAAATTTGATTTGATATAAATATAAGGCTGGTGCGGCTGCTGAATCTGCTGAGGGCCTTAAGAGGCGCAAATATAGTACCCTTGATAGCGGGTATATATTTGCGCCTTTTGGGGTCGAAACGTTGGGACCGTGGGGAGTGAGTGCCAAAAAGTTATATAAAGAAATTGCAGCGCGCCTAGTTGAGGCGACACGTTCCCAGAATGCTGGCTTATACTTCGGTCAGCAGATTAGCATAGCCATTCAACGTGGCAATGCTGCCAGTGTTCTGGGAACGTTACCCACTGGCACGGATTTAGAATAGTTTTTTTTTTTTTTTTTTTTTTTTTTTTTTTTTTAATATTAGGTTTAGTTTAGAGTATTGTTTATTATTATTTCTTTTGTGTGTGTTATTAAATTTAGTCCGAAGTCACAATGATTGTACGATTTTCGAATTAATTGTAATAGGAATTTCAATTTAGCATTATCACGATACACGGTAGTAAATCATGACTAATGATATTTCCCTGGTTTTTCCATTATTAATATTTACCTATAAGTAGTAGTAGACATGTTTTTAAATTACTGTATCTTTTATCTTTTTTAGTTTTTAACTAGTTATAATAAAACGCAAATCAAATTTACTACGCCGAAAGACGATGAACAACATTTGCTAATATAATAAAATTTTACAGTAAATTCGAAAAATTCATCAATATTTTTTGCCCCTAACAATCGAATGGCAGCCCACTGTGCACACAACGACACTACAAGTGTCACGTTACAGTCTGGAGGCAGTTGCGATGACACTTGCAACTGCTATTTGCTCTAATTGCAAGTATTATTGCACACGCTGTATACTGAACGTGAGCTTCGGATGCCAGACCAATTTCCCTGTCATATTGTTTATGAGGTTCATTGTTGTTTGTAGTTGTTCTTAGGGGATTATGGAATATGTTGCTGGCCTCAAATATTTCAATGTCTTTCTTACGGGGGTACATCGTTATTTGACTAGCAATAATTGCAAAAAAACTGTAGTTTAAAATTCAAATATTGTTTAATAAATATAGATAGACTCTAATAATGCATTTATAAAGGTTACGATTGATTCTCAAACGAAGTCCTATAGCTGATATTTGAAATGTTGTATGTCGTAGTAATAAACATTCTTACACACAATCTCACTATGGTAAGTGATGATGTGGTCGAAGGTGGTAAGCACACAAAGCCTAGAAGGAACTGGCTCTCAAGTGCAGCTGACGGAACACACCGATAGGTGCTTGGCGACAGATTTTCAACTTGAGGGTGGTAGCCAGCTAGACGGGTACTACAAAGTACCCTACCACCGTGCTATGGTTTCCTCACGATGTTTTCCTTCACCGAAAGCTCAAGCTCATTGTAGGATTCGAACCCGGGACCTTCGTCTCGGTATCCGACGTCACTACCACTGAGCTATCATCGCCTTAGTACCCATTTCCTAAGTCTCAACCTGCAGTCTATTTTCCGCTACGTCCACGCCCGCAATAGCGCCAAAGGTGTAAACCACTGATGTCGCAGGAGGCTGCAAAATGTGCTCTCGTTCGTTTCTCACAAATGAATGAATGCGTGGATGCTGCTGTAAGCACCGCGATGGAAAAGTTGGTGTTGGTGGAAAATGACAGAATAAGTGAGTAAGGTCGCCAGAGCTCATTGGGGAGGGGGGAAAGGTCGGTAACGCGTGAGCGATGCTTCGTGTGTTGCAAGCGTCCATATGGCTACGGTAACCGCTTACCATCAGGCGGGCCGTATGCTTGTTTATCGACTTAGTCGTATAAAAAAAAAAAAAAAAAAAAAAAAAAAAAAAACCAAAATACTGCAATGAGGATTGAAAAGTGTACAATAATAATATTTCTTCACCTTTATCTTCGAGAGCGTAAGGAACTTCCGAATGCCAAATATCTCATTTGTTACAAGCGGAGTAAATAAATTTAATGACATTTTCAATAAAAATATTTAGATTTTTAATTTAGATTATTACACGGTGCCATTCCCAAAGTTGCCGAACCAGAGAATTTCCGCCAAGCTTGACCCACTGCTCATAGTTCGACACTCGCATGCACAAATTGCTGTAATTGGGCTTCTCGAATCACATCTTCACTGCTTAATTGTTGCATAGGAAGGTTAGCTCTGTTACAAATTTTGTGTAATATAACACACGTATTTATAATAGAGCCAGCTACTTCTTCACCTTTAAAAAAGAAACTAAGTTATAATACATTTAAAAAACATTATAAAACTATTTTACTAGTTCGACAGAAACATAACTTTGAGGCTACTTTCAAAACACTGCAGGCTATAATCATAGCATTATGTAATACACAGAACACACACACATAATATACAAACACGCATTTTTGTGGAGTTATTTGGAAGTATGGACTTTGTAATATTATAATTTTTTTGTAAATTTAATTATTTTGGATTTCTCTTTTGTTTTTTATTTTTTTTGTATGTTGTGGTTAGATCGATTAAAATCAATTAAGTTATATTTGGTCAAATAAGAAAAATCATCATTAGTAATTGATATTGTATTTCAAGCACATTTTCTTTTTTTTTTATCAAATTTTTATGACTCGTTTTTTTTCCTCTATCTATTTATCTCGGCGAAAATCTTAGCCCGAATACAGGGGTAGGCTGAAAAACAGCGTAGCTTGCATATTGTGTACGCTACATTCGCTGAGCCTACCC
The DNA here is from genome assembly GCA_947623365.1 of Achlya flavicornis. NCBI lineage: Eukaryota > Metazoa > Arthropoda > Insecta > Lepidoptera > Drepanidae > Achlya > Achlya flavicornis. The sequence continues at coordinate 13,145,615 of OX392484.1, forward strand.
TATTGCCATATTTTTATATATTATATTGTACCTAATTTTGAGCTTATTTGTAATTTATATTGTGGCATAATTTTCTTTCTTTCTTTCTTTTTCTTTCTTTCTGGTGGTAATGCAACACGTGAACCAGTAAGCCATGAACACGAGCTTTGAGAAGTGCTCTACGATTTTCCTAGTGCGGAAATATACGTCAGTGTAGTCTGCTTGTGGTTAGTCAGGTGCTGTATCCAGTATTGATGTCATAACTGTATCTCTTAGTGGGTATTTAGAATCCCCTAATCAAGTTGCAATTAGTGTAGTTGTGTATGATTATTAAGCGTTTATTTCAGCCTTTTTCTCAGTACCGTTTAAGGTCTTCTAGGTTTAATTGGATGATTAGCCAATGTGAAGGAATCGTGAGATGCATCACCATAGCGCATCTAAAATAATTTTATTGGCATATCCGCATCACAAATATGAGAAAAATGCAATATTGTTACTTTTCCTTATTTCCTGGAGAACCGGACGTTCTATAGCTATTTGGCTACAATAAATACAACCTGGGTAAGTGCTAACCTACCTCTTGTACACCAAAAGTAGAGTAAAACGTGCAATTAATAAATATTAAAAAAACAAGATTTTAGTTTTACACGGTATCCAATTTCTACCTGTATTATTTGTTGTACATTATTACATTTTCTTAAATTCTTAAGTACCATCACTAACAAATAATACACTTAAACAGTTGTAATATTTTTTTTTGATATGTAAGTAATAAATAATAATAAATAATGATTATTTACGAGTAGTTTCTTTGTAGATTCTTATAATATTATGAAGTTCTTAACTAATCTGCTTCTAAAAACAATTACCTATAATTTGTTTTATTCCGTAACGTTAAAAATTCCCTAGAAATATAATAACTGTCGCATCCGTGGTGAGTGGAGACATAAACCTGTGAGATGACTGAACCATACCGTCTGCTGAGCCACAAAATGACGTTCGATACTGCCGGTAGGACGTTGGTACAAACCACCAAAAAATTACAATGCAAATGAAAGCTAGATAAAAATTATATAAATGAGTTAGTGTACCTATACACTATAAGCTATCAGTAAGCTATAGGTACACTATAAGCTATCGGTAAGCACTTACCATCAGGTACCATGCTTATTTAAACTTAGTCCCTATGAAATAGGATTAAGTTTAGAGGCTACTGGCTTCTGCAACACAGGTTTAGACCTATCACAGAAGTCAGGGACTTCGTTTTAATTATGTTCATTTTATTTATGTGAATAAATGTGAATAAATAAATAAAATTTGCATCCTTAGTGGTATAAAAAAAAATAACTATTATCGATAAAATAGTATTATTTTGTTTTTATTTTTCCTGCTCATAGAACCGCATTACCACAATAATAGTAAATAATTATTATGAACAATAATGTATGCCTCGATTTCAAATAATGTCAACATGTGGTTATGTGAACCTTATTTATGCCAATGATGGTAAAATATGCGTTTAGCTATGATTTATTGAGAGGATTAAAGATGGAGTTGAAGGCCAAATAAACCAATCCGTTTTTAATTTAATTAAATTAGACGGGCTGGTGTGATAGGGAGATAGAAAAACAACAGAACAGGAATCGATCGAAGGAATCGGAAATTTTTGAGAGAGGCAGAGCATAGCATTTATTCGCTCCAAGAGCAGCTCGACTGGGAAAGTACCTCCACCTTACAGAATACCGCAGCCAAATAACTTGATGTTGTGTAATGTTGTGTTGTTGTGCGTGAGTAAGATCACCAGAGCTCATAGGGGAGGGGGGAAAGGTCGGTAACGCGTGAGCGATGCTTCGTGTGTTGCTAGCGTCCATATGGCTACGGTAACCGCTTACCATCAGGCGGGCCGTATGCTTGTTTACCGACTAAGTCGTATAAAAAAAAACCCCTCTTTGTGGCACCTACGGTATATGCAAAAGCTATACTCCACGTGGTTCTCTGATTCAATGACAGAGGTTTTAATTCTATATCTATCATTATCAAAAGTTTACGCCATATTCTTCTAACCACTACAAATCATAAACAAAAGAATCCAGGAGTGTTATTGCCTAACGATCTAAAACTGTGAATTATTTACGCGCCATATCAACCGCAACAATTCGAACTTGCATCAGAAACTTCCGATGTTTATGTTTTCGTACCTACGAGTGCTGAAAAACATGTTGTTTGTGATACCGCACGTGTAGTGCTCAAGTCCAGTAGCTGCGCATTAACTAGGCGAAGGTATTTTGTACCGCATTTATTACCTATTGTGGTTTTGAACAGTTCATTTATTTGACCATGTTCTATATTCTAACGAATAATTTGGAATGTACCATGCCTACGACTGAAATGTCTACTGACTAATCAATTTTTTTTAAGATTACTTGTTACACCAAAAATGTCTCCAAATGCAAGTCTACATAAAAACGGTCTCGCAAATACAGTTCATAAATTTTGGCAGCATAGTCAAATTCACTGTAGACTAGAACTCCACGACCTTTGTTTGACGTCACTAACACGGACCCATTACGGTTTGCTTGAAATTCTACAAGACGTCAAAGGATCTTCGTCCGGCCTTTGTTTTTTTGCTACATTAGTGGTCAGTCAATCCTTCCGCAGAACCTTATGATTATATGACATCATGATCTTTAAGGTATCAAAAACATAATTCCAAAAATGTACACATGAACCTTTAAACCTTGACTCACTGACATTTGCCTAATGGTTTCATACTTGTATATCTGATTACACTTACTCACCGAGTTTCATGTGACGTACCACTAACCCAGATTGTCTACCATTCGATTTTCGACAAACTAATAGTACTGACTCATCAATACCGAGAATTCCACGCTCCGCAGTCTACACTCGGCTTTATTGTTTACAGCGACATTCCACTATGGTGCGTAGTATAGTACTACGAGGTTGATAAACCCGGGGTCGACACCGCTGTTTACTTAATAATTATAAATATTAATCGCGAGTTTAATTTATTGCATGCAAATGTTGAGGGCGCGGCTTTTAGCAAGACGGCCACATCTGTTGAGCAAGAGAGATAAGCGTTGTTACGATGATGTATTTGGATCACTGAATTATACCCTATGATATAGATTCTAGTAGAACTATACGTGCGTAGTCTAGAAGTTAAAATTAAGTTGTATGCTGATGCAACGTGACTTTAATGGAAGATTTTTGTGGTGGACTATGGTTTGCCTGTCTTTCGCTAAGCAGAACGGTAAGAAATGTATAACTTAAAGAAATTTATCGGAGTAATGAAGATAAATAAAAACTTTTTAACAAAAAAAAATTAACCACCGAAAAAACTGAAAAGCAAAAAATAATTTTGAATATAACTTGAATTTTATAAGGTTTGGCAGTCGGGGACAAACCAGAGAAAGATTTATCAAAATAGGACTACTCTGTCAAAAGTTATGCGTGATCATAAATAAAAAAAAAATAAAAAAATATACGCGTCGACTTGTAAACCTCCTCCGTTTTTTCGTCGGTAAAAAATGTAGGCATATTATTAATCTGGACCAAAAATTAAACCCTGAAAAAGAAAATATTCAATCCAATTATATACGGAATTCAATAAACATAGCTGTAGGTATATATTTCTAAGTTTTACCTAATGATGAAATCAAATAAAACTACGTACCTATTTATATTTTAAACCACACATTTCAGAAAAAATAACATATAATCTGACGAACTCATCACACGAGGCACAAGAATCAGGGAAAGTTCCAAGAGGAGATGACGATGAACCACAAGTTTAAGAGATTCATGCAATTTGGTAGAAATGAGATCATCTCTCGTCACATCGCGTGTTTCACGATCATTATGAAAACTGGTATCTATTTTCCTGTATGACTCGTTGGTTTATCTGCTAGGTATTTTATATAAGCAGCGGCACTATAATTGCGTGGAATTATTTACTTTCTGTTCAGGAAGTGGTCTTTGAATTCTTCTGAGGATCTGTGTAATAATAATGTGACACCTGGTGAGCCTGTTTTAAGGTGTTCTTTGAATTTGTGCTGATTTTCTTCTGCTGTGATTCTTTCTTTTAGTTTTGATAGGTTTGCACAATCTAATCATAAGTGATGATTTGACCGAAGGTATACATACAAAACTCGGACGAAAAGTATAATACTACTGTGATTTGGTTTCCTCATAATGTTTTACTTTAACAAAATCTGAAACCACAAGGCATTCGACGCCTTTAATTGAACCATTCGTTACCAGCTCAATTATTATTTGTCATTTTGTAAAAAAACTATCTGATAGATAATTTTAAAATACACAGTGTGGGCATTATTTTGAGAATATAAAATTTTAAAGCTCAGACCATTTTTATACTTTGCATGTGTAGTGTACCTATTCTTTTAAGTACTTACTATTGGAATGCAGCCAGCGACAGCCTCAAAGTCAAAAGTAATTGTCTAGACAGACTGTGAAGGTATTCCTCATTCCACAAACAATGATATTACATAATCACCCCACTCATTCTCAGAAAGCTAAATCTTACATTTTCCTGTTACTGAAAAACTATTGGGATTTCCGACAATTGAATCTTATTCACTTATGTGACTTAGATTGGCACATGAGATAGTACTTAGTTGTACAATTTTATATATATTTTTAATGCAAATAGGATGGCTATGTAAATTTATTTGGTCTTTTCAATGAATCAAACGTCTAAAATCAGTAGCTTTAGTTACTAGGAAAGGACAGAATTCAAATGAAAAGGAAGGTGAAACAAGAAGATATTTGTAATAATGCTGCACGTGTAGTCCTGTCTTCTCGTACGAGTTCTCTCCATCAACCACCAAGTTGCTTTATAGAGATTTCAATTAGAGATAAGGCCACCTATTGTGACACTATCAGTTCCTGTACTTATACTTCTGCTTACCTGCTATTGGCAAGGAGCTTTAGGATATGTTTTACATGAGTTTGTGTTTCTTGCCAGTTCTTCTTAGTTTGGTTACGTCAGTAGCATTGACCTCCATAAGTCCTTGGGTCTAAATAAATGGCTTTGACATCAATCCATGAACCTGGTTCGATTCAATATTGATCTTTATTTTAAACACCCAGTCAATTCAAAAGAAAAGATTCTGGATCCATTAGTTACCATCAGACAATGATTAATTACTCTGATGTCATTCAAAACATCTTCAGTTCATTTTGAGTTTGATAGTCACTTGGTGCAAATTGACATCATCCTCTTTACCGAGAAAGTTCTCAAGGAAAAAGACAGGTAAAAGAAAAAAAAAACAAGATCACGAATATCACACATGTGGCAAGATCACCAGCAGGGCTTAAAGCGGCACAAGTATGCGGCCATCGACGAAGGCCATTATAGTAGGTATTTGACCATTTGAAGTAGAAACTCACGGTCGAATTATATAAAAACGTCAGGATACCAAAGGTCTGGATCTTTATCTCAGCTAGATAACAAGCTTTGCCATATAGCGATATAACTTAGGCAGTCTTTTTGGCACTCTACCCATAGACAGGTATCAAATTTAGTGTTTTGTTTATAGTCTTTTACCTTTTTAGTACCAACCACGTACCATACTAGGGTAGTACATGCCTATGTCATCATCATTATATTAATACGCCATAATAATATCCTTGTTTATTTAGTAATTATGTTAACCTCTTAATCATACGATACCTACTCTCGAAGAATTTTGTTTATTTCCGTTCAGTTAAATTTTGTGTAAGTTACAGTTTTGGATTGAAATTTGGATTATTTTCCTTGTCTCGTACAAGTTACTACGTTCAAAGTTGTAAACATCAGTCCAAGGATTACCTACTTCTTGATTTATTTGTATACATATTATACTACCTATAGTATCTCTGCCTTATGGTATTTCAACTGCGTTTTTCGTGCTTCGGAAGGCATGTTAAGCCGTTGGTTCTGGCTATCACTTAATTGTATAATCTTTGAGCTAGTTAGAGGTTTCCTAGGCGTAATAAAATCTCCAACAATAAGTTGAGTACTAGTCTACGACGCATGCGTCGTGGAGTATTTACCCATTTCCTTTCACCATCATTTATGAGAGAAGGCCCATGTGCCTCGCAGTGGGACATAAAAATTGCTGCAATGATGCAGAGATTCATCATTAAACTAAACTGACAATAATGTGCTTTAGATGTTTTAGTCCAATCCTCACCCATGGAACATATAAATTGTAAAACTATGATGTTTTCGATTTTCATCTTTAGTATCTACAAAACATCGTCTAAATTAGCAGAAAGCTTTATTTTGACAATAATATTAGCATAAAACCCGTCACTTTTAATCAGAGTTTTAATAAAGTCCGCTGTACACGTATGAAGTGGTAAATAAAATTTTATTTTAAATTTTATTGCCGGGGATTACAATAAATTACACGAACACGAGGTATTGTACTTTAGCGAATGAGATTTATATGGATTACATGAAAAATTCTTTTGAATTACTGTTTTTTATTTTAAATCAAATTAGCATTACGTCACTTGTAGTAGGAAATGAATTTTATTCAGCTACTCAGCGCAAAGAAAGAAAGAGCGATGCTCAGGATTTATTTGGAAGATAAAATCCGCAACGAGGTCATCCGACAAAGAACCAAAGAAACCGACATAGCTCAAATAAATATTATTTTACGTTGGTTGTACACTAGTCTATGCCCGCGACTCTGCATGGTTATTGATGGTGTCTGACTTCTGGCACTAAAACAGTAACTGCGCAGCTCTCTTTAGTCACAGCGCTATGACAAAGAAGTATAATGTATTATATCAGTTATCTGGTTTCCATAGTACAAGCTCTGCTTAGTTTGGGATCAGATGACCGTGTGTGAGGAATGTCCGAGGATGTCCCAGGATATTCATTATATTAGTAGCTAGTCTATCATAAACATCTAACAATAAAATTAACACTAAGAAGCACGATGACGTTCATTTTGATATCTATTCCGCCAATTCCTTACCACCGAGAATGCGCTCTGATTGGCTAAGTCAAGGACACACTAAAGGGTCACGTAAATAAAGTCATTCTATTGTCAAAACCATTTAAACAGTATATTAGTTAAGCGCTTTATGAGTAAGGGGATAGATGTATTGATTCTTCCTTATTGTTCAAAATCAGTGCAAAATCCCTGACTAGTTTCGGAATTGCATTGTTCGGTATTACTACTTTAAAGGGATTTTTTCTCGATGATCATTAGGGTCACCAACTGTAGCAAGACGAATAAGGCAACAGTTTCTTTGTAAAATAAGTTACAAAATCCTGAAAGATAATTAATACGAAACGTAAACATTATCTCCAATAAATTGACGTGAAACAACGATCGCTGTCGTGTTAAACGCAATGCACCAGCGACAATTGTCGCGCATTTCGGAGATAAGCCCAAACAAAACGAGCGACCAAATTTACGAGGCACCGCACACACGCGGCTATTTCGATGCTTCTGTTAAACAACGAACAAACAAACAGACGCTGTTATTGTTTCAATTAAAATTTAACCATATTTTTTCATAACATACAGGCCACCTGGTGGTAAGCGGTTACCGTAGTCTTATGGAAGCTTGCAACACAAGAGGCATCACTCATTGTTACAGCCTGAATCATAAAATGGAATTTATCTAATACTAGTTGCCCCCGCGGTTTCACCTGCGTTTCCCTTAGGGATAAAAAGAAGCCGAAGTCACATGGAACAAGCACTTTTAGTTTGTCGCAAATTTTCCAATTTTCTGGGAGACTTTTCCAACTTTCTGGGTGAATTTTCCAATTTTTCTTTCCGTAGTAACCTTATTCGGTCTGTTAGGAATTACGCGCTTACTATGCGACCAGGATGGATAGGAACTTCAATGACCTCGACCTGTCAACTGTCACTTGTAAAGTTGCAAGGAAAATTGATTGTTTTTTTTTTGTTTATACAAGTCTATGTTATAGGACGGCAATCAAAACAGGAGTAGATAAGAGAGATAAGAAATTATCGAGGAGAGATTGAAACAGTTGAAATCAATTCTTGTTTTATTTTCGTAACATTTGGCTACTTGACAGTTATAATGAAAAAATATGAAATATGTTAGATATGATAGCTAATAGGTTAACAATAATTACACTATGTTTTTTGCATAATAATAATTTTTTAATATTTTATTTCAGGAAATAAAAAGTGGGTTTTTTTATCTGCGGATTACAAGAGCCGAAACGCGGACGGCCGGGATTGAGCATCTATGGTTTGTTTGTGAGGTTTGTGACGTCAAATTTAACTAGAGGTGTGAAACTCATCAAAAATACGCGAGCTGCATAACAGCTCACGGCTCAGGTGTGTGAGCCGGTACAATGAATCAGCTCGCAGATCAGCTCAATTTGTACTTATAGTCCACGATAAGCGCGCACGCTCACTGCGTATCGGCTCGATTCGACGCGCGGTACGCGTTACATCGTGGACTATAGGTACAAATTGAGCTGATCTGCGAGCTGAGTCATTGAACCGGCTCACACACCTGAGCCGTGAGCTGTTATGCAGCTCGCGTATTTTTGTTTAGTTACACACCTCTAGTTTTGTTTATAGTGATGTGACGTCACACCTGACAAATGTCACGTGACCGGGTGTTTTTGTGCGAATTTCAAATGAAATGTTAAAAAATATTGTTTTTTCCTTGTAAATAACATTTTTTTGATAAAAAGATAATTGTAAGAGGTATAAAATACACGTATGTAAATTTTAAAATATGTTTCCGAAAACTGTCAAATAGCCAATTGATAACATACAGAAATATTGAAAAATAATAGTGTTGAGATGGCTGTAACATTCAAAAAACCCTTCCCAGTACCTAATATGAATAAATGAAGATTTAATATAAGTAAAATAGCTCTTTGGGTTTTAGAATTATCCAAACTTATTTCCTTTACTTATATTAGTTTTAGTTGTGGATTTTTTTTCGATAACTTTTTTTTATTTCACTTTACTGCTGCATGTATGAAATGTCTGACCAATTAAACACACACACGAAATTAAATTACACGAATTAAATTTCAAGTTGTCAAAATTTTAATTGTCTTTTTTCAGCTATGACTTCACAATTTTGCAGAATATCATTCCTTGCTTTCTTATTTTGATCAGGTTTTGTTTTGTTTAAATAATATTGGAAACGCTCGCAAGCAAGCGGTCTAGAGTTCTGCGGTCTGATTTCTACTTGCGTTCTCCTTGCGTGTGCTTCGTTTTTGAACAAAGCACACGTCGACCGCAAGCAAAAATTGGCACCATTGGATTGAATTTTGGGAAATCTTTTTTTGATGCACATCATAATGGTCCTCACTATACAATTACATTCCAAATCAAAATTTATACATCCAAAATTAAGAACTAGTTGAAATAAAAAACAGCTTACCGTAGTAAATAATCAATTTTAAGAGTACAGTCGAGGACATAAATATGTATACACTTAGTAAAATTCAACAACGGTTTCCTCTAAAACTACTGATTGAAATTAGGAGATATTATGCAGGTAGAATCTTCTAACATATACTATTATGATTTTTGTAATATTTGAACACTTGAATGTTAAAAATGCGAGAAAATCGCTTTTGAATTTCAAAAAGTGTATACATATTTATGTCCTCGACTGTACATAACAGATCTATATTATTTAGCCGACTTCAATCTCAGGATGATAAACTCAAAATTTGTCTAAACTACTTAACGGATCATAATGAAATTTGGCATGCAGATAGCTTGTTGTATAGAGAAGAACATAGGCTACTTTTTATACCGGAACTCGGGTGAATCCGCGGGGGACAGCTAGTACACAAATAAAAAGAAAATTAACTAACCGATGTAAGAACTCAAATCTGATACTGTTTTGAAATCAGTAGAAAGGCACGTGTTCTTTATAAATTTTGAAAATAAAATAAGAAAACTAACCCCCTTATTCAAGTTATCAAACGTTGATTAGCTAAGATTCTGAAGTCTTTATCTGACACGTGACATTTGGTGACCGAAAGAGGGAGACGGGGCACACTATTACACTGATTTAGTTAAAAAGCCATTATGAATAAGGGGGTAAATCTTTTGTTCCACAAACATAATCGTACGTTAAAAATATGAGTCTCTGTTATAACCATCTATATAAAATGACAGCCGAAGAATTCGCTGTCTGGCACAAGTCGAGAATGATTGGACACGCGCGAATGTAAAATTTTACTTGAACACATAATAAGTGTCTCCCTTTCGTCAAACTTATCTTGCGAGCAAGCGATGTGACAGCTAATGTCACTTTGTGTGTTTGTGCCGATTCCGTTTTAATGACTATTTTATTTATGGTTTTGCTTCTGTTTTCTTCTTTTGAATGACGGCTGTAAAAAATGCTGTTGTGAAAATTGTTTTAATTCGAATGCGGCGGTTAGAATTAGTCGCTGAACGATTTATGTAAATGTTTTTTCGAGATCTATAGATACTGAACTTTACTTACTGGTACCAGATTTTCATAGGTACTGCCTACTTATGAAAAAATGATACCAGGATAACAGAAGCGTGAAGGAGCTCTTTCTTATACCATTTTTAATACTTTGATTTTTTGTTGTTTAAATATAGAAGATTGTCGAACATTTAAATATAGAATTGGAACCACTTGTTATTAAAAGATTACTAGAAACCAGTTCAAATTTCGAAATTAGTAAACTAAACTGCCTTCTTTTGTTTTGCTCGGGATACCCGATTTCCATGTAGTCTTTTTCAATACACGCCAACGTAACGGCTTATGTAATTTTACACAACGAATTAAAATAAGACAAGCCTTTAATGAACTTTGATTACAGACGGACGCATTTAAAATAAGGTCACATTTTTATTTGCTTTTAAAACACTCCTTACACCATAAACTTATTCACGATAAGTTTAACGGCAAACTTAAAAATTGCAATTAGCCAAGTTTATTGCACAAAAATCGGCTTCTGCAGAAGTCAAAATGTTTTATCGTCCAGCTCGCTAATAAAGTAAAATTTTGAATAGCGCCACGACTACGGGTAATAATTCAACGGTCACCGCTTAAACTGCATTTACGGACAATAAAACAAAACTGTATATAATGAACATCAAACGCACCGCGTTATTTAAATTTTTTAAGGAGTTTGCATTTTGGGTCTAATTTGCAATTTTTAAAACGGACGCAGGCTGTGATGTTGTCTACAGTTTCGATGATGGCATATAACTGCTTTTTAAACAACTTTAATAAATACCTATATCACACATCTGATCCTAAACGAAGCTTGTACTTTGGAAACCTGATAACTGTATATACTCGGAACAATCGGACATGTGCATGCACACAATATTTTACAAGCTTTTATTTAACTAGCAATGTATGTCTGTACTAGTAGTACCCAACTTATATGGCTTACCGCAGGTACATCTGCGCAGAATATACATTTTCAGAGCGCGGGTAATGCTATTGGTCGGCAGCTGCCGCCATGTGTGCCGTGACTTGCGAGTGAGACGGAACTAGCAGCTGCAGTGTATTATGAACCTTATAGTAGTGTCCTAAGGTTGATTGTAAGTTTTAAGCATTCTTTCGTTAATCTTCGGGGCCATACTATATTTTCTGTGAGAACGAAGATTCACGACGCGCCATTTCAATTGGGTACTACCACAGTCTATTAAACCATACAGTCGTCCGACGCCTTTGATCTCGTGAAAAATGCCGACAACGTCTAGACAGTATCGCGACGGCCAGGGTTGTCACAAGTAAACAATATTTATAAAATTATTTATTTATTGCAGATAACAATAAAATATTGTTAGCATTATTATAATTCAAACAATATTATAATAACTACTCCATCATCAGACCCTGAAAACCATACATGGTCAAAGTTCATCTCACGACAATTCCAACAACCCCAAACATGGCTAGAATACGACGTTCCACTATGAAGTTCTAGTGCTTACCCTCCTACTCCATAATCAGACCCTGAAAACCATACATTGTCAAAGTTCATCTCACGACAATTCCAACAACCCCAAACACGGCTAGGATACGAAGTTCTACTATGGAGTTCCAGTGCTTACCCTCCTACATCATTAGCAGACCCTGAAACCATACATGGTCAAAGTTCATCTCACGACAATTCCAACAACCCCAAACACGGCTAGGATACGATGTTCCACTATGGAGTTCCAGTGCTTACCCTCCTACTCCATCATCAGACCCTGAAATCATACATGGTCAACGTTCATCTCACGACAATTCCAACAACCCCAAACACGGCTAGGATACGAAGTTCCGCTATGGAGTTCCAGTGCTTACCCTCCTACTCCATCATCAGACCCTGGAAACCATACATGGTCAAAGTTCATCTCACGACAATTCCAACAACCCCAAACACGGCTAGGATAGGATGTTCCACTATGGAGTTCCAGTGCTTACCATCCTACTCCATCATCAGAACTATTGAAAAAAAAAAAAGATTTCCAAACACTCATGCCCTGTGCCTGTAACCTATAAGTAAATAAATATCCTGGGACTATTATTGTATGCACTCTACGATATCAAACCATTATTTATTTACCTTTCTTCTGTGTGTGGATGCTCATGAAAACGCAGATCTTTATTTAAATAGGATGAAGACTTGCAGTCTCTCACAGCACACGTCGTTTGCACCATTTTAAATAAACAAATTAATACAAAATAATTACAGACACAAACACGCGTTAGCCCTGAATTCTTTTTACCGAGCTACTAACATCGTTTTGTTCGCAGGTCGGTAACGGCTTTCCCGCGTCTCGCCTCTCACACCCCGCACGATTGCCCTGTCTAGACGGCTTCGTCGACCGACTGTATGATTTAATAGACTGTGGTACTACTGTAACTATGTGTGTTCGGGTGGAATCTTGCAAGTCGAATTTCACCCACTTCCACTAGTCGGATTTAATTGATATTTGGTATAAATTAGTATATTGGAAGATAACTTTTTGTTGATATATTTTTTTAACAAAAACTTCTTGTCAATAGGAGCGATTTCGTTATTGCATCAACACTTGTAAAAGTACAAAATCAAGTCCACAAAATTACTGCTTATTTCCTCTTCCTATTTGAAATATTAGTAATAATAAAAATCTGTATAATTCTTTGAAGCTTCATAAATAAAATAGTGTAGATACTGTAGATATTCCAACAAAAATAACCACCTTTGATACATCTTATGAAACAGTCATAAAGTCAATATAAACGCATGGGTTGCACATCGATTCTAATAGAAACCAAAGCGTGCTTCATAAACACATAAATTTGAACCTGGAACGCACTCATTTGAGTACGCAATAAATAATCATAAGAGAACAGAACAAATGCGGCCCGCGTAACGTATAGCGTAAAGTGTAAACAGTATCAAATGTACGCGGATTTATACCTTTGCTAAACGTAAACGTAAACCTGCATTTGAATTTACCTCGTGTCTCGGTAGGGATGTGCATTTACAAATAAAGCTTGAAAATGTTATTACAAATGACTATTGAATGTTTTTTGAATAGGGATGTTTCCTAGGTAAAAAAGAAACTAATTAGTCCGTCAGTTAGATTATCAAAAAATTTTGAGCACGTATTTTTTGCTTTCCCAAATCATTAACAATTGACGAAGATAAAGCGTGAGTTCGGGAGTGGGGGCTCGTGACGTCACTTGTTACAAAAAAGTGTACCACACCGTGACATCACGCGGAACTTCAACAAACAATATACTAGTATAAAAAAAAATGATGAACTTAATAGATTGTTTCAGGAAAGTAGGCTAGTGTGTCGGTAATTTAATTTAAAAAAACCGGCCAGGAGTCTGTACCCCAAGTGTAAAGCATTGACGTTTGTAAACGCAAACTAATTAGTTTGCGTTTACGACACTTCTCTATAGGAATTGGCACAGCGCCTCTAGCGGAATACTCATGGTACTAATTTCTCCCATACAAATTTATAGTTAACGCAAACGAATTAGTAAGCGTTTATTAACGTCAATTATTTACACTCGGGGTACTGAGTTTGACTCACGCAACGAGGGTTCCAATTCCAACCTTCCTTAGACGTATAATTACTTGGTTTGGGCCATAACTGTTAAAAAAACGGACCGCATAACTTAATTTATATGTGATGGAGATAATTTCGAAAAAACTATTTTTGTCCTGTATTTAATATCAACGTCTATCTACTTACTGTCATTATTTCAGCTAAATGGTTACAAATAAGTTTTTGTTAAAAAAATCATTTTGAATACAAGGTTATTGTTGGTGACTATACTCTTTGTTGACTTTACTTGAATTGTCATCCAATATACTAAAGTATACCAAAATTCAATTCGATCCGACCACTAGAAGTGGGTGAAATTCGACTTGCAAGATTCCACTCGAACAAACATACATACATACATGGCAAGTTAAATAAAAGCTTGTAAAATAAACAGTATTATTAATCTTACATAATCTTATAACAGTGCTCAATGATAAGGAGCTATTAATTAATTTATTTATTTTATTTATTTATTATTAAAAGAATACAAAAAACTTAAAGGCACTAATAAGAGCACGATATATTCAAACAAACACATTATGCAGCTATTTTCTCGACTGATTGTGAACTGCGCCTCCCTACGTTATTTGTTTACTTTGTTATTTTTGGCTGCATCGTGTAGCATTCAGAGGAATTTAATTTCAGCCAGTCCACTCAGGATTCGAATGCGAGAGACTTAATGAGATTTCCCGACCACTCGGCCAACTTGCATTGGGTCATTTTGTTTGGTCAAATTACCCCTTTTGACAACCGTTCTAGCGTTAATTTTGATAACGACGAAGTTTCGCTTTTAATACAGACACAGTCACAGTATATTTTTATGTTTAGTCAAATTTTGCTTACACAACACACAATACAAAAAAAGCCCAAGCAACTGAAACCCGAAGTCGAGAAAAGTCAGCACAATAATATTTATTTATCAAAAGGGAATTACCGAAGTTTTGCCGACCAATAAGGATACTCTTTTGACGTCATTTTTTAAGACCCTAATGGTAGAGCCGAGGGAAAACCATGTAACCGTAATATTACTGATCAACTACCAACTGTGCACCTACCCTGCCGCTTTACAGTCGAAAGTTTAAATAAATAGTTAGGTCGTTTGCAGTGCTAACAATTGCGACTGTTTTATTGAGTTCAAAAGTATTTGCAAATTGTTGGAGTTACGTTTGTACTGTATATTAACTTTGCTTGTCCGTTTTAGGAGTGAGTGAGTTAAAGCTGCATGTAGTTGGAAATATTTTCGGTTGAGCTACTGTTTGTTAAATGTTTTATTACAATACGTTTATGAGAAAGTTGGAAAACTTAGTTATCCTAATAATTCTACTGTCGTCCTAATATTAAGAATGTGCATGTTTGCTTCTCAAACACGACGTTACCTAATAATATTTGGACTATAAAGTTTCCTTATACTACTAAGGTTACCTTAGAATATTATGGACGTTTGCAACACCTCACACCAAGGTTATATTGAAGAACCCCATGTTGTATTCCAATGGGAAAACCAAGGCGGGGAAGTTATTCCACAATCTGAGCGTCCCCGGCAGAAGCTCGTTTAAGACCGAGACCATTTTGGTTAAAAGTGAGGATGAACTCTCGATGGCGAGAGGTTAAATCCATTAGGAACGTGGATAAGCGAGTTGGTGGCTACTAATTTATAAATCATAGATATGGGGTACATACTAAAGGAATGTTTTCCTGTCTGAAATTACAGATCTGGTGGCTGATAAATGAGCCCAAGTTGAATATGACAGAAGAACCAACTAAAGGACAACATTTTACTAATAATTTCAAATTAAAATTTTCCATAGAAAATGTTCAATGCATTGTGCATAAAATTGCAAGGAAATTTCACTTTTATAAGGAAAAAGTGAGTTCATTGCAGTTCTAGTAATCATTAAACGCATTTAACCACAAAGTGTAGGTTATGACTCGATATTTAAATGAGAATCGAAGAAGCCAGTTAGTCAGTTCAACAAATAAAATAAATGAAAAACCTTTTGCAGGTTGCGGTTTTACTGAGCGAGATTCTCCGGGAAACTGATTGGAATCCTAAATAAAAGGATGGGAAGGCGATAAAAATATTAGTCATGTATACCATACATAGTAGGGTTAAGTATTTTTTTTTCATCTTGGAGATTTGGTCGTTTGTCATGATTAATTAAGTTTTGGGGGAAAATACACATGCCAAATAAATGCACGTGGTGCTGTGCTGAATTTATCGAATTTGAGCAGTCGATTTGTTATCATAAAAATCATTTATTTTTCGATTTCTTAATTATTTTATTTGTATTAGTATTTTGAATGTGTGAGGCAGAATTATTATTAAATTGTATTTTTTTTTTTAATTTAAATTACCCACCTACTCATAATTTTTGTAGCTCTTGATATCACTATACATAATTTTCATTCGTCATTATAAGTTTAATTTAATATAAATATTTTCGAACGATCTATGCATACGTAGTTAATACTTTACATAGTCTATGAATAGATTAATGTTTATGTTAATTCCAGAAGAAATTATAAGAAAAAACAGGATGTTGCACGTTTGCCAAAAAACGGCCTTATCACTCTCGCCTTGAAGCTTAGCAATATGCCTTCTCCAATGTAACCCAAGTGTCCAACATAAAGCGCACTTAATCAATTTATTAGCAGTTCAGCGAACTCATACACCTATTGTGGCGGTCGTGTGCGCGCGCGCAGATTAGCTCGAATTATCTAATAATGAGTGCATCTGACGCCCGCGCGACGCACTGCGCAGTAAACTAATACTGCGCCTGGGCAAATGATGCGCACTTTGTCATATAATAGTTGCGTTGACAGGTACGTCGTGATTGTTTATTTAATCTTTAAAAATGGATACATAAATTGTATAAATTTTAACATGGAAACAACTTTGAAATTGTATCGTAATACATATTTTTTCGAAGCGCTCGTGGTGTAGCGTTATTGTCAGTGTCGTGGTCAGTACCTGGATGGGTGACCGCCTAGTGGTATTTCAAATCGAGCGTTTCCGTACTTGGGGAGGCAAGTAAAACCGTTGGTACCGGCTAGTTGGAGGCCTTCTAGGCGGCTTGAGAACTCCGAAAGTATGTTGACTACTAGCCTACCTCCACCGATCCGCAGTTGGCACGCGTGGTCGCTTGCGTACTCGAGGAATATCCTACCCCACCCTAAACTTTACCGTAAAGTTTTCTTAAATTTTCAATTTTTTTTGGCAAGTCTCTTAATTTTTTTTCCGTAAGAATATTAGAAAACTTAAAAAATAACAAAAAAACCGGCCAAGTGCGAGTCAGACTCGCGCACCGAGGGTTCCGTACAAACCTGTAGGTATATAAGTAAATGGTAGTATAGACCTGAGTATTTGATATTAATTTCAATTTATGACCTATTAAAAAAAAACTACTTACTAGATCTCGTTCAAACCAATTTTCAGTGGAAGTTTGCACCGTAATGTACATCATATATTTTTTATAGATTTATCATTCTCTTATTTTAGAAGTTACAGGGGGGGGGACACACATTTTACCACTTTGGAAGTGTCTCTCGCGCAAACTATTCAGTTTAGAAAAAAATGATATTAGAAACCTCAATATCATTTTTGAAGACCTATCCATAGACACCCCACACTTATGGGTTTGATGAAAAAAAAAAATTTGAGTTTCAGTTCTAAGTAAAGGGAACCCCCAACATTCATTGGTTTTTTCTATTTTTGTGTGAAAACCTTATTGCGGTTCATACAATACATCTACTTACCAAGTTTCAACATTATAGTTCTTATAGGTTCGGAAAAAAGTGGCTGTGACATACGGACAGACAGACAGACAGACAGACAGACAGACAGACAGACATGACGAATCTATAAGGGTTCCGTTTTTTGCCATTTGGCTACGGAACCCTAAAAACGACCAACCAAATCGTCGTTAGTGTAATCCCGAACAATACCGTGCAAACGCCTCTGTTTACCTAATTAAGGGAACGCATACCGTTGACAATTACCGACGAAATTGCTTATGCTATTGACATAGTATTGCTCCATATGAAATGTTTGTTGAAGCTATTAATTAATTCGGCTACGCTTCGCTGGATATTAAGATATTACTATGTGTATATTGCTATACCTAAATTAAGATATTTGGATCGGATGTATCAATGTATATGTAACTCAAGTAGGTTAGGTATATAAGTAGGTACTATATGCAATGATTTATTTATTTAGGGCAACCAACAAAACATACACTTTCTTAAATTATCTTAATTATACCAATACATACATTCTAAGTGTTGCCTCAATTATAGGCTACCACAGCATGCAATTAATTATAGTGAACTTTACAAAAAAAAATACAATAAATAATTACATGAATTATAAGATTATCAAAAAGTTAAATAGAATAAGCACGTTAAATAATAATTCAAATTTATAAAAACAAAATTTAAAATTATAATTATATTCAAAATTATACTAATTATTATACTAATACTAATTACTAATGATAATTATAATAAAGATAAGCTACCTTCATACTAAGCGGCGTTCAGTTATTGTTGAATCAGGTGAATGCGATAGATAAAACGGAACGTATGGTACGGAAAGAGATAGCTATAGGTAGCCGCTAAGCAAAATTACGACAATTGTCTGAATTTGTCTGCAATAATTAGCGTGCGTTAGTGCGATATCAACCTCTTTTTATTATAATATCATTGACTATATGTTTTTTTTTTGTGAATTTTAATATAAAAGAATTTTTCACTCAAAATTATCATAAAAGTATATCACTTAGTTCATTTTTATATAAATTATTTTACTTTTTGCTATCAATGGACACACATTTTCAGCCTCCATAAAAAATTTAAGAACATTGGTAATACACTAATATTAAGTTTTTTAATGGTGTACTTGCGCTGAAAATCTTTCTTTTATCATGGATAGGGTTTGATTGGTTTGAAGCGCTCGTGGTGTAGCATGATTAGCCATTCTTAATCGATCGGCAAAGTTAAGCTACGTCTGTCGTGGTCGGTACCTGGATGGCTGACCGCCTAGTGGTATTTCAAATCGAGCGTTTCCATGCTTCGGAAGGCACGTAAAGCCGTTTGTCCCGGGCATCACTTAATTGTGATAGTCATTAAGCTAGTTCGATGCCTCCTAGGCGGCTTGGAAAATTCCAACAGTAGGTTGACCACTAGCCAAATCCGCAGTGGGCACGCGTGGTGGAGTATCGCCCAGTCCCTTTCACCCTTATCTGTGAAAGGAGGCCTGTGCTCAGCAGTGGGACATTATAGGCCGATGATGATGATGATGATGAGGGTTTGATTACAATTTCAACTCATCTCACAAAGAGATGACGTGACCGAAGGTGGTAAGGACATAAAGAAGAGAACTGGCTGCCGGTACACACTGTTAGATGCTTGGTGACAGATTTTCAACTTTAATAACATAAGGATAGGAATTAAAACAAATACGTGCAGAGAATTATAAACCTGTACAAAAATATACCCTAATTAAACCAATAAAAAAACATCGCATAGAAAAATATTACACACGCTAAATCGACGTAATTTAATTTCACGTCACAGTAATCACAAAACATCACTAACGCTCGTTCTCGGAAACGGCCCGGCTTTTATCGCACGCACAGTGGGCCGGGCGGGTCTTTTGTGTGGACACAAAAAAATACAACAGTCAGAGAAAGACGGAAAAAAAATTCGCAATCATTTGTCCATCAAACACAATGAGACACCGTTAACTCTGTTATAATGCAGCGCTAAATAATTACATACATTTACATAAAAATGTACGGTACAGTATTGAAAATGGCATACTTTTGCAAAATGTTGGCCACTCCTTTTGAGGAGCGTTGCACCGCAGTGAATCGCTGTTTGTAGTTGATTGAAAAATTTGTTTTTGTTATCGAATCTGTTTTATGCAAAGTGGAGCGTGGACGAAAAATATTGTTTTTATTTTCAAAGTTATTTTTTTATAAAAACAAGCGATTGTTTTTACTTGTTACTGCCCTGCGGTTTCACCTACGCTTTGGAGGAATCCAATGTTTTATTGTTTTTTTAAGTATTCAATATATCCTTCTAGGTTGTGACCTATCTGCGAGCAAAATTTCTTTTGCACAAAGAGCAGCTCGTCTGTGGAAGTTATGCCTTGTGTGTTGCAAGCGTCCATGGGCTACGGTAACTGTATAATAAATATAATATGTTTAGTTATGTTAATATAATATAATTTAATGTTATGGATAATAAGTTTTGCAATACCCTAACAGGGTCCATGTATACCTAAATAATATAATATGTTATTTTGTGTACCTACATTGTGCAATAAAGAAATAAAGAAAATAAAGAACTGCTTATCACCAGGCGGGCTGTACCTATGCTTGTTTTGCGACTATGCGACCTGTATAAAAAAGATCTACTTCGTGATAGTATGATAGCTCTTCTATTGGATTCAAAGCAGATTCTATGAAATACCCATTGTTTTCTTCTTATAAATACCATTTATAGGTACTATATTCGATACTAGATTGCATAAGATTAGCTGCGATTTTTTAAGCAACTAGCTGACCTCCGCATTTTCACCTGCGTAGGGTTTTTTTTGCACGGAACCCTAAATCTTTTTCTAAAAGTAGCCTGAAATACTTTAGCTATCTACTAGTAAAATCCCGACAAACTGGTTCTCCCGTTTCAGTGATAAGTCCAAACAAACAGACACACAAAAAAACACAAACAAAAATAAAAAAAATGTATTTAGTTTAAGTACCGTATATACTTTCATATGCATAGTAAAAAGCTGTTATTTTGAAATTACAAACAGACACTTCAATTTTATTTATTTGTATAGACATTGCACCTACGGATCACAAGAATAAACTAATTTACATAAAATAGTATTCTTAACATTCAAGGATTATATAAAATGACACTGAGAGGAAAAAAAACTCTTGGAATATTTTTAAACAAATAATTTGCTTAATTCTTCTGAAACTACAGGAAAATATAATAAGTTTTTCTAAGTATTTAGCCCATTACAATCGGTGACTTTTATTGTTAAGCTTGACCCTAGGTACCAGACATGTTATCACTAAATTACTAATATTACACAGAAAGACTAAAATCGTATGATTTTGGTTGTTTTCATTTCTCTGAATTGTGTGCAGACTTTTGGATGTCGAATGTCAACGACTATAATAAAAATTAATATTATATATAAGGTCCTAATAAATTAGTGAATTTCCTCTTGAGGGATGAATCTATAGGTCATTAGTAATCAAAAAATAATATTAGAAAAATAATCCGTGTGTTTTTTTTTTGATAAATGGTTAAATTAATACTTTGTACTGATATTAAGTTCAATTTCGGAATTTTGTTTTTTTCCCTCGGATTATTTTTCTAATATTATTTTTTGATTACTAATGACCTATACACGTAGTGTTTATATACTCTGAGCCTATACTTTCATCCCTCAAGAGGAAAGTCACTAATTTATTAGGAACCATTTTAACCTTCTTCAAAAAAGCAGGAGGTTCTCAATTCAATTGTATGTTTTTTTTATGTTTGTTACCTCATGATTCCGTCATTTATTAACCGATTTGGAAAATTCTTTTTTGTTTGAAAGGGTATACTTCCCTTTTTGTCCATTGTCATCAGGTCAGGATGTGATTGCTTTTTAGTGTACTTTGAAGTTGGTTTTAGTTTTTTTGTAAACCAGCTTTTACAGCAGTTACAAAAAATACAATGGTGCAATTTCTTTGTTGGTTCCGTTATTACATTTAAACTAATTTAGTATCACTATATTTCTTTCTAACAAAGAACATAAGAAAAATATATAAAAAAAATAATCTGTCAAATTGGTCGAATTGCTTGCTATAAAAAAAAGTCGCCATCAAAATTGGTTACGTCTATTTACCCGCAAATGAAAACGGCAAAAAGTAATTTGACAGCTTTAAATAATATTCTATCTTTTTTATACAGGCTGTTGTTTTGCATTCGTGCCATATTTACAGAACCAATAGTAAATGATTTATTTAGTTTTTATAAAATAGGTAATTAATTCTGGGCTTAATAAGTAAACAATTATTGATGATTTGTAATTAACGGGTAAGGGTCCAATTAACGTCCAATTAAATCCAATTAAAGTCCATTAACATTGGGGTGTAAGGGTCCAAATAACTTCCTTTGGATCCTTGCCAACCTCACCTGCTCGTGGTGCACCCTGCTGACAAACAAACGAGGCTCTGGCTTTACTGAAACCCGTTTCGGGTTGTGGTGGACCGGCGGTGGCCCCATTTAATTCTCACACCGCCTGGCTTGGTGGTAGGACATACCCATGTCCGACTGGCTAGCGACCACCCTCGTGAGTGAGTCTGTCGTGAAGCAGTTCGCTGTGTTTCGGCAAGGGTTCACGAGAGCCTGCCCCCCTTACGTCCGAAGTGTGCGGTATGTATGATGGTGCGGTCCAGCGATGCGATTTGGGTGACCTCTGATGTGTGTGGCGTGTTGGGTTGACATGGGGGCCAGGGAGACCCGGTGAAACGGCTGTCCGCTGGCCGCCCGCCGGTTAGTAGGGGACCCGAACCTGGGCATAACCTATAACCTCCGGCCTAGGAGGCTGTCCCGCCAACCGTGCGCATAATCCCGACGAGTGTCTGTCCTGCCGGGGGAGGAGACCGGAGTGGAACCAGACAGGCACTCTCGGGGGGGACCGGGGGCCCTTCCGTCCCCCATGTCAATCCCACAACTTGTCGCTGCATTAGGGTCGACCCCTAACCATTGCGTTTTGCCTCCGCTATCATATCAACCGCATACTTCCAATTAACTCGTCTTTTTAACGCAATCTTTTAAATGGTTAAAAAAAACAAAAGAAAAAGGTTATTTTCAGCGGCAACCCCTTCCACATTTAGAGTGGACTTTTGCAATATCAGGGGGCTCCACAGTAATATCAACGCCGTCCATCACCATCTTGAGACGGCGAAGCCGGCCTTGCTCTTTCTGACGGAGACACAGATAACCTGCCCGAGCGATACATCGTATCTCCACTATCCCGGCTACAACCTCGAACATTTGTTCATCCCAAAGGCCGGGGTGTGCATGTTCGCCCAGGAGGGCATCTGTTGTCGACGTCTTTATAACCTAGAAGACAGGGACCTGTCTACTCTCTGGGTCCGCGTAGACTACGGTGGGTCCACCCGAATATACGCGTGCCTCTACAGGTCTCATCGCGGCGACACTGAGACAACTCGCTTCTTTGAACGCGTTCAAGAAGCGACCGACACTGTGCTGGAACGGTATCCCACAGCCGAGGTGATTGTCCTTGGAGATTTTAACGCTCACCATAGCGAGTGGTTGGGGTCTTCGCGGACCGACCACACAGGGAAAACCGTCTATGACTTTGCTCTGGCCTATGGTTTCTCGCAACTGGTGCAGGAAGTAACCCGCATCCCAGATATCGAGAACCACGAGCCCTCTTTGTTGGACCTTCTGCTGACCACGCATCCAGATAATTACCAGGTCTCCGTCGGTGCCCCTCTGGGGTCGTCCGATCATTGCCTGGTTCAATCTGTTTTGCCACTTGCGCAACCAGGAAGATCTCGACCCCGCGAGACGCGCAAAGTTTGGCATTACCGGTCAGCAGATTGGGATGGACTGCGGGAGTTTTATGCGTCCTACCCATGGAGGCAGCTTTGTTTCTCAACGGATAATCCGGACAGCTGCGCAGACTCGGTCGCCGATGTCGTATTGCAAGGCATGGAATGTTTTATTCCATGTTCTGTAGTGCCCATCGGTGGAACGAGTCAACCCTGGTTCGACCGGCCTAGTGCTAAGGTTACTAACCTTAAGAATGAGGCCTATCGGGCCTGGTCAAAAGCGCATGCTCGGAACGACCCAGATGTATCCAAAATGAGAAAAGAATACAATTCTGCCTCTTGGTCCAGCAAGAAGCAAATTGCCAGAGCGAAGTTCCAGCACATCGGCAGAATCGGTGATCGGCTTGCTGGTTTCCCTTCTGGGAGCCGAGCATTTTGGTCGCTTGCCAAAGCTGTCGAAGGTAACTTCTGTCGGTCGTCACTTCCACCATTGCACGCACCGGATGACTATCTGGCCCACACTGCAAAGGAGAAAGCCGATCTTCTGGCAGCTCTCTTTGCATCGAACTCGATAATTGACGACGGGGGAGCCTCACCGCCTACTATCCCGCGGTGTGACAGCTTGATGCCGGAAGTACGCTTCTCGCAAAACGCGGTCAGGCGAGCTCTGCTCTCCCTTGACGTCCGAAAGTCGAGTGGGCCAGACGGAATCCCCGCCATTGTGCTTGAAGAATATTAGGGAATATGCTGGAATAGTCTGGATTAAGGGAAGAACAATGAGAACACAACTTAACAGTTTAACGTATATTCGCAGACTGACTACCTACATCACATTATAAAACATGTACCTAAAACTACCCACTTTATACATATATCACACCTCCACCACTATACAATACTACACAATAATACAATACATACATGAAACAACTTATTCTACCTTATAACTATATAATATAAAATTGATTAAACCTAACATATAAAAATACATTATTCTACCCTAAACCTTTCTACAGGTCTCCTTACTCGCTTTGGTCTGTGATTCACCGGTGATCCGGGTTGCAATGACGGCTGTGGTGATGGTTGCTCAGGAGGGGCAATACACTCACTAGCCTCATTTAAACTCTCGGGTGACGTGTGCCCCTGATCTACCCCTTCACTAATGAGTGGTGTGACGACATTCTCACTACCACTCAGCGTTTCCCTATCGCCCTCTGGGCAGGTAACATCAGATAGCCGAGATCTCCGGCGCATTTGATCAACATGTTTTTTCAGTAATTGACCGTCATCCCTTACCACCGAATACCTACGTACACTATCTAGACCATCCACAGTGCCTTTCACCCACTTATCTCGAGTACCGTACTCACGCGCCCATACCGTGTCGCCCTCTCTGAAGGTACGCGGGACCCCACCTGCGTTATACACTTGCCGCTGCTGGGCCTCACGCACCCTGTCCTCGACAACACGCTCAGTACGCAATAAATCTAACCTCGAACGTAAATTTCGCCTTTGCAATAGCATGGCGGGTGTTTCGCCGGTAGTACTATGCACTGTATTTCTGTAAGCAAGCAAAAATGTTTGCAAAGCTGCATCGATATCTACGCGATCCCTATGTGCTTTCTTAATTGCTCGCTTACATAATTTTACCGCATTCTCCGCCGCCCCGTTAGAAGAAGGGTGATAAGCCGGTGAAAACAATTGCTTTATACCGTTATTGGTTAAAAAGTTTTTGAACTCTAAACTGGTGAATGGTGGGCCTTGATCAGATACTAACTCTTCCGGTAAACCAAATCGTGCAAAGGTGGATCTAAGTATCTTTATAACCGCAGGTGCATTAGTGCGCGTCATATCAAAAATTTCTAACCATTTTGAAGTGGAATCAATAAGGACTAAAAATGTTAAACCTTTGTAAGGACCCAAGAAATCAATATGTAGACGGGTCCAGGGGCGAGCGTGATACCGCCACGGCTGTATAGGAGCCCGCGGGGCCGCGTCCGCCTCAACCGCACAAGTCTCGCACTGCTTACACATCGCTTCCACTGCTGCGTCTATGTTAGGCCACCACACGTAGCTCCGCGCTAGCCCTTTTGTTTTGACTATTCCCATGTGGCTGCAATGTAACTGTTTTAAAATTGTGTGTTGCAATGATGCCGGAATAACCATGCGATAGCCCCACATTACACACCCACATTCCGTGTAAAGTTCATGGCGCCTCACGAAGTATGGTTGAATGTGGTCATCTGGGCAACTTGTAGGCCACCCTGATTGAATATATGCTAAAACCCTACTGAGAACCATATCCTGCGCCGAATTTTTTTTTACCTGTGCACTTGTTATCGGTAAAAAACTTTCAACGAAATTAACATAAGTGTTTTCACGGCATTTACTTGCATTTTTTTCCTTTTGTGGTAAACGTGACAACGCATCCGCACAGTTCTTACTAGACGCAACATATTCTATATCGTAGGTATACCCGGATAACAAAACTGCCCAACGCTGTAACCTCGAAGCGGCCATCACCGGTATGCCTACTTTATCACCTAGTATATATGTCAACGGCTTATGATCCGTCCTAAGTGCAAACCTGCGACCGTACAAATATTGATGGAAATTACGAACTCCATACACAATGGCGAGCGCCTCCCTATCTATCTGCGAGTAAGCGCGCTCGGCCGCGGTGAGCGATCGCGACGCATACGCCACCGGCCGCTCGCCGCCCGGCGTCGTGTGCGATATCACCGCGCCGATGCCTACGCTGCTCGCATCTGTCGTTAGAATTAACGGCAACTCTGGTGAATAGTGTATCAATATTTCACTACTCGCTAATAGATGTTTCACTTTACCGAAAGCATCCTCACAAGCTTTGCTCCATTCGTATCTAACACCAGCCTTTAATAGGCTATACAAGGGCGCTAAAATTGTACTAGTATTTTTTACAAACTTCCCGTAATACATAACCATGCCAATGAATGCCCTCAGCTCAGAAACATTCGTGGGTGCCGGTGTCTCGACAATCGCTGTCACCTTGTCTGGACAAGTGTGTACTCCCTCCTTACTAATCGTATGACCTAGATAATTAACCGATTCCGCGAAAAACACACACTTCTCTTTTTTTACCCGCAGCCCGTACTCTTTTAAGCGATCAAAAACACTACACAAATTACGCATATGCTCGTCTGTCGTGGACCCCGTTATAATTATATCATCTAGGAAAACTCCCACCTGAGGCAAGTCTACCAATAATTGTTCTAATCGCCTCTGAAATATACCTGGACTCGAAGAGAGACCATACACTAGGCGATTGTACATGAATAGACCCTTGTGTGTATTGATTACTGTATATTTCCTAGTGTCGTCGAGTTCTAGCTGTGCGTACGCCTGAGATAAGTCAATTTTACTGAAACGTACACCCCCTTTTAAACGCAGTAATAGCTCCTCAACTCTGGGCAAAGGATAACGGTCCATTTCTATGACTTTATTTAACCTGTTGTGATGGTTTAGCTCCGATCGGACCTCGCGTCAAGCTATTCCGCCGTGTCGGTTTAGGTCCGATCGGACCAGATCAAATTACAAAGCGACTACGACTCGAATTTCATGGTTATGTTACACATTATCGTTTTAAAGTGCTCAACATTTGGTATGTGAATAGAGAGCATTAAATTCCACATCCGTTTATAATACGCATCATGTTACTACCAGTACAAAAAAAATGAAATATGATCCATTGTTTGTGGTCAATGACCTGAATGAGTTTTCTTTCTCCAAGGCTCTCCGAAAATGAATGTATAATTGTAATTAACTAACGTATTTCCTGTAAAAGGTGAGTGATTTGTACAGAATATTAGTTTATCTAACCGTTTTAGTAATAATATTTACAATTCCTGATGTATGCAATTAGAATTCCTTGAATCTAAACACATACTTGTGACTCAAAGTACTCCCGTGTTTATAATCAAGAAAATCTTATTTCACACATCAGGAATTATATAAATCATTATTAAAACGTTTAGATAAACCAATATTCAATACAAATCGCTCACCTTTTACAGGCAATCCATTAAATATCACTATTCACACTCCATTTTGTTTTAAGTCTCGGCACAAGAGTCAATTTCACGTAATGCAGCGCCTATTATTTCCAAATAGTTTTTTCAAACATATGCGTATAATATTATGAGATAAGAATTAGGGACTCTTATAACCTAATACAATCAATAATGGTTCGAAACTCATTTACGATGTGTGTATAACATGACCTGAAAGTGGGAGGTCTATTTTTAGCGATCGCTACACGAATCTACCTATATTTTTTTATTTTACAATAGTGTAGTGCACAAAATTTGTATCATTCGCCGAGTTTAGACGATTATCGATCAAATAGTTGGTAACAGCAACCCTAAATCATAGAATAAGAGCATCTATGGACACACAAAAAAAAAAGTTGTTTTGTTTATTATTGTGTTCTCGATATTTATTTTGAGCATCGAATTTCTCTTTTTTGCTTACTTGAGACTAGTAAAACAAATGTATTTATTAGATTAAACGTTTATTCGTGTTGATATAAAGGTGTGTAATATGTGGACAGAGTTATTCGTCTTGAAGTGCAAACTCGAAATGTTTATGAAGTGTCGTTTTTGCATAGTTGGCATTTTTTCCAGGTTTCTTATTGGAATCTTGTAATACTTCATTCCAATTCCAATAAGATTCCAATAAGAAAATTTATTCAGGATGACGCTGTAAGTTACTGTTTCTTGATTAATACTGTAAATACCCAATGTTTATGTTTTATTGACCTTGGGTGCCGTCCGCCATTTTGCAAATTTGCAAATTCCGCGAAATCTCGCAGGTCAAGGGCAGCTGTCAAATTGACAAATTCGCGAGTCTATAGGTTAAGGTTAATTTGTAATCGGCACAAATTCTGATGTTACCATCCTTTTTGACGACGGGCACGATGGGTGTCGCCCAGTCGGAACGCTCGACGGGAGAGAGAATGCCGTCGCGCACCAGCTGCTGTAGCGCGTGCTCCACCGGCTCGCGCAGCGCGTACGCGAGCGGCCGCGCGCGCATGAACACCGGCCGCGCCCCCTCACGCACGTGAATGCTCACCGCACCACCAGTGAATCTGCCCAGACCCGCCGCGAACACATCACAGTATCTGGAACTGAAATTGACCTCATTGAATACCTCACCTTTAGACAATAGCACACTGTGACAATCGTAATTTAAGACAGGCAACTGTATTTTTAATTCGGCCATCCATTGCCGCCCTAAAAGAACAGTTTTTCCATTATCTATAACAAACAATTCCAATTTCATACATTTATCTTTGTATCGTACCACGGGTCGTATCACTCCGAGTGGTTTTACTGCCTCGCCTGTATAGTATCGAAGTGTTAATCGACATGGTTCTAATTTCAAATTACTAAATAGCCTAGAATAACACTCCCCGCTTATACATGACACTGCACTACCGGTATCGCACTCCATTTTAATATTGTTACCATTCACGTTCAAAGTCACGTACACGGGCTCGCATTGCGTTGCAGATAATCGACAAACATCAATAAATATTACCTCATCGCTTCCTGCGCTGTCGCTTCCGCAATCTTCCACTGCCTTACCGAGGTCGACGTGGTAGTGCCCCGCTAGGTTCGGGCACATGCGACGCAGATGTCCCTGCCGGTTGCACACGCGGCATACATAGCGTGCAAACTTGCACGAAACTGTCTCGTGCTGTCCGCCGCACCCTCGACACAGCTGCTGTGGCTGCGCACGGCCAGCAGGCCCCGGCGCGGGCGCGAGCGCGCGTGCTGACGCGTACGCCGGCCGACCGCCGGCCGCCGCCGTGCGCCTACCGCGCGCGCCGTGCGCCTCGCCGCCGCCGTACGCCTCGCCGCCGCCGCCCCCGTGCGCGCCGCGCGGGCCGCTCCGCTCCGCTGCCGCTGACGTGTCGCGTCGCCGCCCCGCCCATACCGCCTGACAAACGGCTTCGTTCGAAATCGCTTTACCCGATGACCTTCCATGTCCTTCGACCACAGCTGCATCCTTTTCCGCTGCCTCCATACTAACTGCCAACTTATAGGCCTTGCCAAAGTCTAAACTACTTTCGGCAAATAACCGCTGTCGTATGGTTTCACTAATTAAACCACAGACTAATTGGTCCCTCAAACTTTCTTCCAGCCATGTCCCAAATTCACATGTCTTGGACATTTTCTTCAATACTGCTGCATACTCTGATATACTTTCTCCTTCTTTTTGTTTTCTGTGTCTAAATTTATAACGTTCGGCTAACTCACTCGGTTTTGGTTGTAGATGTTTTTCCATAATGTCCGTTATTTGTGAAAACGTTTTACTTTTTGGTTTAACCGGCGTGCACAAATTAACAAGCAGCTCATAACTTTCCGCTCCCATAACGGTTATTAATGTAGGCACTTGTAACTCACTTGGAATCTTATTAACCAAAAAGTATTGTTCTAAACGTTCCACGTATAGTTTCCAATCGTCATTATGGACTTTAAACTCTGCGATTTTACCGATCGACATTTTTGATGTTTTAAGTTTTCACTTTCACAACACTTTACAGTTAATCACGCGTAGGAATCACTCTAATTCGTCGCCACTGAAGAATATTAGGGAATATGCTGGAATAGTCTGGATTAAGGGAAGAACAATGAGAACACAACTTAACAGTTTAACGTATATTCGCAGACTGACTACCTACATCACATTATAAAACATGTACCTAAAACTACCCACTTTATACATATATCACAGTGCTAAGGACGTGTGCTCCAGAGTTGTCTCCAGTGTTGACGCGCCTATTCAGGCTTTCCTATACCGCCGGACGTGTTCCCTCTTCGTGGAAGACCGCCCTAGTACATCCGATTCCCAAAAAGGGTGATCGAACTGACCCGTCAAACTACAGGCCTATAGCTATAACCTCCCTTCTCTCTAAGGTGATGGAGCGGGTCATCAACACTCAGCTGCTCAGGTACATAGAGGAGCACCAGCTGATAAGCGACCGCCAATACGGCTTCCGTCATGGTCGTTCAGCTGGTGACCTTCTCGTTTACCTGACGCACCGATGGGCTGAAGCCATAGAGAGCAAAGGCGAGGCATTGGCAGTTAGCCTTGATGTTGCTAAGGCCTTCGACCGGGTCTGGCACAGGGCACTTCTATCGAAGCTACCGTCATATGGAATTCCCGAGGGTTTGTGCACCTGGGTGACTAGCTTTCTTGCTGATCGGAGTATCAAGGTCGCTGTTGACGGATGTTGCTCCGACATCAAGAATATTAATGCTGGCGTACCACAAGGCTGCGTGCTATCGCCCACACTGTTCATCCTGCATATCAATGATATGCTGAAAATCCCCAGCATTCACTGCTATGCGGATGACAGCACTGGTGATGCTCAATATACTGGCCGTGCTAACAACCCTCGGTCCATGGTGGAGGAAAGCCGAATACAACTTGTGTCTGAAGTCGAGACCTCCTTGGAGCAGGTCTCGGAATGGGGGAGACTTAATTTAGTCCGATTCAACCCTTCGAAGACACAGGTCTGCGCGTTCTCCGCGAAAAAAACCCCGTTCGTAGCTGCACCAAAGTTCGAAGACACTCCCCTAATCATCTCAAAGAGTATCGGGATCCTCGGTGTTGACATTGCGAGTGATGTCCAGTTTCGAGGTCATTTGGAAAGTAAAGCCAAATTGGCTTCAAAAAAGTTGGGTGTGCTAAATAAAGCTAAGTGGTACTTCACGAATCTCCAGCGGCTACAGCTTTATAAAGCGCAGGTTAGGCCGCATATGGAGTACTGCTCGCACCTCTGGGCAGGCGCACCCGCTTATCAGCTTGATCCACTTGCCTCGGTACAAAGGCGGGCCATTCGTATTGTTGACGATCCCATACTCACAGGCGGCTTAGAACCTCTCAGCCTTCGGAGAGATATAGGCTCGCTTTGTGTGTTCTACCGTCTGTATAATGGAGAGTGTTCTAAAGAACTCTTTGACCTGGTGCCATCGTCACCTTTCTACCATCGCACTGCTCGCCGGCGATGTGGAGTTCATCCTCACGTCCTCGAGCCGCCTCGATCGTCCACACAACGTTTCAGTCGGACGTTCCTACTGCGGACCATTAGGATGTGGAATGAACTCCCCATTACGGTTTTCCCTCAGCGCTACGATATGGGGTTCTTCAAAAGAGGCGTAAAAAGAGCTCTTCAAGGTCGGCAACACATTGGCAATCCCCCTGGTATTGCAAATGTCTATAGGCGACGGTGACCACTTTCCATCAGGAGGCCCGTCTGCCTGTTTGTCAACCTCTTGACATAAAAAAAAAAAAAAAAAAAAAACGTCAAATCAGAATAATACTTCATTACTGCACAGAATAGGTCTGCGATCCGGGGCGAGGGGAGAAACCGGGCCGCTGCGCAGCGGTCACCAACCTAGATCTTATAAATCTTTATAAAACATCGTCAAAGACGGGGGGATTTTTATTTTTACAAAACTTTAAAAATAATATTTAATTTTACGACCATGATTTTATATTTGTTTAGTGTTCTATATAAGGTAAATATCAACCTCCTTAAATATGGCACAAATGCAGAATAACACCCGGTATAATGTTTGTAAGAAACAGATGTGATTAAAATTAGTTTAGTGCGAGTTACAACAGAATCGGCACCATTGTCAATCTTTTCTCCAATATTTTAAAGTTAAATATTATACCTGAACATTTTTCCTGACAATATTTGCTAACTAATTATCACAAAATGATTATCATGAAATACAGCTTTTAATTATCTATTTTCAATAGCGCAGAATGATACATTTCGAGTGAAAATGCTGATTAAAAATAGCTGGCGTGCGTGCCATGGTGTAGGAAACTATTGGGCACGCCATGCAAGCCTGTCACTCAGCCCATGAAACCATAGACTTTGCATGGTTGCGGCAACCACTAAGCGTATTTTCACTTCCTTATTGTAATTCTGAAAAAGCCCACTGGGTTGATATGCAATTAAATATACCCAAAAAAGGTTGTAGTAGTTTGCGGTCGAAAAGGTGGAATTGGAATTAAGCCTATGTATTTTTTTTTGATTTAGTGTTTAAAAAGATTAAATATAGCGTGCATGTAAAAGAGTTTTTTTTTTTAAGATTTTGTTTTTATTAGATCCATTTTATAACAAACATTTCAGAATTTCTTTCCGAAATGAAAAGGAATTTAAAAGAGTATGTAAAGAGTAAGAGTAGTTTAAGAGAATTTATTTCACTCTTATATTCTCATAGTTGATCTCATCATCCTCCATCCGTCTGACACAATTCATCAGAAATTATAATGTTTAAAAAAATCTGTATTATTTTTGTTTAAATTTAATTATACTGACAAATAGAAAAAGTTTCATCTAGTACTTATGTTTTATAAAATGCAGAAACAGAAAAAAAAATGTCCGTCATTTATATTATCAAAAAATATTAGACGAGTATGTTTTCTTTTGGCAATTAAATAAATAATTGGACTGTTTTACAAAAAACTTAAAACCGACTTCAAACTACACTTAAAAGTAATCAAATCCAGATCTGATTATGAATGGGACCAAACGGACAAAAAAAGAATTTTCCAAATCGGTTAATAAATGACGGAGTTATGAGGTAACAAACATAAAAATAAAAAAAAAAAAAAAAAAAAAAAAAATACAGCTGAATTGAGAACCTCCTCCTTTTTTTTTTAAGTCGGTTAAAAAATACGAAGATAACTCTGAAAGTAGAACTCTAGAACTCTCTCTGTGGGATCGGCGCCTAAATGAAGTCACGAGTCGACTAAGGTTAAGCAAAAAAGACGTGTCAAATATTTTATTAGAATGTATTTATTTATTTTAAGGGCAACCCAAAGCATACACTAACACAATAAAAAATATAATGTAGATTCACACCTTATCTTTCTAAGTGCTGCCTCAAGTACAGGCTACCACAGCATGCATTAAACACTTAAAATCAAAATCAAAGAAATTCAATTAAAAACAAAATTAACAAATTCAAATAAAATTAAGGTCAACAAATTGAGTAATAGTGAATAAAATAAAAACATTAAGTCAATTTAAAGGAAAAAGAAAAAAAAATATTAGAAAGGAATATAAATTAAATCAAAAGTTTGTACAAGATTGATATTATAAGATAATGTATCTTTTTTGAGCAAGTTGTCCGAAAAAATACCAACAATTTCGTGATGTTTAACCAATTCATTATACTGTCTCCGCAATCTGTTAAGAGGTGAGTGTAAACCTAAATTACTCTTGGATCCTCTCAGAACAAAAGGAACATAATTTAGAATTATAGAATAATATTAGAATATTTTCTCCCAGGAATCATCCCTATTGTAAATAGTAAAGAAATACATCGCCAGAGGGCTAGTAGTGCGATACAAAGACATTTTCAGAGATCCCTGTCTTTAGCATAACGAGCTGACTGTTTCTTTAGTTTTTCTGAAAGCATTTGAATAATTCATACTTAATCCCAGCTATCCTACCTATAATATTATAAATGCGAATGTGAGTTTGTTTATTTGTTAAGCCATGCCAGGAACATCATTACGGAAACCAGTTTTTAGGGTTCCGTAGCCAAATGGCAAAAAACGGAACCCTTATAGATTCGTCATGTCTGTCTGTCTGTCTGTCTGTCTGTCTGTCTGTCTGTCTGTCTGTCTGTCTGTCTGTCCGTGTATGTCACAGCCATTTATTTCCGAAACTATAAGAACTATAATGTTGAAACTTGGTAAGTAGATGTATTCTGTGAACCGCATTAAGATTTTTACACAAAAATAGAAAAAAAACAATAAATTTTGGGGGTTCCCCATACTTAGAACTGAAACTCAATTTTTTTTTTTTCATCAAACCCATAAGTGTGGGGTGTCTATGGATAGGTCTTCAAAAATGATATTGAGGTTTTTAATATCATTTTTTTCTAAACTGAATAGTTTGCGCGAGAGACACTTCCAAAGTGGTAAAATGTGTGTCCCCCCCCCTGTAACTTCTAAAATAAGAGAATGATAAATCTATAAAAAATATATGATGTACATTACGGTGCAAACTTCCACTGAAAATTGGTTTGAACGAGATCTAGTAAGTAGTTTTTTTTTAATAGGTCATAAATTGAAATTAATATCAAATACTCAGGTCTATACTACCATTTACTTATATACCTACAGGTTTGTACGGAACCCTCGGTGCGCGAGTCTGACTCGCACTTGGCCGGTTTTTTTTTTTATTCAGAATTCAAGGCGATTACACGTAAAATTATAAACTAATAAACATATTTCCACCACAAAAAGGCACTTAATAACCCAACGGGGGGAATCTCAGCGTGACGTATGCACATATTAATTAAAAGAGAACAATTTCAACTATTAAACGGTACGTTAAGCAATAACACCCGAGACTGGGTGGAAATGTGAAAGAGATTAATATGAGTCCGTTGCGAATAGGAATTCCTTTGCAACGCGTTTTAGGGTAGCGTTGTAGTATGAGAGGTGGCTCTAGCAAGCGATATTTCATGTTTGGAGTTATACTGGGCGCGATGCGATTCTAATAATATTGATGTAAATATTTGTTCGCTCGAAGAACCGATAACCGATGAGGAAGGAAGGTTCTCGAGTGTCGACCACGTACTGGAAAGCGCCGTGTGGGACGACCTCCCACCAGCTGAAACGATGTTGGACAGTTGATGGTGGGCAGGTGGTCATAGTCACTGGGCTCCGTTGGATGTAAGCAGCCCAAAACCGTTCCAAGTGGAAGTTAATGGTAGGGGCCTAAATTCAGCAGTGGACATATCCTTTGACTGATATGATGATGGATGATGAAATATTTGTTACTCAATCTAACGTAATGGCAGAACGGAGTTGGAAATTTAACATTTAAGACAACTAATTCATAACTGTTATCCAGGTAAATCATTTGATCCTTCAAGCTAAGCAGAAGCTCAGCCTTAATAATAACAATTATCAGCTTCTATATTATATCTAGCATTAGACGATAACCCTTTAGCGATCCGACGGGCACGATGCGTGTGACAGTTGAGAGTTTGCCAAAAACGTTAGCAAGAGCAACTCGACGGCACATTAGCACACAGCGGGTTGGATTCCATCGGACCAAATATTCCAGTTTGGACGCGGCGGTGGGGGGGTTAACTCCGCTCCTTATAGCTGCTATTACAACGAGCCAAAACTGCGCAAGGCCACATGAAGAGTACATCAAGTGGCAACCATTTGGTTGCTCCATCAATTTAGCTGTCTGAAGAATTGCTTAGCGCTTTTTCTTCTGCTTAGGTATTCTTGGTGACTTAATTTTACTTCTTCATCATCAGCCTATAATAATGTCGCACTGCTGAGCTCAGGCCTCCTTTCACAAATTAGGGTGAAAAGGAATGGGCGATACTCCACCATGCGTGCCCACTGCAGATCGGTGGAGGCAGGCTAATGGTCAACCTACTGTTGGAGTTTTCAAGCCGCCTAGTAGGCCTCCATCTAACTTAAAGACTATAACAATAAAGTGATAACCAGGACCGTGCCTTCCGAAGCACGTTGACACTCTATTTGAAATACCACTATAGGCGGTCACCCATCCAGGTACCGACCATGACGGTGGTAGCTTAACTTTTCCGATCCATTAAGAACGGCTAATCATGCTACACCACGAGCGCTTCTTACTTTTATTTATTTTACTTTAAATCTAAGTATTATTATCATCCCAAAATGGAGTGCTTGGAAATGCTTCGAATAGGTCTTTAAAAATTGTTCGATATTAAAAAAAATACATTTACAAGTACATATTTTCACGAAAATAAAATGCTAGAAAATCTGAAGGACTGATCACGAGCTAAGGTTAATTAAAAACTCATTTTCGAATGAAAAACACTAAGGAACATGATAAATTATATGGACCTTCATGTACTTGGTCAGTTATCCTCTCTCCGTCAGCTGTATATCAATTACCTGTCTGTACGGTGCCCTTTTTAGAATTTGATAATTTGGTCTATCTAATGTTCGTTATCGTTGCTTTAATACTGGTCGTGTAATCATGGTAGCTCGGTGAAATAGTCGTCTAAAACTTTCCCGGGAATAATTTCTGAGTTGTAATGTTATGAGCGCAGATTATGTTTGTTTGTACGAGCGGTGCAGTGTTTAACTCTGAAACGAGTTTTGGGTTTACTGATAGTTTTCATAATGATCTAGATTAGATGAGTTTGGTAATTTTCTTTCTATCTTTTATTAACATAATTTTACTGCAGGATCTTTTCAGGATCAATTTGCCTTTCTCTTCTTCTATTGAAATGAACTCAAATTGATCGAGCCTTTTCTTTTAGCAATCTATAGATTCTCTGAAGTCCAGAATGCGATTGAGAAGGTGGATATGGGAAATTTGTTAGAATCTAGTTCGTAATGTTATAAAAGCATACAACCAAATCTTTGCACACTCCATAGTCCTCAAAAACACGCAGTCCCAAACAAATTGATCACTAATTGACACACGCACATACAATCTAATACAAACAAACCGTTTCAAACTGTAAAAACATTTGTGCGCCCGATTGTATAAAAGAGTAAATTGATGGATAGCTCACACAGGAAATCCAGCAGACGAAACACTGAGCAAAAAAACGAATGCACCTGATTAACATTTGTGAAGCAAACGATCGCAAGTGAAACGACCTCGTCGAGACAAACGATTATTATTATTGTGTAAGGGTAGCTGACCTGGCCAGGGTTGCCGAGGTGTCAGGTTTGATTCCCGGCATTGGAAAAGATGCACCAACATCCGGTGGTGAATCAGGATTGAGTTTGATGAAGTGTTTGTTTGAAAGGCTTCTCTTTCGGATGCGATAAAAGTGTCTGATTGGTTTGATGAAAAGCATTTTTGGATTATTTTGAGCTGAAAATATTCATTTATTTCACATTCATTTCTTTTTCATATTTAGATAATGTAGAAGTGCTGACATAAGGAATCTGAAAATATGAATATGAAAAGTTAAAATAAATTATTGGAACCTACATAGTGCTATAATTATAGTGGAACCCCGATTATTAGGTTTACATTATAATTATTGTCCAAAAAATCTAAATCTAAATAATTGTTTGCTTTCCTTATAATTTTTTTAGTATTTGATGAATAAGATGATAAGAATTAACTAACAATGAGACAATTCGTAGCATTATTAATAATACAAAAATAACTGATGTCGCATTAAACGCCTGACTCATACAATTTCATCAAACCAACATAATTGCCACACTCATAATTTGAAGATAAAACAATTACACCAAATCTCAAGGTTTCCCAACATGGCGGATACGAAATAATCTCTCATTCTGTGCGCGCGCGCATGTCGCTCCGAGATCAAAAGGAAGTGCATCGCGTTATATTTGGAACATAATGTAAACTGCGCCCGCGCTGCCAAGGTTGCTTCAAGTGGTCGTATTTTCGAGATACGCTCTTCGTTTTTGACAGTTGTCAAATTGGTGACATTATATTTGTTTTGCGAGTGCCAATGGACGCGCCAAGAAATAAAATTGGGTGAATTTAAACGCGTTGTTTACAGAAATGCTTCAAAATGTTTAACAAAGTTAAGTTAAATCTATGTTAGTTTTTAAGGTCCATCTGTGGGCCAAAGTAGCCTGATAATAAAGATATTATTATTATATCTATGGGCTATAAAATGAGATGTCAAATGGCGAGGATTTTTTGATGAGTTGTCGGAGGTTTTAAATTTAGAAAATAATGCACCAGCCATTAGCTAGCAGTAGTGTTTACAAGACATTCCATGGTTTTTTATACGACGAAGCCGGTAAACAAGCCCGCCTGATGGTAAGCGGTTACGGTAGCCAAGAGGCATCACACACGCGTTACCGACTCTTTCCCCATTCTCAGTCCCTAGTGAGCTTTGGCGACTCGACTCACGCGCAGTTATTTTCTTTGCAAAATGGTTCGGAATGCGGGACCGAAACTTTAAAGTTCAAGTTTAAGTATCACATGAAAGAGTAAGTATAAGTAAGGGGGTATCACATGAAAGAGCTTTATTTGTACATTACAAATCAGGTCATTATTTTCTTTTACGTTGCCTAGTTTTAGACTTATGATGAAATATGACAAAAATTCCATTCACCTTATCTCCGAAGTTCGCAAAGCTGAAATAATTACTGTTGATAGAAATTGATGTTAATATTACAGGAAAAATAAAACGATGTTCCTAATTAGCACAGATTTTTCGAAAACTATTTTTAATACCAAGAGATTGCCAATGTTTTGCCAAACATTACAAATCAACTGGCTCTCAAGTTTAATTGTAATATTTAAAAAATCACTCGATTTAACTCATTATGTTTCCGGACCTTAAAAAGAAAACACGGAACCCTTATAAGACACTCTTGTGTCCGTAATCCAAAAAAATTGAGTCTCAAGAGAATCTTAGCTTGCAATTTAAAATAATAATAATACTCGATTCAACTTTTTTATTTTTACTTTAATACCAAAACCTCAGAGTACAGAATAAAAGGCAGATGGAGCGCGCGAAACATAAAAGTGAGGCCATAAAAGCAAATAAAAAATCTAAATCAGACACCCTGATCGCTTTTGAATTCGTATTTGCTTTGTTTAAACAAAGTTTATTTTAAAAGGAGGGTCTTTTTCTGTAATCTGTGGCCAAAAACATGCTACCAATATAAAATCTTAACTTTCGATATGTAGCAAATAGGTACAAAAATATATGATTGGGATCACGACTATTCACGACATGCTATTAGCCGTCGAAACATCAAAGTCGTTGAAATCACCACAAATTAAGTTGTGAAATGACCTTTGTGCTATTCCTATTCTGTGAAATTATTATTGGTATAGGTCAAGTAGTGTTACCGAGAATTTGTAACGATAAATTGAGTTTTTACATTATAAACGTTTGCATGATGGGAGATGTTGCTTCAATAGAATTGTTCAGAACTATTTTGATAGATTGATTAGACGATATAAAAAGATTAATTTAAAAAAAGAAAAATGGTGGACGCGACCTATCGTTTACTACGAGTACAGGCTCTTTGTGGGAACACGACATGGGAAAAAGAAAATACAAAACGTACATAATAGCAATTACATTATTTAGTAAATATCCCGGGACATTCCTCACACACGGTCATCTGATCCCAAACTAAGCAGAACTTGTGCTATGGAAACCAGATAACTGATATACTACACATACTACTTTTTGTTTGTAAATACATACTTAATATACATAATTACATCCAGACTCAGGACATACAGACATGTTCATGCACACAAATGCATGTACTGTGAGGGAATCAAACCCAGAACCTGCGGCGTGATAGGTGGAATCTTAACCAACTGCGCCAAATGGTCCGTGTGTGTGTCCATAGTGTAGCAATGGCCAGCTTTATCGCTAAAAGCGATATCAATACTACATACTTAATATACATAAGAATGATGTATATTAAGTATGTATTTACAAACAAAATGTAGTATATGTATTATATCAGTTGTCTGGTTTCCATAGTACAAGCTCTGCTTAGTTTGGGATCAGATGACCGTGTGTGAGGAATGTCCCAGGATATTTATTTATTTATTATTTATTATCTACAAGCCGAGCTTTGGATGGAGACGACAGTTCTCTGCTTACAATTCAGTAACAGACCGTCATCTAGACGTAGTTTTATTTTAATCTAAAAGGATAATATAATTTATGAATAATGCAACAGCCAAGTTCAAAACCGGGAAATGAATAACTTAAAAACGGATGCGATGCAAAATGTCAAGAATTCGGAGAAGAATAAAAAGTGCGGTTGGGATGTCCATTGACTCGGTGCCATAAATTGTTATGTCAATCAAAAGAGCAGTAAAAATTCTTGGAGTGAAGTGAGTGACGGAGAAGATAATGTAATTTATTTGGTCATACATTAAACGCGTAGCAAAAAAATTTATACGACTTTTTAATGTTAAGCGATTGATATATTCAGTCATATTTTATGAGATAAACTTCCCGTGCTGCGGAAAGTATGTTAAGCTAAGCGTACGGTAAGCTATTGGTCCCGGCTATCACGTTATTGTGATAGTCGTTAAGCTAGTTGGAGGCCATCTAGACGGCTTGAAAACTCCAACAGTAGGTTGACCATTAGCTTTACTCCACCAATCGACAGTGGGCATGCGTGGTGGATTATTGGCCCGCATTACCTTTCACCTTCACTTGTGAAGAGGCCCGTGCTCATTAGTGGGACATTATGGGCTGATGATTAAAGAAAGTTTTAGGCGATGATAGATGTTTTAGGTGGTGGCGAAAGTAGTCGTGATTCTACAAAGAGTTTGAGCTTGCTGTGGAAGATAAGATCTTTAGGAATCCATAGCTCAGTTTCTACGTCCTTTCTGGTTACCAAGTAGAAGTCAAGTACGAAGTTGGCTAGCTGTGTGACTGCTTGCCGGTGGGGAGTGATGAGCTTGGAGAATCTGCTCAGAAGTGCTACTGCATGTTCCGTGATTTTGGAGGGTTGGAAATATTCCCATCCATCACGTCGGAGGTCACCACTATCGAGGTGCAAGGTGGATGACACCTCCATTTAAAAGGGAAGATCTTCCGCCAGGCTGGTCATCGTGCCTGGGGACCGCGGTCCAACTGTACATGTCGGACAGTTGTATATATATGCAGATTCTCGAGAAAACTTCGCCAGCGCGATGCAGGATAATGTGGCGCCACGCCAACTATCTTTCCGTGTGTGAACTATCTCGGTGTTACTGATAGATTTCGCTACAGTTTCCATGCCTTCCGGAAGTTATACCTGAGAGCCAATTCACTTTTTGGCCCTTACCATATTGAGTTTGTGGTCTATAGTGATAAGAAAAGATTACATATTGAGAAACTCTAAAACAAAACGCACTACAAGGGTCACCGCTCACTATAACAGCACGGCTACGCCTCGGCATTTACATTGCCATGCATCTTTAAATCGTAGGCGTTGAAGTACATTTTATAATGACTAGATAAAATAGTTGACGCCTCGCGGTAAACGCGATTGCCGCTACAAGCCAATAGTCCAGCTGACCACGCGCTTCCAGCGAGCGGTCCGCTCCCTTGCTACGAGACGCCAGCAAGTGGTATCTTGCCAAAGCCGCGCCACCAATTTCACGGGCGCAATGGCTAGGCTATTTATTTTATGTCTCGTTTTTATCACACATTAAACAAATTGTTATGAAATTGTAAGATAACTTATGTCTAATGTAATAAAAATATGCATTAAACAAATATGTGATCAAACGAAGACGCGGGAATAATTCCATGCCAAAAATGATATGGCAAATACGTATTTGAAACAGGAACTACAACCTAGAACAGGATCGTTGTATGCAGAATACATAATAAGCAACTCAACTGCATAGATATTGCAGCTTCAAGACCGAGTTTAAATACGTGTGGGCCGATAATAATCATATGAAAAGACAAAGTTGAAGATGACATAAGACCCAGAAGCTAACGCGACAGGGACTAGAACCCGGAACCTCTGCAGGCACGGTGCCAATCTACGTCAACCTACAAGGATGGTACATAGAAATGCTTTCTGTCACAACAATCTGATTAGCATAAAACATGCACTTCTACATACCATTACAAGTCTTCCGGATTTTTTCAACATTATACATTGCATGAGGAATTCAAGCCCGCATGGCATTGAATGTTCATTGCCAATGTTGCCTCTAATAATAAAATATTTATAAATGTACGTTTGTGTGGAATAAGATATCCGTGTCGTTTTTTTTTCGTCGTGACTGCCGGCTTTGGGGAACATAAATAAGAGAGATTTTGATGAATTTGTTTCTTGTAGTATTGTGAATGAAAATAAAAATGTCGGAATCAAATTTTTATGACGGTTATTATTTCCAATTTTGTTCATAATATCAGCCCATGGATGTCCACTGCTGAACATAGGCCTCCCTCGTTGATTTCCCCTTCGAACGTTTCTAGGCCGCTTGCATCCAGGGGCGCCCAGCGACTCTGACCAGGTCGTCGGTCCACCAGTTTTGTTCATGTCATTAAAATGATCAACAAAGTTTTCCTTTTTTTTTACTAGCTGTTCCCTTCGGTTTCACCCACTTCCCGGGATAACCTATAATACTTTGAAATGATGTAGCTTACTATTAGTGAAATAATTTTTCGAATCCGACTGAAAGGTCCAGAGATTAACCCGTTTAAACAAAGATAGATTTAGAAGGCAACTCGATCTGACGTGAAGCTGCCAGATCCAGGGTGCAAAGTACCCTACCGCCTCCTTTCAAAGAACTTTTCATATACATATTTCTGTCACGCCAATTACTGGTTTTCCCATGGGAGAAATGAGTTTCTTCACGTAGGGATTTAAGAGATTTTTACATTATGAACGCGCGATTATTACCCATGCAACGAAATGTACTTTGTCTAGGGGGTCTGGGCTAGTAGACAAGATGGTTATCGACAATCGTCATCGACAGTAAACGATCAACCTTTGTATGGGATTGACATTTCAAATCGAAATATCACGTGATTTTTAACAATCTCTTATGTCAATCCCATACAAAGGTTGATCGCTTACTAACGATGACGATTGTCGACAGCCATATTGTCTAGGGGGCTGGTGTGGTAGCGTCTATAGGCTATGATAACCACTTACCAACAGCAACTCATATGCTGTATGCATCTGAACGGCTAACTATTAGGTAACAATCGAAATAAGACCGTTTTTTATAATAACAATAAAATCCATAATGCAGTAGACAATGCTGATGGAAATAAGAGAAATAATTGTTTTTCTTTCGAAAATAAAAGATACAGGCATATCCGCAGCACAAAACACACACACTAGGTAAAGTAAATGGAACAATGTGTCGATTTGTCACGCCATAGACTTAACTTATGTGCATAATTACTATAACTGTAGTCAGGTTATACCATGTAAGCACTCCACATGACATGTAATCAGTTACAATTGCAAATGTAACCATCTTTTTATACAGGATTAGATGTTTTTAGGTTTTATTATTACATTAGTAATAGAACATATAATAAAGTAAAAAGCTTGGAGTGCTCAACAGAGCGAGGTAGTACTTCACATTGGGGCAAAGGCTGCAACTTCGCAAGTCCGGCCTAATATGGAGTAGGTACTGCTATCATCTGTGGGCGCACCTGGATACTAGTTTGGGCCTTTATACTCGGTTCAGCAACGTACCATTAGAATTGTCGACGATCCTGAGCTCACAAGCGGTTTTGGGCCGGTCAGTCTGAGGAGAGACTTTGCCTCCTTATGTGTGTTCAACCACTTGTACAACGAATTCTTTAGAATTGTTTGACCTGATGCTCACAGCTACCTCCCACCATTGCAACTCTCGCTATCGACGGGGATTTCATCTTCACGGTTTTTTACCGTGCGGTATCAAAGGAGCTTCCTGCCGCGGACGCTCAGACCGTGGAATGAGCTCCACACCGTGGTTTTCCCAATGGAGTACAGCATGGGGTTCTTCAAAAAATTTGTGAAGAGATTTCTGCAGGGTCAGCAACACGCGGTTGAGATCCCTGGTGTTGTAAGCGTCTATAGACTACGGTAACCGCTTACAATCATACAAAATGATTTTCTATAGATGATATCAAAAAATATCCAACCTGTATATTTGAACTGTTTTTGACATGAAATGGTGACAAATAACGTAAGTATTAACATTTTGCTTCGAGATGAAATTGATTAATTTCATAATTAGCAAAAGTTTCGTAATGAGTCAATTAATCATGGAGTTGACAATACTCCAAATGTTGGTAATCAACAAAAATTCTTACAATTCTTTCATAAACTTCCATTACAGGGTTTTTTTTTAAAATAATGTAAGTTATAGTTTTTATGTAAATACAAGTTGAAAATACTTTACATTTAAATAATTATTGTACCTAGTTGGTGTATAAAAATAAAATTTGCATTAAAATTAAGCAACAGTTAGACGAAAAACAAATTTCACCAGCATCGGACACATACAACCAAATGACTGCGAATATCCACAAATTGAGGAGATAAAAAGATCCTTTCAACA
Source organism: Achlya flavicornis (assembly GCA_947623365.1). Taxonomy (NCBI): domain Eukaryota; kingdom Metazoa; phylum Arthropoda; class Insecta; order Lepidoptera; family Drepanidae; genus Achlya; species Achlya flavicornis. The sequence continues at coordinate 13,190,353 of OX392484.1, forward strand.
ATTATCTCAATAATTACTTCTTCTAATCTATTATTACTGCGTGATAACCACCTTTCCCAGGACAATGGCATAATAAATATGATACCCCAAGACTAGGTTTATCATGGGTCTTATTTTATGGGCCTAGCATCTATAGATATAACTATCTAGTCGGTTTTACTTAACTCTCAAAGATAATATGCCGCCAATTGAGATAATTGTAATTCTATTCTCGATTAAGAACGCGGTATAGGAACACGACGGCTCTCTCTTTATAGGAGCGCTTTAGACTTGAGAGCACCTTTTAAGGTCAGTTTGCTTACCACCATCGGGTCACGGTAAGATTATGGTCAAATGCTGCAAGGCTATCGTATGGTATGCAGGTTTATAGACTTGGTGATACTGGTGAAAAATTAATTGGGTTAATAGATAGAGAGAATTATCTTGTTGAAAATGGTGCCGATTCTGTTGTAAATCGCACTAAACAAATTTTTGTCACATCCCATCTCTTTCTTACGAACATTATTGACTTTTTCAATAATGTTCGTATGTTTTTTTTAACTTTATGAAACAAGGGTGTGGTTTAGGAGATATTTGGACTTCTTTCACTTTGCAAGTAGCTTTATTGATTGAAATTAACATCAGCTTAAGTCTACAACATTTCATTTTAATACAAACGAAGTAACAAAGCTAATTGCAGATTTAGTATTCTACCCTCGGTACTAATTTAAAAATTGTTTAGCAAGTACTAAATTATATTACTGTGTGTCTATTTGCATTTATAAAACGATGTTGACCCATACAAAATATACACTGTCTACACGTCTTCGTCGGATGACTGTATGGTTCTTTAGGTTATAGATAGCTATCAAATCTCATTCAATATTCAAAATCAGCAGTCGATATTGTAGAGTTGTATAAAGAAAAGAAAAGAGTTGAATAACTCTTCACTTCACATTTTAGTAGGTAATAGTAACCAATTAAGAGAGGTAGAGCATAGCGTTTATTCGCTCTAAGAGCAGCTCGACTGGGGAAGTACCTCCACCTTACAGAATACCGCAGCCAAATAACTTTATGTTGTGTATAGTTGTGTTCCTGCGCGTGAGTAAGGTCGCCAGAGCTCATAGGGGAGGGGGGATAGTTCGATAAAGCGTGAGCGATGCTTCGTGTGTTGCAAACGTATATATGGCTACGGTAACCGCTTACCATCAGGCGGGCCGTAAGCTTGTTTATCGACTAAGTTGTATAAAAAAAAAAAAAAAAAAAAAATTCACAGTCATTTTCAAACTAAACCTCAGACTAACTAAAAAATTCAAATCAAAATTTCTAGTCGTATGTCGTAGAGCGTTTTATAAATACATGGCTCGCTGCATTCAGTTAAGGCAAGGGAAAATGCACACTTGAGGCCATTCCTATTGCAATTATCGAAGGAAATAGGCTATGATTAGACCCGTGCAAGTTTAATTTCAACTATATTTTGTTGGAATAGAGGCTACTAATTAATGCACAGACGACAACTGCATGGGTAGTACACATTGTCGTTTTGTTTCAGTTGTCACGCGAAACTGAAAATGAATAAATAATGCGAAGACAGTATGTATTGACTAACACTTTTAGATATTATTGAGGTTATGTAAATTGACGGTATTTTTATTATCATCATCATCATTATCAGCCTATAATTTCCCATTGTTGAGCACAGGCCTCCTTTCACAAATGAGGGTGAAAGGGACTGGGCGATACTCCACCACGCGTGCCCACTGCGGATTGGTGGAGGTAGGCAAGTGGTGAAACTACTGTTGAAATTTTTCAAGCCGCCTAAGAGGCATCCAACTAGCTAAACGACTATCACAATTAAGTGATAACCGGGACCAACGGCTTTACTTGCCTTCCGAAGCATGGAAACGCTCGATTTGAAATACCACTAGGCGGTCACCCATCCAGGTACCGAACACGACAGACGTAGCTTAAACTTGCCGATCAATTAAGAACGGCTAATGCAACCTTCCGAACCGGTATTAGAGTATTAGATTCAGACTTTTCATGAGTGCATGCGAAGATCTATTTGAATTTTGAATTTTAAAATCATGCTACACCACAAGCGATTTTTATTATACTATTCGATAATACAGTTTAAGTATTTCTTAATTTACTAATTCTTTCATGTGTAACTCAATAAGTGCACATTGTCAATTAAATAGCTACATTCAATTAGAATTAATTAAATGATACATAAATGTATTCACATTTAAATTACTACTGGTACGAATTAATTGTAGAAGTGTGGTTAGAATTATAGAAATAGATCTTTCAGTACATATAAATTTTAGAAAGTGAAGTAAAATATGTTGTCAGCACGTTCTCAATAATCTAGCAAAATACCATTCACAATAATATACCTAATAACACCAGGTTTTGTGAACATTTCCTTCAAATAATTATAACGAAGATATCGTAGATTCATGTCACGCATTCGGTACGTTTGGCCACAATGTATGGCGACAGTTTAATCCTTTCAGCATATTTTCACCAAATTCTGTTACGCTACAACCAAGGCCAAATACTAGCGTAAATCCAAAACTGTATACACAATAAACATTGCACAAACTGACGGATTTCGCAAACAGATGTATACTTGTGTGTCTCGGAGTGCCTCAAGGCAATACATTTGGACCGGTAATGTCAATGTCATACAATTAGGTCGACGCGCTCTCAAAATTGCACCTTTTGAGATATTGGCTTATTATATGAACAATTTAAATTTTTACAATATTATTGTACATTCGAAATAACGCAGAGATTTTTATATCTTTCATCAAATATTTTATTGCGCATAATTTGTGTCGAGTAATTTGAATCAGGTCAAATTATTCGAAAAATAATTACTTGTTTATATATTTTGAGAGTATAATCTGTAGGTAGGTACTTAGATTTGGCATCAAAACAAGGCAAGATGTATATGAGGTCAATTTTGATGTTATTTATAATTGGGACTATAAACCTTTTAAATGTCCATTGTAAAAATTAAGTAAATTCTAATTCTATTTAAAGCGTAATAGCATATTTGGGAAAGACCAAATAATATAGAGGTACTATGTCAATACATGTTACGAGTGATCTCACAACTTTTATGTGATACAATAAAAAAAATAACGAGAAAGCAGTCGACAAATTAAAAAAAACACGCTTTTACTGTTGACAGACAATAATTTCGGCTGACAAAGTTAAACATTGCGACATCTGAAACAACACTCATCAACTAAAAAGTTTTAATCTCAATTATATTTAAAATTGATATATTTATAGCTCGCCTGTATACATACTGTCCCAGATGAGTATTATTTTTTGCTGTTTTTCAGTATAGTAATGTAAATTTACGAGGCCAAGAGGGATGCTTTGGGAGAAATAACATTTTGCCAGAATATTTCTACCAACGATTTTCCGCTTGGGTTTGCCAATTTTATAAAAATAAATATATTATGCCTGCAAGCGGGCGAGCAGAGAACCTCTCTCGGAAGAATCTCTCTTTTGATTACGGCAATAATTAAAATATTAAAGATTTATAAGACTAAAAAGGAAGCTCAGTCTGAGGAGAGACCTTGCCCTCTTATGTGTGTATTACCGCTTGTATAACGGACGGTGTTCTGAAGAATTGTTTAAGATGATGCCCACGGCTACTTTCTACCATCGCAACACTCGCCATCGACGGGGAGTCCATCCTCACATATTGAAACCTGAATTATTTCGTACTGTGCGGGCTCAAAGGAGCTTCCTTCCGCGGACGCTCAGACTGTGGAATGAGCTCCCCGCCGTGGTTTTCCCAATGGAGTACAGCATGGGGTTCTTCAAAAGGGGTGTGAAGAGATTTCTGCAGGGTCGGGAACGCGCGCGTGATACCCCTGGTGTTGCAAGCGTCCATAGGCTACGGTAACCGCTTACCATCAGGCGGGCCGTATGCTTGTTTGCCACCTAAGTGGTATAAAAAAAAAAGCTAAATCAATATTGCTTGTGTAATTCATCGATTCCGAATCTTTCGAACTATTTTACCAAAAAATATTGGAATTACGAAACATCTGCCAAGAATCAAAAAATAATAATACCATTAGCAAATAGCTTACTTTTTAGTCCCCCAGTATCTATTAGTGGTTTCAAAATCAAAATCAAAAAGTCATTTATGCAGTTTAGGTCCTGGTAAGGCACTTGTGAACGTTAAATAAATATCCTGGGACATTCCTAACACGGTCTAAGCAAAGCTTGTACTATGGAAACCAGATAACTGATATATTACATATACTACTTTTTGTTTGTAAATACATACTTAATATACATAATTACACCCAGACTCAGGACATACAGACATGTTCATGCACACAAATGCATGTCCTGTGTGGGAATCGAACCCACGACTTGCGGCGCTATAGGTTAAGACTCCACGTCTTAACCAACTGCGCCAACTGGCCCGTCAATATGAAATGTTAATCAATATGAAAGAACCCGTGGTATCGTTTCATTGTATCTTTCTTCATATTTTCTTTCAACTAAGATATGCTGAGTGTGCACAGAAGGCTACTCAGGATCTTCTTGCTCAGCTAGATCTTGAAGAGAAAGGGTTTAACAAAGGGGACGGGCCAGTTGGTTTGTTGGTTAAGATTCTACCTATCACGCCGCAGGTCCTAGGTTTGATTCCCACCCAGGGCATGTATTTGTGTGCATAGCATGTCTGCATATCCTGAGTAGGTATAATAATGTAAATGTACAAACAATAAGTAGTATATGTAGTATATCAGCTATCTAGTTTCCATAGTACAAGCTCTGCTAGTTCTTAATATTAGGAATGCTATTTATGACTGACTATCTAAATCCAAACTAGTGTATTCAGTTTGTAATCTTGCGGCAAAATTTCAGACCATTTCTTTATTCTTATTTAAATTTCGTTATCTTTTGGCTCCCGCCCTGCATTCTTATACTTACTTACCAAGTTCATTTAGTAAAACGTATCGATCTTACCACCGAACCCCATAAATTAATAGCATCAAAGCTTAAATAATATTAAAACTTAAACAGTAAACAAAATAAGGATCACGATTCACTGTATGGTTTTGCTAACCTCGGGGGTAAATCAGTTTGTCACGAAATATAAAAAGTGCAGTGAAGTAAAAGTTAAAATAATAATAATATTAAAGCCTTCTTTATTCCTTAAGCTTACAAATGGGTTTTTCTAACATTTTGTTTTTATAAATTTAATCTAGTTTTAATAACAAGTTTTTTTTTTTTTTTTTAATTCTAACATGCATGTTCTTTTTTTTTTAACTTTATTAAAATTCTGAAGTAAAAGTTATTTGACTCAAAATTATTGATGGAAAAACGTATCTTTTTTATTTTTCTGCTCAATGCTTTAATGCATTCAGCTTAGATCCTAGGACACATAATAATTCAAACTTCTTACTGAAGTGAGAATAGGCTCTCAGACATTATCAGAGTCAGTGATTCCTCATATAAAATAGCCTGGCTCGCGGCGATGGGAAGAGACCAGACGGTATGACCATAATGCCATGGAAGTTGGGAAGGTCTTTGGTGTTGGGTGCAACTTGCGTCGGCACCCTTGCACCTTCCCATCTTCCTAGCACGGTCGGCTGCGCTGGAGCGGCTGCTGCAGGTGCTAAAAACCTCAAAGGGCGCAAATACAACAACTTAATTGGTAATTATGTGTTTGAGCCGTTTGGGGTTGAAATACTAGGGCCATGGGGTCCGAATGCACACCTATTATTTCGGGCTAAGCGGTTGGTCGACTCTTCACGAGACCAGAGGGCTGGCCTTTTTTTGGGCCAATGAATCAGCATTGCCATCCAACGTGGCAATGCTGCCAGCCTTCTGGGCACTTTTCCTGTTGACAGCGATGTGGACGAATTTATTTTGACTCCTCGTACATAATATATTTTTATTCTTATTTTAGTTTTAATATTAGTTTGTAAATTATGTACATTATTTATTTGATTATTATGAAATAAGTTGTATTTTTGTAGATCAATATACAAAATTCCCATTAAAAAAAAAATGTTATTTAAGTTTAAATTCGAGTCTTGTAAAACCTACATAAAGTGACGGATATATTTAAAACCTGTGTTTTACTAGACTTGACTTAAACCTCCTTTTTATACGGAGGTTGTAGTCTAGATTTTGGATTGTAATTGTAATTTTGAGAGTAGTCCGATTCAAGCCAATAGTTTTTTTTTCCGTGTGTATTATGTAGTGTATGTGTATGTGGGGAGGGGCGTGGGGGAGAGTGTGTGTGTGTATGATATAATTGGCTTCACAAGTATTTCACGTAGTTTCCCTATGCGTCAAAACCACTTTACCGTAGACATATTGGCGTGCAGTATCGATAAATTTTACATTTGAATTTCAAAGTTCAAAGCAAAGCTTAGTTTTTATGCATCGCTCTAACCGAGCTTACGGTGGTCGGTCGGCGAGCCTACGTGACTTGAGTTGTTGACAAATTGTCATAGATTACATGACGGACGTGTAGATGCGACACTTTGTGCAAGTAGGTAAAGATTTTTATGTTTGTGATTTACTGCTTATATTTTTTTTTATTGAAACATTTATTATTAGATACTAGTGGGGTCCATTGGTCGAAATTAGAGAGTAGATAATACATAATAAATTCGGTTCGTCGTCTCTGTATAAAAAACTATTTAAATCGCATACAATAATTCATCACTTGTTATTTGTTAGTATTGTTCGATAAATAAAAAAAAGGAATGAAGGTGTGTTTATCAAGTCAACACCAAGCAAAATTTGCAATTAAATTTAACAAAGCTATTAAAATGTATAAACTTAAGACACACAAGATTGAACTTATTTATGGTGTTTAATGTTTTTTAAATTCAAATTAAGCTGAATTGAAAACAAATTTATAATTAAATAAGATTATCAGAAGCATTTTAAACCATAAACTTTACTATTCTACTAAACTCTATTTCATCATAATATAAAACATGTTTTTTTTTTTTTATACAACTAAATCGGTAAACAAGCATACGGCCCGCCTGATGGTAAGCGGTTACCGCAGCCATATGGACGCTTGCAACACAAGAAGCATTGCTCATGCGTTACCGACCTTTCCCCCCTCCCCTATGAGCTCTGGCGACCTTACTCACGCGCAGGAACACAACTTTACACAACATAAAGTTATTTGGCTGCGGTATTCTTTAAGGTGGAGGTACTTCCCCAGTCGAGCTGCTCTTTGAGCGAATAAACGCTATGCTCTACCTCTCTCAAAAGTTTACGCATAATGGTAAACGTTATCAGTGACACATCTACACAAACCACTTGACTCATTGACAAGCAGACCCATATCGGCTACAAATTGCACGGTCTCCGGTACTGCTGCGAACGAAAATAATATTGTTTCTTTGGCAAATATTTACCCTTCCCTTATTTCGTGTGTCTTTTACGGCGCACAATATACGAAACTTGAATATTAATATATTAGCAAACATGGGGTTTATGAATATTTATCGTTGCTGTATGTGGTTTTAAGTTGTACTTTTTTACATTGGATAGACTTTTACAATCTGTGATGAGTGGTGATTTGGTCGAACGTTGTAAAAACCCAAAGACTAGAAAGAAAATGGTTCCCAAGTGAAGCTGCCGAAACGCCCGTGAGCGATTAGCTCAAAAAATGTCAAAAAAAATCGTATGTTCTCTCCTTTTTTTTTATACCACTACGGTGGCAAACCAGCATACGGCCCGCCTGATGGTAAGCAGTTACCGTAGCCTATAGACGCTGGCAACACCAGGGGTATCACTCACGCGTTGCCGACCCAACTGTACTTGTACCTACTACCCTAAAGAATATAGTAACAAGATTCTACTTTATGGTACACACCTGGCTAAGCACCAACTGACTTGCATATAAAAGCCAGTTCCCTAAATGGCAGCAACAACATCACATCAGGTTGAGAAAAATCATAGCAAAAAATATTTTAAATTTGAGGCACGATGCCATTTAAAAATCGAACTACATTAAAGGCTGCCGCTGTGTAATTTACCCGTTTTTTCACACAAAATGTTAAAACGTCAAAATTAAACAACCATCCCAATATGACGACTAGTCATTTCGTACAATTTGGACAATGTAATACAATTCCCAAATCAACAAAATGAGATGTGGCGACCGCTGATGACTATCATTATACTTAATTTAAATATTCTATCCGAGGAACGGGCGATTTGTGTTTAGCGACAGGCGAGAGCAAAAGTGTTCACTATAGTATTGATTAGAAAAAAAAGATTTTTTTTGACTCAATGCTGATAGGTTTATCTTATTGTACTGTCGCCTACATTACTAATGAGATTTCCATTTTACCGATCTTTTATAAAGCCTACATGGCTTTCAAATAACTCCCTGGACATATCAGTAGCTGTTTGGCGACACATTTTCAACATGGCCACATCAGGGTTAGGTAAAAACAAACATAATGATCAAAATTAAATATAATATATAAATAATAAAAAAAGAGTTAATTTATTTTAGTTAAGATTCAAACTATCGTGCCGCAGTCGTGGGTTAGATTCCCACACAGGATCTATGTGCATGAACATTTCTATATGTCTGAGTCTGGGTGTAATTATGTATATTAAGTTATGTATTTACAAACAAAAAGTAGTATAATGTAGTATATCAGTTGTCTGGATCAGATAGCTGTGTGCGAGGAATGTCCCAGATATAAAAAACTTAAAAAAAATAAAACAAAAATATTGTAAAAAAATTATCAAACTGATTCAGCATTGCAT